>CM059579.1:37283046-39683046 GCA_030386875.1 Morinoia aosen | reverse complement strand
GAGTGAGTGTACTGTTGCTGCAGATGGGAAGCTGGGTCCGCCTATTGCGTCTGCACAGCTGTGGTCGAGGCGTGCCAGGACAGCTGTGGCGGGCTCTTTAATAGCAAGGTCGTTGTAGACCGCGCGTAGCAGAAGTATGTTGTGACGGCCGGCCAGACAACGGTGTTGCCATAACGTTGGTGGTGTACTGTGCGCCTGCACACTGCCCCTGGGCCGCTGCACTGCCGCGCTGGCGAGCGGTGCGTGAGTGCTGTGCGCCTGTACACCGCTCCCCAGCCGCGGCGCAGCTGCGGTGGAGAGAGGAGGGTGTGTGCTGCCGCTGCTCGGGCCCCAGTTGGCACAGCATCGCTGCAATCAATCGTTCCACGTTAATCTCAGGCTTTGATAAATTTTTCTCTCGGATTTCTTTGACTTATCGTAATCAATTGTGTCCATCTACTCATCACATCTCCCCCATGCCATTCACATCCCGGTGTACCATCCTTCGATAGCATTTTAACTAGAATCAAAGTAATCTAACGCAATAAGTTCTAAGAAATCCATTTAGAGAATATTATAACGCAAAATAAAATAAATGCAAGGTAAATGAAATTTATGAGAGATCAAAGTAATCTAACGCAATAAGCTCAAAGAAATCCGTTAGAGAACACAAAATGAAATAAATGCACGGTAAATGAAGTTAATGAGAAATACATAATATGACATTCAATATCTCGGATAATTAGTGGGCTGTAAAGGAAAGTTACTACGTATTAGCACGCATTCCTGGGGAAGAGCTATGAAAAGACATACGAACGGGTTACAAATTTGACATCGAGTAAAATTTTTATCTGATTAATGAGCATCATCAAGGTAAATACATAAATTGATTTATAAATCGACATTAATCATGTAATACATCCTATCTGCATTTCGCTGGAGAAATCATTTAAATTTAATTCGAAGCACTTATCCTAAAATTGGAATATGAAAGAAATGTTAAACACAAGGGAAATGATTAGAAAACATTCTTAATATTAAACATAGAACATTTGGGAGTGAAATGAGATAATCATTATTGAAGTTTTGGGACGTGGAAAATCAGTTAATTCTAAGTCAAAGCACGGATCCTAAATTTGTAATACGAAAGAAATGTTAAACACAAGGGAAATGATTAGAAAACATTCTTAATATTAAACATAGTACATCTTTAGAATGAAATGGAGCAATCATCATCGAAGTTTTGGGACGTCCTTGCGAGACACAAATAATCATACATAGTTTGGGCGTCTCGTCCGATTTCTCAGAGAGTACCTAGGAATCATTCCTTCATTTCTCTGGCTCGTGCTTTGCACTGCAGGAATGTCGTTCGTCTCTGCCCCTTGCAGTTCGTCTTCTTCGTCACCGTCATTGAAAGGGAAAGCCATGGCGTCGTCAAGATAAGCACGTTTCACACGGTTCAGGTGCACGGTCTGCTCTTTTCGGTCCGAGTACAGACCCCTGATAGTGATGTTAATTCCGTGTCTGGAAGTGATCCTATATGGGCCTCTGAACCTCGATGGGAAGGCTCTGTCCTCGACACGTCCTGCTTCATTCCTCAACATGATAAGGTCCCCAGCTTGGACATCACATTCTTTGGCCGTTCGATTGTAGATCTTCGCCGCAGCTTGCCTGGCCGCCTCAGAGTTTTTTCTAACAGCAGCAAATGCTTTGGACAGTCGGAGCGAAACTTCTGTTGAATAATCTTGGTCACATGCGTAATTGATGGGCTGCTCCTTGAAAATGTCGTGGTAAGGGAGGTTAGCATCTCTACCGTAGAACAAAAAGAACGGCGTGTCTTTAATCGCAGTCTGATAGGAAGTATTTACCGCTAGCGTTACGAAAGGAATGCTCTGGTCCCACGAGAATCTATCTCCGGCAGCCAAGTGGGAGCTTGCAGTCTTCAAGACACCATTCATTCTCTCGCAACAACCGTTCGCCATAGCGTGATAAGCAGTCGTAGTCTGTGATCTCGCCTTGAGATTTTTGCTGACATCCTGGAACAACTTATTAGTAAACTCGCTGCCTCTGTCGCTGACAATAGTATTTGGAGCTGAAAATTTTCCGACGTACTGGACGAAAGCTCTGGTGACAGTATCGGCAGACTTATCTGCGGGGGGATAAGCATCAACATATCTTGTGAAATGATCCACGATTGTCAGGAGATATTTATTGCCATCGTAACTAACAGGCAATTCAACAAGGTCAACAGCAACTCTTTCAAGGGGGTACGAGGTTTCAGGAAATTTACCTAAGGGGACTTTAAATTGGCCCTGCCATTTCCTTCGTTGGCACTGCAAACATTTCTTCACGTGGTCTTTGACGTCACGAATTTGATTAATCCAGAAGAATTTATCTCTGGCCCGTTCAAGAGTTCTCAGGAAACCCATATGAGCGGACAAATCGTTGTCATGGCTCAGCTTTAAAGCTACCTTAACTAAAGACTTAGGAATGACTATTTGTACGTTACTTCTACCGTTTCTGCGTTTCTTTCTCGACAATCTACACAGGACATTGTTCTCATCAATAAAATATTCGTCAATGTTTGAAATCTTAGTATCACCCAAGTCATTGCCAGTTAACAAGTTTCTTACACCAGACCAAAGTGAGTCCTTTTCTTGCTCTGAAACAACATCATCCAGGCTCAATTGCTTTGCCTCGACGGCAACACTCTTATCACGTTCACTGTACACGGGTGGAGGGCACACGTCGTCGACGGGAACATCTGTCGCATTATTATTAGAACAAGGCTTAATTCTAGAAGGAACATCAGCATTAATTTTAGGATCATTCTTATTACTACAGTTTGACTCAGCAGTGTCAACGACAGCATTGACGATTCTTTCGGATCTAGACAAATAGTCGGGCAAATGGTGTTGTGCTCCCGGCTTGTACCGAACAGAGAAATTATACTCCTGAAGAAGCAGAGCCCACCTTGAAATACGGTGGTTACCTGTTTTATTAGCAAAAATGAACGTTAAGGGGCGGTGATCCGTTACCACGACGAACTCATTTAAGTACAAGTACGCATCATAATGTTTGATTGAATCATGGATGGCAAGAGCTTCGAGTTCTGTTGCCGAGTACTTAAGTTCATTTCCTTTTAATTTTCGACTATAGTATGCTACAGGTAACTCAATGCCGTCATGCATCTGAAGTAATGCTCCTCCAATTGCAATGCCCGAGGCATCAGTGTGCAACACAAATTCTCTCTGAAAGTCAGGAAATTTAAGTATAGGCGCAGACACAAGTTTATCTTTCAAATCATCGAAAGCTCGCTGATGAACGTCCGTCCATTTAAATGAGTTCGTCTTTTTTGTTAGCTCAGTAAGAGGTGCCGCGATATGAGCATAATTTTTAATGAACTTTCTAAAGAATCCGGTTGAGCCTAAGAATCTTTTTACCTCTTTAATATTCCTAGGTTTCAAAGCATCTGTCAAGGCCTGGACTTTAGCAGGTCGGGGTGTGAGTCCCTCCGAACTGACTTTGACTCCAAGAAAGGTCACGCTACTCGCAGCAAATTGGCATTTCTTGAGACTTAGTTTGAAGCCTGAAGCAGCTGTTTGAAGCAACGCCTTATCCAAATGTTCGACATGAGTCTCGAAATCTTTTGAATAGATGATGATGTCGTCAACGTAACAGAACAGAAATTTTGAAATGAATGGAGAAAAGGCCATATTAACTGCTCTTTGAAGTGCAGCCGCAGATGTGATAAGACCTTGGGGTGAACGGCAATACCTGTAACTACCTGTTGGCGTTCTGAAAGCGGTAATATCTCTGCTCTCTGGGGACAGTACAATCTGATGGTAGGAGCTTCTCATATCAAGGGTCGTGAATAAATTTGAGTCCTTTAGACTTTCGAGGGTATCAGTCATATGCGGGATTGGAAAAGAATCCTTCCTACAAATCTTATTGATAAGTCGGAAGTCAACTACGATTCGATGTGAACCATCACTTTTACGTACAGCTAAGATTGGGGAAGACCAAAGCGAAAAACTTGGTTCAATAACTTTTTGCCTGAGCATCTCCTGGACATGCTCTTCAACCAATTGTTTTGTAGCGTGGGGAACTCGATACTGCGGGGTATTTATGGGGGAGTGTCCCTGAACGTCTAATCTATGCACAGCATTTCGCGCATGACCAATCTCGTCTCCAACCGCGAACGCATTCCTGTGTTTGTTAATCAAATTTACAAGGGTCGTTCTCTGATCTAAGTTCAAATGAGACAAATCAACATCGTCTATCATTTCATTGAATTCAGGTTCATTGCGTTTCTCTGCGACGCGTATGAGTCTGCTGTTCCCAGCCTCTGCCAGTCGGTTCTGGTCCGGGTGGCACTGAGCTGCCTCGCTCGCTTGCCCACCGTCCCTGTGCACGACTGCTATCGCCTCGTAGGCCTTGCGCTGCGCCTGAGCTCGAGCATCACTTTCGCTTTCGTCTGAGCCAGACTCCGGCTCTTCAATAGCAACATCTAGTGTAGCACAAATTTTATTTCTAGGTACAAGAACATTCTTATCATTATAATTTACAAAGACTATTGGTACGGCGCCATCATGGATTGTGGCTAACGTGCGAGGCACTGCTATTCCTTTGCACGTAACGCTCTGTTTTAGAACGACTGTTTTTCCATTCATGTGCTTGGGAACTCTCAAATAGGAGTGACATAACGTGCCTCCTTCAACAGTCAGATCATGTGACATTCTCGCGACACTGAATGATGCATCCTCAGATTGTTTCACAAAATTTACTGAATTAGAAGCAGCAACTGATTGAAATGGGTAAATCCTATCATTAATCCTCACGTGACCTTTCTCGTGCTGACTGTATTTTATTTCAACACCGAATCTCTTAAGGAAATCTCGGCCTATCAAGACAGCTCCGGGGAAGTAAGAATCTTCCACAATAATAGCGGAATGGCAATACTCAACATCACCTAGTTTAAATTTCAAGTCAATCGTACCTCGAGTGTGGAGATTATCTCCATTAACAGAACAAAGAACTTTAGTGCATCGTTTAATTCGGGGTGGAGTTTTGAATAATTTGCTAATTACACAAGATTTCACAAGAGTCACGGAAGAGCCTGAATCAACGAAAGTGGAGCATTTCCTCTGTTCAATATTTAGCAAAATCACGGGGAAAAGCTTTTCGGTTGCTGTGGAAGTTTTTTGACTTTACTGCGGCGATGTCACCATTCTGCCTCGGATGGCCATTGAATTTGCGTTGATAATTATTAAATGGGCGAGCATTTTTGTGTGAAGCAGTTTGCCATTTGAATGGATTTTTAGGCTGGTACGCTCGCTTTTGTGGTGAATTGTATTGGTACTTCTCAACCACCACATCACTTTCGTGAATTCGCCTCTCCCGGCTCAACATAGTTCTTTCTTCGATCAAAGACTCCTCAATTGACCTTGCTTTGTCAAGGAGTTTTGTCACACTCTCAGGATCAAAATCATGAGATAATTTTTCACTGATCTTGGGATTCATATTTTTAATGATAGTAGGAATGGGTATCTTTTGAGCTTTGCTATCCTCGTAGTGCCATTCTGGACCGAACACGTCCTTCCAGCTAGCAAGAACGCGAGTCACAATAGGGATAAAATGGGGTTTGAAATAGGCATAATAATCATATTAGAAAGGTAAATGGGTTAAATTACGCAATGGAATTGAGACAATAAATGGGTAAAGCGTCAAAATAGTAAATATGGTACAAAATCACACGAAATTTTTTTTTAGAAATAAATCGATACACTGACACAATGTGCAAATAATGACAATATGACAATAAATCACATGGGAAATACACAAGTAAATTAATACAATGACATAAATTATGTGAATAGAATGGGTACAATGATGAGTGAAATAAACTTCCTAATCATGTGGCCATTCATGTTACGTTAAACATCTAATTTTTTTTTGAATAGGTAGCGTGGCAACAGCGGTCCCTTGCGGAGACGTTGAGCGTTAATGGGTTAAGATCCCACACTCGCTGCCCACCATTTTGTTATATTTTCTTTTCTTTTACTTAGAATCCGAGTTTATGATTTTTCAAATTTTCTTTCCTTTCAAGTCTAATCTTCAAATCAAAGGAGTTATTTTCCGAAAGAAAACATGATTCTTTCAACGTGGCCACATCGTTTTACTTGTTATAATGAAAGATGTACAAAAAATATGACAATGGGGTAGATGAGACTAGCAAACTTAGGAACAATTGCTACAAAAGTCTTACGCATCTTTTGGGTACGCAGCGATGTCGAAGTAAGATAATAAGGTCTCGAATTGTACGTTAAAGTCTTTTACGTGAAGATTAACACAGAGTCAGGGTCTAATACGGAGTGCCTGCCGTATGCAAACAAAATGAATGAAGTGGCACGACGAGACCTTCTAGTGACGGAGCTTCGCTCTCTAATGATGATGCCCTAGCCCTCGTCGTACCCTTTAAGTATTCTCACGCTGTGACCGTTACTTCTGGAGCGTGCAGCAAAAGCCGCAGCTGAACACCGTTGTCGTCGCTTAGGCCCTGCCGTTCTCGGGCAGCACCAACCGTTGCCATCCACTGCCATCTGCGTTGCCACACTGCCACGCTGGTGCCACGTCGTTGCCACGCAGCCGCTGGGAGCGTAGGTATTGCCTCTTTTTTTGTAACGGTCGAGCCCTCGCTGTGTACACATCGACATCTGGCGCGTTGTATACTGCTGAGCTTTGAGATTTCCTGATAGCAGAGTCCGGTGTAAGCTCTCACGTCCAACCGCCTTTTACTCTTTTTTGTGGTGAAAACTTAACGGTTCGTACTCGGGACACAACAAGCTGTTGTCAAGGAAAGGAACAAGAAAGGAATTGTTCAGCATTGAGTTTAGGGGACGGAGAATCTACGTACAAGATGAGTTCCTACACAAGACACCCTGTACAAAAAACAGCAAGTTGGGAAAATTTTTACGAAGAAAGACAAATTGGGACTGAAAAACAAAACAGCAGTGAACCGGAAAAGAATGGTCCGTAACAAAATTAAAAAAAAACTTATATTTCCATCTCACATTCTCACCTGGAGAGCTAATTTCCACAAATACAATAGTTGTCTCCACTGATGGGTAATATGCATACTGACAAAACCCTCCGAGACTTTATCTCCCTGTATAAGCAACTAAAATTTCGAGTTTCACCACTTTCTTGAAGAATGACTGCTTAGAACTCTGAACTTTAAAGAAATCGAGTAATTAACTAAGAAATCAATCGTCAGACACGATAAAAAAGAAAGGATCGCTATGACAGGTGACATTGGTAACCTGAGATCTGATTTATTAATTTTCCCATGCTCTGACTCCATAAAAAACTTGCAAACTTGCACAAGGACAATATTTGGTAGTAAAAGATGACGATATGAAAACCTTGAATCGAAAGATATACACTCCTGACCGAAAGTTTAAGGCCACTTGAAAATTTAGAAAAATGCAAACTTTCCAGTGATAAACAATCAAAGGCATTCAACTAGGGATCAGTAATTACTAAAAGTAGAAGGTGAGAAAGACAAAAAATAACAATTGTAACAATTTATTAAGAAATCAACACTTTTAATGAATGACTTTTTCATTTGATCAAAATGATAAGACCACATACAAAAATCAAAGGAAATCTTTCTTCAACGACGTTGAGGTGGGCAAACATTGAACTTAGTAATGAGTACTGCCTCCATTCTTGTTAATAACCTCAAAAATTCTTCGTGGCATACTAGAAACGAGGGTTTTCATGAGGGCTCAAGGAATGTTGCCCCAGTTCCTGAAGATGGCAGCACTGAAGTTCGTTTACTGACGCAAATTGTTTACCATTTCCATAAACACCTCTCGCCATCCTCCCCAAAACATTTTCTATTGGGTTCAAGTCCGGCGGACATGCATGGATGACGCAAAACAGTGACCCCATTTTCTTGAAAGAAAGTCGTATTCTGGCGGGCGGTGTGGACTGCCGCATTATCCTGCTGAAAAATCCATCCATCACCAAACAGACGAGGATTCTCTGCTGACAAAGATGATCTTTTCAGCATTCCGACGTAACCAGCAGCTGCTTGACGACCCTGCACCTCCTGAAGCTCCATAGTTCTTCTGTATGAAAATGCGCCCCATACCATAACGGAGCCTCCACCACTATGGCGCGTGGAAAACATTTTAGGAGGGATTTCTTAGTCATGCCAGTACCGTTGGAAGCCATCAGGGCCATTCATTTTGAATTTTTTTTCATCAGAAAACAGAACTTGAGACCACTTCTCAACGTCTCACGTTTACAGCTCACGAGCAGACTGTAAACGGGCCACTTTGTGACGTTGCAGCAACCGAGGACCTTGTAGACGCTTTTTGTTCTTCATGCCGTTTTGTCGTTAGTGCCGCCTGATCCGTTACTGCACTGCAATCAGCATCCGCGAGGGCCTTAATTTGCTTGGAAGACCGTCCTCTGTCCTGAGAAACCACCTGTTTTATTCTCTTACCCAATGCAGATGGATTTTTTTTTTGGTCTACGACTTGGTTTTGCTGTTCCATAATTCTCTAGGTCTTTTAGGAAGTTGCAAATTACAGTTTTAATGCGGTGAATCTAAGCTGCGATTGCGCGTTGCGACAAGCCTTGCTTATGCAGTTTGACAATTCGACCACGTCCAAATTCGGAAAGTTTGCTCGCTTTGGGCATGGTGAAACCTTTACGCTATCAGTGCCAACCTGTAACTAATCTAAAATATTGGAAATTACCCGTAAACTAAATTTTTTTACCCTGGTCTTATAATTATGATCAACTGTAAAAGTCATTATTCATTAAAAGTGTTGATTTCTTAATAAATTGTTAAACTGTTATTTTTTCTCTTTCTCACCTTTTACCTTTAGAATTACCGATCCCTAGTTGAATGCATTGAATTATTAATCACTGAAAAGTGGGCATTTTTTTAAATTTTCAAGAGGTCCTAAACTTTTGATCAGGAGTGTATGTCAAAGTGATACCTAAAAGTAGATATCGTACCTCAGAAAAAACTGGTTATAATTGAAGGTATTTTACCCTATTTGGCATTGTCTAGTACTGTCAATTCTGCACAAAATTCTTAACGCAGAGGGAACACAGCTGAGTTTTCGAAGCAGGAAAGGCTACACTGTGGGCATCAAGACATGATGTGCATCCCAAGCAATGCCAATAGCAGTTTCGAAGGCTCAGTTGACCATAGCAACATTCAGAGGAGAGGCAAAGAATTTTTTCACTTAGTCCCTCGCAAATCAAAACAAACACAGGATTCTAGCTTATCACGAACTAGTTCCTAAAATGAACTGATGAGTGTCAAGCGAAGCATGTGGTTGCATAATCCATGATGTAATAGTTATCCATAATAGTTCCTTGTTTTCTTTCAAGTATTGGCCTGTGGCGTGGAGAAAAATAGATGAGTTGCCCCCTGTCTCGGTGGGTCTACGCTGAGGGTTCGCCCGTGCATTTACCAGAGTAAGCCCTTAAGTTTCATTTGTATTGTATTTCAATATCCCAATATTAGTTTGATTACATAGTTGAGTGGCACAAATATTTACAAGGAATTTTACATGCTTTTGCCATGTTATACAGTTGCTCATGTTTTTACGCATTATTTCCACAAAAAGAAATAGATCACTGTCTTTGCTGAAATGTATCTGTGTATTTAAGAGGCACTGTAATAAGAATTACCATAAACACCTCACATCCCAGGGTCAAAAGCGTTTCCTTTCTCCTTTCTATACAGGCTTTAGTCCATAGGGACACCACGCCTTAAAAGGGGTTTAAAGGGCCACCTTCAGAGGACAACTACATTATATAGTTTTGTGGCACAGGAAGACAACTGTCGTAGGCCAGAGAATAAGGGATTAATCTGGAGAGCTCTAACGAAATCATACAGCGTAGACAGTTGTACGTTTTCCTAACGGTGCCGCGGAGTTCAACGCATACATATTTATTTCCGTTGCACTAACGGACTGATTACGTCGTAGGCGGCACCCTTCACGAACCTCAGGAAGAGCAGCTGTGCGAAAAAGCAAGCGCCTCGAAATGGTAGCTGGACAGAAGACTGCCCGTTTCTCGAACCCACACGCCGACCGCACGACGGTATCGACAATGAGTTCTCGTTATTACAGCTTGAATTAATGGAAAAAATGACCTATACAAATAAAAAAATTAATTGAAAAAACGACGATCAACCATGCCATGATAGCAAACCAAAACGCAGCTAAGCTAGAGAAAATGAATAAAACGCCACTCAGCCACGACGAAAGAGCAAAATACCACTCGGTCATCCGAATGGGAGAAAAAAGCTTCTAAGCCAAAGCATAGAAGCAAAACACTTCTCAGCCACACCCGCAGGGGAAAACCGCTACACAGCTATAACCTAAGAGCTAAAAGTCACTGTCGATACCGTCGTGCGGTCGACGTGAGGGTTCGTGGTAACGAGGCTGTCTTCTGCGCAGCTACCCTTTTTCGGGGCGCTAACTGCCCTTTCTGAGGTTCGTGTGGGTACCGCCTACGCCGTAATTAGTTCGCTAGGGCAACAGAAGCAATTTCTGCATATGCCGAACTACGGCGGTACCGTTAGGGTGAGATTTGTGTGGGTACCGCCTACGCTGTAATTAGTCCACTAGGGCAACGGAAGTAAATTCTGTTTGTGCCGAACTACGGCGGTACCGTTAGGAAGACGAGCAACTGTCTGCGCCGTAATCAGTCCGTTAGGGCTCCTCAGGAAATTCCCTGATTCGCCGAACTGCGATAGCGTCTTCCTTTACGACAAACTATGCGGAGTAGCTTGTTCTCCTGAGGTGGTTCCTCAAGCGCCTTTTTAGGCGAGATGTCGTATTAGACTAAAGCCTGTATCAAAAAGGAGAAAGGAAAACTCTTTTGCCCTCAGGATGTGAATTCTTTATTGCAGAATCTCTTTGCAGTGCCTCTTACATACATAGATACATTTCAGCAAGAACAATGATTTATTTCCTTTTGCGAAAATAGTGTCTACAAACATGAGCTGCTGCATAACATGGTACAACACGCAAAATTACATTTTAAATATAAGTGCTATTTAGCTAAGTAATCAAACTAATCATTGAATGTTGAAATACAATTCAAATAGCACTTAAGGGCTAACTAAAGTAAATACACAAAAGCATCATCAGGGTAGGGAAACAGACCTAGGCTCCATACAGGGAACTGAACACACAAAGAAAATACTTAAGGTTATGGGTAACTAACAAACTCGACTCGACACCACCTGCTGCCTGACAGTCACTTAGCCACAACCTAGGAGCAAAAGGCTATTCGTCAATAACAAATTGAATTGAATACCAATAAGAAATGTTATGCCACTTAAGAGCCACTTAGCTCCCTATTAAGCAGGATATGTTCGCAATAAAAAAAGGGCTTTATGATCTATATTTAAGAAAGTTTTCACCTCCCTTTACCATGACAAAAATTTTCAAAGAGAGGAAGGATAAAGGCACCATTTAGTATGGAGTTGAGGGAACGCGGAATCAATGCACAAGGTGCATAGAAACAGTAAGCTACGAAAGAAGTTCATGAAACAAGAAAAAGTTGATGAACAAAGTAGTAGGTACTGAAAAACAGGACAGCAGAGAACCAAAAAAAAATAAAGGTCCATAACAAAACAAGAACCTATTCTATTTCAACAAAAAGAGCGCCACCCAACCTTCAGCTCGGGCCCTCATATAATCCCCCTGGAAGCCCTAATTCCCATAGATGCAATAGTTGTATCCTCCTGAGGGGATAATATAAAAAGAGCTAACAAATTACAAATACATCCACCAAATAGACTATTTCAGCATATATCAAGAAAGCAGATTGCGAGCGCAAATAGAGCTGAAAAATTATTAAGAAGACGAACAACAGCGAAATTATTGGCAGTTTAACAATACGCAAAAAACAAAGGTTAGGCAAGAAGGTACTCAAACATTATGAAGTGAACAGAAATCATGGTAATAGTTGTTGATCAAATGAGACAGAGTTCAACAAAACCTAGCTGAAGATATCACTTGTGTTTTGTAAAATTGTTTTTGCTCATGCATCCATTTTTCACACGAAGCACAAGGAAAATAAAAATTTCACCACGCACTGTAGTTAGCAAATGATGGACCATCCACAGTAAAAGAGAAAGTTTAGTTGTATTCCAGATATAGAAAGATGAAAAACCATACTAGATCATTTATACAAAAGGAGAGCTCCCCGGAATGAAAATCACTCCATCGAATTAAGAAAAAAAGTGTGAAGAAAATCTTACTTAAAGCTTAAAATTCAGCAGCAAATTCGATTGAGTTCGTTGAAGTAGCAGATGATGTCTGATAGCTCTCATGATTCGCCCTAGTGATATGAAGTGCGGCACACACCTCCCTCACTCGATAGGAGCACGGAACCTGACATATATCCCCAACAGTACCAGGTCCAAACGGTTCATTACAAGACTTTCTTTTTCATCACAATACCCTGAGGAATGAAAGGTGAATAAAGTGATGGATGAAAAAAAGATAAGGTGCTGATTAGTAGTAGAAAACTTGAATAGGAATATAGAAAATTGAACCATGGATAAATTATCCCAGAATCTTTGCTTCTATTGAAAAAGAATTGTTTTTGAATAATCAAATTTCAGTATGATGTACAGCATGATATTTGAAAAGATAATGAATATTTGATAGATTCCTTCGAATTGCAAGAACAGAGGCCACAACATGTGTCACGGTAATGATTGTGCTACGTGGCGGTAATATACTATAACCATAGATATCGATTACTTTGCATTGTTAGAGACATAGCAATGCCAACCTGTCTCCTTGCCGCCTTCTTGCGCCCACGTGAAGATGGACTTCGGTCTGTTTTCAGGCAGTAGAGATGCAGGGCAGTCACCATGCTCGACAGCCGCCGTCACGCCCATGGTGTAGTAGTTGCCCTTCACGCCAGATAGGAAGGCTGTGCCCGACGCTGAGCTGTCCGGTACTTGCTTATCTACGTTATACGTCTAGAAGAGAATAAATAATATTACAAACTCCATAATAAAAAATTTAGGATTGGCAAGAAAATTTAAAAAAATTCTTAATTTCTTTGAACAAATTGAAAAATAGATTGTTGAAGCTTAGCATTTCAGTATGATTTAAAATACACTACAGCAATTAATTTGTTCACTTGACTACACTGTAATAGGACGTCAGTTTGCTGCTGGAAATGGGGCTAACTCATGGAGGAATTGACGCTCCCCCAGCTCCGAGTCGGTTTAGTGCAGCTTCTGTTCGTCGCACCTGGTTATTCAAGGTGACTGCTAACTCGGAGCAGCTCGTCTTTCATTTGATCATTGAGCGCGTTCCATCACTTGCGCTTTGCGTTTTACAGATTGAGCAGGCTATGATTTAGGTCAGTTGCGTCATGGAGGTTCAAATCGATACCCAGCGTCGGAGTTTTTACTTCAAGGTGAGTGGTTCGTGGAAATATGGAATTTTAGGTGATTTATGCAATTGACATAATATATTGTGATGAGAAAGGTTTTAAATATACCATTAGTAAAACTTTTTGTTGTGAGTTATCACTGGCCAACTATGGTCAGGTTTTTGAAACATAGTTTATGCTATGATTTGGAAGAATTGTTGATTGATTGCCTAATTATAACTACGATTAATTGTGTTTCGAATAGCTCCAGTAGTTTCTACCCACCCCTGTTGTATGGACTGTGGTTTGCTTCTTAGGTGGCCGTCATTTAAAGGTAATTTAACTTTATATCTGTTGATTCTGAAATAAATTTTAATGAATGAATAACACTACTAAATTGGTCCAGCTGGGGTGTGACGTGTGGGGAGTGGGTGCAGCTGAAGAGGGTCCTGCAGCTCCAGCGACAGAGCATTCGTCAGTGTTGTCACAGCAGGATGAGGACAAATCAGCGCACCAGGGAGGAGCTCTCGAGGAACTATTAACAGCCGGTGTGTGGTGGCAAGTCTTCGTGCACTGGGAAACTCGGGTGGAGTGGAGCTTTTACGAGGCGAGTTTGGATGAACTGCTGGGATCCCATAACAAGACATAAGCAGCACCAGCAGAATGTGGTTTGGAGTCACAACACGGCATTGAAAAAGATTCAGCGCGCCTTGAGCGGAATAGATCCTTCAGACCGGAAACCGGTTAATTCATTTTGTATATCAAAATGTGCATCGCATTAGGAGCGCCGGAAGTCTTTGTTACGCTCCGAGCGCCGTAATGCTTTTGTTACGCGCTCCTGCCTGACTTCAGGGCGAGACTAGTTTAATCGAGGAAGCTGCAACCGAAAGGGCCAGTACACAGATAAGCGCGTTCCTGAGTGTTTCCTTCTCCTACCATGAAATTTGACATCGGTGAATCCTATAAACTCTTTGCCATGAGAATACAGGAGTTCGCCAGAAAAGCCAATCTTCATATTGAGCAGGAATGCGTAAAACCGATGATGGAAAGCTTTTACCATGCAACCCCGGCAACATTCAACGAAAAGTTGAATCAAAAGCATGAGATTAAGATGATAGGGTTGAGGAGGAAGCTGGCTTGGGGTGATGTGTTGAACGTGGCGGAAAAGGAAGGTGGTAAGGCCATTCGGGAACGGAGATTTAAACATGAAGCACCACGCACCGTCCAAGAGAAAGGTTTGTGGATCGGGCATGAAGCTGTTCCCAGGGAATCTGACAGAAGCCCACCTTTCAGGTTGTGAGATGTGTCCCTTACCCGGTATGAGGAAGTTGAAATTCGAAAAAGGAGTGACCGATGCGAAGGTAGAGGTGATCCTCATCCTTTAGGCCAAAATACACGCACGCTTTTTTCACCGTCACCGATCATCATGAGCGGCATTAAGCCCCGCCCACCAGTAAGCAGTGAGCGTGAACGGTCACTGCCGAGCTTATACACGCGCGCTTTTTTCATCGTAATTGATGCTGATTAGGAAAAATATCTAACATGCTTGATATGCCGGTGACGGTCATAAGGATCGGTGCCGCTCACGTAATTAGGGTCATTATGGCTTGCAGTGGGTGGGGCTTAGCTGTATTGGGTGGGGCTAAGCGACTCTCATAAGGATCGGTGACGGTGAAAAGCGTTCGTGTATCCGGGCCTTTACGCTAAGGGGTTTAGGAAAATTATGGAAGTGTCTCCCAGTCAAGTGTCTCCCCTAAGCGTGCAGCAAATATTAACTAAGTAGACACGCAGTTTTACGACTGGTGTGGCAAGTCTCGCCATTCGGTTGATGACTGTTGGCTCAAGAACGGAGCGCCAACAGTGACGAACAAGAACAGTGACGTAAATATTTAAACAATTTAAACAATTTATTTACCACAGGTGATACAGAGGTAGAATTTTTCTCAAGTCTAGTACAATGGTCAAATTTGAGTATAGCTACCTGTGGGCCCGAACAAGTTCAGCGACTTCTAGGGCATCCTACCATCACGTTATTCTAGGGTGTACAAAATGTTTAACCTAGTTCACTTAACCTAGTTTCGCATTAGACTGATCATTGAGATAATTAACTCGATATTTTATGCTGTATTTTAAAATATAGGTCAAATCGGCTATATTTAATGGTATGTTTGATAAAACGATTCAAGAGCAGACAGAATATTGGTTATGGTACCCAAGGCAAGTTACATTATGACATTATCATTAGTTACATGAAGGAGGCAAGATTTTGACACGGTGATCTTACACGACTAGTATTCTGATAGGAAGTGAGACTCAAGATGTCTTTTGAATACTTTGTACGAATTACATTCACGAATCTCTGCAGGTATAGAGTTCTAAGTTTTGGTTCCAACGAAGAAGATACTGTGTTGCGACCGGGCCTTTGAATAATAAGGAAGCATGAATTTACTTCTATTTTGGGTTAAATGGTCGTGATGACCAGTTTGCGCAGTCAATAATTGTCTTTGGCTATTGTCACCATCATTTGTTAATGTTGTGTAAATGAAATTACAGATGGAGAATTAGTCGAGATCCGAAAGTTTGAGTATTTTTAAATTTTTGAAAGAATCATTTGTGTGAGCATTATATTCTAGGTTCTTTACAGCTCTGACAGCTCTTTTCTGTAGAGTAAAAATTTTGTTGGTTTTATTTTTATCAGTTCCGTGCAATGCTTCTATTCCGTATTGCACGTATGGAAAAATGAGCGTTTGGTAGAGCATTTGTAAAGCTGTTTCAGGCAGAAAATTTTTAACTTTATTTAGGATTCCGATGGATTTTGATAATTTAGAACTAATATGAGTGATGTGCTCTTTGAAGGTCAGATGTTTATCTATTATGATGCCCAGAAACTTACATGCGTTGGTTTCTTCGATTTCACCTTCGCCAATTTTAATGAATGGGAGAGATACATCTTTCTTGTATGAGAATGTAATATAATTTGTTTCATCAATATTAAGGCTTATTTTATTAGCTTTGAGCCACGATGAAACCTTGTGAAGTTCAGTATTTATACTCTCCACAATCATAGCAGGATATTGGTTCGGAAGGACCGCAGAAAGCGTACTGTCATCGGCAAAAAGTATGAATTTGAAGAATGATGTAGATTTTACAATATCATTGATAAAAATCAGAAACATGAGAGGCCCAAGAACAGATCCTTGTGGAACTCCATGGCTAATTGTCTGTGGGTCTGATGTTGCGTCGTCAATGACAACGTATTGCTTCCGATTTGTTAGGTATGACCTGAACCAATCATGGGCAATCCCTCGAATGCCATAACGGTGTAGTTTCGAGAGCAGTATTTTATGGTCCACACAATCAAATGCTTTTCAAAAGTCAAGAAATACAGAAAAGACAGGCTTTCCTTCATCTATATTAGAATGGAGGAATTGTAAATGATTTAATATAGCCTGTGTTGTTGATTTTTTAGAGCGAAAGCCGTATTGTTTATCGTAAGGAAATGATTTTTGTTCAAAATAGGAGTACATTTTTTTATACACAATCTTTTCGAATACTTTGCTAATAATTGGTAGTACGGAGATAGGTCGATAATTGCTTACACAGGTTTTTTCACCACTCTTAAAGATAGGGGTTACTCTAGCAACTTTGAGAGAGTTCGGGAAAGTGCCTAGCAAGAGAGACTGGTTAATAATATTTGATATCAGCGGGGCTACAATGTCAGCAATAACTTTAGGTACTTTAGTCGGAAACGTTTGTAACCCACTCGATTTATTTTTCATGTTGTTTATGCACGTAATTACATTGGAGGAGTTTGTAGGCGTAAAGAAAAAGGAGTTGGGTTTTCGAATATGATCCATAAATTCCAGGTGATCAGCAGGTTCACTTCTAATACCATCAGCTATAGTTTTCCCTACGTTTACGAAGAAGTTGTTAAAGAGATTAGCAATTTCTTTCTTCTCATGGTATTTTACATTATCTTGAATAACACATTCAATTTTCTTTTTATCAGCATTATTCGGTTTACAGCAAGAGTTAAGGAGATGCCAAGTCTTTTTAACGTCAGTTTTGAATTGAGTAAACTTGAGCGTAAAGTAATTCTTTTTTGATGTTCTTATCTGGTTTGTTACATAGTTTCTGAATCGGTTATATGTTTCTCTAGATATTCGCCCTTCGTAAAGGAGGGCTAGGTACGCTTGACGTTTCTTTATATTTGTCACGATGTCTCTAGTAATCCAGGGCTTTTGTTTATTTTTCGGGGTAACTGTACGAGTTACAATTGGGCAACACTGATTGTATGTGGTCATTATAGTTTCAGTCAACTTTACTAAGGCTTCATCAATGCTCGAAGCATTATTGTTTTGTTGAGAGATGTATAATGTATTCATTGATTCTTCTAGAACGGTGCGCATTTCTTCAAGATTTGATTCGTTTATTTTACAATATGAGTAAGTTTCAGCCCGTGCCTTGGTGCAAGCAATATAGACATTTTTCTTAATAAGAAAAACTGGGAAGTGATCTGATAAGTCAGAAGTAATTATTCCAGCAAGAAAATCACTTGGGTCTGTCATAAAGATATTGTCAAGCAGCGTAGCACACTCTGAGGTTATTCGTGTAGGCTTTGTAATGATCAAAAGGAAGGATTGAGACTGAAAGGTTGTTAGGAAATTAGAGATTGGTTCATAGCTTTCATGTTTCAGTAGATCATAATTGAAATCACCGCATATTATTATGTCATTGTATAAGGGCCTGTTGAATTGAGAAATAATACGATTCAGCTCATTCAGGAGGGATATAGGACAGGCTGTAGGAGGCTTATACACCGTTCCAAGCACAATGCGTTTACCATCTCTAGTCAGTTCTACGAAGAGTGATTCTATATGATCCTGATTCATTGTTGCACTTCCTATGGTTTTCGAGTTTATGTGGTTAGATATATATGTGCTGATGCCTCCGCCCCGCTGGTTTTTTCTTAGCGAATGGTAACTATGATAATTTTCAAATCGAATCATGCGTTTTGTCGAGTCATCTAGCCAGCTTTCGGTGAAGCTAATCACATCTAGGTGATATTTAAGTTCAGTAATAGTACATTGTATCTCTTCCAATTTTGGATAGAGTGACCTACAATTCCAACACAGGAGTGAGAAATCTCGGTCAGTTATTCGTATAGTTTTGTTGAATTTTGATACATTAGTATACCTACACTCATGAGAGTTGTTTAAGTTTGGATATATTCTGTTCAAATGATTGAGATCTGGGTCGATTTCCTCGAATATCTCAGGGTGATCAGTCATTTAAAATTAGTAAACAGTAAGTATTAGGTACTATAAAACTTAAAACGAAATACAGAGTCAAGCTTTAAGGGATATTCCTGTCTAAAAAAAACTAGCTTATGAATTATGAGAGAATAGAGTATATATAAAAAAAATCTAGTGCGATTACGTGAGTACATATAAACTCAGTCCATGAGCGAAAAAATATTGGAGTTCAATATCACAACATTGGTGTAAACAGATAGCTGCATGAGGGCGCTTTCACAAGTTCACATACAGCAGGTAATAAGTTTTAAAGATTATAACGACAATGATATAATCAGCTAATATGGTTTACACGTAATAATAACTTTAGTGGGAAAAAAGAAAAAAAATTCACAGTAACATTGAGAGGTAAAAAATTGCTGATTGCGTTGTTTCAAAAGTTCTCACACAGCTGTCATAAATATTTACAAACACATCTGTTATACATTTGTATAGATTCAGGTTAAACTAACATCAAGTTGAGGTTAAATTGACATGATACCTAATTGAGGTTAAACTAACACGGAATTGACATATCTAATTTAGGGGATCACCTAGTCTAGTCACCTATGATCTGCTTCGATGACATATTGAGTTGTTGCATCAGGTATTGCTCGAGGTCATCTGGCATGTTGATCTCGCGGCGTCTTGAATCTGGGTTTCCGGGGTTTTAAATATGAAGATGTTTCCATCCTGTGTTCTTGGGATTCCAACTTTATCCGGGAATTTCCTTTTGGCCATCCTCAGAATGTACATGGCGTTAGCTCGTGAAGGTATGAGGTATTCATTTATGAAGAAGAACTTTGGTTTCTTTTCTCGGCAGGCGTTGAGAATTTCACGTTTTTGTTATAATGTTTTAGTTCAAATGCAATGTTTCTTTGATCTACGTTCCCAGTTACTGTTTTTTCCCCATTCTTGTAGCTGACGTGATGTCAGTGTCGCAGAGGTCAATGTTGATCTTGTCCTTCAGGAGATGGCAGACGGTTTCCTTGCAGATTTCGTTCGAGTGTGGTTGTGGTAGATCTTTACCAAAAATGACGAGAGTACATTTTTTGTCTTCAATGGCTCGGCGCTGATCACTTTTTTCCAAATGGTCGAGACGGAGGGCTAAGCTATCCATTTTCTCATTCTGTTCTTCGAGAAATTTCTTGTGCTCTGCTTCTTTTCCCGCTACTGTTTCAACTAGTGTTTTAAGGTGACTTATTTCAATTTTCATATTATCAATGTCACTCTTAAAATTTGTCATCACTGAGTCGAAGTATTTTATAAGGACAGAAACCACTTCTTTGCCATCTTTCGTTAGGTTAGACACATCAGGATATTGACCAAACTTCAGCTGATACTCGTCGCTGTTATTGTTGCCGCAGCTGTTGTTATTGCGTTGCTTCTTGGGTACCATCTTGGAGATTGAGAGAGTTCGTTTCCTCGTGTACGCGAGGGATGAGCACTTTCACACTTTTTGAGGAAATATTTTTACACTTAGTTTGATGATTTTTTATTTGTTGTTTGTTTAAGTCACATTTGAATCCTCATGGCGAGAGTGTGTACCCATTCAGGTTAGGAGTACATTCTTTCTAGCGTTAGGCACTTTGTTTCGGAGCGAGCGCAGCACACGTCCGTACCACACGGAGTCTCTCAGGACACTGTAAATGTAAATATAACAAATTATTGGAAGAATTTTAACATCTGAACAGCAACAGATGTGATCCACGATGCTTGGAGTGCAGTAACTTCTTCTACAATGAACTCTGCCTGGAAAAAACTCTGGCCCGAAAGTATGAAAAGTAAAGATGCGGAAGCTGAACCATCAGTAGTTTTAGCAATTGAAGAAATTCAACAGCTAGCAGGGAAAGCTTGTTTTCAGAAAGTAACATCAAATACTATTGAAGAAACGTTGAAGTGCCATGAAAACTAACACATGAAGAGTTGATCGAGGTTTACAGCGACACAGCACAAAATTCTGTTCTTCAAGAGTGTGTTGAGCCTTTTCTCGATAGTCAAAATAACAATAATGTGCCAGTTGACAGAGTTTTAGTCTGAATTTCTGGTATTAACAGAAAAACTCAGAGATAAAATATCAGAACTAGAAGACGACAAAAAAGTAATTTGCTTTGAAAACTCGATTGATGCACATGTTAATTATTATAAAGATGAATCAATATGTGAGCTTTATATTCTGATTGATGTTGTAACTTATAAGATTTATGTTTTTATTTCTTCAACATAAACAAGTATGTTAAAATCAATAAACGTTTATAACACTGAAATATTTATTTTTCTTTCATTCGTAAAATATTATGATTTAAGTAACTTTTGTATCCATTTCAGATAATTTTACGTATTAATACGTCCGATACTGTTTACGATGAATAATAAACTCCTTCAAACAAACATTATTTTTTCACCACACATGTATATCTTTTGAAGTTAATGAGGCATTTTGTTTATTAGATGTATAGAAACCCTTACCTTAATATTGCAGTCATCCCTAAAAATGAGATTTTGTTTTCGATCGAATTTCTCGTTACCTGCGCTAGAAAATTGGAACCTATTGACGCAGTTAAGCAGGTATATATTACTATAGTCCGAATCACGATAGACGAGCATCTCCAAAATATAAGAAAAGGGTCTGGGAAAACGTACCCAAGTGTCTTAATTATGGCGACCAGCATCTGGGAGTGAACGGTTTTGCAAGAAAAAGCTCATCACCAGCGTAAAACTAGAACCATCTGGGCATGGAGGCAATGGTCCGGAATTGGTGGAGTAGCCTCAATTAAAAACAATCATGGTTACTGCCGAAGTTCACAACCCATTGGTGGGTCAGGAGGCTGAGACGCCCTCAGTGCAGTTGGTGGGGAGATGCTCCGAGTCCTCTGCAGTCAAGGGGCGAATCAGTTTTTGGACAGGTGCAGATAATGTGCCAATGGATGAACATAGCTCAGCTGGGGATGATGTGACCCGCGAATGCACTTGCAGAGATAACCCGTCATATAGTCATTTTGAAGTGGAGGAGGGTGGCGAACTTAGTGAGACCTCTGACTCGTGGAAACTCACGTTCCAGTAGTCGTGCATCCGGTTGAGCCAGTTTGGTTCACGACTGTTATTAATCTCTCTCAAGCCTTGCTACACATCAAGGTACAACTAGAGAATAAGTGTGAGCTTGCTCTTATAGACTCTTAGACTCAGGAGCAAAAAGAAGCTTCATCAATGAGCAGTTGCTTTCTTCACAATCTGCAAAGATTGTACTAAGAAATTCCTGATCACGGGAATTGGTAGCAGTTCATCAATACCACCTCTTGGGTGTGTTCCGCTTGAAGTCAGCCTGAAGCATGAGAAGGTGATGGTGTCATTTGATGTGGTACCCTCTGCAATTCAGACCAGTCATGGGATCTTGATGGGCAGGGATTTTCTGACATCTAATTATTGCTTGGAAGTTTGTGCGCCGCAGCAAAAGGTTACTAAATATTTTGCAGGAGGTTCAGCAGTGGACTTCTACGTAGATCAGGAGGGAAATTTTTCAACCTCAGTGCGAAGGGGTATGCTGTGTTGCTATTCTTCAGTTAATATTTCCACGGGTGAGTTGCGAAGTTTGCCGGTTTCTCTTAATGCTCCTGCTGATGCTGAGTCTTCAGTGAATTTAGCTTCCCTTCTTTTAACGAAGCAGCCGCAGTCTTTGCTGCAGTATATATAATGAACGGATTATTAAAGCCTAGCTTGACGCATGTACTTGTAGCTAATTATGGACTTGAAAAGGTGACCGTAAAGGGATGCCATCTGGGACAGGTCTCATCAGTGGTTGAGGTTGAGATTGATAAGCTAGCTGCAGTCTCTCAAGTAAACCAAGTTGAGACCATAGTTGACCTTGCACGCCTCGATGGGTCTGCCCGTCAGAAAGTGATAGAAGTGATTAAGTTGGTGTCTTCCGTTTCAGGTGATGGGCATGAGGAAATTGGATTGGCAGCTGTTAGAGCCCATGAAATAAAATTGTACGACGAAAAACAGATCTATCAGCTGCCCAGGAGATTTTCAGAGCCTGTTGCTCGGGAAATTGATGATCATTGGAAGGAATTGCATTGGATAGTTGTAATTGAACCTAGCTTGTCAGAGTGGTCTTCACCGGTGGTGCCCATCAGGAAAATAAACGATACTGTAGGATCTCTTTATCGTGGGGCTTTCCGCCCACTGACGCCCAGTCCATAAGTGTGCCTGAACCGACGCTATTCGAGTCCGAGTTAGACACTGGGCGCCCTTAGGAGCCTGAGCAGCTGTTGAGATAGACTGACCCAGTTACTTGCTGTATTGCATAACACCCATTACCATGGTAAACCTGTCACCCCACCTGAGTGTTATTACTCCTCTGAACCATGATTTGGTGACTGAGTGATAATACTTATTAATACCTGGACCTTCACGGTTAATAGAGAGTACCCTAACATAGCCGAGAGAAACCCGACAAGTAGCGCTCGAACAGTTTAATAAACGGTTGATTTTGATATTTTGTGGAAGGTGGAGAGGCTGACAGTGGGCTAGTGGTGTTATGTCCCCAGTTTTAATTTTATCGATAAATAAGCGAGCGGAGAAGTAACGAGTGATACATTCGACCCAGAGCTGGAAGATAGCTTACGGAGACACCTACTCTTCCGAGTTTAATGCCCGACGAACGCGAGTTAATATCGGATTTATCCGACAATCCTCGCGATCCCCGACCAATTCGTTTTCGAAGAATGCCGGTGAAATTTACGCTTGCTGATTAAGACGCACCTCGACGACTTTTTAGTGAAAGTTCAGCAGCCACTACACCATGGATAGCCTCTTTAGTGACTACTTCAGTGATGAATACCGGTTTCTTGGCGACAGCCACGGTAGTTTCGTCTGCAACAGGAACGATCCCCAGTGTGTTGGGCCGGAATTTTAATGTTGTTCCCACTGCAACGATAGCAGGTACAAGATTGCCAGGAAAGATGAAGCTAGTCGCTTCATCCACGAGAGATTTCAATTTTTGCAGTCGCCCAATGCCCGGCGATCTCCCAGCGACGAAAGGGACTGCAGAAACGAATGTTAAAATTTTTCTGCAACTAGAGTTGTATTTCACAACTTTCAACAATACAGATGATAAAATCAAGATTCAACGTCTCAATTCCACTGTAAATCGTTGGTATGCTCGGATAGTGGTAGGTAGCACAGTTTGAAGACGAAGAGTATCGAGACTACACATACAATGTGGCAGCAGAAATGCTTGCAATTTATTGTGACAAGAGTGTCTCTTCATTTTTGGAAGCCGCTCGCAGGGTGAATACTGATATTTCTTTTCCAAATTTTACTACTTTTTACTACCTTTAACGGCAAAAAATTACTACCTTTTTTTAACACAATGAATGTTGTCCAAATGTCCAGGTGTAAGTAATCGACCTATAATGAGTAATTTGAGTCAATAATATACGCAATACCAAAGGTTCAAAAAAAGCTCCAAGTTTCTTAATACTTAAAATATTTAATACTAAATGGAGCAACCGAAGCTTTACTGCAAAAAAAATTACCTAAATTCCTCAGGTACCCCGTCCTAAACGGACTCCAACAAAAGTTTGGCGAAGACCTCGTCTTAACATCTTTCAACTATGAGGGCAACAGTTCATCATATGGAAAAAATAAACTGACTGGAAACTAGTAGACACCAGGGTATTCTCAGATCCCTTCACAGCAGGGTAGAATATCAAGGAATTCCATTATGACCAAACATTATGGCACTTCGGAAATATGAGTTTGTAAACTATTTTTATCGCACCTCAAAATCTAAATCAGCATCCTAATTGCAATCAATAATAACAAATAGGTTAGGAACACCTTATATTACGGAACCAATCAAGAAAATGCAAATTTCACGTAGCTTTCCTATGTACATTTAGTAGAAGAATGAACTTTGATTAGATGGAGCATCTCCATGCTATGAAAACATCCTGGAGGTAACTGAATCGCCATGACTGCCGAAAGGAACTTCAGAGGAACTAAACTCTCGTTCAAATGATGACACATTGTATTAAAAGGTAATTTTATAGCATAATTCTTTCTGTATTTGTACATAAATTAACGTCACTGGAAAAAGAAAACTTTCAGCTTTACAAAGAAGTAATTTAAAAAAAAATTATAGTTTCAGTAAATCGTTGTTCCCCCAAATCGAAGTGGACAGAATAAACTCGTCTTTTCAAAGGAAGATAATACTGCTCACAATCAAGCTCAGGTAAAAAAAAACACTTTCTGGATATAAATGAACTGCGGAGAAGTTCCTTTGACGTCACCGCAATGTTTCTATCCTGCCGCAACAACTTGGAGTGTGAGAATATTTGTCTTGGAATAAGAATTGGAAGGCTATATCAAGTTTATGATAATCAAGACCTTAACAGCCAAATATATGACTTTGAATTAAACATTATTCATTCTGAGGAATTGAAATGTAATATGTTTGATTCACGACTTACTCATCTGAAATTGCAGCAGGACTCTCTAAAAGCTAATTGAGAATAATTTTATTTCTGTGCTTACGTTTGTGAATAAAATATTTTAATTTTTGAGTATCAGGTGCACAAAAAGAACAATTATGCCAACTATGCTATATATCTTATGGGCAACTGCATCCACTAAAGATGAAATCCAATAAAATGTAATAGTTATTTAGTGATAAGTACAACTACCTATCTGAAAATTTTGGCTAGTTGTTAACGTTTATTCATAAAATTTAAAATAAAAGTTCACAAGATGTTTTACATTGAAAAGAATCGTAATTCGTAATAAAGTATAAATTATTTAACTTGACTAAGATATTTCGATAAAAGCCATTTAAAATACTTCCACTCGAAAATATGTAGCTATGCTATTTAATTTTTCCTTGAGATCTTATAATGAATATTTGATACGTAAGAATAAAAGATGGTAAATGTCGACCTCATAATCATAAATGCACAATTTTCAAATCCATATTTTATTTTCCATACTAATCCCTGATATCAAAATTTCCTAAGCTTGCATATCAATGTAAGTGCGCACTGATAGAAGTGTTTTGAACAATACATCACCACTGGTATTACATTTTTTAATAATAATAATCTCATTTAACGACAGCTTCGGTCATAGACTATTTAGCTGTCGCTTTGGCGATTTTGCCAAAGTCAGAGTTTTTAAGATTTCACAAGTTTGCCGAATGTTAAACAGCGAGCGTCATGATCTAGAGATCCGTTTGGGCCCTTTTATTTTAGGTTAGTTTACTTTACTAGATACCATAAATGAGCAGGTAAACTTCACAATAGACGGGCGAGCGCAGGGTATTTTAGTACTGTAGCCCATACCACACACAGGTTTGCTAGTACTTCAACTACCAAGACCACACTGCATGATGAGTCTCAAACTCTCAGCATCAACCTTCAAATACCCTCGACAAAAAAAAATTATTTAAAGTTACATTGGTGACACACACAGTTTTCAATTCAGAATATGGCCCAAGCCACCATGAAATTCAATTCAAACCTTACACCACCACTATTGTCATAGTCGTCACAAGTGATCTCAACTTGAAAATCACTTACACCAGGCAATTTTCGAACATTTTGGGCAGCCAGAACCCTTGGGGGTTTCAGCTGCCCACCCATTTATGGCCGAGCGCCTTATCCACGCTGAAACCCCCCGAGGTACCAACGCAGTGCGCCCGGCCATATTGAGGTTTTATCGTCAAAGGCCCAACTAGAGATGCTGATTCCCATAGTAACAAAATACGTCTCGCATAATTTCCAGCACATATCTTGACCGGATGGTGAGATTTACAGGTTTGCATACACATTGATAGCCTTAATATATTCTAGCACTTTTCCTACTGGGCCATCCTTCAACAAGTCACCGACGCTCCTGCCACCGACATTTCTGCAGAGGATACTTCTTGGTTGTTGCAGAGCAGGACATGTCTCAATTATATGTTTTATCGTCAGCACCGCATCTCCGCACCATCCGCATGTGGGTCTCTGGCCCAGTGCTTCAGGGTTCAACAAGTAGTTATGGGTCAGGGCGTTATGTTGCAATCGAAGTCTACTAATTATGACCTCTTCTTGGCGGTTCAACTTTTGCCGGCTCACTTTCCACCTTCCGGGACTGTTCTTCAGTGTCGCGAGAATGTCACATGATCTGACTGTTGAAGGAGGCACGTTATGTCACTCCTATTTGAGAGTTCCCAAGCACATGAATGGAAAAACAGACGTTCTAAAACAGAGCGTTACGTGCAAAGGAATAGCAGTGCCTCGCACTTTAGCCACGGTCCGTGATGGAACCGTACCAATAGTCTTTGTAAATTATAATGATAAGAATGTTCTTGTGCCTAGAAATAAAATTTGTGCTAGTTTAGATGTTGCCATTGAGGACCCAGAGCCTGGCTCAGACGAGAGTGAGAGTGATGTTAGAGCACCGCCACATCGCGAGGCCTACGATGCCGTGGCGACAGTGCATGACGCCAGACGAGCGCCCGCTCTGACTGAAAGCCCCTTGAGTCAGTGCAACCCTGAGTTACTGCCTAACAGTGAACTGTTGCCAGTCGCAGAGAAACGAAATGAACCTGAATTCAACCAGATGATTGACGATGTTGACTTGTCTCATTTGAACTTAGATCAAAGAACGACCCTTGTAAATTTGATTAACTAACACAGGAATGCGTTGGCGGTTGGAGACGAGATTGGTCATGCGCGAAATGCTGTGCATAGATTGGACGTTCAGGGAAACAATCCTATCAATACACCGCAGTGTCGAGTCCCCCACGCTACAAAGCAATTGATTGAAGAGCATGTCCAGGAGATGCTCAGGCAAAAAGTTATTGAACCAAGTTTTTCGCCTTGGTCTTCCCCAATCTTAGCTGTACGTAAAAGTGATGGTTCACATCGAATCGTAGTTGACTTCCGACTTATCAATAAGATTTGTAGGAAGGACTCTTTTCCAATCCCAAATATGACTGACACCTTAGAAAGTCTTAAGGGCTCAAACTTGTTCACAACTCTAGACATGCGAAGTTCCTATCATCAGATCGAATTGGCCCCAGAGAGCCGTGATATTACCGCTTTCAGAACGCCAACAGGTAGTTACAGATATTGCCGTTCACCCCAAGGTCTTATCACATCTGCGGCTGCACTTCAAAGAGCAGTTAATATGGCTTTTTCTCCATTCATTTCAAAATTTCTGTTCTGTTACGTTGATGACATCATCATTTATTCTAAAAATTTCGAGACTCATGTCGAACATTTGGATAAGGCGTTGCTTCAAACAGCTGCTTCAGGTTTCAAACTAAGTCTCAAGAAATGCCAATTTGCTGCGAGTAGCGTAACCTTTCTTGGAATCAAAGTCAGTTCGGAGGGACTCACCCCCCGACCTGCGAAAGTCCAGGCCTTGGCAGATGCTTTGAGACCTAGGAATATTAAAGAGGTAAAGAGGTTCCTTGGTTCAACCGGATTCTTTAGAAAGTTCATTAAAAATTATGCTCATATCGCGGCACCTCTTACTGAGCTAACAAAAAAGACGAACTCATTTAAATGGACGGACGTTCATCAGCGAGCTTTCGATGATTTGAAAGATAAACTTGTGTCTGCGCCTATACTTAAATTTCCTGACTTTCAGAGAGAGTTTGTGTTGCACACAGATGCCTCGGGCATTGCAATAGGTGGAGCATTACTTCAGATGCACGACGGCATTGAGTTGCCTGTGGCATACTATAGCCGGAAATTAAAGGGAAACGAACTTAAATATTCTGCAACAGAACTCGAAGCTCTTGCCATCCATGATTCAATCAAACATTATGTTGCGTACCTGTACTTAAATGAGTTCGTCGTGGTGACAGATCATCGCCCCTAAACTTTCATTTTTGCTAATAAAACAGGTAATCACCGTATTTCAAGGTGGGCTTTGCTTCTACAAGAGTATAACTTCTCTGTTCGATACAAGCCCGGAGCACAGCACCACTTGCCCGACTATCTGTCTAGATCTGAAAGAATTGTCAATGCTATCGTTGACACTGCTGAGTCCAACTGTAGTAATAAGAATGATCCTAAAATTAATGCTGATGTTCCTTCTAGAATTAAGCCTTGTTCTAATAATAATGCGACAGATGTTCCCGTCGACGACGTGTGCCCTCCACCCGTGTACAGTGAACGTGATAAGAGTGTTGCCGTCGAGGCAAAGCAATTGAGTTTGGATGATGTTGTTTCAGAGCAAGAAAAGGACTCACTTTGGTCTGGTGTAAGAAACTTGTTAACTGGAAATGATTCGGGTGATACTAAGATTTCAAACATTGACGAATATTTTATTGATGATAACAATGTCCTGTGTAGGTTGTCAAGAAAAAACGCAGAAACGGTAGAAATAATGTACAGATAGTCATTCCTAAGTCTTTAGTTAAAGTAGCTTTAAAGCTGAGCCATGACAACGATTTGTCCGCTCATATGGGTTTCCTGAGAACTCTTGAACGTGCCAGAGATAAATTCTTCTGGATTAATCAAATTCGTGACGTCAAAGACCACGTGAAGAAATGTTTGCAGTGCCAATGAAGGAAATGGCAGGGCCAATTTAAAGTCCCCTTAGGTAAATTTCCTGAAACCTCGTACCCCCTTGAAAGAGTTGCTGTTGACCTTGTTGAATTGCCTGTTAGTTACGATGGCAATAAATATCTCCTGACAATCGTGGATCATTTCACAAGATATGTTGATGCTTATCCCCTTACAGATAAATCTGCTGATACTGTCACCAGAGCTTTCGTCCAATACGTCGGAAAATTCTCTGCCCCAAATACGATCGTCAGTGACAGAGGCAGCGAATTTACCAATAGGTTATTCCAGGACGTCTGCAAGAATCTTAAAGCGAGATCACAAACGACTACTGCTTACCACCCGATGGCAAATGGATGCTGTGAGAGACTCAATGGCATCTTGAAAACTGCAATTTCTCACCTGGCCGCGGAAGAAAAATTTAGCTGGGACGAGAGCGTTTCCTTTGCGACTCTCGCGGTAAATACTTCCTATCAGACTGCGATTAAAGACACGCCGTTCTTTTTGTTCTACGGTAGAGATGCTAACCTTCCTTACCACGACATTTTCAAGGAGCAGCCCATCAATTACGCATGTGACCAAGATTATTCAACAGAAGTTTTGCTCCGACTGTCCAAAGCATTTGCTGCTGTTAGAAAAAACTCTGAGGCGGCCAGGCAAGCTGCGGCGAAGATCTACAATCGAACGGCCAAAGAATGTGATGTCCAAGCTGGGGACCTTGTCATGTTGAGGAATGAAGCAGGACGTGTCGAGGAAAGAGCCTTCCCATCGAGGTTCAGAGGCCCATATAGGATCACTTCCAGACACGGAAATAACATCACTATCAAAGGTCTATACTCTGACCGAAAAGAGCAGACCGTGCACCTGAACCGTGTGAAACGTGCTTATCTTGACGACGCCATGGCCTTCCCTTTCAATAACGGTGACGAAGAAGATGAACTGCAAGGGGCAGAGACGAACGACATTCCTGCAGTGCAAAGCACGAGCCAGAGAAATGAAGGAATGATTCCTAGGTACTCTCTGAGAAATCGGACAAGACGCCCGAACTATGTATGATTATTTGTGTCTCGCAAGGACGTCCCAAAAATTCCATGATGATTGCTCCATTTCATTCTAAAGATGTACTATGTTTAATATTAAGAATGTTTTCTAATCATTTCCCTTGTGTTTAACATTTCTTTCGTATTACAAATTTAGGATACGTGCTTTGACTTAGAATTAACTGATTTTCCACGTCCCAAAACTTCAATAATGATTATCTCATTTCACTCCCAAATGCATCATGTTTAATGTTAAGGATGTTTCCTAATCATTTCCCTCGGGTTTAACATTTCTTTCATATTTCAATTTTAGGATAAGTGCTTCGACTTAAAATTAAATGATTTCTCCAGCGAAATGCGGGTAGGATGTATTACATGATTAATGTCGATTTATAAACCAACTTATGTATTTACCTTGATGATGCTCATTAATCAGATAGAAATTTTACTCGATGTCAAATTTGTAACCCGTTCGTATGTTTTTTCATAGCTCTTCCCCAGGAATGCGTGCTAATACGTAGGAACTTTCCTTTACAGCCCACTGGCTATCTGAAATATTGTATGTCTTATCGTGTGTTTCTAATCATTTTCATTTACCTTGCATTTATTTTCGTTACGTATTAAACTCTCCGAATGGATTCCTTTTGAGTTAGGAATAAAATGATATACCAATTGTACATGCCGGTGGATGAAATTAAAGCAAGTAGACGTGCTGCAAAGAGGGAAATCTTGAAAGGAATCCATGGGAGACAATTACCATGTCCAGAAACTAATTCAATACGGTTGTTGCAGCTATACGTAAGGCTGTTGTGACACGGCTGCACAGCGACACCAGCACTACAGAAGCGTGCATGAACACAACAGTGGCTGCTCCAGCATCCCAGCTGCTCTGACTCAAGGTCATGGCAGGCTCACAGCGGCTGCTGCGACCAGGCGCTACGCTTGGGCTGGGACGTGTGCATGGCACGGGTCTGGCAGGACCGCACTGTTCGCGCAGTCTACGAGAAATCTGGCAACACCGCGCTCCATTGATATGGCATGGCTAGACAGCGCACTCACTCGGACGTAAATACTACGACCAATGGACTCAGCGCGAGTTAAAGGTCTGGGCAGCTGAGTGCAAGGCATAAGGTTACCTCGACTACGAGAACGTGGCGCAATCTACTATCGACGGAACTACAGTTTGGAGAGTGGCGTGACATCACAGCGAGGGTGAAGCTTCCCCCCCGTTTCGATATACGCCAAAGCATGGATTCGGCTAAGGCGGAAAGAAAAATTTAAGAAGATACCGTTGAACACTAATACGTTCAAAATAACTACATGCATGCGGAAGTAATGACAAAATCGAGTTTACACTCGACATATTTATATTTTTGGCGGTATTCACCTCCAGATATCCTCGGATTGGCCTCCAAGGAATATCATCAGTCGCGGGAGAAGGTCTTCGATGATGGAGAAGGATAAGGATATCCCGATATCGACTTTTCATCATTGCTTGTTTAAGATCTTCGTTTCAGCGTGCGTCAGAAGCACAAATCTCGTTGGCTTGTCTGAATCTTCCCTTGCAATGAAGGATGAGATTTCTCAAAACTTCAAGTAAACGGATACTTCCAACTGTGACAATATCCAGGAGGATATTACTAAAAACGACGTGGGGAGGATTGTTATGTACCCTCTATGTAACGGCGCGCCATGCACGAACGACGGTTGCATCAGCGAGGAAGAGCCTTGTACTCTGTGCCCTGAAAGACCGTTTGCAATTCAGCAGAAAAGCTGTAGAAAGCCAGATCAGCAAAGAGGGGACGGCGTCTGCTCAAACCGCCACCTTCGTAACCGTTAGCTGCTGCCTAACGTTCATGCATGAGCGACGGTAACTGCTTCAATTTAAGAGTCTACTTAGGGTCAGGAGGGATCATTCTAGCACGCGTCATTGTAGCTGAAGGTCCTCGTATTCGCCGTCTTTGTTTGAGTCTTTGAAATAGAGTCCAGCTCGGCGTACTGGACATTGCCATTGTATAAATTTCCACTTGTGACTTCACGTTTAAATCAAATGGATAATCAAATAAAGTAAACGAGGCTACTTCGAATCCAACGAAACCTGCACCAGCGCTTCACACGAGTGTGCGTAAGATTACCTCTTTGTAGCTAAATACATTTGCGGGTTTTAACAAATCCCCGGCATATTGGTGATATCCGTTTATAACAGTAAATTGTGTGGCCACATATAACGTGTGTTTCAATGCCTACTGTAATTGCGCCTTATTTGGAAAACCAAATCATGAGATTTCACTGAGATTGAGAAAAGAGATTTATTTCACTCGAACGATTTATCCTAAAAGAGGAAATTTAATCACATCGAACGATCTTGAAAAGTAGGATATAACATGAAGAAAAAGCCAAGGGGGAGGTGTAACAAGGTAAAATACCACTTCCCCCTCCCCTCACTCCCCATTCTTAAAACCCCCGTAGCATCGGACCCAGTGCACGCACGAAGCTAATTTTTTCACAGGATTTACCTGACATCTTACCCTTTTTATAGCAGCTAAAAATCAATATCCTAAGAAAATTTGTCAATCTGGGGGTATTCTCCTCTGAACAAAACCTCCATTTACTCAGAACCAACTTTTCAAGACTTAGACGCGCAATTTCAGCCACAGTTTCCATCCGATTGAGGTCATCTTTTTCGTATGACCGAGAGCAATGCGAGTACTATAATATATTGCTGTACGTTTTCCGATAATCTTTTAAAATATTTTTGTACGAATTTTTTATGAAAATCGGGAAAATATTTTTGTTTGAATTTTTTATGAAAAGAATCGGGAAAATATTTTTAAAATTTTTTCAACATTTTTGTTAAAATGAAACGAAAAACTATCCGCAACATTTTGACACATGATCATTGTGAACCAACAGAAAAAAACATTCGTCTATCTGAATTATTGGCTGAGAAATTGACTTATGAAAGAATTTCTTTTGAGTGGGTTGGGGCGTGTTTTGAGCCAATTTGAAAAACATTATAAGCTATACCTGTCTATTCGGATGCTGCAAACGTGCTCTGAATACCTCAAACCTTATTCCAATCTGGAGGCATTTTTTTCTATATTTTAAGTAATTTTAGGAAAAGCACGTTCGGTCTCCTTAAGGAGGCCATCTGGGTAAAAAAAAATCAGTTATTTACAGATGGATTTGTCTGAAATTGTCACAGTAGGTGTGAAATGATGCAAAGATCATTTGTTACTTGGACAAAATTTTGGTATCTGCACTGGATTTTTTTCTATTTTCAAAAAATATGATTAAATAGGGTTTTTTCAAAATTTATCTTCTACAATTTTGAAGTTACAGAACCAGTACTTCGTTTTTAGATTGCTTATATGTCTATATATCCATAAGGGCTAGGGAATTTTGATAACTTTTTTTGTGGATTTTGGGAATTTTTTTTAAAAAATGTGACCTTTTTATCATTTTTTTCATGTCGTGTAATTTTCAAAATAATAGATGTATAGAAAAATATTACCCCTTATGAATACACCTTGCTAAGCCCTATTGAATGGTATATAAACCATTTGTGTAGCTCTAAAATTGTGGAAGAAGATACATTTGAGAAACCAATTATCAAGTTTCCAGAAAAACGTGTTTTTCACAAAAAAATGTTTTTTTTTCTCATCTTTCAAACTACCGGGTTTTCTACAATGAATTTTTGAAGCTCTTTTCAAGCCCTTTCGATTGATATAATTTACATTGCTGTAGCTCTGGAACTCTGGGAAAAAATCTACATCAAAAGAAAGTATGTGTAATTCTTCAAAACAACCACTTTTTTGAAATTTATATTTTTTTTTGACCAAAATTTTTTTTTCAAATCTACTCCTCTGTTTTGTAGCTCTTTTCAAGCCCTTTGGATTGGTGTGCTCGACATAGCTGTAGCTATGATACTGCAGCTGTCATCGAGCTATGAATGAAAGCTGCCGTATCATAGCTACGGCAGAACAGCTAAATTCTTAAATTGTCAAAAATTATCATAAATTTTACTCAGCGTTAGAATGTTTTGTTTGAATAATGAAAGCACTTTGAGTAGCCCATGAACGAACTCTATTGCCATAGCCGCAAAGAAACGCGCTCAATTGACCTCCAATAATGAGGAGGGAGGGGTCAAGGTCACGCCACCCCCATCGCTTTCCCCCCCTCTGTTGGGCGTACCATTCAGAGTAGACGTAAGCGGAAAGTACCAATGGAAGCGCAAGAAAATCCTCTATAAGATGCATATAAAAACAGAAAATCAACACTTATCCCGATTTCTACCCAGACGGCCTCCTTAAGGTTGTTTCTGAAATAGTATTTGAACATGAACCAATTGAACAATTAATTATTAGTAACAATAATGCCTGTCAATAATTTGTTGGAACAGCAAAATGTAACTCACTACACAGAGAGTAGAGAAAATTCAAAATACAAATTCTTGCGTGCCCAGAACAAATCAATCTAAATACATGAATTTTAAAAATGCCTTACCTTAAGCAGACCCACACTCGGAAAGCGATCAAAACTCAAATAGCCTTCTTCTCCCGACTTTCCCTCTTTTTGCCCCTTGAAGATGCGACCTGCAGTCATTGTAGAAATTCCAAGGCCTGTAAATATGAACAATATGAAGTGACATCAGTAAGAGTAAATTAAGTTAAAAAGGAATGTCAAACCTCTTTGACGCCTAAGAAGCTGAAACACACCTTTGTGTTTCCTAGTTATTTACTGGTGAGATACTTGGTCTGACTCAGGATTTTTTAGCACCAGGTACACAAAGCATTGACTACTTGCAACCACATCAGAAAGACCTGTCCACCTTCATATGACTGAGCACCCTCTCATAAGAGTATATTAACTTTACTGACTTCTCAAGAAAGAAAACAAGGCCTTTCTTCATTCATAGTATGCTAATCAGATGTTTTAACACAAGTGTGCATTTATTTCCTGATGAAAAATTAAGAAACTAAGAACTATATTTTCCATTCAAAATTCATAAAAGATTTGAGAGCTGAACATTTGCAGAATAGAATAAAAATGTTGAATGAAAGAAAAGCACACAGACTGTTCAGTTTGATCATTTTTACAGTGGCAAGGAAAAAAGATGAATTATGCATTGGGCAAGATAAACGACCAATGGGAGAAGAATTACTCCAGGCTTTGTAATGAATTGCTTTACATGTACCTGAGGCACACTGAAGTGTGAAAAAATTTGGGTAAGAGTTAGTTTGACGCTACCTAACCACAACAAATGTGTTTTAAAGAAAGAAAAGATAAAGCACCATTTGGTATGTACTCATTTGGAATGCAGAATCTAAGCAAAATGTATGTTCCCACACAAAATCTCTCGTGATAAATAACAGTAAACAAAAGAGTTTAAAACACAAAGTAAAAGCTGAAGAAGGAAGTGATAGATCTGCCTGAAAAAATTACAGCAGCAAATCAAATAAAGAAGGCGAGTATCAAAACTCTTGTGAATTTATTTTCAACACTAGGAAGGCTTATGTAAGATTCAACTCAGGACTTCACATCTCTCCCTGGGAGTGCTGATTATCATAGATGCAAACAGTGCATCTCACTAAAGGGACCAAAGTATCAAAAATTACATTCAAAACACACTTTATTGATGTGAAAAAAGAACATCATCCATAGATTTGGGATCTGAGTAAATGGTATACATTAGATTATATAATAGTTTAGGCATCCCTACCCGCTAAAAATAAGAGCTTTTTTTATAACCAGAAATATGACTTATAAGAAATAATACAATAAGGGACGCTTTAATTGTTTGAATCGATTGCAAGAGCTTTGAGGCATGTTATAATACACGCTAAGGCCATTCATATCAACTTCATCACTTCAACTTCAAGATGACGAATGAACAGCGTTGCCCTGGCACAAGGATATCAAACACCAACATCAAGAAAAGCCCTGGTATAATTATTAATATCATTTAACTGCTTAACACGTTAAGTGCGGCGTGACCCACCGGTGGACATTTAGGTAATTTTCATAATGCTGCTGGCGGACCAACAGTCACTGACTCAATTTTTGTAAATAGTAAATGAAAGTTAAATGAAGGCATGATCCAGTCAATGTTTGCTATTTTCAAAATTTCTTACTACAATAACTCTAAATTTGAGCTGGATATTGAACTTCAGTTTAACCCGCCGCACTTAACGTGTTAATATCAATTAGATTACCATTTCAATTATTGAGAATTGACATTTTTATTGCAAATAGAATTCAATGTGCTAAACTCAAACGAAACTGCTTGCTTGTGGAATTAATGTCTTAAGACTGTAAAGTAACCATTGTGTAAAGTCAGATGGAAGAACGCTACCCTCTTCGGAGGACGTGAAGGCCACATTCGGGGCATGACTCTGTTTGAGGAAGTTCTCCTCTGCCTGCCCTATGGAGCTAGGCTTGGCCTTGACTCTGTTATTAATAATCAGTGACTTATTGAAGTAAAAAAAATCACGAAGCCCATTATAATTATCATCCCAGAACTCACAAGCAAGAAGAGTGTCATCATAATCAACCAATTGAGTTCATACATAGGTTCTTAGTTGTTTCGTGTTATTTCTTGCATTTTTACTTTTTTAATTTTTTTTTCTACTTTTGAATCCGTGTTTATGTCTGTTTGTACATTTACATTCATTTCTATTTCAGCGATATAAGTCAGATTCTTTTAATGAGCTGATGATGGGTATTTGACCGTAACGTTCTCAGTATAATGAAATTTTTATCCATGATTTTTGCTCTCCTATTTTTATTGAAATTGAAGAAAATTTCGGAAAATGTACCTATATGTCTCATTGTTATATGAGTTCATGTTTCCCATAGAATTGCTTTTGTTAGAGATTCTATGTGTAGGTTCATAGACGCTTGCCTTCTGCATGCATACGTAATATTAAAGCTAAGAGCGTAGAATCATTTTGAAGTATTAGATGACATACTGTGTCAATTACACTGAAAGGGTTCTATGACTATCTTATAACTAATAAACTGATTGATGTGATTCTGAGTGTAATAAATTTTCCCATTAAGGATAGAGAGAAGGTACCAATGATGTTAGAAGGTTACACTATCAAGTATGACTGATTGAATTAATGTCAACACTTCATACTAGCAAAACATAGTTATGACTTATATTCTCTCTCCAGAGGGTGGTGGCAACTGTAGGCGTGGCCCCAAATATTTTCCTTGTGTGTCTGTAATATCCAGCATTCATCAGTCTGAATGTGTTCCATTTCTCTCTGTCGAGTTCTCACGGGTGTCTATTTTAGTCCTTCAGCGAGTTCGACAGGAAATTTTTCAAAGCGTACTGCAGGGAACCTCCTTGGGCCGTCAGTCGCAGCCGAGGTGTTGGTTACGGCTTTTATAGTAGATGAATCTTCCTGTCTAGGCAGATTACTTCAAAAATGAATCTCAGTACTTGGCTGGATCATTAGTAAGCACCGGCGTTGATACCATGCGTAGCTTAAAAAATTAAACTCCTTTCAAGAGTTGTAGATAATCAGGAGACTTTATCCAAAGTATATCTTTATTCGGAGATGGAATGACAAAAGTACAATTCGTAAAAGTTGCCGAAACTTGGGAAGCGAAGTTTCTCGAAATCACAAAAACGCTTCTCCCTATTTTTCAAATGATGGACCTATAAGCGGCCGCGTATTCTAGTTACGCGGGAGCAATACAATATTATTTTATTTATAGGTTTGAGCTTCGACATAAAATTGGTCGCAGCAGCTCTTACTACTATTATACACAAGAATTTGAGATCTATTTAAATCTTTCTTCCTCTCTTTATCTCTAGACCTCCGCTAGCAATCTCGTTTACCCATAACTAGGCTACATTTGTACAGGACCTCGCTGCATCTTGACATCCCCACCCTTGGTGAAGCTTTTACTTCAGTCTAAGCTTGAGGAGGTATGTACAAATAGGCCCCAAACCTATGATATTTGTGGCTTGGACATGGGGCTATCCTCCTGGTTTATTCTAGAATTTTTTTTACGTTTAGGCCCCCTATTTTAAACCCCAATTGGAAATAGTTGGTCTAGATGCTGATTTATATAGCCGCAAGGTTACAGTACATGAAATTACAAATTATCGTGGGCCAGGGTAATTTCTTCACTCTTCTATGGGGGCACGGGATAAAAAGTCTGCCAAGTGGTTCCTTTTTCCCTCGATATGTTCGGCTTTAAACGTAAATAGGCTGAAGTAAATGGCCCATCTCTTGAGGCGTGGATTTAGTTTATCTGCCTGATCTAGGTAGAGTAATGGCTGATGATCGGTCTGTAGGACGAATTCCCGGCCGTATACATAAACCTCAAATTTTTGGAGGGCCCAATAAATTGCCAACGCCTCTTTCTCGATCGTAGAGTATTGCTGTTTTGCGGATTTTAGCCGTCGCGAAGCATAGGCGACGGGCGCATACTGTCGAAAATCCGCTTTACTGGGTTGTAGTAGTACCGCCCCTAAGCCGGTCTGGGATGCGTCGGTCCGTAATATGAACGGAGCATCGGTATCAGGGAGTTGCAACACCGGTTGCTTGGTGAGTGCGGTTCGCAGTTGCTCGAACGCTTCTTGGGCGATGTCCGTCCATGGTATCTCCTCGGGGGAGTTTTTTCGTAGAAAATCTTGTAACGGGGCTGCGCGGCCGGAAAATTTAGGAATGAATTTTTCATAATACCCTACGCTTCCCAGAAAACTTCGCAGTTCCGGTTTAGTTTTAGGTAACGCTGCTTTTGCTAGGGCTTTAGTTCGTTCCTCCAAAGGTCGGAGCTGATCACTGCTGAGTTGGTGACCTAGGTACTGCAGGTTGGCGTAGCCAAACGCGCATTTGGAGGGTTTGGCATGTAATCCATGAGTTGCCAAGGCTCTGAGTAGACCCCGGAGCGCTGCTACATGTTCTTCCCAGCTACTCGACGCGACCAACAGGTCGTCCATGTACACCTCCGTGTCCTTCAACCCTTGGGTTACCTTTCGGACTAGGCGTGAGAACGTCGCGGGGGCGTTTGCTAAGCCAAAAGGCATAACTTTAAATTCGAAGAGGCCTGTTCGTGTTTTAAATGCGGTGTATGCGCACGAATTTTCCTGTAGGGGTACCTGCCAATATCCACTGGTAAGGTCTATTTTGCTAAACACTGTTTTCCCTGCTAGCCGGGTAAAAATTGCGGAAATATCGGCTATAGGTTCGGTGTCAAAGATCGTCTGCCTGTTCAGATGTCTACAGTCTAGGCAGAACCTGTGGCTGCCGTCCTTTTTCTTAACTGCTAAGAGCGGGGAATAATGTGGGGATTGGGAGGGAGTCACAATGCCTAGCTGCAACCACTTTTCTAGATCTCTCCTTAGTTGTGGCTCTAGCGACAACGGCAATGGATAGGTGTGTTGTAATCGTACCTCCGTGGGCTCTTTCAATTTGATCTCGTGACTAACGGTGGAAGTTTTACCGGGGGTATCCGTAAAAATATGTGCCTGTTCTTGTAGTAGTTTCTGTAGTTGCTCTCGCTGCTGGTCGCTTAGTTGCGGATTAAGGTCGCAGTCTATAATACTTTCCCCTATGATCTGCGGAATTTCCGGCGTACGTTGATCTAACGCTTCTCCTTCTCCAGGGTATTCTACCGCTAAACATGCCGCGGAGAATGCTTCCTCTACCGTTTCGCTTTCCGTTTCTTTGGGATCGGCATTTGCTTCTTGCTGATTTATTGTGCAGGCGTTCGGCTGCTGGTATTTCCGTAGGAGATTTATGTGGTATACTTTCTCCTCTTTCCCGACGGTCACCCGGTACGTGTGTGTTCCCAATTTCTGGCTAATTATATGGGGACCTTGCCATGTTATGGTAAGCTTGTTAGTGGAGTCTGGTTTGAAGACTAAAACCTGGTCTCCTTTTTCCAGGATACGCACTTTGTAATGCTTACCCACCCGTTGGTGTGCTTTTTCCTGGCTAGTTCTCAAATTCTTTTGAGCTAGCTCGCACGTTTCTTTGAGTTTCTGCCGCATGTCCATCAGGTACTGGGCGGCATTGCGATCGGTTTCTGCGGGTTCCGGAGCTACCCAGCATTCTTTTAATATGGCTAGTGGTCCGCGGACTTGATGTCCGTAAATTAATTCGAATGGCGAGAACCCGGTCGCAGCTTGTGGTGCGTCTCGATACGCAAATAATACTGCGAGTAAGTACAAATCCCAGTCTCTGGGTTTTTCTGTTGCCAGTTTTCTTAACATTGTCTTCAACGTCCCATTAAACCGTTCCACAATTCCGTTCGATTGCGCATGGTATAGTGGGGTATGCCTATGTTTGATTCCGTATAATCTTAAGAAGCTCTCAAAGGTCTCAGCGGTGAATTGTTTACCATTGTCGGTGGTGAGAGTGTGCGGATACCCTACTCTAGTACAAATCTCGTTTAACGCGATGGCTATTGTTTCAGCATCGATGTGCCGGAGGGGAGTTGCATCTGCATAACGGGTTGCCTGGTCTACGACCGTCAGTACATAGCGGTTTCCTCGAGCAGACGCGGGCTGAATGGGACCAATTAGATCGACACTCAGAGCTGCGAAAGGCGTTCCGGTGATGGCAGGCATGGTGGGAATGGCTCGTGCGGGTCGTGCGGGTGCGCGTTTTTGGCATTCGTGGCACGAGTGGCAATACTTCATAATATCGGTGGCTATTGAGGGCCAATAAAATTCTCGTTCTATGCGGGCCTGTGTTTTCTTTTGCGAGTAGTGCCCTGCTAGTGGGTTATCGTGGCCCATTTTAAGAATTTGGCCTCGTAGTATAGCAGGGACCATCACCTGAAGGTTGTTGTGTTCTCCGTGGGTGGTGCGGCAATACAGGATGGAGTCCCGTAATTCATAAGCTCGGATGTCGCGCCTCCTAGTCTTTTCTTCTATGCCTTGCTCTGCTTTCTTGAATGCTTTCTGTAGGGTGGGGCATTCTCGTTGCAACCTGGCTAAATCTGCTCTGTTTGTCGGTTGTGGTGTGAATTCGAACTCCCTCTCGTTATTTTCGGCTTGTTTATTGATTTGTTGTGCGGCTGATCTGGTGGTCATATGATGTACCGTCACCGCGGGTTCTTGCTCCAGCACTTCAGTGCTTGGCTCCTCAAATGAACTAGTTCCTGGTACACGCCCAAGGATGACATCGTGGGACAGATTTTTCATGAGGACTACCGTAGCCTCTCCTCGGTAGTACGGACATTCTAATAGTATGCGGGCCATAGGTGCTCTTATGGCGTGATTATCGGCCATACGTACTTGGATCACGGTGGGTAGTCGCGCGTTCTTGGGCACAAAATGTTTTTTTACAAAGATGGCATTAGCTCCTCCATCTAGCAGGACGTCTACCTTGTGATTCCCGACGCTTCCTGAGCATGTCTTTAGCTGTCCTATTAGTAATTTATTACCGGAAGCAAGGTGATTGCATTCCACTGGCGCTATCTCCTCCTCCTTGTTTTCTTCATACTCCTCGTCTAAAACTAAAGCATTTACTTGAGCGGAAGTGCTAGGCCTTGCCGACTCTGGTCTGCGTTGCTCGTTCCTAAATTGCGGTGTCTCTCTACACTGGGCAGCGGTGTGATCTGCGTTTGGTCCGTGCCTCTGGCAATATTAGTTCCGCCAACCGTGGTGGTTGGTTTCCGGGAAGCGTGTCCCCATGTTTCGCGGGTTGTTGCTTGCCATGGGTCGTGGAACAACGGATTTTTCGAAGCCTGGTTTGGCATGATTGTTGAATCCATAAGTTTTATTTGTGCCAGGTTTTGTAGTTCCGGCCCCGTTCTTACCAATTTGGTTCTGCATTTCTGTTCCCGGTGTTTTGGTTTTTCCTTGACACAGTTGCTGGAGGGACAGATGAGGTCGAGCTTGGAGGTATTTATCACCTTGCTCGCCCATCGTCGGAATATCGATCCCGCCCCGGTCTTTGATGTGGATCGCGATGTGACCTGGCAGCACTTCATATGCCCGGTCTATCAATAGAAAGTCTCTTAATGCCGCGTAGGTGGGTGCGACTTCGCTTCCTCTTATCCAGGCATCGAAAGCCTGTTCTAGTCTCCGAAGGAACCTGCTCATATTATCTCCTTCGTCCGGAGTGACTTGGTAAAAGGTTTCCCGGAGTTTTGAAGGTGTCACTCGGTGGGCTCCTAACAGTAGGTTTTTGATTTCTTCCAGTTGATATCGGTCTTCTGCGGGCAAGGTCTCTATGAGCCGTCGCTCTTTTGGGGTTACTAAGGTCTCTATCGTCTGGACCTGTTCCACGTCCGTACTGCCCATAGCTCGTCCATATTGCTCTATCCTCTTGAGGAATTCCTGCATCCCTTCGTGTTTAGGGTCAAAAGGAGGCGGTTTTGGAAGGTTCGGAGTCCTTCCATGGGGCTCATGTACCTCTCTCCGCTGCTGGAGTTGCAATATTTGGAGCTCGTGCTCCCGTGCTCTGATTCGTTCCTCCCGTTCTAGTTCAAAGGCACGTTCTGCTCTCTCACGCGCCTCCTGCGCTTCTTGTTTGGCTCGGTCATTCTCCTCCAGAGTTCTTAGCCGTCCTAGGAATACTTCTCGATATTCACCGTCTCCGGGGTGGAGTCCTAATGCCTCAGCATACTCCCGGGCTTTGTGTACTTGATCGTCCATCTTACTGGTGAGATCGTCGCGGCTGGTTGTGAATGAGTTCTTCTGCCGGATGATTCGCTAGTCTTTGCTAGTTCTCTTTGAGGTCGTGGCCCCACGTTGGGCGCCAATATTGTCGAGTTCTCACGGGTGTCTATTTTAGTCCTTCAGCGAGTTCGACAGGAAATTTTTTAAAGCGTACTGCAGGGAACCTCCTTGGGCCGTCAGTCGCAGCCGAGGTGTTGGTTACGGCTTTTATAGTAGATGAATCTTCCTGTCTAGGCAGATTACTTCAAAAATGAATCTCAGTACTTGGCTGGATCATTAGTAAGCACCGGCGTTGATACCATGCGTAGCTTAAAAAATTAAACTCCTTTCAAGAGTTGTAGATAATCAGGAGACTTTATCCAAAGTATATCTTTATTCGGAGATGGAATGACAAAAGTACAATTCGTAAAAGTCGCCAAAACTTGGGAAGCGAAGTTCTTGAAATCACAAAAACGCTTCTCCCTATTTTTCAAATGATGGACCTATAAGCGGCCGCGTATTCTAGTTACGCGGGAGCAATACAATATTATTTTATTTATAGGTTTGAGCTGCGACATAAAATTGGTCGCAGCAGCTCTTACTACTTTTATACACAAGAATTTGAGATCTATTTAAATCTTTCTTCCTCTCTTTATCTCTAGACCTCCGCTAGCAATCTCGTTTACCCATAACTAGGCTACATTTGTACAGGACCTCGCTGCATCTTGACACTCTCCTATCTTTTTTAATGATTTTATATGTTGAATATAGAGATAAGAGTTTAAATGTGTGTTTTTAAGTGTTCATTGGTTGCTTTGTGTTTTTGATTTTGCTGCGTTTTTCTGTTTGAATAGTTTCTCAATGCACTGTCTTTCTTTCATTTTCAGTCCCTCAGATTTACAGTAAAACTAGTGTAATTATTTCTTGGCAGAGCTATTCCTTCACCTTATAAAACCAAGTGTTGATCTGGTGAGTGTTGCTTCATTGTACAGTTTGCTTTGCTTGTATATATTTTTTGTTGCCTCAGGCTAAGATTTATTTTATATTGAGCATGATGTTTTCTTTTGGCTTATTGGTTCTTTCATATCTTTTGGCATATTGGTTCTGTCATTTCTTTTTTGTTGAAAGATTAAGTTTTCAGTTTTGCTAAACTTCAAGACCATTTTTGTAATAATATTTTTCCTGAGTTACTCCTTTGAATTTGTTGTTGAATGATTTGATTTCAGTTTCATTTCATTCATTTTCATTTCATATTCAATTTCTTTCAGTTGCTTTGTTTCATTTTTAGTCAGTGCATTTACTTTGTTTAGCATGAATTCATTCTGAGCATGGTTTATTTTGTTCTGCTTCTTATTATATTTTGAAGTTTAATTTTGAGGAAAGGAATGGTATGGTTTATTTTCTTTTTTCCTGCATTTTTATTTTGTTTTATCTCTGTTTTCAGGGCTTTTTTTATTTACTGGCTTCTGATTTGACTTCACTGCTTCTGAGCCCTGTCACTTGTCATTGAATGTCCAATCACAATAAACCATCATTTGTCTAAACCAGTTTCATTACTCCCTCACTATGTGGTTCACAAACGGCTACGTGTAACGATGGGTAAATGCTTGTACCCCTAGGCCCCCATCCTATTACACAGCAGATCTATCAATTAATACTATGATGTAGACATTGAAATGTCTCGTCTAACTTTGATTAATAAAATATAAGAATTGCGACCAAAAAATGTCACGACAAAGATGCAAAAATGTCTGATGTGCTGCAATGGAATCTGCATCCCCACAACAAACTTACATAACATTTCAATGAGAGGAAGGAGGAAGGCACAATTTAGTGTGGAGATAAGGGAACATAGAATCTCTGCAGAAGGGGAATAGAAACAGTAAGTTGAGCAAGAAGTTCATGAAGCAAGAAAAAAGTTGAAGAAAAAGTAGTAGGTGTTGAAAAACAGGACATCAGTGAACTGAAAAAAATGTGGTCCTCAACAAAAAAAATATTTCAACAAAAAAAGGCCTACCTAACTCTTGGCTCGGGACCTCATATATTCCCTTTTGGAAAGCTAATTTCCTGTAATTTAGTGAAAGTTTTTGACTAATTTCAATAGCAAATTACAATAAAATAAAATAGCTCAGTGAGAGGAGTTTTATCTACTACCATTACCACCTTTTAAATTAGTTCAAGAAGGTGCTTAGTTCTAATAAGAAATAGAAAAACTTCTGGGCAACTGTTGAGTGACTAAAAAGAAGACTGCTTGCATCAGACCTGGAATTACAATTTATTGTCAGTGGAAATAAATGTTTTCCACAGGTATCTAAGAGATGCATCAGTGTAAAAAGCTATAGAACATTGGCCTGAACATTAGGACACAGTTCATTGGGCTAACAAAGATTCAAAATTATTGCTTGTCTTCCACTGACATGTGCACTACCAATGTCTAGTATTGCCCTTTGCTTGAATGAAAAAATATATGTTTTCCACAGGTATCTAAGAGATGCATCAGTGTAAAAAGCTATAGAACATTGGCCTGAACATTAGGACACAGTTCATTGGGCTAACAAAGATGCAAAATTATTGCTTGTCTTCCACTGACATGTGCACTACCAATATCTAGTATTGCCCTTTGCTTGAATGAAAAAAGAATTACATCACAAATTTTCATAATCACATATTCAATATTCAGAATGTGAGCACCACGTAACATATCTGATACAACTATTATTATGTCATTTACAAAAACCCTGATACATCCAAAGACTCTTAGTGATTATACATTTAATCCAACACAATATTACTCTTTGGGTTTTAATTATTTACTGTAGATTCAATGTATGCAATCATGAGATGATTAAATTAATAATTAATTCAGAATTCAACACATAAACTTGAAAAATAGTTCTAGTAGCTTTGCTGAGGCAGGGTTGAGTGTCATTACAGAGCAATAGGGCCAAAATTAGACCAAGTACTGAACCTCATATATGATACGAGATAAAATGATGCAAACTGCATCACATGGGAAACCATTGCAAGAAACTCAACTATATCATTGTATCATCAAAGACAATTGATTACTCAAATTAACATTTTTTGGTAAAACCTTTCATGACTACAGAACAGATTAGTTTAGATTATAAGTTAGTTTAAGCCTCCCTAACCACTACAAAAAAGAGCGTATCAAAGAGAGGAAGGGGGAAGGCACCAATTAGTATGGAGATGAGAGAATGGGGAATCTATGCAGAAAGGTATAGAAACAGTAAGATGAGAAAGAAGTTCATGAAACAAGATCAAAGTTGAAGAAGAAAGTAGAAGGTGATGAAAAACAGGACAGCAGTGAACCGAGAAAAGATGGTCCGTAACAAAACAAAAACCTATTCTATTTTAACAAAAAAAGAAAGCCTACCTAACCTTCAGCTCGGGCCGTCACATTGTCCCCCTGGGAGCGCTAATTCCCATAGATAAAATAATTGTATCCCCCTGAGGGGGACTCCAGAACAATAACTTCAGTTATTGCTTTGCCAAAATTTACACACAGAGCATTAAAAGTATTTATTGTTTCTTTACATTGATGCAGTTGTGCATACATGACCTAATTCCAGCATAGCTCTGTTCAGGATTATTTAAATAGCTAACACTTTGACAACGCCTAAATTTATATTATCATAAAGAAACTGCATCTAAATTTCATCCTAGTATAAGCTTCAACACAAAAAATTTACTCACCATCCCCTACAAAGAGAATCACATTCTTCGCCACTGCAGTGTTGTCCACACGATTCAGAGCCTCTTTTATTTCAGTCAGGCCCAGATTGTACCAGTAAGATGAGCCTATGGGGAAAAAATTACAATGCAAAACATGAAACATCCAAGCAAGTTGAAAATTATACTATTTCAATAAAATTTGTGTTTAATCACTCTTAACACTATTCACACAGAAACTTCTACAGGTTTTTCCAGCAAGATCTAAAATCAGATAATCAATGAATTCTTTAAAAATCTTAGATGATCAAATGCCGTTTGACACTGAATGTTTGAGCCCGTGGAATTTTGAAAGTGATATGAATCAGCTATACCTTGTGCCCACATTTTTCATCTCGGCTTCTGCGCATGGGCTTGTAAGGGGAGATTCTGGCTGTGCCTCTAACATTTGTGACTGCAGTTATTAACACTAATGCTCTCCTTGTCAAATGCTGGAGGATTCATGTCAGCAGCTGTGAACTTTATTGGAATATTTGTCATATGCTATGGGTTGTAAATATCAATTTATACATTCAACCATGAAATTATCCATCATCCAAACTTAGTGTTTACAATCTTATAGTGTTTGCCAGAGAAACCATTACTACATATAACTTCTAACATAAATATAAAAAGCACAATTGGATTCCCAGTTTCATTTAGAAGCTAAACATATGAGCTGAGATGAGAGACATACAAGTCAAAGCTAACTCAAGTTGTTTGTAACATCTCATCTAACAGGAATGAGTAACTTCCACATACTATTCAGAGAACATAAAACAAAAAAAACTAATTTTATTCACAACCTTCATTAGGTGAGCACAAAGTGCATTAATGGGAAAGTACTGTCCATGTCAATGAGTGTAGGTTATTATTCTGAAGAAGTTTTTTGGGTGGGATGTAGAAATTGAAATTGTTATTCAACTACTAGAGTAATGGTTGAATTACAAACCAACAAAAATCAAGTTACTTTGTATTCAAATGTGAATTATGCAAAGAATAAAAAAAGTGGAAGTCCCTCACTATATTCAGCACTTACTGCAACACTAACATATGCTGCGGTAGAAAGAAACCACTTATGACAAACTGCAGCTGTGCACTGCTAAAATTGGTTATGGATCATTGATAAGAAAACACTATGGCACTTCAGCATGGACATCTTCATTGAAAAGAATTATCTAAAATATGCAGAACTTAAGCCACCAAGAAATATGATTTATTAACCCTTTTGACGCGACTGGGTTGTATATGTCCCTGTTTTAATTTAAAGCACAACTAGACTAAACATGCCCCAGGAACCGCCAAAAGTTGACAGATATTGCATCAGATTTTGTTTCAGCCAATGCCAGTTAGTTTCAACATCAATCCTTCAGTACGACGTTGATAGAGCTAGAAGAAGGTGATGCGTCAAGCTGCTCCTCAAAATGTAAGTGCATTTGCGTTGTTTTATAGCTTATGACCATTTCCTTGCACTTGGTTTCATGTAAACATCAGTAAGAACCTATATATAGCTATTTGTCTCCATAAATATGCTTTTTGCTCAACTTATGTGAAAAAAAAATGAAGTGGGATATGTGTGTCCCACTTGTGTTTTGCATGTTGAGCAACGTGTCCCACTTGTGTTTTGCGTACTAAGCAAAGTGTCCCACTTGTGTTTTGCGTACTGAGCAAAGTGTCCCACTTGTTTTCTTTGCATTAGGTAACCCACTTGTAATCAACAAATTTTAGGATGCATATTTCCCACTTGCACTTTCTTTATCTTTAGTCCCACTTGCGTATATGAAAATTTGGGATTTATTTATCCCATCAGTACTGTAATTTGAACTTGGCTGCGAACTAATTTTACTATATAAATGTTTAATTTTCTTGCAGGAGCCCAAAAAGATCACTGGACGACCTTGACATCAACAAGCTTTTGCAAGATCTTGATAGTGATGAGGAATCGACTATCAATCAAAGCTCAGATAATTCTATTGATGAAAGTTTTGAGGACCCGGATTACACCGTGGATGAAAAAGAGGCAAGAGAAAACGAAGCGAGGGAAGAACCTTGTGAAAATGAACCAAGGAGACAAGATGAGGGTGACATCAGCCTTGAGGAAGAAGAAGAAGACATGAATTGCACACATGAACTTCCTTCTGTTTGGGTTGAAGATATTGCTGACATTGATTGGTCAATACTGCCAAATGAATTTGAACCCCTGTTTTCAACATCAACAGTAGAGAATGGAGTAGTAGTATGTACTTTGGATAGATCAGCCACCCCTTTTGCAGCATTCAAATGTGTGTTCCCCCCAAGTTTGTTCATGCATATAGCAGAGAAAGACAAGAATAGAAAAAAAAAACCAACTAAAAATACGAGTCATAAATTGACGGATGCAGGGGAAATAATGATAGTGCTTGGATGCTCAATGATAATGGGCTATAATCACGTTCCAAAATTAGAACTTTCAAAAAGCGCAAATCTACTTGCTCTTATCGTATGAAAACTACATAAGCTATTTAAAAATGGATTGCCGGTTCTGTAGCTTTGAAACTGTGAACAGTGAACCTTGGAAAAAAATTTAAAATCCCAATTTTTTCAGTTTTTTGAAAAAACATTTTTCTGAAGCAGATACAAAAAACATATATCAATCATAAAATAATCATTGCATCATTTCACACCTGCAGGGAAAATTTCAGAGAAATCCATTTATAGCTTACAGGCATTTTTTCAACCTAGACTAACTCCTTGACTGCAGAAAAAAAGCATTCCAAAGAGAGGAAAGAGGAAGACACCATTTAGGTTGGAGATGAGGGAACATGAAATCTATGCAGAAGAGGCATAGAAACAGTAAGTTGAGAAAGAAGTTTGTGAAACAAGATAAAAGTTGAAGAAGAAAGCAGTAGGTGCTGAAAAACAGAACAACAGGTAACAGAAAAAAGGTCCTCAGTATAAAAAAATTATTTCAACAAAAAAGAAGGCCTACCTAAATATTAGCATGGGCCCTCATACATTTTCCCCCCTGAGAGTGCTAATTCTCATTGGTAAAATAGTTTTATTCCAATGAGGGGGCAGAAATTTCATTGACACATCTACAAAATATAGGCCTAAACATTGTAGGGTGTTTATCTGACCAAGCAATCTCACTAAAACACAAATACATTGGCAACTTTTATGGAAAGAGGGAAACTTATTATCAAACCTTTCAAACATTGACAAAACTTTTCAGTGAAAATCAAAAATGAGTTTAGGGTAGGTAATTTTAAGAAGGTTACAAATAATTTCCTGGAGAGGCTTATTACAAGTAAATGAAGAGTAGTATGAATTAGATATAAACACATTTTGATGATTTCACACAGTGGAACGCTGGCAATTTTTCTTCTTATATTGAAAGGTCACACGTAATACCTAGCATTTTTACTTAGATAATATGTTTGACAAATTTGATTGAGTTTTCAACCCTGAATTGCTTCACTGCAAAGAGATACATAACTAGTACAAGAAATTTTGACAGATTGTACCTGGAAACATTAATATCCAAGAAATGCATCTATACCTGATAATTTACCATGTAGTTGTTCTAATAAATTTTTGTTGCTTGTGCAAGATTCCTGGAAATGATCCTGAAACAAACAAACTAGAGTATCTGTCATTGTAATATGTTGTGATATCTATTACTAGTTTTGCATAGATACCTTGGTTCTTTTCAGTTGTCCATAGTCCATATGTGGTTTACCGTATTTTCAATGTTTGTAATTAATTTGTGTCTTGTTATGCTACCCAGTTTCATTGTTCAACAGATGAATTTTTCCACTCTTTTCTTAGCTGATGAATAAACACTCAAAAAGTCCTTTTCACGAGAAAATGTTTTCTACACACAATATTCTTTGTTGTCTCACTTATATTGAAATAAAATTATACATGTTAGTTTAAACCTTGTAAGCTTGTATGGAGTGGGTTTGAGACTGTTGAATGCGATCAAGAGTTTCTACATTGATAGCAGAGCATGTGTGAGAGTAGGAAATGAGGTGAGTGAATGGTTCCCAGTTGTGAGACAGGGATGTGTGATGTTGCCGTGGTTGTTTATTTTGTTTATGGATGGTGTGGTGAGAGAAGTGAATGCTAGAGTGTTGGGAAAAGGTGCGCAGTTGGTGGGACGAAATGGTATGTATTGGGAAGTGTGCCAGCTGTTGTTTGCAGATGATACAGCGCTTGTGGCTGATTCAGAGGAAAACCTGAGGAGACTGGTTGCGGAGTTTGGTAGAGTGTGCAAAAGACGGAAATTGAGGGTAAATGCAAATAAAAGTAAGGTGATGAGATGTTCAAGAGGTGGAGTGTTTGGAACTTTGGATATGAGATTGAATAATGAAGTTTTAGAGGAGGTAAAGCATTTTAGGTTCCTTGGGTCAGATGTGACTGTTAAGGATAGTATGGAAATAGAAGTGAGGCATGGAGTGAGTGAAGGCTGTAAGACATTGGGTGCAATGAGGAAAGTTTTTGAATGCAGGAGCTTGAGTATGAATGCTAAGAGGGGACTGTATGAAAGCTTGATTGTGCCAGTTTTGTTGTATGGAGCAGAGTCCTGGGGGTTGAGAGCAGCTGAGAGGAGGAAGTTGGATGTGTTTGAGATGCAGTGTTTGAGAAGCATGTATGGAGTAACTAGAAGAGATAGGATCAGGAATGAGTTGGTTAGGGGGCAGACGGGTGTTATCAAAAAGTTGAGGAGGCGAGTGGATGAAAGAGTGCTTGGATGGTTTGGGCATGTTGAAAGAATGAATGTTGAGAGGTTGGTGAAAAATATATATATGTCGGAAGTGAGTGGTCTTCGAGCGAAAGGTAGACCGCGGATGAGTTGGATGGCTGGGGTGAGACGTGCTTTGTGTGAGAGAGGTCTGACTGTGGACGTGGCGAGAGGGATGGCTGCGGACAGAAGTGAGTGGGGGCAGTTAATTTTATTTTTGACGCGTTACTGGAAGCTGCCCGAATGTGATGGGTTTGACCTGTCCTATGCGGGGGGAGGGGCTGCACTCAATGAAGCGGTTGGGGTAAACCAGCTATGGCTGTCGGGCCTGACTGTGGAAGGTGGTTGTGCTGGGCTGCTGCTGATCCTGGTAGTTCAGGTGCGGCCAGTGCTGCCTCTCTTGCCTCCTAGTGACTAAGTGTGGTGATTGTGGCATGCTGTCGGCTACCCTCCCATAGGGAGGATAAGCCCAGTATATGTATGTATGTGTAGTTTAAACCTCACAAACCTCAAACTTATATTTAAAATTAGAGAAAACTACAATGGCTGTTTTGATCATAATAGTAGTTATTAGTAGGTTCAAAAGAAATCAGGTAAGCACAACACAAAAAGTGGAGCAAATTGAATGACAAACAACTTATATCACATGTGACAACACTTAAGGGAACCGTACTCCCAAAAAATCGAGACGTTGTCGAATTTCGTTTTCATTCATTAAAATGTACGTATATATGTAGCGGACATATTGGTGACGTTTTACACCCAGAAGACCACAGGAAGTGGGTCAAAAAGGGGGTTGGGTTAAAATGTACGTATATATGTTATATGTACGTCTTTGAATAACACGTTTTCTATGGGGAAAAAGGAAAAACACACGAGTCCAATCTTAATCCTTGTTCAATTTTACATACTTATACCAAGTTTCATGAAGGTCGGTCGAATAGTTCAGGATTATTTTTGGGAGTACGGTACCCCTCTTTCTCCTGGCTCTCCTGAACAATTGGCTCTCCTGAACAATTGAAATTTACAGCTTCTAAACCTAGGGTAGCTTTCAGTTTTTGAGCTCCAGTTATGATTTTAGTATCAAAAGAACCGGAATTTAATCCTCTACAAGATGACGTGGGCTTTTATTCATTTTCGGAATAGAAAATGAGCTACATTTTCTTTTGTGGGGAAAAGTGTGAAAATTTGTCAAATTTTTGTATTTTATCATTTTTTTCAAAAAGTATTTCGAAAATTCAACATAACTCCACGTCACGTTGTAGAGAATACATTTCTGCTTCTTTTGATACCAATATTATCTCTGGATCTCAAAATCTGATTACGTCCATAGATTTTCCCCAGACCCCTTATTTTGACGTTTTCTTTGAATAACATGTTTTCTATGGGGAAAATGGGAAAAACACACGAGTCCAATCTTAATCCTTGTTCAATTTTACATACCTACACCAAGTTTCATGAAGATCGGTTGAATAGTTTAGGATTTTTTTTTGGGAGTACGGTCCCCTTAATAAACTTGAGTGATGGCTTTGGCAAACAAAAATGCAATAGACAAGATTGAGCCTTTCAAACATAAGTTAGTTCTACCTATCAAATTATCTACAAAGAATGCAGGCTACAACAATTCATTTATAAATAACAAGAAGTCCCTCCTGTGTTGAATGTAATGCAGAAGTAGCTTCAAGACAGACCAAAACCCTTCTCACTTATAAATATACATAAGCGTATGGGTTGCAACACAACATGAGTTGCAAGAGAAAAGACTAAAATAGTGTTGCAAGGTCAGGATTTCTTAAATACATCATTGATCTCAATTAGTGATGAACCAATGTATCGGTATCGGTCATTTTTACTGGTATTGGTATCGGCAAAATCCGGCCGATACTATCCAATAAAACGTATTTCAGCATAAAAATGAAGGTCATGAATCATGAAAGTAAAATAATAATCAAATCAAGAGCCTATTCATACCTAGTAAATTAGTTAGCTAACTGTTGAATTACAGTGTTTAATCAGGCCTGCTATGTCATGCCTTTCTCCGTCTTTAAGTCATTTGGGTTTTAGCCCGCCATTTTAAATGAACCGCTTCTCATTTGACTGTCCTGGAAATTTCCAGAACGAATTCGTGATTTCGAAATGAGCGATATCAGGTCAATAACTTAATCATATCAGCAAAGTTAATCGTTAATGTCACTAAATGTCGATTTATGAAGTCGATAATATCTTTATTAAAAATAAGAATAAAAAACTCCGATACATATTCAAACGTTCTAGCTCTGTCCGCGCATGTAAGATTAATTGGCTGGAGTTCTCTGCCCGTTTCGTAGATTCTGTCAGCTGGCTGCGCATTCTGGGGTTTTAACCGTGGATCTGGGTTTTTTATCTGTCTCCTATGGTTTACAGTCATGAATTGTGTTGGCAAAACAATTAATTTCAAGGAGCAAAAATGATTGTACTACTTGGTAACCTCAAAAACAATAAAAAAGGGTAAGAAAATTTATTCATTAACGCCTTTTTTTGCTGATCTGGGTTTTTTCTCAAGCGTATGCTGTGGTTTTTTGGTAACATTTTTGTTGGCGTCCCTTGTGGAATAGCTCCCGCTTCACTGTAGCAAGAGCTCTTCCGAGAGCAAGGTGTGACATTTCGTGCTCAGGCGCCCTCCTAATTTCTCTTGTGCCTGCGCCTTAAATGTGTGTTAATCCTTTTTTAAGTGATGATCGAACTTAATAAGAGTAAGGAACTGAAGTGAAAGTGTGCCTTATATCTGTAAGAACGGTAGATAGCCATTCTACCTTTGCGTGTGTCAGGTTTTCAAGTGTGTGCTTCGGTAGCTTCAGAATGTTTTCACTGTGCGTTTTGTCTTGTTCAAGTGATTTTTTATTAATACAGTTCTATCATTTTAATTTTGATTGTGCGTACTGTTATCTTCAATGCGCTTGCGTACTGTAAAACTTCTGTTGTATTGGGAAAAATTATTGGGTTTAGGTTTGCACTCATCAGATCATATCTTGAATGAATGATCAGCCACTCATGAAGTGTATTTTTTAGTTCTCTGTAAGTTTTGACCACTGAGTCTCAAAATCATTTGTATGATCGAAGAAGTGCGTTATTTATTGAAGGGGCCGAGATGCTTTAATTTGCAGAGTTATGATTGTATTTGAAGGTCATGTGCACTTACGAGTCATCTATATGCAAGTGTCGTGTATTGCTACGCCTCGAGCGCCTTATAAAAAATGGCCGACCTTGAGCCCTTTCGTGTCTTTGTAAAGTTAAGCCTAGTCTGGTTTGTAAATCACGTGTGCGTTTTATAACAATTTAATGTGATTTCTTTTACTTTACAGGCAATGTAAAACATGAAAATTAGGTTAGGGTCTGTGTCGTAGCGGAGGTCTCGCATATAAAGATGTGAGTATTTTGAAGTGTAAAGACGTACCACCCTGTTTCCGTCGTGTCGAGTAATACTCACCGTTTACCTCTGTTGTACCTGCAGCTAAGCTCTAGTAATAAAATCGGAGACGTTTAGAAACTTCTTATTTAATTTTACATTCTTTCTCGCAGTGCTTTTTATTTTTCTTAAAATCTGCGTCGTTTTCGAAACTGTTTGTCTCGCAGAGGCATTGATCGCCTTTGTGATCGTAATATCTAGGTTAATGCAAAGAATGTTCTTTCCTTGTGCCGCCGAGCTAATTTAGTTGTAAACTTGAATACTTTCTTTGTGCCTTCAAGCTGATTTATTTTTAGAACTAAATAACCCTTGTTTTTGCAGTGACGTATTCACCCGCGCCCAATACAACCTCCTTCTTCTTCCGGTGTTTTTCTCTCCTGGGAAACTTCGGGGAATAAGGGCGCGACATGCTAACTGAATATTCTACTTGGAATTCTCAATAAGTCATATATGGTCAGTAAGTGAAAGCTATTATAGCATGAATAGTTTAACACAGTAGTAACATATAATTATTATACTTTCACTACTAAAACCTATATACAGGGTGCGTACAGGCTCTGAGGTTCAAAATTCCACTACTTTTTCATGACTTTTTATGCCAACCAAATCACATTTTCACTACCTCTCTCTGCCCAAAATAATGTCACACAAAGTTAAATTGCAGCACAATAAATGTATTTCAGTCATAAACTTCACAGAACATTCATCATTACTTGCAGGTCTTGTTTTCATAAATGTGTAAATGATCATCACAACACCAAACAGTCATGCTGGACAGTTCAATAGCATCTGCTATGCATTTGCCAGTGCATTAAGTTTGTCATTAATTTCCGCATTCAGCCCCTTGAGTTGTTCTTGCTTGTCTTTGGCTGATTTCCTCAATGCATTTGACTTTGCCAGTAGGCGCAAATCATTCTTGTCCTCTGCCTTCCGTGCAAAGCTGTCAGCATCCTCCACCAGCGCTTGCAGACTCTCCTCCATCCTCTTCCGTTTTGTCTTCAGGTTCTCCACTTCATCCAGTTCTCTCTTCCTCTTCTCTCCCTTCTTCTGCTTCTCTGCCTCTTCCTTCTTTTGATCCAGGTAGTGTTGATAGCGCTGTCTGCCCTGTGAAGCTGAAAAGAGGAGTTTCTTGGAAATGTCAACCTTGGAGATACCTCCTACATGTTTGATGTGGTCCATGACCACTCTCTGCGCCACGATGGTGTTCTCACTCATGTTGACTTCCATGAGCTGCTTGCTCACAGAAAAGCCCCTTTCCACTGAAGCCTGGCCATGTGACAGGACCAGTAGCATCTTCACAACCAGCCACAGTTTCTTGAGGGAGGATGTGGCCAGCTGGCTGCTCCAGAAGACATCTAGCCAATCAGTGTCTTGCTGAAAACTGTTGAAAGTGCTGATCTTCCTCTGTGCCTCATCAAAGAACTCTGAAAACTGGCTCATCACCTCATCGATGTCACCCTGTGGTAGCCTCTTAGCATCGCTGAGCAGCTGCAGACAGTTTTTCAGCATGGACTTGGTCTTCTCTCTCTTTGTGCGATCCACAAAGACACTTGGCACCAGCCAGCCCATGTTTCGGGTCAACCCGAACTTCAAAGGTGACTTCTCAACAATCTTCTTGATGACAGCAACAAGGAAATTCTTCACATCATCCCTGAAGGAGAAAGCAAGCCTCTCATTCACTTTCTTTGCAGCCATCTGATCTTTCAAAATACTTGCAGCAACAAAGCCAGGGTCAATCTTGCTATTTTGCAGGTAGATGGTCTTGTCATTGAAGTCAAGGGCAGCATACTTAGCTGGTGTGGTCATTTTTTCCAGCACCTCTGCTTTCACACACCTCTCCAACAGAACCTTCAAAATCTTGATGATGTCATTGCACATGAAAGGCAGGAGTGGCGCGTCTCCTTGAAACTTTTTGAGAAAGGGGTTCAAGATCTTCGCAACTGACAGCAACGCTTGCACCTTGGCCTCGAAGAGGGGGTCCAGTGAGAGTCCTTCAATTGTCTTGTACGACTTCCCTTTCGGCTGTGGAATGTTACCAGACTTGACAGCCTGGACAAACTCCTTCAGATGTGGCCACAGTTCCAAACCCCTCTCAGCAACACGAACATTCTCCAGCCATCTGCAAAAAAACAAAAACAAAGTGTGCATGTGTGTGAGTGAGTCAGTGTCTGAGTCTGAGAGAGAGAGAGAGAGAAAAAGCGTCTCGGCCTTCAGGACTTTGTCCCTTTGCACAAAGTCAGTTAGAGCCGTTTTCTTGCGACAGCACTGACAGGTGCAAGTTTTGACTGAGGGCGATGAAGTAGAGGTACTAGCAGACTCTGGTACTGCTGGCACGGTCTCACTGCTCTCAGTCTGAGCCTCCGAACTGCCCTCAGCAGGCGTCGGAGGATCGGTCGATGGTTGGGAAGTCACGAAAAAATCCCCGATCTTCGGGTTGGCAAGTCTCGTCGTCTGAGCTTTCACGTTCTTGGCATGCTTTGTTCCTTTTGCATGACTCCTCACCGCCGCTATTCCATTGTTGGCGATGTCGAACTCCGACTCGCACGCGGTGCAAACCGCCATTGTTTTCAGTTTGGGATGCGGTGCTATCCATTGTTGAAAGTCTTTGTCTCCCAACCACAAGTTGTTGAAAGAACAACTGCCTGGCATGACGATAATTCCTCAGCTCAGTCTCGGCACCGTAACTCTAGTCACACACACACACGGGATGGTCAAGACCGATGATAAAAACTCAGCTCGAAAATGTTCAACAGTGGCGACAGGTCAACAATGGTCCGAGCGAGCGCGTGTCTTCAGTCACACTGAGCGCGTTTGGTTTCACGTGACGCCTGAGAACCAATCAAAATCGCGGACACTAAAGACGTAGCTGTATCAACCAATCAGAGCCCAAGTAACACTCGAAGGTTACTGACAACGCCTCGCTCAACGCGGACCAAACGGAACGAAAATTTTCAACAGTAAAATTTTCTTTTCACGAAAATCCTAAAATTTCATGACTTTCAATGACCATTTTTAAAATTCCACTACTTTCGAGGCCTTGAATTTTATTTTCGAAATTCAACTACTTTCCATGCTTCTCCATGCCTGTACGCACCCTGTATATAGTTTGACGCAATTTCTATTTCTAAAAGTATGTGACAGGCTAACAAAAATCAAACCAATCAAATGAAGTTGAAGGTGCATTTAAAAATTTCTGCAAATTCATTATAGAAGAAGCTGAAAATTTTATTTTAATTAAGCTTGTATATTGTAAAATTTAACTAAGCTAATAATTTTATTTTAGCATGTGAATCGCCTTCCATGACGAATCTTGCATTTTGTCTATTTTAAGATGTTATAAAAATTCAAGAACAATCTTATAGTTGTTGCGTGTTTGCGGATCTTTGCGGTTTTGGGGCCTATCAAATTTTAATGTTTTCTTTTACCAAAGTATGTATATTGGTGAAAAACACAAAACTGAAAACCATTTGGTGTAGAAATTATTAATTAAGCCTGAAATTTGCTTATATTCATTAATATTTTATGATAATACTGAGGTTTTTTGGTATGTAATGGTTTATTGGTATGGCTCATAATGATTTTATTTTAATATAAGTTTCATAGTATCGGTATGGGTTGTAGTATCGGTATTTCCAAGTATCGGAGTATTGGTATCAGCCAAAAAAATGGTATCGGTACATCACTAATCTCAATCCCATAGGAAGCCTTGATTAACCCGCGCACGGTCGCGCATCCCTCAGAAAAGTAGTCAATTTACCCGCGTTACTCTGCCGTTCCCTGTTCACTTACCGTAATAGGCAGAGATGTAAAAATATGAAGTAATGAGTAAAAAATGTTGCTTTACACTTTGATGTTGTCAGATTTTTGATAACTTGAACCGTTTCTTTGTAATATGGAGTCAAACTCCGTAGATTTTTGCACAACATTGCTTCAAAGAGATCAATGGCCATTTTTTTGTTTTGGGAACAATGTAATGTTTTTCACTGCTATTTTATGCAGAAAATCCTTCCAAACCTGCTGATATTTTTATTTTTCCTCTACAACAATTAGAAAAAAAGTTATGACCATTTATGTCTACTAAGTGTTATCCATTCTTCGTTTTAGTTCCTACATAAATGCATGTTTGCATGTCTGGTTATATTACTGTAAGTATAGTGTTTCGAAACTTGTAATTTTCACACAATATGAATAAAATACTGCTCTACACGCTACTGACTTCAGATTTGTCTTATTTGCCATTTTTGCGAAATAAGGCGAAATAAGGCCCTGAGTAGTTTCGCTGGTAACTGAGGCTGCCACTGACTGTTCGCACACACACCCTCTCACGGTCGCCTCATTTACCACACTGACTGTGCTTACCCCTCCCAACTTCCAAGTGGTTGGAGCTCTGCCTTAACCCCCACAATGTGGGGGTTTCTGGCTCCAGCTGTGTAGCACTCGCTGAGACGATCATTTTGGTGTATAACAACTTGGGGTTATGCCTCACGTCTGGCAACCAGTGAGCCTGGTAAATGAGGCGACCAGTTATAGTTCGCGGGTTAAGACGGACATGCATGCAGAAATTTGCTTAATCAATAAAATGGCTGTACCATTCTCTCAATGAAATGTGGATCTAAGAAAATTAGCTCACATATGTATTTTCGGAAATAAATAGGGATCATCTCTAAAATGTTTTTTCCATTTTTGCCAAAATTAGAGCTAATGGGGGGAAAAAGGGAGAAAATAGTGGGTACTTTTCAAGAGATTTCTTTTCAGAAAGTCCTTGAAAGCTCGACTCATTAGATCAACTATGGCACAAAGGCCATCGTTGTGACTGCTCAAGATAGCCCCATCTCTTACTTGCCTCTCCCCCTCTTGGTCATGCTCCTTTTGAGTCTCTTAGAGAAGAACATTAGGGTCACTTAGGTTCTGACTGCAAAAGGATAGGGAGTGAGGCAATAGATCTCAACTGGAATGAGACTAGTTTTTTGGGCTTAATTTCCTGGATAAATGTTGAGGGCTAGGGTTCGAAGGGTCTGGTTTAAAAATCTGTTCACCCACCGCACAAGTCAAGTAGTGAGCAGTGAAAGTAGTGGAAGTCGTGAATGTGTTGAGTCTTACTGGGTTGTTGTCGGGTGCCATTCGCATTAAGGAAAGAAAATGTAGTTCAATTAGCTTATATTTTTCCTAAGAGAGTTGAGGTTAAGTGAAGTCCCCATGATTAATTGAAAGCAATCACCTTCACTGCTCCTGCTCTTCTTGTCAGATTATTGCAAAACATATCAAACAGTATATTCATGACAAACAAAACTTGAAAATAGAGAAAATTGCATGCTCCTTAACACTTTGACTGCAACTACTAAATATTAAGTTCAACACCAAACTCAAATTTAATATCAATTGTAGTAAGCAATTTGGAAAATACCAAACATGAACTGGATTGTGCCTTCATTTAGCTTTGATTGAATATTTATGAAAATTGTGTTTGTGACTACTGGCAGGTCAGCAGCATTATGAAAATTACCTTCATGTACCACCGATGGTGCATGTCGCAGTCGAAGTGTTAACTCAAAATTTGTGCATCCTCATATTACTAGGATGAATTTACAAAAAATAGCTTACCAACTAACTCACTTTTTTCACTTGGATTAACTTCACAGCGGACCAAATGAAAGACCAAGAGCTGCAAAGAAACAATACCCAAGCATTGTTTCAGCCCAAAACATAATTTGGAATAGAAAGGCATTTAAAAGAGCTTGAAGAAATTTTTATATCTATAATTATTCCTCAGTGGAATGTAATCAAGAATACATGGAATAAAAATTCTGAAAATAAATGGAAAACATTATTAGAAAATTTTTGTAAATGCAAAAGAAAAGACATACACCACATTAAAAGCATGGATGCTATGATAGATTATATCATTTTATAAGTTAGTTTAAGCCTTCCTAGCTGCTACAAAAAAAAAGAGCGTATCAAAGAGATGAAGGCACCATTCAGTGTGGAGATAAGATAATAAGGAATCTATGCAGAAGGGGCACAGAGACAGTAAGGTGAGAAAGAAGTTAATGAAACAAGATAAAAGTTGAAGAAAAAAGTAGTAGGTGCTGAAAAACAGGACAGCAGTGAATTGTTTCATGGCCTAACTAGACACATTCATACGGCTACGATCTGCATGCCTAATATCACAAGATGGTAATTATGCACAAGAACTAGTCAGTGCGGCGCTGTTTGTAGCTAGGTGCGGTCGGTGTTGTGAACTTCCCCGACACTTTACTTTATTACACTCATGGATCATAAGAAGGTGAGTAGAACTGAAATAAAAAATATTGACAAATGAATATATATTCTTCAATAACGGCATGGAACGATGTTTTTGTTTATATGTCATAATGCGCGTTTACTAAACCTTTATAAGTTCAGTGAACTAATTCCTTCAGTTAGGATTATGGGCTTTCTGTTTTGGGCTGCACGAAATAGTTCAGTTCGGCTATTGTCCGCCGAAAAGTTATAATTCATTCATATTTGTTCTTAATATACAGGAATAGAAACAAATCTGTACTACAGTAAGAGATCTAATCATCTCAGCGGTACCATTAGTCCGTTTTTGGCTGCTGCCAACAGCGATATGGAAGAAGAATATGACAGTGATAATAGTGTTGTAGACCCTGCGTATGTTCCCGACGAAATTCATTTTTATGGGGAAGGTAAAATAATAGGTTACAAAAAGAGGGATACATATGATTAATTTCTGTAATATCATTATTTCGTAGCACTTTATATAATCATTTCACTGCTTTTCGTTATTTCAGACGCAGTGGCAGAGCCCAAAAACTTCAATGTAGAGGTTCCTTCCGGTGAAAAGACTGAATTTGGTGGCAATCCCGTTGTCATTAAAATTAATAATACTGTATCAACTGATTCTGGAGACCAGCAAGCTCTGGAAAGGAAGACAACAAATTCAGGGCTCTGAATGATTTGGCTGATTCAATACAAACTCCCACATTCAGTACTGGTGAAAGCTACCAGGATCTTAGTCTCTCCAGTCCTATCGCCTACGTAAAATAAATTTGTTTGAATTTTTTTTTGGATCTCCCTGTGAACCAAAGCAATTTATACTCAGCTCAAACAAATGTTCGCAGTACTGATTGCAAATAAATTGAGCGATAGATTTGCCTAATTTATTACTTTTCTTGGATCAAAGCAACAGTGTTAGGATGCATTGGAGCACCCAGTTGCCCAGTCTTTGAGAGGTGCATGTAAGGCATGAGCAAAAGATGGCTTGGAATAAAGTCCAACCTACATTTGGTGGATAATACCTCCCCCATGACCACACCAAGCCCACGACTGAAGACAGGTTCAGTAAGGTGCGCCCAATGATTATCCATCTACAATTAAAGTTCTGAAAAGTCAGCTCACAAAAAGAAAAGATCCATTCAGCTCAATCTGAAACTCATGTGAGGTATCAGACAGGCCACTGGGCATATGTGGCTGAAGCACGACGCATTTGCAGACTTAAAGGATGCACTGGGGCAACAATTGTTGTCTGTCGTAAATGCAACGTGCATCTATCTGTTTCTATGGAAAAAGTGACCATTTTGTCAATTATCATACTCTGCAAGCTCTGTATGAATTTCCTGTACTGACGGATTGGAAAATTGAAGCTTTACTCTAGCTAAAATATATTGATCTAGCTTTAGCATTGATGTTTACAGAAAAAATTAATTTGACGTATTTTTCATCAGATTTACTTGGAGTATATTTTTTGGTTATTATACATTTTTACTGACTTTGATAACAATACGGTTTATTTCAATACAATTGTTTAGGCGGAAGGAATTGCTATATTCATAAGCAATAAGTAATTTGAAACCAATTGCAAAGCCTTTTACTCTAGTCATTATTTCCCAGTCCTAGTTCATGGATTATTATAAACAAAATAAACACTTCTAAAATAGGAATTAATTAATTTTTATCTATAGCCATATTGGTATTTTTTGGGAAAATATAAGAACTTTGTTTTATAATAAATTGTCACAAATTATTGCTATTTTTTTCAATCATTAATGTAGATGTTCATATTTTTCCATGATAGCGAAATACCCACTTGTGGCCCTAACTGAATGAATTAGTTCAGTATATGTAAATTCATGAATAATATAATTTTTAAAATTTAATGACTGGAGTCCAACTCACAACTGTCCGAAACATCGAGATACCGTGTGAAAATTTTTTTTCTGCACAAACACATAGTCCCGGCCGCAAAGGGTTAACATAGCAAATAACATTTTATTTCAACAAAAAGAAAGCCTACCTAACTCTCAGCTCAGGCCCTCACACATTTTACCCTTCGGAGTGTTAATTCCCATAGATACAATAATTGTATACCTCTTGAGGGGCAATATAACTCATTCAAGGTTAACATTAGAAACATGCAGAAATTTCTATTATAATCATATGTTAACATGACCTAAAGAACAGGAAATAAATAAAACAAAGAGATCAATACTTAGTACATAAAAACTGCATATTGATGAAAAAAATCAACTAATATTCCAGTTATTAACATTAGAATAAGCTAATTAGATTCCATTATCAATAATAGTAACACACCCTGAACACTAGAGGTCTTTATATACCAGATCATAGCTTTAGGTTTTGAAAAAAACTAGTCATTACAAACGTATCATAACCTAACAATTAGAAATTTTATGATCACACCATAACTTCAGATTTCTGCAGAGACAAGTCATTATCAATCAATACATCATAGCATGACCTAAAGATAAAAAATACTGTTATAGGGAACCACTGGTAATAGAGTATAGTAACATTAAGGAAAGCAAATGGTTTTCTGGGGCCTAAAACTGAAAATGAGATTGCTTGAAAATGCTCCTAAATCCTTCCTCTATCGCGTAGAAACGTCACTTGTCCCGTGTTGGCACCCCAAACCCCCATAATTACCCCAAATTGCCACCCTCCCCTGCTGTTGCACTCAGCGAGACCAGCTGCGGCTCTGCTTAGCTGTGGTTGGTTGCTCCAAAGTTTTTTCTTCGTCTTTAGACAACTGTCCATTCATTAGAGAGGTTTAGTGGTCTCTTGACCTTCTTAGCGAGTGGTATTGTGCTTTTGCGTCCTGTGAAATGCCTAGTATATCAAATGCAGCTGAGCGCTCTGGCCGAAGATGCTTTTTCAACTTTGAGGAGCAATTCAACCTACTGTTTTTCACCTATGGAGGAAATCTTTTTTGCATCGTAGAGATCATGGCAAGTACTATAAATCTACGAAGTATTTTTTTGATAAGTTGATTAGAAATTTTTTATTGCAAAAAAATAAAAATTTGGTTTTTAAAATTCTAAATTTCATAAAAAAAAATTTTGAAGCAATATCAAAAAACTGTTGCGGTCACTTGTAGATAAGTTCATTGTGAATTGAACAAAAAAACGAATCGTCTTTATGTTGAATATCGGCGGATATTGTAATTTTAAGAAATTTGCCTCTGGGGGGGAAGGGGGGGGAAGGGGATATGGGTAAATTCCCAAAACTTTATGGGCTATAAATGTTTATTCGAATGTTATAATCATGCTGTGAAGACCTCAGAGCTTATTACACTCCGGAAGTATTTTTTTTAATTCTTGAATATTTCATAGGGAAAAACAGTTTGGGGCCCTCTGCAGTTTGCAGCAAGTATTAGTGACTTATTAGTGGTTATGACTTATTACAACTATGGAAGACATCTAAAATGGTTTAGCCTTATTCGAAGTTTATTAGTTTGTGAGTTCTGATAAAAAATGAAATCATATCAAGGAAACAATGTGTACTCTGCACTATGGTGCTTGATAACTTTGGCCGACATTTTCTCACAATATGGGTCATAGACTTTGACGGTCAATTTCTCCTACAGTTTTGAAGCTATTGAGATTTTCTGCATCGTGGAAAACAAAGTGAGTACTATAAATGCTAGATTAATTTTTCAGGAATAGTTGATTAAAAATTTTTTCTTTGTCCTTAGAAATGAAATAACTGTTTTTAATATTCAAATAGTTACTCAAATTTTTTCAGAGCAAAACCAAAAAACTAGAACTAGCTATTGTAGGTACTTTGATTGTAAATCGAACAAAAAAAACATTTGTCTCTATATACAATATTGGCTGAGAAATTGAAATTTAAAAAAAAAAATTTTGTAGATGGGGAGATGGGTAAATTTAAAAAAAATTTTGACAACAACTGTCTATTTGAATGTGTAAAACATGCTGTATATACCCAAGAGCTTATTTCCCTCTGGAAGTATTTTTATTTATTTTTCAAAGAATACATCGGAAAAAGTGTTTGCTTCCCTTATGAGCATTACAGAGTTGCCATTCTGGGTGCGAGTAAAATGTATTATATCAACCAAGCTGCCCTGCAAGTACCTTGCAACTTATTTAATACTAATTTCTACTTCCTATACATTTAGTGATGGGGAAATAAACAAGACAAAAAGATAATAGGTTTGCAATGCATTCATGAATAAATTCCTGCTTTTTACCTACACTCGCAAGCAAAAGTTTGGAATCACTTTCTTGAAATTGGTTCTGCCCAATTTTGAGCACTAAATATTTTTTCAATAACCATTAAAATTACATCAATTTAAAGGTTCAACGCTTAACCTCAAATTGATACCAAATTCATTCAAATCAAGCCACTATTTCGGGAGCTATCCCGGATCAAGTGAAGGCGTAACGAAAAAGACGTGCTTCAATTCTTAGATACGTCGCGAGTAGCGACCTATTGACCCCTTATAAAAGCACCTGTTATCGGATTTGATTTCTCAGTCCACCTTCACTCGTTGATCGGTACACATCTCTGGTACTTTTGACCCTTTCCTTAAGCGACAATGGAGACAACTCCTATAGAAGCAGCACAAATCGTAGCCCTATCGCAAGAAGGACTCAGCCAGCGAGTTGTCGCTTGTCGGCTCCACATAAGCCAGTCATGTGTTTCAAAAGTTTACAAACACTTTTGGGAGACTGGTGGCTTTATCCCGAGACCAAGATCTGGACGGCGCTGGTGCACCTCGGAGAGGGATGACCGTTTTATCGTATCAACCTCTCTTCAAAATCGGCATTTGACTGGTGCCGACATTCAAAAGGAGCTCCGAGATGTTTGTGGGATAGCTGCCAGCAAGTGGACAGTTCTTCGACGACTCAAGCAAGCAAACTTGACTCCAAAAAGGCCTGCCACAGGCCCGAAACTCACGGCAGCTCACCGACAAGCACGCCTTCAATTTGCTCGCACCCACCTTGATTGGGAGGTTGAGCAATGGAGTCAAGTTCTGTTCTCCGATGAGTGCAGGATGTGTTTGCACGGTAGCGACTGAAGAGGTCGGGTCTGCAGGCGGCCTGGGGAGCGATTTGCGCAGTGCTGTTTCGCTGAAACAGTGACTTATGGGAGCGGTTCTTGTATGATGTGGGCCGGCATTTCCTTCGACGGTAAAACAGAGATTGTATTCGGGCCTGGCAGGGGACGAGGAGGCGGTCTAACTTCGGACCGGTACATTTCCGATATTCTGCTGGAATATGTCGTTCCCTATGCGGGATATATCGGTGATGACTTCCTCCTTATGCACAATAACGCTTGTTGTCACACTGCCCGTGGCACAACTGAATACTTTGAAGAAGTCAATATCACCACATTGGATTGGCCAGCGCTCAGCCCTAACTTGAATCCCATTAAGCACGTTGTAATGGGGCGATTCACCAGTCTCTCAAACCGTGTTTGCTGATGAGATGGTGCAATCTGCCTATTCCCTAACCCCTATTTTTCTGTTTCAGAACAGATGTATCAATGTAAAATAGTAAAGGAGAAAATTTCTAAGTGCAGCATTACAGTAGAGAGGCAAATTATTAAGAGCGGCACCATCCAGCAAGGGTAAGAGTAATAGGCAGCAATAGGGTCAAAATAAAGGAATGTGTACGTTTATTTAATTATTTATTTATTGAAATACTTTATTGTAAATGATATTGATTTGTAATTAGGCAAAAGTGAGAAATTATGTACTCTATTGCTTGTATTATCATTGTAAGTTTTTTTTATTATGCATGGTGGATTGGCAGGAAGACCTACAAATTGACCTCCAATCCTCCAATCAACCTCCAATCGGAGAGTAGGAGCCACCAAGGCCAAAGAGCGAAACCAGAGCCATCACCCGAAGCTCTGTCGTGTCTGTCACAACAGGGAGGCCAAGGAACAGCTCGCAAAAGCTGATCCCTTTGTGGACATCCTAATTATTTGGAAGTGCCGCTGCCGTACGCTGGCACCTCTGCCGCACCTCGCATCTCCTGCTGTGCTCAGGCAGCTCTTGGTGCACTCCGGCATCTCTTGCTGCGGCCTTACTCTCGCGCCTCCTATCACTTTGGTACCCCTGGACTGCTGCGCTTCTGTCACCCCTTGCACTCCTGCAAGCCCGACTTGGGTTGGCCGTGGTTGCTGAGGGGAAGTCGCGCTAGGGTTGCTGCCACGCTGGGTTACCCCTAGTTTAGGTAACCTCTGCGTTATAGTTGTGTGTATTTTGTTAGGGTAATGTGTAAATAGGTAGGGTATTACTGTCTGCATCTGGTTATATTTTCTGTGTTTACTTGTGTTATTATTGTTAAAAGTATGTGAATAAATAAAAAAAGAAAGTGAAAAGTAATCCCATGACCTGGGAGTGTTTGGCTCGTTATTCAACTTGAGACATGATAGAAATAGGAAATAGTTCATCCACAACCAATTTAGAGTAGTGCTAGCGGTCTACGCTACACGCGTTGATGGTAGGAAGTATGATGTGGGCCGGCATTTCCTTCTATGGTAAAACGGAGATTGTGTTCGTGCCTGGCGGGGGACAAGGAGGCGGCCTAACTTCGGACCGGTACATTTCCGATATTCTGCTGGAACATGTCGTTCCCTATGCGGGATATATCGGTGATGACTTCCTCCTTATGCACGATAACGCTCGTTGTCACACTGCCCGTGGCACAACTGAATACCTCGAAGAAGTCGATATCGCCACATTGGATTGGCCAGCGCTCAGCCCTGACTTGAATCCCATTAAGCATGTGTGGGATGAACTGAAGAGGAAGGTTCGTTCCAGAACTCCTGCTCCTTCATGTCTGAATGAGCTGAAATCGGCTTTAATTGAGGACTGGGATTAGATTAGATTATAAGTTAGTTTAAGCCTCCCTAACCGCTACAAAAATAGAGCGTATCAAAGAGAGGAAGAAGGAAGGCACCATTTAGTATGGAGATAAGAAAATGAGGAATCTATGCAGAAAAGGCATAGAAACAGTAAGATGGGAAAGAAGTTCATGAAATATGATAAAAATTGAAGAAGAAAGTCAGAGGTGCTGAAAAACAGGACAGTAGTAAACCGAAAAAAGTTGGTCCCTAACATAACAAAAAACATTTTATTTCAACAAAAAGAAGGCCGACCTAACTCTCAGCTCGGGCCCTCTCATTTTTCCCCTGGGAGCGCTAATTCCCATAGATACAATAGTTGTATCCCCGGGAGAGGTGAGGAGTGGGAAGGTATCCCACAAGAATTAATTCAGAACTTGATCAGGTTGATGAAAAATTGTCTTCAAGCAGTTATTAGGGCAAGGGGAGCAAACACAAAGTATTGACACTTAATTCTAAGGCTAAATAAATTTTTTACTGATTTTTTGTTGTTTTATTCATTCCCATATTTCCTTGTTTTCCTACCTCCTTGATTTAATCCGGGATAGCTCCTGAAATACTGGCTTGATTTGAATGAATTTTGTATCAATTTAAAGTCAAGAGTTGAACCTTTAAAATGTAATTTTTATGGTTATTGAAAAAATATTTAGTGCTCAAAATCACGCGCAACTAATTTCAAGAAAGTGATTCCAAACTTTTGCTCGCAAGTGTATATAATATGACATATCACTCATGCATGAAAATAGTATTTCTTATTCAAAGTTATCATATGTACAGTGTCTCGAATAAATAGACTCACATTATAACTGTCACTAACAGGCTGCTTTTTAAATTGCAAATATATTTATGGGGATCATCCAGGGCCCTTGCCAGATCCTGTCGATTTCATGGTCATTTTGCATGTTTTTGTGGTAGAAGGACCCTTAGTTGGTGGACTATTGGTTCCTAAAATTTTATAGCGCTACGACAATTATTACCCCCCTCCCGGGGGGATGGTGAAGGGACCAAAATATTTCAATTTTCCCGATTTTGACCCCATATAAAGAGAACAAATGGGAAATGGAAAAAAAGCCGAATGTGTGTTAGAAATGTTCCAAGGATTCTAAAACTGCATTTGCTTTTGTTCTAGCATCAAAACTGAAGGAGGAGTCCCATTTTGAAATATCAACATTAGTGAAATATCAATACCTAAAAACCAATATGTCAAATTTTTGCAAAATCTAAGGCCTGAATCAAAAAAATGAATGGGATCAATTGTGTTTCTTTTCAAAGGTTACATATCACAGTCAAATTTCATTAGAATCAGACTGAAAAAAGAAAAAAATTATTTTTTTGATGAAAAAGGAAAAATTTTTATATAATTTTTTTTTTAAATCACAATTCACAGTTTGAATATGAAGTTATGTATGGAAAGTATCGAAATGAAAAATAAAACTGCATTCATTTACATCAATTGTTCATTATATTACACTTCAACACAAAATTTTATTTTTTGCTTATACCCAACACTTTGAATTTTCAATGTTAATCCTGGGACTAGTTCTTGAGTTTTGATGCTAGAACAAATCCAAAGACAGTTTTAGAATCCTTGAAACATTTCTAACAAACATTCATTCTGCTTTTTTTCAAATTTGAATTCTTTGAAGAAATATATAGCTCTAAACCCAAAAAATTGTTGCTGATTTTTGAAATTTCCAAAAATTTTGAAAAAATAGAAAAAATTTGAATTTGAAAAAAAAAATGAATGAGCATTTGTTAGAAATGTTTCAAGGGTTCTAAAACTGTCTTTGTTTTTGTTCTAGCATTAAAACTGAAGGAGTTCCAATCTGAAATACCAATAAAAATATACAAAAAACACATTTTTCGTCAAAAAAAACTAAGGCCTAAATCGAAAAAAATGACATGAGTAAAAAAGGTTTACTTTCACATAAGACATATACTGGCCAATTTTCAAACGAATTGGACGAAAAAAGGTCTCAAACCCAGATGATCCCCTTAATTCATCACAGCAGGGCAGATATCAATTTAGCTTGGAAAAGAAGAAGTTTGTCTCAAAATGTTATTAGAAGACCATTGCACTGACATAAGAAATTGAAAGACAATGTTACAATATTATAAATGAACTGCTTAGTGATGTTTGCAAATCCATTGGTGCACTTTTTGTCCAGCGTTGTCTGGATATAAATGATCATTAATTTGACTACTTGCAAACATGATTCTTCAATTACATTTGTCTTCTGTATTAAAAGCCCTCTCATTTCTCTCCATATTCATACATAAAGTTTAATTGTCATTTGACGTGTAAGTAAATTTTTTCAACACCTTGTATGTATACAAACCTAAAATGATTAGATGTCAATGACAGTATTAGTTAATAAGTATAGATATGCTGTTTCATTCTGTGAACAAGATGATCAACAAAAACCTTGCATGATTTAAGGACACCGTCTCGGTAAAAAAAGTCCGTTATTTATGGATGGATTTCTCAGAAATTTTCATAGTAGGTGTGAAATGATGCAAAGATCATTTGTTATTTTGACAAAATTTTTGTATCTGCACTGGATTTTTTTTAATTTCGAAAAATATGATAAAACAGGTTCTTTTTTAAAATCTATCTTCTTCTACAATTTTGAAGTTACAGAACCAGTACTTCGTTTTTAGATGGCTTATAAGTCTATATAACCACACACAATAGGAAATTTTGATAACTTCTATTCGTGGATTTTGGGAATTAAAAAAAATTGTCTTTTTTTCATTTTATTTTATGTCGTGTAATTTTCAAAATAATAAATGTATGAAAAAAAGATATTGCGTGTGGATACACCTTGCTAAGCCCTATCGAATGGTGTTTCAACCATTCTTGTAGCTCTGAAATTGTGGAAGAAGATACATTTGAGAAACTAATTATAAAGTTTCCATAAAGACGTGTTTTTCACAAAAAAAAATTCTTATCTTTTGAACTACCAGGTTTTTTACAATGAACTCTTGAGCTTTTGTAGCTCTTTTTAAGCTATTTCGATTGGTATAATTTACATCACTATAGCTCTGGAACTCTGGGAAAAATATACATCAAAAGACAGTATGTAATTTGTCAAAACAACCACTTTTTTATTTTTTCTTTTTTTTCCAACCAAAATTCTTTTTTTTTTTGAGTCAACTCCTCTGTTTTGTAGCTCTTTTCAAGCTGTTTGGATTGGTGTGCTTACCATAGCCGTAGCTATGATACTGCAGCTGTCATCAAGCTATGAATGAAAGCTTCGGTATCATAGACACGGCAGAAGAGCTAAATTCTGAATTTGTAAAAATTACAAAAAAATATCTACTCAGCGTTAGAATGTTTCGTTTGAATAATGGAAGCACTTTGAGTAGCCTGAAACAAACAATATTGCCATTCCAGCAGAGAAATGCGCTCAATCGACCCCCAATAATGAGGGGGAGAGGGTTCAAGATCACGCCACTCCCATCGCTTTCCCCCCTCTGGGGGCGTACCATTTGGAGAAGACATAAGCGGAAAGTACCATTAGAAGCGCAAGAAAATCCTCCATAAGATGAATATAAAAACAGAGAATCAACACTAACCCCGATTTCTACCCAGACGGTGTCCTTAATATTTTTAGTGAAGTTCTTCACCTCTGTTTTGTTTATATTTGGTTTTAAACCATTTTAAATAGATTTCTATAAAATATTAGTGTCTTAAGGCACAAGAAAATAACAATTTCAACTCCATCACATTCAAATGAACGACTCCGACTCCATCCTAAAACATACAACTTTGACTTTGCAACCCTGCTTATAAGTATACAACAAAGCAAATTTTTTTCCTCCATTTTGAAGACTTTTACGATAAATTTATAATTTACTATTTAATAAATAACTCTCTTTTTTTTCTAGACATATATCATTCCTTGTGAGAAACAAGGCAGAAGCTATTACCAGGTCCAACATTTCTGCGCCTCTTGATGGCCTAATGATTAACCACTCTTGGTTCTCTACCGAGTCTCAAACAATACTTCTTGGTTTAGTTGAGTATAATGTATAATATGACTTTGAATTTTGGAAGTTTTACAAATAAGCTACAACAGTTTCAGTCAGAATCCAGAACTGGTGTCATGTGCATTTTCAGTAGCATGTCTTTGTCTTTTTGAAACTTAATTTTAGATTCAATAACTAATTATCAAAAGACAAATATGCAAAGGCTTTTGTGTGCTATGCAAAAATTGCTACCATCTTCATCCAATGTAAGGAGCTTGCTCCAATTACTGAGATTTTTTTGATAGATTGATATTTATGTATGCTGAGAAGTTATTTTTCTCTTCTCTTTATGGCATTTAATTCAATTAATGTTTTGCTCTCAAGGAGCACAGATTTGAGGGGACGTCACTCCCTGAAATCACTTTATTTACTCAATTTTTCAAATTTCACTGTACACATTGCAATGCACTTAGGGAACAAAAATGCATACAGAAATGTAAAATTAAATTTTGAAAACATTTGCTTCTTTAATTTTTTTTATTTTTACAATAGTTAAAAGTTATTGGGTCATCATAAAAACCACATATACTTGCGCAAAACACTACTCCTACAATTTTCAATTTAGAAATTTAATTTTGGTCTCATTCAATGCAGAAAGACTGTGGCACATTGAAAATTAAAAAATTTTGAATTAAAAAAAGTTTGACACGTATGTCCAAAAAAATTTTTTAAATACCCCAATTTTCATATATAAAATCAAATTTGGAATGCAAATAGAATTCCTCTTTGCTAAGCTGTTCCTATTGTCATACCTATTGTTTCTATTGTTCAAGTCCAGGGGGCGACATCCCCTCAAGAAAATTAAATGTTTACTTATGCCTCATAAACTGCAACAAAGGGGTTCCAAAGAGAGACAGGAAGAAGTCAGCATTTCATATGAACTTGAGGGAATGAAGAATATATGCAAAAAGAGCATAAAAAGAGTAAGATGAGAATGAAGTTTATGAAACAAGTCAAAAGTTAAAGAAAGTAGTAGGGACTGAAAACAGGACAGCAGTGAACCAAAAAAGAAAATGTCCATAACAAACCAAACAAAAATGTTCTACTTCAACCAAAGGAAGGACCATCAAACCGTTAGCTTTGGACTTCACCTATTTCTCCTGGGAACACCAATTCTTTGAGATAAAATAACTGTATCTTCCTAAGGGGGCATGGATTCCAGTGTTTTTAGTGTTTTATACAGTACTATTCTTGCGATCAAAAGGTATATACAACAGGCCGAATAAGACTACTTTGAATTTTTGTTCTCTACAAGTTATTTGACAATTAAAAACATAGCTCAAGATTCTTTTGCCATGCTGCAATTAAAAGTTTCCTGATTGTGCTGAGTTCCCACCAATGCTGAGTCTGTTTCTGTGCTAGGCATCAAATGATTTGTTTACCTTCCAACTGGTTAGATTTATTCTTGATTAAGCATTGTAATTCAGCCTAATTTACCTTAACCAAATTAATGAGCTTTTATTTTTGAAGTTCCACTCTTGATTTTCAAGAGTTGATTACAATTTCATTGTATGTTATACCTACATCTTTATCCCACCAGAAAAGGATAGTTTGGATGCTCAATAGCTAGAAGATACTTAGCTTTTTACACCAATTAATACAAAACTTTGGCTTTTATTGTCATTTGAAATATCCAATACAATTGGCAGTGTGCTTCTCTTACTATCAGAGTAATTTACAAGCTCTCCATTGCCTTTTCCACTCATTCTATGGAGTTTTCTAAGCCTGAACTCACTACACAACAGATCTTGTACTGTGTACAGTTGTACTTGCTGTTTGCAGCTTTGTATTCAAAGTTATAACAATTGGGGGCATTGCCAAGGTTTATCAATAAAGAATTTCTTCTGAAAATTTCCCAAAAAAATTTTCTGGTAATTTCGGTGCTTCAAGGAGAGACATCATATATGAGATTTTTGCGTGAAAATGTTCCTAAACCCTTCCTACATCACGTAGTGAAACGGGAACCCTGTACGAGGCTTCTAACCCCCCTAAAATACCCCCCAAAGGGGGCTATTTTACCCTAAATAACCTCCAAAATGGGGGTACTTGAGGGGTATTTTGGAGGCATACCCAGAGGGTTACCATAATACCCAAAGGGAGAAAACAATGGAAAAACCAAGTGAAATATTATATAAAATTAGTTGTGTTATAGTTATTTTGGAGGAATAACAAAAACCGAAGTATCATGTATGGCAAAGTGCTTTGAAGGGTAGAATACCCCTTTAGGAAGAATTTCTTTGATATTGAACCTAGAGCGATGAAATTTGATACACTGATAGGTAATGCAATTTGGAATCATTTATCTTGAGTAAAAAATGTGATTTTCTTCAAAGAAAACGAGATATTCATAAAAAACGAAGTTTTTGGGGGAGTTTTTTAAAATGCATCTCCTCCAACAGTTTTTGAGTATAAGTAATGATTTTAGTGTTATTGGATGAAGAAATACTTGTACATTCTAAAATCTAACATGGCATTTTCCAAACATTCAATTTAAAATGGAAAAACATAAAAAACTAAACGGCACGTCTTCTTTTGTAAAAAAACGTACTTTATGACGTCACAACTCATGATCAAAAATGAATTTAGGATTGCCCATTTAGTTTTTGATATCATTATAGAGTATTGAAATCATTATAGAGTAATCCAGAGACATAGGAGATGACATAGCAACTTCGCGCCGTAAGAAAGTGCCATGGGGGAGGTGCAACATGATAAAATACCCCTTCCCCCTCCCCTCCCCCCATTCTTAAAACCCTCGTAGCATCGGACCCAGTACACGTACGAAGCTAATTTTTTCACAGGATGTACCTGACATCTTGCCCTTTCTATAGCACCTAAAAATCAATATCCGAGAAAACTCGCCAATCTGGGGGTATTCTCCCCTGAACAAAACCCCCATTTTCTCAGAACCAACTTTTCAAGATTTTGACGCTCAATTTCAGCCACAGTTTTCATCCGATTGGGGTCATCTTTTTTGTATCACCGAGAGCAATGTGAGTACTATAATATGTTCGTTAGTTTTTTGATAAACTTAAAAAAATATTTTCTATGAATTTTTTTGTCAAAATAATCGTGAAAATATTTTAAAATTTTTTAAAATTTTTTTTCAAACTGAAACGAAAAACTATCCGGAACGTTTTGACCGCTGTTCGTTGTGAATCAAGGGTTCAATCAGCAGCCAGCGCTGACCAGCAAGTGAATATGCCACACCTCTGAAAGTTCTTTTTTGTGGTTTTTATTGCTCTATGAAATACAGAAGTCCTTTTTTAGGAGCTGCCAAAGGTTCAGAACGTTCTGTGCTTTGTGAGAGGAGGAAATGAGGGGGGAAAGGGGGTGGATTAGAATGCAGCTTGGAGCGCCAGACAGTCGCCGAATTAGACATAAACCAGAAATTTCTGGATTATGTTGTGTTAGTCTATTCAACACAGAACTCCCTAGTTTACAATCTAACAAAGCTACACAACATTCTTAGCTGTGAGAGGGGAAAACAAAGGCGGGAAGGTGAGGAGTGCGTCGAGGAGGATGCTGCAGCATGCGCCCCTTGAGCGGTGAAACGTATCTATGATACCAGTTTCAAACGTTTCTTGATACCTGTGGTACAATTTCTTTCAAGGAACAACAAAAAACTTACAAGAAAAGATATTCATATGTTCAGATAGCTTTCAGAACATCAACCACATCAATTTTTTCAAAGCAATGTAGCTTGAAAATGAAAGAAAGTAATTTTTTGGATAAGTTTTCTTTCTGAACAGTCAAAATTAGGAAAATATGGTATTTCAAAAGTTATCTCCTCCAAAAGTTATTATCATAGAGCAATGATTTAAATCTCATTAAATGCGCAGATGGCTGCATAGCTTGACTGAGAATCAATTTGAAATTCTTAATACTTTTTTAGTTACATTGAAAACCTAAGAAAAGAACATCACTTTTAGAAAAAAAATTTGTAATATCAAAGCTCAAATTTTACAAATTTGGAATCCATTCTTTGTCCAGCCTTGCATCAACTCTTTGCGCATTCAATGAAACCTAAATCATTGCTCTACAATGAAAACTTTTGGAAGAAATAGCTTCCAAAAATATCCTATTTTTTCAGTAATTTTTTCCCCATCATCTCAGTATTTAGTTCAAAAATTGAAAAAAGGTTAAGATAAGCACCTGTAACCCTATCAAAAATATAGACATATGCCAAATTTTATAGGTCTAGTTCCCATACAACAAAAGTGAGTCATTTTTTTTAATTCTGGGTAAACGTTCTCCTTAAAAGTTACTCAAGTGTACAGGGTTGGGACTTTCTGTTTTGCTTTAGTCAGCACTTTTAAGGACACCGCCTGGGTAGAAATCGGGATTAGTGTTGATTTTCTGTTTTTATATGCATCTTATAGAAGATTTTCTTGCGCTTCTATTGATACTTTCGACTTACGTCTACTCCGAATGGTACGCCCCCCAGAGGGGGGAAAGTGATGGGGGTGGCGTGACCTTGAACCCTCCCCCCCGCTCATTATCGGGCGTCAATTGAGCGTGTTTCTCTACGGCAATGGCAATATAGTTTGCTCATGGGCTCCTCAAAGTGCTTTCATTATTCAAACAAAACATTCTAATGCTGGATAAATATTATTTTATAATTTTTGACAATTTCAGAATTTAGCTGTTCTGCCGTATCTATGATAACGCAGCAGGAGACCGTCTTGATAGAAATCGGAATGTGTTTATTTTCTGTTTTTATATGCATCTTATAGAAGATTTTCTTGCGCTTCCATTGGCACTTTCCGTTTACGTCTACTCCGAATAGTGCGCCCACCAGAGGAAGGGAATGCAATGGGGGTGGCGTGATCTTAAACCCTCCCTCCCCTCATTATCGGACGTCAATTGAGCGTGTTTCTCTGCGGCAATGGCAATATAGTTCGCTTATGGGCTCCTCAAAGTGCTTTCATTATTCAAACGAAACATTCTAACGCTGAATAGATGTTTTTTTATAATTTTTCACAATTTCAGAATTTAGCTGTTCTGCCGTATCTATGATACCACAGCTTTCATTCATAGCTCAATGACAGCTGCAGTATCATAGCTACGGTTATGTCGAGCACACCAATCGAAAGGGCTTGATAAGAGCTATAAAACAAAGGAGTTGACTTGAAAAAAAAAACATATTTTGAACCAAACAATTTTCATTTTTTTAAAAAAGTGGTTGTTTTGAAGAATAACACGTATTGTCTTTTGATGCTGATTTTTATCCAGATTTCCAGAGCTACAGCAATGTAAATTATGTCTATCAAAAAGACTTAAAAAAGAGCTACAAAAGAGCTCTAGAGTTCATTGTTGAAAACTTGGTAGTTCAAAAGATAAGAAAAACATTTTTTTGTGAAAAAACACATTTTTAGGGAAACTTGATGATTGGTTTCTCAAATGTATCTTCTTCCACAATTTTAGAGCTACAAGAATGGTTTATATACCATTCGATAGGGCTTAGCAAGGCGTATCCATACGCAATAGAACTTTTTGATACATCTATTATTTAGAAAATTACATGACATGAAAAAAAAACATTGAAAAAAGGTCACCTTTTTTTAAAATCCACAAAAAGAAGTTATCAAAATTCCCTATTGCGTATGGTTATATAGACATAAGCAATCTAAAAACGAAGTACTGGTTCTGTAACTTCAAAATTGTAGAAGGAGATAGGCTTAAAAAAAACCCTATTATATCCTATTTTTCGAAAAAAAAAAAAATCCAGAGCAGATACAAAAATTTTGTCCAGGTTACAAATGATCTTTGCATCATTTCACACCTACTGTGACAATTTCAGAAAAATCCATCCGTAAATAACGGACTTTTTTGACCCAGAACGGTGTCCATTAGAGAGCAATGAGGATGACATTAACCCGCGCACGGTCGCGCATCCCTCAGAAAAGTAGTCAATTTACCCGCGTTACTCTGCCGTTCCCTGTTCACTTACCGTAATAGGCAGAGATGTAAAAATATGAAGTAATGAGTAAAAAATGTTGCTTTACACTTTGATGTTGTCAGATTTTTGATAACTTGAACCGTTTCTTTGTAATATGGAGTCAAACTCCGTAGATTTTTGCACAACATTGCTTCAAAGAGATCAATGGCCATTTTTTTGTTTTGGGAACAATGTAATGTTTTTCACTGCTATTTAATGCAGAAAATCCTTCCAAACCTGCTGATGTTTTTATTTTTCCTCTACAACAATTAGAAAAAAAGTTATGACCATTTATGTCTACTAAGTGTTATCCATTCTTCGTTTTAGTTCCTACATAAATGCATGTTTGCATGTCTGGTTATATTACTGTAAGTATAGTGTTTCGAAACTTGTAATTTTCACACAATATGAATAAAATACTGCTCTACACGCTACTGACTTCAGATTTGTCTTATTTGCCATTTTTGCGAAATAAGGCGAAATAAGGCCCTGAGTAGTTTCGCTGGTAACTGAGGCTGCCACTGACTGTTCGCACGCACACCCTCTCACGGTCGCCTCATTTACCACACTGACTGTGCTTACCCCTCCCAACTTCCAAGTGGTTGGAGCTCTGCCTTAACCCCCACAATGTGGGGGTTTCTGGCTCCAGCTGTGTAGCACTCGCTGAGACGATCATTTTGGTGTATAACAACTTGGGGTTATGCCTTACGTCTGGCAACCAGTGAGCCTGGTAAACGAGGCGACCAGTTATAGTTCGCGGGTTAATACTCTTCAATATTATTTGTGTTGTATCCAGTTGTGAAGCTGTAATAGATTGTTGCTCAAGGTAATCTGCAATGTAATTTTTATTCTCAGAAAGTAAAAGGAAATGTTCAGCATTATTTAGCAGAACTCTAACCACAAGTTATTTTTTGCATTAGTTTTTCTTTCAATCATCAATATTGACCTTGCATCATGCATCAGCCTTAATACCTATATCAACAAAATGTTTTTGTACATCTCTGCAAGCACTAACAAGTTTCATTAAAAAGTTGATATTCTTGGAGCTAATTCTGATATGAATTTCAGTATCAGTGATTTGAATATTGCAATCTTCAATGCTAAATCCCATTTGCTGAGTATACATGGCAGCTTTTACTTCAAGAGTAAATTTGGTAATGAAGGACCTTGAATAGTCCAGTATTAAAGAACTGTAGAATTCAGTATCTGCAGTTCATTTTCATAAATAATTCATTTGAATAGGGGGTCATCTTTTTCCTTTTTTGGAATAATTGGTTATGGACATCATGGAGTTTAACCCCTTTCCCAACAATTTTTTTGTTAAAAACGTTTTTTTTTTTCTGACTAATTTTTTGATTTTGGTTCTATGTAGTATTTATAATGCTGGTAATGAAAACAGTTTGTAATTCGTTTTTCTTCCCATTTTTGTGGTTAACTTTTTATTTTTTAAACACCTTTGTCGGCAAAAACGAGTCAAATAGTCATTGTCTGATGCCAAGAAATAGTCATTATTGTCAAGAAATAGTCATTTTTGTCAAGTCATTATTGTCAAGAAATAGTCATTGTCTGATGAACTAGCAGAGTTAAAAGAATTCAATCTTCTGAGGAAAGGTTCATATTTACTATCTTCCATTGAACGAGACATTTGGGATGTAACACTTGAAAATGCTACAAAAACAATGAATGGAAATGTGGATGCAAACAACACCCATCCGACGTCAATGGCTGTGGGTGCAAGTCTAGTAACAATGTCCTTGTAATCCCACAGCTCTACCATATCGTCTCTGCCAGGCGTACAATTTGACACGAATACTCATTTTAAACGTAGAATGGCTTACAAAGGCTTAAAAACAAAGAGTATATACGTATGTAGCTGGTTTTTGAGGGTAAAGTTTCAGACGAGTATATTTGTTGACTGAAAAATGAAGTATACACGTTTCTGCCGGGGAAGGGGTTAATGCGCTTACAAAAATTAAAAATTATGTTCCAAAGAATCACTTGAGGAACACATTTGAAAACGTTTTATACAAATGACGTTCTGCTAGCTGATGCATAATTTTTGAATTATTCAACTTTGAAGTTAAAGGAATTTCGGATATAAAAGTGAAGGAACAGACACGTAAATATGCTGTAATACGGTATTGACATAACGATGGGTGAGGTTAGGTAATATTAGGTTAGTTGAATAAACTAACCTAAAAAACCATAAATCAATCAAAAATAGCATACCTTACCTTACCAAAACCGACGCTGTTTTTCTCCTGCTAAAAATGGGGGTGACCCAACAATCCAGGAACTAAGCAATTGACTATGTAATGTTATTCCTATCTAAACCTAATTACTGTTATATCTCAAAGATAATGCATCAGCAAGCAGAATAGCATTTGGTAGGAATCGATTTTCTAGTTTTCAGGGCCTAAACATAGTTAATTAGGTTAACATAAACAAGTTTTCTTCTAAGCACTTTCCGTCGCAAATGAGTATTTAATGAGTTTTAGCGGTAGGTTGTGTTGTCTTTGATGACCAATGCACTTGAATAAAGAGCTACTAATCGATTTATGAATTTTTGTTGCTTGAATCATGCTAATATCAAAATAAACTACTTTTCTTTTATACACTTTTTGCGGCAAATAAATATTTTACGAGTTAGTCTATGGTAGGTTTTATTTTTTGCACGATTGAGCTGTTAGAGTACGTTTGAATACTTTGTAATTTATCATGGTAAATGCTGAGGATAAACAGGGAATTAATTTTCAACTTTTCAAATCCTAAATGTAGTTAATTAGATCAAAATAAACAAGTTTTCTTTTATGCAATTCCCATCGTAAATGAGTATTTTACAAATTATAGCGGTACCTAGGTTTAGTTTCTTCTTTGATGACGAATGCGCTCGAATAAACAGCTACTCTTTGATTTTCAAATTTTTATTGCTTGAATTATGGTAATTACATCGAAATAAACTACTTTTCTTCTATACACTTTTTTCGCCAAATGAATATTTTTTCGAGTTAGCGCGGTAGATTTAGTTTCGTCTTTGATAACAACCATGGCCGGAAGCGAGACTCCATTGCAGTGTTGCCATTTGCCGGGCTTGATGAATTACTTCCAGCTTCAAACACTAGAGTTGCGGTAACTAATTCACCGCAATAACTTGTAAAATACTTATTTACAACGGAAAGTGCATAGAAGAAAACTTGTTTATTTTGATCTAATTAACTATGCTAAGGCACCGAAAAATAAAATATCGATTCCCGGTTAATCTTCAACATTTACCTTTATTATTAGCTCATCCCGCAGAGCTTGCGGAACCTGAACTCACTTCTAGGATCTTTTATTTAAAAACATAATAGAAAATATCACTCATAAATAACAAATTATAGCGGTAGGGTAAGTTCCGTTATTTTGACCGTTTCTCATTATTGCACAACTAGCATTTAAATGGAAATAACACTACTAGTATTAGGAAGCTAGTGCAGGTGTGAACCTCATTACACACTTCCAACATTTAAAAACTAGTGGTGTTCCGACTATTTGTGTTATCTTCATTTAAATGCTATCTGTACAATAATGAGAAACGGTCAAAATAACGGAACTTACCCTATGTTGACTTTCGCCGTCGATGGCGGGAACCGCTCGAGCATTCGAGCAAGTCGGATCAGAGCGTCCATGACTGATGAATTACTTGCCACTTCAAACACTAGAGTTGCCGTAACTAATTACCACTATAACTTGTAAAATACTCATTTGCGACTGAAAGTGCATAGAAGACAATATGTTTATTTTGATCTAATTAACTATGTTTTGCCACCAAGAATTCCAAAGACAATTCTCACCAAACGCTACACTTTACCTGGCATTCTTGTAAAACATTTTTAAACGTATTTCTTTAATAATTCCTTGAAACAGAATTTTTAATTTCGGTAAATTTGAAAGATATGTCAGTTATCAATTTTGTAAATTTCAATGCCTAAGCACAGTTAATTAGATTGAAATAAACAAGTTTTCTTCTATGCACTTTCCGTCTCAAATGAGTATTTTATTAGGGTAAATCTGAAGGATATGTCAGTTATCAATTTTGTAAATTTCGATGCCTCAACATAGTTGATTAGATGGAAATTAACAAGTTTTCTTCTATGCACTTTTCGTCTCAAATGAGTATTTTATTAGTTATAGCGGTAAATGACTTACCGCAACTCCAGTGTTTGAAGCGGCAAGAAATTCAAGGAGCATGTCGGACAGCAACACTGCAATGCGCACTCGCTTCCAGCGCGATCGTCATCAAAGACGAAACCACACCTACCGCTATACCTCGTTAAACCCTCATTTGACGAAAAAAGTGTATAGAAGAAAAGTTGTTAATTTCGATGTTATTACCATGATTCAAGCAACAAAAATTCAAAAATCTATGTTTATTCAAGCGCATTCATCATCTAAGACAAAACTAAACCTACCGCTATAAATTGTAAAATACTCATTTGAGACGGAAAGTGCATAGAAGAAAACTTATTTATTTTGATTCAAATAATTAAGTTCAGGCACCAAGAAGTGGAAAATTGATAACTGACATATCCTTCAAATTTACCTTTATTAGTTATAGCGGTAGGCCTAAATTACTTACCGCAACTCAAGTGTTTGAAGCGGCAAGTAATTCAAGGAGCACGTCGGACAGCAACACTGCAATGCGCACTCTCTTCCAGCACGATCGTCATCAAAGACGAAACCAAACCTACCGCTATACTTTGTTAAATACTCATTTGACAAAAAAAGTGAATAGAAGAAAAGTTGTTTATTTCAATGTTATTACCACAATTCAAGCAACAAAAATTGAAAAAATCAATGAGTAGCTGTTTATTCAAGCGCATTTGTCATCAAAGACGAAACTAACTTACCGCTATAAATTGTAAAATACTCATATGAGACGGAAAGTGCATAGATGAAAACTTGTTTATTTTGATTTAATTAATTAACTTCAGGCACCAAAAAGTGGAAAATCAATAACTGACATATCCTTCAGATTTACCTTAATTTCCGTGAGCGCATTAAACTCCATATTGACCTTGGTTACTTTGAATGCTGATGCTGTATGATTTTAAATTGAGAATTTGTAGCACTTTCTCATATGAATCTAGACCTTCTAGAATCTAAGTGGCATTACAGTGATTCAAAATCAAAACTAGTAAGCCAAGGCATTGCAAATCTTGTATGAAGCTTAAATTTCTTTCAAAACATGTCATCAGTATTTGTCACAGTATCCAGGATAGTGTCAATCTTTATCACTTCAAAGTTTCATCCATTGAATGTCCAAAACTTTCATCTCCTGCACTCTCCACCTCAGCAATTTGTTCACTTTTATTCCAGCAGATAATTATCATATAAAATAATAAATATGCATATGAATTAATAATATATATATGCAGGCCCATGTACACACGTAGAATAATTTTCACGTAGGAAATATCACTAGAAGTGTAATAATTCCAGTCTTCAAATGTTTTAAACTATCACATATTTGTTCATCATATAGACAAAGAGTGCTCGGTGACCAAATGCAGTCTCCTTTTTTCCTTCAAGAAATCTCCATACAGCAGCAAGGCTGAGCGTATGTTTCTCTCGCCAGAGCTGGGCACTGCCAATTCCAACGGCCTCAAGCATTCAGCGAGATAACTTGAACTTGAAAGTGAGGACCAACATTGTCGGTGTCTTTGTAACGGCCCACAATTCCCTCGAAAACTTTTACAATATTTACGCAAGAATTCAGCGCCTGCGCACCAGAATATTGTCCAATTAATAACTCAGGATCCACCAATCCTTGTCACAAACTAACATTGGACGGCTTCACAAGGATAACCAGTACGTTCAGAATCCCTCAGCCTGCCAAAAAAGTTTGAAGGCCAGCACTGGCCCAGCAGTTGGCCCAGTTTAACAATTCCGCACGCTAGTCTTTTCGGACTAGCAGTCTAGCGTGCCAAATTCCGACCACGCGCGCGAACACACACTTGAACTCACTCTTTCTCCCTAAAAACAGGGTAAAGAAGGGGTAATTGTATAAACATGCCTATAACTTTTTAAAGAATCCGTCTATCGACTCCAAATTACTCTCAAATGAAAGAGTGATAGTTTCTCTCGTTCAAAACAAGCCCACGACCCTAACGGTTTTTTCAAAAATACAGAAATTATTCGATAAGCTTACCCGACTCGCGCGCCGTCAAAATTAATTGCGTTTACCGACTCGTAACTTTTGAAAGAATCCACTCATCGACTTCTAATTACTCTTAAATGGAAGAGCGAAACATTCTCTACCTCCCATATCGAACACAAGACCACGACCCTAACGGTTCTCTCATAAATACAGAAATTATTCGATAAGCTTACCCGACTCGCGCGCCGTCAAAATTAATTGCGTTTACCGACTCGTAACTTTTGAAAGAATCCACTCATCGACTTCTAATTACTCTTAAATGAAAGAGCGAAACATTCTCTACCTCCCATATCGAACACAAGACCACGACCCTAACGGTTCTCTCATAAATACAGAAATTATTCGATAAGCTTACCCGACTCGCGCGCCGTCAAAATTAATTGCGTTTACCGACTCGCAACTTTTGAAAGAATCCACTCATCGACTTCTAATTACTCTTAAATGAAAGAGCGAAACATTCTCTACCTCCCATATCGAACACAAGACCACGACCTTTGTTGAAACCTTTCATGTAGCACCTTGAATGTATATGTGTATAATACTGATAATGTTACAGTGCTCTTGCGTAAGAATGTATTTAGACAGCACTATGCGTTGAGAACTGAGCTCATGGTTCTTGTGGATCTCTGCTCGTGGTTCTCGGGCTTGGCTGGAGCCTACTCCACCGCTACCCTTCGTAATGTAAACGTGTGTCCTGCTGTGTGTACTGATTATACAAACTCCAAGAGTCTCGTCTTCTTAACCTACGTCCATTAGGTTATGGGCACAGTAAACCTTCCGATGAAGCAATATCAAGTGAGGTTATCTTAAGTCCCGAAGCGAAAAACAGCCCGGGACAGCGAGAACAGAAGTTGGTGATTTGTTAGTGCTGTGTGAGACAGAAACGGTGAAAGAGAAAGAAACATGGCAGGCTCCGTAAGTGAAAGTGCAAAGAACTGCCTCACGGCTCTTAATGATAAAAACTATCCTACGTGGAAGCTGCAAATGAAGATGATTCTGATGAAGGAAAAACTGTGGAACTTGGTTCGAGGAACGGAAACCATGCCACAGACTACGGACGAGACTGCTCGAAGAAAATTTGAAGAAAGACGTGACAGTGCACTTGCAACAATTGTGCTTGGTGTCGAAACAAGTCAACTTTATTTGTTGGGTGATCCTACTGACCCTGTGCAACTATGGCATAAGATTGAAGATACATTCCAGAAGAAAACTTGGTCTAACAAGTTCAGACTACGCAAAAGACTCTACAACATGAAACTAAAAGAAGACCAAGACTTACAAACTCATCTCAAAGCATTTGTCGAAATATTTGAGTCCTTGAGTGTGATTGATGACGCAGTTGATGAAGAAAGTCGTGTAATAATCTTGCTGTCGTCACTTCCCGACCATTTCTCCACACTGGTGACTGCACTGGAAGCTCATGAAAAACTACCGTCATGGGATATTGTGACAGAGCGTCTTCTGAATGAAGAAGCAAAACTGAAAAACCAAAGTGCTTCAGACTTCAGTGAAAAATCCCTTGTGACCTCCAAATTGAAAAACTCACGATGCTTCGAATGCGGAAAATTGGGACACCTACGTACCAAGTGCTGGATCTATCAAGAAAAATTGAAGAAAGAAGATGGGAACCACACAGAAAACCAAAACAATTTTGTAGCAGGTAAAACAAATTATATCGGTGCATTGTCTGTGATAAATATCAATAATTGTTGGGTAATTGATTCCGGTGCAACAGCACACATGTGTAATAATAGGAATGATTTTTCTTGTATGAATGAGCTATCTAGTCCAATTAACATTGAAGTTGGTGATGGTAGAAACTTGCAAGGTGTTGGTGTAGGTGATGTTGAAGTTATGGTGTTGTTGCCTAAAGGTCGAGTAGATACCTGTGTTGTTAAGAATGTCTTGTATGTACCTGGTTTAGCTTACAATTTACTTTCCGTGCCTCAGATTACAGAAAGTGGAAACTCAGTTTACTTTGACGAAAGCTCATGTAAGATTGTAAATAAAGACGATGAATTAATTGCCTTAGGCAGTAAAGTAGGAAAATTGTATAAACTTAATTGCACCCTTAATTCAGCCGCTAAATGCATGAACGTTTCCTCTGATGAAATTCTGTGGCATAAACGATTTTGTCATCTAGGATTCAATAATCTTAAGAAATTAGGCACTAAGAATCTTGTTAGAGGTTTTGATTGTTCTGTGAGTGGAGATAACATTTTTTGTGAAAACTGTTGTGATGGTAAAAATCATAGGCTTCCGTTCCCCAAAACAAATCACAAAAGGAAACGCCAACCCTTAGAACTTATCCACAGTGATGTGTGTGGCCAGCTTAATCCCATATCACTTGGGAGTGGAAGGTATTTTGTAACCTTCATAGATGACCACTCCAGATATACTTGGGTGTACATTATCAAACATAAGAGTGATGTTTTCAAAGTGTTTCAGGAGTTCAAATCCTTGGTAGAAAATCACTATGATCACAAAATTAAAATTCTGCGCTCCGATAACGGTGGGGAATACATCTCTAATGACTTTGAACAATTCCTAAAAGGGGAAGGAATTATCCATGAAAAAACTGTGCCTAAGACACCTGAACAAAATGGAGTTGCAGAAAGAATGAATAGAACTCTTCTTGACTCTGTCAGAGCTATGCTGTCTGGTTCAAAGTTACCAAAATCATTCTGGGGTGAAGCTATATCAACTGCCGTGTATGTCAAAAATAGGAGCCCTGCTAGTGCATTGAATGATATGACCCCTTATCAGGCCCTTAATGGACACAAGCCCAACGTACAGCACCTCAAAACCTTTGGCTGCAGTGCGTACGCTCATGTCCCCAAAGATGAGAGGGAAAAACTTGATCCAAAATCTAAACCGTGTGTTCTTGTAGGATATGGAAGTGGATCCAAGGGATATCGTCTGTATGACATAAACAGTAGAAGGATATTTTTGAGTAGAGACGTTATGTTCAATGAATCTCAGCAGATGCCAATTGAGAAGGAGCCTTCAGAAGTAAATGATGGTAATTTTTCTCTTCTTCCTCAGGATCCAGAGCCAGAAGACTCTGAGGGAGGGGTGGAGCATAGACAGTCAGATGCTGGGATGGAGGGAGTGCAGCCTAGACAATCAGCCAGATATCGACGGGCTCCTGATAGGTTTGGTGAATGGGTGTATTCAATGAAAAATGAGCTTGATATACCATCTTGTGTTCAAGAAGCACTCAGTGGACCAGAAGCAAAACTATGGGAAACAGCTATGGAGAATGAGATGGAGTCTATAAATCAAAACAGAGTATGGTCCCTTGTAGAGTGTCCTAATGACAAAAAACCTATCAAATCAAAGTGGATCTTTAAAAGAAAAACCGGACCCGACGGAAGCATTTGCTCGTACAAAGCTCGCCTTGTGGCTCAGGGCTACTCACAAAAATATGGCATCGACTACGACGAGACCTTCAGTCCCGTGGTTCGATTTGAGTCTGTCAGGACAGTACTAGCTATGGCTGCCAAATGCAACATGCAAGTCCATCACATGGACGTTGCAACAGCCTTCCTTAATGGAGAACTGATTGAAGAACTATATCTGGTTCAACCTGACGGTTTTATTGTCAAAGGCAAAGAAAATCTGGTGTGTAAACTACAAAAATCGCTCTACGGACTAAAACAAGCTCCTAAGTGTTGGAATACTACACTAGATAGCTATTTGAAGAAATTGGGTTTTGTACAATCTAAGAGTGATGCTTGTATATACACTCGTGTTCAAGATAAGAAACTGTGTATTGTGGCGGTGTATGTAGACGATCTAATAATTGCTTCTGAGTCTGGTGATGAAATAAATCAAATAAAGTTGAGCCTTTCTACCCAATACAAAATGAAGGACCTTGGTGTGCTGAGTTACTTCCTAGGTGTAAGTGTTGTACAATTTAAAAACAATGTCTTCTTGAATCAAACTGCCTACACTGAGGCTCTGTTGTCAAAATTTGGCTTTGATAATTGTAAACCTGTTGCAACTCCCGCCGATGTAAACGTAAATCCGATATGCTCCCCAAATGATGTCGAATTTGACCCTGCCACTTATCAAAGTGCTGTAGGTAGCCTTTTGTATTTGTCAACCAGAACTCGACCTGACATTGCATTCGCAGTGAATAATGTTGCTAAATACAGCTCCAAACCTCTTGAACAGCATTGGATGTGTGTTAAGAGAATATTCAGGTACCTGAGAGGCACCTCTAAACTAGGTCTCTTGTATAGCAAATGTTCTGATACTTGCATTGGTTATTCAGATGCTGACTGGGCTGGTGATAAAAATGACCGAAAGTCTACCTCTGGTTACTGTTTCACCCTCAGTAATTCGGTAATTACGTGGAGATCTAACAAACAAACTTGTGTAGCCCTCTCAACTGCAGAAGCCGAATACGTTGCTCTTGCCGGTGCGGCTCAAGAGGCTGTCTGGTTAAAGCACTTACTCAGTGATCTAAATTTTGGGACTATGGAACCAATGGTTATAAACGAAGACAACCAGTCAGCCATCTGTCTTGCCAACAATCCCAAATATCATGGGAGGAGCAAGCACATCGATATTAAGTTTCACTATGTACGGGATCTTGTAAGTAACAAAGATATAGACGTAGTGTATTGCCCTACCGACGAAATGCTCGCCGACATATTCACCAAGAACCTGCCGATAGAAAAGTTCTCTAGACTAAGAACGAAGTTAGGAATGATCTCATCTGACACACATTCAATGTGAGAAGGAGTGTTGAAACCTTTCATGTAGCACCTTGAATGTATATGTGTATAATACTGATAATGTTACAGTGCTCTTGCGTAAGAATGTATTTAGACAGCACTATGCGTTGAGAACTGAGCTCATGGTTCTTGTGGATCTCTGCTCGTGGTTCTCGGGCTTGGCTGGAGCCTACTCCACCGCTACCCTTCGTAATGTAAACGTGTGTCCTGCTGTGTGTACTGATTATACAAACTCCAAGAGTCTCGTCTTCTTAACCTACGTCCATTAACCTTAACGGTTCTCTCATAAATACAGAAATTATTCGATAAGCTTACCCGACTCGCGTGCCGTCAAAATTAATTGCGTTTACCGACTCGTAACTTTTGAAAGAATACACTCATCGACTTCTAATTACTCTTAAATGAAAGAGCGAAACATTCTCTACCTCCCATATCGAACACAAGACCACGACCTTAACGGTTCTCTCATAAATACAGAAATTATTCGATAAGCTTACCCGACTCGCGCGCCGTCAAAATTAATTGCGTTTACCGACTCTTAACTTTTGAAAGAATCCACTCATCGACTTCTAATTACTCTTAAATGAAAGAGCGAAACATTCTCTACCTCCCATATTGAACACAAGACCACGACCTTAACGGTTCTCTCATAAATACAGAAATTATTCGATGAGCTTACCCGACTCGCGTGCCGTCAAAATTAATTGCGTTTACCGACTCGTAACTTTTGAAAGAATACACTCATCGACTTCTAATTACTCTTAAATGAAAGAGCGAAACATTCTCTACCTCCCATATCGAACACAAGACCACGACCTTAACGGTTCTCTCATAAATACAGAAATTATTCGATAAGCTTACCCGACTCGCGCGCCGTCAAAATTAATTGCGTTTACCGACTCGTAACTTTTGAAAGAATACACTCATCGACTTTTAATTACTCTTAAATGAAAGAGCGAAACATTCTCTACCTCCCATATCGAACACAAGACCACGACCCTAACGGTTCTCTCATAAATACAGAAATTATTCGCTAAGCTTACCCGACTCGCGCGCCGTCAAAATTAATTGCGTTTACCGACTCGTAACTTTTGAAAGAATACACTCATCGACTTCTAATTACTCTTAAATGAAAGAGCGAAACATTCTCTACCCCCCATATCGAACACAAGACCACGACCTTAACGGTTCTCTCATAAATACAGAAATTATTCGATAAGCTTACCCGACTCGCGCGCCGTCAAAATTAATTGCGTTTACCGACTCGTAACTTTTGAAAGAATACACTCATCGACTTTTAATTACTCTTAAATGAAAGAGCGAAACATTCTCTACCTCCCATATTGAACACAAGACCACGACCCTAACGGTTCTCTCATAAATACAGAAATTATTCGATAAGCTTACCCGACTCGCGCGCCGTCAAAATTAATTGCGTTTACCGACTCGTAACTTTTGAAAGAATACACTCATCGACTTCTAATTACTCTTAAATGAAAGAGCGAAACATTCTCTACCTCCCATATCGAACACAAGACCACGACCTTAACGGTTCTCTCATAAATACAGAAATTATTCGATAAGCTTACCCGACTCGCGCGCCGTCAAAATTAATTGCGTTTACCGACTCGTAACTTTTGAAAGAATCCACTCATCGACTTCTAATTACTCTTAAATGAAAGAGCGAAACATTCTCTACCTCCCATATCGAACACAAGACCACGACCTTAACGGTTCTCTCATAAATACAGAAATTATTCGATAAGCTTACCCGACTCGCGCGCCGTCAAAATTAATTGCGTTTACCGACTCGTAACTTTTGAAAGAATCCACTCATCGACTTCTAATTACTCTTAAATGAAAGAGCGAAACATTCTCTACCTCCCATATTGAACACAAGACCACGACCTTAACGGTTCTCTCATAAATACAGAAATTATTCGATAAGCTTACCCGACTCGCGCGCCGTCAAAATTAATTGCGTTTACCGACTCGTAACTTTTGAAAGAATACACTCATCGACTTCTAATTACTCTTAAATGAAAGAGCAAAACATTCTCTACCTCCCATATCAAACACAAGACCACGACCTTAACGGTTCTCTCATAAATACAGAAATTATTCGATAAGCTTACCCGACTCGCGCGCCGTCAAAATTAATTGCGTTTACCGACTCGTAACTTTTGAAAGAATACACTCATCGACTTTTAATTACTCTTAAATGAAAGAGCGAAACATTCTCTACCTCCCATATCGAACACAAGACCACGACCCTAACGGTTCTCTCATAAATACACAAATTATTCGATAAGCTTACCCGACTCGCGCGCCGTCAAAATTAATTGCGTTTACCGACTCGTAACTTTTGAAAGAATCCACTCATCGACTTCAAATAACTCTCAAACGGGGTAATATTAGTATCTGTAAGTCTCATTTTTTCTGTACTTGCAATCATGTTAATTTCTGAATAAGTTCGATGCCTAATACTGTCAACTTGACTCTGTCATTGGGGGAAGATATTGTGAGAATTACAACATAATTAGGATGAATTCAACATGCACATGATCGTTTGAAGGTCTGGACTCTTTACACATAAACTGAATACATCCTTTACATTTATTTTAGCTTACCTTCTCAGCTTTCTCGAGATAGCGTACAGCGAAGACGACGACCACGACCCATTTTTTCTTCTGTAGTTGAATCCTAAATGCCAAGGCTTGAGTGGCTCCATTGGTCTTATTTAGTGCTCCCGTCTTCGATGGTGAGTGATTATGCCTTCATTACAACCCCACTATAATGGAAAACTGCCAAAAATCAGTCTGCCGCTATAGTGAGGCTATAATTTGGGCTATAAAGAAGCCTTTATTCATAAACAAAAATTATTCATTAATATACAAAATTATTCATAACATATACAAAATTATTCTACAGAACTCGATTATTGGAACATTTCTGCCGGGCCGGAGGCTTCAAAACCTTCCACATCGAACTTTTCTTGAGATAGCGTACAGCGAAGACGACGACCACGACCCATTTTTTCTTCTGTAGTTGAATCCTAAATGCCAAGGCTTGAGTAGCTCCATTGGTCTTATTTAGTGCTCCCGTCTTCGATGGTGAGTGATTATGCCTTTCATTACAACCCCACTATAATGGAAAACTGCCAAAAATCAGTCTGCCGCTATAGTGAGGCTATAATTTGGGCTATAAAGAAGCCTTTATTCATAAACAAAAATTATTCATACATATACAAAATTATTCATAACATATACAAAATTATTCTACAGAACTCGATTATTGGAACATTTCTGCCGGGCCGGAGGCTTCAAAACCTTCCACATCGAACTCATTGCATTCGGTGAGTTATGAACGTCAAAGAAACACATCCGAACGTGTACATGTGCACACAGATACATAGACATTCATATTTGCGTGCGCACACATGAACACACACATGCACACACCTACACACACATATTCATATATATATAATTATTGAAAATGAATGCAAGAAAAATGAAAATACTAATAAACATGAAAAACAATCTTGCTCCTGCTACATCTAAAATGACAGTCAAGCTTTGTGTAATCGTCAGAAATAACCTGAGGAAAAAGTAAATAATATGCTGAAAGACTTCGAAAAACGTAGAAATGAAATGCTTTTTAATTTCGGAAAATTAGTTTTAAGAAAACTCAATTTTTCAAGGAACAAGAACAAAAGAACATATTTCATATTTTCTCCAACATCATGCGGACATGGGTACATGGGGTAAAATGGAGATACAGTGTATGCGGGATATCACTCATGATTAGCAGTTATCTACGAAATTTCTGTAGAAATGCGTAGACAAACAAACATATACTCAACATCAAAATTCATAGCTTGTTCAACATACGGACAGAAAGAAAATTTTACTACTATTCATAGGCTCTTGGAATTGGGCTTTATTTCACTAAATTGATTTCTCAATTTTTTCCTATTCACAAAAACGCCCCTGGGGAAGTGATAGATCTCTTTTATATTTTTTTCGCTAGTGCAATTAAATTAATTAAGCGGATGGTTTTCACGTCAAGAAATGAAATAGAAACATGTATGTCTATTTATGTAGATATACATATACCTACATACGTACACACGCATACTAATCTACATATACTTATTGAAAATTAAATATAAGAGAAAATAATATGTACATATAATAACAACATGAAAACAACCTACCATCTACTAAATCGAAAATTACAGTCGAGCTCACTGTAATCGTAAGAAATTTTTCAGACAAAATAACTAAAAGGAAAGAAGACTTCGAAAAACGTAAAAATAAAATGAATGAACACTTAAAACGAAAGTTGTAAGGAGCCATTTCATCAGGAGTCAAGCTGAATCTCTTCGATCTTGAAAATTCTTTCTCCGTAGACTCCGACCAGCTTTCCTTCTTCATCAGTGAAGTTTTCTTTTCTCTTTGACGATGGAAATTCCATGACAACATTTTGCTCGAGGCAGAAGATGATGTGTCTTCTCATTTTCTCTTTGACATAGGTTATAAGGCTGGGATCATGACCATTTACCACGGACGTAACGAACGCTAAACAGAATGGTCCGCAACTGGATGCGTCCATTTGATGTTGTACTGTTACACATTCAATAATCAGTTTCCTTATTGTCTTTATGCCTGTATAAAGATTCTGCAGATACTCTTTGACGTCGGTACTTGGTGCGCCATTTAAAGAACAAATGTGCTGTACATGTGCTACACCTTCTTCAGACCGGTCGCGGGACAATGCATTGGTGATGACTACCCAATGGGTACTGCCGTCACTCGCACTTTCGTAACCAGTCTTTTTGACCGTGACCTTGCACCGGTTGTAGGTAGTATTAAGGACTTGTATAAATTTTTCGCTGGCGTATCTCAGGGGCGGTGGAGTAAAGCACGTCAGCGGCGAGTCGAATTTATACTGAGGATGGCAATTTCTAACAAGTCTTGCGAAGCCTTCTATCGTGTCACTTGTGAGCCAACTGGAGCGTTGCAGGATGTTATCCTTATCCTTCCTTTTTAGACCAAAACGACTGAGCCACATCATTTCACTTGGTGAGTATGTTTCTTCTGATTTGTACGTTTCCAAAGAGAAAAATTTTTCTTTTTTGACATTCTGATTATGTTCATCATTGTATTTAACTTTCTTGTACGACTCCTTTCGTGGCGACGGTGAAATGCTTCTAGGGCGGCGAAATTTCGCCAGCTTCACGATATCGCTAACGTTGGTCGATTGCGTTTCGCGTGTGTCATCTTTCTCAGATAGACGACCCTGTCGGACTTTTGCTTTCTCTTTAGCTGTAGAGCTGTAAGATTGCTTCAATTTTTCTTTCTTCTTTGACGACCAACGTTCAACAAATTCACTTAGATTAGAATTGACTTTTTTCTTAACGATTTTGTAGTCTTTTTCGGATTCTATCGTTCTGCCTTTAGTTTGTTCATACATTTTTAAAAGAAACTTATCTGTTGATACTTGCTTTCCTCCGAGAATATTCCTCTTCACGATTTTGTGCCACCCCTCCACTAATCCGTTTGTTTCAGTTCCACCATGGATTCCACACCAGAGTGGCGTGAATGGCACGCAGGTTGTCAGTATTTTCTCCATGAAACTTGGAGAATAAAATGGATTTTTTACACTACCTTCATTTGCAAGGTTTTTTTTTTACCTCTTCAGCTACAGACACGAATTTTTTACCTACTGCACATTTTTCACGATATCTTCCGCCATCTTCAACCACCAATGCGGTGGTCGACTCAACACTGTCACATTCACTACCAACGTAGCCACGGTCAAGAAGAGGTTTTATTTCTTCTCCAAGAAAACGGCTCTGTACTATTTTAGCCAGGTTTCGAAACATAGAGTACAGTTCATCTCTAGAGGAGGCTTCTGTCATATCGGCGAAGTATTGTTTAATTATACTACGGTCTTTGGGCTTCATATTCGGATAATATTTTTTGCAGTTGTGTGCGATATTGTTCATAAAATGGGCTCTGCACAATTTTATATTCATGAAGTTTAGTTCTGACTGTTCAGGATGCATCCACAACTTGTCAAGGTAGGTAGGCAGATCGCCGAGCTTAAATGAGGACACTATTGCGTGCAGATAAGCAAAGCTGTGGTCAACTACTATGCACTTCGGCGTGAGCTCTTTTCCGTGCACTTTTCGATAGTTGTTCAAGAGGCTGGCCAGCATGGCTTCGATGGTGTTTGCCGAACTATGTTTTGTCAACATGGAGGTTGCTGTTAACTGTGGAGCTCCGCTGTGGCGCTGGTATACAACCGCGTGATATAAGTAGTTTCGGCCTTCTGAACCTTTGATGATACCACCTGTTGAATCTAAATGAAGAGTTACATTGGGGCATCTACCTAGTTCGCGCAGCTCTCCTTCAGATTGCAGCACAATCCTTGACGTAAGTGGGTCGAATTCAGAAACAAAACCTGGGATGATTTTGTTCTCTGCTGAGTCTATGTTATGAAGAATCTCAGCTGTTAATTGGAGATTCTTCTCTTTATCTTGTGACATTTTAAAAGCGTTCTTGACGTTGTGCCCAAGTTTTTTCAAATTGTTCAGAGAGAAAATCTTCCGGTTCATATTATTATCAACTGCCGCGTTTCGAATTTGATCATAGTACACGTTTGAGGGTCCATCTCTTAGAACAGTTTCTCCAATAACTCTTCTTTCCTCCTGTTCGGCTTGTCGCCTAGTTAGTTTATGGTTCTTATCAGCTTCGGTCTTTTCCAACAAATAAATGGTACATATGTTCACCTTTTCTTCGAGACCGGGGAAATAAATAATTTTTTGCTTCAGCTTACACGATGGCTCTTGGCATTTAATCAGGAAGCTGAAAAGTGGATCCCCTGCAAAACTGGATTTGCGATGTTTCTTTCTGGCATACACTGTTATAACGCAATCATTATTCACGTTCCGTATGCCATTCAGAAGACTATTGTGCCTTTCATTTCCTGGTTCAAATATGTTGTTAGGGCTGCAATTATCTATCTCAACCGTAAATCTGTGCTTCAATTTATAAGAATGATTTATTTTTCTTCCCAAGAAATATTGTAGATGTGTTTCTACGTTTCGTTTCTGCGCCCTAAGTTGCCATTCTCGCATGAAAGATGCTTCATACACCTCATAATCTGGAGCCTGATGCACTTCGATACTTTTTCCAGTAATACCTTCAGTGCTATATTCGACCTCTAAGCACACGGCTGATTTGTTTCCGTTTTCTTCGTGCGAGTTCTCCTCTTCACCATCATCTTCTGAATTGGCCTCTGATTCCTCTTGAGAATACGCCTGTTCGGCTTCTGATGATTCTTCGTGCGAGTTCTCCTCTTCACCATCATCTTCTGAATTGGCCTCTGATTCCTCTTGAGAATCCGCCAGTGATGTGTGTTCGGCTCCTGTTTTCCCATCGACCTTCACCAGTGAACAATTGAAAGCACATTTTAATCACGGGTACCATTAGGCTGAATGTGTTTGTTTGACACCCACACCTGGATAATTTAGGGATGTAATGAATTGTGAAATCCTAAATTGATAATTTTGGGATGTAATACTGTCGCAAAACCAGGGTTGGCACATAAAAAACCCACCCAAAAAAAAACACCCAAAAAAGCCCAAAAGAACCAACATTAAGAAACCCACTAAAGAGTGGGTTTTTTGGGTTTTTTGGGGTTTTATCATGGTGACTACTGACTTTTCATTTCCAAATTTTACAAATTTTGACTAACTTCAATGGCCAAAAAATTACTACCTTTTTTGAACACAATGAATCTTGTCCAAATGTCCAGGTGTGAGTAATAGGCCTATAATGAGTAATTTAAGTCAATAATATCCGCAATACCAAAAGTTCAAAAGAAGCTCCAAGTTTCTTAATACTTAAAATACTTAATACTAAATGGAGCAACCGAAGCTTTACTGCAAAAAAGTTACCTAAATTTCTATGGTACACAGTCCTAAATGAACTCCAACAAAAGTTTTGTAAAGACCTTGTCTTAACATCTTTCAACTATGAGGGCAACAGTTCATCAAATGGAAAAAAGTAAACTGAGTGAAAACTAGTAGATACCAGGGGATTTTCAGATCCCTTTACAGCAGGGTAGAATATCAAGGAATTTCATTATGACCAAACACTATGGCACTTCGGAAATATGAGTTTGTAAACTATTTCTATCGTACCTCAAAATCTAAATCGGCATCTTAATTGCGATCAATAATAAATAGGTTATGAACATGTTATGTTACGGAACCAATCACGAAAATGCAAATTTCATCTAGCTTTCCTATATACTTTTGGTAGAAGAATGAACTTTGATTACATGAAGTATCTGCATGCTATGACGACATCCTGGAGGTAACTGAATCGTCATGACTGCCAAAAGGAACTTCAAAGGAACTAAACCCTCATTCAAATGATGACACATTGTATCAAAAGATAATTTTATAGCATTATTCTTTCTGTATTTGGACATGAATGAACGTTACTGAAAAAAAACCTTCAGCTTTACAAAGAATTAATTAAAAAAAAACATTTATAGTCACAGTAAATCGTTTTTTCCCCAAATCGAAGTGGACAGAATAAACTCGTCTTTCAAAGGAAGATAATACTGCTCACAATCAAGCTCAGGTTTAAAAAAAAAACACTATATGGATATAAATGAACTGCGGAGAAGTTCCTACGACGTCATTGCAATGGTTCTATCCTGACGCAACAACTTTTAGATTGGACATATTCGTCTTAGAACAAGAATTCGAAGGCTACATCAAGTTCATGATAATCAAGACCTTACCAGCTAAATATATGACTTGGAATTAAACATTATTCATTAGGAGAACTTACTCATTGGGAGGACTTCATTCATTAAGAGGACTGTTCACAACTTACTCATCTGGAATTGCAGCCGGACTCTCTAAAAGTTAATTAGGAATAATTTTATTTGTGTACTTACGTTTGTGAATAAAATACTTTAATTTTTGAGTATCAAGTACACAAAAAGAACAATCACGCCAACTTTGCTATACATTTAACGGGCAACTGCATCCACTAAAGATGAAATCCAATAAAATGTAATAGTTATTTAGTGATAAGTACAACTTCCTATTTAAAAATTTTTGCTTGTGGTTGAAAGTTATTCATGAGATTTAAAAGGAAAAGTTCACAAGATGTTTTACATTTAAGAGAATCGTAATTCTTAATAAAATATAAATAATTTTACTTGACAAACATTTCAATCGAAGCTACTTGATATGCTTCCACAAGAAAATATGTAGCGATGCTATTTCATTTTTCCTGGAAATCGTACAATGCATATTTGATACGTAAGAATAAAAGATGTTAAATGTCGAGCTCATAATCATAATTCGCTCAGCACAAAGAAGAAACCATCGCTTCATCAATTCACTTTAGAGAATGGAAACAAATTAGAACTCACCTTAGCGCACTTCGCCGTAGATGCTGAATCGTTTTCAGCGTGAAAATATTCATTGAGACGAACAGCTCCGGTGGGAGGTCCTTTGCTGGTGTCGCACTTCAACTTGAAAGTAAAAGAAAAGCGACCATAAGTGAGTATCAGGCAACGTAGCTTACTGTTTCCGTGCACCTCTTGTATAGATTCCGCGTTCCCTCAACTCCATACTAAATGGGGCCTTCCTCTTTCCTTTCTTAGAACATCTTTGTCGGGGTTAAGGGAGGCCAAAAATTTCTTATATAAAATAATAATAACAATAATAATAAAAATAACGGAAATATGTTAATGAGGAAATAATTATCAAAACTTGTGCAAACGTTGTAATATATGCTTGACATTTCATTTTGTGATGTTTAGTTACGACGTTTCAGCAGTATTATTCTTTCGATAACATGACTGTACTTATTCATCAAAGTGCATTTGTACACGAGTTATCAGAAAAATGTATATATGTTGTTTTTGTTATTTTCAAACGCTTTCTATCAATTTGTTGTCCAATTCCGCTAGGGATTGCGACCTAAACATGTTTAATGAGGATAATAATAATAATAATGGTTTATTTGATAGGGTGTCATCTACCGGATGATCGTCGGTAGGAAAACACCCTTGGGTAATTGCTTATAGGGTTTCTTTGCTTATTTGCCTTTTAATAATAGGGTAAATAATTAAAGAAGTAATCAATGAATTAGGATTTTTGCAAAATTGATGGAAAGGTAATTAATTATTAATTACCATTAAATGAAATTTCAATTTTGACCAATTAAGATTAATTAACCATAAGAGCACAGATTTGGCAACCAAGAAAGGTTCAGACCAAGGTTCAACCCTGTGGTTAGGGTAATGTATAGTATTTTATATATTTTAAATGCACAAGCTGAAAAAAATATTACGTAATTTGGGTATTGTAACTATCACAAACTAAAAAGGATTTAAATCGATAGCAAATTGACAAAGAGCAAATCAGATTTCACTTGGCGCAATTCTATTTTCACGAGGAGCAAATCAAAATTCACTTGGAGCAAATCAACTTATAAATGCTACAGATAGGACTTTAGTGTTTTAATATTATTGCAATTTCCATCGCTACACAGTGTAGTGTAGACTAGCTCATAATATAGTTCAACTCTTTCATCAGAATATATTTAGGGGTTTGGTTTTGCATGTAATAAAAAATATACTGTAATAGATACAATGGCAACAGACGATGTTGTAGAAAGTAAAGCCTGTGGGGCGATACTATGTTAAAGATGCAACTGGAGAAAGTGCGAAGTGTATACAGTGCGGCAAGAGTTTACTTTGAAAAGGCTGGTCTACCAGTGGTTTGTTACATCACCTAAAGAGTGAACACAATATAGTGAAGCCTTAAACTGTAGACCTAGTTGCTTCAACTAGTAGCTGAGAAAAAAAAAATCTATTGGAACAAAGCACCCTCTTGCAAGAGGGCTTTTCTTCTTGCAAGCACTAAACATAAACAAACAAAAATAACATGTTTCGTAAAGATGCATCAAATTTCTCAGGAAGAAAAAGTGACTAAGATTGTAGCAATTTAGGAAATCCTTCTCAGATAAGAATTTTTCACTCATATAAATATGTATTTTATATATACATCGGAGTCGGACTCGCACAAACTAATTTAAGTTTATAAATTTACCTGAACTATTCTTGCAACTTGGTAGTTGAAAGCTGCATTCGAGGATTCGAGTGTTCTGAAGCGATTTCTGTCTCTTTCTGGTCTTCTACGTCCTAATTTTTTAGATAATAGTATATAAAGGGCATTTCTGCTTCTCACACTCTTGCTCGTAAACGTTTTCATGAGCTCGACTACACCGTCCATTTTGAAAGAAGAAAGAATTCACAATCTTGAAACGTGCACTTTTTGATTGTCTTAGTTAGTTTTGATCTTTGATTAGTTAAATTTTTAATGATCGTCTGCCTGCTGTGACTAAAGGAATGGAGAACCTAGCACGAGAACTCTTCACATAAAACTGACGCAATATGCACGGAGCAAGACATCCCATCTCCCAAGCGCAACTGCAGGAGAGATCTCAAAACATTGCGATCGCAAACCTCTGGGCCTCAAAAACATTTAAGGGCTTCGTCAGCAGAAGTATGCAGTGTGCGCAAAATAATCCCGGCGTCTAGCTGTCCACTTTATATGAGTCAGATTAAAGAGTCTCACTTTAAATATGAATTAAAAAAGAAAATTTTTTTTTCCAATATAAGTTTTACAGTTTCACATGCGAAAACTGAATTCTGTAACCCATCCGTTGTTTCTTAAAGCTGAAAAGTTCAACGTAACTTACCCATACGAATGAAAAATTGAAACTGAAAAATCTTTATCTCTAAAATGCTGATACGATGAATCTATACATTGGGATGTAAGAATGATTTAATAAGGAATTAAAGTGCTGAAACTAGTATTTGAAACAAATTCAATCAAAAAATATAAATTAATTCGGCAGTGTTATATCTGGGGCTAGTAAGCCGTAAAAATGTGCGGTTTTTATTTGCTATTATTTAACGAAACATGGATAAATAAATCAGGATTATTAAGCGGCACATAAAATATAAGAAAAGGTAATTGCCTTGTCGCTTGTAGAAAAGCTGATTGGAACGAAAAAATAAAAAGTATTCAGTGCTTATATTGGAGCTCGTCGTAAAATTCGATCAAATATCAAGACCGAAAACACATCAAATTGGAACCGTCTCGGCTGCGGCCTGCCGGTAAAGTAAACAATGAAGTATTGGACTAGCAAAAATTTTGGACTAGGTAAAATGTGGACTAGCTAAAATTTTTGAATATTTCATGGCGGAGAAGCATGGTTCTCACTTTTAAGAACGTATTCTTGAAATGTTCATAACTTTTATATTTTACCCATCCATCAATGTAATTCTTTGAAAAACAAAATCAACGCCCAATTTTTTTACTTAAAGCTATGAATTTCAAGTAAAAAATGTGATAAACCCGTCAATATTGAACTAGACGCATCGTAAACGCCTGTTGCGCTGAAATAAATTTTGAAAAAAGTAACCAAAAATACCTGAACATACATCCTGAAAGAACGCGTTGAGGCATCGAAACAGATACATTAAGATACAGATACATTAAGAATAAACATAAACATAACACAAAAATTGTAGCGGAAATATTCCCTAAAAAAGGCTTCAATAGGGATCAAAATATACCTTGACACAACAGGAAAAACTTAAGCTTTTATTCTCCGAAAATATTGATGTAAGAAATGATATGACACTGAGGTTAATTATAATTGTTATTGATTTCCCATGCCTTCTTTTGCCATGAAAAGGTCTGTTCATTGTAAGTAAATTTGCGGATATTGTTATTTCGTATGTTAGGATAGGATGTTTTGACAACGCGCGAACTACGAGTCGGTCAACCTAAGTTTTTTGACGGCCCGTGAATCGGGAAAGCTTATCGAATAATTTCTGTATTAATGAGAGAACCGTTAAGGTCGTGGTCTTGTGTTCGATATGGGAGGTAGAGAATGTTTCGCTCTTTCATTTAAGAGTAATTAGAAGTCGATGAGTGTATTCTTTCAAAAGTAACGAGTCGGTAAACGCAATTAATTTTGACGGCACGCGAGTCGGGTAAGCTTATCGAATAATTTCTGTATTTATGAGAGAACCGTTAGGATCGTGGTCTTGTGTTCGATATGGGAGGTAGAGAATGTTTAGCTCTTTCATTTAAGAGTAATTAGAAGTCGATGAGTGGATTCTTTCAAAAGTTACGAGTCGGTAAACGCAATTAATTTTGACGGCGCGCGAGTCGGGTAAGCTTATCGAATAATTTCTGTATTTATGAGAGAACCGTTAGGGTCGTGGTCTTGTGTTCGATATGGGAGGTAGAGAATGTTTAGCTCTTTCATTTAAGAGTAATTAGAAGTCGATGAGTGGATTCTTTCAAAAGTTACGAGTCGGTAAACGCAATTAATTTTGACGGCGCGCGAGTCGGGTAAGCTTATCGAATAATTTCTGTATTTATAAGAGAACCGTTAGGGTCGTGGTCTTGTGTTCGATATGGGAGGTAGAGAATGTTTAGCTCTTTCATTTAAGAGTAATTAGAAGTCGATGAGTGGATTCTTTCAAAAGTTACGAGTCGGTAAACGCAATTAATTTTGACGGCGCGCGAGTCGGGTAAGCTTATCGAATAATTTCTGTATTTATGAGAGAACCGTTAGGGTCGTGGTCTTGTGTTCGATATGGGAGGTAGAGAATGTTTAGCTCTTTCATTTAAGAGTAATTAGAAGTCGATGAGTGTATTCTTTCAAAAGTTACGAGTCGGTAAACGCAATTAATTTTGACGGCGCGCGAGTCGGGTAAGCTTATCGAATAATTTCTGTATTTATGAGAGAACCGTTAGGGTCGTGGTCTTGTGTTCAATATGGGAGGTAGAGAATGTTTAGCTCTTTCATTTAAGAGTAATTAGAAGTCGATGAGTGGATTCTTTCAAAAGTTACGAGTCGGTAAACGCAATTAATTTTGACGGCGCGCGAGTCGGGTAAGCTTATCGAATAATTTCTGTATTTATGAGAGAACCGTTAGGATCGTGGCCTTGTGTTCGATATGGGAGGTAGAGAATGTTTCGCTCTTTCATTTAAGAGTAATTAGAAGTCGATGAGTGTATTCTTTCAGAAGTTACGAGTCGGTAAACGCAATTAATTTTGACGGCACGCGAGTCGGGTAAGCTTATCGAATAATTTCTGTATTTATGAGAGAACCGTTAAGGTCGTGGTCTTGTGTTCGATATGAAAGGTAGAGAATGTTTCGCTCTTTCATTTAAGAGTAATTAGAAGTCGATGAGTGGATTCTTTCAAAAGTTACGAGTCGGTAAACGCAATTAATTTTGACGGCGCGCGAGTCGGGTAAGCTTATCGAATAATTTCTGTATTTTTGAAAAAACCGTTAGGGTCGTGGCCTTGTGTTCGTTATGGGAGGTAGAAAATGTTTCGCTCTTTCATTTAAGAGTAATTAGAAGTCGATGAGTGTATTCTTTCAAAAGTTACGAGTCGGTAAACGCAATTAATTTTGACGGCACGCGAGTCGGGTAAGCTTATCGAATAATTTCTGTATTTATGAGAGAACCGTTAAGGTCGTGGTCTTGTGTTCGATATGGGAGGTAGAGAATGTTTCGCTCTTTCATTTAAGAGTAATTAGAAGTCGATGAGTGGATTCTTTCAAAAGTTACGAGTCGGTAAACGCAATTAATTTTGACGGCGCGCGAGTCGGGTAAGCTTATCGAATAATTTCTGTATTTTTGAAAAAACCGTTAGGGTCGTGGCCTTGTGTTCGATATGGGAGGTAGAGAATGTTTCGCTCTTTCATTTAAGAGTAATTAGAAGTCGATGAGTGTATTCTTTCAAAAGTTACGAGTCGGTAAACGCAATTAATTTTGACGGCACGCGAGTCGGGTAAGCTTTTCGAATAATTTCTGTATTTATGAGAGAACCGTTAGGGTCGTGGTCTTGTGTTCGATATGGGAGGTAGAGAATGTTTTGCTCTTTCATTTAAGAGTAATTAGAAGTCGATGAGTGGATTCTTTCAAAAGTTACGAGTCGGTAAACGCAATTAATTTTGACGGCGCGCGAGTCGGGTAATCTTATCGAATAATTTCTGTATTTTTGAAAAAACCGTTAGGGTCGTGGGCTTGTTTTGAACGAGAGAAACTATCACTCTTTCATTTGAGAGTAATTTGGAGTCGATAGACGGATTCTTTAAAAAGTTATAGGCATGTTTATACAATTACCCCTTCTTTACCCTGTTTTTAGGGAGAAAGAGTGAGTTCAAGTGTGTGTTCGCGCGCGTGGTCGGAATTTGGCACGCTAGTCCTTTTCGGACAATGATGAAACAGTACAATGAAAAACGTATTTACGCGTATACATAAATTGCATTCAGTTTGCAAAAAAAAATTAATCGAGTTTAACTTTCAGTACGATTTATATCATGCAAAGGTTTGTCTGTGTGGAAGCCAAGGCCGGTTAGCGTGCTCGCGATAGCCGTGTGCTATAGGTTCCGCCGCCGTGCGGCCGGGACCCGGGTTCGAAACTCGGCGCTGGCAGTGGCGATTTTCTCTGTTGGGTATAGGAGAAAAATTCAAAGCACAATACCCCACTCTACCCAGGTGTCTGAAATGGGTACCGGTCTTAACCGGGGGAAAGCGTCATGGCGTCCTGGCGTTAGTTCTAAGGCATTTGAAAATCCAATGTACAAGGTGATATGTATCAGGCTTGATTGGAAATAAAGCATCCGTAGATGCCTTCATTATTATTATTATTATTAGCATCATAGAAAAGCGTAAATTTTTTTACTTATTTAGAAATACTAAAGCGACTGGAAATGATGGCATTAGCCTTCAACATATAAAAGACAGGTTCCCTGTGACAGCACCCCTAATTTATTTAATAATATATGCATCTATGGCGACAAATAAGTTTTCGCTCAATGGGGACTGTTCATTAATATGTTATTGCAAATATCTGGTGATATCGATAAAACGTCAAATTACAGACTAATCAGTCTTCTACCTGTCATGTTCAAAATATTAGAAAACGTAATAACTGGTGTATGTTAATTAAAATATGCGTCGTTATAATGTGGCACTGGTTGAGTGACTAAGAGCTCCGGAAGGTGTTGTTAAGGCCCCCTCACACGCGCAAATATATCTGCAGACATATCTGAACTGGTGCTGAATTCGTGCGTTTTTACGCTCATTTCAGGTTGGCACAGACTGTATGAGGCAGATAAGCCATGCTTGATAATTTTGGAGCAACCGGCTGCAAACCTTGACACCACTGCAGTGTCACGCCAGCCTTCGTGTGTGGTGCACGACTGTACTCTGCCTCTCTCTCTCTCTCTCTCTCTCTCCCTCTCTCTCCTTATGCACTTTGTGCGCAGCCACCTTAACAAGTGGACTCAACTCCCCGAATTAACGGGCCCTACGGCACACAAATTTACCGGGAACCCATCTGAGGCCAGTAACGCTGAAATTTAAGATAATAAAGGACAAGCGGAGCGTCATTAGCGGGAGTCTCACCTGAAGATCTTCGAAAACAATGTTCAGGCGAACACTCTCGTAGCATTTGCTACAAAAGTGTAAAATTATAAAATTTCTCATTCGCACTTAAATAGCATAATTATTGACATTAAAAATCTTACTCTAAATTATTATTAATAATTTTCTACTTATAATTAGTAATCCTTGAAGTTTTTGTGTAAATGCATGAGAGATAAAATAACGATCGACATTCTCGAGTCTAAAGCCTCTCTGGAATTGGCAACACTGCGCGGTGACGCGTCTCTTTTTGAAACTCACTCTCTCTTGTGCGTCTCTTTAGCTTGGTGTTACAGCAGTTCTCGTAAGGAAATCTGTGTTAGAAAATATCGTGTTCCTTCTTCGTGTTCAGGTTAGGTATAAATTGTGACAGTGCCGTATTATTTAAATACGTAATTATGCGTAGAAGTCGTGATGTAGCATGGTTTATTCAGAGTGCTATTTCAACATGACATAGCTTGAATTTTGCATGTCATGTACATTTCGTGTGTCAAGATTTTATTATCAACATTCAATCACGTTCTTTTTATTCTTGCGGCAAAAATATATACTTGCATCTGTCATGGTGATTTTGCTACTCGCGTATAAAAATACTTCGTGAGAGCGTACGGCGGAATGACGGCGTGTTCGCGGGAAGATGGCGAACGCAAAAAACTGCCGTGGCATGTCATTTCTATGTTCAAGAATTGCACCTCCTTTATGTGTGAATATTATCCTTTTACTACAGGATATTCTTGCAGTGTTTTTCAGTATGATGGACATATGAATGAATTTAGGACTGCCTTTTTATTTCTCGTTTGAACATAGGTATTGTAGAGTACGAAAAAGTATTAATTCCCATTCTATGCATTTTAGCTATTTTCATATTTCCTTTCTATTCCACGAATCATGTGTTTTTAAGTCACATGTATATTCCGTGATTCCACTAAATAAATAACAGATCATTACTGATCTGTAAATTACAAGTCTTGCTTATCTTTTCTATATTTTCTTCCTGAGCCTTTAATGGAACTAAAGCTTTGAGTAAATCTATGGAAAAGGTTCAGGTTTTCTCCGTGATGGGAAAATTTATCTTTGCAGTGTAGGGATTGTCAGTTGTGGAATTTTTCTTTGATGCCTTTTCGAGAACCTCCTCATTCAGCGTCTTCGATTAATTGCAGATCCTCGACGGCACCAAACACCCCAACACACATTCCTTGGGTTTTGAGCTTCACAAGTTAAATTCATGTGGCCTATTATCTCTCACTAAACCATCGAGATACACCACTTAAAGTGCTTATTTGTGACGTGAGTCGGACTCTTAACTCGCCCTTAGTTGCCTTGCATTCTCCTCGGTTTTCGAGCTGTTTTCAGCCTGGTATATCATCAAATTACTGGCTAAGATATTAACTGCTCCAACCCTGGATTCTTGTCGTCAGCGTTTAACGATCTTAAAATCCGACATAAATTAAAGATCGATATCTCAACATCAATCACGTTTCCAAAATTGCTTCTCATTCACCTGCTAAAATTAAGCAGAACTGAAGCCTAATTCCTAAGCCCAACGAATTTCTTGGGATTGTTCAATATTCAGCAATCTGAAAGTAACCTCAACAAAACAAGCTCACTTATACCTGGCCCACGTCCTCGCTCACCGGACCTCGCCTGCACGGAGTTTCCCATCTAAGAGAAGATCTTCAGAAGCCAAGCACGCCATCGCTCATCACGGCTTCCTTCAATAAAGAAACCTCCCAGCTGAGTCTAATCCCAATCATGTGTCGTCATTGACCTCTCTTGCAACTTCGAAAACCTTATCGATTCACGATTAGCGATTGGCCATACCCCCCAAACGTTAACACTGGTGACAACCCAGAGTGACCCCAGCTTTCGAGCTTAAAACAAAACTATTCAACTCGATAAGTGTTTGAGAAAAACGTGAGAGAGGATAATGTTGGCATATCATTGTAATGATAAGTTTCCCATTCGTAGTATTCCTTGAGAATTTTCCATGGATGTACTGTGCTAACGTCTCTGAGCAGCTCTAAAAAATTTTTGTTCTCTCATGCTGTTTCCTGTATTTTGTTTCATGTGCCACAGTAGGTAGAAAAATTTTTTTTCCTTTATTTCCGTGCTTTACGCTTATTTCTGACGACCGTAAAATTTTCGTTTCCATATATTTTTTTCTTCTTTCTTTCCGTTTCAATTTTGTTTGAATGATTGAATAGGTAACTAGTAACGAAAAAAAAAACTTTTGATATAATAATACCAAAGTTATTAGCCGTTGATTACGTAAATTCCGTGCCGTTATAGCTTAATTTTGCATTCAAACAAAAATTGCCAGTATGCCCGACACCGAGAATGCTGCAGATCCAGTGCGCAATAAGCCTGTAACTTTGCCTCCTTTCATACCAGCAGAAGGCCAAACTTGGTTCAACCAAGTTGAATCGATTTTCCGCTAAAATAATATTACCCAGCAGAGTGATATGTTCCATGCATTAATAGCCGCTGCGCCCACGCAAATGTTAAGTGACTCCAATGTTCTCATCGTCAATCCGCCGGAAATAAACCCTTATGGAATCTTAAAAAGTAAAATCATGGAAAAATTACAAATGTCCGATGCGGACAAATTTAGGTCATTGGTTGACGCCTCAGCAATTCCACCTGTCTCTGTCTCTTTCTCTCCTACTTCGTTAGTTAAGGAGTTGCAGAAACTTGCAGTCGGTGTTGCCGTAGCTGAGGGATTTCTCAGAGAAGTATTCTTAAGCAAAGTACCGTCAACGTTGCGACCTTTCCTTTCGATGGTCGGTCCGAGCGAGAGTCTCGAGACTCTTGCTCAGGCCACTGAGACAGTGATGCGAAACCTAAATATGTCACAAGCACCGCAAGTTGCTTCCTTGAACGCATCAGCTGCGAATATTATCCCGTCAAATACTGCTAATAATCAATCCTGAGCAACAATAGAAACGATGCAGCGAGAAATCGCAGAGCTGAAGCAAGCTTTCCAGAATTGCCAGTTAGGTCAGAGTGTAGCTCATATCCAGCAAGGCCCAAGCAATGTCTCACGTTACCATGCCTACGACTATCCCTATGACTATCATCCTTTCCCTCCTACTCAACGTTTCGATAGAGGTAGATCTTATGATAGGTCAAATCAAAACCGCCGCTTTAGATCGCGCTCTCGCGATGCCAACAGTCTCTTATGTTGGTATCATGAGAAGTTCGGCGACCAGGCTCGCAAATGTGCCTCTAGACACTGTCCTCGTTATACCGAAATGACTTCGGGAAACGCCAACAGCGACGCATAGTAGCGAGTACTGCGTTTCCTCATCCCCAGACTACTCGCCTCTTAACTATATTAGATCCCACTACCAAATATCGATTTCTCTTCGACACTGGTTCAAGTGTGTCAATTATCCCAGCCACGGCTAAAGCTAAAAACAATAATAATTTGGTGGCGACACTACGTGCCGCAAATGGCACGCCAATAGCTTGTTATGGAGAGAGAGTACTAGAGTGCAGTCTGGGATTGAGGCGAAATTTTCTCTTCACTTTCCTCATCGCGGAAGTCCAAGAGCCCACAATTGGCGCGGATTTCTTAGCGAAGTATGGGATCCTTGTAGATGTTAAAAACCGTAGAATTAGGGACGAGGAGACACAGATATCAATTCCCGCTTGTGACAACTAGAGCTAATGTCTTGCATTCCTTCTCTATTGCTTTCAAGGAAGAGTGCATGTTCGAGCAGGTTCTCGCAGAATACCCTGCATTAACAAACTCTGACTTAGCTTCTAAAACTAGGCAGACGAGCACAAAACATTTCATTGAAACAACTGGACCGCCAGTTTACTCCAGAGCTAGACTCTTACCGCCTGATCGATTGGCTTTAGCTGTCATGCCTTTCTCCGTCTTTAAAGCCATTTGGGTTTTATCTCGCCATTTAATTGAACCGTTTCCCATTTGACTGTCCTGGAAGCTTCCAGAGCAAATTCGTGATTTTGAAATGAGCGATTTAGGTCAACAACTTAATTCTATCAGCGAAGTTAATCGTTAATGTCACCAAATGTCGATATATGACGTCGATAATATCTTTATTAAAAATAAGAATAAAAAAACTCCGAAACATACTTCAACGTTCTAGCTCCGTCCGCGTATGTAAGAGTAAATGCTGGAGTTCTCTGCCCGTTCGTAGATTCTGTCAGCTGGCTGCGCATTCTGGGGTTTTAACCGCGGATCTGGGTTTCTTATCTGTCTCCTGGGGTTTACAGTCATGAATTGTGTTGGCAAAACAATTAATTTCAAGGAGCTAAAATGATTGTACTACTTGGTAACCTCGAAAACAATAGAAAAGTGTAAGAAAATTTATTCATTAACGCCTTTTTTCGCTGATCTGGGTTTTTTCCTTTAGCTTATGCTGGGGTTATTTGGCAACATTCTCTTGGCGTCGCTTGTGGCTTCAGCGCCGGCTTCTCACTGTATCAGAAGCTCTTCCGAGAGCAGGTGTGACTTTTCGTGCTCGGGCACCCTTCTAATTCTCGTGTGCCTGCGTTTTAAATGTGTTAATCCTTTTTTAAGTGATGATCGAACTTCATAAAATTACAGAACTGAAGTGGAAGTGTGCCTTATATCTGTAAAAACGGTAGATAGCCATTCTACCTTTGCGTGTGTCAGTTTTTCCCGTGTGTTCTTCAGTAGCTTCAGAATGCTTCACTGTCCGTTTTGTCTTGTTCAAGTGATTTTTATTTCTCTGTAAGTTTTGACCACTGAGTCTCAAAATCATTTGTATGATCGAAGAAGTGCGTTATTTATTGAAGGGGCCGAGATGCTTTAATTTGCAGCATGACTAATTGAAGGTCATGTGCATTTTACGAGTCTTCCATTGCAGTTGTCGTGTATTACTGCGCCTCGAGCGCCATATAAAAAATGGCCTACCTTGAACCCTTTCGTGTCTTTGTAAAGTTAAGCCTAGTCCGGTTTGTAAATCTCGTGTGTGCTTGATACAATTTAATGTGATTTCTTTTACTTTACAGGCAATGTAAACGTGCTGATTAAGGTTAGGATATGTGTCATAGCGGAGGTCTCGAGAAAAAGATGTAAGTATCTTAAAAGATGTAAAGGTAGTGTAATACTCACAGATTACCTCGGTTGTACCAGCAGCTAAGCACTAGTAATAAATTCTGAGACGGTTAGAAACTTCTTATCTAATTTTACATTTGTTTTCTCGCAGTGCTTCTTATTTTCTTGAAATCTGCGTTGTTTTGAAACTGTTTAAATCGCAGAGGCATTGATCGCCTTTGTGAACTTGAATATCGGGAATTAGCGCTCCTCATTGAAAGCTATGGCTGCTCTGTAAAGTTGCCGTCCTTATCGGTCGAGTATTTTTTAGAAAATAATTTCGTTGTGGAGCAGAGCTTCTCTTTTGTATCGTTCGGGCCCCAAAATTATGGTGATGTTTTTTAGCCCTTTTTAGGTATTTCATTTGTTCACGATAGAATTCATGAGAAATATTTTATAAAAATACATACATTGATTAGGTTTTCGATTCCCCCTCTTTTTCTGTCTATTACGGAAAGTTTGCGTATCGTGTAACTCATAGCTTTGTTTTGTTTGCTTTCGTCTCTATGACTCAACTTTTTAAGCCGTTTATCTCTTACTGAGAAGTCCGTGATTAAACTTGTGTGCAATCTAAATTTCACACCCTTTCGATGTCATTATAGTCTGATCTTTACTGAGTACGTGAGTAAAATAAAAGCATTTGTATCTAATTGAAATCAGTGCTTCAAGGAAAAGATATAAAGTTCCGAGCCGAAGCCTAGGTAGTGCCTCCATTTGTAGAACTAAATAACTCTTGTTTTTGCAGTGACGTATTCAACCGCGCCCAATACAACCTCCTTCTTCTTCCGGTGTTTTTCTTACCTGGCGAAGGGGAATAAGGGCGCGACAGTCAATCTTTTTGGAGTGGCATACTCCCGGGACCTCTGCTGACACACAGCTGCATCGCTCCTAAACGAAGTAAGTGCCATTAGACTTCGCGGCGTAGGGGCCGTTTTTGATAACTATGGATTCGTGTAGGCCACGGCAGGACTCAAGAGTCGTGCGGCTTGATCACATGACCCGTCTTCAGGAAATGATTAAGTTAAAAACGTCGAACTCCAGAAGGGAAGCCTGGACTGAAGAAGAATGGAAACAGGAATCCCTCGAGTGTCTTCGCCATTTTCGGGAGTGGCGAGGACTCGTAGAAAGCGAGTTAGAATATCTAAGAAAAGTTGGAGCCGGACAAGAAGCTAAAAATCTCATGGCTGACTACCGGCAATTAAAGAGGCAAGTAAAGTGCTTTCTCAACCCTCGTGTGAACGACCTTTCCAGCGAGAGCTCCACGTCAACTCACTCAAGAAAGGACGGTCGAGGATCGGGGCCAAGGCGAAGCACCTCCTCTAGAGCTATGTCCGTGGCGGAGTCCACGAGGCTGGTGGACCTGGAAAGTTCTATAAAGAGGATCAACATTGCGCACCAAGCACGAGTTGCGGAGCTCAGGTCGCAGTGTGAGCTCGCTGTGAAGCTTGCTGAAGTAGAAGCTAAGGCAGAGAAAAGTAAAATCTCACTTGAAATAGACGAGATCAACAACAGAGGTCTCTCCAGCCCCGACGTTTCGATCGGCGCAGTCAGCGAAACGGAAAAATCTAGGCACACCGAAGAATGGGTCTCACAGAACCACGGCAGTGTGTTTTATTGCCCCCCTCCACCTAACCTTCGTGACTCTCAGGCACAGCAGCGGGACGCTGCTTCCCAGTTTCAAAATCGAAAACGAAATAAGGCCTCCAAAATGCGTCAAAATGCCCCGTGCTCATCGACGAGCTCCGACTCTAGTTTTTTGAGCCGTTCTGAGGTGCGTCCCCCACTGAACCTGGAGAGTAGAGGAATTTACAATGCTAGACTTCGGAGTTCTCGCCCACGGAGAGTTCGGGAATCAAGACCCACTAGAGCCGCTGACAACAATCAAGGGAACTCTACCAATTACAACCCTCAAGACCCGCTTTTGTGCTACCTAGAAAAACCATTGGCCAGCAGTGACTACTGCGCGGGAAACGAACTTAGGCTCGACGCCGCTTCAAGACATCTAGTTTTAATGGAACTAAAAAAGTCACCTCCTAACCCTTTCCGAGGCGAGCCTAAGCGGTACCATACTTGGTTCGCTGAGCTTCGCAACGACTTAAAGAACCTTTCTTTAAATCCGAGCGACGTGGTCGGCATTCTAGAAGCGCGCACATCTGGGGAACCTCGTGACACAATCGTCGGATTGAGGACTTCATTCGGAAGTGATCCGAAGCGAACTTTGGACGAAATCGTCTCTCAACTAAGAGAACGATATGGCTCGTCGGAGCAAATCACGGCGGAGTTCAAGAAGATGATCGAGAGATTCGACCAAATAAAAACGACTGAATTTGATCCCAAAACCGCTCAATCGCTGCAAAAGTTGGGCGACCTCTGCTACAGCATCCAGGGGCAGATGAGGGAGGTGAGAGACTTGGAATACTACAATTATGCTCTGGGCCTCGAACCAATTTATGAGAAGCTCCCGGATTTTATTAAATGCCGGTGGAATAAATCCAAGCTCAACTACCAGAAATCTCATAAGCGCCATCCTCCTTTAGAGGAATTCTGCAGGTTCTTGCGCGAGAATGCTCAGCGCACGTACTCTGGAGTTCTCACCAAGTTGGACAACGACCAGCATACTGGACCTAAGGGCAAGTCCGGCAAGCGAGCCACCGTGCTTGCTGTTGAATCCTCGCAAGTGGAAAACACGAGAACCGAATGCCCCTTACACCATAGCTCCGGGCATTCTCTGGCGTCTTGCAATAGATTTTCTAGTTTGAATGCTGAGGATCGTAAGGCTATCGTTGTGGAGTGCGGTGCGTGTTTCCGATGTTTCGGAGCGCACCGTATAGCTCAATGCACCGCCGATCAGAGGTGCGAAGCCTGTGGTTCCAGTTCTCATCACACGCTGCTTCATTCGGACAGGTCTGAGGGTCAGAGGCGCAGCCACTCAGAAAATTTCGGCGTACGGGGAAGAGGTTTTGCTTCGAGGGGAGGTCCAGCGCCTCGAGGACGCTGGGCCCGCAGGTCTTCGCCTCTCAACGAGAGACGCGACGCTCCAGAAATGGGAAACCTGTATACGGAAAAGTGACAACCATCGGAAAACAGAAGCTGCTCTAAGATGGTCTTGGTGGACGTGACGGCGCCCGGAAGAAGCATTAAAACTCTCCGCACCTACGTCATCTTGGATGACCAAAGTACTAACTCTTTCGCCACATCTTCTTTGTTAGATTTCTTTGCATTACCTCACAAAAAAGAAACGTATTCCATCACCACGATTTCAGGTTCTAAAATTAAATCCTACGGTCGGACTACGGAGGGCTTTCGAGTAAAGGGCGTAAACCGCGCTGAGTCTTATGCTCTTCCCCCGCTATTCGAGCACGACGGCATTCCTCATAATAAGTATGACGTGGCAACGAGAGAAGACGTCTTGAAGAACCCCGACATTGCTCATCTTGCATCAGAATTTCTCCCTCTGGACTGCAATGCTCCCGTGAGTCTGTTGCTGGGCCGAGACGCTGAAGATGTGTTAGTTTCAGATCTAATCCACCGGAAGCCAGCTGTCTACAAAACACCTTTGGGATGGGCTGTTGTTGGAAGAGTCAACCCTTCAGAGCCTCACCCGTCGAACATGCAGATGAGTGTGTATAAAACTCAAGTCGAAGATCACTTTTCGGCTCAGCCTTGTTTCGGTTCTCTGGCTCCAGTCTTCGACACCAGAATGGACGACGAGAGTCCTGGACCGTCCGTTGAGGACAGGAAATTCTTGTCGCTGATTGACGAGAATATAGTTGTAAATGCTGAGGGGCATCTAGAAACTCCGCTGCCATTCAAAGATCGCATGTCTAAGCTTCCAGACAACACGAAGGCCGTCTATCGCCGCTCCAGAAACACTTTGGCGCGGTTAATCAAGGACCCCGCCAAATTACAGCAGTGTTTGAAGATAGTCCAAGACTACGTGGATAGTGGAAACGTAGAGGTAGTGCCTTCCCAAGAACTTCAACCGGCCGAAGGACACTTTTGGTATCTCCCGGTTTTTCCCGTTACACATCCCAAGAAAAAGAAGGTGCACATCGTCTTCGACTCTGCGGCGCAGTATTTCGGACGCAACTTAAACGGAACCTTGCTTCAGGGGCCAGATACCAACAACAGTCTTCGTGGAGTGCTCCTTAGGTTTCGAGAAAATAAGGTTGGTTTCGTTGCCGACGTGGAAAAGATGTTCCACGCCTTCTATGTCCGTCCCTCCGACCGAGATTTTCTCAGGTTCTTCTGGTTCAAGGACAATGATCCTTGCAAAGCAATTGTCTCATACCGGGCAAGAGTGCACGTCTTCGGAAATCGATCAAGTCCGGCTGTCGCAACTCACTGTCTGCGCCACGCCATTAGGGAAGCCTCAAGAGGGGAGAGAGAAAACGGAGACAGACTTGCCTGGAAGGCTCTGAGCTACGTCGAGCGCGGATTCTACGTTGACGACGGACTGGGATCCGCAGGTTCAGCTCAAGAGGCCGTCGACATTCTAGTCAAGACACGAGAGTACCTGGAGACGTTCAAGGTTCGTCTTCACAAAATCTCTTCTAGTCATCAGGAGGTTTTGAACGCATTCCCGGAATCGGAACGCGAGGAAGGAAAAGTGGAGTTTTGGGAGGATGGTTGTAGTCAGCGCACCCTAGGAGTGACGTGGAATACTACGACCGACCGGTTTGACGTACATACCGAGGTGGTGAACCGCCCGTTCACGAAACGTGGTTTGTTAGCCACCGTCAATTCAATCTTCGATCCAATCGGCTTAGCTAGCCCCATCGTATTGGGAGGCCGACTGATCATGCGCACCTTGATCCCTCCCGTAAAACAAGACCCAGAAAATTTGGCAAAGTTGGGGTGGGACGACCCTCTTCCCGTCGCTCATCTTGCGACGTGGGAATCGTGGAAAGAGTCGTTGCGAGGACTCTCCGACCTGTCGTTGGACAGGTGCCTCATCCCTGGAGACTTCGGGGAGGTTCATTCACGAAGTTTGCATTCCTTTGCCGACGCCTCTGAACAAGCCATAGGACATGTCACCTACTTACGATCAGTCGATGTGAGTGGACGAGTACACGTGTCTTTTGTAAGCGCTGACAGCAAGGTGGCTCCCAGAGCTGCCACAAGCATACCACGTTTGGAACTCTGCGCGGCCGTCGAGTGCAGCGAGGCCTCCAGAAGAATATGCGAAGAGATAAGCGTCGAGATCAACGACGTAGTGATGTACTCAGACAGCAAGGTAGTGCTGGGCTATCTCAACAACGAAACTAAAAGATTTTCAAAGTATGTGACTAGAAGAATTGAAGCGGCTACGAAGGTTCGTCCCAAGGAACTCTGGCGGTACGTAGCCACAGAGTGCAACCCGGCGGATATGGCCTCTCGTCCTACAAGCGCAGAGAACCTGAAGAGGATACGCTGGTTGACGGGCCCTTCCTTTCTGTGGGAAGATCATCTGCCTGACGAGCAAGAAGGCGCAGATATCTCGCTTTCAGTGAGTTTGCCCGAGGAGATACTCGTCCAGGAATGCTCGAACTTCGTCACCTCCCTTCAGACCCCAGAGCTTCAGCGTGAAGTTCCTGCCTACTTAACTGGTGACTTTGTCTCTGTTCGTAGAGCATCAAGACTGGCGACGCACTTCTATTTCAAATGGAAGGACCGAACTCAGCAAAGAAAAGGAGTGGCTCTGGCCATCAGACCCTTGGAATCGCTAAACTTCGGGGGTGAGAAGTTAGCCATCTCTGACGTTCAACGCGCAACCTTTCAAGACGTGATCAGTAATCTCAGGAAAGAAAAGGACATTCCTCTGCGCCACCCTTTGTCTTCTTTGAGCCCCTTTGTTGATGCTGACGGTCTGTTGCGAGTAGGCGGACGCCTCAGGCGCGTCAACTTGCCCGGGTGTATAAAGCACCCCATTGTGCTTCCCGAAGACCACCCGCTCACCTCTAGCATTGTGTCTCATTATCACAAACTCTCCGGGCATCAAGGTGCTCACATTTCCCATGGAGCCGTACGAGATGCAGGCTATCATATAGTGCACGGAAAGAAGGTCATCCGTAAGTTCGTAAATGACTGCGTCGTCTGTAGAAAATTGAGAAGGAGACCCGAAGAGCAGAAAATGAGTGACCTACCGGAGGACCGACTTGCTTGCACCGCTCCCTTTACGAACACAGGTTTGGACGTGGCAGGCCCGTGGCAGGTCGTCGAGGGAATCTCTACGAGAAGCAATAAGAGGACTTCTAAGGTATGGGCCTTGGTGTTGACCTGTCTAACCTCTAGAGCGGTGCATGTGGAACCGCTGCCTGCCATGGACACTTCTAGCTTTCGAAACGCTCTCAGACGATTCATGTGCGTTCGTGGATCGTGCAAAATCATAAGGAGCGACCGCGGTTCTAATTTCGTCGGCAGCTATAACCAGGACCTCGACATGAGGTCACTCTCCAAAACGCTGCAAGACTTCGATGTGCAGTGGATCTTTAATCCCCCTCACGCACCCCATTTTGGTGGAGTTTGGGAACGTAAAGTGGGAGCTATAAAGAAGGCCATGTTGTTCTCGCTTTCCCAGTGCGGCATGCGAACACCTAGTAGAGATGAGCTCTACACCTTTTTTCAAGAAGCAGCATCAATCGTCAACAACACGCCATTATGGTCCCTATCGAGCGACCCTAATGATCCACAACCCCTGACTCCAAACATGCTCCTAACGTTGAAAGAAGCGGGCGACAACCCTCCTCTCTGCGACACCTCCCCTGCGGACCTCATAGCCTACGGAAAGAAGCGCTGTCGTAGAGTCAACCATCTGGCAGAGGTCTTCTGGCAGAAGTGGAAAAGCGACTACATACAGGAGCTTCAATCGCGCTCCAAATGGACGAAGAGGACAACCAACTTGAGCCCTGGAGACATCGTCATGCTCGTCGAGCCCGCTCCGAGGAATAAATGGGCGATGGGTAGGGTAGTCAGGGTCAAGAAGAGCGGGGACGGTCTAGTGCGTTCCGTAGTGGTATCTCGGGCCGCTGCTGCGGGAGGTACGATAGCGTGCGAACGTCCGATAGGAAAGGTAGTAAGTTTAGGTCTCCGAGGAGACAACTAGATCTCATAGTGTCAGATTCTCGAATTATTTGTTTAGTGTACTCTATCTATCGTGCCCGTCGCAACTGTGACGCGTCCTTCCAGTCTACCTGTCGAGCTTACCTATATTTTAATATGCTTATTTCAAGCGATCGGCGGAAGGTGTCTCACTGCTGCTGATGGGGGGAGGTGAAGAGCTGCAGACTTCTCCTTCCTCTCCCGGTAGTGGTGTGATGCGTGAAGCACGTTCGTTTTTCTTCCCCTATCTATCTCTCGCTAACTCAGTTTGCGGTTTGCCTACTATAGAGTATTAGATTTTGAGTACTGACGGGGTGCGCCTCTAATTTTGTATTATTCGCTCGTAACGTTCCCAACACTAGTCACGTGCGTTGTTTCTTGTGCCTATCGGACTAAGGAACATTGATCTCTATCTAGATTTAAGAAATTTCGTAATGCAAACGGATTGATGTATGGTCTTTTAGTATAAGCGTAATGTTACTGATTATCGTGTACCAAGCTAAGGTACTCTTTACGTGCTCTCTTCAAGCCGTCGCAAGGATGTTTGCCTGTGTATTTTTCAAAGAAAAATAGGGGGGAGTGTCATGCCTTTCTCCGTCTTTAAAGCCATTTGGGTTTAATCTCGCCATTTAATTGAACCGTTTCCCATTTGACTGTCCTGGAAGCTTCCAGAGCAAATTCGTGATTTTGAAATGAGCGATTTAGGTCAACAACTTAATTCTATCAGCGAAGTTAATCGTTAATGTCACCAAATGTCGATATATGAAGTCGATAATATCTTTATTAAAAATAAGAATAAAAAAACTCCGAAACATACTTCAACGTTCTAGCTCCGTCCGCGTATGTAAGAGTAAATGCTGGAGTTCTCTGCCCGTTCGTAGATTCTGTCAGCTGGCTGCGCATTCTGGGGTTTTAACCGCGGATCTGGGTTTCTTATCTGTCTCCTGGGGTTTACAGTCATGAATTGTGTTGGCAAAACAATTAATTTCAAGGAGCTAAAATGATTGTACTACTTGGTAACCTCGAAAACAATAGAAAAGTGTAAGAAAATTTATTCATTAACGCCTTTTTTTCGCTGATCTGGGTTTTTTCCTTTAGCTTATGCTGGGGTTATTTGGCAACATTCTCTTGGCGTCGCTTGGTGCTTCAGCGCCGGCTTCTCACTGTATCAGAAGCTCTTCCGAGAGCAGGTGTGACTTTTCGTGCTCGGGCGCCCTTCTAATTCTCGTGTGCCTGCGTTTTAAATGTGTTAATCCTTTTTTAAGTGATGATCGAACTTCATAAAATTACAGAACTGAAGTGGAAGTGTGCCTTATATCTGTAAAAACGGTAGATAGCCATTCTACCTTTGCGTGTGTCAGTTTTTCCCGTGTGTGCTTCAGTAGCTTAAGAATGCTTCACTGTCCGTTTTGTCTTGTTCAAGTGATTTTTATTTCTCTGTAAGTTTTGACCACTGAGTCTCAAAATCATTTGTATGATCGAAGAAGTGCGTTATTTATTGAAGGGGCCGAGATGCTTTAATTTGCAGCATGACTAATTGAAGGTCATGTGCATTTTACGAGTCTTCCATTGCGGTTGTCGTGTATTACTGCGCCTCGAGCGCCATATAAAAAATGGCCGACCTTGAACCCTTTCGTGTCTTTGTAAAGTTAAGCCTAGTCCGGTTTGTAAATCTCGTGTGTGCTTGATACAATTTAATGTGATTTCTTTTTCTTTACAGGCAATGTAAACGTGCTGATTAAGGTTAGGATATGTGTCATAGCGGAGGTCTCGAGAAAAAGATGTAAGTATCTTAAAAGATGTAAAGGTAGTGTAATACTCACAGATTACCTCGGTTGTACCAGCAGCTAAGCACTAGCAATAAATTCTGAGACGGTTAGAAACTTCTTATCTAATTTTACATTTGTTTTCTCGCAGTGCTTCTTATTTTCTTGAAATCTGCGTTGTTTTGAAACTGTTTAAATCGCAGAGGCATTGATCGCCTTTGTGAACTTGAATATCGGGAATTAGCGCTCCTCATTGAAAGCTATGGCTGCTCTGTAAAGTTGCCGTCCTTATCGGTAGAGTATTTTTTAGAAAATAATTTCGTTGTGGATCAGAGCTTCTCTTTTGTATCGTTCGGGCCCCAAAATTATGGTGATGTTTTTTAGCCCTTTTTAGGTATTTCATTTGTTCACGATAGAATTCATGAGAAATATTTTATAAAAATACATACATTGATTAGGTTTTCGATTCCCCCTCTTTTTCTGTCTATTACGGAAAGTTTGCGTATCGTGTAACTCATAGCTTTGTTTTGTTTGCTTTCGTCTATATGACTCAACTTTTTAAGCCGTTTATCTCTTACTGAGAAGTCCGTGATTAAACTTGTGTGCAATCTAAATTTCACACCCTTTCGATGTCATTATAGTCTGATCTTTACTGAGTACGTGAGTAAAATAAAAGCATTTGTATCTAATTGAAATCAGTGCTCCAAGGAAAAGATATAAAGTTCCGAGCCGAAGCCTAGGTAGTGCCTCCATTTGTAGAACTAAATAACTCTTGTTTTTGCAGTGACGTATTCAACCGTGCCCAATACAACCTCCTTCTTCTTCCGGTGTTTTTCTTACCTGGCGAAGGGGAATAAGGGCGCGACATTAGCCAACAAAGAGTTTGCTAGGATGCTAGACAGCGGCATCATCCGCAGTTCCAAAAACCCTTGGGTTAGCCCTCTCTTGCTAGTACCCAAGGCTAACGGTGAATTCAGACCGTGCAGGGATTTCCGCAGGTTGAATGCCGTTACTCTACCTGACCACTACCCTATTCCTTACTGTAATATAGCGAGTAGTGTAAGTTCTAGTTAGAGAGACCAAAAGTTGGCAACGCTCGATAGGGCAACACTCGCGAGTCAGTCTGCAAGTGGTCTCAGGTTCAACAACAAGTAAATGTTGACCGAGTGTGTATATAATTACCTACTGTGGTTGGTATCTAGCTTCTTAATTTCTAAATTAATGTACTAATTCTATTCTACCCTATTCTATATATATTCCCGTCTATCTCCGCTCTACTCTGACTAGCCACAGTACTGCACATTGAGTATTTAAGTTAAGGTACCCAAGAGGTGAGTGAACTATTTACCTAACTTGCTGTGTCATTGCATTTGTCTATCTATTGCATTTGTGTCTATGTGGAACCTATACTGTGCTCTAGTGTAGGGTTGCTAGAGTTACAATACTGGCGACGAGGATTTTTTTTGTAGAACTATTGGGAGAGGCTAGACTAATGAAGGAACTCAAAATTTATATTATTATTCAGTGACTAGAGTATTGATGCTGTAAATTTCTGATTTTTTTTAACAAGGTGTATTATTACAGTCTCTTGAATTGGCTACTCTTGCAACTGATATTGTTGCTACTACTATTTCAGGTAGATATCTGACAATTAGCTGTAAAGCTGGGTAAAAATGCCAATGCTAGGCTCAGTGGGAGAATTCAATCCTTTAGAGGAAGAATTCCCAGAATATGAAGTCAGGCTAAACTGCTTCCTGAGTATTAATAAAGTGGAAGATTCAAATAAAGCTAAAACATTTATTGCTCTGGTGGGTCCTAAAATTGTTAGGTTAGCAAAGGACCTACTCTCCCCTAAAAGACTTTTAGATGCTACCTATGAGGAGATCATGGAAGCGTTAAGACGGCATTTTAAGCCGACACGCAACCAGATCTTTGAAAGGTTTAGGTTCCATAAGCGGAACCAGAAACAAGGGGAGAGCATTGCTGATTTTGTGGCTAGCTTAAAGGCCCTTTCAGACATTCAGACACCTGTAATTTCAAACAGGAAGTTCTGGAAGAAACACTGCTAGATAGGTTCATACTGGGTGTGGCCAGTAATGATGTTCAAAATTGTTTGCTGAATGAAGCTGACCTCACATGGAAAAAAGCCGTGGATCTGGCAACTGCCAAAGAAACTCAACTGAGGGAGACGGTTGTGTTAAGGCAACCTAATTCCATCCTAAATGTGGGCCAGCATAGAATAAAGCAAACTGCTATTAAGCCTCAGGGCAAAACTCAGGCTCAAGCTAGCCCCAAATCAGCATGCAGCGGCTGTGGTACTCTGCACTGGCGTAGAGATTGCCCCTATAAAGACAGTGTTTGTCATGGTTGTGGCCAAAAAGGCCATCTTAGGAAATGTTGCTTTAAATTGAAAAATCAAAATTCTGCTAAAGGCAACAAAAATAATTTTGTGCATGCTATGCATGAGAAAAGGGGGAGGGAACACCACCCTAACCCTAATAGAACTAACAATGCAACCTGTGCAGACTATTCAGTTGCTAATCTAGGCTGTTATGGGGAGATTTTCTCAATAGCCGAAGAAATGAAACCCCCAATCAAAATAAAATTGTTACTAAATGGTGTGCCATTAGAGATACAGGTAGATACTTGTGCTGGCAGGTCTATCCTTTCAATGGCCACCTACTCTAAAATACCAGCTAAGTCAAGACCCGAGCTGAGACCGTCTGATGTTAAGCTTAGGACTTATGGGGGAACCACACTAGTGGTTTGCGGAGAGATTAGGGCTAACATCCAGCGTGAAGCTAGTGGTAGGGTTCCTCAGCTAGCAACTATTGTGATTGTAGACAGGGAGGGGCCAGCTTTGCTGGGTAGGGACCTGATTGATTCCCTTGGGCTAACTATAGTATCAAATAATGTCAACAAATTGACTACCTGCCCTGAAGAGTTAGCAAATATATTCCCCGACCTTTTTCAACCAGGTCTAGGTTGCTTTAAGGGAAGGAATTTCAAAATAGAAGTGGATCCAGCCGTACCACCAAAGTTTTGTAAGGCCAGGAACGTGCCTTACACACTGAGACCTAAGGTGGAGGCAGAACTTGATAGACTGGTGCAGGAGGGCATCTTCACCCCTGTACAGTACTAAAGATGGGCAGCGGCTATCGTCCCTGTGCTCAAGGCTGATCAAAGCATCCGCATCTGTGGGGACTACAAATTAACAGTCAACACAGCCACTAGGCTTGATACCTACCCCATACCCAGAGTGGAAGATTTATTTAGCGGGTTAGCCGGAGGAGTTATATACTCCAAGCTAGACATGTCTCAGGCGTGCGCCCAACTTCCGTTGGATGATGAATCCAAGGAGCTCACCGTGATCAACACCCCTAGAGGTCTGTTTGCTTATAATAGGCTAAGCTTTGGCATAGCCTCGGCACCTGGTATATTTCAGCGTGCCATGGAAGGACTATTGCAGGGCCTCCCAGGAGTGTTCTGCTACCTGGATGACGTCCTGGTGAGTGCCACTAATGAGCAAGAGCACAACAAGCGTCTCTATCAAGTCTTATCTAAACTACAGGAGGCAGGGCTAAAACTGAAAATGGATAAATGCCAAATTGGAGTGCCACAGGTATCCTACCTTGGATACCAAATTGACAAGGATGGATTGCACCCCATTGCAGAGAAGGTGGCAGCAATCCAGAAGGCACCAGCTCCTACTAATGTGACTCAACTGAGAGCCTACCTTGGGCTGCTAAATTTCTATAGGAAATTTCTAAAATCATCTGCAACTATGCTGGAGCCCCTAAATACCTTACTGAGAGACAAAACCCCTTGGAAATGGGATGCAAGTCAGGAGAGAGCCTTCCAGAAATCTAAACAAGCCCTCCTGGACTCTCAGACTCTAGTCCACTTTGACCCTCGGAAACCCATAGTGGTAGTGGCTGACAGTAGTGCGTATGGTGTGGGAGCGGTGCTGTGTCACCTTATTGATGGGATTGAACGCCCCGCCTATTTTGCCTCCCGAACTCTAACAGCAACAGAACGCAACTACTCTCAAACTGAGAAAGAAGCCCTAGCTATGGTGTTCGCACTTCGAAAATTTCATTGCTACCTGTGGGGACAGGATTTCACTGTGGTTACGGACCACAAACCTTTGTTAGGACTATTTGATCCGGGTAGAAGCATTCCACCGATGGTATCCGGGCGCATTCAAAGGTGGGCTTTACTACTGCAGTCCTACAAGTTCACCTTGCGTCACCGGTCCGGCGTGCTGTTGGGCACGGCTGATGCTCTCAGTCGTCTACCTTTGACAACTCCCGAGGAAGCTACACCTATTCCTGCGGAATGGACGTCCTTAGTGAATTTCCTCGAGTCATCTCCAGTCACCAGCACACACATCCGCGACGGCACCCTTAGGGACCCAGTACTTTCAAAGGTGTACAAATACTGCCCAGTAGGCTGGCCTTCGACGGTAATTGGTGACCCTGATCTCGCTCCGTATACTAGGAGGCGAGACAAATTGTCCACACAAAATGGCTGTGTGCTCTGGGGAGCAAGAATTATTGTACCCCAAGCTCTCAGACAAGCCATTGTGGACGAACTTCACTCTGGCCATGCTGGATCATCCAGCATGAAGGAGCTAGCTCGCAGCTATGTATGGTGGCCACTGCAGGACAAAGATCTAGAAGAAACGACTAAGTCATGCAGCGAGTGCCTGAGCACTCGAGCTGCACCAACGAAAGCTGAACTCCATCCGTGGGTATGGCCTGCGAAGCCTTGGCATCGCATACACATTGACTACGCGGGCCCAATGGATGGAAAATACTATCTAGTGATCGTGGATGCACACTCTAAGTGGGTTGAAATTTTTCCCACATCTACTACAACCTCTAGCGAAACGATCTCGTGCCTGAAACACACTTTTGCGACATTTGGATTTCCAGTAACAATTGTTTCTGACAATGCAACGTGTTTCACATCGGCTGAATTCCAAGAATTTGTGAAGGCATGTGGTATGCGACATATTACGAGCGCACCATACCACCCTTCAACTAATGGACTGGCAGAGCGCATGGTACAAACTTTCAAGAAGAATATACGAAAGTCAACGGAACCCCTACGCCTAGCACTAGACAGGTTTCTGTTCAACTATCGGCTGACACCCCACACGACAACAGGTGTTACGCCCGCCGAACTGATGTTAGGCAGGAAAGTTCGTTCTCGTCTTGATCTGCTTTGACCGTCAGAGGCAATCGCGTCCAAAGTTGCTCAACGCCAGGACGCTCAGAAAAGATACCACCCAGGGTCTCGCGCGGTTGACATTCCGCCGGAGTCACCTGTGATGGTCCGTCAATACACGCCGGGTTCCCCAAAATGGACCCCTGCTACCACCATTGAGAAAACAGGCCCGGTATCCTACAAGTGCAAACTGAAGGGGGGAGAGGTCGTTCGTCGACACCAGGACCAAGTTATTACCTGCTCGAACACCATCCCTGAACCCTTGGAACAACCTACGGAGGAAACCGTTGTGTTTCCACAACCTGCTCAAAATTCATACCCACCACCTCCGACCAATGAACCTGACTCCGAAACACCTGAGTTCCCGATTCCCACCCAGGAGGCTAGGATGAACGAGTCTCCAAGTGCTAGCATCTCACGCAGGTCTACCCGGGCTCGGAAGCCTGTGGTGAGAATGGACCTTTAGGATTGACTATATTGAATAAGGGGACTGGGGATACAGGAAGGGGTTTCTAATTAAGGAGGGAGGGGTGTAATATAGCGAGTAGTGTAAGTTCTAGTTAGAGAGACCAAAAGTTGGCAATGCTCGATAGGGCAACACTTGCGAGTCAGTCTGCAAGTGGTCTCAGGTTTAACAACAAGTAAATGTTGACCGAGTGTGTATATAATTACCTACTGTGGTTGATATCTAGCTTCTTAATTTCTAAACTAATGTACTAATTCTATTCTACCCTATTCTATATATATTCCCGTCTATCTCCGCTCTACTCTGATTAGCCACAGTACTGCACATTGAGTATTTAAGTTAAGGTACCCAAGAGGTGAGTGAACTATTTACCTAACCTGCTGTGTCATTGCATTTGTCTATCTATTGCATTTGTGTCTATGTGGAACCTATACTGTGCTCTAGTGTAGGGTTGCTAGAGTTACAATACTTACCTTCATGATTTTAGTGCAAATTTAGAGGGAGCACAAATTTTCTCAAAAATTTACCTCCAACACGCCTTCCATCAAATACCACTGGAGGAGAGCGCAATACCTAAAACCGCCGTAATCACTCCGTTTGGTCTCTTTGAATTCCCCAAGATGCCGTATGGCCTACGTAATGCTCCTCAGACATTCCAACGCCACATGGCTGAGATCTTCTCGGATCTCACCTTTGCCTATGTGTATCTGGACGACATTTTGGTGGCATCCGCAACCCCGGAGCTACATAAAGACCATCTTAGGGTCGTGTTTGAAAGACTATCCGACAATGGACTCCTGGTAAATCCTGCAAAATGTGAGCTCGGAAAGCCATCACTGATTTACTCAGGTCATGAAATCTCTAGCCTAGGTCTAAAACCTTTGCCTTCCAAAGTAGAAATGATCAAAACTTTCCTCTTCCACAGACCCAGAAGGAACTGAGAAGGTTCCTAGGTTCTGTTAATTTCTATCATAGATTCATCAGAAACTGCGCGCAAACTTTAGCCCCTTTGTCAGATTTGCTGGAACCTAAAAGAAAAGGTAAATCTACTGAGGTAAAATGGACGGATGCAGCACGCAAAGCTTTTGATGAAATAAAGCACAAGTTAGCTACCGCGACTGAATTATCCTACCCTATTGCCAATGCTGACTTCAGTTTGGTGGTTGATGCCTCCAGTACTACTGTATGTGCTGTTTTGCAACAAAAAGTAGGGACTAATATCTCTCCTCTTGCCTTCTTTTCAAAAATGCTATCGCCCACTGAGCGTGCTTACAGCGCGTTCGGTAGGGAACTCCTTGCTATCTATCTGTCTGTGAGACACTTTCGCTATGCTCTAGAGGCAAGGGAGTTCGTGATCTACACAGACCACAATCCCTTGACCTCGGCGATCAACATGCCTTCTGAGCGACACTCGCCAAGAGAAGCTCGACACCTGTCCTTTATCAGTCAGTTCACTACGGATATTAGATTCATCAAAGGTCTCGACAATACTGTCGCTGACTGTCTCTCTCGAATTAATTCTGTCCAAAATAGTGGTGAAATCACTTTCGGTAATATTAGTATTGCTCAGAAGGAGGATCTTGAACTCCAGGATCTTCTCAAACCTTCTAAAACTACCTCTTTTAAATTAACCTTGGTTGACAACGTGTACCGTGATGCTAAGCGACCTTCTCGTTTGTACCTTTCTGCGACTCTCCGCAGAGTAGCTATTCTTCACTACCATTCTCTTTCACATCCTGGTATTAACCGTACATTGCGTTTGATTTCCCATCGTTTCGTCTGGCCAGCAATGCGTAAGGAGGTCAAGCAAATTGTGCAAAATTGCCATGCATGTCAGAGTAGCAAAGTTGTGAAACATAATCGTGCAGCGTTACAGAGTTGTGCTTTCGCTGGACACAAATTCGACTCCGTACACCTAGATTTGGTGGGTCCGTTGCCGTTGTCGCGCGGTCATTCTTATTTGTTAACCATAACTGATAGGTTCTCCAGATGGGTTGAGGCCCTGCCTCTTCCTGATACCCAAACTGAGACTGTAGCTCGCGCTTTCATGAGTAATTGGATTTCCAGATTTGGGGTTCCCTTAAGTGTCACGCATGACCGGGGATCACAATTTACCTCCAAATTCTAGAGTGAGCTTAGCACCGCTTTAGGGTGTGAAAACATCAACACAACAGCATATCACCCGCAGTCGAAAGGACTCATTGAGAGAGTCCACAGAGATCTAAAAGCTGCATTGCGTTGCCTTAATTGCAGTCCTTAATTTACATCGGCAGGATCAGCAGTGCACAGCAGCAGAAATGTTGTATGGAAAAACGCTTCGCCTCTCTGGCGGCATTGTTGACCCAAAACCGTTGCCTGAGTTTTCATCTGCTGACCGTTCCGCATATGTAACCTGTCTCAAGGATTGCATGCGGCAGATCAAGTATGTTGCTCCACGAATGCCGCAGACAAAAGATAAACTCGATCCTGCGTTGCAAGAGTGCACACATGTGTACGTCCGTAATGATAGCATCAAACCTACACTCACAGGCACTTATGATGGCCCATTCAAAGTACTAAAACGGACGCCAAAATACTTTATCCTTGAAAGATCTGGTTCACCCGACCCTGTGAGCATAGATCGATTAAAGGTCGCGTACACTTCCGATAATAGTGTGATTTCTAACTCTTCATTCTCTCCACAGAACTTCTTTTCCACTGAGACTCGATCATACCGTCCATCTCAGCTTCCTCAGTTGGCTGCATTGTTGCCTAGTCAACTTGAGTGTAATCCTTTCTTTGTGCCTGTACCTTCAAATCCTATCCCTAAGCCTATCGTAGACTCTAATTCTAGCTCTCTTAGTGAAACAGCGACAAGTCTGGAGAGACCAGACGAGACCACTGCAGTTACTCCTGTTCCTAGAACTCTTGCCGATCTAAAATTGCAGACCCGTTTATGAAACTTCCCCGCTCAGTAACATTTTCCGACCGCCAAACCCGGCATGGTCGCGTAGTTCGAACTCCTTCCCGCTACAAATGATTGCAGCGGGTGGACCTTTCGGTCTGCGCCTTGGGGGGTAATGTAGCATTTGCTACAAAAGTGTAAAATTATAAAATTTCTCATTCGCACCTAAATAGCATAATTATTGACATTAAAAATCTTACTCTAAATTATTATTAATAATTTTCTACTCATAATTAGTAATCCTTGAAGTTTTTGTGTAAATGCATGAGAGATAAAATAACGATCGATATTCTCGGGTCTAAAGCCTCTCAGGGATTGGCAACACTGCGCGGTGACGCGTCTCTTTTTGAAACTCACTCTCTCTTGTGCGTCTCTTTAGCTTGGTGTTACAGCAGTTCTCGTAAGTAAATCTGTGTTAGAAAATATCGTGTTCCTTCTTCGTGTTCAGGTTAGGTATAAATTGTGACAGTGCCGTATTATTTAAATACGTAGTTATGCGAAGAACACGTGATGTAGCATGGTTTATTCAGAGTGCTATTTCAACATGACATAGCGTGAATTTTGCATGTCATGTGCATTTCGTGTGTCAAGATTTTATTTTCAACATTTAATCACGTTATTTTTATTCTTGCGGCGAAAATATATACTTGCATCTGTCATGGTGATTTTGCTACTCGCGTATAAAAATACTTCGTGAGAGCGTACGGCGGAATGCCGGCGTGTTCGCGGGAAGATGGCGAACGCAAAAACTGCCGTGTCATGTCATTTCTATGTTCAAGAATTGCACCTCCTTTATGTGTAAAAATTATCCTTTTACTACAGGATATTCTTGCAGTGTTTTTCAGTATGATGGACATATGAATGAATTTAGGACTGCCTTTTTATTTCTCGTTTGAACATAGATATTGTAGAGTACGAAAAAGTATTAATTCCCATTCTATGCATTTTAGCTATTTTCATATTTCCTTTCTATTCCACGAATCATATGTTTTTAAGTCACATGTATATTCCGTGATTCCACTAAATAAATAGCAGATCATTACTGATCTGTAAATTACAAGTCCTGCTTATCTTTTCTATATTTTCTTCCTGAGCCTTTAATGGAACTAAAGCTTTAAGTAAATCTATGGAAAAGGTTCAGGTTTTCTCCGTGATGGGAAAATTTATCTTTGCAGTGTAGGGATTGTCAGTTGTGGAATTTTTCTTTGATGCCTTTTCGAGAACCTCCTCATTCAGCGTCTTCGATTAATTGCAGATCCTCGACGGCACCAAACACCACAACACACATTCCTTGGGTTTTGAGCTTCACAAGTTAAATTCATGTGACCTATTATCTCTCACTAAACCATCGAGATACACCACTTGAAGTGCTTATTTGTGACGTGAGTCGGACTCTTAACTCGACCTTAGTTGCCTTGCATTTTCCTCGGTTTTCGAGCTGTTTTCAGCCTGGTATATTATCAAATTACTGGCTAAGATATTAACTGCTCCAACCCTGGATTCTTGTCGTCAGCGTTTAACGACCTCAAAATCCGACATAAATTAAAGATCGATATCTCAACATCAATCACGTTTCCAAAATTGCTTCTCATTCACCTGCTAAAATTAAGCAAAACTGAAGCCTAATTCCTAAGCCCAACGAATTTCTTGGGATTGTTAAATATTCAGCAATCTGAAAGTAACCTCAACAAAACACGCTCACTTATACCTGGCCCACGTCCTCGCTCACTGGACCTCGCCTGCATGGAGTTTCCCATCTAAGAGAAGATCTTCAGAAGCCAAGCACGCCATCGCTCATCACGGCTTCCTTCAATAAAGAAACCTCCCAGATGAGTCTAATCCCAATCATGTGTCGTCATTGACCTCTCTTGCAACTTCGAAAACCTTATCGATTCACGATTAGCGATTGGCCATACCCCCCAAACGTTAACACTCTTCACTGTAGCCGGCTGTCAAGGACCCAAGAAGTCCCTGGTAGCAAGGGCAGAAGGCCGAGTCCCGCGGAGCACACGAGAAGAAGGTGCGTTCGCGTTCACGGCCGGTTTCAATCTGACGTGGCAGCCTTCTGGCGCCACGCTCCTTAGCTTGCTCGAATCCGTCGCGATAGCTTAGGACTCGAACAAGAAGATCAGACGAGCGTTTTAGTATTTAAATTTACATTTGTCGCCGTAGACGTGAGGAACTCCCGCCATTGCTCCGCTTAGTCGTAAAATTATCCGCGTTATTAATTTTAGGCTGATTAGAAGGAGCACAGCATTTGCCCTTTATTGCGGAAGGCCTTTTTGTGCCTTATAAAGTCCGTAAAAGACCTCAGCGTTCGAGCAATGACTGGAATCTCGACACAATCCCGGCAAGAGAATAAACGGAGTTTTCATCAGAAATTTCCGTTACATAGATTTAACATTCAAACATTTTAACATATTAATGTTACTTTCCAGAGGAAGCATAGAAAGAACACCAATTGCATTTATGCGCATATAATTTTTTAGAGCAATAAAGTAGGGAAGGACATTAGAGGTGACCTCTCCTAATTAAGTCTGCAAGCATGCTACGTTGCTGGCGAGCTGCCTGTCGCTTAGGCCGAGCAGCTGCCTCAATTTCAGGTTCTTCGGAAGTTTCCGAGGAGTCTGATTCAGAAGAATAATGCTGATCTTTAGGGCGTTCAATAGAAAAAGAGCTACCCTCCCGAGAAAAGGAACTCCCGGGCGGCTCGAAAGAAGGATGCAACTCCTCACTCGAGCCTCCCTCTGCGCTTTTCCACCCCTCCTCTGAAGCAGTATCAGTAGCAGCTAACTCCAAGGGGTAAACAATTTAACCAATTTAAACAATTTAAACAATTTATTTACCACAGGAGATACAGAGGTAGAATGTTTCTTAAGTCTAATACAATGGTCAGAGTTGAGTATAGCTACCTGTGGGCCCGAATAAGTTCAGCGACTTCTAGGGCATCCTACCATTACATTATTCTAGGGCGTACAATAATGTTTAACCTAATTCACTTAGCCTAGTTTCGCATTAGACTGATCAACAGGATAATGAACTCGATATTGATGATTAATTTTACAATATAGGTCATATGGACAATATTTAACAGTATATTCGATAACGATTTGGGAGCAGACTGAAAATCGGCGATATTACTCATGGCAAATTGCATTATTAGGACCAGACATGTAGGAGGCAGGATTTGACTTGGTGATCTTACACGACTAGTATTCTGATAAGAAGTGAGACTCAAGATTTCTTTTAAATACCTTGTAAGAATTACTTTCACGGATCTCCGCAGGTATTGAGTTCCAGGTTTTAGTTCCAACGAATAGTATACTATGTTGCGAGCGGGCCTTTGAATAATAAAGAGAGTAAAGTAAGGAAGTAAGAGTAAAGAGTAAGTAAAGAGTAAAGTAAGGAAATTTTAACGGCAGACTCTGAGTTATCAGCCATGATAATTTTTACAACCCGGACCTTGCCATCGCGTACAGGAAGCAGCACGATGATACGGACTAAGGTCCAAAACGGTCTAGGTTTTATGGGATGCCTTTGTGGTGGTTCCACCTAGCTGTACGCGCTCACCACCAAACAAGCACAAAAGTGCCACCCCACTGCCTCGAAGCGCTCTCGCTGAAGGACCAATAAGCGCTCGAGGCTGGCGCTGGGGTGCCGGACCGAGCCTCTACAAGCTGCGCGCTCCCAGTAGCCAGGCAACATCTGAATACACCCACGTATGTTTAGCACAGCACAGACAGAGACAACCGGGCACCGCGAGTCCACTAACCAGAGGGCTAGCTCTCGTCAGCAAGGCCGTCGCCAGCCCTATATAAAGAGCTGCGAGGTGAGCGCAGTTCAGTTTGCACGGCTCACTCAGTGCACTCGCAGGAACCCTGATATTCACACAAGTCTTCTTCCTGCGAGCCTCGTCACTGCAACGGCTCACACTAGCCTTCCAGCGAGCCTCCTCACAGCAGCTCACACAAGACTTCTCCTTGCGACTCTCCGCGCAGTGACTCCGACATTCACTAGCCTCGCCTGCTCAGCAAGCAGTAGCCTCTCGGCCTCCATCGCCACCTCGACGGCACCGCCACGCAACGGCACGCACAACGCGACTTACCGACAACCGTCGGTCCTCCAAGTCGTCCTTGTGTACTATATGTTAAGGTTGGTGGATATGGTAAGTTTTAACATCCAATCTTAATCGTTTTCTCAATAGCGTTTTTCGAAATTGCAGGAGAGGGATAATAAAGACAATTCATGGGAAAACTCAGTTCGAATTTTTATTGGAGGGAGCCGTGATGACCGATGGCGTGCTTGACTTCGGACGATCTTCTCTTAGATGGGAAACTCCGTGCAAGCGAGGTCCGGCGAGCGATGACGTTTGCCAGGTTGTAGTGAGTGTGTTTGTGGAGGTTCACAGTATGTGTAATTTAAGCGACTGACAAAATATCAATTCCACCCGTGACGTGGGGATGAGTCACTATTTATGGGTTCAGACTTTAGAATAATTCCACGATGTGAAAAGCAAGTTGTCGTGGTTGAGCGGGTAGATTAGTAGCCATTTGTTGTAATATACTAGGCTCTACTAGCTCCGAACCAAGTGATTGCAATGTGATATATGTTAGGGTTGGTGGATATGGTTAATTATTAACTTCCAACCTTAAACGTTTTCTCAATAGTGTTTTTCGAAGTTGCAAGAGCAGGATAATAAAGACAATTCATGGGAAAACTCAGCTTGGATTTTGTTTATTGAAGGAAGCCGTGATGACCGATGGCGTGCTTGATTTCGGACGATCTTCTTTTAGATGGGAAACTCCGTGCAGGCGAGGTCCGGTGAGCGATGACGTTGGCCAGGTGTAAGTGAGTGTGTTTGTGGAGAGTCGCAGTCTGTTAAATTTTAGCGACTGACAGAATCTCTAATCCACCCTTGACGTGTGGACGAGTCCCTCTTTATGGGTTCAGACTTTAGAATAATTCCACGATGTAAAAAGAAGGAAATTGTCGTGGTTTGAGCGGGCAGATTAGTTTGCCATTAGTAGTAATATACTAGGCTCTACTAGCTCCGAACCAAGTGATTGCAAAGTGATATATGACCAAAGGTCAGAACGTCTCAAGTCACAAATAAGCAATTTACGTGGTTTATCTCGATGGTTTAGTGAGAGATAATATGCCACATGAATTTAACTTGTTAAGCTCAAACCCAAGGAATGTGTGTTGTGGTGTTTGGTGCCGTCGAGGGTCTGCAATAATCGAAATCGCTGAATGAGAAGGTTCTCGAAGAGGCACCAAGGAAACATTCCACAACTGACAATCCCTACACTGCAATGTAAAATTCCCATCTCGGAGAAAGTCCTGAACTTCTTCCATAGATTTAACTCAAACTATTACTTTCTTTACAGGCTCAAGAAGAAAATAGAAAGGTTAGAAACTGGCAATGACTGTTCTCCTTTTGTCAAGCTCATGAAATAGGATAGACTTTTAGCAGCTGGCAAGCTCTTTTACTACTGCCCTTGCTTTAAAAAATAAGAGTATGAAATTTACAAGAATTTTTGGTAATGACCTAATTATTATTCATATTGAAAACTACATGCGATTAAGCACACAATTTATGGAATATAATGAAATATCACACAGCTAAAACTTTTGCAAGAATATGCATGCGTGAATTTCGTACTCTATAATATCTCTATATCCGTACGAGAAATAAAAAAGAAAGTCCCAAATTCATCCATGTCAATCATACTGCAAAAGAAACACTGAATGTATCTCTTGCAGCAAAAGAAAAAAATATTCAAAACCTAATACAGCGAACATAAAAATGAAATGACACAGCAGTTTTATGCTCCGCCATCATTCAAAAAAACGCCGGCAAATCCACCGTACGCTCTCACGAAGTAATCCAATGAGCGAATTTCAATATCATAATGACAGCTGCAAGTATATAATTTTTGTAGTAAGGAAATGACATAGTTGAGCATCTTACTGTAATCTTGACACAAGAAATGCACATGACACGCAAAATTTACGCTACGTCATGTTGAGATAGCACTTGGAATGAGTCATGCTATTTTACGAACTGTACGACTATTTTCATGTTTATCTATGTATCACGACACAGACCAGATCCTTGAACTTAAGCACAATGCACACTAAGAGATATCACGATATATTTTACCAGATTTTTTTGTTCTATTTGAACACTTAATTTCTTTCACTAACAAGAACGCTGTAATGCACAAGCCAAAGACGAACGAGAGAGTGACGCCCAGAAACGACGCGTCTTCGCGCAGTGTTGCCAATCACAAAGGCTTCACTCTCGAAAATGTCGAACGCTATTTTATATCTTATGCATTTACACGAAAACTTCAAGGATTACTAATTTTAAGTAGAAAATTATTAATAATAATTTAGAGTAAGATTTTTAATGCCAATAATTATGCTATTTAAGTGCGAATGAGAATTTTTATAATTTTACACTTTGTAGCTAGTGCTACATTACCCCCCAAGGCGCAGACTGAAAGGTCCACCCGCTGCAATCATTTGTAGCGGGAAGGAGTTCGAACTACGCGACCATGCCGGGTTTGGCGGTCGGAAAATGTTACTGAGCGGCGAAACTTCACCAAACGGGTCTGCAAATTTAGATCAGCAAGAGTTCTTGGTATAGGAGTTACTGCAGCGGTCTCGTCTGGTCTCTCCAGACTTGTCGCTGTTTCACTAAGAGAGCTAGAATTAGAGTCTACGATAGGATTTGGGATAGGGTTTGAAGGTACAGGAACAAAGAAAGGATTACACTCAAGTTGACTAGGCAATAATGCAGCCAACTGAGGAAACTGAGGTGGACGATATGATCGAGTCTCAGTGGAAAGGAAGTTCAGTGGGGAGAATGAAGAGTTAGAAATCACACTATTATCGGAGGTATACGCGACCTTTAATCGATCTATGCTCACAGGGTCGGGTGAACCAGATCTTTCAAGGACGAAATACTTTGGCGTCCGTTTTAGTACTTTGAATGGCCCATCATAAGGGCGTGTGAGGGTTGGCTTTATAGCGTCTATGCGAACATACACATGTGTGCAATGTTGCAATGCAGGATCTAATTTGTCCTGTGAGGCATTCATGGAGCTACATACTTGATCTGACGCCTGCAATCCTTGAGACAGGTTACATATGCGGAACGGTCAGCAGATGAAAATTCAGGCAAAGGTTTTGGGTCAACGATGTCGCCCGGGAGACGAAGCGTCTTTCCATACAACATTTCTGCTGCTGTGCACTGCTGATCTTGTCGATGCAAATTCCTAATACTCAGTAATACTACTGGAAGTCTGTCAGTCAAATCGTGACTGCAATTAAGGCAACGCAATGCAGCCTTTAAATCTCTGTTGACTCTCTCAATAAGTCCATTCGACTGCGGATGATACGCAGTGGTATTAATGTTTTCACACCCTAAGGCGGTGCTAAGCTTACTCCAGAATTTGGAGGTAAATTGTGATCCCCGGTCATGCGTGACACTTAAGGGAACCCCAAATCTGGAGATCCAATTACTCATGAAAGCGCGAGCTACAGTCTCAGTTTGGGTATCAGGAAGTGGCACGGCCTCAACCCATCTGGAGAACCTATCAATTATGGTTAACAAATAAGAATGACCGCGCGACAAAGGCAACGGACCCACCAAATTTAGGTGTACGGAGTCGAATTTGTGTCCAGCAAAAGCACAACTCTGTAACGCTGCACGATTATGTGTCACAACTTTGCTACTCTGACATGCATGGCAATTTTGCACAATTTGCTTGACCTCCTTACGCATCGCTGGCCAGATGAAACGATCGGAAATCAAACGCAATGTACGGTTAATACCAGGATGTGAAAGAGAATGATAGTGAAGAATAGCTACTCTGCGGAGAGTCGCAGGAAGATACAAACGAGAAAGTCGCTTGGCATCACGGTACACGCCGTCAACCAATGTTAATTTCAAAGAGGTAGTGTTAGAAGGTTTGAGAAGATCCTGGAGTTCAGGATCCTCTTTCTGAGCATTACTAATATTACCAAAAGTGATTTCACCACTGTTTTGGACAGAATTAATTCTAGATAGACAGTCAGCCACTGTATTCTCCAACCCTTTAATGAAGCGGATGTCAGTGGTAAACTGACTAATGAAAGACAGGTGTCGAGCTTCTCTTGGTGAGTGTCGCTCAGAAGGCATTTTGATTGCCGAGGTCAAGGGTTTGTGGTCTGTGTAGATCACGAACTCCCTTGCCTCTAGAGCATAGCGAAAGTGTCTCACAGATAGATAGATAGCAAGGAGTTCCCTACCGAACGCGCTGTAAGCACGCTCAGTGGGCGATAGCTTTTTGGAAAAGAAGGCACGAGGAGAGATATTAGTCCCTACTTTTTGTTGCAAAACAGCACCTACGGCAGTACTGGAGGCATCAACCACCAAACTGAAGTCAGCATTGGCAATAGGGTAGGATAATTCAGTCGCGGTAGCTAGCTTGTGCTTAATCTCTTCAAAAGCTTTGCGCGCTGCATCCGTCCACTTGACATCAGTAGATTTACCTTTTCTCTTTGGTTCCAGCAAATCTGACAAGGGAGCTAAAGTTTGAGCGCAATTTCTGATGAATCTATGATAGAAATTAACAGAGCCTAGGAACCTTCTCAGTTCCTTCTGGGTCTGTGGAAGAGGAAAGTTTTTGATTGCCTCTACTTTGGAAGGCAAAGGTTTTAGACCTAGGCTAGAGATTTCATGACCTAAGTATATCAGTGATGGCTTTCCGAGCTCACATTTAGCAGGATTTACCAGGAGTCCATTGTCGGACAGTCTTTCAAACACGACCCTAAGATGGTCTTTATGTAGCTCCGGGGTTGCGGATGCCACCAAAATGTCGTCAAGATGCACATAGGCAAAAGTGAGCTCCGAGAAGATTTCAGACATGTGTCGTTGGAATGTCTGAGGAGCATTTCTTAATCCGTAAGGCATCTGGAGGAATTCAAAGAGACCAAACGGAGTGATTACCGCGGTCCTAGGTATCGCGCTTTCCTCAAGTGGTATTTGATTAAAGGCGTGTTGGAGGTCTATTTTTGAGAAAATTTGTGCTCCCTCTAAATTTGCACTGAAATCATGTAGGTAAGGGATAGGGTAGCGGTCAGGTAGAGTAACGGCATTCAACCTGCGGAAATCCCCGCACGGTCTGAATTCACCGTTAGCCTTGGGTACTAGCAAGAGAGGGCTAGCCCAAGGGCTTTTGGAACTGCGGATGATGCCGCTGTCTAGCATCCCAGCAAATTCTTTCTTGGCTAAAGCCAATCGATCAGGTGGTAAGCGTCTAGCTCTGGAGTAAACTGGCGGTCCAGTTGTTTCAATGAAGTGTTTTGTGCTCGTCTGCATATTTTTAGAAGCTAAGTTAGAGTTTGTTAATGCAGGGTATTCTGTGAGAACCTGCTCGAACATGCACTCTTTCTTGAAAGCAATAGAGAAGGAATGAAGGATATTAGCTCTAGTTATGCCACAAGCGGGAATTGAGATCTGTGTCTCCTCGTCCCTAATTCTACAGTTTTTAACATGTACAATTATCCCGTACTTAGCTAAGAAATCAGCACCGATAATGGGCTATTGGACTTCTGCTATCATGAAAGTAAAGGTGAAATTACTCCTCAATCCCAGACTGCACTCGAGTACTCTCTCCCCATAACAAGCTATTGGCGTGCCATTTTCGGCGCGTAGTGTCGCCACTAAATTATTATTTTTATCTTTCGCCGTGGCTGGGATAATTGACACACTTGAACCTGTGTCGATGAGAAATCGATATTTGGTAGTGGGATCGACTATGGTCAAGAGGCGAGTAGTCTGGGAGTTAGGCAACGCAGTACTCGCTACTATGTGTTGCTGTTGGCGTTTCCCGAAGTCATTTCGGTATAACGAGGACAGAATGGGGACCCGCACTTTCGTGCTTGGTCACCAAACTTGTGATGATACCAACATAAATTACTATTAGCATCGCGAGAGCGGGACCTGAAGTGGCAGTTTTGATTTGACCTATCATAAGATCTACCTCTATCGAAACGTTGAGGGGGAGGATAGTCATTGGGATAGTCGTAGGCATTGTAACGTGAGACATTCCTTGGGCCTGGCTGGATATGAGCTACACTCTGACCTAACTGGCAATTCTGGACAATTTGTTTCAGTTCTGCGATTTCCCGTTGCATTGTATCTATTGCCGCTAAGGATTGATTATTAGCAGTATTTGACGGGCTAAAATTCGCAGCTGATGCGTTCAAGGAAGCTACCTGCGGTGCTTGTGACATGTTTAGATTGCGCATAACTGTCTCAGTGGCCTGGGCTAGGGTCTCGAGACTTTCGTTCGGACCGACCATCGACAGGAAAGGCCGCACCGTAGACGGTACTTTGCTCATGTACACATCTCTGAGAAATTCCTCAGCTACGCCAACACCGGCTGCTAATTTTCTAAGTTCCTTAACTAACAAAGTAGGAGAGAAAATGACAGAGACAGGTGGAATTGCCGAGGCATCCACAAGAGACCTAAACTTTTCCGGGTCGGACAACTGTAATTTTTCGAGGATTTTACTTTTTAAGATCCCGTAAGGGTTTATAGCAGGCGGATTCACAATCAATTCATTAGAGTCGCTTAACATTTGCGTGGGCACAGCAGCTATTAATGCATGGAACATGTCTGATGAGTTTGTTATTTTATTGTAACGAAATATGGCCTCAACTTGGTTGAACCAAGTTTGGCTTTCTGCTGGTATGAAAGGAGAAAAAGTTATAGGCTTAGTGCGCGCTGGAACTGCTTCATTCTCTGTGTCGGACATACTGGCAATTTTTTCTTTTGAATGCAAAATTAAGCTATAACGGCACGGAATTTACGTACTCAACGCCTAATAACTTTGGTATTAAAGTGTCAAAGGTTTGCGATTCTAGTTACCTATTCAATCATTCAAACAAAGTTGGAACGGAAAGAAAGAAAAATATGGAAACGAAAATTTTTACGGTAGTCAGAAATAAGCGTAAAGCACGGAAATAAGGGAAAAAATTTTCTACCTACTGTGGCACAAAAGACAAAAGACAGAATAGCACTGAGAAAAAAAAAATTTGAGCTGCTCAGAGAACGTTAGCACAGTACATCAATGGAAAAGTCTCAAGGAATACTACGAATGGGAACTTATCATTACAATGATATGCCAACATTATCCTCTCTCACGTTTTTCTCAAACACTTATCGAGTTGAATAGTTTTGTTTTAAGCTCGAAAGCTGGGTCACTCTGGGTTGTCACCAGTGTTAGGGTTGGTGGATATGGTTAGTTATTACCTTCCAACCTTAAACGTTTTCTCAATAGTGTTTTTCGAAATTGCAAGAGAGGGATAATAAAGACAATTCATGGGAGAACTTAGCTTGGATTTTGTTTATTGAAGGAAGCCGTGATGACCGATGGCGTGCTTGATTTCGGACGATCTTCTCTTAGATGGGAAACTCCGTGCAGGCGAGGTCCGATGAGCGATGACGTTGGCCAGGTGTAAGTGAGTGTGTTTATGGAGGGTCACAGTCTTAAATTTTAGCGACTGACAGAATCTCTAATCCACCCTTGACGTGTGGACGAGTCCCTCTTCATGGGTTCAGACTTTAGAATAATTCCACGATGTAAAAAAAGGAAATTGTCGTGGTTTGAGCGGGCAGATTAGTTTGCCATTAGTAGTAATATATTAGGCTCTACTAGCTCCGAACCAAGTGATTGCAAAATGATATATGACCAAAGGTCAGAACGTCTCAAGTCACAAACAAGCAATTTACGTGGTTTATCTCGATGGTTTAGTGAGAGATAATATGCCACATGAATTTAACTTGTAAAGCTCAAACCCAAGGAATGTGTGTTGTGGTGTTTGGTGCCGTCGAGGGTCTGCAATAATCGAAAACGCTGAATGAGAAGGTTCTCGAAGAGGCACAAAGGAAACATTCCACAACTGACAATCCCTACACTGCAATGTAAAATTCCCATCTCGGAGAAAGTCCTGAACTTCTTCCATAGATTTCATTCAAAGCTATTACTTTCTTTACAGGCTCAAGAAGAAAATAGAAAGGTTAGAAACTGGCAATGGCTGTTCTCCTTTTGTCAAGCTCATGAAATAGGATAGACTTTTAGCAGCTGGCAAGCTCTTTTACTACTGCCCTTGCTTTAAAAAATAAGAGCATGAAATTTACAAGAATTTTTGGTAATGACATAATTGTTATTCATATTGAAAACTACATGCGATTAAGCACACAATTTATGGAATATAATGAAATATCACACAGCTAAAACTTTTGCAAGAATATGCATGCCTAAATTTCGTACTCTATGATATCTCTATATCCGTACGAGAAATAAAAAAGAAAGTCCCAAATTCATCCATGTCAATCATACTGCAAAAGAAACACTAAACGAATCTCTTGCAGCAAAAGAAAAAAAATATTCAAAACATAATACAGTGAACATAAAAATGAAATGACACAGCAGTTTTATGCTCCGCCATTATTCAAAAAAACGCCGGCAAATCCACCGTACGCTCTCACGAAGTAATCCAATGAGCGAATTTCAATATCATAATGACAGCTGCAAGTATATAATTTTTGTAGTAAGGAAATGACATAGTTGAGCATCTTACTATAATCTTGACACATGAAATGCACATGACACGCAAAATTTACGCTACGTCATGTTGAGATAGCACTTGGAATGAGTCATGCTATTTTACGAACTGTACGACTATTTTCATGTTTATCTATGTATCACGACACAGACCAGATCCTTAAACTTGAGCACAATGCACACTAAGAGATAACACGACATACTTTACCAGATTTTTTTGCTCTATTTGAACACTTAATTTCTTTCACTTACAAGAACGCTGTAATGCACAAGCCAAAGACGAACGAGAGAGTGACGCTCAGAAACGACGCGTCTCCGCGCAGTGTTGCCAATCACAGAGGCTTCACGCTCGAAAATGTCAAACGCTATTTTATATCTTATGCATTTACACGAAAACTTCTAAGATCACTAATTATAAGTAGAAAATTATTAATAATAATTTAGAGTAAGATTTTTAATGCCAATAATTATGCTATTCAAGTGCGAATGACAATATTTATAATTTTACACTTTGTAGCTAATGCTACATATATGACCGAAGGTCAGACCGTCTCACGTCTCAGATAGTCAATTTACGTGGTGTAACTCGATGATTAAGTGAGAGATAATCTGCCATATGAATTTACAACTTGTAAAGCTAAAGCCCAGGAATGTGTGTTGTGGCGTTTGGTGCCGTCGAGGATAAGAACGGTGTAACGCACAAGCTAAGGACGCACGAGAGAGAGAGTGACGCTCAAGAAAAAAGCGTCCCGCGCGGTGTTGCCAATTTCAGAGGCTTCCAACTCGAAAATGTCGAGCGTTATTTTATATGTTATGCATTTACCCAAAAACTTCAAGGATTACTAATTATAAGTAGAAAATTATTAATAATAATTTAGAGTAAGATTTTTAATGTCAATAATTATGATATTTAAGTGCGAATGAGAAATTTTATAATTTTACACTTTTGTAGCTAATGCTACATTACCCCCCAAGGCGCAGACCGAAAGGTCCACCCGCTGCAATCATTTGTAGCGGGAAGGAGTTCGAACTACGCGACCATGCCGGGTTTGGCGGTCGGAAAATGTTACTGAGCGGGGAAGCTTCACCAAACGGGTCTGCAAATTTAGATCAGCAAGAGTTCTTGGTACAGGAGTTACTGCAGCGGTCTCGACTGGTCTCTCCAGACTTGTCGCTGTTTCACTAAGAGAGCTAGAATTAGAGTCTACGATAGGGTTTGGGATAGGGTTTGAAGATACAGGCACAAAGAAAGGATTACACTCAAGTTGACTAGGCAACAATGCAGCCAACTGAGGAAACTGAGGTGTACGATATGATCGAGTCTCAGTGGAAAGGAAGTTCTGTGGAGAGAATGAAGAGTTAGAAATCACACTATTATCGGAGGTATACGCGACCTTTAATCGATCTATGCTCACAGGGTCGGGTGAACCAGATCTTTCAAGGACGAAATATTTTGGCGTCCGTTTTAGTACTTTGAATGAGCCATCATACGGGCGTGTGAGAGTTGGTTTGATGCTATCATTACGGAAGTACACATGTGTGCACTGTTGCAAGGCAGGATCAAGTTTGTCTTTTGTCTGAGGCATTCATGGAGCAACATACTTGATCTGACGCATGCAATCCTTGAGACAGGTTACATATGCGGAACGGTCAGCAGATGAAAATTCAGACAACGGTTTTGGGTCAACTATGTCGCCCGGGAGACGAAGCGTCTTCTCATACAACATTTCTGCTGCTGTGCACTGCTGATCTTGCCGATGCAAATTCCTAATACTCAGTAATACTACTGGAAGTCTGTCAGTCCAAACGTGACTACAATGAAGGCAACGCAACACACTCTTTAAATCTCTGTGGACTCTCTCAATAAGTCCATTCGACTGCGGATGATACGCGGTGGTATTAATGTTTTCACACCCTAAGGCGGTGCTAAGCTCACTCCAGAAGTTGGAGGTAAATTGTGATCCCCGGTCATGCGTGACACTTAAGGGAACCCCAAATCTGGAAATCCAATTACTCATGAAAGCGCGAGCTACAGTCTCAGTTTGGGTATCAGGAAGAGGCACGGCCTCAACCCATCTAGAGAACCTATCAATTATGGTTAACAAATAAGAATGACCGCGCGACAAAGGCAACGGACCCACCAAATCTAGGTGTACGGAGTCGAATTTGTGTCCAGCAAAAGCACAACTCTGTAACGCTGCACGATTATGTTTCACAACTTTGCTACTCTGACATGCATGGCAATTTTGCACAATTTGCTTGACCTCCTTACGCATCGCTGGCCAGACGAAACGATCGGAAATCAAACGCAATGTACGATTAATACCAGGATGCGAAAGAGAATGATAGTGAAGAATAGCTACTCTGCGGAGAGTCGCAGGAAGATACAAACCAGAAAGTCACTCAGCATCACGGTACACGCCGTCAACCAAGGTTAATTTCAAAGAGGTAGTGTTAGAAGGTTTGAGAAGATCCTGGAGTTCAGGATCCTCCTTCTGAGCATTACTAATATTACCGAAAGTGATCTCACAGCCGGGGTTGATAGAGTTAATCCTGGGCAGACAGTCTGCCACTGTATTCACCAACCCTTTAATGAAGCGGATGTCAGTGGTAAACTGACTAATGAAGGACAGGTGTCGAGCTTCTCTTGGCGAGTGTCGCTCAGAAGGCATTTTGATCGCCGAGGTCAAGGGTTTGTGGTCTGTGTAGATCACGAACTCCCTTGCCTCTAGAGCATAGCGAAAGTGTCTCACTGACAGATAGATAGCAAGGAGTTCCCTACCGAACGCGATGTAAGCTCGCTCAGTGGGCGATAGCTTTTTGGAAAAGAAGGCAAGAGGAGAGATATTAGTACCTACTTTTTGTTGCAAAACGGCGCCTACGGCAGTACTGGAGGCATCAACCACTAAACTGAAGTCAGCATTGGCAATAGGGTAGGATAATTCAGTCGCGGTAGCTAGCTTGTGCTTAATCTCATCAAAAGCTTTGCGCGCTGAATCCGTCCACTTGACATCGGTAGATTTACCTTTTCTCTTTGGTTCCAGCAAATCTGACAAGGGAGCTAAAGTTTGCGCGCAATTTCTGATGAATCTATGATAGAAATTAACAGAGCCTAGGAACCTTCTCAGTTCTTTCTGGGTCTGTGGAAGAGGAAAGTTTTTGATCACCTCTACTTTGGAAGGCAAAGGTTTTAGACCTAGGCTAGAGATTTCATGACCTAAGTATATCAGTGATGGCTTTCCGAGCTCACATTTGACAGGATATACCAGGAGTCCATTATCAGACAATCTTTCAAACACGACCCTAAGATGGTCTTTATGTAGCTCCGGGGTTGCGGATGCCACCAAAATGTCGTCAAGATACACATAGGCAAAAGTGAGATCCGAGAAGATTTCAGACATGTGTCGTTGGAATGTCTGAGGACCATTCCTTAATCCGTAAGGCATCTTGAGGAATTCAAAGAGACCAAACGGAGTGATTACCGCGGTCTTAGGTATCGCGCTTTCCTCAAGTGGAATTTGATGGAAGGCGCTTTGTAAATCTATTTTTGAGAAAATTTGTGCTCCCTCTAAATTTGCACTAAAATCATGTAGGTAAGGGATAGGGTAGCGGTCAGGTAGAGTAACGGCATTCAACTTGCGGAAATCCCCACACGGTCTGAATTCACCGTTAGCCTTGGGTACTAGCAAGAGAGGGCTATCCCAAGCAAGGGCTTTTGGAACTGCGGATGATGCCGCTGTCTAGCATCCTAGCAAATTCTTTCTTGGCTAAAGCCAATCGATCAGGCGGTAAGCGTCTAGCTCTGGAGTAAACTGGCGGTCCAGTTGTTTCAATGAAGTGTTTTGTGCTCGTCTGCATATTTTTAGAAGCTAAGTTAGAGTTTGTTAATGCAGGGTATTCTGCGAGAACCTGCTCGAACATGCACTCTTTCTTGAAAGCAATAGAGAAGGAATGCAAGACATTAGCTCTAGTTATGTCACAAGCGGGAATTAAGATCTGTGTCTCCTCGTCCCTAATTCTACGGTTTTTAACATCTACAATGATCCCGTACTTCGCTAAGAAATCAGCACCGACAATGGGCTCTTGGACTTCTGCTATCATGAAAGTAAAGGCGAAATTTCTCCTCAATCCCAGACTGCACTCGAGTACTCTCTCCCCATAACAAGCTATGGGCGTGCCATTTGCGGCGTGTAGTGTCGCCAACAGGTTATTATTTTTATCTTTAGCCGTGGCTGGGATAATTGAAACACTGGAACCTGTGTCTATCAAAAATCGATATTTGGTAGTGGGATCGAGTATGGTTAAAAGGCGAGTAGTCTGTTAGTGAGGCAACGCAGTACTCGCTACTATGCGTCGCTGTTGGCGTTTCCTGAAGTCATTTCGGTATAACGAGGGCAAAATCGTGACCCGCACTTGCGTGCTTGGTCACCAAATTTATGATGGTACCAACATAGGTTACTATTAGCATCGCGAGAGCGCGATCTAAAGTGGCGGTTTTGATTTTACCTATCATAAGATCTACCTCTATCGAAACGTTGAGGAGGATGATGAGGATAATCATATGGATAGTCGAAGGCATGGTAACGTGAGACATTCCTTGGGCCTGGCTGGATATGAGCTACAGTATGGCCTAACTGGTAATTCTGGACAGCTTGTTTCAGTTCGGCGATTTCTCGTTGCATTGTATCCATTGCCGCTGAGGATTGAATATTATCAGTATTTGACGGGCTAAAATTCGCAGCTGATGCGTTCAAGGAAGCTACCTGCGGTGTTTGTGACATGTTTAGATTGATCATCACTGTCTCAGTGGCTTGAGCTAGGGTCTCGAGACTTTCGTTCGGACCGATCATTGATAAGAAGGGTCGCACATTAGTCAGTACTTTGCTCAAAAACACTTCTTTGAGAAATCCCTCAGCTACGCCGACAGATTAGATTAGATTGTTAGTTAGTTTAAGCCTCCCTATCCGCAACAAAGGCGATCCAAAGAGAGGAAAGAAGAAGGCACTATTTAGTATGGAGCTAAGGGAACGTGGAATCTATGCAGAAAGGGCACAGAAACAGTAAGATGAGAAAGAAGTTCATGAAACAAGATCAAAGTTGAAGAAGAAAGTAGGAGGTGCTGAAAAACAGGACAGCAGTGAACCGAAAAAAGATGGCCCGTAAAAAATAAAAACCTATTCTATTTCAACAAAAATAAAGCCTACCTAACCTTTAGCTCAGGCCCTTACATAGTCCCCCTGGGAGCGCTAATTCCCATAGATACAATAGCTGTATCCCCCTGAGGGGAGCTACGCCAACACCGGCTGCTAGTTTTCTAAGTTCCTTAACTAACGAAGTAGGAGAGAAAATGACAGAGACAGGTGGAATTGCCGAGGCATCCACAAGAGACCTAAACTTGTCCGCGTCGGACAACTGTAATTTTTCGAGGATTTTACTTATTAAGATCCCGTAAGGGTTTATAGCAGGCGGATTCACGATTAATTCATTAGAGTCACTTAGCATTTGCGTGGGCACAGCAGCTATTAATGCATGAAACATATCTGAAGAATTTGTGATTTTATTATATCTGAAGATAGCCTCAACTTGGTTGAACCAAGTTTGGCTTTCTGCTGGCATGAAAGGAGGAAGGGTAATAGGCTTAGTGCGCGCTGAAACTGCCTCATTCTCTGTGTCGGACACACTGGCAATTTTTCCTTTGGATGCAAAATTAAGCTATAACGGCACGGAATTTACGTACTCAACGCCTAATAACTTTGGTATTAAAGTTTCAAAGGTTTGCGTTTCTAGTTACCTATTCAATCATTCAAACAAAGTTGAAACGGAAAGAAAGAAAAAAAATGGAAACGAAAGTTTTACGGTCGTCAGAAATAAGCGTAAAGCACGGAAATAAGGGGAAAAAAATTTTTTCCTACCTACTGTGGCACAAAAGACAAAAGACAGAATAGCACTGAGAAAAAATTTTTGAGCTGCTCAGAGAACGTTAGCACAGTACATCCATGGAAAATTCTCAAGGAATACTACGTCAATGGGACTTATCATAACAATGATATGCCAACATTATCCTCTCTCACGTTTTCTCAAACACTTATCGAGTTGAATAGTTTTGTTTTAAGCTTGAAAGCTGGGTCACTCTGGGTTGTTACCAGTGTTAAGGTTGGTGGATATGGTTAGTTATTAACATCCAATCTTAACCGTTTTCTCAAAAGTGTTTTTCGAAATTGCAAGAGAGGGATAATAAAGACAATTCATGGGAAAACTCAGTTCGAATTTTTATTGGAGGGAGCCGTGATGACCGATGGCGTGCTTGACTTCGGACGATCTTCTCTTAGATGGGAAACTCCGTGCAAGCGAGGTCCGGCGAGCGATGACGTTTGCCAGGTTGTAGTGAGTGTTTGTGGAGGCTCACAGTCTTTGTAATTTAAGCGACTGACAGAATATCAATTCCACCCGTGACGTGGGGATTAGTCACTATTTATGGGTTCAGACTTTAGAATAATTCCCCGATGTGAAAAGCAAGTTGTCGTGGTTGAGCGGGTAGATTAGTAGCCATTTTTTGTTATATACTAGGCTCTACTAGCTCCGAACCAAGTGATTGCAATGTGATATATGACCAAAGGTCAGACCGTCTCACGTCTCAGATAGTCAATTTACGTGGTGTAACTCGATGATTAAGTGAGAGATAATCTGCCACATGAATTTACAACTTGTAAAGCTCAAGCCCAGGAATGTGTGTTGTGGCGTTTGATGCCGTCGAGGATAAGAACGGTGTAACGCACACGCTAAGGACGCACGAGAGAGAGTGACGTTCAAGAACAAAGCGTCCCGCGCGTTGTTGCCAATTTCAGAGGCTCCCAACTCGAAAATGTCGAGCGTTATTTTATGTGTTATGCATTCACACAAAAACTTCAAGGATTACTAATTATAAGTAGAAAATTATTAATAATAATTTAGAGTAAGATTTTTAATGTCAATAATTATGCTATTTAAGTGCGAATGAGAAATTTTATAATTTTACACTTTTGTAGGTAATGCTCCATATACTACCTGCCTGTAATCATTTACCTCACGTGCCATACTGTCACCGATCTTCTCAATAATACAGCCTTTATTCCAGTTGTGTTTTCCTTACCCTGCCGGGTTCGTTTGCACCTCAGGCACTCGCTCCGGGCATAGATGTACAAAGTCTAAAGGTTTACAAAGTCTGCCCGGAGTGTAAAGCAGCCTGAGGGAGAACACACCACACTGGTGACCCCAGAGTGACCCGGCAGGTGGAAGCATGGCTTGGAAAGACGTCCGTTTACCCTCCTTCGAAGGCGACATGAAAGGATGGCTCCTCCACTGCGAAGTTTACCTCGCGCAAATCCCAAATCTCAACGACGCTTCAAAGTTCGGGGCGCTCCTCGGAGGGCTACCTACGCACATCACCACCGGAGTACAAGAGGTACTACTGTACCCTCCGGCTAACGGTAAATTCGACGCCCTAAAAGCCGCTCTAACAAAACGTTTCGTTCGTCACGACGACGAGACCAACTACGACGCCATTGCTAAACTAACGCTCGGAGACAGCACGCCATCAGAGTTACTCTTGGACATGACGCGTCTCAACAACTGCAGACAAGCTCCGCTCCCACCTTCAGTCATCCGCTCTATGCATCTCGCAAAATTACCGACTGAAGCGCAGCCACTGATTGAAGCCTTAGGAAGAGGAAAAACAGGCGACGAGTACGAAGAGATAGCAGATCAAGTTACTACAAGGCAATCAACGTGCCGGGCCGCAACTACCAAGCCCGTCACCGTAAACGCGATCAAGCCATCGCCTACCCCGACTGTGTCATGAGCCGAGTTTGACGCAGCTATGAAAGAAATAGCCGAACTCAAGAAAATTTTAGGAAGAATAGTACGCTCGCACGAAGACACCCTCAAAGCCGACAACTGGCGGAATCAAGTTCCGGCACCTAGAAACCTTCAACACTCAAACGAAGGAAGCACGCTCGACCAAGTACACTGCTACTACCATCGTACATTCGGCGACCGTGCAAGAAAGTGCACAACACCATGTAGCCATGCTCAACGACGGCCGCACAGGATGGTAAGCGCCACATCCTACTCGCGGGCAAACGCAGCAGATTTGTTGTACGTCAATGACTCTAACAATGCGCGGTATCTCGTCGATACCGGCTCGGCGGTCAGCCTAATTCCGCCCGACGAAAAACACCCAACCAGACCCCCGTCCTACGATTTACTAGCGGCTAACGACACTCCAATAGCCTCATACGGGACGGCGGAAAGAAACATTCGGCTCGCACCACAATTGCTCGTAAGCTGGGATTTTGTCGTGGCTAACGTCAGCCACCCTATTATAGGCATCGAATTCCTGCACGTAAACAAAATAAACGTCGACGCAGCAAACGTAAGATTGTACAGCCAAACCACGAAAACTGAAATTCCTTGTGAACGAGCAAACTTGAGTAGCGCGAAAATTCACCGAATTCATCAACGAGCATCATCAAAAGTCAACGATACCCTCAATGAGGTCCCTGAGACGCTTTCTTTACGCGGACGCCCTTCTCAACGAAATCAAGAAAACCAAATATCCACTGAGGTACTCGGAAACTTAAAAAACAACAGGGGGGCACCTGTGGTGGTTCCACCTAGCTGTACGCGCTCACCACCACACAAGCACAAAAGCGCCACCCCACTGCCTCGAAGCGCTCTCGCTGAACGACCGATCAGCGCTCGAGGCTGGCGCTGGGGTGCCGGACCGAGCCTCTACAAGCTGAGCGCTCCCAGTAGCCAGGCAACATCTGAATACACCCACGTACGTTTCGCACAGCACAGTCAGAGACAACCGGGCACCGCGAGTCCACTAACCAGAGGGCTAGCTCTCGTCAGCAAGGCCGTCGCCAGCCCTATATAAAGAGCTGCGCGGTAAGCGCAGTTCAGTATGCACGGCTAACTCAGTGCACTCGCAGGAACCCTGATATTCACACAAGTCTTCTTCCTGCGAGCCTCGTCACTGCAACGGCTCACACTAGCCTTCCAGCGAGCCTCCTCACAGCAGCTCACACAAGACTTCTCCTTGCGACTCTCCGCGCAGTGACTCCGACATTCACTAGCCTCGGCTGCTCAGCAAGCAGTAGCCTCTCGGCCTCCATCGCCACCTCGACGGCACCGCTACGCAACGGCACGCACAACGCGACTTACCGACAACCGTCGGTCCTCCAAGTCGTCCTTGTGTACTATACTACCTGCCTGTAATCATTTACCTCATGTGCCATACTGTCGGCGATCTTCTCAATAATACTGCCTTTTCTCCAGTTGTGTATTCCTTATCCTGTCGGGTTCGTTTGCACTTCAGGCACTCACTTCGGGCATAGATACCACAAAGTCTAAAGATATTTACATAATCTGCCCGGAGTGTAAAGCAGCCTGAGGGAGAACACCACACCTTAATAAGACAACCTGACCTACAGACAAGAATTTATTATCAAGAGGTAAAGATTTAAGAGGATATGGACTTCTTAGGGTGATTAAGTACTGTGAATACCAGAGCTCCCAAAACTTGGCCACCATGACATCGCGCCTCTCAAGCGCGGAGAGTAAATGCTCTCGACGTTCATCGTCCTCGGTTTCCAAGTCAGGGATCTCATCGGAAAGGATTAAAGAGTTAGAAGTAGGATAAAGTTGAAGGAATTGAATAGGCATTATAGGCAAAATAGTGTCCCCCGTCTCTGTGTAGGAAAGAGGACGTCGATTAAGATTAAGAGAGATGTTAGAAACTGCAGTGAGAAAGGTGGAGTAAGGATAAGTGCTACGACCAAAGAGCTTGTACAAACTCTCCTCAATAGATTTAAACAAGTGTTCCCAGATCGCACCAAATTGTGGACTATAGATCGGGATAGTTTAAATTTAATGTTAAAAGTGCGGAAACGTTCTTCATACAAGGAAGAAGTTAAAACTTCTGCCAAAAGGTCAAGCAGCTACGAAAGTTTTAGCATTTTCGGAATACACGGTGTTAGGGACACCCTTTTCGTTCGTGAAACGAATGCAGGCGAAACAAAATTCTTCCAACGTCATGGAAGGAAGAAGCTCTATATGAATAGCTCTAGTTTGAAAACACGTAAACAGTAAAAGATACACTTTTTGTTTATGGCCAAACGGATCTAACACCCAGAAATGAGCTGAAAAGTCCATTCCTGTTGTAGCGAAAGGTCTCACAAAATTAGTCCGACTGTCTGGCAAAGCAGGCGGGTCAGGATAAGAGAAAGCCTTAGAATTCACCCGCTTGCATACTATGCATTTGGATAGAACGCCACGCACAGTACGCTTACAGCGAGGTATCAAATAACCGTCCATTTTAAGTTTTTGCACGGTCGATTCAACACACTGATGATTAAGAGTTTTATAGGTATGCAAGATCAGAAGATAGGTTAGATGAGAAGAACCAGACAACAGAATAGGGTTCATAGTGTTGTAATCCAATTCCTCCGCTCAGACAATACGGCTGCTAGGTCTAATTAAATTATGAGAGTCAAGAAACAAGTTGAAAGATCTAACAAGCAAAGGCGGACGAGGATTCTTGGTTTCCAAGGCCTCTATCTCGCTGGCAAAATGCTCTCTTTGCATAGAGGAAATGAGGTAAAGAAACGCTCGCAGTTTAGACTCCCCCGGATCTGCGTGAATCCAGATTGCTACGGCCCTAAATACCCTCTCCACCGTACCCAACAGCTTTGGGTAGGAGGAGAAGCGCTCAAGCGTTACAATAGAAGCTTCACCTGGGTGAGAAACATTAACTGCGATGCACGTGTCTGGAACAAATTTCTGCGGAATGCATCCTAAGTGACCCTTAGGCCACTTATCTCTACTTTCTCTGGTCCAAGAAGGACTTTCTAACCATAAAAATTTATTCTCTAGAAATTTAGATACATTAACACCCCGCGTCAGCATGTCTGCAACGTTAAACATCGTGGGCACGTACTCGTAACTAAAGGCAGCCAAGGCCTTACACTCAAACTGCTTACGCATGGCTTCTATTTCTTTTATCCTGTTGTTTACAAATACATTTTTTCGAGGAGGTTTACCGCTCAAGAGCCAAGCTAGGGTGACCTGTGAATCAGTAAGAATAGTTACATTAGCCACTTTATAAGGAAAATTAACATCACACAGAAGAGATACAAGACTCTGATAGGCAAGGAACACTGCCAAGAGCTCGAGGGAAGGAAGAGTTCGCTGGCGAGAAGGCGAAACTTTAACTTTAGAGAAAAGTAATGCGCTGCGATCCTCTTGCACCCCATAGATACAGGTACCAAAGGCGCTAGCACTAGCATCACAGAATACAACAAGTTGAGTAGTTTTAGTCTCAGCCAAAGTCATCCTAGAAAACTTGTAATCCCTCAATTCCGAAAACTCCAGACAATGTTTTTGCCATTCATTACATAAGTCTTCCGGAACATTCTGATCCCAACCTAGCCTCAAGGGCGTCAATTTTCTCAAAATAGGCTTACCTCGCACAGAAAAGGGCAACAAAATTCCCAAGGGGTCGTAAATGGACGCTACTTCAGAAAGAATTTTTCTACGTGTTTTACAAGAAGAGTACAACCTTTTTACAGACAGGGAAAGAAGATCAGTAGAATAGTTATAGTCGTACCCTAGCACTCTGGAGTGCACTTCGGCACTACATAGAGCAGGGTCAATTTGGGAAAGAAGTTCAGAATTATTGGACTTCCATTTGCGTAACGGAAACCCACTTTACTCAAATGCACTGTTGGCTCTGCGAAAAGTGCACAGCGCCTGTTCAGGACTCTCAGTAGTGAACAATAAATTATCGACGTACAGCTTATTCGCCATAACGTCTCTAACTGTCAAATCAGTAATAGTTTGAGCGTGCAATTTGAGCAGATAGTTAAGAATATAAGGCGATGCAACAAACCCGAACAACAGAGTTGTATAACGGTAATACAAAAATTTGCCATCCTTGAAAAGGATGAACCTAAACTGATTGCGGTCAAAATCACAAGCAAGTTTCACCTGCACGAAAGCTTTAAAAATGTCAGAAAGAACCACTACGGTATTTGCACGGAAATAGACCAAAAGTCCTAACAAATTATTCATCAGATTAGGACCCACATAAGAGGCTTCGTTCAGACAGGGTAAACCACCGACCTTTAAAGAGCAATTAAACACAGGACGAATTTTAGAAGTTTCTACATGTGTACGTATTACAGGCCTATGCGGGATCCATTTGTGAGCTCGTACATCTATCTTTTTGACGGATATGGGTTCAATGATGCCCAATTCAAGCTGCTCAAGGAATACGTCTTTATATGCCTGTTCAATCCCCTTTAGGGCATTATCAGTCGCTACTTTACGAGCAATATATCTTGCTAATACGAAATTGTTAGGCACTCTAGCCAAAAGTTGGCAATTCCAGGGTAACTGGACAGAATATTTACCTTCTTCAAGTTTAACACTATCTTTAAAATCTTCCAATTCCTTATCATTCTCTTCCTCCTTAGAGGGTATACCAATAAGCTCAAGGTCAAGCAGCTGATCAAGTCCAGTCTGAACTACGCACTGCTCAGAAACGTCTAATAATGATGTACATACTTTAGGAGTTTCAAAGAAACTATTTAAAATATTACGGTAACGATTTTCGTTCAACTTACATTTCGCAACTTTCCTTTTAGTTTTCGCTTTAGTTTCATTGTCAGAAGACAGAGAAGGTTTACATAATTTAACATTGATATTTCTTTCAACGGAAGTTTTAAGATCATTAGTTAGCTTCTTAGTTTTAGAAGCAACAAAAGAAGATAAAGAGGAGTTGTAACATTTTAACTCCCCAAAGGGTAGAAACCCGTTAGAAATGCGCATGGCCTTATAGCCATTTACGTGCTGTAACTCCAGAACTTTAAAAGCTAGATGAGCATCTACACCCAAAATTCCGCGAATTTGGATGCTATCATTTATAACTCCGGATAGGAAATCGACAAAGGAAGTTTAGTTTTTGAAATTTCGAGTTAATCCTTCAAATTGCTCATACCCATTTGGAGGTTTAAATTTCTCATAGCGAAAACATCAAGCTCATGCTTCTCACTGTCCGGAAGCACGAGTTCAATGCTAATTTGCTTACCAATTAAAGGAACAGAAGCACCCACTGTGTTAATAGTTACCTCCTGCAAGTCTACATCAGAATAGTCGGAACCCACAGTCTCCAAATCAATAAGCGACGACTGACTGCCGCTATCAATTAGAAAATTAACACGCTTAGTTACCCCACCATACTTGGTGGTAAGAGCAACAAGAGGGCACATCCTTAGACGTGCCTTTAACCGTCATGAGGAGGTTGCAACAAAGGCACTGGATTCAATAAATTTAGGACACAAAGGGCTAACATGATTGTTAGCTTTACACAAAGAACACAAGAACGGGAGACCCTTAACTTTGGAGGGACACGCACTTGACAAATGCTTACTACTTAAACAGGTAGAACATAATTTTAATTCACCAGCCCGTTTCACACGCTTTTCGTGCGAATTAAATCGCCTGCATGCAAACGAAGCGTGGTTAGCTTGGTTACAGAAGCGACATACCTTAACATCGGGCGACTTATTAGGTTTAGGTAAAAGTGGCGTTTTGTCCCTCACCTAAGTCCGGGTCACCAGTTCTGTTTCCTTACTACGGAATACATGAGACGGTTTGGATTTACTTTTGGTTTCGAGAAGAGAAAGCACTTTATGAGCATTATCAAACATCTCCAAGGAAAAGAAACTCGCTTTAAAATAGCGAAGGAGTTCCTACAGGAAAAATTCAGGAAGTTTAGTTTTAATTACAGCAGAAAACAGTAGGTTACCCAACTTCTCATTAGAGAAATCCAAGCCCAACTTGGAAAGCTCAAGAAGGCGAAATTTAACCCTAGAGAGGAAAGAATTTATTTCAGATAGACTCTGCACACTGGGACAGCTCAGGATCTCATCAAGAGCTAATGAGATTAATTTATCAGTGTTAAGAAAATCTTGCTTAAGCAATGCCCAAGCAGGTAGAAAACTAGTTTCTTCGTTAGGAAGTCCCTCTATATGACTGAGAGCTCTTCCTTGAAGCTGATTTTTGAGGAAGATAAATTTTTGTTTCTCACTCATGTTAGGATAAGCCTGAAGGGCATTAGAAAAGGACTTTCGAAAGTGAAGGAAGTTGAAAGGGCACCCCTCATTGTCACTGAATTTTTTCAGTGTCAACTGAGGTGCTCTAAAGATATTCAATGGAACATCAGAAGTAGAAACCTTAGACATAGAAGGTGCACCGGTAGCACTAGAGTTTAGCACCGGGAAGTGGAAATGAGTTTTTTAAGTTCTACAATAAGTTCTATGACCTGAACCTCATACTCCGACCTCCTAACCAGCTCCTCTTCAGAAACCTCGCTAACATCTGAAGGAATAGTAGAGGACAGAATTCGAAAGGACTGTAACAGCCCACTTAATTGAGGAACAGCTTCAATAAGAAAGGCCGGATCACAGTTAGGAGAAAGAGTTTTTTTTAAAGATGTAATGCTACACTTTATGCCCCGCAATTTAATGCTTAAGGCTAAGGCAGTACACTTTTCCGATTCCATAATTAAATAATCAAATTTCTATTTCAAGGCTTATTAGAAAAAAGTTCAGCTAACCGTAGTCACGTCTACACTTTAAAGTGGACAAGTTATATCCCAACAAAAGACATGGAAAATTAAATAATGAAGAAGAAAGACACAAAAAAAGTACATTTTCCCCACCACTTACTTTCACTTTCACAACATTTCTACTTTTAAAGTTTACACTCAAATTGAGTTAAAGAATATTTTCATATATAAATGAGAGAACCCAATAAAAGTTAGGCGAGGCTCAAAAAGGCCAGAACCTGTAAAAACGTAAGGTTCTTAAGCAACACAACAAGGAACCTCGCCTAAAATACAACACAAGTTGCACTCGACTTACACCTAAGGAGACTGAAAATCGGCCCTCGCTACACCGGACAGCGGCGCTAAGACGCAATTAAAAATTGAGACAATAAATTTTCCTCTTATATTTTTTTTGAAAAGAAAAGAAAAAGAATTCAATATGAGAATAGATAGATATGTGGGGGCAAAGTCCGTTACGATTAGCCAGGCAGGATAATGATTCAAATTGAAGTTCCGTCCGCAAACCGAAACCTGAAAAGATCAAGTTCGGTCTTTTATTTTATTTATCTTACAAGGCGTTACAATTCAATAGAAACAAAGTAAAGTACGTCGTACGAAATGTTAATTACATTCAAAGGCAATACTGAATGCGAACACGATTTAAATATTCAATAAACGGAAATGATGGAGGATAACACTCACCCTTTAAACAAGGGTTCTCAGGTCGTAAATCGATACGGAAAGAAAGTAGTGGAATTTTCTAAATTACGTTTACCTAGTCTGAAACAGAAAAAGGGATGCAGTGAAATAACTTATGAAATCTTTCTAATTATACGGTTGAAACAAATTTTAGAAGTTTAAACAAGATTACACCATAAACAATTTACTTCTAGTATCTAGCGCGCATGCTGCTTTCATGGATTGAACTGACAAGTTGAAAATCGACTTAGCTTACGCATAAATGGCAAATGTTGCCATACACTGTAGTATAAGAAAGTTTTTTTATTAGGAAAAAACAATTAAACTCGCCGAAGGAGCGCCACATTACTCCCCGCCCTAACAGCGGAGCTGCTAAGTTTAATAACAATGACAATTTGCATCTTTCTTAAATTTCACAATCCTTCCACTTCTCGTACTCCGTAGTGGTGGCGAGGCTGATTCAGCTGTAGAGTGTAGACTGACTAGCCTTCGTTTCCTTTTGGCCAGCCTCATCGCGCTTGCGAAGAGGATCCGCTCGTCGGCGTACGGGGCGATTCTCCGGTCCCGTTTCTTCACTGCGCGCTGCAGTAGTTTTGGTGTCACGCGGTACTGGAGCTTGCGCGTGTACTGGCTTTAGCCGGTCAATGGAGACAGATTCTTCGGCACCCGATGGTAGAGTTATCACAAAGTATTTGTCGAAGTGTTCGCGCACTGGATACGGTCCAGAGTACGGAGCTTCTAGCGGCCGTCTAACTCTGTCTACACGTTTCCAGACGTGAGTACACGTCTTTAGAGCAGGTGGTAAGAAAGATTTACGTTTATCGGGGTGCGTGGAAGGCAACGATGTCGAGAGGTCTGAGTTTCTCATTTCCTTTGCTAGCAGACTGATTTTTGAGTTATCGAAATTTTCCGTTTCAATCTTCTCAATGGTCGGCTGAGTGAGCAGAAATGATGCGCCTGTTACTGCTGTGAATGGCGAGTAATTTGACTCGTTAGACACACTTCTAATGCCTAGAAGCACGAATGGTAATGCGTCAAGCCAAGATTGTTTTCTTGCAACGATTGCCGTTTTGATAGTTCGATGTGCTCGCTCAATTAAACCGTTGCTTTGAGGGTGATAAGAGGTAGTGCGCAATTTGTGGAATCCGATGAGACGAGATAATTCGAGGAAAAGTTCAGCCTCAAATTGAGTTCCTCTGTCCGTCACCACGTACAGAGGTACCCCAAAACGTGATACTCAGCCTGCGAGAAAGGCACTGGCAACGGAGGCTGCGGTTATTTTAGTCAAAGGAATAGCCTCGATCCATTTCGTAGCGCGATCGATGCAAGTTAGCAAATACCTCATCGGGCTTAAGAATTGTTCACCGTGCCGTTTGACGGCTGGGAGTGGTCCCACGATATCGATGTGCACAGTTTGAAATCGCTCCGATGGTAAAGCGAATTGATTCACGGGGCTTTTTGTGTGTCTTTGGACCTTTGCTTGTTGGCAAGACATTCATTCCTGGCACATTTTCCTGACGCTGCGGTCGATGTCAGGCCAAAAGTATCTTGATTTAACGAGTTTTAATGTGCCTTTAACTCCAGGATGAGATATGCCATGCAGCATTCGAAAAATCGATTCTCTTGAAGCTGTGGGTCCGAATGGCCTTGGGTAAGGAAGCGAAGTATCGCACCGAATTTCCAAGTTTTCCTTGAGAGGATAGGGTGTCAATCGTTCCTTATACCGCTGAATTTCTTCGTCTTCTTTTTGTTTCTCTGCTAGGGAAGGCAAATCAAACGGATCGCAATGAACGGCGTTGAGAGATCGAGATGAGCAATCTGCTACAACATTTTGGTCGCCTCTAATGTACTGCACGTCACTCAAGTATTCGACGAGCACAGAAAGATGACGTTGTTGTTTGTCTGATTTGGCGGGCTGCTGACTGAAAAATGCAGATTGAAGTGGCTTATGGTCGGTAAAGAGTGTCACCTTTCGTCCTTCAATGTAACTTTTAAAATGCAGAACTGCCTGGTACGCAGCTAGGAGCTCTCTGTCGAATGTGGAGTAGCGCCGCTGCGTGGCAGTCAGCTTTCTCACATTTCTCAGTCAGCAGTCAGCTGTGCTCTCCGTGGCACAGCGGTTAAGGGATCGGACTTGTATGCTGGAAGTCGCGGGTTCGTTCCCCGCGCTGGCGCGGAGATTTTCCCCGTTGGGTATAAGGGGAAGCTCAAGCACAATACCCCACTCAACCCAGGTGTCGGAAATGGGTACCGGCTTTACGGGGGAACCGTCATGGTGTCCTATATATAGGGTTAGTTATAAGACATTTGAAAAACCAATGCTAAGATCATATGTATCAGGCTTGATTGGAAATAAAGCATCCCAAAGATGCCGATGTTAACCTTTCTTGAGAAGAATCCTTTCGGAATAGGTTCGTTATTAACGATTTGGTGCAGAGCAGCACCAATTGCAGCTTGAGATGCATCGGTGACCAAGTGGTAGTTTACGACTCCTGGCTTCGAATGAGGCAAGGTCGTGGATGCGCAAAGATCTTGTTTGATCTTACGATAAGATTCCTTGGCGCGCTCCGGGAGCTCTAGAGACTTTGCTTTTGGGTGGTCCCTGATCAGGTCAGACAACGGAAGTACGGTTTCACTGAAGTTTGGGATCAAATGCCTGTAATATCCGACCATTCCAATGAAACGTCTCAAGGCTTGAGAGTCTTGAGGAATCGGGTATCTAGATATTACTTTGAGTTTGTTTTCAGTTGGAGATATTCCTTCTTTCGAGATTTTAAAACCCAAGAAGTCGATAGAAGTGCTGAAAAATTTACATTTATCAATTGAAATTTTCAAGTCATGCTTCTCGAGAATTTCAAAAACTGCTTCCAGGTCACGGGTATGCTGCTCTGAAGTTTCTGAAAATACTAGAATATCGTCCAGATAAATGAAAACACAATTACAGTTCAAGAAGATATGGTCCATGAATCGTTGGAAGGTGGAACCAGAATTACGGAGTCCGAAAGGCATGAACACATATTCGTATAGGCCAAATGGGGTTGTAACTGCGGTTTTGGGAATATCGTCAGGATTTATGGGTATTTGGTGATAAGCTCTGATTAAGTCAATTTTTGAGAAGACCGCCTTACCGTACAACTGTGAAGTGACGCTGCGTAAAAAAGGTATTGGGTACCTGTCAGGCAAGGCTACTGAATTATGGAGAGCGTCCCCCATACGGACTTTTTCTTTATTATTGAACCTAGAACAATGAAATTTGGTATACTGATAGGAAATTAAATTTAGAACCGTTTTTGCTTAGAGCAAAAGTTCAATTTTCTTGAAAAGAAAATAGGAAATCAAAGAAAACAAAGTTCGAGGGGGGTGGGGGGGTTTCAAAAATCTTCTCCTCCTACAGTTTTTGAGCTACAGTGATGATTTTGGTATCATTGGATGCGGAAAAACACGGACTTCTATGGAAACTAAAATTCATTTCAAAATTATTCATTGCTCATGAGTTATGACGTCATAAAATTGTACATTACCGAAAAAATACATTTCTTTCCTATTTCTACACATTTTCATGTTGAAAATGGAAATTTGAGGAAACAAATTTTAGTTACCCTAAAAGCCCGTGTCTTCCCGCATCCAATGATACCAAAATCATTACTGTAGCTTAAAAACTGTAGGAGGAGAAGTTGTTTGAAACCCCAAAAACCACTGTTTACACTATAAGCAAAACAAAGAAACATAAACAATTCAAATCAAAAATTTTGTAAAATTTTTGGTTCAAGTTAGACCCCTGAAATCATTATAGAGTAATCCAGAGCCATAGGAGATGACACTTTGCGCCGTGAAGAAAATGCCATTGGAGAGGTGTAACATGATAAAATACCACTTCCCCCTCCCCTCCCCCCCATTCTTTAAACCCCCGTAGCGGGCGAACGAGTGAACGTAAGATTCTCATTTTTTCACAGGATGTACCTGACCTCTTACACTTCTTCTAGCAGCAAAAATCCCAGTTTCTCATGAAATCTCAAAAGCATGGATTCATAAGGGGGACGCTCTCCTTAAGGGCTCTATAGTCTCCACATGGTCTCCATTCTCCAGGACTTTTCTTCGGTACCATATGAAGAGGAGATGCCAAAGGTGGTTTAGACGGTCGAATTATACCCGCTGAGAGCAGATTCTTGAACTCTTCCTGTGCTGCTTTTAATTTATCAGGAGCTAAGTTTCTTCGCCTCGAGTACACAGGTTTGCTGTCTTTCGTTTCTATGTGGTGGTACACGTCGATTGTGGAGTTAGGCGAGGTGCTGCGAGGACCGGTAACACTTGGGAATTTCTTCAAAACTTGTTTGGCGGCTTCGGGTAAGTTTTCCATGGTGTTAATTTGTATTTGAAATACTTCATTTTGGTTTTATTCAATAGACATCACAGAGTTGGTAGTTTGGTCACACAGTTTACGCTCTTTGCAGTTTACGCAGAGGCCAAAGTGGCCTAGAAAATCTATTCCTAGAAGTGGCTGAGTTGTCTCAGCGACTACGAACGTCCATGCGTAGGAGCGTCTGAGCCAGGGTTGCCAACTGGCATATACAGGGTGGGGCAGAAAACCTATCCGATTTCAAAACGTTATAAAAGTAAAACCACTCAACTTGTCAAAAAAGTTTTTTATTAGCATATCGCAAATTTTATGCCATTTTTAAATTTAAGTTTTGAAAAGCACATCACTCAAATGTCGTCCTTGGGAGCGGATACACTGATTTAGGCGCTCGCGTTAGCTTTCCATGACTTTCACCGTCATTTCCACAGGAATTTCTTCAATTGCCCGAGCAATTTCCCTTCGTAAAGCAAGAAGGGTCCTTGGTCGATGCTGGTAAACCTTCGATTTGAGGTAACCCCAAAGGAAGAAGTCACATGGAGTGAGATCCGGTGAGCGCGGCGGCCAGCCAAGATCACCTCTCAGGGAAATGAGGCGACCATGAAACAGTTCCCTGAGAATGTCCATTGATCGTCGCGATGTGTGGGCGGTTGCACCATCCTGTTGAAACCACACATTTTCCACGCCATTTTCTTCCATTTTGGGTCTAAGAAAATTTTCCAGCATGAAACAATAGCGCTCGCTGTTGACCGTTACGGTTTGCCCATTTTCTTCATTTTCTTCTGTTCTGGGACGTCCAGGCGACTTCTTTTTCAATGCTGAACTCGTCTGTCTAAAATTTGACACCCACACTTTAATCGTAGCGTGATGTGTAACAGGATCATGACGCCCGAGTCCGAAATGAGTTCGAAAAGCACGTTGTGTAGCAATTATCGAACCGCCGCATTCGATAAACCGCTCAATAACAAAAGCACGATGTTCACCAAACCAAGGCATGTTGACTAATGACAAATGGCATAAAACCGGCTTTCTAACGGTTTTTACCCCACTACTCTACCTGCTCCTTCTTCTGAGAAAAAGGGATTTGAAATCGGATAGGTTTTTCTGCCTCACCCTTTATCACTGCCAAATTTGGTCATTTTTGGTAGTGAAAAGTCATTTTGGCAATGAAAAATTGCAATTTGGCATTTGGCAATAAAAACAATGGAATTTGGCAGTGGAAGCTATTTTTGGCATTAAACTAGTATGAAAGAAGTCGCTTTGCCATTTTTACATATTGAGCGAATGAATTCGTGCCTCTTTTGGCCGTTGTGGGCATGAAGAGCTGCAACGTAATACGTATTATCGAAGATCGAACGATTCTTGTTAAATCTTCGATCAAACGTGTTCGTAACTCAGCGGATGGCCGGTTGCCGCGCAGACGCCTTCAGCGGCCCTTGCCTGCCGGGCCACAGTTCAATGCGCAGGCGCGTGAGGGTTTTTGGTTGTGATTTTTAGTTTGTGTCAGAACTACCGTTTGTGTTCAGCTGTTGAAAGATAAACTCGTCATCATGTCGAAATGGAACAAGTCCTATGACACAGGACGTACCTGCAGAGTGATATGGAAGAGTTTCCATGGCTGACTAAAGCCAAAGATGGTTCACAGTCTGATTTTTGTAAGGTATATTCCAAGAATGTGCACCTCAGAAAAAGTACGATTACGCTGCATGCTGACAGGAAAGAACACAAAACAGGGGCTTCCGTAGTTAGCTCTGTGAGATCTAACATTTTTCAGAGAGCTGCGAAAACTCAAGAACGACCTAGAGATGAGGTGAAGAAAGCTTCGTTACTTGCATTGGTTATCGGCTGTCACAGTTCAGTGTCTGCTACAGGTCATTTGTGCGAAGTAACTAAGAATAATTTCGCCGGAAGTAAATTAGAGAACATACAGCTTCACCGAACAAAGTGTTCGATGCTAGTTACGAAGGTGATATCACCAGCGCTTGAAAAGGAACTACTGGATAAAATTACCGAAGCTAAAAAATACTGCTTGGTGATCGACGAGTCGACTGATGTATCAAGTGACTAGAACATGTGTGTTTGCGTTCCATACTATGATAGCAGTCCTCAAAATATCGTAACTTTGCTGTTGGGGCTTGTTTCTGTGCTAGAAACAACATGTGAAGCTTTGTTTCACGCAACTACGTCACTACTTGTGAAGAACAACATGGCTTTGAAAGACTGTATTGGCTAGTGCAGTGACGGTGCTAGCCACTTGACAAGAAAACACAATTTTATCTGGTCTCGCATTAAACACCAATTTTCCAATTGCATAAAAATGGGGTGCACGTGTTCAAGTTAAGTGCTTTGTATTCAGAACTAATACCCAAAAGACATCTTTAGCACTTTGTATTCAGTGAAAGATGTCTTCTGGATATTGTTGTTGGAATTTTTTGTGAAGCATTTACTATTTTTATTGCAGCGTTTGTATCATGGGATAAACTTTTGTTAATTTCAATTCTAAAATTTCAAAACACCATAGAAGGTTAGACATTGACCTCAATTTCACCCTACTTTAATATAATTATTCAAATCTTGAATGCACACGCGAGGTAAAACTTTGATGTTTTTCACAAAAAATATCTTAGGGTGACTTTTTGGCAGTAAAGCGCTAGATTTGGCAGTGAAGCTTGAGCAATTTGGCATAATGTCACTCACAGGGTCTGGCAACCCTGGTCTGAGCTGCTTGAAAGCTACGTTCAAGCGCGCTTCTCCCAAGACTGGAATAGTTTGTCCGGATGCAGAAGTTAGTTTGACCGCACAGGGCTTCAAAATTATGCCTTTGGCAAAGCATTTAGGTAATATCGAGACGGAAGCACCCGTGTCAATGATGAAAGAAACTGAAACAGAACCTACGGTGGCGACAACCTTAAGGGTGCCTGCACACCAAAAGATTTGAGGCGAGAAAGCCAGCAAGCTTGAATCGATATACATGCATTCCTATGTGAGTGCGCACACAAGCAAGCTAGCGAGCGAGTGAGAAAGATTGAAGATTGGCTACAGCGAGAAAGCGACTTGAAGATGGTTTCACGCTTGACAGGGAATGACAGCTGCAGTGGGAAGCGTCTGGCAGTGCGTTGTGAGATGTCGACGAAGTAGGTGCGCTGCTCAATTCTTCCAGCATAGACTGAACTCCTAATATCCAAAGTTTATGCTGAGCTATGCCTTTCGAACTCATAAAATCCAAAACAAAGTGAGAGATTACATTTGTCAAAGCCATGGGACGAAGTAGAAATGAAACTCAACGTTACAAATACATGTTTGTACCGCTTGCTTTTGGTATAGAACTCTCTCCATGGCATTTAGGAGCAGACTAGCTGTCTTTTGGTGTGCTGTAGATCTCGCCTAACATCTTTTTCTCTCGCTTGCTTTGTCGCTTGCCGTCTTTTGGTGTGCAGCTACCCTAAGAAGTGGCGAGCTGCTTACTGCCATGACAACTCGCTCCGTTAGTTTCCCTGGTGCGAATCACGTTGTGGTGAGGAAGAGCGAGATGAAGGTCTGGATGAGGGCTGCATTTTGCAATTCCCTCTGTTAGGAAATTTACACCAATGCTTGCACGTCCTGGCTCGATCTGCGTAGTACAGATGGCTTCTGCACACTTTAGGGCGTTGATCTTGATGAAATGGTCGTATGCCAACTGGGATCTGGTCGAATTTAGCAGTTGCTGAGTGATGCGTTTTAGCAACCTCTCGCGAAAAGTCACGAGACTTCCTCTGTTGATAATTGACGTTGTGAACTTGCGTGTGCAGAGGCATCAAATTGTCGGCCAGACTGCCCAGTTGAGAAAGAGTCAGCTCTGTCTGAGCCGCAACTGCACTAGCAATCGTAGAGGGCAGCGACTGCACAAACTTGTGTCGAACGAGGTCGTCTCCAATTTTCACTTTAGCTGCCATTCTCTGAAGTTCACGTAGAGACGCTGAGGGTCAGCCAGTCATCACGGTTGTTGAGATTAATTTTTCAAATAGTTCCGGCTTTGTTTTCTCGTAATAGGAGACAATTTCAGCACAAACCACGTCATACTTTTCTTTCTCAATCAAATTAGGCGGAACCTGGTCGAGCACCTCAGATGGCAGAAACGACAGCGCGTAGTAAAACTTTGTTTCACTTTGAGTTATGTTTCGTAGGCGAAACTGAGCGTCAAGGATTTTGAAGAAGGTGGCAGGTGAAGTTTCAGAAAAAGTTGGTGACTTTAACGCCACTCCAAGCGGGTGCTCGCTTCCACCCTCTGCCATAGTTGATAACTTTCTCTGCCTGGCTGTTTCGTTGGTTGCAACGACTGGGGTCACCGGTTGCGGGGGCAAAGTCCGTTACGATTAGCCAGGCAGGATGATGATTTAAATTGAAGTTCCGTCCGCAAACCGAAACCTGAAAAGATCAAGTTCGGTCTTTTATTTTATTCATCTTACAAGGCGTTAAAATTCAATACAAACAAAGTAAAGTACGTCGTACGAAATTTTAATTACATTCGAAGGCAATACTGAATGCGAACACGATTTAATTATTCAATAAACGGAAATGGTGGAGGATAACACTCACCCTTTAAACAAGGGTTCTCAGGTCGTAAATCGATACGGAAAGAAAGTAGTGGAATTTTCTAAATTACGTTTACCTAGTCTGAAACAGAAAAAGGAATGCAGTGAAATAACTTATGAAATCTTTCTAATTATACATTTGAAACAAATTTTAGAAGTTTAAACAAGATTACACCATAAACAATTGACTTCTAGTATCTAGCGCGCATGCTGTATTCATGGATTGAACTGACAAGTTGAAAATCGACTTAGCTTACGCATAAATGGCAAGTGTTGCCATACACTGTAGTATAAGAAGGTTTTTTTTTATTAGGAAAAAACAATTAAACTCGCCGAAGGAGCGCCACAGATACCAGGATTTAACCTGCCGAATTCCAGCCAAGCTCTACCATTAACTAGATGGCGCTGAGATCCAGCCGGCTTAATTGCCGTTTAGGCAAAACTGTGCAAAAGCAGCAGCACGGCTTAAAACATTTTAGTTCTTTAAGAGGTATCTCTTAATATCTTAAGAGGTATCTCATTGTCTTACCTCTTTATACGCTATTTACCTACCTCTTATAGATACCTCTATTTATACGCTTAGTAAACAGATCGAACACAAAGAGAACTGAATAAAAGAATGGTGAAACAGTACTTCAGAGCTTCAATGCGTGGAGCGATTTTTATACGACAGAATTTCAAGTGAAAAAACATATGTAGAAAGATGATCGTTGCTAGAGCTCGAAGTGTAATCTGAGGAACAAGGTAATATGGGTTATGTAGGCCGAATATAAAACTTTTCAACACCAAATGCGACCATATTTGAGATCGATGTTTTGAGAGCGAAATGTGATTCTAAGGGTGATCTATGGTAAATATGAATGGGGTCACACCTACAGGTTTCCAGATATTATAGGTCCAATGCAATACTTCAAAACATATTTTCAATAAGGAAGCGTTACGCTGTAAGCGGATGACACAAAACAACCCACAGCAACCCAAGCTTTATCTGTTTGACTAAGAAAACACTGGCCGAACGGAAGTGTAAGAACTGGACAGCAGCCGATATAAGGTGAGCCTCAGATGCAGCTCGTATTTTAAGAAGTGAGAGACATACGAGTTTGAGTGTGCAGCTAATGGGCTGGCAATTTTTACTCCTAATAATGTACCTTACTAGTTCCCTTCCAAATATAGTCATATATGGCAAACCAAATAAATAACGACCATTTCTATTGTTCCTTGATATTTCGTTTGTATACAATGACTCAACATTCGAAGGGAAGGAAATAAAATGGAAAAGAAAATTTTTCATACCCAATGTACATAGTATTATATTTTTATTATATTATATTAATTGTCAATATCATATTTAAACTTTGCGCAACTATCGTGCAATTAGATCCGATTTACCTTTAATTTTAGCGCATGTTTTATATATTGAAAACTTTTATGAACCAAGCTTTGTGCTTTTTATGGAAACGAATATGAAAAATGTAACAGCATGCATGGAAATAGAAGTGTTTTTTGCAGTTCGTACATGTGAGAGCAGCAGTGATTAGTTTACAACAAGAATGTAAAAGCCCTATGCAATGCCCTGAATCACGAACAATGACAAGTTCAAACACAAAATTCACCTCATGGGTTGCATAGCCTAAACTATAGAAGCACCTCGTTGAAAGAAGTGGTCACTTCAAACCCGAATTGCATCAGAATGTTAGAAGAACCCATGTAGCCAATGGCACAAAGAAATAGGCTAACTCTCTAGCCCATGGACGCAAAAAAGGAGGCGGCCGTACAATGGGAACTTCAGTGATGAAAAAGAGGAAATATTAGGGGTATCAATATATAGTACTCACAGATTAAAACTCCATACGAGTGGCATGAAACCACTTACGTGAACCAAGAGAGTGTTGCGTAAGAGAAGCAAAAAAACATGAGGTATGATTGCGCCAAGGAGGTCCCCAGGCACCTAAAGTTATGCGGTGGGAGTAAAACACGGTAGAATCTCAGCGATAGTGTTTATTGGTAGAAGCCAGGTGTCATTGGCAACAAGTGGAATATGACTGACTGAGCGCCAACAGCTAGGCACGGCGCAGTTTTATAGACTGCGAAATCTCAAGATATTACGAGACCCTGTCAAGACAATGAAGGCAAGAGTTTATGTGTGCTAGTGCACATATGTCCCCCCCCCCCCCCGAAAACTAGATGCAAACAAATGAATCAAAATAAAATAAATACAAACAACGTTCTCAGAAAACTAGAAAAGTACTCGCAATAAAAACGAACCCGTTCAACGTAAACTACAAAAAATTTCTGCGAACAAAATTAACAAGGGCAAATTAATACGGTTAATCAAAAAGTTCAAAAGAATTCGCAGAATGAACAAACCCGTTAAACAACTTAACATGAAGTTAACAAGGAAAGTTAACAAAAGTGACTCAATAATTAACGCGACAACCCTAGGTTAAAAGTAACGCCATTACTTTAAGTCGACAGTAATTTTAAAACGTCTCACAACCCATACTTTTAAAAGTTAACATGTATGCATCAAGAAAATAAATTTAAAAAAACTCACCAACAACACCATTTAAGCATTATTATAGTTATCGAAAGTTTGCAACATAAGCAAAAACAAGGGCAGCTAAGCGAACGAAAAATGTAATGCCCTGGCTGAAGTTGAACTTGGAACAACACGAAACTTTATATGAAATAATCATTAATTAAACAATCGCACAGGTAAAATAACCAACTAAACACCGTCCCATAATTATCATGAAACGCAATTAAATAAATGAACATTGCCAGATCCCCAAAAAAAGAAAGAACGCAACATTTTAAATCAACTGATTTACATCTGTTTATCGTACCAAATACGCAAAATAAATAAAAAAACGTATACGAAAATTTAAAAAACACATTGAAAATTTTATGCACCACAAAACACCTTAAAATTTACCAATTTTGAAAAGCGTAAACACTTTTTAAAAACATTTTAAAACCTTCCATACCCCACAATCATGTAAAACATCAGATATAAGGGTAAATAGCGATTAATATGGATAAATACTTAAAACGTAGCGAAAAAAAAACCGGAACACTAAAGTTTCAGCAAATTTTAGCAATTAGCAAAAGCAATCCCAACAAGCGTAAGCAAACAACTAACTTACCGTGCGAAATGACCAACAGCACGTCGACCGAAGTAAGGATTTTTTAAAAGAAACACGCCACATTTTCTTATACCAACACAACTAAAGAAAAATTAATTCCGATAATTTAAAAACAAACTCCGCAAATTACACATTAAAAATATTGAAATCACCGAAATAGAATTACATATTAAAAACATGGAAAGTATTGGAAAACAACCAAAAAACACATCATTTCAAAACAGAAATAGCCTTTAAATTAAAATAATTTAAGTAATTTGATATTTGAAATAACTAAAATTTTATAAGAAATTACGCGTCGACATTAGAAGAAGCATACAGCATAAACTTAAGATTACATGGCGAAGATTACATTGAAACGATTACATGGAAACGATTACATTTTCGCATTTTTCTTGCGATTACGCATTTTTCCAATTTTCCACTTCTCACCACCTCGCGCTAAATTTTCCATAGCGCGGTTATCATTTACCATTTTCATTCGAATTAATTCACGGGGAAATTTCATAATTTCAACAATCGACCTAATTTATTTCTCATTTTCCATCTAATTCATAATTAATTTTTCAAATTTTTTAAACTTCACGCCGCACACTTGCAGAGGGACAGGGACGGCCATTGCGTCCTGCTTCCTGTGGACGTCCGGCCCGCCTTACGCTAGGCAGTTGCACCACGACCAGATCTCACTGAACGTTGATCACTATATTTGATCCTGATTGCCCCTTGACGGCCTGCCGACGGCGCGGCCGCGCGAGAAAAAATCCTCGCGCTGTGCTGTTGTAATCATTTTCACTTGTTTTTTAAGGTGGTACAGGATTGTGCCTAATCCCAGAGTGACCAGGATTAGCAACATCACTACGATGTCGGTGACGTTAGCCTATTTCTGTTGGAACGATCTTGCGCCTCAACGCATTCATCAACCCAAATATTTACATCAGCTAAATAGCTTTCGGTCTCGTTTCTGACTGGGTACTGGCCCGCGAGAATTTTCTTTGTTTTGGCCTGACTCCTGACAGCAGCAATTAACTTCGCTAAAAGTTCCTCAGAGGAACTAAATTGACTTTCGAAAATTTTTCTAGAGAATAATTCGTCCAATAAAGGACCCAAAATGGTTAACGCGAGACTGAAAGACATGCTGTCTCCTACAAAACGTTTTAGTTCTGCCTGAGTAGTGCAAGCCTGGTAGTAAGGATGTCGTTGCCAACCCAGTGTGGTTGAAGTCAGAATGTTCTCTGTCAATTTGCGGATTTTTGAAAAAGCCGTTACTAGTTGGGCTGCCAACGCATTGTTTCGTATAAATTGCAATTCATTTAAATCACATGCCAAGGCATGTATGGACTTCTCGCCGCGGCACACATAAATGTCATCTAAAATTCTTACCACTTGATCAAAAGTGTAATTCAAATCTGTGTTGACCAGCTTGGTCACCACCGCATTAAAATCTCCTACATTTTTGTTGGCGGACCTCACCAGGAACTCTTTTTTCCGTTCGTCACTTGTCACGTCCGGAAGAAGGTTCATGTACGCTTTTAAATTTTGAATATGCGTACTCCAGGATTTGTTTTCAAGGAAGTCTGGGTCCTGGGCACGTCGGCGCCCTTTGAACGTCGGTATCTCAGCGTTCGTCATTATCGTTCCTGCTCTAGGTATGTTGGCGGCGATCTCTCTCGCCAAGAGAGTCCTGTCAACATTGCTACTAGCGCCAGCACTAGTGGTCGGGGTAGTCATTATCGTAATTTGAGTGGCAGTAACCCTAGACGTACTTATCCTACCACTCTTTGTTTTTGTGGGTTCTGAGCGGACGTATTCCTCGCTATCCGATGAGTCCGACATGAATCTTACCACAGAACTATTTCAAGAATTTTCCTATTCACCGTTAATACAATCAAAGATATGCAAAAATGATGTCGCACTTTGCAAAACAGAAAGAAAAGAGAAAAAACACATATAAATTCCAATAATATACACTATATACAAAAAATACACAATCAATACAAGTACACCATCGATTTCCTCACTGGTATTGACAAGGTAAATCCTCGAAAAATACACCTACAGAAAGAAATTGTGTAACTCCAGCGAAAAAATTTTTGAGAAGCTCAGATGAAATTTGAAAACACTCCCGCACTACCTTGAGCAAACATAAAAAAATCAGAAAATACCGAAAGCTTTTTACCTTTACTCTTTGGGGTACTCAAAAATTCGTAATCACACCCAACCCCTTTTATCAAAACTGCAACTGACAACAAAACCAAGATGCACTTACTCTGGACATTTAATCAGAAAGGGTGCCGTTACTCTGCTAAATCCAACGAAAAATGAGCGACGCAAGGCGCCTTGTACAACTTCTAAATCGTTACTGAAGCTACTGGTTAAGCTGGGTTTACACGGAGGGTGTCTTCCCCAGGGTGACGCCCCTACCCTACCCCTCTCACCCGCTCAAGCTTCCCCACTTGCGTTTAGACGGAGGGTGAGATGCCCAGGGCTGCCGAAATTAGTGCGTTCAGCAAATGTACAAGTTTCCCCTTTCCAAATGTGTCGTTTCCCTTTCCCTTACTTGTTGAACGACATGCATAGGAAGCAGGATTAGTTTTTCACGATGTCCATCATCTTTAATGCACATTTATTTCGGACTATTTATATACATATATTACGGGCATCGTATAAATTCAAATTATAAATTAAAAGAATTGGCTCCCTTAGAAAAATGAATTTCAATTTCTCTGGAGTGAGAATTTTACTATGGGCAACTTCATAAAAAGGGATCTATTGATTTCGAATGACAATAATTGCAAAATAAATGTAGGCAACCCCTCAAACTATGTCAATTTAAATGAGATTTATTTTAGTGCTGCTGCAGAAAGCATTCTCCTGAGAAATGTCAACAAAATATGTACCAAAAAACTAGAAGAGTTTTGGCTGAAAGATCTTGATAAATGTAATTCAATAATACCATATTCAATGCATTTCTCCAATTTTGCGAAAAAGGAGTAGCATGAAAATATCAATATGAAGTGGCGAGAACTGTTTGGTCAAGATGCTCCTTTCAAGACAAAAATTGTGTCTGAAAAATACTGGTACGCAGCTTTGTTACTCGCTGCTTCCCGAGTTCATGATGCAGCTTATGTCAATACCGCAATATTTTGCAGCAGCTAGAAAAATTTTTCGACCCTAACTACATAATAGCGAAAAACAGGATTTCGTTAAAAAGAGCAAGACTAAATGCATGAATGAGATCAAAATCTACGTTAGAGAACAGACTGCAAAAATTGGAACCACCACGGTAGCTTAGTCAACAAATTAAATAAAAAACATTGGCAGATGAAGGAAGAAGATGAGGAAAAAATTTCATTCAAGCAGGAAAAGTAGGTAAAACCATAAAATTTTCGTTTTATTGCTAGTTAAATAGATTTGGTACGCTCTAACAATTTTAGGTACGTTTTCATGAAGGTTTTGTACGATCATCAGAAAAAAAATCGGCAACCCTGGGGATAACAGTGACTGAGTGAGGATGTCGAAATGTAATTCAAGGTACGTGCAGAAAAGAAGATACTATTTTTAAATTGTAAACTGTTTCACAGAGGCCGGCATAAGATCAACGTATTCGTGAAGAATTCAAGAATTACATCTTAAACGAAGGCCAAGTGCCTTGGCAGAAACGAATGTCAATTAGATTAATAAGGGTTGGAGGCGAATCAATAAAACTTAGCGCGTATATAGCTTCTTATATGAACTTAATGCCGAAACTAAGGAATAATAAAATATAGCTTGCCCAGCAAATGTATAAAGAGGTAAAAATGAATGAAATATGCGCGATAGAGTCTGATTACAGGATATAGAAAGAAGTAACAAAAATTATATCAGTATAAGTCCTATCACGAGCCATCGTGTGTTAATAATAGCATGATAGCGAACAATTTGTGTTACTATTGTTAGAGGTAATTACTTTTGAATTGGTCGAAAATCATTTCAGTGATAGTACATGATAAAAAATATATATTTACAGCCGCAATAAATACAATCAGACTGACGCTATGCTCTCAATAAATCTATCAATGTGAAAACTTCAGCCTTCAGCCACTTTTTCAGAACAGGAGAGACTTTTTGCATTAAGGTTACGCATGAGAACATGACGACAGAGCAGCAAAGACACACATCCTACCTTCAAGACTGTCTAGAGCGCACTGTCGCAGGGTTGCCAGATGGTCTGACCTAAATTTCCCTGTTTTAGTCCCAAAATTTCTCTTTTTTTACTAAAAATTTCCCTGTTTTGTAGACTCTTTAAACATACATACGTACATACATAGAATCATTTTCCTTTTATAGAGTATACCTATTTCAGAGAATAGCTCTTTTATTTTTCCATGCAAACATGTTGTTGTAGCACTAATGAGTGGGATGATAGTCAAAAATGGATCTTCACCGACATCTTTTTTAACAACCCTTGCCACCAATGCCAAATACTTTGTACTTCGTTTATATGTTTATTCATCCGTTATCAGTGAGAAATAATGATTCTTCAAGAGCTCATAAATATTACCACTCACTTCGCCTCTTAAAACATTCTTCACAATTGCAATACACTTAGTCATACCACATTTGAAGCCTTTCGCAATCTCCGAATCAGGACAAGCTGCTTTCGCAACTGGGACTAAATGTTCAACAATAGAATGCGGAAGATTATGCTCATATAAAAATGTAACAATTCTAATTTCACCTTCTTCTACTTGTGTATTTTTTCTTCGTTTACTGCCGTTGTGCGTATTCAAAGAACTTCTTGTCGTTTTTTCTAATTTCTACAATTTTTGTATTTGTCCTTTCCGCATTTTTTCAATCTCTGATCTGCCAGCTTTTCCATCTATTTACGTCACATAATTAACATTGAAAATATTCTGCTCCTTTTTTATTTTTACTGAGCCACTCTTTGAATTTCATTTCAGTTTCCTAGGTACTCTAGGAAACTAGGTACTTTTGAGCATGAATTAAGCGTTAACGTCTTACTTTCGATTGTGGGGTTTCATTCCCACTGCTTTATATATTACGTTAATTCACTTCAAAAATTTCAGTAATGCTGAAGCACGTCTCTTCAATTTCCTCTCACTACAATCATTACAATGACTAATGCAACTGTGATGATCAAGATCTGCGACTCTGTGAAGCGTGAACCGCGTGAAGTTGAACTGGCGCTGCGCGGTTGCGACGTATTGGCGCCTCTGATTGTTCCTAGTCAGTATGTACACGTGCAATACGTGTATCAAAGTTCGAACATGTCCGACAAGTGTTAAAAACTATAAATACTAAGTCGCTTGCACAAAATGCTAAGTAGCTAATCACTTACATATAATTTCACATGAAAATGAAGCCGCATTGCAAAATTTCCCTGTTTTCATAGGGTTTTCGAAGTTTTTCCCTTTTTCCCTTTGGGACCCAAAATTTCCCTAAAGCAGGGAAATTTTCCTGCATCTGGCAACACTGCACTGTCGCTCTGGCGCTCTGAGGCAGTCCCAGCATATGGGGCAGCAGCACGATATGCACAAGACAGGTAGGTCCACTTCAAAGGGGACAGCTGCTCGCAACCGTTAGACAAGCCAGCCAATAGGAGACGTTTGACCTGATGACGTTGCCACACCCATACCACGTGACCCACACCACACTCGCGGCAGCGATGCACTGGCTGTCGTACGTACGATTGCACCATGGCAGGAACTGCCGGGTTTCCGCACATTCGTATTGAAAAATATTTAAATAGTCTGGAAACTATGATACTGAATAACTTTGATAATCTTGTATGCAATGCTTAATAGCCATGTAATAACTAAAATTTGTGTGCATACTGAGCAAAACCTTCATATTTATCAATCCAAAGCTCCGTTTAGGACTGGCATACTCATTGTAATTCTAAAATTCAGATGTTTTTTTTCGAGTGTTTAAAGGATAAATCAAATGAAAGTCCTCATGATGTTACTTCATATTTTCAGAAAGAAACACAGAGTTCATAGTTCGTCAACGTAAATAAACCACAGGATGAAATTAGTCTGGCAAACAATGCTTTCTGCTTCTAGAAAGTCTTCAATTCTTTTAGAATACTTGTTGAACGACATGCATAGGAAGCAGGATTAGTTTTTCACGATGTCCATCATCTTTAATGCACATTTATTTCGGACTATTTATATACATATATTACGGGCATCGTATAAATTCAAATTATAAATTAAAAGAATTGGCTCCCGAAGTACAAATCTTCCGCACAAATCTTTCTCTTGCACCTCTTTCATAATCTGCTGTGCTGTCTTTCTCTTACCTACCGATTTGTTCAGACGATTTTTGAATAATCACCGCTACATCATATAGCGTTATAAAGAACGTGTTAGCTTAGATTATTTAATTTTCGAATTGCTCTGTACATGATCAACGTCTAAATAGTTGAAAATTTGAATAACGAGCATTGTTGAACTAAAAGTATAGCTTTGAGTAACTCCAGGAATATTGGCAGTATTGCTGTAGTCATTCCAGTAGCTACACTTTTCCCAGTGAAAATCCCTCAATACAGTAAAACATGCAGTTACATTGAAAAAGTAGCATTACATCCATATTTATTCGATGAATACATTATTATTATTATTATTATTATATAAGAAAGTTTTAGCCTCCCTTAACCCCGACAAAGATGTTCCAAGAGAGGAAAGAGGAAGGCACCATTTAGTATGGAGTTGAGGGAACGCGGAATCTATGCACAAGGTGCACAGAAACAGTAAGCTAGGAAAGAAATTCATGAAACAAGAAAAAAGTTGAAGAAGAAAGTAGTATGTGCTGAAAAACAGGACAGCAGTGGACCGAAAAAAGATGGTCCGTAACAAAACAAAAACCTATTTTATTACAACAAAAGGAAGCCTACCTAACCTTTAGCTCAGGCCCTCACATAGTCCCCCTGGGAGGGCTAATTCCCATAGATACAATACCTGTATCCCCCTGAGGGGTTCGATAAATACATTATTGTAGCAATTTTATAGTGAACACTACGTCCTTTAATTAATAAATGTACAGATATATATATATATGTGTACAGACATATACGGCACACATCCTATAACATGCCATTAGCTCCGGTTTTATATATATATATATATATATATATATATAAATGAATAATAATAATAATAATAATCTCACTTAACAACAACTTCGGTCATAGACTATTTAGTTGTCGCTTTGGCATTTCTACCAAAGTTACTGTGTTGTTGTACGGTGATACACTGAGGTCATGAGTGTCTTCCATCTTTCTCCGCTATCTATACAGATTACTTCAATTACGACGTTATTGTTCGCATATTCCATCTTACTCAGTCAAGTACGATGCAATTCAATACAATACACGTTTCAGCAAAAAACAGAACTCATGTCCGACTTCAACAATAACTGGCATAACACATTAAGTACGCCCTCCTTTCGTCGGGCCACAACAATTCTCCAGAACTTCACCCCCATTCGTTACACAGCAATATAGTATTACATAAATGTCGATAACTACCGTTTAGCATGAGCCACCCGAAAAGGAGCTGTCATCGACATACTAACACTTATCACAACATTTGCTTCTTTTTACCAGTCATCATATGGATTCAATCACCATATGAACAAAGATTGAGGCCAATATAGCTGAAACTCGTAATTTTTACCTGAAGAACCAGGGTACATGGATGCAATGGAACAATGAATGTGGAAGGATTGAAGCTAGGACCCCAAAGTTGGGGTTCCAGCTCACACCCTCACTTTGGCTGAGCGTCTTACCCGCGCTGGGTAAGAGCTCCAGCTCACTTACCTCAACTCTGCGTTGAGGAGCGCAGTACGCTCGGCCCTTTAGGTTCTAAACTGTGCCGCAGAAGATACCAACTGCTACAAGACTAAGACATAGGCAAACCGTAATACAAACATTAAAACACAACCTCGCCACTCTTGAACTGGGTGGGTCCACTCAGATTTAACATCATATATTCCCTAATACATTCACTTTTTTAACAAATTCCATTACTTTATGAATACGTTTCCCATCAGATAACAGGTTGGCCACGCTTATGTTTCCTCCTGTCACCGCTTAGAAATTACAAATCTCATTTCCTTTCCTGTTGGACATAACAGATTTTAAGACTTCAGCTGTAACCAGACGCTTGAAACGTAAAATACACAATTTGTGAAATCTATCCTGCAGAATTGAAATCTCTTAGAAATACCTTTCCGTTATAACACCAAGAAAAACGTGAAGATAACTCTCAAAGAAATGCTATAAATATAAAAATAACACCAATCGCTATGCATATTATACAGGGTGGGCCAGAAGTAACCGAGCCTTTTAATTTGCTAATACTAGAAAAACTATGAACGCTAGGGAGTTGAAACTTGTTTAATTTGAAAGAATAACATTTTTATGGTTTATCAAGGCTAAATTTTAAATACGTTCGAACGAGTGCCACGACTGTTTAGACAAATTAGAGCTCTTTTCTTTGTCGCTTCCATAACGCTCCTCAGTGTATCAGGCGAGAGTTGAGCTATTTCATATAAAATTTTATTTTCAAGTTCTTGTAAATTTGTTAAATTGGCTACATTAACTCGTGACTTACGGGAGCCCCACAAGAAGAAGTCTCATGGGGACAAATCTGGAGAACAAGGAGGCCAAGGGATGTTACCAAATCGTAAAATTAAGTTATTTGGAAAGCACTCTCCCAACAATACTCTTTCTCTTCCTGTTAATAACAATAGTGTTGTTAACCTATAAAAAAATTTTTCGTTCAATAAATCAATTTCAACTTCCTAGCGTTCATAGTTTTACTTATATTATCAAATTACATGAGTAAGTTACTTCTGGCCGACCCTGTAAAAACCAAGAGACAATTAGCATGGGCTGGACAATTTTGGAACACATTACAGCTACTACCACACCTTAGAAGTACTGTCGTTGCTAAAATCAGAAACTGTGAAAGGATAAAAATGAATGCCAAAAAAGTTAAAACATTAACACGCAAGCTGGAAAGTGAAAATAATGTTTTTGGAACTTGCAAAGCCCTAGGGACTCTTAGAGCGTGATTTACGATATTAAAAAGTTATGTCTATATTTTACGCAACGTTGATTCGAGATCAGATGTTAGGTTAAAGGCTCCCTAACCGCAACAAAGACGTTCGAAATAGAGGAAGGAAGAAGGGACTGTTAAATATGGAATTAAGGAAACGCGGAATCTATGCACAAGGTGCATTGAAACTGTACATTCAGAAAGAAGTTCATGAAACAAGATAAAAGTTCAATGAAAAAGTAGTATAGTAGTAGCAGCTGAGAAACAGGACAACAGTGAACCAAAAAAAAATTGTTCATCCCATAATACAAACTTTATTTCAACAAAAAAAGCCTACCTAACTCGCTACTCGGGACCTAACATATTCCTCCTAGGATCGCCAATTCCCTTGGATACAGAAGTTGTACCCCTTTTATGATGAACTGTACATGTATTGGATCCAGGTCATATCGGTCTAACCAAAATGGGACAATTTGTAGTAGTAGTAGCTAGCGCTTCAGTTACTCAAACTATGTCACACCGAAGGTAACATAATTTAATTCGTACCAGACTCTTCCAAATCACCACACAAGATGAACATCACTATTATTTGAAACATCAAAATTATATGAGCATCGTGGTTATAATTGCAACTCAAGATTACAAGTGTCTCCCCATTAAAATTTGTTCACAACACTGTACAGTCGAACGCACTGGGCATCCAAACCCCGTAGTGGGGTTTCAGCTGCCCACCCATTTATGGCCCGACGACTTACCCACGCTGAAACCCCCGATGTACCAACGTAGCGCGCCCGGCCATATTGCAGTTTCTTCATCTTCAAACTTCTAAGACGATATGACGTCTGGCTATAATGCGTTACAGCGCGGCTTCACGTTAAATCTCTTCAAGCAGTGCAACATGGAATACGAGGGTTAGTCAAAAAGTTCTCAGACAATTGCCATAATTTTGAACTGAACAGAGATTAACAAGTTGAAACCTGTCCTTAGAGCTTCCTTGATATCTTGCAGCTGTCTCATCAGTCTGTGTCAGGTCAGCATCGAGAGAGGTTGCATCTCAAAATAGTAATTTTCAACCTTTCAAATGACAAATTTTGAGATCAGAGCTAACATCAAATTTTTAACTAAACTCAATTGGAAACCTGTTGAAATCATCGAAGCTTTGCTAACAGCAGGTTTATGGAGACTCTGCACCACGTAGAGCAGTCGTTTATGATTGGGTTGAACGCTCTAAAGAGGGAAGAGTCCAACTTGATGACGACCCACGAGGAGGAAGACTCACAACAGCAACAAATGAAAACATCTCTCTCGTAAAGAACCTACTGGAACAAGCTCCCCCTCCCCCCAATTTTATCAGGAAGGCATTTACAGGTGGAAAAATAAATTACAAAAGTGTATAGACCACAATGGAGCTTATGTAGAAAAATAAAAGTAATGAGTTGTTAAATAAAGAAATTATGGCATTGTCTGAGAACTTTTTGACTAGGCCTACCCCTCGTATCCCCCTGGGATAGCTAATTTCCCTCGACACAGTAGTTGTGTCTCCCTGATGATTAATTATATATTGGGTCCTAAACCCCTTGACACCAATTAGTAATGTGAACTACTTCAAGTCTTCTGGTAGCTGAATAATCGCATAATATAATTCTAAGAAAAATTTGCCCCTCTTCATTTCAACAGAAGTGCTCCGTGTTTTCCATCATTAAAAATTTAAAGTTATAGTTAGATACACATTTGTAAAAATCTGAAATGCACTGCTGTACCCCAGAATACTTAGAGGACATGCGAATTAAATTCAACTTAATAAAGTAAACGCAATAATATATGTTTTGTTCAACGCTCCTGTAGCGCTGCAGGACTGTGCATGATGCACGGGTCATACCAGTCTTACCAAAATGGGACACTTTAGAGACCAAGTTTCATCGAGGGGAAAAACTTAATTGTTCGTTATTTTAGCCCTTTTTCTTTCACACATGTCTTTCGTAATGATCTACTCTGATTGATTGTACATTTCTACACTTCACATAAAACTTGATGAGGGAGAATGTAATCTGCGAGCAACAAGTGTTAGGCCTGGGACAGTTTGAATCGATTACTTCACGAATTGTCTTACCAAAGCCAGGCAAATGACTGATTTCTGCTTAACAAAACCAAGAACTGAATGAGTCCGTAAAAAGCAAAAAACTATTCATTATAAAAAATGGCTACTTGACCGTCAGCTCGAGATCTCATATGCTCCTTATTGGAGCACTAATTCACACAGATAAAATACTTGTCTCCCCCCAGGGGTGCTTTTAAGTTGAAGTTATTGTGATAACAATTTAGCGTTGAAGAATTCTTCCTTCAGCAACAAATATATTTGCATTTCCACACACGTACGGCCTTTCACTTTTTCTGTTTCAAAAAATTTTCGTTTTTCCATACTTCCCTTGCACATAACTGGAGACATTTCCTCTTCTTATCCGTATTTTTCTTGCTAATGGGTTGAGGGTCCTTTTTCTTCTGTTTCGGAACCTGAGAGGCAAAAAAAAATTAGCAAACTCACAACAAAACAGCATTTCTGTGATGTAGGTGCAATTCATCATCACAGTGAGAGAAGTTGGAACTTGGAAGAGATGTCTGTGTGATGAAAGGAGGCTTGTAGTAAGAACAGGATGAAGAGGATGACTATGAATTGCAAACCGTGAAATGGTGAGCAGGACCAAAAATGTACACCAGGAAATGCAAATGAATCCGAAATTCCCTGAAAACAAGCAGGAGAAAGGATGGGAATGAGAAGAATTAGGTTAGATTATTGGTTAGTTTGAACCTCCCTATCCTCAACAAATGAGATCCAAAGAGAGGAAGGAAGAAGAAACCATTTAGTAAGGAGTTAATTAAAGGAACGCTGAATCTGTGCAGAAAGGGCATAGAAACACTAAATTGAGAAAGAAGTTAATGAAACAAGATCAAAGTTGAAGTAGAAAGTAGTAGGTGCTGAAAAACAGGACAACAGTGAACCGAAAAAAGATTGTCAGTTAACATAACCAAACATTCAATTTCAACAAAAAGAAGGCCTACTTAACCCTTTAACGCCCACATTTTTATACTCATATTACTGTTATCACAACCACTATCACTAAACCGACACTGGCATTAGGTAGTCACTGTTTTCAAAATTTGGAAGGAACTGCCACTCGGCAGTGAATTTCAAAGGACACATTAGTGAACAAATTGGATAAGAAATATAATATATTATTGTTATTTTTGAAAGAGGACCGTACAGTCCACTTGGGCGTTAAAGGGTTAAATCTAAGCTCGGGCCCTCACATTGTCCCCATGGGAGCGCTAATTCCCATGGATACAAAAGTTGTCTCCCCCTGAAGAGGAATAAGAGGAGAGAGACATGGAAAGAAGATAGAAAGAAAGGAAATGGAAAGGAAAAGGACATACATCTTTCTAACAAACACTGTAGCAAGTTGACAGGAGTTATGTTATATGAAGCTTTTCATTACCAAAAAATTAACATAACATCATGAATAATAAAACACTTCTCTCAAAGCAAGCCTAAATTTCACAAAATAATTAATGTAACATCTCACATGTTAACTCAACGTAATTCGCCTGAAATACTAAACGTATATACACAAACCATCACCTGAACCATGCTGACTATCACTGTGCCATTTATTTTTCCATTCTGACTAGAGTTCAATCATCTTACCTTCAGAAAGAAGCCCAAGGTGTCTCTCTCAGCTGCTGATCAGAGAGTCTTGCAATTGCAGGCAAAAGGGGTACGGATGAGAAACTCCACGGGGGTCTTCATATATCTCAAGATGAAGACGAACATTTTGGAGTTTCTGCAGTAGACGAGCCTTGTGGTAAATGTTAAAGCTTCCATAATGCACTTTGCAATGCCAGTATCCATTACTGCCAATCATGAATTAGAAGAATAAATATTGTCAAAAAGGGTCCCACCTTTGAATGTATTTGTGATATAATGTTGAAATTTTTATACAGAACAGGAGTCGTTTTCTTTCTGACAGCATTTTTTCTGCCATTCCTTGTTTTTTGATGTCCTTTTGACCCTCATGGGGCATGAAAATAAATTCCCTCAACAAGATGGGTCATAAAATGCCTTGATATTTTCTGCCACTAGACATTCATCAAAATTAAGATCTGGTTGACCCAGGGTTCTTGACAGCTTCTATTAGTTCCAGATGGGGAAGTTGTAGAGATGCTTTAAAAAATTAAACTTCTTCTAGTTACACTTTCAGGAGTTACAGTAGTGAGGATGTCATAGTAACATCATAAACAGTCTGGCAAGCTTCAATGCTTGCCAATTTAGGAGATTGAGAGGCTCTCTTTTAAGCTGCTCGTGGAGTTGAGCATGCTTACTTAGTTACTGTCTGAGAAGTAGAATATTTTGACATTTTGTGAATTACCTAACTCGGTTGACAATTATTTGAACAGGCAATTTAAACTCATGTCCAACTGAAGTGGGTATATGGCATGATGCAGCATTTATTAAAGGTGAAACCTTCCCAAGGCAGTGACTGGCAAGTAGCATCCATTACCTTGACCACACTCTTCCTGTTGGACAATGAGAAAGAATTAGACAAGGTACAGGAAGTTGGTAGAATCATCAATCATGACTAATATTATTTGCTCCTACAGCCGTAATAAGAAAATCTTGATACTACTGATACCAGAACTTAGTACAAGAATAAAATTAATTGGACTATAACAATAAATATACTACAACAACAATGTGTAATAACTGATCTGTACATGCCTCTTGATTGAAGCATTTCTGTTTCAGCTGGGAAATTTATTTTTCCCTATTGGAAATTGGAAGCAAATAGGGCTGAGATTAGTTGAAGACTGACTGCAAAAGCCTTACAAATTTTTTTCATTCACATAAATAGTAGGATGTAACCTCATGACCCATAAGATTGGTTTCCAGTGTTCCTCCCTCAATCACTCAATCCATTACTAAATTCTTTCCATTCCAGCTTGTCATTTCATCTTGAGAGATTTTTAATAAACTTCTCATATTCTCCCACTTTCCCTTACCCTAATTATATTTTAGAACATACATCAGGCAGTCAATGTAAATGTAAAACTCATTTTCACCCATATATTCTGTGTCATTACTCTCTCTTTTGGGTATTTGAGAAGGAGAGGACCATAATCGATTTTCCAATTTTTGCTGCCTAAACGTAGTTGATATGATGAAACAAAAATTTTTTCTTCTAAGCACTTTGTGTTGTAAATGAGTATTTAACGAGTTATAGCGGTATGTTAATTTTTTGTCTTTGATTACTGGAATGTGCTCGAATAAACAGCTACTAATCGATTTTTGAATTTTTGGTCCTTAAATCATGGTAATAACATCAAAATAAACTACTTTTCTACTATACACTTTTTGCGGCGAATGAGTATTTTAAGAGTTATAGCGGTAGGTTTAGTTTTGTGTTCCATACAGCAGAAACCGTTGCACGCTTGAGCTGTTCAAGTACGTTTGGGTACTTTGAAATTTATCAATAGCAAATCCCGCGAAGCCTGAACCCACTTCTAGGATCTTTTAGCTAACAACACAATAAAGGTTATCACCCATAAACAACAAGTTATGGCGGTAAGTTAATTTTCGTTTTTGATGGCTGAAATGGGCTTGATCATTCAAACGCATCGATACGGAAAGTCCATTGTAGTCTTCCCCTCTGATCAATTTCCTTCCGCTTCAAACATTAGAGTTGCGGTAAGTAATTTACACCTATAACTTGATAAATACTCATTATTGACAGGAAGTGCATAGAAGAAAAATTGTTTATTCAGATCTAATTATATATGTTTAGGCACCAATAAGTGGAAAATAGATTATGGTCCTCTCCTTCACATTTACTCTCTCTAGTTTCAATCATCCATATAACATAGTCAATTGCTCTTTTCAACCCCTTTTTCTTTTATATCAGCTAAATATAGACAATAAAAATTTGTGATTTTTTAAAATGTCCCACTGATATCAATCACCATATACATCTTTCCTTCAAGCATAGCCACATTAAAATTCATACCCTTAGACATCTTTACAAGCCAGCAATATTATTGCATTCAAACATAAACTTGCATTCAAAATGCTCTTCAAAGGCTGTGTAGTTTTGATACTAATAACAACAAATATACATTTATAGGCTAACACATTTCGATATTTTCTTATTATTAGAAAACATCCTCACAACCTGGTTCTTTATTCTTTCTACAAATCTCCTGCAATTGATAATTTAAATCAATACAACTAACTAAACATTTGGCCCTTGTTCATCTAAAATTGTAGTTGCAAAGTTACCTTTATAATGAAACTTGAAATTAAAAATCTATGACACATGCTATCTGCGTAGAATTGTCATTTATTTGAATAATTAGTTTCTTATCAACACTTCTGGTTTTGGTAAATGTGTAGCGCTTGGCAGTAATCAATTTTCCATTTTTTGGTGCCTATACATAGTTAATTAGGTTAAAATAAAGAAGTTTTCTTCTATGCACTTTCCGCAGCAAATGAGCATTTAATGAGTTAAAACGGTAGGTTTAGTTTTGCCTTTGATGACAAACGAGCTCGCATAAACAGCTACTCATCGATTTTTTAATTTTTGTTGCTTGAATCACGGTAATAACATATATATCAACTACTTTTCTTCTATACACTTTCTGTGACAAATGAGTATTTTACGAGTTAGAGCGGTAGGTTTAGTTTTGTCTTTGATGACTAGCGCGTTGGAAGCGAGACTCCATTGCAGTGTTGCCATCCGACGCGGTCGATGAATTACTTGCCGCTTCAAACACTTGAGTTGCCGTAACTAATTTGCTGCTACAACTCGTAAAATACTCATTTACAATGGAGAGTGCATAGAAGAAACATTGCTTATTTCTATCTAATCAACTATATTTAGGCACCCAAAAGTGAAAAATCAATTACTACCCAACGCTACACATTTACCCTGGTTTTTGTCAAAATCTGTGGTCAATATTGATTTTAGGTGCCTCACGGGAATTAATAATTTTGTTCCAAACAATCACTAAAGGAACACATTTAAAATCGTTTTATACGGATGTCATTCTGCTCGCTGATGCGTTATTTTCTAATTATTCAACTTTGAAGTTGGCTTTCGCACTCCAAAGGAAGCGAGCCTGCCAAGCGGAATATTAATAATGAAAGCTAAACCCCTAGCACAAATGTAAACAGGTTGGGTCGTGAGGGGGAGCCACAGTTCTTCTGGTAAAAATTATAAATAAAGGTTCTAACCCACCCATTAGGGTGACGTCTGCAATTACGTTTACACCGTACCGGGCGACCGTACCGGGTGGCAGTCATTTTAGATGGCAGCCATCTTTCTACGATAGCAGCCATCTTTCAACTGATTGTTTCTCTGTACAACGTGAACAGTATTAGAGTTGAATAACTGTAAAATATCGCATCAGTGAGCAGAATGACATTCATGTAAAACGCTTTTAGGTAACCTTTATTTATGATTTCCATTAGAAGAACTGTGGCTCCTCCTCACGACCCAACCTGTTTACGTTTGTAATAGGGGGTTAGCTTCCGTTGCGCTCTCTTTCTTTGGTGCGCAAAAGCCAACTTTAAAGTTGAATAATTTGAAAATAATGCATCAGCGAGCAGAATGACATTCGTGTAAAACGCTTTTAAATGTATTCCTTTAGTGATTGTTTGGAACGGATTATTAATTTCTGTGAGGCACCTAAAATCAATATTGAACAAATCTGCATTTAAATTGGTAAATCTGACGCATATGACAGTAATCAATTTCGTAAATTTCAATGTCTAAACATAGGTAATTTAATGAAATTAAACGAGTTGTCTTATATGCACTTTCCGTCTGAAATGAGTATTTTATTATCTAAAGCAGTAAATTGCTAATACAACTCTAGTGTTAGAAGCGGTAAATAATTTATCAACCCCGCGGAATAGCAACACTGCAATGGAGTTTTGCTGACCGCGCTCTCATCGTCAAAGACAAAGCCAAACCTACCGCTCTACCACGTTAAATACTAATTTGACGAACAAAATGTACAGAAGAAAAGAAGTTTATTTAGATGTTATTACCAGGATTAAAACAACAAAAATTGAAAAATCAATGAGTAGCTGTTTATTCAAGCGCATTTGTCATCAAAGACGAAACTAAACGTACCGCTATAACTCGTAAAATACTCATTTCAGACGGAAAGTGCATAGAAGAAAACTTGTTTATTTTGATTCAATTAATTAGGTTTAGGCAACGAAAAGTGTAAAATTGATTACTGTCATATCCTTCAGATTAACCTTTGAATTTAGTATAATCTATCTTTGTATTACTTGTTGCAAAATTATTTTCTAGACTGCAATTTGTGGTGTGATACATGTCTTTCTGTTTAAATGAAATCTGATTTTAGTATTTTAACTGCTACAAATCTACAAATTTAGCACTTCATTTAGAACTACAATTTGAAGTAATGTGATAGTTCAGTCTTGTAATGCATAGGTGGAATTATTATTGATCAATTTTTCATAGTCTTTCCATCTTTGCCAAGTATCCAGATTATGATCAATAATCATAATTGAACTATTAAACAATTCTGGTTACTATCATTAATAAATCACTCAATAAAGTGAAATTTTAAAAACCTCACAAAAAATAAATAGACAGACATTTATAATTGTTAAATTCAAGCAAATTGGCATACCAGCTGAATAAAATATCATCTTCAACCACCCTTTCAATTGGCACGGATAATTAGAATTTATGAAGAAATGTTTTAGAACATAATTAATTAAGCACTTTTAATAAAAATTTGCCTGGCATTATTTCTTCCATTGTAGCGTAGCAACGTATTCAGAAAAACTTTCAACTAAATTATACTACCATAAATACACAAACAACATGAAATGCAACCAGAAATTTCCAATAAATTCCCAGATAACGAACTAGTTATAAAAAATTTTCAATTTCACACCTTACACTTTCGAGCTACATTGAATAATTATGAGGCAATTACCTTACACCAGTTTCTAGATATACGTAGATTTTGTTTTAAAATCTAGTCGCCATTGCGCCCGATTCAATGGCTGCCAATGTGGTATTGTTGTTGTCCAACTTGTCGTACAGCTGACTCGATAATGTCACATATTGTCGCCAGGTGGCGTATTCCTGGGTTGCTATTCGTTCTAGGCCCGTGACGTCACCACACCCAGGGCCCTTTCGAGAAATTACTTGAATGCTCCTACCTTCTTATGTGTACCGTGGGCAGCAGCGTCGACACGCATGGGGTAGTAGTGGGAGGCGTTAGACCGGGGGATTGGGTTTTTTTTGAAGAGGCGGGGAGGGAGAGAGGGCGTTGCCCCGGGGAAGTCACTCTCCGTGTAAACCCAGCTTTAGAGCTCTGGTTGCGTGCCCGCAATGCGGTAGTGTCAACAGGAAAGAAGAAAAAAAACTACTGACAACAAAGTTCTGACTGCAAGCTCTCGGTGCAGGCGCACTCAAGAAAAATCAGGAAAAAACTTAACTGCAAAAAAAATATGCTGGCTGCAGAGTACGTTGCATGTCGAGCTGCAGGGTAAGATGCCGCTGGTATCCGATGTTGAAAGACGTACTCTTTGAGGATAACTTTTGATAGTGTACCACTGTTCGTAACAATCTTTAACTCTGCTGCAGTTTGTAATTTAGGTGACACTTTATTTAGGTGACTGTTCGTAGTAATTTATCACACACCAAGTTCTTGATCACTCAAAGTTTTGTTTCTTTATTCGTTACTCGTCGCTGGGTATGCTGCTCCAATGGTCGCTTCGAAGACTATCTCAATATCTTCTTCTGCTTCGTACACCAGTATCCTAGTGCGAAATGGGATCCGACGTTAAACCAGATGGTAAATTCAGAGTATGCCTCTAACAGTGTCTCCACAGGAATTTGGAACCCGAAAACAAAAACGGAAGGTTGTGGTTGCCAAAGTTGGTTATTGGTATTGTTAGTCATTGAAGACTGTTCTTCAACACGTCAGCACAGGAACACAGAGTACTTCTAATCCTCTGTACTAATTACACCCGAATGCGTGAGTTCACCACAGACTGTCACCAATATGGGGTGGGAGTAAAACACGGTAGAATCTTAGAGATAGTGTTTATTGGTAGAAGCCAGGTGTCATTGGCAACAGGTGGGAATATGACTGACTAAGCGCCAACAGCTAGGAACGGCGCAGTTTTATAGACTGCGAAATCTCAAGATATTACGAGACCCTGTCAAGACAATGAAGGCAAGAGTTTATGTGTGCTAGTGCACAAAGTCACTCATGGAATGAAAACCAAGCTGACAACGCTGGTAGTGGGAAAACAATCAGAAGAGAGATGCGCGAACAAAAAATGTTCGGCAGTGCAGCAATTTTAGAGCCACTGATGACTTGACAGAGGATTGAATTTGTTACACCCTGCCGCATTTCGGTGTGGAAAACGCCAGCACGTGTTTCTGATACAGATTATTATGACATCGCCAGCCCAATAGTGACACATTTCTACCGTTAAGTGAGGGCTGGGGCAGCCATATCCTGGTATTTTTCCTGACCCATAAACAACATTCATTAACATTACTGCGAAGGAATGCGTCATCATCTCATACTGTAGGCTTTTCGCTGTAGTGGCTAATGCCCTGTTTCGAATTACTGAGACCGTAGTGAAACTATATTCAAATCGCCCCGCATTGAGCCAATGTTGTCATTGGTGGAGAAAACTTTGTGCAGCTGTTCCAAAAGAAAAATGTTACTCTCTTAGAGACCTTTACGCGACTGGGGTGCTTCTATCAAAAGTATATTTCAAGCCGTTCTGAAAGCCGAAGGTATTAACAGTTTCACTTCAGGTATTTACAATGTGTCAGATGATATTGTGTTTTTTACCAACCACCGCTCAAAATTTCTGATATGAGCTTTTTAACGCTGCATATCACCAGATCTAAAATATCTTTTCACTCTACACCATCAAAATTTTTCCGTAAAGTATGAAAAACGTGAACCAAATCGTTCCCTTGCAATACTAAAATATTCGTATACAAGCATACCTATTTCATGGGGAACTCTTGATGAAATAGGGAATGAGAGTGCCAGGTGGCGAAGACGCTCTGGCATTTAGAAATGTTGAATTTTCTTCCACAGCACGACTGCAGTTTTCCATGATGAGAGTTAGTTGTCTCTCCTCTGCGTTGTCATCTAGAAAGAAATTAAATTATTAAATCAAATGAAAATGGACTAAGATATTTTCAGTGACGATTGTTCAATGACTAATCTCTTTCGCAGAACCAAACGCTACATCAAATAAGCAGGCAGTATGCTGATCATTACATTCTAAATCTGCATAAATATATTAGATTTATGTCATCCTGACTTTCAAAGCATCGGCGAAGAACAAACATTTTAGAAAAGTTCTGAACATGCCACTGTATCACAATGTGTGGTGTAATATTTTCTTTGTATCGAACATTTAAATTTCACTAAAAAAACGAAGCAAATAATAATTCCATAATTCGATGGGCCAGAAAGTTACCATTATTCTTTGTGTCATTGGCTACAAAGTTTTCTAACATTCTGACAAAATCGGGTTTAAGTGATAACTTCTCTCAACGAGGTGCTTCTTTAGTTTTGCCCAATCAACCAATGAAGCGAATTTTGTGTTCGTACTTGATATTGTTCATTATTTGGGGCCTTGCATAGGGTTGCCGCATCACTGTTGTAAACTGTTCAGTGCTGCTTCCACGTTAACAAATAAACGAACTCATATTTCCCTTTCTTACATGAGTATTGAGGGAATAACATGGTGTCGCGACCGAGATAAATGAAGTAAAATAATAAATCGGCCGGTAAATGTTACCTCTCTGCTTTGACTAGTCATGTTTAGGTAGCACCAGACCGAAACAAGTCGTAATCATGAAGAATCAATGAAAAGAGATGTGCAACAATTTATAACACCAAATTATATCAACTTACAAATCATATAAGTAGTTCAACTTAGTGTTTGCTAATACTGTGTCAAATTAGGATTGTCAAAACAAAACTGCACATTAAAAAAACATATTTCATTTGAAAAGAGCTGTATATACAATAGAACGAGAATACAAAATAACGAAGCAGATAAAATGAAGCAGATTACTGAAAATAATAGATAAAGAAACAAAGCAGTTGAAAAAGCTAAAAAAATAGTGAGTCGAATGCAGAAACCGTAACAATCAGCGAGAAATGCGAAAAACTAGATAAAAAACTAATGAAAAAATTCAGTTATAAAAATTGTTTTGAAAATCTATTACTATTGAAGACATCCTTCTCATGACCTAAAATCAAATCAGAACCTAAAATCAAAACTTCGTCCAGATGAATAAAAAAATTGAAAAGTGAAAAAACCAAGCGATAAAGGAAACCGGCAAACCAGAAATTAAATGATTAAAAATAATCCACCTGTGTATGGAACAAACAATCCGTAACAAATTTTTTAAAATTAAAAAAACACAATACCAAATAATGTAAGGAAATATAGGGAAAAAGACATGCCAAGCATCACGAAGTCAACTAAATGAATGAAACCTGTAGGATAGTCTCACTCAAATGAATGAACGGATTAAAGTGAAAGCCTAATACATAAACCCTCTACTTCACCAATCAAACGATGACTGAGCTGATAGGTCGATTTTTCGGAAACGATGACATTATAAAAGAAACGTAAAAATATACTCTGAGTGAACTTTGTATTACTTCATTGTATTTCATCAACCTCATGACACAATATGAACGGTGTGGGGTTTTTAAGTCCCACATTATAAATGAAAATAACTATATAATATAGAAAGCTATGTAGTCTATTAAGTTTTATAACAATTTATAATGTAAAAATAAGAAAATATCGATGTCAACTGCTGTTATTAAAGAAGAAGAAAAATATGGTAACAATTGCATTTGAGAATTGGTCCGAAGGAATCGGCATGTGCTTATTTCTCAATTAGATTGCTTTAAAATGTTTGAGCAAGCGTGCAGAGGGCATTACAAAAAATCAGGCAAAAATAGCAAGCGCAATGCCATATGCACGAGTGTGTCCCTGCATTATTTCAATCGCAAGCATACCAAAAGTTTCGAGAATAATAGGTGCATAAATTTTGAGTACAGGTGCACTGCTCTCGTGTACTGCCGCTGGTAGTCTCCAAACTGGCTTCCAAGCTAGAGCTGTGCGTTCACACGTACGTACTTCTTTGGCCACTCGGGCTTCACCCATGTCAACCTCGCACATTCTGTGTGCGTGAGCGACTCCGTGGACGTGTACGGCTCGTCACCACCACCAAGAATCCCCACCATGCGCACTTCAACAGCTGCCTCTCGTCGCTGAGTAACAGAACTCTAGTGCGAACATTTAATATTGTATAGCTCGGCAATATAAGTATCATTTAATAATGGAATAAAATACTCTGTTTCATTTTACTCCTAAAAGTCACAGCCGTTAAAAGACACATGTTATATAAAGAATTATGCCAAATAACAGCATTTAGTGCGATACTACCTATGTCATAATGTATTCTTCGTTATGTCACAAAGTATTGTTAACAATGCAAATCTCATTTAGGATCTAATATAAATTGCCTAATTCGAGCAGTTACCAAGTGCTTTATGAAATCAATTAAATAAAAAATATTCTGAAGCTGAAGCGTTTTGTAAGTTGCCTTTTATCAATATATCCGTCAAATAAATTCGATTACTTTACTTACTCACACTGGTAATAAAGCTCGACGCCAAAACACCAAGTAATAAATGTTATGGATTTAATCACAAATATTGACATTTTTCGTTCGCGACAGGATATTATGTACAGCCTCTGTGCACACTCCTTCTCCTATCATTTACAACGTAAAAGTATAATGCTTTATCAATACCGAATTCTTTTTAGCTGCGCTCGCGATAATGAGATAATTTTAAAATTAATATTAGTGCTTGTTGTCACACTATTGAAAACTACAAAGTTAGTTAATTTTTTCTGTCTTTACGTGACAACAATGATATATTCGACGATATCTGATACCAACTTCAAAACTTCCTAAATAAGGAAAAAAATATGATAACAAATGTATTGCGATTTGCTCCGAAGGAATCAGCCTTTGCCTGCTTCGTAATTTGATAACTTCATTCATCTTGTTTAAGCAAGCGTACAGAGGGCGTTTAAAAAAAGAGAAAGGCAAAAACAGCGGGCAGGAAGCCCTACACACACAAGTGTGTCCGTGCTTGATTCCAAACGCAACGGCATACGAAACGTTTCGAGAAGAATACGCGCATAACATTTGCGAATAGTCATGCTGCTCTGTGTACTCCCGCTGGCAATGTTCTAACTTGCTTCTAAGCTTCTGCTGTGCGTTCAGACGTACGTGCGTCTGTGCTTTGGCCGATCGGGTGCATTGCGGTTAGAATAAGAATGATTATGATTTATTAACTTAAATAATGTATGATTTAAACTGAACTAAGCGTAACTGTTGAAATTATCTGATAAGATTACGGCAAAATTTGCCTTGGATAACCGTGTTTTTAAGTAAACAAAACAAATTCCTACGCTAACAAACTTAAAACCTTCTGCGGCGCGTTCGTACGTACATGTCTGATTTTAATGACGTCGATGTCCACAAAAAAAGTGATACAATGCATGCATTCTATTTTGGACAAGACATATTTTTAACTTCCCTCCAAACAACCGACGTCTACATTTAGAACGCTTTTCCAAGATACCTAAGTACTTTATAACACCGGGAGAATTTAGGCTGACATCAATCACTGACGACGTTCGGGACTTAACTGAAGAGATGATGTAATCATGTAACCATGTACAGTGCTACACCGTCACGTTGCAATGAGATCGCTTGAGTAGCTTGACTACGCATTGACGTCCAGCCATGATTTTATCTCGATCACTCAAATATGTTTTGCTATAAGTAAGAAAATTCAGTGCGATCTAAAGTATTGGTTTTTCGTGTATAGAAAGCTTCAAAACTCAGAGCATTTAAGATATTGAATTTATTGCTCTATCCCTTCACCATTTAATCATCATCATGAAACAAATAACAAATTGTTTTCAAGCCTCAAGCAAACCATTAGGTCTCTCTAACAACGTTAAGCCATTGATTGACTTCCACACACTGACCGGTATGTGCAAAAACAGTGATCATGTCGCACACCACTTGCCACGTATTATACTGCGGGTAGTATCATGGCCATATTATTGCGCTGAGAATAAATTATGAATTACATTGTTCGTGATAACTGGAAAGTTGTTGAGAAAATATAACACAATGCATTGGAAAGCAAAGTCTATTTGTTGAATGGCTCAATAAATATTTTGTGCTTATTTGTTGTTAAAACAAAAATTTCTGTGGTAATATAATAGAAGGCGGAGAACTTCGGTCGTGTGGGAATATTGCGCTGATAGAGCTAGTTTGAATAACCGGTTTTAGGAGTATGAGTGTTTATATGTTCATCGATGTGTACTTAAGATGCAAGAGCAGTAAGTTATGAATATTGATTTAAGCATTTTACCTGATGTAACACAAATGATTAATAATGCAAGCAACAAAATTAGGTTATTTAAACTTCATCAATTTATGTACAAAAATTATGCAATACATAATCATTGATTTCCATATGTAAGCTGCAGTAGTGAAATAACATGAATGAAAACTTTTCACATTGTGTACTCAGATTTACTTGAGATCATATGCTGGCTAAATGATTTAATTGAGGATGCCATATAAAAATCGCTTTCTATTCAAGTGGCGGCGAATAGAACATAGCAAACGATGCGCTTATCCTACTACGGTGCACGCCTATTTAAGAACATAGCCTCTCGTTTTAAAGTAGGTTCTGAGGCTTAGCATAGTTGTTGGCTGTTCGAAAAAATCGAGAATATTGCGCTTGTCCTACTTGTGCTTTTTACCCTTCAATTTTGAATGTCACTACTGGCCACACCTAAAATGAATCGGTCCAGCAACGTTTCTTCTAGCATTTCCTGATCGAAATTACAGGTATGTGAAAGGGCCTTCATGCTAGCGGCAAAATTAGCAATGCTTTCCCCTTGTTTCTGGTTCGGTTCCGCTTATGGAACAGGAACCTTTCTAATATTTGGTTGCGTGTGGGCTTGAAATGCCGCCTGAACGCTTCCACAATCTCGCCATAAGTAGCATCTAAAGTTCTTTTGAGTGACACTAGGTCTTTTATCAGCATAACAATTTTTGGACCCACTAGTGAAATTAGTGTGGGTGCTTTCTCATTGTCTCCTATTTTGTTTATTAAAAAGTAGCAGTGCAATCTAGTTTTGTAGTCTCCAAATTCTTCCTCCAAAGGATTAAACTCCCATTGAGCCTAACAACGGCATGTGGAATTTAAGTCAGTTTAACACCCTGGGAAAAAATAAAAAATCCACAGAACAAATTATACAATCACTAGATAAATGCTGAGTTTCTTCACTAGTCTAGTCTCTCCCAGTAGTTCTACCAAAATCATCGCCGCCAATTGTCAGATCCTGACTAAGATAATATTAGTAATAGTAATGGCAGTGGCCGAGTAGCCAATTTGTGATAGCCCAGGCCACAAAACATAGCAATCCTACACTAGGCCTCACTACAGTGTTGACATAACACCAACACAGCATAGATTAGATTACACATAGACCTAGCAATATAATCCACATCAATAGACATGATAACACACCAATAACAATAGTACTGACACATCAATAGTAATACATAGAGCAAATAGTCACTCACCTCTTGATATCGCTAAACTCAGTAATTCAATTAACAGACATGTGGCCAGTGGGAGTAGAGCGGATATAGATTAGAATATATAGGAAGAGTAAAGCAGAGTTAGTAGTAAGCAGTTAGAGAATATTAGAGTTAGTACTAACCACACTTTGATAATACATACACACGCAGCGTCAACATTTACTGTTTAGTTGACTGCGACCAATAGTAAACTGGCTGCGATTGTTGCCGTCACGAGCGTTGCCAACTTTTGGTCTGTCTAACTAGAACTTACATTTCTCGCAATATTACAGTAATGTAGTGTAAAAATTCAAGTTACTAGTTAGAAACCTCTTGATGGCAGCCAGTTGCCCTCTAGACTTGGGCTGCTCGCCCAGTGAGGCGATGCGATAGATGAGACGTCGTACGAAAACAGAGCTGATCAAGTCGCATGCGACGCGTTGCATCAGTACCGCCCATTGAAGCAACTCGTATCGCATGAGAGCCCAACAAACGTTTTGTATCTGGCAACAACTCGAGCTCCGTTTTGCAGTGCTCAACTGTTGATGAGCTGCGCGGCGGGAAATTTTATGAATACAAATTCTTGTGACCGTGAAGCTCTGCTCTGTAAAGCCCATTTGCATAACATACCCTGGCAGTTTCTACCACTGTATAGCACATCACTTAATCATACAGCGCCGATCGTTCCTGTACAAGGCATATCAATTTTTTACTTGTGTCCATTTCCGTTTGGAAGGTTATCACAGAAAAATTAAGCTCGTACGTGATATCCAACTGCCAAACAAGCTCAAGCGTCGAAGTCGTTAGTCAGTGCTAGCTGCAAGCGGTATCGATGCCAGGCAGCACCATTTTTTGGTATTTCATGTTCTGCAGCATTGCATAGAAAAATCTTACTCATCTCAATCGGCATTTAGTATGACTATTTAATGTCTATTTGATTCATTTGTGGGTTCTGAAACTTTTAGGGAGTTTTTATTGCGCTATGGTACATGTTTCATTTCAATTATCGCTAATATATTTTGTATATTGTGAACCTCACGCGGTCGCCTAAGCATGCATCACTTTTGGGAGAAAAATTTATTGCATCCTCATAAATAATTCCCTATTAATTATTCTTATATTCATCCATATACAACCAAAATGATGTTATGACAACCTGCACAGAAGTAAGTGACTATCACCTCGTCGCACGAAAAATGCAACATGCATCATTTTGGTGCGACAGACAAATGAGGAGGAATGAAGGCAGGAGTTGCATCGCCTCATTGGGCGCTAAGCTGCCGCCATAGCCATGTGGCTAGAGGGTTCTGCCGCCTTGCGGAAGACCCGGGATCGAATCTCGGCGCTGGCAGTGGCGATTTTCTCTGTTGGGTATAGGAGGAAAATTCCAAGCACAATACCCCACTCTACCCAGGTATCTGAAATAAGTACCGGTCTCGACCGGGGGAAAGCGTCATGGCGTCCTGGCGTTAGTTATAAGGCATTTGAAAATCCAATATACAAGGTGATATTTATCAGGCTTGATTGGAAATAAAACATCCGTAGATGCCTTCATTCTTTATTCTCATTCTTTAAGCTGGTCAACACAGTGCTATTCCTACGGTGCTGTAAATGAACCATGCGATTTCGCAAGGCGTCGCACCAATCGCATCGTATCACGTTATTTCAGTGGGCGGACTGCCTTAGGCCGCCCGCCCACTGAAGCCGCCCACCTTACCTTATTTACCCCTCAAATCTCGATTCTAGTCTATTTGTGTTCAGTAATACTGCTGAAGGACCCCAGCTGAAGGGTTTTAATTACCGCAGAATACCCTAAAACAGCTAATCCTGACCAATGATCTACAAATTAACTAAAAGGTAAATGGACTGGTTTCCAGAGCTCCGTCAGTATGAATTAGCACTGTGTTACATACTGCATGAGCGTCAGGCGGGAAGGCCAGTTGAACGACGTTAGAATGCTGGTTTGATATCCCAGACGATATCACGTACAAGATGTTTGCCAAATACCTGTCGAATTATGTTTGATGCCCGCTTTTTGCCAAGGCACACCTTTTTCAGCGACTCCTGATCTGGGAACAATGTTTTCATAAAACCAAAAAAGGCTCACACAATGAGATAGGCTGGTGGTGCTATGCTAAAAACGCACAAGCTTGCAGTTCAATTTTACATGCACGATTTACGGGAGGATCATTGGATAGCACGTAGCTGGCAATTGATGGGGTTTTCTTTGCCATCATAGATCGTTGTTTGTGTCTCTGAGAGCATGTGACGCTTGATCTCCGATTTCCCACAAGTAATATCGGTTCGACAAATCTTACAATATGCCCCATCGTTTTGCTCTGTTGGTTTTGAGGACTTGGCTAACCATCCCTTGAACTCAGGTTCCGATGTCCACGAATCTTTAAATTTCTGCTGGTGTTTTTTAGCTTTCACGTGGAGCTTTCCTTTTTTCGAGGTGGTATCGTTGGCTCTTCCTCACTCGGTGCGCGATCATCTGCCATGCTGCAAGATATGCAATAATATGTTTACCTATCACTAGCATAGTTATCTATTTTTCATTTAATTTTCCACCCATTCACGCGCTTCAGCCATTCCTTCCACATGCTCAATCTAACTAACACTTTGATCCACTCTCTCTGGTGACTTTCTGTCTTCCCTCACACATGACCTCGTCATATCTTTTCATCACGGATTTTATCCAATCTTGCTACATCACATATGCTGCTCAGAGACTTCGTGTCAATCACTTTCACTCATCAACTCATAAAGTTGATCGTAAAGTAATCAAATTTATTCATTTCCTGAAGGACGGGTGAGGAAATTTAGGGGTTTTTGGGAAAAACTACCTTGCCTGTATTAATATGTATGAACTTTCCTAAACACGCAGTTGCTAGAAGCCCTAGTGCTTCAATTTCGGTTGATCGAATTCTAGGCATGATCACATCTATATCTAATTCTACGTCCATGTTACAGCGCCTAAGAAAGATGGTGAGAATACAAACATATATTGCAAGTTTTAAGTCAATAACTGTACTCTTTTGTTTATTTGAATTTTTGTAACTAATTTTATAGCTTCTTCCTTTTGACTTCAGCACCTTTTGTAACTCGAAGAATCAAAGAATCCTGTCTAAAATTTGTTTGTTTACATCGCTACAATAACACGCTTCGTTGGCGTGTAATATTGTTAAGAAATAGGACGTGTTCCACATAATTAGCTGGCAAAATACCGGCGCTGTGAGGTAACTCTGCTGTTAATTCAATGACTATCACAAGAATGAACCTATTAATTATTTCTACTATGAAATATATTAGCTGTGGTATTTAAAAATACAACAAACATACCTGTCAATATTCTGTTGAAACTTATAAGCACACGCGCAATCAGAACAGGACAGTGACTTTCATCGACTGGCGGTTGCTGACACCGATCGAGTTTTTTATTAGCGAAATGCAACTCAAAATCATTTGTCAAAACGAAGTGGACAAGAGATATTATGGCTTCGTACCTTGACGCCGTTTTTCGTGAGCGATACCTGATGACATTCAAATGTGCGACTTAAACTAGAGCAGCAGTGCAGTTTGGCGAACACTAAAATTATTGAACTAGAAAAACAGTCTGACTATCTCTCATGTCAAACAAATTTAGATTACTCGATTTAAATTATAGGTGGACCGTCCCCAGGGAAAACATGTACATAGTTGCAGATATCGGCTCGAGTAGACAAAATCACATGGGCAGTGGTCACATAAATATCTGGACATATTCTCAGTCTGCTTCAAATTCGCTTTAGCTCTAGGCTTCCACCCTACTGACTGGCGCAGCTTGCTCAGCACAGCTCATGGGTTAGGAGCCGACATATTATTGACATTCAAAAATGTATTTTGTTTCTCAGCCAAAAATAATAAAAAATCTGGGCTATGAACTGTCAATATATGAAGTTCTAAGTACTAACTAGCTTTTTACATCCTATGAGGCGCCAGTTCAACAATTTATATAATATAAGTTATCAAATTCCTGGCATCACAATGCAGCACACTAGCTGGGGGGAGCACCAAAAAATTCACTAAGGCTGGCCTAACTCGATATAGGTGGTTCGCCGGTCGCCAGAAGCATCTTTGAATGCTCTAGGAACCGGCTGTTCACAACTGTCTGACACACAAAACACATATAAAAGAGACACGTGTGGCTAATTGGGAGCACGAATATTCTAAATCAGATGTCTTACAAACACGATTACTCTGGGACCACCGCTTAAGGCAAAATAGTGAGAGAACGTTTCAACTTGACGGCTACAGCCAAACAAAGCCGCTACGCTGGGCTTGCGGACCAGCGCGTATCGTCCGCGGTGATGTTGCCACAAGGTTATCCAGAATTCGGGGGGCGCTGGATAAGGACTAGTTCAGTGGCGGGACGCACCACTCTTTGGACCTTATCGTTGTCGCTTCGTCGTGCGAGCCGCACAGTGGCTGTCCTCAGCGACCCATCGTGATAGGGAAGGGTCTCTTCGATGACGCCTGTTGGCCAGACTGTTCTCCTAGCCATCTTCTCCCTCACTAGAACAATGTCTCCTTTCTTAAGCGGTGGGTTGACAGCCCTCCATTTGCTGCGCTGTTGTAGTTCGTAGATGTAGCCTCTCCTCCACCTCAGCCAAAACAGATCTGCTAAGTACTGCACCTTTTTCCATCGCAGCTTCCCGTAAGCGAGGTCGTGTTGGGCGAGCGCAGACTTATCGTGCTGTGGCGTGCTGGTCTTCTGCGTCAGGAGCATGTTTGGGAATGGTTCGTTGGGGTCGAAGGACGTCTCCCACAGCTGGGTGGAGTTCACGATAACTGCCGCTTCCTGCAGTAGGGTGTATAATTCGTCGAAGAACAAAGGGTGTTGACCAGCGTGTAGGAGGGCTGCTTCTAGACACCTTCGAATATGACCTATCTTGCGCTCCTATACTCCGCCAAAATGAGAGGCATGCGGCGGGTTCATCTCCCAACGCACTCTCAGGTCCAACAGGGCCCGACTGGCCTGCTGGATGTTGACTTCTTCGGCTAGGTTCTTGGCTCCGACGAAGTTGGTGCCTCTGTCAGATCGCAGGATTGTGCATGGACCTCGTACCGCTATGTACCTCCTGAAGCTGTTGATGAAGGTAGGAGTGTCGAGGGATGGCAGCATCTCGATGTGAACTGCACGACAAGCGAGGCACGTGAAAAGCAGAACCCAGCACTTTCTAAGGAGGACGTTCCTTCCTGTGGATGGCCCGTTGTTTATCATCGTGACCAAAAACGTCGAAACCCACGAAGGTTAAGGGCGGCGCGGTTTCGGAGCGTTCCTTCGGTAGTTCGGCCATTTGTGGGGTCAAGAAAGAGGCTCTTAGTCGCTGAAAGATGACGCATTTCCGAAGTAACTTCTGTATCGCTCTCCGGCCGTTCTCGATGTGGTACCCGGCTTCTCGGATGGAAGCGTGGGTCACGTGCCAGCCTTGATGCTTTGTCTTTTGATGGTAGTACATCATGACAGCGGCACTGATGGGGTGGGTAAAAGGGAGCAGCATGGGGTGCTTGATATCTTTTGGGAAGTCTGAGACGGCCAGTCGACCTCCCACTCTGATCAGCCCGCTTTGGTCGACAAAGGGTGCGAGGCTGGAAAGTTTGTGTCGAGGGCCTATACTTCCCCCTTGACGCATCCAGTTGAAAAGATCTGAGAAGGTGGACTTCTGGGCCTCCAGGACCAGGGCGTTGTGAGCTAAGGCTTGGGGGTCGGCAACCGTGATGTGGCTGTTCTGGTTGGCTCTTCTAAGAAGGACTCTGTTGAGCAGCTTCTGTGACAGAACTACTACTCTGACGGCGATCCTCAGAATGGCTGACCATGAACTGAATTTTGAGAAGAGTTTGGAAAATAGGAGTTCATAGACGTTTCCTGTCGATCGAAAGACTTGTGCGTCGGCCCTTCTTTCAACCTCAGGGAGTTCTCCGAGGTCCGCTGAGTAGCCCGAGGTGGAGGAGGGGGAGACTACGTCATCGATTAGAAATGCTGGACCCTGTAGCCAATCTGTCTGCATTAGTCTCGAAGGGTCTGTTGGTCTCGAGGCTAGGTCGGCGGGGTTCGATGTGGTGTCAACGTAGCTCCATTGGGACGGATCGCTGCTTTGGCGAATGATGTCCACTCTTCTCTGAACATACCGACTGAATCTTGCCGAGTCGTTTCTGATGTAACCCAGCACAACCTTGCCGTCCGAATAGAAGTACACCCGAGCGGGTTTCCTTTTCAGCTCCTGTATGTTTTGCAGGCTTGACAACACTGCTCCCACTGCCGCGCACAGCTCTAGCCTAGGAATCGAAGTCGCAGCTCTTGGAGCCACTCGGCTTTCTCCGTGCACAAAAGCGACGTGACCTTGGCCGTTGTTGGTGATCGTACGCAGGTACGTTACGTTTCCAATTGCCTCCTGTGAGGCGTCCGAGAAAATGCGCAAGGTTTGGGTGTCATCCCCATTCGATTCCCGCGGAAGGAAGCACCTTGGAATTGAGAGTTCGTGCAGGCATCGGAGGCTCTAGAGCCAGCGCAGCCACGACTGAACTATGCAGCTTGGAATGGGTTCGTCCCAATCCAACGTCTTCCCACCAGATGCTCGGTCGGTTTCGGAGAGCAGGTTTCGTAGGATGAGTTGTCCGCAGAGTGTGACTGGACTGGCGAACCCGATAGGATCGTAGATCGAATTGATTGCAGATAGCAGTCCTCGCTTCGTGTGGGGGCGGTCTGGTATGTTCACTTTCAGCACAAAGCAGTCGCTGGCAATGTTCCACGACACGACGAGGGGGCTATGGTTGGGGGCTGTAATCAGGTCGATGTCGTCTTCAGTCGCTCTCTTGCCTTGAGGACCTCTATGGAGTTGAACATGATCTTGTGCAGTCTGATGTGGTACCGCGAAAGATGGTATTTAGCTGTTCGCAAGATCCCGATGGCTTTGATGGGGTTTGGAGCGGTTCCAAGTCCGTCGTCGCAGTAGAAGTGCGACGTTACATAATCTTGTGCTGCCTCGAGGTGTTCTACATCCTCGAACTGCAGTTCGCTGGCGGTTCCTTTCGCAGCGCGGTGAAGGCAAATCGTGGCTACGGCGGGGCTGCTGGTGTTACCAAATACGTGCACGCGCGCTCGATGTGGCACGAGGGGCTTTTGAGGGTCGTTGTCGGCCCACCAGTAGAATCTCATTAGGTTCCTGTGAGCATGTGGTACATGGAAGGCATGGAACATGCTCTCAACGTCGGCTACGAAGGCGATCTTGTGCTCTCGGAATCTCGTTAGCACGTCCCGCAAACGGTTGTTGTAGTCTGGTCCTGACAGTAGGCACGTTTTGAGGCTTGTTTCTTGATATTTGGCCGAGCTGTCGAAGACGAGCCTCACTTTGGATTTCTTCTCTTTAACCACTGGGAAGATGGGGAAGTACCAGGTGAGGCCACCCTGTTGATTCCTTTCGTGCACAGGTATCTGCTCGACGTGTCGCATGTCAAGATTTTTCTTCATGGCGTCAAGACACTGCTGTAACTTCGTCGACTCTTTCTTTAGCCTCTTCAACGTGTTCTCTTGACGACGGAACACGGCCGCTTTGTTGGTGGGCAACGCCGCGTCGAGCGATCTCAGCGGCAGTGGTACTTCAAGGTGTCCCTCGCTATTTACTTTTATTTCCTCCATCGTTTTCAAGAACTTGCGGTCGTCGTGAGACAGACCAGGCATCTCGTCGTCGGGCTGTTGGACAAACATGTCCTTTTCGGGGGATGGCCTGAAGCACATCTTAGCGCTGAGATGTTCGTGAGTGGTTTCGGCTGCAATCTTTAGAATTGTGCATCTTCGCCCGACTGAGGGGCTGGCGATGTCACTCACTTTGCCGACTACAGCCTAACCCAAGGCAGTGTGATGGACAAATGGAGCGCTTTGACGATGTTGGTCGGCGTGGCTGTACAGTAAGTCCTCAATGTCTGTCCCGAGAAGATCCGCGACTTCTGCTCTGTTTTCAAGAGCGAGAAAACGAGGAGCGAAATGAGCTTTCTCCGGAGTCCTATCCACACGCTCTCTGGTCTCGACTTCCTTCTTGGTGTCGGGAATAATATCGCACTCGGACATTGGTGGGAGTTCGAAGACTTTGCTTTCGAAAAACCCCTATCTTCAATCCAGACACACATCTACCCTGTCGAACGACAGATTGTTTGGACAGGGTCTCTAGTGTGTAGTACGATTTAGGACCTGTCACCCGAAGTGTGTCAAACAACTTGGAAGAACAGAATGAAGTCGTGCTCTGCTCGTCGAGTATGACGTAGACGCGACACGACTGACCCGACCTCCCGTCGAAGACGTCGGCTCGTACGGTTTTGCTGCACGGTCTACCTCCGGCGTAGCCGAGCGAGAATTCAGCGCTCTGGCTTTCGGATTCTCTACGACTTCACTCTGGGTTTGTTTGCCACTCGGGTCCTGCTTGAAGCGTGCCCTGCTGACGGCCATTCTGGAATTTTCGGCCTTTTCCCGGTCGAGGTGGGCCGTCGTGCTGTGATTGTCGGCTCCGCAATCATCGCACTTCACGACTTCTTTGCAATGTTTGGCCCAGTGAGTGCCTAGGCAACGGTAGCATAACTTGTGCTCGCGTATGAAGTCCTTCTTCTTCTGAGGTCCCATCTTTCTCACCGCTTGGCACGAGCTTGTCTCGTGCAGTGCGCCCTGGTGGAGGAAACAACTGCTGGGTTGATTTCCAGAGAATGCGAAGAGGACTCGAGGGGCCCTTGGTTTAGGGCGAGCGGGGGCCGCGGTGTCGTGTCGAGCGCTCATCCAGTTGAGGTTCGAGGCTCAGAAGCTATCGCACTGCGTGTCTGCCAGTGTCCTGATGAATTCGCAGAATCTCACAAAATCTGGTAGTGACCCGGTTAGTTTTCTGTGCCTAGTTCTCTCGCTTCTCCAGGCATCCAGTACGAAGTAGGGCAGTCTCTCTACGACGGGGGATAGCCCCATGTCGGTGTTCAGGAAGGATAAGGCGGGAGTATACCTCATGGTATGCTGGATCGCTAGGCAGACGTTCGGTCAGGCTGTTAGCTACCCTGTCGCTGGCGCCGAAACGAGTCTTCAATTGGTCGATGATGTGGGTGAGCAGGGCCGCCGTGTCCAGATAGGTCGCCGACATGATATCTTCGATGAGGCTTCTCGGTTCGCCACGAGTGTGACTCGTGAGAATCTCGATGACGTCGATGGGCTCCACGGCGAGCCTTTCCATCCTTCTCCTGAGGGCATCGAACCTTCTATGGAACATTTGGGCCTCTCCCGCGCAAGGCTGGCTGGGCGCTCTTTTTAAGTCTTCGATCATCGAGGGTCTTATATCTCCGTCGATCACTGGTGGCCTTGTTTCGAAGACCACGGCGGGTGAGCTGGTGGAAACCTTGGGCTGGAATGATGGCGCGGAGGGGTTCATTGGGGGCACGCGAGTAGCGTCGCTGGGTGTGACGTTCGTAACCACCGCCGCGCCCTCTGCGGGCTCCATGACGCAGTGTTGGAACGCCTGGTCGACCCAGGCTCCAGTGCGAGCATCCTTGTGCTCGGTGTCTTCCTCGTCGAAAAGTTGATCCTTTTCCGTACGGTTCCCACTCCTCCATTTTGACCTCTCAATGGTGATTTGTGCCAACACCACCGATGGGTCTTCCGTGAGGTCAATAAGCATTTTCTGATTGCCTTGGCCAGGGGACGCGTGGAACTCAGACTCCCTATCCTTGTGGTGGGAGCTAGCGCTTAGAAAGCTCTGGCTGTGGTCGCTCTCCCTGCCTTGGCTCTGGCTGTGATAGCTCGAGCGTTGGTGACTCTGGCTTCGATGGCTGGAGCTGGCCTGGTCGTTGCCCTAATGTTTGGAGCCGAGTTTGCTCTGACTCTTAGCCGAGGGAGATATTGAGGACCTGTCTCGCTGATTTGCTACGTCTTGCTGCTGGTTCTTAGGCGAGATCTTCTTCGACTTTGAGCTCCTGTGCTCGGAAAGTTTCTTCGCCACACTCCGTAACGAACTCTCCAAGAGTTTCTCGTTCCTGTGGTCTATTGAAATTGCTTACGCCCTTCTGCGGGCTCTGGCGAGTGTCAATGAGTCCCGAGTGACTGTCGCCTCTGCGGTGGCCCTTGAGTTCTCAAGAACGGTGACCAACTGCTCACCGATTACTTTCACTTCCTTGGATTTGGCTATAATTCCAGCGTATACCTGTTCAACTTCGCTGGAAGTTCTGAGCTCTCGTGGTGCTGCACCATTCAGGAGGCCGTTCAGGGCTGCCAAGGCTGTATTGAACCTGTCTTGCAGCTGGGGAAGCTTGGGCGTGGTTTTGCGTTCCTGTGAGGTCATCTCTGACTCTGGATGACTCACTACAAGCCTCTCTTTGAAGACTTCTTCTTCGTGGAACACCTCCCGGTATGTTTTTTACTGTCTTGACTCAGCTGCGACTCGGCTATCTTTGTTTGTGAGCCAGAGTAGTGGGCGGGGACGGAACAAAAAAGGGTGAATTACGTTTTCTTTATTTCGGAATCCGTGGCGCCGTAAACTGCCAAACAAGGACATTTTTTAGTTTTCTAAAATTATAAATGATCGCACGATAAGGAGATTTTTTAGATTGAAATTAACGAGATAACTGAGGAAGAAATGAAGTGAGTGAGATAGTAACTGAATAAAACATCTCATGGCGACTCACTATATGGACGTGGATCAATTATGTCGAGATTAAATGCATATTGGAATATCTGAGGCAGAAGATGGATTGGCCTTCTAGATAGGAAACACATTTTGTAAACATACACCTTCTGTAAACATACACATTTGCAAACATACACATGGGATCAAAGGAGGACAGTCTACTCGCGCACACTAATTTAATTGCAGGGACTCACTTTGAAATTAGATCCAACGGTTTACACAAATTAAGTGCTGCTGTAGGCGCGGGTTTACAACTTGCAGAAAGATAGCCTGACAACATCTTATTTTTAAATACTTACAAACAATGGGGGACGGTATTCTCACGCCTCCATATAATTCTATTTTCAACCTACATAAATGAAGGGGCTATCTTATTAAAATTCTTTACTCTGCCTGTGGAAAAGGCATTTGAAAGGGTTAGGTCTCTGATGCAGAGGCAACGCTACAACAGGAACAGCAAACCAGCAGTTACACTAAATTTCACAGGTAAGCACGACGGCTTATTCAGCCGTAAAATAGTCAGGGCTTAAAATTAATGTATATGAATATAGCAGATCAGCCATAATTATCTAATATCCAAATGGCTATCTCATTGATCAGCCTAACGCTGAAAGGGGTTAAAATGAATCAGCGCAAGTTCCTACACATTTTGTAATAAGGCTGAGTAAATTCCCTAGAAGTTGGACTCCTTAGGGCTCAAAGGTAGCTGCACTCAAATTTGATCATATTATTGAACTAGAAAAATAGTCTGACTATCTCTCATGTCAAACAAATTTAGATTACTCGATTTTAATTATTGGTGAACCGTCCCCAGGGAAAACAAGTTCATAGTTGCTGATATCGGCTTGAGTACACAAAATCACATGGGCAGTGGTCACATAAATATCTGAACATATTCTTAGTCAGCTTCAAATTCGCTTTAGCTCTAGGCTTCCACCCTACTGACTGGCGCAGCTTGCTCAGCACAGCATGGGTTAGGAGCCGACATATTATTGATATCCAAAAATGTATTTAATTTCTCAGCCAAAAAATAATAAAAAATCTGAGCTATGCACTGTCAATATATGAAGTTCTTAGTACTAGCTAGCTGTTTACATCCTCTGAGGCGCCAGTTAAACAATTTATATAATATGATTTATAAAATTCCTAGCATCACAATGCAGCACACTAGCTGGGGGGAGCACCAAAAAATTCACTAAGGCTGGCCTAACTCGATATAGGTGGTTCGCCGGTCGCCAAAAGCATCATTGAATGCTCTAGGAACCGGCTGTTCCCCACTATCTGACACACAAAACACATATAAAAGAGATACGTGTGGCTAATTGGGAGCACGAATATTCTAAATCAGATTTCTTACACACACGATTACACTGGGACCACCACTTAAGGCAAAATAGTGAGAGAACGTTTCAACTAAACGTCTACAGCCAAACAAAGCCGCTACGCTGGGCGTGCGGAGCATCGCGTATCGTCCGCGGTGATGCTACCACAAGGTTATCCAAAATTCGCGTCTTGTAAGACGCGACAGGTGTTGTGGTGTTTGCCACCGCGAGAGGGCGCTGCAACGGTGTGCGCTCGGGCCGAGCGAGACAGTGATTTTGCCGCCGCTTCCGGATGGCTGCGAGTGGGAAGGCTAGTGTGTGAACGAGAGCAGTACAGTGAGGGATGGAGCTTACGTTCTTGGATTCGAGTTGCGCCTTTATGTATTACCGTGAGGCTGTAATAGAGCTGTCTAGTTTGCGTAGAAACTAGAGTCTTGCGGTGGGAAAGCTGCGTAGTTGTCCGAGGTGAGAGTGCCCGGCAAGTTGAGGAGTGATCTTCTTGCTCCTGAGCCTGAGAGGAGAGGTGACGGCTGCATCTCTGAACAGTCGTACAGTGGGAGAGCATCGTACCTGGTGGCACGGGTCTCCAGCTGAGAAGACGACTGTGAGGAAGGTAAGTCCGAGTGCTGGTTAGCGTGCTACCGTCTCACTCGCGACTTTATTTTCCGGTTAAAGAGCACAAGCTATCTAGGCCTTTAGCGTTAGCCTGTGGTAACCATCTATATTGCTAGCAAGATGGCGGAGATTGAGGCAGCTGCGGCGGCTGGGGTTGGCGATCCGGGACCGTCAGTGCCTCCGACGGGGAGCATGCCGGGCTCGCTCGTGGATGTTAACATGTTGGCAAACATCCTGACTCAGGTGCATGGCCCGATCCAGGATCGGTTGGCTAGGCAGCTGCCTAAGTTGACTGGCGATGGATCGATCGATGCGCTGGATGGGCTGGAGAATCTGGAGAGGCTCTGCCAGCTGGAGCGCTTGGCGCCAACCGACGTCATTGCGTTTATGCTTCACGGCAATGCCGCTCGGATGTTTCGCTGCATGACTGTCGGTGATGCTGCTCAGTGGCAGGTAGTTAGGTCTACGCTAGCAGCGCAATTCGCGTGGCCTTTACAAGACGCTTATAGGCGGTACACTGAGCGTCGGCTTGGAGCTGTCGAATCGGTGGACGTATTCCTTGATGACTTGGCGCGTCTAGGTGGGAGAGTGGGGTTGACCAAGGGAGATTTGATCTTCAGGCTCAAATTTTACGTAGGTCTTACCACTGCTTGGTACACTTGGGCAGTTGCGCGTGAGGACGCGTATACTGCGCCGTTCGACGCTCAGGTGTCGAAAGTGCGGGAGAGAATGACCGCACAGAGGACTATGGCCGGGCGAGGCCAGGGGGTGAAGCTTGGTGCTCGCCATAGTGCTCGCCATAGCCATGCTGCTAGAGGTTCTGCCGCCATGCGGCAGACCCGGGTTCGAAACTCGGCGCTGGAGGTGGCGATTTTCTCTGTTGGGTATAGGTGGAAAATTCGTAGCACAATACACCACTTTACCCAGTTGTCTGAAATGGGTACCGGTTTTGACCTGGGGAAAGCGTCATGGCGTCCTGGTGTTAGTCATAAGGCATTTGAAAATCCAATGTACACGGTGATATGTATCAGGCCTAATTGGAAATAAAGCATCCGTAGATGCCTTCATTATTATTATATTATTGGGGGCAGACCTGGCTGCTTCTGGGAAGCAGGGCAGTGATGGCAGGGGTGCTTGCTACCGCTGTTGCGGTTCACACCGCGTGAGGGTGTGCCCGCAGAAGCAAGGCAATGCGGCGCCTGCTCGCAGGGGGGCCGTGAAGGCTCCCGCCAGAAGGAAGTCCGCATGCTTTGCGTGCGGAGAGACCGGGCATTTTGCCCGTGACTGTCCCACGGCAGCTCCGTCTAGGATGGTGGCTGGGCCCACGGCTGGTCGGTCGGGTTTCTCTTCGGAGGACGCCAGTCGGGGCGACGCTTCCTCCTCGATGGAAACCTCGTAAGCCGGGCTTACCGGGGGTCTCCTCTCTCCGAGGGAGGTGATGGTGCCCCTTCGGAGAGAGGGACCTTGAGCGGAACAAGTGTGTCGCAGAATCGGGGCGATCTAGGATCTCTCGGAGCGACTGGTGTTACGACTTTAGTCGTTGCCAGTCGTTCGTGCCCTTTTGAATGGGTATTGTTCTTGGTGTCTTGTAGACTCCAGGAGCGAGGGACGGTGGTTTGTCCGCGGGTGGTGGTGGGCCAACGCCTCCGACCGGAGCGTCCGCTGCTAACGGCAGACGGCAGAACTTCCTGTGAGGGGAAGCACTGCCGTGTGGTAGTCGGGCTGCAGGGACATTGTTTGGTGTCACTGCGCTCATCATGCAGGAGTTGGGAAATTTTGACGTTGATTGTCTCCTGAGGAGTGATGTCATTGATCACTTGGGGGGCGTCACCGTCAGGAGAGGCCCTGACTCGAAGTATGAAGTTGACTGGGGGATATCCTGGTCAGATGGATGCCCAAGGGGTCCCGCAATGGATTCGCCTGTGCCAAGCTGGGAGCCGGCCTGGTGACAGGGGCGGAGTCGGTGGATTCGAGAGGTGCGCCAGCACCGATCGAAATTATAAACCCTGATTTTGTTGGTAGGTAGTTGGCGGTGGTCCGAGAAGCCGCCCGAGGGGTTTCAGACTCGGATTGCGGAGTACGGATGTACTCGGGCGCCTCTTGTGCGTGAGCGTTATGACGCAGAGATTCAGAGTTGGATCTCGAAGGGTTGGTTGAGGCGTTGACATGGCCCCATCTAGGGCGTCATTCCGTTGCTGGCGATAGTGCAACCAACGAAGGACAAAATCCGTCCGGTCATGGATTATCGTGAATTGAAAGGTTTTGTCGAGTGTCACACTGGTGATGACATGGTCGCTCTGTGTGGCGACAAGATTCGGAAATGGCAGCAGCTGTGGGGCGGGCTTAAGGTCGTCCACCTTAAGTCTGCGTACCTGCAGATCCACTTTTCCGAGGATCTGGGGCGATACCAGATCGTGAAGTTTAAGGGTGTGCCATTTGATGTCAATCTCCGGGTGATTGATGGCTGCGAGAACAACAGCTTTGATGTTTGTGATAAGGTGTGAGTGAAACTCCCACTGCCCTCATGCACGAAGCAGTGGACGTCAGTTGAGGTCACCGGCGTCGTGTCTAAGCACGTGGTGTGCGTAGACGGCATGCCTAGACATGTGTGCGACGTTAGGAAACGTCAGTTTGGGGGTGAGTGGAGCAGGGTTCCTGAGAACCATGGTGGTGTTGCTGGCGCTGTGGAGCCCGAAGCAATGGTCTTCGGTGGAAGGGCAACTGCGGTGCAACTCCATTTGCGTTGCCGGAGGGAGTTGTAGTTGACGCCTTAAACAAGGTGCCCGTTGAGCCGGCGACGGATCGCGAGTCGACTGATGATTCCCCGGAAGAGGAGGGCGATGAGCGAGACGCTGTTGGCAGTGATGATCAGGAACATCGGAAGGAGCCTGAGCCATTGAGGCGGTCGCGCCGTGAGCGACGGCGTCCCACATACTTGAATGAGTATGAGTGCTAAGCACAGAACAATGTGTGTTTCGTGAGAAACTGGGGGAGATGTGGTGTTTGCCGTCGCGAGAGGGCGCTCCAACGGCGTGCGCTCCAGCTGAGCCAGACGATGATCTTGCTGCCGCTGCCGAACGGGTGCGAGTGGCAACGGCAGTGACTTTCGACAGCGGTACAGTGAAGACGTAGATTACGTTCCTGGTTTCGAGTTGCGCCTCTGCTCATTATCGTGAGGCTGAGATTGAGATGTTCTCTCATCTCATTAAGAACACACTTGACGAAAAGTCTAGGTTATTATTGATTCAGTCTTTAGTTTTATCGCGTCTAGACTACTGCAGTCTTGTGTGGGGAGATTTACCTCAATATCGTCAGGAAGAGTTGCAGAAGTGTTTTAACTTCGCCGCCAATGTGGTATGCAAAGGAAATTTTAATAAATACGATCATACCAACTCTCCTTTAAGAAAACTCGACTGGATCCCAATACCGAACAGATTCGTGATCCAAAAAGCTCGACGAGTGTTCTCTCTGTACCTCCCTCAAAGTATTGCAGATGTGGTAAAAAATATTTTCCATCTAATGTCCCAAACAAAAAAACAATTCGGAGGAATGATGTCTTGGTCAGTTACCGTTCATTTAACGTGGGACAAAAAGCTCTATCAGCTTCTGGAGCTTTTTTTGTGGAACAAGCTTCCCGAGCATATCAAAAACTGTAAAACTGTAAAAGAATTTAGAGTTAATGTGTCACGTCATTTTGCATTTCTGCCATAGGGTCTGCAGCACTTTGGTGTGAATTTCCCATTTACCTGAAATTTTAATTTTCCTGAAATTTCTGTTAGAAGATTAGGAATTATTTCATTTTACGTTTGCTAAGCCATTCTAATATTGATTTCACTTGTTTCTGTCGACTATAATGAGCACCACAGCCGTCAGTTCAATGCAGTGGAATGAACGTTTTTTCCATAATTAGGAGTATTTCCTCATCTTTATTCTGTTATTTTTCTCTTTTCTATATTTATATAACGTCCGTATGACAAACACTCTGAAATACATTTTGTGCGTGCACCAATATAAAGGTTTTTAGATGTGAAGGCTGTGCTATGTTTTCAATAAATTAAAATATGGCTAACGTTGTCTCACTATTTCCAAATCCTTCTCGAAGATGTTTCAACCGATTTCGGCTGAGCTGGGGAAAGGGGGGTAATTAAGCATTTTATTTATTGTTTATATTTTTCCGTGCGTTCAGCGCACACTAGCTCTGAACTTTCTAATCGAAAAAAATCTAAATTTCCGTAATTAAAATTATGACTTTGGACCATTGTTGAATCTCCCTATTACTTGCCATATTTTTGTAAATATTCGCAACTCAGATGTGATATCCGGCCACACTGTTATTCCATTTTATCCCATGTACACATACTGAAGATTTGTGATAATGCTGAAGATTTGTGTTGTTCCTTGACTGTAACCTGAGTTTTCTTAAAAAAAATTATGAAGAAATTAAAAACCTGTTCATTTATACGTTTTTCGAAGTCTCTTTTCCTTTTAGTTATTTTTTCCCGAATAATTTCTTACGATTACAGTGAGCTCGACATTTTCGATGTATGAGATGGTAGGTTGTTTTTTATCTTTTTATTTTACATACATAAATTTTTTGTTATATATATTATTTTTCAATTAGTACGCATTAATATGTGTGTGTACGTATGTAGGTACATGTATATCTACGTAAATAGGTATACAATTATGCATGTTTCGATTTCATTTCTTTACTCGAAAACCATCTGGTTAACTTTATTGCACTAGCGAAATGATTCAATAATAGATCTATCACTTCCCCAAAGGGCGTTTCTGTGAATTGGAAAAATGATAAATACAACTAGTGAAATAAAGTGCAATTTGAGCATATGAAGCGTGGTAAAATTTTCTTGCTGTCCGTATGTTGAACGAGCTATAAATTTTGAAGCTGAGTATATGCTTGTTTGTTTACGCATTTCTGTCAAAATTTTGTAGATATTTGCTAATCATGAGTGATATCCGGCCTACACTGTATCTCCATTTTACTCCATGTACCCATGTCCGCAAGATGTTGCAGAGAATACCGAGAGGATATGAAATACGTTTTTTTTGTTGTTTCTTTACGGTAACTTGAGTTTTCTTAAAATTAATTTTAGGAAATTAAAAACCATTTCATTTATACGTTTTTCGAAGTATTTTATCCTATTCCTTATTCTCCCTCAGGTTATTTCTTACGATTACTCAGAGCTTGACTGTCATTTTAGATGTAGCAAGAGCAAGATTGTTTTTTTTATGTTTATTAGTATTTTTCATACATTCATTTTCAATACGTTTATATATGAATATGTGTGTATAAGTGTGTGCATGTGTATGTGTGCGCACGCAAATATGAATGTCTATGTATCTGTGTGCACATGTAAACGTTTGCCCGTATATATACACACACACATTTGCATGTATATGTTTCTATTTCTATTTTTTTATTAAAAGCAAAACCTCAAGACACATTACATTTTACCTAAAGCTCTGCGATCAGTTAACACTGAACTACAATCCACAAATGAAAAAATTTATTGCGCTTGCTTAATGATTCATAAATCGATCTACCACGACCTCGAAGGGCATTTCCTTGAATATATGAAATTAAAAGTATAAACAGACATTTTTTATTTCATTTTTACGTGTAAGTTTGTTCACGCATTTCTAGATGTGCGTGCTGTGTTGCGCGATGTTCTCTATAAATTACTGTGTGACTAACCTTTTCTCAATACTTGATTGTCATTTACGATAGTTCGATGGAATCATCGATAGATTTACGATGGAATCTGCTCCGGTATAGCGTTTTTTGTCTTTTTCTTACCTCGATAATACCACTAATAACTTGGGAGTTCCAAAGAATTCTTTGGTAGTATTTGAATTATTTATAAGTTGTGAGACATCTCATGGAATATAAAATATCCAAGAGATGATATTTTTTATTTCTTATTCAACTTCCCCTTGACAGAGTTTGACTGTTAGCATGTCACGTACATGGTTTGTCTATTAGTACGCTATCAGGTACTAGCCTGAAATAATATTAGTAGTAATAGCAATAGCAAAGTAGCCAATTTAAGATAACATATGCCAAAACACACAGCAATCCTACACTAGACCACAGTATAGGCTAAACCACATATTGATAGTATTGGTGATTCACATAGATAGACCCAACACAGTAATAGCTATCATTGACACATCAATCATAAAATAAAAACAAATAGGCACTCACCTCTTCGATTTCCCTAGCTATAAATATACTCAAATAGACATATGGCCAGTGAGATAAGAGCGGAGATAGATGGGAGTTATAGGATAGAGTAGATTAGAATTAGTAGTAGGTAGTTAGAAAACTTAGGTCTAGGTACTTGCCACATAAGGTAATCTATATACACACTTGCAGTCAACATGTACTGTGTAGCTGACTACGACCAATCAGGAACTGAGCTGCGATCTTGCCGTCTCGAGCGTTGCCAACTTTTGGTCTCTCTAATTAGAACTTACATTATTTACTATATTACACCCTTCCCTCCTTAATTAGAAACCCCCCCGTATCCCTACCCCCTTATTTGATCTAGTCAATCCTAAAGGTCCATTCTCACCACAGGCTTCCGAGATCGGTTAAACCTGAGTGGGATGCTAGCACTTAGAGGCTCGTGCATCCTTGCCTCCTGGGTGGGAACCGAGTAATCAGGTGTTTCTGGGTCAGGTTCATTAGTCGGAGATGGTGGGTATGAATTCCGGGCAGGTTGTGGAATCAACACTGTTTCCTCAGTAGGTTGTTCCCTGGGTTCAGGGATGGTGTTCGAGCAGGTAATAACTTGGTCCTGGTGTCGACGAACGACCTCTCCCCCCTTCAGTTGGCACTTGTAGGACACCGGGCCCGTTTTCTCAACGGTAGTAGCAGGGGTCAACTTTGGGGAACCCAGTGTGTATTGACGGACCATCACAGGTGACTCCGGCGGAATGTCAACAGCGCGAGACCCTGGGTGGTATCTTTTCTGAGCGTCCTGGCGTTGAGCAACTTTGAACGCGATTGCTTCTGACGGCCAAAGTAAATCATGACGAGAGCAAACTTTCCTGCCTAACATCAGTTCGGCGGGCGTAACACCTGTTGTCGTGTGGGATGTTAGCCGATAGTTGAACAGGAACCTTTCTAGTGCTAAGCGTAGGGGGTCCGTTGAGTTTCATTTATTCTGCTTGAACGTTTATACCATGCGCTCTGCCAGTCCATTAGTTGAAGGATGGTATGGTGCGCTCGTAATATGCCGCATACCACAAGCCTTCACAAATTCTTGGAATTCAGCCGATGTGAAACACGTTGCGTTGTCCGAAACAATTGTTACCGGAAATCAAAATGTCCCAAAAGTGTATTTCAGGCACGAAATCGTTTTGCTAGAGGATGTAGTAGGTGTGGGAAAAATTTCAACCCACTTAGAGTGTGCGTCCACGATCACTAGATAGTATTTTCCATCCATTGGGTCTGCGTAGTCGATGTGTATGCGATGCCAAGGCTTCGCAGGCCATTCCCACGGATGGAGTTCAGCTTCCGTTGGTGCAGCTCAATTGCTCAGGCACTCGCTGCATGACTTAGTCGTTTATTTCTAGATCTTTGTCCAGCAGCAGCCACCACACATAGCTGCGAGCTAGCTCCTTCATTCTGGATGATACTGCATGGCCAGAGTGAAGTTCATCCACATTGGCTTGTCTGAGACCTAGGGGTACAATAATTCTTGCTCCCCAGAGCACACAACCATTTTGCGTGGACAATTCGTCTCTCCTCCTAGAGTACGGAGCGAGATCAGGGTCACAAATTACCGTCGAAGGCCAGCCTACCTGGCGGTAGTATACCTTTGAAAGTACTGGGTCCCTTAGGGTACCGTCGCGAATGTGGGTGCTGGTGACCGGAGCTGACTCGAGGAAGCTTACTAAGGACGTCCATTCCGCAGGAATGGTCGTGGCTTCCTCGGGAGTTGTCAAGGGTAGACGACTGAGAGCATCAGCCGTGCCCAACAGCACGCCAGACCGGTGACGCAAGGTGAACTTGTAGGACGGCAGCAGTAGAGCCCACCTTTGGATGAGCCCGGAGGCCATCGGGGAAATGCTCCTACACGGATCAAATAGCCTGTAATATAGCGGGAAATATAAGTTCTAGTTAGACATACCAAAAGTTGGCAACGCTCGCGAGAGCAACGCTCGCAGCCAGTCTCTTATTGGTCTCGGGCCCAACCACAGTAGATGTTGGCCGAGTGTGTGTATATAAATTACCTAATGTGGCAAGTAAACTACCTCTAAGTTATTCTATAACTACCTACTACTAATTCTATTCTACTCTATCATGCTATTTCAATCTATCTCCGCTCTACTCTTGCTGGCCACATGTCTGTTAGTTCAGTATTTAAGATGTAAGGTATCTATGAGGTGAGTGAATTATTTACCTTATGTGATGTGTCATTGCATAGGTCTATTGATGTGCTATTTGTGTATTGATGAGGTGTACTAATGTTATCTCTGTCCTAATACATAACATAAATTGGCGACGAAGTGTTGGAAGAACTGCTGGTAGTGACTAAGTAATAGTGACTAGTGAGGGAACATAGAATTTGCCTTGTGATTTTTTTTTGTTCTGCTCACTGGTGTTGTTAGACTGGCTAGACTAGTGAAGGAACTCAGAATTGATCAAGTGATTGTACTATTTGTGCTGTGATTTTTTTTCCTTTTCACTCGAGGAAACTTACTAAAATTCAATATGCCATTGATAGGTTCAGTGGGAGAATTTAATCCTTTAGAGGAAGAATTTGGAGACTATGAAACTAGAACACTGCTATTTTTTAATATACAAAATAGGAGACAAGGAAAAAGCCCCCACACTAATTTCACCAGTGGGTCCAAAAGTTGCTTGGCTAATTAAAGACCTAGTGTCCCCTAAAAGAACCCTTGATGCTAGTTATGACGAGACTGTGGAAGCGTTGAGACGTCATTTTAAGCCTACACGCAACCAAATCTTCGAAAGGTTCCGGTTCCATAAGCGGAACCAGAAACAAGGGGAAAGCATCGCTGATTTTGTTGCTAGCTTTAAGGCCCTTTCACATACCTGTAATTTTAAACAAGAAGTGCTAGAAGAGACTCTGCTGGACAGATTCATATTGGGTGTGTCCAGTAATTATATTCAAAATTGCTTGCTGAATGAAGCTGGCCTGACATGGCATAAGGCCATGGATCTAGCTATTGCTAAAGAAACCACACGGTTTCTCTCAGTGTGGGGATGAGGCAATCAAATTCTATTTTCAGCGTAGGTCAGAGTAGAGTTCAGCAAACTGCGTACAAGCCTCAGGGCAAGACTCAGGCACAAGCTAGCCCCAAATCAGCATGCAGCGGCTGTGGTGGTTTGCACTGGCGTAGAGATTGACCCTATAAAGACAGTAATTGTCATGGTTGTGGCCAAAAAGACGTTGTTTCAAACTAAAAGGGCGGCAGAAATCTGCTAAAGGCAATAAAAATAATTTTGTGCATGCTATGCATCAAAAAAGGGAGAGGGAACACCACCCTAACCCTAATGGAACTAGCAATGGAACCAGTGCAGACTACCCAGCCCCCAACCATGGGTGTTATGGGGAAATATTTTCATTAGCCGAGGAAATGAAACCCCCAATCAGAATAAAATTGTTACTAAATGGTGTGCCATTAGAGATGGAGGTAGATACAGGTGCTGCCAGGTCTATCCTTTCAATGGCCACCTACTCTAAAATACCAACTAAGACAAGACCCGAGCTGACCCATTCTGATGTTAAGCTTTGGACTTATGGAGGAGCTGAACTAGTAGTTTGTGGAGAGATTAGGGCTAGCATCCAGCATGAAGCTAGTGGTAGGGCTCCACAGCTAGCAGCTATTGTAGTTGTAGACAGGGAGGGGCCAGCCTTTCTGGGTAGGGACCTAATTAACTCCCTAGGATAAACTATAGTTGCTAATAGGGTACATGAGTTGGTTACCCAGGCAGAAGGGCTAGTACAAAAATTTCCCAACCTTTTCCAACCAGGTCTAGGTTGCTTTAAGGGCAGAAAGTTTAAAATTGAGATTGATCCAACTGTAGTACCTAAGTTTTGCAAAGCCAGGAATGTGCCTTACTCACTCAGACCTAAGGTGGAGGCAGAACTAAACAGATTGGTACAGGAAGGTATTCTCACCCCTGTACAGTACTCTAGATGGGCAGCGGCTATTGTTCCCGTGCTCAAGGCTGATCAAAGCATCCGAATCTGCGGTGACTATAAACTGACGGTTAATCGCTCCACTAGGCTAGATACCTACCCTATACCCAAGGTGGAAGATTTATTTAGCGGGTTAGCAGGAGGAGTTATATACTCCAAGATAGATATGTCTCAGGCATACGCTCAACTACCCTTGGAGGAAAACTCCAAGGAACTCACGGTAACAAACACCCACAGAGGTTTATTTGCCTACAACCGTCTCAGTTTCGGAATTGCGTCCGCTCCCGGGATCTTTCAGCGTGCCATGGAAGGACTATTGCATGGCCTCCCAGGAGTGTTCTGCTACCTGGATGACGTCCTGATGAGTGTCACTAATGAGCAATAGTGCAACAAGCGTCTCCATCAAGTCCTATCTAAACTACAGGAGGCAGGGCTAAAACTGAAAATGGATAAATGCAAAATTGGAGAGCCACAGGTATCCTACCTTGGATACCAAATCGACAAGGATGGATTGCACCCCACTGCAGAGAAGGTAGCAGCAATCCAGAATGCACCACCTCCTACTAATGTAACTAAACTGAGAGCCTACCTTGGGCTCCTAAATTTCTACAGGAAATATCTAAAATCATCTGCAACTATGCTGGAGCCCCTAAATACCTTACTGAGGGATAAAACCCCTTGGAAATGGGATGCAAGTCAGGAGAGAGCATTCCAGAAATCTAAACAAGCACTCCTGGACTCCCAGACTTTAGTCCACTTCGACCCTCAGAAACCCATGGTGGTAGTGGCTGACAGTAGTGCGTATGGTGTGGGAGCGGTGCTGTGTCACCTTATTGATGGAATTGAACGCCCCGCCTATTTTGCCTCCCGAACTCTAACAGCAACAGAACGCAACTACTCCCAGACTGAGAAAGAAGCTCTGGCTATGGTGTTCGCACTCAGATAATTCCATTGCTACCTGTGGGGACAGGACTTCACTGTGGTTACTGACCACAAACTTTTGTTAGGACTATTTGATCCGGGTAGAAGCATTCCTCCGATGGCATCCGGGCGCATTCAGAGGTGGGCTCTTCTGCTGCAATCCTACAAGTTCACTTTGCGTCACCGGTCTGGCGTGCTGTTGAGCACGGCTGACGCTCTCAGTCGTCTACATTTGACAACTCCCGAGGAAGCCACACCCATTCCAGCGGAATGGACGTCCCTAGTAAACTTCCTCGAGTCAGCTCCAGTCACCAGCACCCACATTCGCGACGGAACCCTAAGGGACCCAGTACTTTCGAAGGTATACAAATACTGCCAGGCAGGCTGGCCTTCGACGGTATTCGGGGACCCCGATCTCGCCCCGTACACTAGGAAGAGAGACGAATTGTCTACACAAAATGGCTGTGTGCTCTGGGGAGCAAGAATAATTGTGCCTCAAGCCCTCAGACAAGCTATTGTGGATGAACTTCACTCTGGCCATGCAGGATCATCCAGGATGAAGGAATTAGCTCGCAGTTATGTATGGTGGCCCCTTCTGGATAAAGATCTAGAAGAAACGACTAAGTCATGCAGCGAGTGCCTGAGCACTCGAGCCGCACCGATGAAAGCTGAACTCCATCCGTGGGAATGGCCGGCGAAGCCTTGGCATCGCATACACATCGACTACGCGGGCCCAATGGATAGAAAATACTATCTAGTGATCGTGGACGCACACTCTAAGTGGGTTGAAATTTTTCCCACAACTACTACAACCTCTAGCGAAACGATCTCGTGCCTGAAACACACTTTTGCAGCATTTTGATTTCCGATAACAATTCTTTCGGACAACGCAACGTGTTTCACATCGGCTGAATTCCAAGAATTTGTAAAGGCATGTGGTATGCGGCATATTACAAGCGCACCATATCATTCTTCAACTAATGGACAAGCAGAGCGTATAGTACAAACGTTCAAGAAGAATATACGGAAGTCAACGGAACCCCTACGCCTAGCACTAGACAGGTTTCTTTTCAACTATCGGCTGACACCCCACTCGACAACAGGTGTTACGCCGGCCGAGCTGATGCTAGGCAGGAAAGTTCGCTCCCGTCTTGGTCTACTTTGGCCGTCAGAAGCAATCGCGTCAAAGGTCGCTCAACGCCAGGACGCTTAGAAAAGATACCACCCAGGGTCTCGCGCGGTTCACATTCCACCTGAGTCATCTGCGATGGTCCGTCAATACACACCGGGTTCCCCAAAATGGACTCCCTGCTACCACCATTGAGAAAACGGGCCCGGTATCCTAATAGTGCAAACTGAAGGGGGGAGAGGTCGTTCGTCGACACCGGAACCAAGTCATTACCTGCTCGAACACCATCCCTGAACCCCTGGAACAACCTACGGAGGAAACCGTTGTGTTTCCACAACCTGCTCAAAATCCATACCCACCACCTTCGACTAATGAACCTGACCCAGAATTACCTGACTACTCGATTCCCATCCAGGAGGCCATGTTGCACGAGCCTCCAAGTGCTAGCATCTCACGCAGGTCTAACCGGACTCGGAAGCCTGTGGTGAGATTAGACTTTTAGGATTGACTAGGTACAATAAGGGGGTAGGGTTTACAAAGGGGGGTTTCTAATTAAGGAGGGAGGGGTGTAATATAGCGGGAAATGTAAGTTCTAGTTAGACATACCAAAAGTTGGCAACGCTTGTGGGAGCAACACTCGCAGCCAGTCTCCTATTGGTCTTGGACCCAACAATAGTAGATGTTGGCCGAGTATGTGTATATAAATTACCTGATGTGGCAAGTAAACAACCTCTAAGTTATTCTATAACTACCTACTACTAATTCTATTCTACTCTATCCTGCTATTTCAATCTATCTCCGTTCTACTCTTGCTGGCCACATGTCTGGTAGTTGAGTATTTAAGTTGTAAGGTATCTAAGAGGTGAGTGAATTATTTACCATATATGATGTGTCATTGCATTGGTCTATTGATGTGCTATTTGTGTATTGATGATTTGTACTAATGTTATCTCTGTCTTAATACACAACATAGCCCAAGTAAGGGCTTGTGGTCGGTGATTACCGTGAATTCCTGTCCCCACAGGCAGCAATGACATTTTCGGAGTGCGAATACCATAGCCAGAGCTTCTTTCTCAGTCTCGGAGTAGTTACGCTCTGTTGCTGTTAGTGTTCGGGAGGCAAAATAGGCGGGGCGTTCAATTCCCTCAACAAGGTGACACAGCACCGCTGCCACACCATACGCACTACTGTCAGCCACTACCACTATGAGTAGGTTAGGGTCAAAGTGGATCAAAGTCTGGAAGTCTAGAAGGGCTTGTTTAGACTTCTGGAATGCCCTCTCCTGACTTGCATCCTATTTCCAAGTAGTGTTATCCTGCAGTAAGGCATTTAGGGGCTCCAACGTAGTTGCAGAAGACCTTAAAAATTTTCTGTAGAAATTAAGTAACCCCAAGTATGCCCTCAGCTGAGTCACATTAGTAGGAGCTGGGGCATTCCGGATAGCCGCAACCTTTTCTACCGTGAGGTGCAACTTATCCTTGTCAATCTGATATCCAAGGTACGATACCTGGGATACTCCTATTTGACATTAATCCATTTTTAGTTTCAGCCCTGCCTCCTGTAGTTTAGATGGGACTTGATGGAGACGCTTGAAGTGCTCTTGCTCATTAGTAGCACTGTTGAGTACATCATCGAGGTAGCAGAACACTCCTGGGAGGCCCTGTAATAGTCCTTCCATGGCACGCTGAAAGATTCCGGGTGCCGAGGCTACGCCGAAGCTTAGCCTATTATAAGCAAACAGACCTCTCTGGGTGTTGATCACGGTGAGCTCCTTAGATTCATCGTCCAACAGTAGTTGGGCGTACACTTGAGACATGTCTAGCTTGGAGTATATAACTCCCCTAGCTAACCTGCTTAATAAATCTTCTACCCTGGGTATAGGGTAGGTATCTAGCCTAGTGGCCCTATTGACAATAAGTTTGTAGTCACCACAAATTCGGATACTTTGATCAGCCTTGAGCACGGGAATAATAGCCGCTGCTCATCTAGAGTACTGTACAGGGGTGAGGATACCTTGCTGTACCAGTCTATCCAGTTCTGCCTCCACATTAGGTCTAAGTGAGTAAGGCACATTCCTGGCTTTACAAAACTTTGGGGGCACGGTGGGGTCTACCTCGCTCTTGAAATTCCTTCTATTAAAGCAACCTAGGCCTGGTTGAAAAAGGTCGGGGAATTTGACTACTAGCTCTTCAGGGCGAGTAATCAGCTAATGTACCCCATATGCTACTATAGTTAGCCCTAGGGAATCAATCAAGTCCCTACCCAGCAAAGCTGGACCTCCCCTGTTTACCTCTACAATAGTTGCTAGCTGAGGAGCCCTACCACTAGCTTCACGCTTGATGTTAGCCCTAATCTCCCCACAAACCACCAGTTCGGCTCCACCATAAGTCCTAAGCTTAACATCAGAAGGTCTCTACTCTTGTCTTGTCTTGTGGGCAACCTTAAGTAGGCAGGTTTTGAAATGACAGACCTGGCAGCACCTGTGTCTACCTCCCTTTCCAATGGGGTATTGTTTAGCAACAATTTTATTTTAATTGGGGGGTTTCATTCCCTCGGCAATGGAGAAAATCTCCCATAGAAACCCTGATTAGCAACGGGGTAGTCTGCACTGGTTGCATTGTTAATTCTATTAGGATTAGGGTGGTGTTCCCTCCCCTTTTTTTTATTCATAGCATGCACAAAATTATTTTCGTTGCCTTCAGCAGGTTTTTTGGTTCTTTAATTTGAAGCAACATTTCTTAAGGTGTTTTTTTTGGCCACAACCATGACAAACACTGTATTTATAGGGGCAATCTCTACACCAGTGCAGATTACCACAGCCGCTGCATGCTGATTTGGGGCTAGCTTGAGCCTGAGATTTGCCATGAGGCTTGTTAGTAGTTTGCTGTACTTTAGTCTGACCAACATTCAAAATAGAGTTAGGTTGTCTCAACACCACTGTTTCTCTCAGTTGGGTTTCTTTGGCAGTTGCCAGATCCACGGCTTTTTGCCATGTCAGGCCAGCTTCATTCAACAAACAATTTTGAACATCATTACTGGCTACCCCCAGAATGAACCTATCTAGTAGGGTTTCTTCTAGCACTTCCTGTTTAAAATACAAGTATCAGAAAGAGCCTTCTAGCTACCCACAAAATCAGCAATGCTTTCCTCTTGTTTCTGGTTCCGCTTGTGGAACCTAAACCTTTCAAAGATCTGGTTGCGTTACGGCTTAAAATGCCGTCTTAACGCTTCCATGATCTCATCATAGGTAGCATCCAAAAGTCTTTTAGGGGACAGCAGGTCCTTAGTCAATCTCACAATTTTAGGACCCACCAGAGCAATAAATGTATTGGCTTTCTTACTGTATTCCACTTTTTTGATACTTAGGAAGCAGTTCAACCTAGTTTCATACTCGGGGAATTCTTCCTCTAAAGGATTGAACTCTCCCACTGAACCTAGTATTGGCATTTTTACACATCTTGACACACCTTGTGAAAACAAAAATCTACAGTACACATACTACAATCACTAAATAAATTCTGAGTTCCTTCACTAGTCTAGCCTCTCCCAGTAGTTCTACCAAAATCCTCGTCGCCAATTATCAGGTACTAGCTTGAAATAATATTAGTAGTAATAGCAGTAGCAAAGTAGCCAATTTAAGATAACCTATGCCAACACACATAACAATCCTACACTAGACCACAGTTTAGGCTAAATCACACATAGATAGTATTGGTGATTCACATAGATAGACCCAACACAGTAATAGCTATCATTGACACATCAATCATAAAATATAAGCAAAAAGGCACTCACCTCTTTGATATCCCTAGCTATAAATATACTCAAATAGACATGTGGCCAGTGAGATAAGAGCGGAGATAGATGGGAGTTATAGGATAGAGTAGAATAGAATTAGTAGTAGGTAGTTAGAAAAGCTTAGGTATAGGTACTTGCCACATAGGGTAATCTATATATACACTTGCAGTCAACATGTACTGTGTAGCTGACTACGACCAATCAGGAACTGAGCTGCGATCTTGCCGTCTCGAGCGTTGCCAACTTTTGTTCTCTCTAACTAGAACTTACATTACTCGCTATATTACATACGCCTTGTATAGTCAGTCTATTAGTATGCCTCGTATGGTCTATCTATTTGTACACCTCTGATAGTTTGTCTATTAGTACACCTCGTATAGTTTGTCTATTATTATGCCTCGTATGGCTCAACTATTTGTACACCTCGGATAGTTTGTTAATTAGTACTCCTCGTATGGAACTTTTGTTATAGGACGTCTTATATTAAGCTATTTTTTAAAAGCCAATATGTTGGCATGTATCTCATGTGGAAACTTGGAAATGAACTGTTTTTCTTTTCTTTCTTTTTTTTTGAGCTGTCTAATTTGCGGAGAAACTAGATTTAGTGCAGTGGGAGAGCTGCGTAGTTGTCCGAGGTGAGAGTGCCCGGCCACGGTTAGGAGTGATCTTCTTGCTCCGAGGTAGGTGACGGCTACACCGCTGAACAGTCGTACCTGGTGGCTCGGGTCTCCAAGAGCGAGGACGACTGTGAGGAAGGTAAGTCCGAGTGCTGGTAGGCGTGCTACCGTCTCACTCGTGACTTTATTTTTCGGCTAAAGACCACAATTTATTTGTATTTTCAAAACCAAATCAACTACCGCAAAGAAAGGATGTTAATGAGAGGGTATTTTAGCATCTTTTTTTTCTTTTGTCGTTTTATTAAAACATTTCAAAAAGGCCAAGGTTTCGAGGAACGTCAAAACTTTAAAGAACAGCATTTTTAAATCTTCTTATTTTGGTCTTAAATTGCTCCTGATAGTTTTGTGTGGTAACACTTCTTACTTTCTTATACTCGTGAATACATTATGACAACACTATTTTGGATAGTTAACGTTTTGTACGGTTCTACCTATGTTGAAAATGTCACGGCTAGCATTGTTCAACACTCTTTTTCATGTCTTTGACTCCGATGAACTCTTTGCGCCAGCACTATTAGCGTAAGTAAAACATATCATAACAACTTTTGGTTTTGGTTTTGTGAATATTATATTCTTTCTGAGCCCACCACTTGGCATACTAGATGATGCGTTCGTGTGAAAAATTGTTCCAAATCCCGACTGTCTACCTCATAGTTCTAGGCGCAAAATAAATCAACTCTGCCCATTTTACTTCTAACATCAATCCCTCACACTCGTATCACTAGTTCCTATGTTCTTATGCTCATAATTCAATACGAATACGTACTAACGAGAGGGTTTTCAGCAATGCGTCACATGAATTATGCTTTTCTTAGTCCCATATATTTTAAATGCATTACCAAAATCCCACTACCGCGACAAAGAGGTATTTTTTTCGTGCTTATCTCCGAATGTTCCGAAAATTATCATGGGTATTACGATAACCATGTATAAGTAGCAATGAAGGATCTAAATCATTCGTTTCAGCTCTCAACATGGGTATTACGATAACCATGTATGAATAGCAATTGAAGGGCAAAAAGCACAAGTAGGCTAAGCGCAATTTTGCTGCATAGCATGCTCTGCGGCTGAGCACACTTAGCTTAGAAGTTCTCGGATTCAAACATCAGAGCTCAGGTAGGCTAAGCGACACTTCGGCATACTTCGAACGATAATAGATCTTGCCTCACTTGACTGTGTCAAGTAGGACAAGCGTACTAATTTAGAAAATGTGAAGACGAGCGTACTTATTTAGAAAATGTGAAGACGCCGTGTATAATGAAAACGTGCTTAGGTAGAACACCGATATAATGTTGAATTCAATCTCTAAATGCATATCACTGGCTGCGTAAATTTTTGAGAAATTATGTTTGGATGATTTCAGTAACAACTTTTAATTCCGTGTGTGTTACATCATACTTCAAGGTTAGCTCGTAATCAAAATCGCGGCTTTTCTGTATTTTCTAGTCATTTATCATTTTAATTTTACTTTGTGACGTAACTTTATGCAAATATGAGCAATCATAGGTGTTTCTACGGTTGCATAAGAATCTTTATTTTGATTTCCATATCAATTTAGAAATTATTCAAGTCTGCAACAGTAACGATATATGTAGATACTGAATTGAGCACGTCAGTTTCAAAGTAATTTTTGAAAAATATCTATAAAACGTGCCTACGTGGATAAAAAGTTTACATGTTCAGGGGCATTAAGTTAAAACTATGGTACTTTACTGTTCTTTTTATTGGAAATGCTTAATAAAAGCCTAATTATAAGGAGCTGTTATTGCTAAATTTTCTCCTAGTAGGAAACGACGGTGGCGGTATAGCATGAGATCCACCGTCGGTTTTATGGTATAGGACAAAATTTCCCGTTAATTGAAATCAATCATTAGAGATGAAGGTTATTTGATTAGGGGTAAATATAATATTTATTAGAAAACTTTTGTTATAAAAAGTTATTCTGTTATTTCGTTACTCCGTAATCAAATCTCACATCGTTTAAGAAAGCCGTAAGTTGATCCTCGGCACCGAAACGACTATCGTCTCTACAGAAAGTAAAACTCCAAAGTAGAAAGCATACGGGTCCTAGGTAAAAATCAGGTATGCCGTTTTTTGTTGAGGTGATGTACAGGTTTATTTTTTTATCTCTTTGGCTTCAATGGCGTCATTTTTTGTTTGACTCCAGAATCCCTTCTAGAACTATGTTTTCCAATTTATTTCCTGACTCCCTGTTTTTGAACACATCAAATCCTACGTTCGGAAGCATAAATGTGCGTAAATTCCTCGTGCATCTACATGTATTTTATAGTCACTCGACAATTTTTTGGAAACACTTCTGTTTTATTAAAAAGAGGTCCAACTATTTTGTTGAGTAAAATAATTTTGTAAGATTTTGCATTCACGTTAGAAAGATCAGCATTTCAGAAATCCAATGTGCAATAAGTTTAAGAGTAAATTTTCGAACGCCCCAAAATAAAAACTTTTTTTAACTAGTTATGACATCGAAACAAACAATAGTTCATTTACCAATCATTAAGGTTGTTCATGACCTTCATGATAAAGCCGAAAGTTCCCTACAGTCAGTCTCTACGTATTGCTTTAATGTACAGTACCTCACTTTGAATAAGTCTGCGCACTATAATTTCAATTAAAGAATATCAGGCATTAGCGACCCATATTACAGCAATCGTCACCGAGCCTGTGTTAAACAAACTCTTTCGCTATATATTGTTCATCACTTGTAAAATTATTCGCTTGTACGCGCTTCTGGCTTGGAGATAGAATTTAAACAATTTAAACAATTTAAACAATTTATTTACCACAGGTGATACAGAGGTAGAATGTTTCTTAAGACTAGTACAATGGTTAAATTTGAGTATAGCTACCTGTGGGCCCGAACAAGTTCAGCGACTTCTAGGGCATCCTATCATCACGTTATTCTAAGGTGTACAATAATGTTTAACCTAGTTTACTTAACCTAGTTTCACAATAGGCTGATCATTGAGATAATTTACTCGATATTTTATGCTGTATTTTACAATATAGGTCAAATCGGCTATATTTAACAGTATGTTCGATAAAAGGATTCAAGAGCAGATAACCAGATTAAAACGATTACCCAAAGCAAGTTACATCATTACATTATCATTAGTTACATGTAGGGGGCAAGATTTGACATGGTGATCTTACACGACTAGTATTCTGATAGGAAGTGAGACTCAAGATGTCTTTTGAATACTTTGTACGAATTACATTTACGGATTTCCGCAGGTATAGAGTTCCAAGTTTTAGTTCCAACGAAGAGGATACTGTGTTGCGACCGGGCCTTCGAATAATAAGGAAGCATGAATTTACTTCTATTTCGGATTAAATGGTTGTGATGACCAGTTTGCGCAGTCAATAATTGTCTTAGGCTATTGTCGCCATCATTTCTTAGTGTTTTGTAAATGAAATTACAGATGGAGATTTTGTAGAGATCCGAAAGTTTAAGTATTTGTAAATTTTTGAATGAATCATTTGTGTGAGCATTATATTCTAGGTTCTTTACCGCTCTGACAGCTCTTTCCTGCAGAGTAAAAATTTTGTTGGTTTTATTTTTATCAGTTCCGTGCCACGCTTCTATTCCGTATTGCAAGTATGGAGAAATAAGCGTTCGGTAGAGCATTTGTAAAGCTGTTTCAGGCAGAAAATTTTTAACTTTATTCAGGATTCCGATGGATTTTGATAATTTAGAACTAATATGAGTGATGTGCTCTTTGAAGGTCAGATGTTTATCTACTATGATGCCCAGAAACTTACATGAGTTGGTTTCTTTGATTTCACCTTCGCCAATTTTAATGCATGGAAGAGATACATCTTTCTTGTATGAGAATGTAATATAATTTGTTTTATCAATATTAAGGCTTATTTTATTAGCTTTGAGCCACGATGAAACCTTATGAAGTTCATTATTTATACTCTCCACAATCATAGCGGGATTTTGGTTCGAAAGGACCGCAGAAAGCGTGCTGTCATCGGCAAAAAGTATGAATTTGAAGAATGATGTAGATTTTACAATATCATTGATAAAAATCAGAAACAGGAGAGGCACAAGAACAGATCCTTGTGGAACTCCATGGCTAATTGTCTGTGGGTCTGATTTTGCGTCGTCAATGACAACGTATTGCTTCCGATTTGTTAGGTATGATCTGAACCAATCATGAGCAATCCCTCGAATGCCATAACAGTGTAGTTTCGAGAGTAGTATTTTATGGTCCACACAATCGAATGCTTTTCGAAAGTCAAGAAATACAGAGAAGACAGGCTTTCCTTCATCTATATTATAATAGAGGAATTGTAAATGATTTAATATAGCCTGTGTTGTTGATTTTTTAAAGCGAAAGCCGTATTGTTTATCGTAAAGAAATGATTTTTGTTCAAAATAAGAGTAAACTTTTTGTACACAATCTTTTCGAATACTTTGCTAATAATTGGTAGTACGGAGATTGGTCGATAATTGTTTACACAGGTTTTTTCACCACTTTTAAAGATAGGGGTTACTCTAGCAACTTTGAGGGAGTTCGGGAAAGTGCCTTGTGAGAGAGACTGGTTAATAATATTTGATATCAGCGGGGCTACAATGTCAGCAATAACTTTAAGTACTTTAGTCGGAAACGTTTGTAGCCCACTCGATTTATTTTTCATGGTGTTTATGCACGTAATTACATCGGAGGAGTTTGTAGGCGTAAAGAAAAAGGAGTTGGGTTCTCGAATATGATCCATAAATTCCAGAATATGAAACTGAAACCAACTTGTCACACTGAGATTATTAGATTCACTGTATTAGTTGCTAATTTCGCATGTCGCGCTCTATAACAAAAATTTTATTATACGAAGCACACTAAAAGTATGAAATCAAGTTTTACTCGGCCTCAGAAAAAATCAGCCAATGCCAAAAATGCACCTGAGGAATCAGCAGAGAACTAAACCAACGACTGGCCACGACTATTTTGTTACTGTCGAAAATATACTTTGTTCTCTCAGAACAAGGAGTACAGTATGACAATCATTACTTGCTAGAGAGCAAGACGTAGGGTATAGTGGCTATTGATGGTGCATATGTCTATTTAAATAGATGATATTTTTGTGAACTACCATCAACGACGCTAGTTCTGCGTTTCAGTATCTTTGTTACACAGTCTGTACCATGAACCATATGAAATAATGACCTCTGCTGCTCACCGCATCCTTCACACAGAGTTGCCGTAGTATATTTAACACGCGCGTGAGGTCTGAAGAGGGGATATTAAATTGAAACGAGCATGGTTGAACGATCTTTACTCAACTTGCTTATAAGGCGCTTATTCTGGATATCTACTAAAGGAAATAAACAAAGGAGGCAAAATCTCAGCAGCGAACTAAAAAATGATTGATCTTTACTAATTCAATTAGGTAGAATACATCTTCAAACATCCATTTGAAAAGTTCAATGTGAACTGCTTAGACAGCCACTCGATGGAAGTCTAAGAAAAAGAACAAAACCGTAGAGTAACATAGAAATCCAATGTGATAAATTCCTTACAGCAGTAACTTGAATTGGCGAAACAGTTTTCTATGACATGTCATACAGAAAAAACATACCTATGATGAAGCGCAAACTTATTACACTAAAGGTTGCAAAGGGGACTATGCGAAATTCATAACAAATCAATATGAGATTAGCAGTGCACACACCTGCATGACACAACGCAAACTTCTTCTATATTTAGCAGTAAAAGCGTAACACAACCAGCTCAGAGTCTTCTGAAATAAACGCTGTATTTTAAGCTCATGAAAACAATTAAAACGCTTTGTGGATGAACCGAGAGTTTCTTATGACCCCCTGGAAACATTGAAGCATATTGATAGGCAGAGGGTGAATCACACAGGTATGCAAATAGAAATTTCTATTACGGATTGTAGTTCATTTTGAAAGACATGAGCCGAATCAAAAACCAAAAAAATATACTCGTGATGGCTTCTACATCGACAAAAAAAGTTATGAAATAGAATCGGCAACATCTATTGAGTGTCCAGTCTATAATCCTCTTAGAACCTAGTGCAAGTAGCATCAAGGCAGAATTTAACCATACAAATCGATTAGTGACCCAATACAAGTACTCACCTATATTCTTCGGTGTATTAACAAGCAGTGTGAACTCATCATTCATGGAGAAGATTTTTAACACAAAAACATTTCTACACGCTACAAGAATTATGGGAAACTCTAACTCATATAAATTGAAATCCTTCCAGAAAATTGGTGGTATGATCTTTGAGTAGGTAAAGGTTTTAATTAGATAAAAAATTGGTAGTAGTTCAGAGCTCAGATTGCATATTATCGTATAAGTTTAAAGCTACTTTTCCATTACAACTCCGACTTCACATGGCAAGTGGATGGGTACCATGTAATATGTACGTGTACTCCAGAAATCTACGCTCAAACATGTTCCCATGCAACAAGCATCCACGAGCATTTAATAAAAGTCAGGAAAGAAGTTCCAACATGATAAAAATTCAAAAAGGAAGTATTAATGATCATAAAAAGATATCCGTGAACAAAAAATGAATGGTCTCGAACAAAGCAAATCAAAACAACACACTATTGACAAAACAAGTCTTACATTATCTTCAGATTGAGCCTTTACATTCTCCTCCTGGGAGCACTACTTCCCATACATTGTAGTTTCCCCCTTTCAAAAACATTTGGGAAAGAAAATGAGTAAATCTATAGAAGCATATGATATGGTTAGTACTAGATATGATAAAGGTTCCCTAGTGTCTCTGTAACGGACTAATTCAGTCGGAAGCTCTCATGGTTCAAATATCAACTCAAAAACAAATCAATCTTGCATTCAACAACTAACATGCCATCTTAACCGCATTTTCTTTTTCACTTTACATTATTTACCTAGAAGGAAGATGATTGTACTATTTTTGCCTTTCTAACCACAAAGATTATTACATGAGATAAGTTATGATGAAACCATCAGGTATAGGCACGTAACGAAGAATTCACGTTCAGGCCCTTTTTTAATCCTACAAACATAAAAGTGTTGGGATGAAAGATCACGAAGAAAGTAAATGTGAGATTAAAACAATACATAGTATCAGTTAACCACCGAGAGCCCAACACTTAGAATCCTGTAGAAAGTGTAGCTAACTAACAACAGAGATAAAGTAAAAAAATCAAAATATGGTTCTTCACAACACCAAAAACACGGCATTTCACCAAAAATAAGGCTTGCCCAACCATCAACTCGGCCCTAATATTGTCTCCCTACGAGCGCTACTTCTCACAGATACAAAATTAATATTCCCCAGATGATCTTGAAATTATTCTATATGCACCTATTTCAATACATCCAATAAACAGCAGGAAACTACGAACCCAGGTCCATGTAAAATGAAAAGATTTTATCTGAACTCGATGATACGCCAATCATTTACTTCAAAATAATCACGTTGCTTATAATGTACGTTTCTACATAATGAGTATTCAGTTTACATACCTCCAGAGATCTTGTTCTGTGCACAAATGTGAATCTGAATTAATGTACAGTTGAAGTCAATTAATAATATGGTTTAGATTATGGGTTTCTTCAACATAATATCAAAAGACGCATACATAATTTCTGAGAGAGCACTGGAGCTCTATTTTTCGATTTGTCCCATGATAAATAAAAAATTAGTTTACTGACGACTTTCACACAAGGACCCATTTGACCATTGAAAATCGGATTGGGGCTTTGCTTGAGTTGGAGTAGTCAAAAGTGGGGGAGTAGTTGCTCCTGACGTATTTGTGAACGCTGATTCAGCGCTCGAGATATCTGCTGGTATCTTGCTCTGATGACCTGGAAGTCGGAAAGATTGATTCATACAATGTTAGAGGAGAAAAGGAATTTATTTTTCATTGTGAAGGATTTATTGACACACACATCACCCATGAAAAGTAAATCTATTCGGAGTCGAATATACTGCGAAAAAGGGGAGTAATGTGCAGTGAGTTCAAACATAACCGACTACTAAGATCATTTTCGTGATGAGTATACTACCGAAATGAACAAATAACATTAAAAAACATGAAGTGGTTTCTAAATAAAAAGGTCACCCGGTGACAGTATAAATTTATACTGAAGACTCATCCCTTGCGTGATGGGGTGCAGGTAACAGGCAAGTATGTTTTTAACGCATGGATCATTTCAAATTTTCCTCAAAACACCTCATTTGCAAGATGTGACAGCTTAGTATTAGTTTGCTGCAGCTATGTTGGTACACTTAAGGACGTGCAAACTCACAAGCTAGATCGAGTATTGAGAAAAACTACAACTCAGGAAGCTTTATAACCACAACAAAACGCTATATGAACTGTGCAAAATTACATTCTCACAACAGTTTCTCTTTTCTTCTCTTCTTCTTTCTCTTGAAGCATTAGTCTCAAAATGGGCTAACTTTCGAAAAATTTAGAAAATTGTCTAACCTAATACAATAAACAAGCGAAACACCTTCAGAAATCACCCATGAATCAAAAATGTGTAAACACAAGGGATCAAACTTCTAATATGCTCATCACTATGACTTAATCGAGTGAACATAGAATACGCCAAAAATTATAAAGAGAAAACTGAAATAATTTGAAGAACCAATAAGGAATAATAGTGTAAACAACCTATCCACCTGCAACCAAAATAGAATTTATTATAGAAACAGCTGAAAATGTATTTTAGTTTCAAATATATTTTAAACGGTAGAATTTACTAAATGAACTGCTATTTAGAAAAATCATAACGAATTCAACCTAATTTCACGATACAGATCTACCATATAATCATACCGATTTCACATAACGTTCCAGATGGAGTTGGGGAGACGCATCTCTCAACAGGTACTGCGCTGGGTGTAGTTGGAGCGCTGGCAAAATGTTCATCCGTAGGAAGTGTTGTCGTATAGGGCAGTACTTCGCCCGCTGCGTTATCATCTGGATAAAATGACTTATATTACTGAAAACACATTTGAATGTGAAGGAGTACAGTTGACGAGAAATAAGTAATAAATTAGAGACTCCGACAGAGTAGTATAAAAAATATATGTGAACATTTGGGGCAAATGTTTTATCAGCGACTGTGATCAGAGTGCGTGATCAGAGAAATAAGTTTCCCTTGTATGTCGACGGATCGTTTAAAGCGAGGAAAAACATGTGGCCCGGAGATCAGGAATAGAAACACCACTACGTTGTTTTACAATCAGTGGTGAAAGCGTAAAAGCTTCTAAATATTTATGAGTCAAAAATATTTTTGGCATGAATGTTAGTTTAAGGTTCCTTACCCACAACAAAGGAGCTAAAAAAGAGAGTAATCACGATGGAATCATCGAGTATGATTACGAACACGGGGAACCTATGCACAAGTGTGTTCCAACAAAAGTCTCGTTGCGCGAAGAAAATATGTCAGGTTGAAACTTCAAAGATAAAAGTTAAAGAAGAAGTTAGTACGTCTTAAATAAAAGGAAGGCAGTCAAGTGAAACAAAGTCCTTGTTAAAAGCAAACGCACTATTTCGACAAAAAAAGGATTCCCTAACCATCAGCTCAGGCCCGTACATTCTCCCTATGGAAGCGTCATAGGTTTTATAGTTGTATCTTTCTAAGGGTTTAAGCTGAGAAAAGACGAAGAAAGTGCCGGGAAAGACAGAAAGGCTTGATGCAAGGCTTACGAAGGGATGTACAATGATCTTCCGATTTACTATGGTGGCATGGATGGAGTTTTACTTGCAGTTAATAGTAGCGTGCTTGTTCAAATGAGCAATTTAAAAAACGCACTCAAAGCTTACCGATATGTCATTTGTTTACTAACGTCAAAGCGTTAATAGCTCATTCCACAAGTAATGATTAGCTGCGAAGAGTTTACTTGGGAAGGATATGAAGTAAACACAACAAATTTAAAATTTCGGGAGCTAATCGTTCCGATATCTGTAGCCCAAGTACTAATGATGAAATAATGTATGCAGTGGAAACTGGAAACATTTGTGACACAAGCACATCCTGCTGTGGGAGGACGAAAAGCTATGTAATGAGATGTGTAAAATGGGTTAAAAAATCTATATGCAAGAAGTTTTACCGGTAGTAATAAAGCCAGAGTGAGGACCATGAAAAATGATTATCTAATGCATTCATATATTCTTGAAGTGAAATGATGCAGAAATAATGTGACTTACTGAACAAATGTTTGAAGAATGACAATTTATCTTAATTAAGACAACAGAAATTAACTGTCATACGCTTAGTAAATGGGTCGAACACAAAGAGAACTAAAGGAAAGAATGGCGAAGGAGTACTCCAGAGCTTCATTGCGTGGAGAGACTGATATGCGCCAGAATTTCAAGTGGAAACACATACATAGATAGATGACCGTTGCTAGAGCTCGAAGTGTAATCTGCGGAACAAGGTGATGTGGGTTATGTAGGTCGAATATAAAACTTTTCAACACCAAATGCGATCATATTTGAGATCGATGTTTTGAGAGCGGAATATGATCCTAAGGGTGATCTATGGTAAGTATGACTGGGGTCACACCTACTGGTCTCTAGACATTATAGGTGCAATGCAATCCTACACAACATAAATTTAGTAAGGAAGCGTTGCGCTGTAAGCGGATGACACAAAGCAACCCACAACAACCCAAGCTTCATCTGTTTGACTAAGAAAACACTGGCCGAACGGAACTATACGAACTGAACATCAGCCGATATAAGGTGAGCCTCAGATGCAGCTCGTATTTTAAGAAGTGAGACACATAAGAGTTTGAGAGTGTGCAGCTAATGGGCTGAGAATTTTACTCCTAATAATATGCCTAACCAGTTCCCTTTCAAATATAGTCATATATGGCAAACCTTATCAAAAATGACCATTTCTATTGTTTCTTAATATTTCGTTCGTATTCAATGACTCAACATTCGATGGGAAAGAAATAAAATGAAAAAAAAAATTCATACTAAATGTGCGTAGTATTATATTTTTTGTATCAAATATATTGAAATTAAACACATTTTTGACTCTTGTTCATCAGCTTTTCTAAAGTCAAGCTCATTTACACAATGGAGAACATTCTAATGTGCCTTCCAACTGTCAATATCATGTTTAAACTTTGCGCAACTGTCGTGCAATTAGATCCAATTTACCTTTAATTTTAGAGCATGTTTTCTATATTGAAAACTTTTTAAAACCCGGCATTGTGCTTTTTATGAAAACGAATTTGAAAAATGTACTTGCAAGCCTGGAAATATAAGCGTTTTTTGCAATTCGTACACATGAGAGCAGCAGTGATTAGTTTACAACAAGTAAGTGAAAGCCCAATGCAATGCCCTGAATCACGAACAATGACAAGTTCAAACACAAAATTCACCTCATTGGTTGCATAGCCTAAACTATAGAAGCACCTCGTTGAAAGAAGTGGTCACTTCAAACCCGAATCGCATCAGAATGTTAGAAGACCTTGTAGCCAAGTGCACAAATAAATAGGCTAACTCTCTAGCCCATGGAGGCAAAAAGGAGACCCTCGTACAATGGGAACTTCAGTGATGAAAAAGAGGAAATTTAAGGGGGATCAAAATATAGTACTCACAGATTCAAACTCCCTACGAGTGCCATGAAACCACTTACGCGAACCAAGAGAGTGTTGCGTAAGAGAAACAAAACACTTGGGTAGGCGCCTAAAGTCACTCATGGAATGAAAACTAAGCTGACGACGCTGGTAGTGGAAAAACAATCAGAAGAGAGATGCGCGAACAAAAAATGTTCGGCAGTGCAGCAAATTTAGAGCCACTGATGACTTGACAGAGGATTAAATTTGTTACTCCCTGCCGCATTTCAGTGTGGAAAAAGCCAGCACGTGTTTCTGATGCAGATTATTATGACATCGCCAGCACAATAGTAATACATTTCTACCGTTAAGTGAGGGCAGGGGCAGCCATATCCTGGTATTTTTCCTGACCCATTAACAACATTCAATAACATTACTACGAAGGAATGCTTCATCATCTCATGTTGTAGGCTTTTCTCTGGAGTGGCTAATGCACTGTTTCAAATTACTGAGACTGCAGTGAAACTATTCAAATCGCCCCGGCGCTAAGACTCACATCTCCAATAGTCTCCACAGTCGCGACGCCTGAATATATCATTGAGCTAATGTGGTCATTGGTGGATAAAACTTTGTGTAGCTGCTCCATAGGAAGAATGTTATTCTCTTAGATAACTTTAGGGGACTTGGGTGCTTCTATCAAAAGTATATTTCAAGCCATTCTGAGAGCCAAAGGTATTTACAGTTTCACTTCAGGTAATTACCACGTGTCAGATGATATTTTGTTTTTTCCAACCTCTGTTTCAAATTTCCGATATGAGCTTAACGCTGCAGATCACATGATCTAAAATTTCTTTTCACTCAACACCATCAAAATTTTTCCTCAAAGTATGAAAAACGTGAACCAAATCGTTCCCTTGCAATACTAAAATATTCGTATAGAGGCATACCTATTTCATGGAGAACTCTTGATGAAATAAGGAATGAGAGTGCCAGGTCGCGAGGACGCTGTGGCATTTAGAAATGTTGAATTTTCTTTCACAGCACGACTGCAGTTTTCCATGATGAGAGTTAGTTGTTCTTCCTCTGCGTTGTCATCTAAAAAGAAATTAAATCGTTGAATCAAGTGAGAATGGACTAGAATATTTCAAGTGACGGTTGTTCAATGACTAACCTCTTTCGCAGAACCAAACGCTACATCAAATAAGGAGGCAGTAAGCTGGTCATTATATTCTACATCTGCATGAATATATTTGATTTATGTCATCCTGATCTTCTAAGCATCGGCGAAGAAAAAACATTTTAGAGGAGTTCTGAACATGCCTCTGTATCACAGTGTGTGGCGTGAGATTTTCTTTGTTTCGAACATTTAAATTTCCCTAAAAGTACGAAGCGAATAATAATTCCATAATTCGATGGGCCAGAAAGTTACCATTATTCGATGGGCCAGAAGGTTACCATTATTCTATGTGCCATTGGGTACAAAGTCTTCTAACATTCTAACGAAATCGGGTTTGAGTGATAACTTCGCTCAAGGAGGTGCTTCTTTAGTTTTGCCTTATCAAGCAATGAAGCGAATTTTGTGTTCGTACTTGTCATTGTTGATTAATAAGGGCATTGCATCGGGTTGCCGCATCACTGTTGTAAACTATTCATTGCTGCTTCCACGTTAACAAATCAACGAACTCATATTTCCAGTCTTACTCGCACATGAGCATTGAGGGAATGCCATGGTGTTGCGACAGAGATCAACGAATTAAAATAATGAATCGACCGATAAATGTAACCTCTCTGCTTTGACTAATCATGTTTAGGTAGCACCAGACCGAAACAAGTCGTGATTACGAAGAAGCAATGAAAAGAGAAGTGCAACGAATTACAACAAATTATATCATCTTACAAATCATATAAGTACATCAAATTAGTGTTTGCTAACACTGTGTTAAATTAGGATTGTCAAAACAAAACTGCACATTAAAAAAACATTTTTCATTTGAAAAGAGCACTATATACAATAGAATGAGAATACGAAATCAGATAAAATGAAGCAGATTACTGAAAATAATAGATGAAGAAACAAAGCAGTTGAAAAAGTTAAAAAATAGTAAGTCGAATGCAGAAATCGAAACAATCAGCGAGAAATGCGAAAAACTAGAGAAAAAAACGAATGAAAAAGTTCTGTTGTAAAAATTGTTTTGAAAATTTAATATTATTGAGGACATCCTCCTCATAACCTAAAATCAAATCAGAACCTAAAATCAAAACTTCGTCCAGATGAATCAAAAAAATTTGATCCCCTAAAAAAATGGAGCGATAAAGAATGAAACCGGCAAACCAGAGATGAAATAATTAAAAATTAATCCACCTATGTATGGAACAATCAATCCGTAACAAATTGTTCAAATTAAAAAATATAATACCAAATTATGCAAGGAAATGTAGGGAAAAAGACATGCCAAACATCACGAAATCAACTAAATGAATGAAATCTGCAGGATAGTCTCACTCAAATGAACGAACGGATTGAAGTGAAATGACACGATATGAACGGTGTACGGTTTTAAGTCCCAAATGATAAATAAAAATAACTATTAAACATAGAAAGCTATGTAGTCAATTAATATAACATAATCTAGTACGAAGACAATTTGTAATGTAAAAAATCGAAAATATCGACGTCAACTGTTGTCAGTAAAGAAGAAGAAAAATATAGCAACATGTGCATTTGCGATTTGTTCCGAAGGAATCAGCATGTGCTTTTTTCTTTATTAGATTGCTATTATAGATTGGATAGCCCCACGTTAGAGCACAGCATAGGTTCCACATAGACAACATAGATAGAGTACTGCACAAAATAGACAATTGCAATGTTACAGCAATTTAGGTAAATAGTTCACTCACCTCTTGGATACCTTAACTTTATACTCAAATGTCGGTACTGTGGCTAGTGAGAGTAGAGCGGAGATAGACGGAAATATATAGAATAGGATAGTATAGAATTAGTACATTAGTTTAGAACTTAAGAAGTTAGATACCAACCACAGTAGTTAATTATGTACACACTCGGTCAACATTTACTTGTTGTTGAATCCGAGGCCAATTGCAGACTGACTCGCGAGTGTTGCGCTATCGAGCGTTGCCAACTTTCGGTCTCTCTAACTAGAACTTACACTACTCGCTATATTACACCCCTCCCTCCTTAATTAGAAACCCCTCCCTGTATCCCCAGTCCCCTTATTCAATATAGTCAATCCTAAAGGTCCATTCTCACCACAGGCTTCCGAGCCCGGGTAGACCTGCGTGAGATGTTAGCACTTGGAGGCTCGTGCATCCTAGCCTCCTGGGTGGGAGTCGGGTAATCAGGTGTTCCGGTGTCAGGTTCATTGGTCGGAGGTGGTGGGTATGAATTTTGAGCAGGTTGTGGAAACACGACGGTTTCCTCCGTAGGTTGTTCCAAGGGTTCAGGGATGGTGTTCGAGCGGGTAATAACTTGGTCCTGGTGTCGACGAACGACCTCTCCCCCCTTCAGTTGGCACTTGTAGGATACCGGGCCTGTTTTCTCAATGGTGGTAGCAGGGGTCCATTTTGGGGAACCCGGCGTGTATTGACGGACCATCACAGGAGACTCCGGCGGAATATCAACCGCTCGAGACCCTGGGTGGTATCTTTTCTGAGCGTCCTGGCGTTGAGCAACTTTGGACGCGATTGCTTCTGACGGCCAGAGCAGATCAAGACGAGAGCGAACTTTTCTGCCTAACATCAGTTCGGCGGGCGTAACACCTGTTGTCGTGTGGGGTGTTAGCCGATAGTTGAACAGAAACCTGTCTAGTGCTAGGCGTAGGGGTTCCGTTGACTTTCGTATATTCTTCTTGAAAGTTTGTACCATGCGCTCTGCCAGTCCATTAGTTGAAGGGTGGTATGGTGCGCTCGTAATATGTCGCATACCACATGCCTTCACAAATTCTTGGAATTCGGCCGATGTGAAACACGTTGCATTGTCAGAAACAATTGTTACTGGAAATCCAAATGTCGCAAAAGTGTGTTTCAGGCACGAGATCGTTTCGCTAGAGGTTGTAGTAGATGTGGGAAAAATTTCAACCCACTTAGAGTGTGCATCCACGATCACTAGATAGTATTTTCCATCCATTGGGCCCGCGTAGTCAATGTGTATGCGATGCCAAGGCTTCGCAGGCCATTCCCACGGATGGAGTTCAGCTTTCGTTGGTGCAGCTCGAATGCTCAGGCACTCGCTGCATGACTTAGTCGTTTCTTCTAGATCTTTGTCCAGCAGCGGCCACCATACATAGCTGCGAGCTAACTCCTTCATCCTGGATGATCCAGCATGGCCAGAGTGCAGTTCGTCCACAATGGCTTGTCTGAGAGCTTGGGGTACAATAATTCTTGCTCCCCAGAGTACACAGCCATTTTGTGTGGACAATTCGTCTCGCCTCCTAGTAAACGGAGCAAGATCAGGGTCACCAATTACCGTCGAAGGCCAGCTGTTTGGCAGTATTTGTATACCTTTGAAAGTACGGGGTCCCTTAGGGTGCCGTCGCGGATGTGGGTGCTGGTGACTGGAGCTGACTCAAGGAAATAAACTAAGGACGTCCATTCCGCAGGAATAGGTGTGGCTTCCTCGGGAGTTGTCAAAGGTAGACGACTGAGAGCATCAGCTGTGCCCAACAGCACGCCGGACCGGTGACGCAAGGTGAACTTGTAGGACTGCAGTAGTAAAGCCCACCTTTGAATGCGCCCGGATGCCATCGGAGGAATGCTTCTACCCGGATCAAATAGTCCTAACAAAGGTTTGTGGTCCGTAACCACAGTGAAATCCTGTCCCCACAGGTAGCAATGAAATTTTCGAAGTGCGAACACCATAGCTAGGGCTTCTTTCTCAGTTTGAGAGTAGTTGCGTTCTGTTGCTGTTAGAGTTCGGGAGGCAAAATAGGCGGGGCGTTCAATCCCATCAATAAAGTGACACAGCACCGCTCCCACACCATACGCACTACTGTCCGCCACTACCACTATGGGTTTCTGAGGGTCAAAATGGACTAGAGTCTGAGAGTCCAGGAGGGCTTGTTTAGATTTCTGGAAGGCTCTCTCCTGACTTGCATCCCATTTCCAAGGGGTTTTGTCTCTCAGTAAGGTATTTAGGGGCTCCAGCATAGTTGCAGATGATTTTAGAAATTTCCTATAGAAATTTAGCAGCCCAAGGTAGGCTCTCAGTTGAGTTACATTAGTAGGAGCTGGTGCATTCTGGATTGCTGCTACCTTCTCTGCAGTGGGGTGCAATCCATCCTTGTCAATTTGGTATCCAAGGTAGGATACCTGTGGCACTCCAATTTGGCATTTATCCATTTTCAGTTTTAGTCCTGCCGCCTGTAGTTTAGATAAGACTTGATAGAGACGCTTGTTGTGCTCTTGCTCATTAGTGGCACTCACCAGGACGTCATCCAGGTGGCAGAACACTCCTGGGAGGCCCTGCAATAGTCCTTCCATGGCACGCTGAAAGATTCCAGGTGCGGACGCAATTCCAAAACTGAGACGGTTGTAGGCAAATAAACCTCTGTGGGTGTTTACTACCGTGAGTTCCTTGGAGTCTTCATCCAAGGGTAGTTGAGCGTATGCCTGAGACATATCTAGCTTGGAGTATATAACTCCTCCTGCTAACCCGCTAAATAGATCTTCCACTCTGGGTATAGGGTAGGTATCAAGCCTAGTGGCTCTGTTGACTGTTAATTTGTAGTCCCCACAGATGCGGATGCTTTGATCAGCCTTGAGCACAGGGACGATCGCCGCTGCCCATCTCGAGTATTGTACAGGGGTGAGGATACCTTCCTGCACCAGTCTATCAAGTTCTGCCTCCACCTTAGGTCTCAGTGTGTAAGGCACGTTCCTGGCCTTACAAAACTTTGGTGGTACAGCTGGATCCACTTCTATTTTGAAATTCCTTCCCTTAAAGCAACCTAGACCTGGTTGAAAAAGGTCAGGGAATTTATTTGCTAACTCTTCAGGGCAGGTAGTCAATTTGTTGACATTATTTGATACTATAGTTAGCCCAAGGGAATCAATCAGGTCCCTACCTAGCAAAGCTGGCCCCTCCCTGTCTACAATCACAATAGTTGCTAGTTGAGGAACCATATTACCAGATTCACGCTGGATGTTAGCCCTAATCTCTCCGCAAACTACTAGCTCCGCTCCCCCATAAGTCCTAAGCTTAACATCAGAAAGTCTCAGCTCGGGTCTTGACTGAGCTGGTATTTTAGAGTAGGTGGTTATTGAAAGGATAGACCTGGCAGCACCTGTATCTACCTCCATCTCTAATGGCACACCATTTAGTAACAATTTTATTTTGATTGGGGGTTTCATTTCCTCGGCTATTGAGAAAATCTCTCCATAACAGCCTAGATTAGCAACTGGATAGTCTGCACAGGCTGCATTGTTAGTTCTATTAGGGTTAGGGTGGTGTTCCCTCCCCCTTTTCTCATGCATAGCATGCACAAAATTATTTTTGTTGTCTTTAGCAGAATTTTGCTTTTTCAATTTAAAGCAACACTTGTCTAAAATAAAACCTTATTTTACGCTATTTTTCCGCGATTGGGGAAACTAGCCTTCGCGAGTTGTAATAAAGTATTTTAATTAAACTTCAAAGTTAAAATACACTCTGGGAGGCCGCCCGATATTCATAAAGTGTGAAGACCATTACAGACGGTTTCCTCGAGTCACGACACCTGAGAGAGGCAGACCCATTTCAGCCTCAGCGGCGCACACATCTCCGTGCTTCATCAACTGCCTTTACATTCGAGAGCCCACGAAACGATGATGGGCTAAGGCACATATCCGGCACGGCCTGCGTCTTGTGGGCGCTGGCCTCTGGAGACTTCACTTCGCCTGCACACCTGCACGCCGTAGCCTGAGTGGCAGATGTAAGTCGGGCGGCCTTTATTTCCCGATGTCTGAAGCAGGCATTAATTAGGCTAGCCTCGGTGATCCTCTGTACGGGTTGCTTTTAAACGCGACTCGTGAAGCTAGGCTTTCCCTAATCTGTGGCGACAGCCGGGGCCAGGGCTTCAAAATGAAATACCAAAACTCTATTCGCGCATAATACTAAAACTCTATTCGATCGTGCATAATAATATAAATTTATTCGATCGTGTATAATAATATAAATTTATTCGATCGTGTATAATATTAAAAATCTATTCGATCGTGTATAATATTAAAAATCTATTCGATCGTGTATAATATTAAAAGTCTATTCGTTCTTGCATAATATTGAAAGTATATTCGTGTACAGCACTATAATCGATAAGTCTTCCTCCAGCAATCCATGCTCCTTGGGCGATCGCGAGGGTCCTCCATCCGGGTTGCCTGCCCGGGATGCTCCGCTCGTGCCCGGCCTGCCTCGGTCATCCAGAAGACTGTTGTTTAACTCCTCTGTAATTTCATCCTTCGAACTTTCTGAAACTTAAAACCTGTGACTCCACAAAATTCATCAAAATTAAAAGTCTTTGCGGTGGTGAATTCGGTTAATCTCCTTTGCGATAGTAAATTTGAAATTAAGGAAGAGACCTCGAAGTTTTGATCATTCGATAGGTTTTTTCTACATGGCGCTGTAGACAGGATGCCGAGGCGGCAGTGTGCGGGTGTGAGTCTCCTGGGTTGGCGGCCGGTGACGGGGCTGCGCTGATCTTCCAAAATTGTGAGTAACTATCTTGAACTATGTCTAATAAGGACTTTATCATTAAATCTCGTGGTTTCGTCAGGACTCAGATTACTAAACTTCATGACAAAATTTCTAGTGATTATTTAGTTCTTTCCGAGACTGAGAAACAGGCTCATGTCTTTAAGTTGAACCAGTTGGAAACTGATGTAACTGCTTTCGATGCTCAAGTGGCTTCGCTGTTGTACGGGTCTGGTGTTGATGATTCTAAGTTTTATGAGGAATTGGAAGCTTGCCAGGCTTATAAGGATAAGATTGTCGAATCTAGAAGCTTTCTCACTGTAGTCATGACTTCTCCCGTAAGCAGTGGTGCGGCCACATTACCTCCTACTGTAAGCAAACTCAAACTGCCTGAAGTGCCTTTACCTAGTTATTCTCATGCTCCTGAGGAGAGTTTACAGCACTTCCTGAGAGGGTTTGAAAGCATCCTAAACAAATATTCTCTTACTAGCCACGAAAAATTCATATTCTTGAAGCGTCAATTAAAGGGTGAGCCTTTGTCGCTCGTTAATTCTCTAGGCGTGTCGGAGCAGTCGTATGAGAACGCAAGGGAATTGTTGATAAAGGCATTTGCCAGTGAAACGGTTCAAAAGTTTGATGCAATAAAGCGTTTGGCTACCCTGGAGCTACCGGTAAATGGTAATTCTTACGAATTTGTTAGTGAAATGAGCGTAGCTTTAGAATCTTTTCGTGTACTTCAGATTGACATTGAGACCATCCAACAATTTTTCGTTTGGAATGCCATGAATTCTGATTTGCAAACTCAGTTAATAAACATCTGTAATAATAATAAACCTACTATTAAAGAAATTCAAGACAATATCTTTAAAGCAATTGACCGTTGCAAAGAAATTGACTCTAACAAGAGTACAAGCAGGGACAAAAAAGTAAGATCTTGCAGTTCCTATTCGGCAGAACCTGACCTTTCTTCTTTCGCGGTAAATGTTAAGTACGGGTCCAGAGGCGAGCCTAGGGCAAATTCCGTGAGATTTTGTAGCTTGTGTAGTGAAACCGGGCGGTCTAAAGTCACTTCTCACGTTACCAGAGAATGCAGGAAGTACGAGACCCCTGAGTCTAAGATAGCACGGTTGAAGTCCTTAAATTATTGTACTCGTTGTGGCTTTGCTAATCACTCAACTGAACAATGTTCTTTTAAATTTGGTAGGCCCTGTTTTAAATGTAAAGGTGACCACATGACCTTCTTGTGCACCGAGGGTAATCCTCCTAAACATAAATCTCCTACATCTAGAAATAATACCCCATCAAATGCGAGTTTGTTCACTGGTACGGTTTGGACGAGTGTAGCCGATATTGGTGAGAATTCTGTCATACCGACATTTACTGCAAAAATAAAGAATGTTGATATACGCGCTATGAAAGATACTGGCTGTCAGCCTAACTTCATTGTCTCTAAAATCGCAAGGGACTTAAACTTGCCTATCCTGCGTTCTAATGTGCCAATAACTGTAAACGGTTTTAACGAGGCTAGGAAGCTTGTAACTAATGTAGTTCAGGTTCCTCTAGAAATGAACGGTAAACTTCGCACGGTAGAGGCCATTTGCGTTCCTGAAATAAGACTTAACGTAAACTTACCTGGTCTGTCTGATGTGGCGAAGCAATTTCAGATTAAAGGATATAAACTGGCAGATTCCTTGGTAACTGAATCTGATTCTTTATCATGCTTACAGTTTGTGCTCGGAACCAATGATTCGTATGTTTTGATTGAGCAACAAATTGAGTTTGGAGACTCTGTTCCATCAGTATTTGCGAGGACTGAGGCAGGTGTTCTTCTCTTCGGTAATCTGAATAGGCTTCTGGCGAATGTTTCTTCCCTTCCACCCTCAGAGTCTTGACAGATGGCAGATCGTGCAGACGTCTCTCCGACCTGTGAGCTAGGTAACTGTGGTAATTGTATTGGATTCTCTGCATACGTCGTCTTAGACGATGAGGGGGAAGTTTTAGATAGAGATCTTCAGTTGGCAACAAGTGAAGTGTTGGATTGTTGTTATAATAGAGTAGTCAATTACGATAGAACTAGCGACTCAGAATCTCATGAAGAAAACGATGAAGTTGTTAATTTTGTTTTGAGTAATACTACTAGAGATGCAGATGGGAGACTAATCATGCCCTTGCCTTGGCGGGGTGAATTTTCGCACTTGCTGGGATCAAATTTCGGCCTAGCGAAGAGTATACTTAGCTCTAATCTACGGAAACTTCATAAGGACAAAGAAAAATTGATTATGGTGGATAACGTTTTTAAGGATCAAGTCGAGTCAGGAGTTATTGAACGTGTGCCTAATTTTCGTGAGTTTTGTGGGAACAACAAGCATAGTTTCTTGGCTCACATGCCCATTTTCAAGTTGCAGAGAGCTACTACTAAATGTAGGGTTGTCTTTTTGTCTAACATTTGCGAGAAATTTCAGGGTAACGCTTCAATGAACCATAATCAAGTTCTTTGTCCTGGCCCTTGCCTGAATCATAAAATTTCTACTGCCTTGTTGATGCTGAGATTCGGTGAAAGACTGTTAATTTACGACTTGCGTAAGGCGTTCCTGCAGCTCTCATTGAATGATCTAGACTCTAACCGTTTGATGTTTCTCTGGTTTAGGGACGTATCGAACGGGGATTTTTCCTTGGAGGCCTACAGAAATTTGAGATTGCCCTTTGGGTTAAAGCCTAGCCCGGCGTTGCTGATGTTGGCCTTGTTTAGAATTCTGGTCCTCGATGAGAGCGAGTCCAATGATTTGAAACTATTGAAAATTCGGCTGTACTCGTTGATTTACATGGATAATGGGGCCTATGCTGGGTCAGACGAAGAAGTGCAGTACGCGTTCTCAAAGTTGAATGAAATATTTAACCCATATAAATTTGAGATTCAGCAGGTGGAAACGAACTCAGAGAAGGTGCACCAGCTGTTGGTACAAAAAGGCGAGTCTCCTCCAGAAACCAAAGTCCTAGGTATGGTTTGGGATAAAAGTTGCGATGCACTTGCCATTGTACGATTGGAGTTGGATGTCCAGGCCAATACAAAAAGGTTAGTTCTAAAGACTATTGCATCACAATACGATAACTTCGGTTTAATTTTGCCTTGCTTAAATAGGGCTAAGTTATTTGTTCATAAGCTGCAGTGTTGCTCTGGTTTACAGTGGGACTCTGTTTTGAATGATGAACTCATTAGGGAGTGGAAAGTTATTGCACGCCAATTCAATGCCCGACCTAACTACACCATAAAGCGGAATGTTGGTCACCACTCTGACGCGTATGAATTAATTGCATTTTGCGACTCTAGTAAATTGATGTACGGTGTGGTGGTCTATTTGAAGAACGTTTGCACTGGTGTGGTCAGTTTCCTGCTAGCGAAGAATAGAATTATTAATGACAGATTGAGTGTAAAAAGCATTCCCGTTCTCGAGCTTCAGGCCGTGGCCTATGCAGTGGAAATATTGGCAGAGTTACGGGACCAATTATCTGGAGAGTCGATCTTGTGCAAGGTAAATTTCGTTAAGTTTAAAGTTTGCACAGACAGCATGATTGCACTGCACTGGATCAATTCTTACGCGCTTAAGCTCGAGAAAATGCAGAAACATTCAGTGTTTTTACAAAATAGGTTGAAACAAATAATGGAGATGACAAAATCCTTACCCGTGGAATTTTCTTTCGCAGCATCAGTTGAAAATCCTGCCGATTTGACAACAAGGCCTGTCAGTCCTAGAAAACTAAGCGTGAGCACTTTTCATGAGGGGCCAGAATTTCTTTCAGGTGATGCTGAAATGGCTCAAGATTTTACGGTAAGCTTGCCTCACCCTTGCCAGGACAGAGAGCGACCTCCCGAGCAGACTTATCTGGCAAGCGCTGGAGTAGAGGTGAGGGGCATAGAGTTCGCCGTTCCCGCTTCGCGATTCTCGAGTTTCGCTAAATTAGTATCAGTGTACTTTATAGTAAAGAGATTTTTTTTTTGTTTCGTAAGGAAATTCGGGTCGGAGCCGGTGAAGCAGAGATTTGAGGAAAAAAGTTCAGAATTTAACCGTTCCCAAGCTGTTACAGAGCTCTTACAGCTTGACCAACAACTTCACTTTGGCGATATTTTTGAATATTTCAGAAACAGAACTACTTTGAACGAAACTCCTAAGTTAGTCTTTCGGTTGAATTTGTTTATCGATGCAGCCGGCCTTTTGAGAGTGAAGAGCAAGTTTGGCCGGGCTAGTGATTATAGTCATAATAATTATAACCCGATTGTGCTCTCAAAGAATAGTCGTGTAACTGAGTTGATTATTAGAGATGCACATGTGCAAGCTGCCCATTCCGGTTGTTATACTTTACTTAATCAGTTGAAGAGGGAGTACTGGGTTGAGCATTTCTTCTCCACAGTGAAACGCGCTATTAAGAACTGCGTGGTGTGTAAGAGATTCAATTCTCGTACTGTAAAATTAAATCAGAACTCTTACAGAGACTTCAGGAGAAATCCCCCTTGTATTCCGTTTCGATCGATTTTTGTGGACTATTTAGGTCCCATGTGGGTCGGTAGTCAGACGGGCAAAAGGAAAGTTTGGCTGCTGTGCGTGACGTGCTTATGGAGTAGGGCCGTGAACCTGAAAATTTGTACAGACCTGTCGGTAGAGTCATTCTTGACAGCATTTCAGACGCACATATACGAGCACGGTGTGCCTAGTCGCGTGTTTTCGGACCTGGGATCGCAACTAGTCTCAGCTGCAAATATTGTCGCAGATTTCCTTAAAGATGTGCATACGCAGACCTTCTTGAGCAGAAATGGAGTTGAACCTGTAAGATTCGATCATTATTTCAAAGGAAACAGCTCTCTAGGCTCCTTGGTGGAGGTTTGCGTCAAGTTCGTTAAACGGCTGCTCTACAGTTCAATTAAGAACTTGGTATTACCTTTGGATAAGTTTGAGCTGCTGGTAGCGAAAGTTGTGCATTTTGTGAACAAGCGACCGCTGGCTTTTAAAGAGGCTCTAAGGGAAGATGTGGAACAGACTCCTTTGCCCATAACCCCAGAGTTGCTTTCCAGGGGACGAGAATTGATCTCTCCTAACATTATTCCCTATCTGACCAGTGGCGAAGTTTGGCAACCCGATACCACTCGGGAGAAATCCTTACTAGACGGATTTTCTAGGCTATCTACCATTGATGACAGACTTGTCTCTACGTACAATGAGGCCTTCTTTGCTAATCTGTTGGATCAGGCAACGAGTGAATCGGGAAAGTATAAACCCGTGCGACATGAGAAGTTAGCAGAGGGCGACATAGTTTTACTGAAGGAGCCAAACATGAAAGTGTATCACTACCCAATGGCCGTGGTTCATTCAACAGTCGAAAATGATTTGGGTGAGGTCACGGCAGTTACTGTTTACAAGGGTCGAACGAGAGAAACGGTCAAGAGACACGTGTCGTCGGTAATACCTTATTTGCGCCCTACGTGTAGCCCACCTGTTCAACGGGAAACATTGACTCCTCCTAATTGTCAGGAGGAGGCGCGTCCTCAAAGAGCTGCTTCCGTAAGAGGAAGCGCGATTTCTCGGCGGATGCTGGAGAGAAATCTAGTTTAAGTTATTTGTTAAGAGTTGTATTCTCCAAATTTTGTGTTCTTACGTTTTCGTTTTCTGATTTAATGCCATAGGCTTAGTCCAGTTTTACTTTAAATGTTTAACTGTTCATTTTCATTTCGAAAATGAACCTTGGCCCCCGGAGTGTCTAAAATAAAACCTTATTTTACGCTATTTTTCCGCGATTGGGGAAACTAGCCTTCGCGAGTTGTAATAAAGTATTTTAATTAAACTTCAAAGTTAAAATACACTCTGGGAGGCCGCCCGATATTCATAAAGTGTGAAGACCATTACAGACGGTTTCCTCGAGTCACGACACCTGAGAGAGGCAGACCCATTTCAGCCTCAGCGGCGCACACATCTCCGTGCTTCATCAACTGCCTTTACATTCGAGAGCCCACGAAACGATGATGGGCTAAGGCACATATCCGGCACGGCCTGCGTCTTGTGGGCGCTGGCCTCTGGAGACTTCACTTCGCCTGCACACCTGCACGCCGTAGCCTGAGTGGCAGATGTAAGTCGGGCGGCCTTTATTTCCCGATGTCTGAAGCAGGCATTAATTAGGCTAGCCTCGGTGATCCTCTGTACGGGTTGCTTTTAAACGCGACTCGTGAAGCTAGGCTTTCCCTAATCTGTGGCGACAGCCGGGGCCAGGGCTTCAAAATGAAATACCAAAACTCTATTCGCGCATAATACTAAGACTCTATTCGATCGTGCATAATAATATAAATTTATTCGATCGTGTATAATAATATAAATTTATTCGATCGTGTATAATATTAAAAATCTATTCGATCGTGTATAATATTAAAAATCTATTCGATCGTGTATAATATTAAAAGTCTATTCGTTCTTGCATAATATTGAAAGTATATTCGTGTACAGCACTATAATCGATAAGTCTTCCTCCAGCAATCCATGCTCCTTGGGCGATCGCGAGGGTCCTCCATCCGGGTTGCCTGCCCGGGATGCTCCGCTCGTGCCCGGCCTGCCTCGGTCATCCAGAAGACTGTTGTTTAACTCCTCTGTAATTTCATCCTTCGAACTTTCTGAAACTTAAAACCTGTGACTCCACAAAATTCATCAAAATTAAAAGTCTTTGCGGTGGTGAATTCGGTTAATCTCCTTTGCGATAGTAAATTTGAAATTAAGGAAGAGACCTCGAAGTTTTGATCATTCGATAGGTTTTTTCTACAACACTTCTTAAGATGGCCTTTTTGGCCACAACCATGACAAACACTGTCTTTATAGGGGCAATCTCTACGCCAGTGCAGATTACCACAGCCGCTGCATGCTGATTTGGGGCTAGCTTGAGCCTGAGTTTTGCCCTGAGGCTTAATAGCAGTTTGCTTTACTCTATGCTGGCCCACATTTAGTATGGAATTAGGTTGCCTTAACACAACCGTCTCCCTCAGTTGAGTTTCTTTGGCAGTTGCCAGATCCACGGCTTTTTTCCATGTGAGGTCATTTTCATTAAGCAAACAATTTTGAACATCATTACTGGCCACACCCAGTATGAACCTATCAAGAAGCGTCTCTTCCAGAACTTCCTGTTTGAAATTACAGGTGTCTGACAGGGCCTTTAAGCTAGCCACAAAATCAGCAATGCTCTCCCCTTGTTTCTGATTCCGCTTATGGAACCTAAACCTTTCAAAGATCTGGTTGCGTGTCGGCTTAAAATGCCGTCTTAACGCTTCCATGATCTCCTCATAGGTAGCATCTAAAAGTCTTTTAGGTGATAGTAGGTCTTTGGTCAACCTAACAATTTTAGGACCCACCAGAGCAATAAATGTTTTAGCTTTATTTGAATCTTCCACTTTATTAATACTAAGGAAGCAGTTTAGCCTGACTTCATATTCTGGGAATTCTTCCTCTAAAGGATTGAATTCTCCCACTGAGCCTAGCATTGGCATTTTTACCCAGCTTTACAGCTAATTGTCAGATTTCTACCTGAAATAGTAGTAGCAACAGTATCAGTTGCAAGAGTAGCCAATTCAAGAGGCTGTAATGATACACCTTGTTAAAAAAAAATCAGAAATTTACAGCATCAATACTCTAGTCACTGAATAATAATATAAATTCTGAGTTCCTTCATTAGTCTAGCCTCTCCCAATAGTTCTACAAAAAATAATCCTCGTCGCCAGTATTATAGATTGGATAGCCCCACACTAGAGCACAGCATAGGTTCCACATAGACAACATAGATAGAGTACTGCACAAAATAGACAATTGCAATGTTACAGCAATTTAGGTAAATAGTTCACTCACCTCTTGGATACCTTAACTTTATACTCAAATGTCGGTACTGTGGCTAGTGAGAGCAGAGCGGAGATAGACGGAAATATATAGAATAGGATAGTATAGAATTAGTACATTAGTTTAGAACTTAAGAAGTTAGATACCAACCACAGTAGTTAATTATGTACACACTCGGTCAACATTTACTTGTTGTTGAATCCGAGGCCAATTGCAGACTGACTCGCGAGTGTTGCCCTATCGAGCGTTGCCAACTTTCGGTCTCTCTAACTAGAACTTACACTACTCGCTATATTACAATTGCTTTGAAATGTTTGAGCGGACGTGCAGAGGACACTACGAACAAAAAAAAAGCAAAGATAGCGGGCGCAATGCCATATGCACAACGAGTGAGTCCCTGCATCATTTCAAACGTAACGTCATACCCAACGTTTCGAGAAATATAGGTGCATAAATTCAGAGTACGGACTGTTGCACTGCTCTTGTGTACTGCCGCTGGTAGTTTCCTAAAGGCCCCGATACACTGGGTAAAAATCGCGGTGATAACCGCCAGCACGCCTCTCAATGTGCCTCCCATCCCTGCACACCAGCCAGTTGGCAGAGTGGCCACCGAGCTTTCAGCGATCCGAGCATGTCTGGGTTAGGACGGTCGTCACTGCGACGAGCAGTACCGATTTGAACGTTGACGGGAGCCATGTCTTGCTCCGCAACTGAGTAGACAAAACTCGAACGCTGAATTCTATAGACGCATTTAAAAAATTCGACTGCTTGCAGAATGTGATCAGCAGCGCTTACAGAAGGCTAAAACACAGCGCAACGTGCGCTTTGGTTTAATCCTGCGCTCCATACGGCTGGTCGCAATCGCGCACCTACCCGTACGACACGCTGAGGCAGACTGACGCCTTGCATTGCAGTCCGCGGTGCTTCATCTTGCGTGCTGAGTGTATCATGTCGCCAGTTCTCACTTCAACTGGCGGACGGATCCACTGCCGCAATTTCTCGAGTCATGAACGCCAGTGTATCGGGGCCTTTACTAGCTTATAAGCTTGAGCTAGCAGTTCACACGTATGTACGTCTGTGCTCGGGCAGCACCTCTGTCAACCTCGCACATTCTCGGTGTGCGTGAGCGACTCTGTGTACGTGTACGGCTCGTCACCACCACCAAGAATCACTACCATGCGCACTTCAACAGCTGCCTTTCGTCGCTGTGTAACAGAACTCTAGTACGAACATTCATTATTGTATAGCTCGGCAATATAAGTATCATTTAATAATGGAATGAAATACTCTGTGTTTCATTTTCCTCCTAAAAGTCACAGCCGTCTTAAACGACACATATTATGTAAAGAATTATACCAAATAACAGCAGTTACTGTGATACTGCCTTAGTCATAATGTATTATTATTCGGAGTTCGCGACGTAAATAATGTTGTTTGGAAGTATATTTAATTTGACTGCTAAAATGATCAAACTCTCTAAGGTAAAAACGTAAATTATTGAAGAAATGGTTTCTTTTCTACGAAGCAGAAGAAAGAACACGCATATTATGAAATTACATGTCTGATGTTAATGACGTCTGCATAGCAATAATAACTCGCAAACCAATCAATAGGGAAAAATTTCAGTTATAGAACATATTTTGAAAAATGAATGTAATTGAAAACATCTGAAAAAAATCTGAGCGATAAAGGAGGGAACCGGGAAACCGAAAGTGAAATGATTAAAAAAATACACCCATGTATGGAACAGTCCGTAACAAATTTCCCAAAATAAAATAATATGATACCAAATAATGTCAGGAAATATAGGAAAAATACATGCCCAACATCACAAAGTCAGGAAAACTAAATGATATCTGTAGGATAGTCCTCCTAAAATGAACGAACGGATTAAATTAAAGTGAAAGCCTAACACACAAATCCCCTACTTCACCAATCAAACGATAACATTATATAGCCAACATAAAAATAAACTCTAAGTTAATTTTTCCATTGCTATCATACTCAGCCTTCATTGTATTTCATGAACTTCATGACCCAATATGAACGGTTTGCGGTTTCCAGATCCACAGGTGAAAATAAATATAACTGTACAGTACAAAAAGGTATGCAGTCTATTAATATTATTTCATTCTAGTACAATGAAAACAATTTGTAATGTAGAAAATATAAAAAATATCGCTGTCAACTGCTGTCTTTGAAGAAGGAAAAAATATGGTAACAAATGCATTTGCCATTTGCTCCGAAGGAATCAGCCTTTGCCTGTTTCTTTATTTGATTGCTTGAATCAACTTGTTCGAGCGAGCGTACAGAGCTCACTAAACAGAAAAGATAGGCAAAAATAGCAGACGCGAAGCATTATACACACAAGTGTGTCGGTGCTTGATTTCAAACGTTTCGAGAAGAATACGCGTATAAAATTTTGTACAGTCGTGCTGCTCTGTGCACTTCCGCTGACAATGTTCTAACAAAGCTTCAGCTATGAGTTCACACGTCCGTACGTCTGTGGTTCTCTGGCTGCTCGGGCGTAACTCGGTTAGAATAATATGATTAGGTTTCCGATTTTTTACCTAAATGATGTATGATTTAAACTGAACTAACTGTAGCTGTTAAAATGACCTGATCAGATTACGACATATTTGTTATAGATGATTGTAATTTTAAGTAAACAAAATAAATTACTGTGCTAACTAAGAAACTTCAAAACTTCTGGGACGCGTTCGTACGTGCATGTCTAATATTAATGACATCGTTGTGCAAAAAAAAGTGATGCAATGCTTTCTATTTTAACAAAAACACAATGGTTACTTACCTCCAAACAATCGACGTCTAACTTGGGCTCGTCGTTCCAACGATTTTCGGAGTATTTGAAAACCCCGGGAGGTTATCGAAAACTTGCCTATCACTCACCAGGTTCGGATCCGTACTGATGAGATGATTCAGATGTACAGTGCTACACGTTGCAACTGCGGGATTGCCAGATTAGGCTGATTTTACCAAACTGGCTAATCTCCATGAACTGTGGCTTAGGATAATTTTTGAGAATTAGCCACCTTCATTTTGACTAATTGTGGCTAATTTATTGATTGTTAAAAATATTTATTTAATAAAACGACAGAATTATTATCTAATCCTAAACTTAACGTGTTTGATCTCGGTATGAACGGTAATGAAACGACTTTCAGAGTTTACATCTGCACACATGCAGATGTGTGCAAGTCAAATTGAGATCTTCAAAGGCTTCATCAGTCACTTCAAAAATAAAAAAGATAAAAATTTATTAGAACCAAATTTGAGCTGCTTCTCAAAGAATCGACAATGACACAGAAAGAGAAGGATGTCATTAAAGAAAGATGTCATAAATGCTGTTATCGAGGCAAGCTGACAAGTTGAATTTTGGTATTGGATGACGATAATGTAATGAAGAGTATTCATGTTTTCAAACCTGGAAAAGTTCTAACTCATATGAGACCAAACATTCAGGATTTACCCAAATCTTTTCACGCCCTCATAACGAGATAGGACGTCTGGAAAACTGAAAATCAGCACGTGAATTTACTTCATATTAAAAAGAGATAGAAAGGATGAAGTTATATACGAGATTTCAATGAAGTTGACCAACCAGGATCCCCCAACCATGTTTCAGAACAATTTTTACAAAAATTATAAAACATTGCCATGGAATCAATATAATGAATTCAACAAAATACGATATTGATGTATTTTTTATTTCTTATTTATTCAAAATAAAAATCAGTGGCTATTTGGGGCTAATTTTCTGGGAACATTTGGCTAAAACTGGTGCACATCATCTGGCAATCCTGGTTACAAGGAGATCGCTTGAGCAGCTTAACAACGCATTAATGTCAAGACATGATTTCATCTCTATCACTCAAATATGTTTTACTATAAGGAAGAAAAAATCAGTGCGACTTAATGTATTGTATTTTTCGTGTATAGAAATCTTCCAAATTCAGAGCATATAAGATATCGAATTTATTGTTCTATCCCATCACCATTTAATGAACATCATAAAAGAAATAACAAATTGTTTTCAAGCCTCATGCAAACCATTAGGTCTCTGTAACTACGTTACGCCATTGATTGACTTCAACACATTGACCGCAATGTGCAAAAGCAGTGATCATGTCGCACACCACTTGTCACACGTACTTTACTGCGGGTAGTATCATGACAATATTATTGCGCTGAGAATTGATAATGAATAATGTTGTTGGTGATAGTATGAAAGTTGTTGGGAAAATATGACACTATGAAATGAAAATGCAAAGTTTATTTGTTGAATGGTTCCAGAAAAGTTTTGTACTTTTTTTGTTGTTAGAACAAAAATTGCTGTGGTAATAGAAGACGGAGAACTTCGGTCGGGTGGGAAAGTTGCGCTGATAAAGCTAGTTCCAATAACACGTTTTAGGAATATGAGTGTTTATATGTTCGTCAGTGTGTACTTTATGCGCAAGAACAGTAAGTTACGAATATTGATTCAAAAACTTTACCTGAATTAACACAAGTGATTGATAATGCAAGCAACAAAATGAGGTTTCATCAATTTTCTTAATTTATGTACAAAAATTATGGAATACATGATCATTGATTTTCATATATGAGCTGCAGTAGAGATATAACAAGAATGGAAACTTTTCACATTATGTACTCAGGTCTATTGCAGCTCATATGCTAGCTAAATGGTTTAATTGAGGATGCCATTAGAAACTCGTTTTCTATTCAAGTGGCAGCGAATAGAAAATATTCAACGATGCGCTTATCCAACTACGCTTCACGCCGATTTTTGAACACTACCTATCGTTTTAAAGTAGGTTCTGATGCTCAGCATACTTGTTGACTGTTTTCGAAAAAATCGAGAATCTTGCGCTTAGCCTACTTGTGCTTTTTGCCCTTCAATTAAGGGTCTCTATATTAAGGTATTTGAACGCGATTTTTGCATTTATTTCAATTCAAATACGCACAAACGAAGACATTTTTCAACTAAGCGTTACGAGGATGGTGTTTTCTTAGTTACTTATACTTGAATGCATTGTCAAAATCAGATTAGGCAAGGAAAGGAAGTCATTTTTGTTATGCTTTTCTGTCAACCATTTTTTGACTCAACATTTTACACGGGTATTACGATACCAATGTGTTATTATCACTTAAGGATGTTAATGTTAAGGTGTTTAAAACTAACGTATCAACATTTCATGTTATATGTACTTTATTGGAAATAAAGTGTTTTTCTTTCTTTTCTTTCTTAAATTTTTCGACGCCAAAAACAACACTAAGGCTATCTCTTTCGATGCTAGAATAGTTTAATTCTGTATGATTTAGAGATCTTGAAGCAAATTGAACAGGACATCAATCACGAGAAGAATCAACACGTTGCATAAATACGGCAGCAACCCCATAGCCAGAACTATCAATTTCAAGTAGAGTTTCATGGTTGGGATCAAACAATTTTAGAGGTTTATAGGAACTAAAGATATCCTTGATTAGATGAACACTTTTATCCTACTTTGGAGTCCGCTGAAAAGGTACATCTTTCTTTAGTAGCAAATACAGAAGATGCTTGACATCAGAAAAGTTAGGGACAAAACGACTATATAAATTACACAATCCAATAAATGCTTGCAACTGTTAGAGGTTTTTAGGAACAGGAGCATTGAGAATTGCATCTACTTTCTCAGAATTAGAATGAACACCTTTGTTATCGAAAACGGACCCTAGATAAGACGCATTTTCAGTCAGAAAGGCACATTTAGAATGATTTAACCGAATTCCAGCATTTTTGAGAACAGACAAGATTTTTTCAAGAACTTCCAAATGGGAATCATAAGAATAGGCCAAAATGAGTAGATTATCCTGGTACACAATGACATTATCGATGCCAGAAAGAGTTTTATTCATGAACGCTTGAAAAATGCCGGGACTTGCACGTAAACCATAAGGTAAGTAATTGTACATAAATAGACCTTCCGAGATGTTAATGGTCCTAAACTTTTTTGATTCTTCGTCCAAACGAATTTGCAGAAACGCATTTGACAAATCAATTTTGGAGAAAACTTTGTGTTGACAACTTGAGAAATTACATCATCAATAACAGGTAGGACGGATTGAACGGGATTCAACCAATTGTTAATGGAGGCTGAAAAATCTCCACAGATTCTTATACTGCTGTCAGACTCTAGAACACTAACGGATGCCCATCGGCTATCATACACTTTGTAAATAATTCCTATACTCTGCAAGCGTTCCAGTTCGGTTTTGACAGAATCTCTTAGTCTTACAGGAACATGGCGTGCTTTGCAAAATACAGGAACTGAATTAGGCAACACATCAAGATGGACGGTTTCTTTAACGTTAGACTGTGAATCAGATGATAAGCAAACAACAAACAACGGCAGCTACGGATGCTTTATTTCCAATTTCAAGCCTGATACATATCCCCTTGTACATTGGATTTGCAAATGCCTTATAACTAACACCAGGACGCCATGCGCTTTCCCCCGGCCAAGACCGGTACATATTTCAGACACCTGGGTGGAGTGGGGTATTGTGCTTTGAATTTTTCCCCTATACCCAACAGAGAAAATTGCCATCAAGCGCCGGGACTCGAACCCTCGTTTGCCCGCACAGAGGCACGTTCTAAAGACACACGGCTATGATGAGCGCATGACGAGGCAAACTATGAGAATCTGTTTTGTTTGTAGTGTCGCATTGATCCGGGATAGCAAAATTTACGTTAAGTTTAGTACAAATATCTCAGCCAAGTAAGTAGATTCTATCATCTTCCACAATGAGAACCTTATGGTTAAAACTAACGTCTTTATAACTAATGATAACTGAAGATTGACCAAGAAAATTTACAGAGCCACCACTGTATCCAAGCACTTTCGTACCCCCAGGATTTATAACAACACCAACAGCAAGTGCATCACTTTTACGTATAGTAAAGACTGCACTGCCATTGTCAAGAAGAAATTAAACAGGTTTACCATTTAAATGGCATTTTAATATCGTAGGCTCTTTAGTAACGGGAATTATAGTGCTGTTTATTCTAAAAAATGAAAATCATTCAAGTAATTGTTGAGTACATCAGAGAAATTATGAACAGAGTTACCGTCGCAAGTATCGTTTCTAGGTTTCTGTAGAGTGACTTCGTTTTTCCGCTGCAGTGGCTCGTGTGAACTCTGCATTGAAAAATCTTCTCTTCCGACGTTGCCACGACAACCGCACCGTTCCGGCTGCACCATGTAAGTGCGGGCTGTGTGAAATTCTCCACGTGTAGGCTCAGCCGGAGGAGGCCGTACTGCAGTCGTAGATTTGCAAACTTTAGAAATATGGCTTCTTTTTCCACATGTGTAAAATTTCAATTTCAAAGCATAGCAATTTTTTTGCAAGATGCTTTTGCTTAGCGACACAACGGATGCAAATGTAGTTCGGCTGTAAATTTTCTGATGTGAAAAACGATGGAAGATGAATCCTCACGAATAACATCGTGAGCATCGGAACTTAACTGCTCGATAAGTTTTGCATGTTCAATACACTCATTTGACGATTTTCGATCGCGCTTCTGCAGAACTACACTGAGGATTTGCGATAAACGTAGACCAGCAACGAAAGCATCTCTCAAGAGACGATCACGACATCAATTATCGTAGTTGCACGCAGATGCTAAGTCATTTAACGTTTTACCATAATTTGGATTCATTAACACCTCAGTTTTTGTTTAGAAATGTAACAGATGCGCCGACGATGGATTGCTTGATTTAAAATTGGTTTATTTACTTCTCTTCTAGTTCATCATACGTAGCATCATCGAGTAACGTAGGTTTAATTCTTTGTTGTTGATCAGTAATGATGTTTACAAGCAAAGCGTCAACTGAAATACTAGCTTTTTCACCGCCATTGTTTCCCACCTTCTGCAGATCGTGAGCACGCTGCACTTTTAATCTGTGTAGAAATTCACACACTGTTTCACTTCAACGTCGAATGAAGGACAGCTAACTGTAGAATGCGCCATCTTGGTTTCAGAGCACTTTTAAAATTCAAATTCCTGTTGGAGATTCAAAATCTTCGTCGCCAAATACTGTAGTGTCGTTTCTTTTCAAGACAACATGAGGTTTATTTAGCTGCAGCTGCAACCACAGTTTCAGTAGCTTTAGACTACCAAGACAAGAGAAGTAAACACTCTCGAACGCACGTATCAGTGTACTGGTCTCTGTCGGTTACACAAGTCCTCTTGAAACAGCCGTGCTTGGAAGTCAGGCAAGAGCGCGTAACAAAGACTTCCGGAGCTCGTAAAGTCAGAGCTCAACAAATACTTCCGGAGCTCATAAAGGGGTGCGTAAAGGCCTTCTCATACGTACAAATATGTTGGCAGACAATCTGAACTGAATTTGGTTTGTCGGTCTCAAGGCCCCTCACACGATGCAAACAACGTACTGCAAACTTGACAAAGACTGGCGCACGCTTCAGTATACTAGTAGCAGCTAGGCGGAGAGTACGCACAAGAATAGCGACTCCAGACGACGAGTTCGTTCAATTGATAGGATTCGCTATAGTTGCAATGAATAAGAAATAAAAGAGATGTAAAAGCTCGCTCAAAATGGGCTAAAGAATGGTTCCTAAAAAGTTGTGAACACACAAATAAAAAATTGCTTATTGAAGTTGTCGAGATTCCAGTCATTGCTCGAACGCTGAGGTCCTTTGCGGACTTTATAAGGCACAAAAAGGCCGCTGATTATAAGGCCGCTTCTTCTAATCAGCATAAAATTAATAACGCGGATAATTTTACGACTAAGCGGAGCAATGGCGGGAGTTCCTCACGTCTACGGCGACAAATGTAAATTTAAATACTAAAACGTTCGTCTGATCTTCTTGTTCGAGTCCTAAGCCATCGCGACGGATTCGAGCAAGCTAAGGAGCGTGGCGCCAGAAGGCTGCCACGTCAGATTGAAACCGGCTGTGAACGCGAACGCACCTTCTTCTCGTGTGCTCCACGGGACTCGGCATTCTGCTCTCGCTACCAGGGACTTCTTGGGTCCTTGACAGCCGGCTACAGTGAAGAGTGTTCGCCTGAACATTGTTTTCGAAGATCTTCAGGTGAGACTCCCGCTAATGACGCTCCGCTTGTCCTTAATTATCGTAAATTTCAGCGTTACCGGCCCCAGATGGGTTCCCGGTAAATTTGTGTGCCGTAGGGCCCGTTAATTCGGGGAGTTGAGTCCACTTGTTAAGGTGGCTGCGCACAAATTTTTATTCGAAAACAATTTTCTTTAAATCTCAACTCTCATTTTCGAAATTTCTATTCGTGAGATAATGAGATACCTCTTATCTAATTTCTTATTTAAGATAAATTGTCATTCTCCAAACATTTGTTCAGTAAGTCACATTATTTCTACATCATTTCACTTCAAGAATGTATGAATACAGTGGTTAATCAATTTTCATGGTCCTCATTCTGGCTTTATTACTACCGGTAATATTTCATGCATATAATTTTTTAACCCATTTTACACACCTCATTACATAGCTTTTCGTCCTCACGCAGCAGGATGTGCTTTTGTCACTGTTTCACTGCATACATTATTTCATCATTAGTACTTGGGCTACAGATATTGAAACGGTTAACTCCTGAAATTTTAAATTTGTTGTAATTATTTCATATACTTCCCAAGTAAACTCTTCGCAGCTAATCATTATTGTGGAATGAGCTATTAACGCTTCGACGTTAGTAAACAAATGACATATCGGTAAGCTTTGAGTGCGTTTTTTAAATTGCTCATTTGAACAAGCACGCTACTATTAACTGCAAGTAAAACTCCATCCATGCCACCATAGTAAATCGGAAGATCATTGTACATCCCTTCGTAAACCTTGCATCAAGCCTTTCTGTCTTTCCCGGCACTTTCTTTGTCTTTTCTCAGCTTAAACCCTCAGAAAGATACAACTATTGAACCTATGACGCTTCCAAAGGGAGAATGTACGGGCCTGAGCTGATGGTTAGGGGATCCTCTTTTGGCGAAATAGTGCGTTTTCTTTTAACAAGGACTTTTTTCTGTTGATTGCTGTCCTTTTATTCATCACCTACTAGCTTCTTCTTTAACTTTTATCTTTGAAGTTTCAACCTGACATTTTCTTTATGCAGAGAGACTTTTGAAAGAACACATGCACTTGTGCATAGGTTCCCCGTGTTTGTAATCATACTCGATGATTCCATCGTCATAACTCTCTTTCTTAGCTCCTTTGTTGTGGGTAAGGAACCTTAAACTAACTTTCTTGCCAAAAATATTTTGACTTATAAATATTTAAAAGGATTGGCGCTTATATCACTGATTATAGAACAAAATAGTGGTGTTTCTATTCCTAATCTCAGGGCACATGTTTTTCCTCGCCTTAAAGGATCCGTCGGCATACAAGGAAAACTTATTTCCCTGATCACGCACTCTAATCACAGTCTGTACTCCTTCCAATTCATATGTGTTTTCAGTAATATAAGTCACATTATCCAGATGATAACGCAGCGGCCGAAGTACTGCCCAATACGACAGCACTTCCTACGGACGAATATCTTGCCAGCGCTCCAACGACACCCAGCGCAGTACCTGTTGAGAGATGGGGCGTCTCCCTAACTCCATCTGGAACGTTATGTGGAATCGGTATGATTACATGGTAGATCCGTCTCGTGAAATTAGGTTGAATTTGTTATGACTTTTTGAAATAGCAGCTCATTTAGTAAATTCTACCGTTTAAACTATATATGAAACAAAACTAGAATACATTATCAGCTGTTTCAACAATAAATTCTATTTTGGTTGCTGTTAGGTCGGTTTTGTACACTATTATTCCTTATTGGTTCTTCAAATTATTTCAGTTCTCTCCTTATAATTTTTTCTTGTTCTATGTACACTCGATTAAGTCATTTTGGTGAGCATATTAGAAGTTTGATGCCTTGTGTTTGCACATTTTTGATTCATGGGTGATTTCTGAAGGTGTTTCGCTTTTATTCCATATGTGGGAAGACTATTTTCTAAATTTCTTGAAAGTGTACCCATTTTAAGATCAATGCTGCAGGATAACGGAGATTTTTCTGTGTAAGCATCAGTCGAATTTCAGGACTCAACGTCTAATTCCCACGATGTCATGGAAAAGAAGAGCAGTTTCACACGAACCAGTAGCTTGCCAGCATATGAATGCATGTGCCAAAGACAATAAGAGCGTATCGTCGGTTGCCTACACTCTAAAAAAAAAATTACAACTAATTTCTGTGATTGATAAAACATGGGGCCTTTTACCAGTACGCTTTCACAAACTTTTACAATATGTGGCCTGTTGCAGCCGCTCGTTCCGATGAGGCGGTTATCTCAGCTCTAAGTTGTAACATTTCTATCGCCATTATATCCTTCAGTTACAAAGGCGTACAACTTTTTTAGTATCATTGGAGATTTAAGTCTCTATATCCACATGGATTCTTGCTCTTGACTTGTCTCCGTAGTTTCATCCTTTTCGGTGTCACTTTTGTGCTAAACAAATTGGTTTTCAGCGGTTGGTCGAGAAAATCTGATACTCACTGTCATGAACAAAGAAAGTATTTAGAGAAATATTGAACGGTATGTTTTGAGCTCTGACTGATCATTTCAATCGTACGGAAGAAATGATAATAAACTGCACTGATACTTTTGTATATTCATGATATTAGCCGTAAGTTTTATATTCAATTGAGGTAAAAGTTTGCTTATGGAAGATGTGCTCAAATGCAGACAACAATCGTATTAAATTTCTTTTTTTGATGCGCGCTATTCTCGTTGTTGAGTAGGCAAATGTTGTGTGGTTATCTGCAAAACCTCAGAATGTGGTAATTAAATGGAATAACGAATTAACAAGCAAATGTACTTTGCCCTTCAAACGCACTGTTTGACTACATTTACTCTCGCCTCAACAATAGGAAATAGTTCTGAGAATCAGCGTATGTTTTATTACTACATGTCAAGTGTGGTAAGATAAGTATGTAGAGAAGAGAAACTGTTGTGAGAACGTAATTTTGCTCAGTTCATATAGCTTGTTGTCGGGTTAAAAAACTTCGATCGTCTTCGGCGTTTTTCTTGCTGTCGTAGTCTAGCTACTTCTCTCTTGCGGTCGGTTTTTTCTCAATACTCGATCTAGCTTGTGAGTTCGCACATCCTAGAGCGTAGCAACATAGCTGCAGCAAACTAATATTGAGCAGCCATATCTTGCAAATGAAGTGTTTGGAGGAAAATTTATATGATCCATGGGTTGAAAACATACTTGCCTGTTACCTGCACCTCATCACGCAAGGGATGATTCTTCAGTACAAATTTAGACTGTTGCCGGGTTACGTTTCTATTTGGAATGCACTTCATAGCATTTAATGTTATTTGTTCATTTCGGTAATGTACTCATCACGAAAATGATCTTAGTAGTCGATTATGTTTGAACTCACTGCACATAACTCCCCGTTTTCGCGGCATATTTGACTCCGAACATGGGTGATGTGTGTGTCATGAAATTCTTTACGATAAAAATAAATTCCTTTTCTCATGCCACATTGTATGAATCAATCTTTCCGACTTCCAGTTCATCAGGACAAGATACCAGCAGATATCTCGAGCGCTGAATCAGCGGTCACAAAAACGTCGGGAGCAATTACTCCCACACTTTCGACTACTCCGACTCAAGCAAAAGCCCCAATCCGGTTTTCAATGGTCAAATGGGTCCTTGTGTGAAATTCGTCAGGAAACGAAGTTTTTACTCGTCATGGGACAAATCGAGAAATAGAACTCCAGTGCCCTCGCAGAAATTATGGATGCGTTTTTTGATATTATGTTAAAAAAATCCATAATCTAAACCATATAATTATTAATTGACTTCAACAGTACATTAATTAAGTTTCAAATTTGTGCACAGAACAAGACCTCTGGTGGTATGTAAATCGAATACTCATTATGTGCAAACATACATAATAAGCTACGTGATTATTTTGAAGCAAATGATTGGCGTATCATCAAGTTCTTATAAAATCTTTTCATTTTACATGGACCTGGGTTCGTAGTTCCCTGCTGTTTATAGGATGTATTGAAATAGTTGCATATAGAATAATTTCAAGATCCTCAGGGGGAATATAAATTTTGTATAATTTTGTATCTGTATGCCGGTGTCACACGGAGACCAAATGTTAACGTTTCGTCATAATCGTCTACGTAGCGCTACCATTTGGTCTACCTAGCGCTACGAAACCGTCAGATTTCGGCCATGAGCTACGGTGCATTTTTGGTATACGTATCGTTACCATTTGGTAGCCAATATGGCGGAAAACTCTGATGGCTTGTGCTTATTTACTTATATTTAGGGATTATTTTCGTTTCCTGACGCGGCAAACTAATATAAAGTGTTTAATTTGTATTTTTAACATAGCATCTTTAACTCAGCGTATTTTGTTTCAGTGCTCTGCAAAGGCGGTTTTCCAGTCATAACCCCGAGAGTTACCCGCGTAACTCTCTCCGGAGTAATTCTTAACAAGATCCGAAAACGCCACTGTGAACACGATTTTGCCATTTTGAGGTTACTTAGGCTTTGTTTGTAAACAAACATTGAATCAGCTGATTAACTTGCTCTCTTATTGGAGTTGATTACGAAAGTTGAATTTTAGAGTATGATAATAATAATCGTTATGTTTTATACTGACGCTTAACTCCGTCAATGATTTGATTTGTAGACAATGCTTCACGCTAGATATTAATATATACACCTAATCCTATATTAGTAGCTTTGTTATATATTGTGTGTGTTTTTGAGAAAGTGATCTTTGATGAGTAAATCTTATTCCAAAGGTTACAAATAATTAAATTCTCATACATTCTGTTATATAATAGCAATAATTTTATCTCACTTGAGTGCTTTATTTAATTATTTTATTTGTAAAATTTAAATTTGAATTTCTACTTTAGGAAATGACATGAACAATATGAAAAAATCTATTCTCAGCCAATGCTGGTTCTGGGGTAATGTTTAGTAGTGGTCTACAATGCACAGTTATGAAGCTTTGCTCTTGGTTGTGAAGTGCTTTTTTACAGCTGATGATGGAGAAATCAAGTAGCATAAAATTGACTGAGCTGTGCAGTTGCTGTCAAGATAATCTAGTGCAATAACTTAACTTAGAGTAAACCTAATTTTGTTCTTTGTTGAAGCAATTGAGTAGAGTTACTCTACGACCCTTCATGAAAACTATTAGTTAATCTACATGTAGTTGGCAGCTCTCAACCCTATCACAATTTTTTAATTCATCAATGTATATAAATGAAATATTGCAAATGTGAATTTTTTAGGCTAGTATTTTATGAGAGAAATAATCATGAATTTTCTTTTTTTGCAGGCATGAGATATACTTTGATCATTCATTCCCTTATAAATTCCTTCAGATGGATAACTCAGAATTTTTTAAGAACATCAGAATCAGTTAGCAGGTATTTTCCAAGTTCAAAAATATTCGGAAACCTTCTCCAACAGAAGACTATTCCAACAAGCTTTGTCCTATGCATCAAATGAAATTTTCAGAAGCTCTCATGGTGTTGTGGTATCTTGCTTCAAAAACAACTTCAAAAGAGACTGTGTTGTTTCTTCTGGCCAAGTCAAGAGTGTACACTGGTTAGATTAAAACTACTACATTTGTCATTGTGATATTAGATTAGAGTGAGTGGAACAGATGATTTGGTTACAAAATGTCTCTGAATGGTTTTAAAAAATTAACGTTTTTATGCATAATTCAAGCTCAAAAAATTGAATGGAATACAGATCAGATGTAAAAGATAGAACTTTGTTATGGTATTTGCGTAAGGTTTTAATATAAGGGAATAAAGTACTTGTACAGTACACCTGACTGTTTGATAGGCAATATCATGCTCATCACTTGTTATACTGTTGATCATTGTGGGTGTGGCAATAAATTGCATGTTGCAGGGCTGTATAATTAACAGAGAGGTACGCAAAGGCTCTAATGCAAAGATATTGACAGCTACACACGTTCAGCAGTAAGGGAGGTTGTCATTATGCTGTAATAACTCCTCTCTCCTTCCTTTCCTAAGTATGGAAGTGAAAGCAGCGTTAGGTTTTACTCGCTTTTTTCCTCTAATTATGCATAAGTTTTCTAGCTTTGAAATTCAATGTTATTAATTTTCAGTACCTTTTCTGTTGTTTTGAATGTAATTCATCAACAAGATACTCAGCTAGCATCCATGATAATCATTATGCAGACTTCATTAGGTAGCTTTAGTATTTTGTTTTGAGTATAAATTCTTTCAAACAGAAAAAGTGATACCTCATATTTTCTTATCAATAAAAGAGTTCATCACGGTATATTATCTTTATGGTCCACCTAAAATATAGGTCTTCACCATAGAGATGTTTAAGGAAATCAACTTCATGAAGTAATAAGCTATTCTACGTTCAAATAAACGAAGTATAAATAAAGAATGAAAGAAAACGTAGTAACTTGTCATTATTTACTGTAATAATAATTGGATAATTAACAACGGTAGGTAAAGATCTATCGATTGAATGATTGAAAATGGAGAAGAAATGGAAACATATTACAATCATTGCAGTTGATCCTCAAGTTATGAATATCATGAAAACCTCAACTTAAATGAAGAAAATCGGTACAAATTATTTGCATCTCAGAACGAGCATTGCTAGTTGTCCAGCTGAGACTAATATTTATTCACTTTAGGTCCGCGTAAGATGATACATAACTCGAGGATCGACTGTAACAGGCAATGCTATGGAAATCGGTGCAATTTTCGCTTCACATCCTTTTAAGCTCTGTAAATTGAATGAAAAACTTATTTGAACAGAATAATTAACACTCGGCATGACACTGTCAGTATTATTATTAATTCAAGAATTTCTAACCCACAATGAAGGCAACCTGACGAGATTAAAGGACTAGGAATTTCTAGTATGGACCATAAAACAGTCCACGCACGAAGTGCTCTCTAGCACAGGTTACCTTGCGTATTGAAACAGCAATTTTGAAAAAGGGCGAAGAAGAAATTGCTAAGTATGCATCAGAACTAAAGGAAGCAATGTGAACGCAAATGATAGGCCTGAATGATAGAACTAGACACTTGAGGGTGCTGGTCTATAGCAATGGATGATCAAATCAAAATTAGCTCGTTACCATCCAACGCTTGGGTAAGTGTATGTTTATACATCAGCGCAGTCGAGAGCGGCACGAGGGGTGACAGCATCACGGCACCGGTCCTCTCTTATATGTAATCATAATGCATGATGATGAATGAAAACTATCACACCATAGTTCCTCTTAATTTGGCTGATGCGTTGTATTCTTTGTTTAAATGATACAAAAAATGTTTCAGTTCTAAACTACGGGTCAACATAACGCACACATAGATTTACAGCCAAGCCGCTAAGCTGACGTTATGAGAGGTTAAACTAATTCATAGCTTAAACCTACAAGACGGACAATTTTTGAACACGAAATTTGTTATAACATTTGCACTCAATAAAATGCGATTGCTTCAAACAATAATACTCTACTCAAAATTGGGCATTACAGTAAATTTTTTTTATTGCATTGGGGGAGGAGAATGAATGCAAATACTAAAAGCATATTTCTTTCTCTCTAAATTAACACCAAGTATTGTTGAACAGAGTAAACCATAGCCAAGTTCCTTTATAAATATTTTCAAATAAACATTTGCTGTAATGCTTGGTTTACTAACAACGGGCCCTAATTTCAAAATGCACTGTAATGATTACGCATCAAAGAAAATTCACTTTCCTGACATTACGACTCATTGCAAAAATGCGATCACACAATTATTCTTCGTTTACGGCTTACTGTAATAAAATCACACTGAAGGTGATTGTTATTATACATCGCATCGAAATGGAAGAAATATTGCATTAGGAGCCATTACTTCTACTACACAAAAATGTTCCCGACTTTTTAACCGATTATATCTTCGCTTCAAATTAACAAATTTGAATTGTCTTTTTTTCACAATGTAGTAAATTTTGTTTTCTTTTCTAATAATTCAAGTTTTTGAAAATTGATCGAATCACCATTTTACAATGATTGATTTACTAAAAGGGATAGGATAGCTAATTGTTTCAAGGAATATTTTTAAAACAATACTGAGGTTCTTCCTTACTCTGTACTTTCCAAGAAACCAAACAAACAAAAATTTAAAAGAGCAACAAATAATAACCTTAAATAACGTTTGAATAAATAAAACAATTTAGAATCCTTTGACATACCATCCATTTCTCTCAAGCAAACTTAACTTCTAGCCACAATTGAATGAAGAGTTGTGTGGATTATTTCACCGTTTCCTTTCAGTTCTTGAAACACTTCTTCAATTCGTTGTCAACGAATTATTAATGATGGAGGTTACGTTTTAACAACAAAATTTACTACGTTGCGAGTGAAAAGACAATTTTTGGGAAGTACAAAACTAAGGAAGAATATTGAAATTGTTTTAAAAACTTTTCCTTTGAACAATTAGTTTTTCTACCTCTTTCAGTAAATCGATCATTGTAAAGTGGTTATTCAACAAATTTTCAAAAACTTGAATTATTCGAAAAGGAAACAAAATTTACTACATTATGAAAAAAAGACAATTCATATAAGTTAATTTAAAGCGATGATATAATCAATTAAAAAGTTGGGGGCATTTCTGTGGGACACCCGGTATAATAAATGATAGTAACCACAGCAAATACTTCCTTAAAAACTTCCGAAGCAATTAAGGTCTGCTCAAGCCAATTTTCTCCGACGTCAGCACCTCCACCTCCACCAGCTCCTTGGGAGCAAACGATGGCACTCCTGCTTTGAGCCAAATGCAGATGACGTCGATGCCACTGGCATGGCTAAGGTATTGAGATGCGAAGGTTTTTCATCTGGCCTCTCGTCCACGACAAGGAAAATTCTGGAATTTCGTATGTGCACGTGATTATTAAAATTCAAAGAAGCAAACCTATCTTCAAGAGCTTTGGCCTACAATAAAAGAAGCTTGTTTTCACAACGTCGGAACAATAAATGCATCTACGAGTATTACATATTGATGATTTCCTTTTTCTGGACAACCGCATGTAAGATGGACTGTATGCAGACACATCTCAAAAGTTTTGATGAAATATTTAGGACAGAAAGACAAACATCTACTTAACGTGTGAGACACCAATACAAACAGCACTCCATCTCAATTCGTAGTTGACGCGGTTACGCTAAGCCGCTATGTAGAAAGAGGCAAAATTGCACTCATAAGAGATAATATGTACAGCAAAAATTATTTTACATGCAATGATAAGAAGCCATATTATGAATAAACCTGATTAAATTTCTCACAAGAAAAAAATGAGTAAAGAGCACGAAAAATATATTCATTTCATCGCAAAAAATAATTATAGGACCACAATGACCCCAGATATGCAATTGAAATGTTACATCAGCAGTAAGTGCATCGCCTTTGAACCAATACAACTCAAAGTATTTGGATGAGTAAGGCTAATAATTATATAATAGTAGAGAAAGCACAATACGTTCATATACAGAATGTTGTGTAATTCCATGTACATATTTTAACCACAGATAAAGCTACCAAAAGCACACTTTGTGGTGCTTTAATTGTTCAAAAAAATCAAATATGAAGAAGTTATGTCACTTCAAAGTTGTTCCCCAAAAATACTTTTGGTTATAAAAATTAAATTTCTTGGCTGATTTGGATATAATTTAGTTCGGGGTAATACTTTGCCTATTCTTGAGGTTAATTATTTAAAAACATCAAAATATTAACCCAAAAAGTAATTAGAGTGATCTAGAGTCGAAGCCAAATACGTTTAAAATATCGATTGAAAATGAACCAAAAACTTATTCCGTCACAAAGTTTACGTCAAGAGCTTTCATATGATGTAATAAAATTGCTGGTTATCTTCCTATTTCATACTTTACAATCGATTTTCACAACCAAAACAGCCGCCTGGCTCAGCGTGTAGCGTCACTACAAGGCTGCTATCGTCACGTCACGCCGGCGTGTAACATAAACCAACTTGTTGGACTTGTGAATTGAAATAACTTAATGTAATGTGGTGATTGTAAAATGTTTTAGTATTTCAAATTGTGCTTTTAATAAAGAAGTAACTTGTCTATTCAGCCAAATTCTAGCGCAAGCTTTGTATAAATTTGATGGTAATTTACACGGGAACAAAATGTGCCCATATTACTTCAATTTGGAAACCACTTAATTTACGTTACACGCTGGTGCGAAGCGACGGTAGCAGCCTTATAGTGAGGCTACACGCAGAACCAGTGACTGTTTTGGTTGTGAAAATCGATTGTAAAGTAGGAAATAGGAAGATAACCAGCAATTTTATTTTAAACAATTTAACAATTTAAACAATTTATTTACCACAGGTGATACAGAGATAAAATGTTTCTTAAGTCTAGTACAATGGACAAATTTGAGTATAGCTACATGGAGGCCCGAATAAGTTCAGTGACTTCTAGGGCATCCTACGATCAAGGTTAGTCTTAGGAGTACAATAATGTTTAACCTAATTCACTTAAACTAGAGACGCATTAGACCGATCAATGAGATAATTAACTCGAAATTAGATACTGCATTTCACAATATAGTTCATATGGACTTGATTTAACAGTATATTCGACAAACGATTCAAGAACAGACTGAAGATAGGCGACATTAACCAAAGCAAATTACATTATAAGGACCAGTTATGTAGGGGACAAGGTTTGACTCTGTGATCTTACACGACTAGTAATCTGATAGGAAGTGAGACTCAAGATTTTTTTTTGAATGCCTTATAAGAATTACTTTCACGGATCTCCACAGGTATTGAGTTCCAAGTTTTAGTTCCAACGAAGAGGATACTATGTTGTGACCGAGCCTTTGAGTAATAAGGAAGCATGAACTTACTTCTATTTCGGGTTAAATGGTCGTGATGACCAGTTTGCGCAGTTAGTTGTTTTAGGCTATTGTCGCCATCATTTGTTAATGTTTTGTGAATGAAATTGTAAATGGAGATTTTGTAGAGATCCGAGAGCTTAAGTATTCGTAAATTTTTGAATGAGTCATTTGTGTGAGCATTATATTCTAGATTCTTTACCGCTCTTATGGCTCTTTTTTGCAGGGTAAAAATTTTGTTGGTTTATTTTTATCAGTTCCGTGCCATGCTTCTATTCCGTATTGCAAGTATGGTGAAATGAGCGTTCGGTAGAGCATTTTTAAGGCTGTTTCAGGCAGGAAATTTTTAACTTTATATAGGATTCCGATAGATTTTGATAATTTAGAACTAATATGAGCGATGTGCTCTTTAAAGGTTAGATGTTTGTCTATTATGATGCCCAGGAATTTACTTGAGTTGGTTTCTTCGATTTCACATTCGCCAATTTGAATGCGTGGGAGAGATATATTTTTCTGGTATGAGAATGTAATATATTTTGTTTTATCGATATTAAGGCTTATTTTATTAGCATTAAGCCACAATGAAACCTTATGAAGTTCATTATTTATACGCTCCGCCATCCTAGCGGGATTTTGGTCTGGAAGGACCGCAGAAAGGGTACTGTCATCGGCAAAAAGTATGAATTTGAAGAATGATGTAGATTTAATGATATCATTGATAAAAATTAGAAATAGGAGAGGCCCCAGGACAGATCCTTGTGGAACTCCATGGCTAATTGTCTGTGGGTCTGATTTTGAGTCGTCAATGACAACGTATTGTAACCGATTTGCTAAGTATGATCTGAACCAATCATGGGCAGCCCCTCGAATGCCATAACAATGTAGTTTCGAGAGTAATACGTTATGGTCCATACAATCAAATGCTTTTCGAAAGTCAAGAAATACGGAGAAAACAAGCTTTCCTTCATCTATATTAGAATAAAGGTATTGCAAATGATTTAGTACAGCTTGTGTCGTAGATTTCTTAGAACGAAAACCGTATTGTTTGTCGTAGAGGAAAGATTTTTGTTCAAAATACGAATACACTTTTTTATACACAATTTTCTCGAATATTTTGCTAATAATTGGTAGTACAGAGATAGGTCTATATATGTTAATGCAGTTTTTATCACCATTTTTAAAAATAGGGGTGACTCTCTCAATTTTGAAAGAGTTGGGGAAGATACCTTGAGAAAGGGATTGGTTGAAAATATAAGATATGCACGGTGCTATTATATCAGCTATAGCCTTAAGAACTTTAGCCGAAAATTTTTTCAATCCACTTGATTTATTTTTCAAGTTGTTTATGCCCGTAATTACATCGGAGGGATTAGTTGGCGTGAAAAAGAAAGAGTTAGGTTCATGGACATGGTCCATGTATTGCAAGTGGTCTCTGGGTTCACTGAAGACACTATCGGCTATATTTTTTCCTATGTTTACAAAAAAGTTGTTAAACACAGTTGAAATATCTTTTTTCTCGTGGTATTTTACATTTTCGTGAACGACGGACTCAATTATTTTCGTAGTATTATTATTCGGTTTATAGCATGAATTAAGCAGGCGCCAAGTTTTTTTAATATCAGTTTTGTATTCAGTAAATTTGCGCGTGAAGTAGTCTCGTTTTGAGGTTCGTATTTGATTTGTCACATTATTCCTGAATCTGTTATACGTTACTTTAGATATTCGCCCTTCGTATAGTAAGGCTAGGTACGCTTGACGTTTCTTTATATTGATCACGATATCTTCAGTAACCCAGGGCTTTTGTCTATTTTTCGGCGTAATTGTGCGGGTGATTATTGGACAACACTGGTTATATGCGGTCGTTATAATTTCAGTTAAATTTAGTATTGCTTCATCAATGTTTGTCGCATTATTGTCCCGTTCATAGATGTCTAATGATGGCATTAATTCTTCTAGAACAGTTCGCATTGTTCCCAAGTTGTATTCGTTTACACAACGAAATGAATAAGTATCAGCCTGTGGGCTGGGACAAGGATTATAGACATTTTTCTTGATAAGAAACACCGGGAAATGGTCAGATAAGTCAGAAATTATTATTCCGGTAAGAAAATCAGTCGGATCTAACATAAAAATATTATCGAGTAACGCAGCCGATTCAGAAGCAACACGCGTAGGTTTCGTAATGATTGGAAGGAAGGAGCTAGACTGAAAACCATTTATGAAGTTTGAGATTTGCTCACAGCTATCATATTGTAGAAGATCGTAGTTGAAATCCCCGCAGATTATTATGTCATTATATAGAGACTTGTTGAACTGAGATATTATGCTTTGAAGCTCGTTCAGGAAAGAGACGTTACAAGCTGTTGGGGCCTATATACTGTCCCAAGAACAATCCGTTTATCATTTTTCGTTAGTTCTATAAATAAAGTCTCAATATGTTCACGATTCAAAGTTGCACTTAAAATGACTTTCGAAGATATATGTTTAGATATGTACGTACTGATGCCACCACCACGTTTGTTACTACGGAGTGAATGATGGCTATAATAGTTTTGAATTTGAATCAGGTCTTTAGATGAGTCGTCTAGCCAACTTTCGGTGAAACTGAGAACATGAAAATTGATGTTCAGCTTAGTGATAGTACAAGATATTTCATCTATTTTCGGATAAATGGATCTACAGTTCCAACATAATAGAGAAAAATCGTTACAGGTCTTCCTCGTCGATTCATTGAATTTTTTAATATTTAGGTATTTACAGTTTCCAGTTTCATTTAGGTTTGGGTGCAGTCTATTCAAATGATTGAGATCTGGATCAATATTGTCGAATATGTCAACATGGTCAGTCATTAGAACTAAGAGACAGTAAGTAAAATGTGACGTAAAAATAAAAATGATAAAAACTACAGGATCAAGGTAAAAATAAGGACATTCCTACTTATAATTAAATTAAAAAAAGAGAAACTAAAAACACACAGAGATTATTAGTCTAAATTGTCTAAAACCTAGTATGATTTCATAAGGAGAGCGCAAATTCAGTCCATGAGCAGGAACATTAGGATCATAAATGGCAAATAATGTAGTTACAAGGCTGTCGTACCAGTGGTTTCCGCATACAACACTCATAAGATGTAGCAAGGTCGAAATGGTTTTAAAAACGAAGTGACAGTAAAGTTATTTATGGAATTTAAAAATCTTGACTATCTAAATTGTTTCCAGATTTAGAAACATATACACGAGTTAAGTCTGAGCATCAAGTTCGGTATGAGCATTCGATAAAAAGGAGAAAAGAAAGAAATTAAAAAACAATTATTGCATCACTTGAAAGCTCTTGACGTTATCTTTGTGATGAAATGAGTTTTTATGTAAATTTTCAGTTGAGAACATAAACGTATTTGGCTTTGACTTTAGACCTCTGTAATTACTTTTTGGGTCAATATTTTGCAGTAATTTAAAATATTTACTTCGAAAGTAGGCTAATTATTACCCTAAACTAAATTTTCATGAAAATCAGACAAAAATAAAATTTTTACGACCAAAAGTATTTATGGTAAAAAGATTTTGAAGTGATGTAACTCTGTTAAAAATTTGATTCTACAAACCATAAAATCACCAAAGAGGGCGTTTTTTCATAGCTCTATCTGTGGTTAAAATACATGCATCAAACACACAACACCCTGTATATCAAAATTAAGAGCATTGCTTTCTATTCCTTGAGTCAAATCTATCAATATCCCTGTATCTACATTCAAGAAAATCGAGTACCAAAAAGTAATTGATACCATGCACAGTGGGAGTAATTAGATCACTCTCCCTCAGGCATAACAACAAATAACACACCTTTGAAGGATTGAAGGCTCTGGAGATCACGACCTAACTGCTGGGAATCAACCTCATGCTGTGACTGCAGCGCCTGCAATGCTGGCAGGACCTCATGTGCTAAGAGACTTTCTTCCAGTAGAACAGCTCCTGGTGGTGTATGTCTTGATAGTCATTTGTGTAAAGAATAAACAATAGAAAGAAGTTAAGTTATAGCAGTCCTCAATAACATGAAGTTGGCGCACAATAAATAAAAAAATTCATAATGCAACGGTGAAAGTGAATTTGAGGGTACAAAATGCCATAGAAAAGTGTAATAATATACTCCGAAGACCATATTCTTCCCATTTCGTTAACAAAAACGAGGCATCTAGTCCAAAATGCTAAAGTATCTAAAAAGCATGATTATTTCGTTGAAAAAGTACCTGAATAAAAATGTCCTTCAACTCAGAATGATAAGTAATTGAACCAACGAGAGGTTTGATTTGGACGAGCATGCGTGTTTAGTAAAGGGCTCATAATGATCATTTGAATGCGTAAATTGAACCTAATTCTTGACCACTTGGGACGTCAAGGGGAAAACGCAGTGTGATAAAAAAAAAACATATTAGCAGCTTGACCTTATAGAGACCGAGATATAGAGACATGGAAACAGAGATGTGAATAAGCATGAAGGTTTTCTGTTTTTACCTCAGAGATAGTACGTTGTAAATCATTCAAATATATGTTACAGCCATAGGTATTCATCCAAAGCTATACCACAAGTTGAATGATCAATCAGATTTAAACAGTTTTCTTAACAGTGGAAGGGAGCAGCTCAATGAAACAAGAAATTAATGAATGAATTGCAAGATTTAGATCAATCCCACAGCCAGCAAATGTCAATCACACAGTACAGGTCTTTGGACTGAAAAGAACACATTTAATAGCAACAAAAAATACGGTTTACCTCAAGAAACCCACACAAAATCTCTATATTTTGCACTATCAAATCTAAAAGGGCTAAGGTGGAATTAAAAATGAGAAGCATCTATTTATTTTAATACTGATCATAACACTCACAATTCACATCCATCCAATCATATAAAAGGAATAGTATCAATCCTGAAAACTTGCTAAATTTATATGACTTTCTGTATGATACTTCCCTCCATCATAGTCATTTTGAAAACAGTGCACAAGACACCAAGGTTAAATACATGCATAAATGAGGTAAAATCATGATCAACTTTGAATCTCTGCGGGCAAAAAATGAACACAAGCAAAAATAACTGAACACAAGAACACATCAACTCTGTGCCCTATCCATGCAACAAACCTCTTGGCTGTACAGCATGTTGGGCTTTTACCCTGCAGTGCTGAGTCTGAAGCAACCCGGATATTCCCGGTTCCTTTGTAGTGGAGAGTGTTCAACCCTTTGCTGCATGAGTTTCTTTCAGTTCACTAGATGAGAATGCTGTAGATTCCTCTGGAAATTGAAATAATTGAACTGAGGTTGACTGAAATTTAGGAGGAAGAGGAATACTCAGGCCGTATATAAATCAATACTTCTAGGCTGATGTTGACTAAGACCTACTCACTTGCACTACTGTAGAAGAGAGAAGTACATAAGCTCACTTTAATTTATATTATTTTATAGTGTACAAATTTTGAGAAAATTAAGAGATAACATTTGATTTCTCTAATTCTATAATCAAAATCCTTCAATGCACATGCATCAAAAGTGGACTCTTTCTCAGAAGTTGATGCTAACAAAATCAATGAACTCTCAAAATGGTGAAGCACAAAGGACAGGTTTGAACTGCTTCAAATTATTAATATAATTACTGAGCTACTGGTAATATATCTATTAATATTATTTGATTATTCTTTTCACCTGGTCTTCAAGAAAATATGTTTAATTGAAATAAGTGATGATGACAGCCCAAATGTAACGCACCTCAATATCAAGGCCCTTCTCTTTACCATGATAAATGATTTCTACCACTTCTGACATTAAATTAACAAGCGTTTCAATTGGAGAGCTATAGTTTCCCACGTACATAATAATGCAATTTTCCTTAATCCAGATAAATAACTTACCTAACAAATATACTTCAAGATTCCCACTTGAAACTTGTTAAGAATCCTTGTGAAACTCTAAACCGGTGGCATCGGACCTCTTCACTGGACTGTGATATATACTCATAACTTGAACACTGATGGTGCCTGAAATGGAAAGGAGCATAGCTTCAGATACCAAGCTGATTTAATAACAATTTTTACTCACATAAAAAAGCAAATTCATGCAATGAAAGATGTTACTGCCACATCAACACTATGATAATGTTGATATCACTGAATAAAAAATTTCCATTCTTCGCTTAAACACACATATGTTGCAAGCTGACTCAAATTAGTTTTCCTGAATAATGCTACACGAAGACACAATGTATATCAAGAAGTTAAATGGAACATATATGATGAAAAAAATGAGTCACATTATAAGTGTTTCTTCACTTTACAATATTTTACAGGCATCTTGAATGTTTTATAGTACTTTCTCAAAAAAGGAAGGGATGGAGGTTTTGCGTATACCTTTCTTTTTTCTGTTTATTTTTTCCAAATTCCAAGAGTCATTTTGCTTCAGAAAATTTATTATTAAACATAAAACCAACATTAAAGTCTCCTGAAATTAATTTTATCAGACTTCTTTGTACAATAATTACCTGTTGTGATAGAATACAATCTACACTACATACTGAATAGGCTCTCCTTTCAAAGACAAGATAACCAGTTAAAAAATTATGACATGTCCCTTATGGTTTCTTTTTATCTCAATGAAACAAGGAACAAATATATTTCTGTTAATTTTTGAACAGAACATGGGAATGAAAGCTTGCACACTAATTGCACTTGTAGCATAGCTGGTTTTATTGACCCTTCAGCACCCCACAGGACTATTTGGTCCTCTATCAAAAATAGCCTCAATACATTGTAGTTCTTCTTGAATTTGTTTCCTTTTATGTTATATGAAGTTCACCATTATGTGGGAGCTTTTTTCTTAACCTGATATTAGTGACTACCACATGTCAAAGCCAGCTTAGTGATGGGGGTTGTAATAACAATAACATGAGTACAAAAATAAGATGTAAGAAGGAAAAATCAGTAGAAGAAGAAACATCTATGTTAAAAATTATTCATTTATATAGGATTAAACTAGCATCTACTAAATGCCATTGCATTTTTACAATTCAGAATAATGCAAAATAACTATTATTGAAATAAAAATTTCTGAGTATATATAAAATTTAGAGAATTAATGTTCTGAGCACAGCACACATACTTTTAATCAGCAGATGATACTAAATACTTTCACCAAACACATTTATAAGTATTTTTGCTATTAGGCAAGGAGATGAGATGGCATCATTATGGCTGAATAGAGTAAAAAGTTTGAGTTAACTTTAGAAGGTTTTTAAACATACGAGTTATTTTTTTTCTAAATTATAACTAGTGAGAAGAGCTCAATAGCGACTATGATATAAATCACTAAATAATTCAATTGACACACTATTTGATTAATTGTAGATACTCATCTAACTTAAAAATGGTTTTCTCTCTGAAACATAATTGCAAAATATTCAAAATGTAATTCAAACTTAGCAAAAATGAGCAAGGCACCTCATTTTGACAATTTAACAAAGAAATATCAAGAATTTTTGAAGCTAAGAGGATTTTACCAATAGATGATAATGATCATAATAGTGTCAATTTAACTGCCCTTAGCCTTACATCAAATACACTGCTTGTGTTCAATGTCAATTTCATATAACTTTTCATTTTCATGCTAAAAACTTTACACAATATACTAAAATACTAAACACTATACACACATCTTACAATTTCATCCTATTTGATCACTAATTTTTAATTATACATGAAAATGCTACTTCATAATCGGAAGCCCGCCTAAAATTTGTTTGTAAACATTTGTGACGTCATAACCCAACCCGGTAATAATCCTTTTCAAAACGAGGTTGCAGAGAAAGTTACTCGGATGACACTAACCTGTGTTTCTATACCATTTACAAGTTGATTTGCTCCAAATGAATTTTGATTTGCTCCTCGTGAAAATAGAATTGCTCCAAGTGAATTTTGATTTGCTCCTCGTGAAAATAGAATTGCTCAAAGTGAATTTTGATTTGCTCCTCGTGAAAATAGAATTGCTCCAAGTGAAATTTGATTTGCTCCTAGTGAAAATAGAATTGCTCCAAGTGAATTTTGATTTGCTCCTCGTGAAAATAGAATTGCTCTAAGTGAATTTTGATTTGCTCCTCGTGAAAATAGAATTGCTCCAAGTGAATTTTAATTTGCTATTTTTCAATTTTAAATCATTACATAATTAAGTATTTTACTGGCTTTATAATGCTATTTGAAAGAACCTTAGCGAAATTTTTTTTTCTTTGTAAAGTAATTTCATTCCAATAACGCATACAAAGATACAGAGTTTTTGCTGAGTATAATTTACAAAAAATATATATATATAGAATATAATTTTCGTTGTATGAACCATTAATCATTATCAAATCATTTGACAGAGGAATCGTACCTCAGACACTTTGATCAAGGAAGCATCACAGAGATACTGCCACGTTGCACATTGCTGCACGTCACGTTGCACCTTTTGTATAGAAGCTACCGTCATCAGCTATAAGTGTCCACCTCAACTCCAAATTTAAACTTTCAGAAATCAAAACCTTCAAGATGAAATATAATAAAACAAGTGCGCGAGACAGACAGAGAATAATAGAAGCCTTCAATAATGAAGAGGACTGGAAGAAAGTTGCGAACGCACTTGGAGTAAATGCTAAGACTGCTTACAGGTGGCTGAAAAATAAGCAACTCTTAGCAAAGAAGTAAGGAGGAAATAATAAGAAGAAATGTCCCGAAATATTGAGGACACTGACATCAGCCATAGAGGAAAATGTTTCGATTACCCTCTCACAACTTCGTAGAAAAGTACAAGAAGATCACGACATTGACGTGTGTGTTAATACGATCAAAAATTGGCTCGATGGTGAAATGTTTTCCGTCAAATTAGTGAGACCAAGCATTGATAGAATGAATAATGAAGCGAACAAAGGAAAACGCGCTATATAGATACATGGAACAATTTTTCAATGTGAGATCAGAAGGTAGGACTCCAGTCTGGGTTGATGAGACAAATTTCAACCTTTACTGTAAAAGAAACGAAGGAAGATCAAAAGTTGGTACGAGAGCTTCAGTGATTCTTCCGTCCAGCAAAGGCGCAAATCTGCACATCCTTGGAGCAATGACAAGTACCCAATTGCTTCTAGCCTCGACTCGCCGTGGCTCGTTCAAACGACAGGATTTTCTGCAGTGGTTCCGGGAGCTCATAGATGCATGTCGTCAGAACGGGATTGACCATCCTACTTTCATAATTGACAATGCTCCGGCTCATTCTAGTCTTGAAGGGCTAGAGACAGAATATCCCAGTATTCAGATACTTCGTTTAGCTCCCTATTCTTATCTGCAAAATCCAATAGAGTTGGTTTGGAGCCTAGTGAAGAGTCACGTAAAGAGGCACTTGCGTGAAAGGATGAATGCAATTCTTGAGATAGCACCAGGTGGAGCATTACCAGTTACTGAGCAAAGGATGCGAGAGATGGAGAACATCGCAGTTGAAGCCCTTGGACTTTTCAACCCCGGCATGTTGCTCAACTTTACCAACAGGGTGGAGAAGTACTACGCTGCCGCAACTCGTCAAGAAGACCTTATAGAAATGTTAATGCGAAAATAACTGTCAAAACTTGTGCAGACGTTGTAATGCATGCTTACTTTTCTGTTTGCCTTGCTTTGTTATGACTTTTCAGCAGCATTATTCTTTTGATCATATTACTGTACTTTTTCATCAAAATGCGTTTTTACACGAGTTATTGATAAAACCTCTATATATTTATTGTTCTTTTTAATTCTAAAACGCTTTCTATCAATATATTTTCCAATCCCGCTAGGGACTAATGATGATAATAATAATTGTTTATTCGATAGGGCCGGATAATCTACCGGATAATCGTCGGTAGGATTGTTAGATTAGTCGTAAGTTTTAGCCTCCCAGGTAGGGAGGCTAAAACTAAAACCGGGTTGGGAGGCAGCAACAAATGCTATCCAAAGAGAGGAAGGACGAAGGCACCTTTTAGTAAGAAGTAAAGGGAACTCGGAATCTATTCAAAAAAGGCATATAAACAGTAAGATGAGAAAGAAGTTCATGAAACAAGATCAAAGTTGAAGAAGAAAGTAATAGGCGTTGAAAAAATACAGGACAGCAGCAAACTGAAAAACATTGTCCGTAACAAAACAAAAACTTATTCTATTTTAACAAAAAGAAAGCCTACCTAACCTTTAGCTTGGGCCCTCTCATTGTCCCCCTAGGAGCACTAATTCCCTTAGATACAATATATAGTTTTATCCCCCTGAGGGGTCATAGGTAGGAAATAACCCTTGGTTAATACAGCTACTTGATGATCGTCGGTAGGTTACCGGTTGAACATGTGATCCTAATACCCTGCAAATTATTGAAAGTCCTTTTGCTTATATGCCTTTAAATGATCGATTAATTAAAAAGCTAATTAATTAATCTTTCTGCAAAAATTTTTAAAATTAGTTACTTATTAATTACCAATAATTAAAAAAATAGAGTATTTTTACAACAATATATAACAAAAATATATAGCATTTTATAGAAATGGTTTTTAAATAGGTTCATTTTTCAATAGGAAAAAGCGTTTGGCAGAGTGCCTGAGAAATGGTTGTGTCTACTTATAAGAATGTGATTGCTGCCTGCAGTCCTATGTTGGAAGTACCACACTCCAGCAATTTATTCGTCACAGCTAACACTCTTGTGTCTCCAATAGAACCGGCCGTCCCTACTCATCTTGCTCCCTGGCAGCCATCAGAGATCATTGCCATAGTTCAAACCACCCTTTCAAAAATTCCAATTTCTCCACACTTTGTAGAACTGTAGAGCGATTTGACCCTAGAATTATAGAATCCTCCTTCAATTTTACCCATAGACCTCAGCTAAATATATAGTGATCAAAGTGTGATGAAATTAAATATCGCCCAAACTGTGTAAATATGAGTGTGTTTGAGTGAGTGTGTGTGTGGGGGGGTATATATGTGTGTGCAGTTCGGTTACTTTGTGTAGATGTTATTGGGGTTTGGTTTGATTGCCAGAATTTAGGTGTACTTATGGTCAGGAATGTTTAGGAGAAATTGTTTTTATTTTTTACGGTTAGGCATAACTATATATATATATATATATTTTTCGATGTAGGTATAGTGATATTAAGTTCTTATATATAATTTTCCGCAATTTGTTCATTATTGTTTTTCGTTTCGAGTTTTACAGCACTGATGATGGAATCATAGATTCCGAAACGTTTGCAATTAAAAGAATGTTCCCTTTTATATTGGTTCTTCTTTTCATTTTACATATTAGATTTCCCAAAAATCGCCCTTTTAATTCTAAAAAAAATATTATTATAATTATTCTACAATATATAGCAATATATAGTGTTTTAAATATGTTGAACACGCAAGCTAAAAAATTAACCGTAATTTTTATATTAAAACTATAGCAATCTAAAAATCATTTGAATCAATTGCAAATTAAACAAGAGCAAATCAAAATTCACTTGGAGCAATTCTATTTTCACGAGGAGCAAATCAAAATTCACTTGGAGCAATTCTATTTTCACGAGGAGCAAATCAAAATTCACTTGGAGCAATTCTATTTTCACGAGGAGCAAATCAAAATTCACTTGGAGCAATTCTATTTTCACGAGGAGCAAATCAAAATTCACTTGGAGCAATTCTATTTTCACTAGGAGCAAATCAAAATTCACTTGGAGCAATTCTATTTTCACGAGGAGCAAATCAAAATTCATTTGGAGCAAATCAACTTGTAAATGGTATAGAAGCAATCTCGGCAACGGATCATCTTTGGAAACACTGTTTTTGACGGATCGAGTAACCCGCGTAACCCCGAGGGTTACTCGATCACTTAGAGATTACGATTGGAAAAACGCCTCACTGGTGTGGGGTCGGTAAAAATATACCCAGTCGATTTTGATTCTAGAGAAGAGTTTGGAAAACAGCATCATCAATGTGGGTTCAAGATAATTTAGTAGAAAAATGAATAATTTATGTACTCTACTTATAAATTTGTATGAGATATCACTAATTACTGTACAAGGAATATGAGAAATAATACTATGAGAAATAAGGTAATTTATTATTGAATTTTGGTTCCCCATTGATTTATATTGCATAATAAATTATTTTGAAGTAGTAAAACTTAACTTCTGCAACCTTTAATTCATAATAATAACTGTTATTTAATCAAGAAATTTCATTGAAGTATTGTTTCTTTAATCTAACCTTCAAAATTTGAAGGTTTCTAGTGTCAGGTCAGGCTGCAAAATAACCTATCTATAGTGTGATGTACAGGTGTTATGAGGAAAAATTTATATTTTTAAGAAGAATTCATGTGAAGGACAAAAGTTTTATAATATCAAGAGATTTCAATTCTATTATTTTTTGGGCGATGAAGTTTCTTTCCTAATTTAGAATATTAATTACCTAAACTGACTCCAATCCAAGATTAGAAGAACATTGCCCTCAATCATTTATTTTTGACTGGTGACATGAGGATTACAATACTCGTGTGTGTATCATCTAAGTGAATTAACTTAAAGATATTTTAAAAACCAATGATAGTGCTTTTGTACTATCTCTAGGCTATTGGGAATAAAATGTTTTTCCAATCTTTTTTTTAGTTGAGCTACTGTCATAAAGTTATAAGTTAGGCCCAATAATTTTAAACATTCAAGAAAAAGCAGTGCTTTCAGCACGATAACCGGGAATAAAAAATCTATCCATTTTTCAGAAACCCTTCATCATTGCAGCATGTCCAGTCTTGTATGGGCTAGTTAAGGCTAAGGAAACTCTTCTAATTGATGCAGTATATGAAAACCAGTGCATTTTGAATGTGAAAAGTGATACCTACCATAAACGATATTTAAAAAGTTTAGCTTTTGAAAAAGTAAGACAGTATTTGTGTGATCTACATCCTGGAGAGGCCAAATTTCTCACAGTTGATGGTAAGTTTTAAATACTTTCATAGATGTAATCATGGGCAGCATATGTATGTGATTTTTCCTCCAAAGCATCCATTACTTATTTGTTCTTTTCAGGTTCTCAGTATAGTAATCTAAAATTCTCAGTAAACGATAAAAAGGGAAAAAGATTTTGTTGAAGAAAACTTTTTCTCTAACAGATATTAATCTCATTAAGACATTTAATGGTCAATATTGAATTTAATGTTGTCAACGAATTTCATAATTTCGTAAGGATAGATAGATCGTAATATAGTCGATTTTAAGACGTTTTACACGAATGACAATGTGCCCGGAAATGCTTATTTTTAGAGATATTTAACTTTGAAGTTATAGGAACGTCGTTTATAAAATTGAACAAACGGAGATGTAAATAAGCAGAAATCCGGTTCTGACATAACGATAGTTAAGGTTAGGTTTGGTAAAGTTAATTTAGTTAAGTATCCTAACCTAAGTAAGCCTAAAATATCTTAATTTAACTCAACAATACCGAGGCCGATGACTCCAGCCAAAAAACTTGGCGTGGTCCGCGTCCGCAAAACGCCGGAAGAGCCATACCGAAACTGCCGTTAATGCTATTCTTACCTGGCGTTATTTATCCTATATCTCCTAAACTAAGCATTTCCGGGCAAATTGTCATTCGTTTAAAACGTCCTAAAGTCGACTATATTACCTATCTATACCTACGAAATTATTAAATTCGTTGACAACATTAAATTCAATATTGACCCATTTAATATGTGGCATATAAATTAGTTTTGGTATCTACACCAATTTAGTTGACAAATTGCTTTGTTTGGCAAGTGAAGCATTGTATGAGCTTTTCTTAAAATACATTCATTGTATTTTAACAGTATACTTGTTGGAATTGTAAAAAATGCTTTCATTTTTTGACCTTTAATCTACTGAAGGCCAGCTATGACAAGATGCATTACACTTCTTTTTGGCCACAGTTGATGGGTGTAAAAAATTTGAGAAGTCTTATTAGCAAACTTCTGGTTTGAGAATTGAAATTGTATATCTGTATGCAAAAAAAAATTGGTAATTTTGCTCTGAAAGTTGTTTTAGTTTCATCAGAGATAAAGAAACAAGAAAGTATTTGTTCATATATGTTTTCAGGATAATAACCACCATAGAATTATTTGATCCAAACTTGCTTAAGTAATTCAGTTAAGCTTTCAATCTACCTACAATGGTTTTAATAAGTGATTTTGACATGTCTAAAACAAAATAGTGTTTTATTCATGTTTTGGTTGTGTTTTACTATTTTATGTTGCTCTGTTGAATAGTACATTGGGGAGATATTTTCTTATATGAGCTTGATGCATGCAACAATATTCTAGTATGCAGCTCATCAAATGTTAGGGTGTTTTTTTGTCTATTTTGTATCCTTGGATTTTAAATGTATTCCTGATGAAATGCCTCCAGCAGAGATGATTTCAGAAAAATTGAATTCTTTTCGACACATTATTCTTCATCAATGTTATTAGATGCTTGTATATTATATTCAGTCAATAGCCTATTTATTTTATAACTTGAGAACAAGTGATGCTTTTATTATTTCTTTTAATGATTCATGAAATTAAAGCTTCCATTAAATGAGTGTGACCTATCAAAAATTGTCATTTGCTCATAAAATGAGGGGCAAACATTCACTAATTTTTCAAACATTTTTTTTCAAACACACTAATTTTTCAAACATTTCTTTATTCACTAATAAAAAGATTAGCGAGTAGATCATGGCAGTACACAGTAAAGAAAAATTCATTTTTTTTTGTTACTGGTTCCTTTTTTTTACCATGATGTTTTTCTAAGGTGAATCCAGAATAAAGTAGTATAATTTGGTATTTGACCATATCATATAGGAGGGCTGCCATAATGCTTGGTGTGTTCTTCTCAGTCATGACTAATGTCTTCTGAATTACAGTCCCTCTGAGGTTCAAGGTTGAAGTGATCTATTATTATGCTATCTTTCAGTGGAATCTAATGAATTTAGTTTCAAGTTATACAGATATATTGTACTAACAGTATCAGTGTATATTCACCGTTCTTCTTCACTATGTTCACCTCAAGTTTGTTCTTCTGGTTCATGAAATGTCTATACTGGTAAAAATTTTGAGTCTTCACCTTAATCAAATTGAATTTGGCACAGATATCGCTTTGAAGAATCTCCATTTAGCATTTCATCCTTCTTTTTATTCTTTGATATTGTTTCAGAGCATAGTCAGTGAGGGTACGTTTTTTACTCTAAAATTTCATACTGATGCAAGTTATTTCTCCCTCAGCTGTCCGTGCAAAATGGAAACGAAAGAGGGCCTACAAAATTCAGCTCTATAAGGCACGTCGTTTCAAGAAATCAGGCTCAGCTGCTGCACTTGTTAAGCCATGGGAGCACGAGGGTCACCTCAGCTTCTTGCGAGGACACCATCACGGCTGACACCAGTGAATCAAATCTGGATGCTTCACTTCTTGACAATAAGAGCAGTAGCTTTTCGACGGTTCGTTGATATGAATAATGTTAATGACACAAATTTCTTGTAGAATAGGTATGTTTATCATTTAAATTTCAGGTATGGGCACCAAAAATGTTTGAGGTCACATTCAGTATTGGTTACCAGAGAAGTGTGGTGTGGGCTTGAAGTTGAACTGAAAACAGGAAGTGTAAATGCTATGATGAGAATTGGTAGCTAGTATGGACTATTCGAGTATTAATATGGTAGTGGATGTTTTCTCGTGGTTAATTTTGAAATATTTACTTGTTATAGAATTGCCTGTCGTTGCAGGGGGAAAATTTGTGTACCTTCTATACATCATTTGGAAGGTCACTGTATGACAGGGGCCACTTGAGATCCAAGGTGACCCATTTCAAAATAATGTTGTGGTTCCTGATAATGTTCTTGTTTTTTTATATGTATCTGTTCAAATTCAATTGTTCGGTTTACATATATCCATGAATATTTGAAAGGTTAAAAATTGTCCATAATTAAACCACTGTATTGTACCCTGCGATTAGGATAGGTCAAAAGTGTCTGTGTTCAGTTTAAATTTAATTTTCATCACTTGTCCATCCATTCATATTCCCCATACATTGATGTGCTTTATATATAACAGCAATGTGAGAAAAGCTTCGAGAATTTTTTAGGCGTTTAAATTTACTTGAGTTATGTGTTGACTGGAACACAAGAATTTCGGTATCTAGGGGCTATCAAAACTGTCGGTTAATTCATTTTTGATACATGATTGTGAGACGCATTGTTTTCAGAAAGACCGGTGCCATTTGAGAGAACACCAGGGCTCGCACGACACTGCCAATGTTTCTAGTACGCAAATGATTTTGATGCCCACAGTAATTTCTGCCTATTTCAGCTTTTTAGCATAATGCTTTCCCAGCCGGCATCTATGTAATTTAATAATTTTTGAGCTATAGTTTATTCATTGGTACCCCTAGCATTCGTATTATTGTCGTTTTATTCAAATTTACTGTGTAACATTGCTGAGCCATCCTCTCCTGCAGGTTACCGACCTTGGATTTGATGATGTGGAGGCGGTGCACGTATGTGAACTTCAAGTGGTTAACACCAACTCGTCTTCCAGCCTGCTAAGAACTGCAAATTCGCCTTCGATCTTTTGTGAAGAACGTGTTCTCAATATATCTTCCATTCCTTTCAAAAACATAACTACTAATATTCAGGCATCTTCTATCCCATCTCCTTCAATTTCACAATCCATGGAACCTACTTGTAGCCAATTTCAAGACCCTGCTTTGGATGAAGCCCCTTTAGAAAGAACGCTGGTAGTAGACGCAGAATCTTTAAGTTCTACTACGAGGAATTCTTCGAAACTTCCTGTCAAACGAAAGCAATATTCGAATGATGAAAAATCACAACTCTTCTAAAAATTAAATAAGCTTGGCGATGACTTGTCTAAAAAAATCAATGAACCTGTTCCAACTCTACGGAGTTCATTGGATTCTTTTGCTCTAGATCCTTCAAAAGTTTTCCATCCTGGAGTTTTAATGGCAATTCATCATGATCTGAATAATAATTCCTATTCTTTGGAACGTAGGAAAGAGCTTTACCATAAAATTAACTGCATGTACTCTAATTTTCCTTGCGGAAAGGATCTCTAAGCCATAGGTTTTATGTTGAACGCCCTTATAATGTCGGCCATTAATCAGTAATACTGTCAGATATATTGAAAAATATCGAACTCTATTCTGAGTGACAACGATGATGAAATTTTTTCTGTTGTGATTGAATTTTTTTTTGTCTTTTCAAGATCCACCCCAATGAACCCAGATGTGGGGACAAAAATTAGATTAAAAAAAGGACGCTTTCTTAGTTTTCATAATTCTGAGTAATTCCGTGAAGACATTGCAGCACTCAACATACATGTAACACCAAGTAGAGTAGAATACCATGTAGCCTCTTCGTTTGGACTTATGATTTTGCATTTTCGTGGGTAAAACGGCTTTGTGCAACCTACATTCTTTGTGTGTTCTTGCTTTGTAACCTACCTCAGACTCTTTTTTTTTGTTTAGCTGGGGCGTTCGATCTGTGCAGCTGTTCTTACGTTCTTCCAGTGCTTACGATTTCAACTCATATAATATAAAGCGTAATAGCAAAGCATACTCCAATAGGTAGATAACTTATATTGTAAACGGGATGAATGTAAGTAAAATGTATTATTTTTGATATCAACTCTATTTGATTTTTGTAGTTATTACAGAGTTCAGGAAAAGGTGAAACCCTGTGTATCCACTGTTAAAATTAAAGCTCATGAGCTTCGAGACTTTCGAGAATGACGCAACAGTATTGATAATATATGGCATCTACTATGCTCTAGCCAGTGGCGCAACCAACAGAAAATTTTGGGGCAGGGCGTTGCAGACCTTAATTGTCAGCAACCTTCTACTCTTTTACTTTAAACGGCTACTGAAAATGGTTCTAAGGCCAACATTTCGGGAGAGGCCATGGCCCCTTTGCCCCCCTTGGCTGCGATACTGGCTTTAGCAATATAACTACAAATGGATTCGCCAAAAGGATTGAATTTCTGTCGAACGTAATATTTTGTTGACCGAAAATATTTATTGATCGTTTCATGAGTACAATTGTCTTGGATGAATGGTGTTTCAACTACTTGACCTAAGGCAAGGGAATGAGTGAATGGAAGCAGGCTCAGCGTGTCGAAAAGTTTTCTATCAAACATCTGCCCGTTTTCTCAGTTTACGAGTATATTTACCACGAGAGAGTTTGCGGGCTGTTAAAATTATCGGTACAGAATCTTGATCTAAAGAGCGTATTCGTTAAAAGAATGGTTTTAGTCTCCTGTGAGTGGTATCACTTCGCGAAGTTAAAGAAAGTAGGTAAAAAAGTAAAGAAGGGGAGTAAAACGAATTATTTCCTTTAGTTTTCTTTTGCCCATGCATGGGTAGTTATCCCTCTACTTGCTGATCATGTCATCGTGCCACGAAACCGATCCTCTGCCGCTAAAGTAATCACAAAGCAGATTTCTGATCCGAAGGGCTTCTTTTGAAGGCCGTCGGCACTCGCTTTCCAGTCTCAGAAGTCCATTAGCGCTGTTTCTCCAGTCTCCCAATTTCACAGTTGCTTCAACCGCGTCTTCGGTGTCCGTAAAGCCGATTGGAGTGTCTTGTTTTTTCAGTTTTAAGAAGTAAATCATGAAAGAACCATGTAGCAAGACAATTTTATTTTCGTTCGGTACGGTTGTTTCAATTGGCCGCCGGAAAACCTGCCAAATGCGTTCTTCACTACTCGTCGTGCTCTGCTCAGCCTGTAATTAAAAATGCGTTGTTTCTTGGTTAGTCCTTTTTGTGGGTAAGGCTTCATGAGTTTATTTTGTTAAAGGGAAAGCATCATAAGATGGGAACTGGAACATTGATATTAGTATCCGGAAAATATATACTTTCTGGCATGATTAGATTATTGCCGTCAATGTGGTCTTTGAGGTGAGACTTCGCGTATACATCTTCGTCTGAAATACGCCTATATGTACCAAAATTTGCCTATTTGTACGAGAATTTGAGGTTGGCATCCACGACTGGAAAAGAAGCAACGGAAAATGATCCTTTGTAAGTGAAGAACGGGATTCACTGTGATTAGGTGGCCGGATAGCTTCGTACTTGCCGTCCATAGGACTTAGACGAAGGGAAATTCCAAAGCTGCCAGTGTTATGTTACCATAATCGTTCTTCAGTTTTGGATGGCCCGAGATGCAAGCGGCGAGTAAATGAGTTAATGCTGTAAAACCTCAGATAGTATGCCGCTGACTGTTGACTTTCCCATCCGAAATTGAAAATGGTGAGCTTCTGCTTTCCTCTTAAGTAAACAAATTTACTTTAACTGGTACTCCAGTTCGAAACAGGTCGGATGAACCAAATGAATACACTTATGTAACACTTCGAGGTAACTTTGACTCTTCAAACATGACGTGTTGCCTCAGTACACCAACACTTTGATGGCCCCGATAACCTAGAATCGACAAGCCTCTTGCCAGGTACCTCAGAGTGACGGCCAGACGATCATTCTCTGAAATTTCGCTCCTCATGTTCGTGTTTCTTTTCTGGAAGATAGGGACTCTCTCTAGTAGCCAGGAGAAGACGCTGGTGCTCATCCTCGGGAAGTTCATGGAAAAAAAATTAGTCACTTCAAACTGTGCACAAAGTAAAAGTTGCGTTCTGGGTAGCATTTGGATTTCTTTCAGATTGGTGCTCATTAGCAGGGAATTTTCGATACAAAAATGAAATTAAAATTGTTTAAATTTAGCAGTGGGGATGAGCAAGTCTCGAAGGTTACAAAGCTGAATATTTTGTTCGTAAAAGTTCATTTATTTTTACCAATCTGAGTTTCATTTAGGACAGAGACATAGGAAAAATAGGAGTTGCGCCTCTGAAAATTTTGTAAAATTGGATTCTGAGAAATAATTTCATTTGGGCGAACACGGGAAAACAGACAACGTGCTCACTAACAGACAGAAAAAAGTGCTATTATTTCAGTATTGAAAATTTTGGTTTGAGGAAAATATAAATATTTGCACTCATCCCCACAATTGAAGGAGCGTTAAATTTCAAAGATATTTCTCCCAGCACAAGCCGGGAAGGCTAAAAATTGCCATGTGCTGGTGACCCCGATAGAAAAGTATTAAGTGCCTGATTGAGTCAAAGATTTTCTGAAGATGAAAATTTTAATTTTAAACAGAAAGCCAATAATGATTTTACATGAAAAATGTATTTGCATGGCTTAAAAATTTCTAAAACGGGATAATTTGCACATTTCAACTAATTGTACAATATTCACATTTTCATAGCTTTAAAAGATTTAAGGCAGGATAATTTGTGGAATTTAGTACAAAGCTCTTTAAAAAGGCAATAGTACATAGCCTACACCAGAATGAATATTTGAATACTGCAATAAACTTGCAACGTGGAGTTCATACAGTCCTATAGTTCAAAGCGTGTATTGGTAATACAGTATTAAAATTTGTAAAAGATAAATGAATAAAACGGAATTCATTATATTCGTACCTGTAGGAATCAGCGTCTTCCAATTACATTCCTTTTACTTGAATGTTCGCAAGTTCTTGGTCATAACATTGGTCGAAAATCGAAGCTCGCAATATTTTCGTTTTGGTTGCTCAACACTTGTTAACAATAAAGCTATTTCATAGAGCGTGATGAAGTCCCGAACTTGAGGAAAACTTGCGTTGCCATCAATGTTGCACGATTGCTCGAGAGCGACTGAAGCAAATGTAAATTAACCAAATGGTCACGGATCGCTACCAAACCCTGAAGCGTGTGACAGCTCTCTTCATAATTCCGTCAAGCTACCCGATTAATTTGGTAACGTAGCGCTACGGTTTGGTCATCGTGTGACGCCGCCTTAAGAAGTAGCGCTCGTAGGGAGACAATATTAGGGCCGAGTTGATGGTTAGGTAAGCCTTATTTTTTTATGAAATGCCGTGTTTTTGGTGTTAAGAACCATATTTTGAGATTTTTTACCTTATCTCTCTTGTTAGTTAGCTACACTTTCTACCGGATTCTAAATGTTATGCTATCGGTGGTCCACTGATACTATGTATTGTTTTAATCTCACATTTACCTTCTCCGTGGTCTTTCATCGCAACACTTTTTCTGTTTGTAGGATTAAAAATGTGCCTGTACGTGAATTCCTCGTTGCGTGCATATACTTGATGGCTTTATCATAACTTATCTCTTGGGATTATTTTTGTGGTTAGAAAGGCAAAAATAGGACAATAATCTGTCTTTTTGGTGAAAAATGTGAAGTGAATAAGGAAATGCGGTTAGGTTGGCATGTGTATGGATTATTGAATGCAATATTGATTTGTTTGTACGTTGATGTTTGAACCACGAGAGCTTCGGTCTGAATTAGTCCGTTACAGAGACACTAGGGAACCTACATTACATCTAGTAATAACCATATCATTTGCTTCTTTAGATTTACTCATTTTCTTTTCCAAATGTTTATGAAAGGGGGAAACTGCAATGTATGAGAAGTGGTGCTCCCAGAAGGAGAATGTAAAGGCTTAATCTGAAGATTATGTAGGACTTGTTTTTTATCAAAATAGTGTATTGTTTTGATTTGCTTGTTCGATACCATTTATTTTTTGCTCACTGATATCTATTTATAATCACTAGTGCACACGTGCTGGTCGGCATTAATCTGAAGAATTACACCCCTTCTTTCTTGAGTTGAATTCTCTCGTGCCATTCGATGTTATCCAACGCTATGCCGAAGAATTTCCTCGTTTCTTTCATGTGTTAAGCTTTCTCTAGCTAATCGGTGTTGCTCTGCATCATTCCGTAGAATTTCCAAACGCCGATCAAGGGTCAATTTAGCTCTAGCTTCTCGTTTGCGAGCAGCATTGCTTCGTCTGGCCATTTCGCGTTGTTCATCCCATCGTCTTCGGCGTTATTCTTGCTGTCGTAGTCTTGCGACTTCTCTCGTGCGGTTGGGCACGTTTCTATCCATGAAGGCCTCTTTTGCCGTGATTTTATTCTGAAATGTCGTCTATTATTTCTTCGAAGCATTTAAAGAAAATCACAATTTCGAAAACGATAACTCAAGTTCCAAAATTTCGGGCTTTATACTAAGGGGTAGCCAGGTTACTGGTCAAACGAATTTAAAACATTTCTTTTTGCATTATCAATTAAAAATGTCTAAGCGACATGATTAATTTCAACAGAAAAAGCTCCATAGAAAATTTCTATTTATTTCTAAAAATAAGCCGATTGCGTATTGTGGATACCATAATCAAGGGGGGGGGGGGGGTCACACGGACGGACGGACGGACGCGGCTCCTTTTATAATAGTGATGGTGATTAATGCTTCCTTCTTGAATTTTTATCATGTTGGAATTTCTTTCCTGACTTTCATTTTATGCTCACGAATGCTTGTTGCATGTGAAGATGTATGTGCGTAGATTTCTGGAGTACACGTACATATTACATGGTACCCATCCACTTGCCCTGTGAAGTCGGCATTGTAATGGAGAAATAGCTTCAAACTTATAAGATAATATGCAATCTGAGCTTTGAAGTACTACCAATTTTTTTTATCTAATTAAATCCTTTACCTACTCAAAGAACATACAACAAATTTTCTTGAAAGATTTCAATTTATATGAGTTAGGGTTTCCCATAATGATTCTTGAAGCGTGTAGAAATGTTTGTGTGATAAAAATCTTCTCCATGAATGATGAGTTCTCCCTGCGTGTTAATATACAGAAGAATATAGGTAAGTACTTGTATTGGGTCACTAATTGATTTGTATGGTTAAATTCTGCCTTGATGCTACTTGCACTAGGTTCTAAGAGGATTATAGACTGGACACTCAATAGATGTTGCCGGTTCTATTTCATAACTTTTTTTGTCGATGTAAAAGCCATCACGAGTATATTTTTTTGGTTTTTGATTCGGCTCATGTCTTTCAAAATGAACTACAATCCGTAATAGAAATTTCTATTTGCATACCTGTGTGATTCACCCTCTGCCTATCAATATGATTCAATGTTTCCAGGGGGTCATAAGAAACTCTCGGTTCATCCACAAAGCGTTTTAATTGTTTTCATGAGCTTAAAATGCAGCGTTTATTTCAGAAGACTCTGAGCTGGTTTGTGTTATGGTTTTACTGCTAAATATAGAATAAGTTTGCGTTGCGTCATGCAGGTATATGCACTGCTAATCTCATGTTGATTTGCTTTGAATTTCGCGTCGTAACCTTTGCAACCTTTAGTATAATAAGTTTGCGCTTCATCATAGGTATGTTTTTTAGTATGACATGTCATAGAAAAACTGTTTTGCCAACCCTAGTTACTGCTGTAAGGAATTAATCACATTGGATTTTTATGTTACTCTACGGTTTTGTTCTTTTCCATTAGACTTCCATTTTAGCCCATTAGCTGCCTAAGCAATTCACATTGAACTTTTCAAGTGGATTTTTGAAAATGTATTCTACATTATTGAATTAGTAAAGATCAATCATTTTTTAGTTCGCTGCTGAGATTTTACCTCATTTGCTTATTTTCTATATTAGACATCCAGAATAAGCGCCTTACAAGCAAGTTGAGTAAATATCGTTCAACCATGCTCGTTTCAATTTAACATCCCCCTCTTCAGACCCCACGCGCGTGTTAAATATACTACGGTAAATATGTGTGAAGGATGCGGTGTGCGACAAAGGTCATTATTTTATTTGGTTCATGGTACAGACAGTGTAAAATAGATGCTATAACACAGAACTAGCGTCGATGATGGTAGTTCACAAAAATAACCTCAATTTAAACAGACATATGCACCATCAATAGCCACTATACCCTACGTCATGCTATCTAGCAAGTAATGTTTGTCACACTAAACTCCTTGTTCTGAGAGAACAAGGTATAAGGTATATTTTCGACAATAACAAAATAGTCGTGGAAAATCGTTGGTTTAGTTCTCTGCTGACTCTTCAGGTGCATTTTTGGCATTGGCTGATTTTTTCTGAGGCTATCTCCAAGCCAGAAGAACGAACAAGCGAATAATTTTAAAGATGATGAACAAAATATTGCGAAAGAGTTTATTTAACACAAGCTCGATGACAATTGCAGTAATATGGGTTGCTAATGCCTGATATTCTTTAACTGAAATTATAGTGCGGAGACTAATTCAAAGTGAGGTACTGTACGTTAAAGCAATACGTAGATACTGAATGTAGGGAACTTTCGGCTTTATGATGAAGTTCATGAATAACCTTAATGATTGATAAACTAAAACTTGTTTGTTTCGATGTAATAATTAGTTAAAAACAAAGTTTTTATTTTGGGGCGTTCGAAAAATGACTCTAAAGCTCATTGCGCATCGGATTTCGGAAATGCTGATCATTATAACGTGAATGTAAATCTTACGAAATTATTTTACACAACAAAATAGTTGAACCTCTATATACTACAAAAAAAGGGTTTCCAAAAAATTTCAAAGGGACTATAAAATACAATTAGATGCACGGGGAATTTACGCACATTTATGCTTCCGAATGCAGGATGTAATGTGTACAAAACAGGGAGTCAGGAATTAAATTAAAAAAGTAGTTCTTGAAGGGATTTTGGAGCAGTACAAAATATGACGCCATTGAAGCCAAAAAGATAACATAATAAACCTGTAAATTACCTCAACAAAAAACGGCATACCTGACCTTTACCTAGGACCCGTACGCTTTCTACTTTGGAGTTCTACTTCCCGTAGAGAGATAGTTGTTTCGGTGCCTGCATAGTTTGATATATACCGTAGATTTTAAAATCTACAAATCTCTTTATCCTATGTATTTATTAGGCTCAATTTCTGTTTCAATAATCATTACAAAGTATCTACGATATGGTGTTATATATAGTGCATAAGATTGAAATTATATTTCCCACAAATATGTTTCAAAAAGAAAATAACACAATACTTTCAAGAGATTTTACAAGTAATCTCCACTGAGAATTCAGTTGTCTCTTAATGAGAGAATAAAATCATCTTGAAAATGATCCTCCAATACTGTTGGAAACTTATGAGAAAATACGAGGATCAACGTATTTCCTTATTAATTAAACGATGTGAAATTTGATAACAGAGTAACCGCATAATATCAGAATAGCCTTTTGTAACAAATTTTTTCTAATCAATGTTTTATTCATCCTTAACCAAATAATCTTCATCATTAATAATTAATTTCATTATACGGGATATTTCATACTATTCCAGAAAACAGATGGTAGATCTCATACTATCTCGCCACAGTTGTTTACTACTAAGGGAAAATTTAGCAATAAAAAATACTCAAATTGAGCCTTTTATTGGGCATTTTCGATAACAAGAACAGTAGAGCACGATAGTTTGAACTTAATGCACAGAAACATGTAAACTCTTTTCCACGATGGCACATTTTATAGATATTTTTCAACAACTACTTCAAAGCTGACGTGCTCAATTCAGTATCTATATATATATATTGCCACTGTTGCAGACTTGAGTAATTTCTAAATCGATATGGAAATCAAAATAAAGATTCTTATGCAACCGTAGAAACACCTTTCATTGCTCATAATTGCATAAAGTTACGTCACAAAAATAAAAGTAAAACGATGAATGACTAAGAAATACAGAAAAGCTGTAATTTTGATTTCGTGATAACTTTCAAGTATGATGTAACACACACTAAATCAAAATTTGTTACTGAAATCAACAAACATCATTTCTCAAACGTTTACTCAACCAGTGATATGCATTTAGAGATTAAATTCAACATTATATCGCTGTTCTAGCCAAGTCTGTTTTCATTATACACGGCGTCTTCACATTTTCTAAAATAAGTGCGCCTGTCTTCACATTTTCTAAATAAGTGCGCTTGTCCTACTTGACACAGACAAGTGAGGCAAGATCTATCATCGTTCGAAGTATGCCGTAGTGTCGCTTAGCCTACTTGAGCTCTGATGTTTGAATACGAGAACTTCTAAGCTTAGTGTGCTCAGCAGCAGAGCATACTATGCAGCAAAATTGCGCTTAGCGTACTTGTGCTCTTTGCCCTTCAATTGTTTGCTGAATGAAGGACAGCGTCCCCCTTATGAATCCATGTTTTTGAGATTTCTTGAGAAACTGGGATTTTTGCTGCTATAAGAAGTGTAAGAGGTCAGGTACATCCTGTGAAAAAATGAGACTCGTACGTTCACTCGTTCGCCCGCTATGGGGGTTTAAAGAATGGGGGGGAGGGGAGGGGGAAGGGGTATTTTATCATGTTTCACCTCCCCCATGGCACTTTCTTCACGGTGCGAAGTTGCTATGTCATCTCCTATGTCTCTGGATTACTCTATTATGATTTCAGGGGTCTAACTTGAACCAAAAATTAAAAAAAAAATTTTATTCGAATTGTTAATGTTTCTTTGTTTTGCTTATAGTGTAAACAATGGTTTTTGGGATTACAAAATGCTTCTCCTCCTACAGTTTTTGAGCTATATTGATGATTTTAGTATCATTGGATGCGGAACGACACGGGCTTTTATGGAAACTAAAATTTGTTTCCTCAAATTTCCATTTTCAATATTGAAAAGTGTAGAAATTGGTAAAAAAAAATCATGTTTTGAAAATGTGCAGCTTTATGACGTCATAACTTATGAACAATAAATTATGTTGGAACGAATTTTAGTTTCCATAAAAGCCCGTGTCTTTCCGCATCCAATGATACCAAAACCATTACTGTAGCTCAAGAACTGTAGGAGGAGAAGATTTTTGAAAAACCCCCTCAAATTTCGTTTTCTTCGATTTCCCATTTTCTTTTCAAGAAAATAGAACTTTTGCTCCAAGCAAAAACGATTCCAAATTCAATTTTCTATCAGTATACCAAATTTCAGTGTTCTAGGTTCAATAATAAAGAAAAAAGTCCGTATGGGGGACGCTGTCCTGAAGCTGGCCTGACATGACAAAAAGCCATGGATCTAGCAACTGCCAAAGAAACCCAACTGAGAGAAACAGTGGTGTTGAGACAACCTAACTCTATTTTGAATGTTGGTCAGACTAGAGTACAGCAAACTGCTAACAAGCCTCAGAGCAAGACTCAGGCACAAGCTAGCCCCATATCAGCGTGCAGCGGCTGTGGTAATTTGCACTGGCGTAGAGATTGACCCTATAAAGACAGTGTTTGCCATGGTTGTGGCCAAAAAGGCCATCTTAAGAAATGTTGCTCCAAATTAATAAAGCAACAATCTGCTAAAGGCAACAAAAATAATTTTGTGCTTGCTATGCATGAAAAAATCGGGAGGGACCACCACCCTAACCCTAATGGAACTCGCAATGCAACCAGTGCAGACTGCCCAGCTGCTAATCAGGGTTGCTATGGGGAGATATTTGCCATAGCCGAGGAAATAAAACCCCCATTAAAATAAAAATGTTGATGAACTACATTCCTCTAGAAATGGAGGTAGACACAGGTGCTGCCGGGTTTATCCTTTCAAAAGCTGCATACTTTAGGTTGCCCAGCAAGGCAAGATCCGAGTTGAGACCATCGGATGTTAAGCTTAGGACTTATGGGGGAGCTGAACTAATAGTTCGTGGGGAGATTAGGCCTAACATCCTGCGTAAAGCTAGTGGTAGGGCTCCTCAGCTAGCAACTATTATAGTTGTGGACAGGGAGGGGCCAGCCTTGCTAGGTAGTAGGTAGAGACCTGATTGACTGCCTAGGGTTAACTATAGTAGCCAATAGTGTGCATAAGCTTACGACCCAGCCAGAAGGGCTTGTAGAAAAATTTCCCAACCTTTTTCAACCAGGTCTAGGTTGAAGGGCCGACCGACTTTCCAAATTGAGATCGACCCTACTGTAAGTCCAAAATTCTGCAAGGCAAGAAATGTGCCTTTTCACTCAAACCTAAGGTGGAGGCAGAACTAGATAGACTGGTACAGGAAGGTATCTTCACCTCTGTACAGTACTCTAGATAGGCAGCGGCTATTGTTCCTCCCGTGCTCAAGGCTGATCAAAGCATCCGAATCTGTGGCGACTATAAGTTGACAGTGAATAGGGCCACTAGGCTGGATTCCTATCCTATACCCAGGATGGAAGATTTATTTAGCAGGTTAGCGGGGGGAGTTATATACTCTAAGCTAGACATGTCTCAGGCGTACGCCCAACTACCTTTCGATGAAGAATCTAAGGAGCTCACCGTGATCAACGCCGATAGAGGTCTGTTTGCTTATAATAAACTGAGCTTCGGCCCCCGGAATTTTTCAGCGTGCTATGGAAAGACTATTACAGGGCCTCTCAGGAGTGTTCTGTTACCTCGGTGATGTACTCATCAGTGCTACTAATGAGCAAGAGCACTCGAAGCGTCTCCATCAGGTCCTATCTAACCTACAGGAGGAAGGGCTAAAACTGAAAATGGATTAATGTCAAATACGAGTATCATAGGTATCCTATCTCGGATATCAGATTGACAAGGATGTGTGGTGGTTTCGTCTAGCTGTACGCGCTCACCACCACACAAGCACAAAAGCGCCACCCCACTGCCTCGAAGCGCTTTCACTGAACGACCAATCAGCGCTGAAATCTGGCGCTGGGGTGGCGGACCGAGCCTCTACAAGCCGCGCGCACCGAGCAGCCAGGCGACACCTCGGAACGTTCACGTACGCTTAGCTCAGCCTCAACTGCTTCAAAAGCGCCACCCCGAGCCGGCTAACCAGAGGCTAGCTCGGTTCAGTGCGGCCGCTACCAGCCCTAAATAAAGAGCTGCGCGCTAAGCGAAGTTCAGTTCGCACAGCTCACGCAGTGCACTCGCAGGAACCCTGATATTTACACAAGTGTTCTTCCTGCGAGCCTCGTCACTGCAACGGCTCACACAAGCCTTCCAGCGAGCCTCCTCACAGCAGCAGCTCACACAAGTCTTCCAACGAGCCTCTTCACAGGAGCGGCTCACACAAGACTTATCCCTGCGACTCTCCGCGCAGTGACTCCGACATTCACTGGTCTCGGCTGCTCAGCAAGCAGTAACCTCACGGTCTCCATCGCTACCTCGACGGCGCACCGCTACGCCACGGCACGCACGACGCGACTTACCGACAACCGTCGGTCCTCCAAGTCGTCCATGTGTACTATACTACCTCCTGTAATCATTTACCTCGTGTGCCATACTGTCGGCGATCTTCTCAATAATACTGCCTTTATTCCATTTGTGTATTCCTTACCCTGCCGGGTTCGTTTGCACCTCAGAAACTCACTTCGGGCAAAGATATTTCACAAGTCTATCGATATTCACAAGTCTCTAGATATTCACAAGTCTGCCCCGGAGTGTAAAGCAGCCTGAGGGAGAACACTACAGATGGGTTGCCCCCCACTGCAGAGAAGGTAGCAGCAATCCAGAATGCACCAGCTCCTACTAATGTGACTCAGCTGAGAGCTTACCTGGGGTTACTCAACTTCTACAGGAAATTTGTAAAATCATCTGCAACTATGTTATAGCCCCTAAATGCCTTACTGCGGGATAAAACTCCTTGGATACGGGATGCAAGTCAGGAAAGGGCATTCCAGAAGTCTAAACAAGCCCTCCTAGACTCCCAAATTTTGATCCATTCTGACCCTAACCTACCCATAGTGGTAGTGGCTGACAGTAGTGCGTATGGTGTGGGAGCCGTGCTGTTTCACCTTAGTGATGTAGGGTTTTTTAACCGGAACACAGGAAATGACGCACAGATGAACTCAAACTTTTAATAATTCAAAGTTTTTTAACTCGACAACACTGAACGATGAACTGAACCTGACCCAGAAACACCTAGTAGTAATTAGGTGAATGCAGATAATTAAATGGTCTTCATTGTGCCAGACGACCCAACGAGTTTTAAGGCGTATCTTGTTACGTCCTGAACGTTTAACAAAGAACTGGAGGCCATCAGATTTCCGGCACCTCCCAGCCCAAGACAGAACTGCAATTTAGTAAGGAAGAATGAATTAGTGATTGAATAAGGTACCACCGCGTCAGATCATATCACACTCTGACTTCATTTTTAGAAAGTTTCATTAGTATTCACACACGAACCTAGGCACTACCCAGAATCGAAGAAACTAAATTTGGAGAAGAAACACACGCTGGAGAAGAGAAGTTAGGCTTGGTAAACCAAAGAAAGTGGCCTCTTAAAGGAGCATCCCATGCAGACCACGCTCGCCAAAGGATTCTGAGGGAAAACAAAAAGCCACAACAGAAAATAGAACCTTTTCACGTTTTGCGTATATAGGAAATCTCATATCACCACCGGCTCACCTTGAAATAGTGCCTAAATCACTTATGACTTCAAGAGGTCACCGTAGAGCCACGGGTAGTATGCTAGTGAAATAGTTTTAGAGTCACAAGGACCGAGTAGTTTAAAGTCACAAGGACAGAGTAGTTTAAAGTCACAAGGACCGAGTAGTTTAAAGTCACAAAGACCGAGTAGTTCAAAGTCACAAGGACCGCGTAGTTTAAAGTCACAAGGACTGAGTAGTTTAAAGTCACAAGGACCGATTAGTTTAAGAGTCACAAGGACCTAGTAGTTTAAGAGTCACAAGGACCTAGTGGTTTAAGAGTCACAAGGACCTAGTAGTTTAAGAGTCACAAGGACCAGGTAGTTTAAGAGTCACAAGGACCAAGTAGTTTAAGATGGGTAGAAAAGAGGTTGCGAACATGCAAGATAAATAACTGAACAAAAGGAACAGAAAACGCGATTGCAATCACAAATTAAAATAGTAAAGAAAAGGCGATCACATACTCCCTGACAGGTGCTACGCACAAGAGGCCAAGAACCTCCTCACTACGCGGTTCAATTCAATCTCATTTGTCCCAGACAAGGCACCTGTCGAGCTTAGTGTTGCCACAAGCCGCAACTTTGGCGAGATTTCGCTTGAAAAAAGTTGGCGACTTTTTCAACAAAAAAAGTAAACATTTCAAATTTAAATTTCTTACAGTGATGGAATTGAACGCCCCGCCTATTTTGCCTCCCGAACTCTAACAGCTTCAGAGCGTAACTACTCTCATACAGAGAAGGAAGCCTTGGTCATGGTTTTTGCTCTCCGAAAATTTCATTGCTACCTGTGGGGACAGGACCTCACGGTGATCACCGACCACAACCCCTTACTAGGACTATTTGATCCGGGTAGAAGCATCCCTCCGATGGCATCAGGGCACATTCGAAGGTGGGCTCTACTGCTGCAGTCCTACAAGTTCATCTTGCGTCTGGCGTGCTGTTGGGCACGGCTGACGCTCTTAGTCGTCTACCCTTGACAACTCTGGAGGAAGCCACGCCCATTCCAGCGGAATGGACGTCCCTAGTAAACTTCCTTGGGTCAGCTCAGGTCACCAGTACCCACATTCGCGACGGCACCCTAAGGAACCCAGTACTTTCGAAGGTACACAAATACTGCCTGGTAGGCTGGCCTTCGATGGTAATTGGTGACCCTGATCTCGCTCCATACACTAAGAGAAGAGACGAATTGTCCACACAAAATGTCTGTGTGCTCTGGGGAGCAAGATTAATTGTGCCCCAAACCCTCAGAAAAGCTATTGTGGGTGAACTTCACTCTGGTCATGCACGATCATCCAGGATGAAGGAGCTAGCCCGCAGCTACGTGTGGTGGCCTCTTCTGAACAAAGATCTAGAAGAAACCACTAAGTCATGCAGCGAGTGCCTGAGCAATCGAGCTGCACTGACGAAAGCTGAACTCCATTCGTGGGAATGGCCGGAGAAGCCTTTGCATCGCATACACATCGACTACGCGGGTCCAATGGATGGAAAATACTATCTAGTGAACGTGGGCGCACACTCTAAGTGGGTTGAAATTTTTCCCACAACTACTACAACCTCTAGCGAAACGATCTCGTGCCTGAAACACACTTTTGCAACGTTTTGATTTTCGGTAACAATTGTTTCGGACAACGCAACGTGTTTCACATCGGCTGAATTCCAAGAATTTGTGATGGAATGTGGTATGCGGCATATTACGAGCGCACCATACTATCCTTCGACTAATGGACTGGAAGAGCGCATGGTACAAACATTCAAGAAGAATGTACGAAAGTCAACGGAACCCCTACGCCTAGCACTAGACAGGTTCCTGTTCAACTATCGGCTAACACCCCACACGACAACAGGTGTTACGCCCGCCGAGCTGATGCTAGGCAGGAAAGTTTGCTCCCGTCTTGATCTGCTTTGGCCGTCAGAAGCAATAGCGTCCTAAGTCGCTCAACGCCAGGACGCTCAGAAAAGATACCACCAAAGGTCTCACGCACTTGATATTCTGCCGGAGTCACCAGTGATGGTCCGTCAATACACACCGGGTTCCCCAAAATGGACCCCTGCTACCACCGTTGAGAAAACGAGCCCGGTGTCCTACAAGTGCCAACTGCAGGGGGGAGAGGCCGTTCGTCGACACCAGGACCAAGTTACTACCTGCTCGACCGCCATCCCTGAACTCATGGAACAACCTACTGAGGAAACCGTGTTGATTCCACAACTTGCTCGAAATTCATACCGACCACCTCGGACTAATGAACCTGACCCAGAAACACCTGACTACCCCTTCCCTCAGGAGGCAAGGATGCACGAGCCTCCAAGTGCTAGCATCTCAAGCAGGTCTAACCGAGCTCGGAAGCCTGTGGTGAGAATGGACCTTTAGGATTGACTAGATCCAATAATGGGGTAGGGTTACAAGGGGCTTCTAATTAAGGAGGGAGGGGTATAAAATATCGAGAAATGTAAGTTCTAGTTAGACAGACCAAAAGTTGGCAACGCTCGTGACGGCAACAATCGCAGCCAATCTTCTATTGGTCGCAGTCAACTAAACAGTACATGTTGACGCTGCGTGTGTATATATTATCGAAGTGTGGTTAGTACTTACTCTAATATTTTCTAACTGCTTACTACTAACCCTGCTTTACTCTTCCTATATATTCCAATCTATCTCCGCTCTACTCCCACAGGCCACATGTCTGTTAATTGAGTTACTGAGTTTAGACATATCAAAAGGTGAGTGACTATTTGCTCTATGTATTACTATTGATGTGTCAGTACTATTGTTATTGGTGTGTTATCATGTCTATTGATGTGGATTATATTGCTAGGTCTATGTGATATCTAATCTATGCTGTGTTGGTGTTATGTCAACACTGTGGTTAGGCCTAGTGTAGGATTGCCATGTTTCGTGGCCTGGGCTATCACAAATTGGCTATTTGGTTACGGCAATTACCACTACTTATATTATCTTTGTCAGGATCTGACAATTACACTACCTTTGTGGAATTTATACAACATGCATTGACGCATATGAGTCACTTTGAAACTTTTCCCTCCCACAGGCTATAAATGTGTGTAAAATATCAATTGGAGTTCTCTGCATTAAATGTGAATTTGAACTGAAAATCTGACATCTGATCTTGAAAACAACTGTTTAAACTTATTCATGTTTTAAATTTTGGTTCAAGAAAGGATGACAGAACTTTCCGGTAGCCCTAATATCAATTAATTTCATGATAATTTTTTTGCAATCAATGAATTTGTGAAAAATTAACAATTTTAGGTTCGAGTGGCTTCAAGATGATGCAAAATTTGAAATTCTCATTTTCGAAATCAATTTTTACTTATATTATAGACTCAGTGATACAAGGGTGTCAGAGTTAAATTATCTTCTATGGAATTTTACGACTTCGCAACATAAATTTCCAGTATGAGATTTGTTCTGAATTCAAACCTACCCTTAAAAATTTCGCTAATGATATTTTTGGACTGATACTATTCAATTGAAACATCCAATATTTAAAATTAAATTGCTTTTCAATTGTATCAGTTTGATGCGAAAGTAATTTTTGACCCTCGAATGAATTTTTAAAATTAGATTCGTCGGGTATTGACGTTCTATCGTAAGCGTAATATATTCCTGTGACTAAGCTAAACGATTTTCTGTCAGATTATCTCTTTCAGTTCATATTTTTCGTAAATATTAGCATCCATTTTTATCCCACCTAAGTGTCATAGAATTAATATTCTACTGAACGAGTTTTATGAAGGTTTTACTGCCAGTGAGGCAACAAAATCTATTCAGTACACTTTTAGAAATGGTGTAGTGCAGGTGATGGGTTTCTAGTTTTTGAAGTGGGGATTTTGCTTTAAAAGATAGGCCAATTAAGGTCGTCCAAGAACACTTGATTCGATCAGTTGAATGTTTGCGTATCCGAGAATCCTACAGTTACATTTGGTCAGCGCATGGCCCAGTATATTCCGCGAGACTAGTATAGTGCTCGAATGTTCGAATGTTAAGGGCTCATTAACTAGTGTCGTAACGCGTTTGTTCGACAACGTAGTGATGCACCCACAAGCTATAGGAGTCCTTCTCAAGGGTAGCCTAGTGAGTCGAATAGAGGCAGTCACACGCAGGGGTTTGCCCGAAGCAGTTATACACTCGATTCGTGAGAGATTGCTCACCGAAATCAGATAGATTTTGACGGTGTGAAACTACAAATACTGACCAGGAACTTTGGTGTCTCTTCCCTGTGGTTCATCGCCTTTGACGATGAACCTGCTTTGCCGTGGAATGAATTCGATATGGAAAGAATTACCGATCGGCAATAAAACATCTGGATGTCCATCTTGCTCCAATTAATCCTCAAATGAATTGTGAAGCGACCAACCTACTTCTACCTGGCCAATACCCAAACTGGATTCATGCAGTTGAGTGAAATATATTAACTATGTGCCTAACCAGCTCTCTCTCAACTGCTTGGTGATATTTAAACGTCTACTTCAATTAATAGTGAAATGTCGTAACCTTTCGTGTTTTTAATTTTCTTTGTAAGTTAAGAAGAGATGATGATGATGATTAGGGTTGTGACATCGAGCATATTGCATACATAGGCTTTTGAGCATATTTTAATTGTATGAAAAATGCCCGCATTTATATATGCAATGTGGGCAGATCGCTTACTTCGCTCGGAACGGCAAAAAATATGATGAACATCATGAAAAACTGTAAGTCGCAGTAAACCGAAACCTAGGAAAACGCAGTAAAACCTTTCCATTACTTTTAAATTCTATTAATTTTTTCATCTAATTTCATATAATTCATTTTGTACAACTGGAACAATTTTCTAAATTAAAATTTTTTGTAAATCAATTATAATTGTAAGGTGCTGTTAGGTTTTGGTTGGGCAGTCCCTGTTCCGGGCGCCACTTGTTAGTTTGTGGTATGGCAGGCCTTCGTTCAGGTGCCACTTTGTTAGTTTTATTATTAGTATTGTTGGCTGTCCGTCGACACCAATTTCTGAGATAAGATAGTCGGCTTATCCTCGGTGGGACGCCAAGAGAACGATTTTCGTCGTTGGTCTTTACTTCAGGAGATGATAAGTTTGGATTTATTTTTCAACTTTTATTAGTAGAAGCAAGTCGGCTGCAGTTCGTTCAAGACCAAAATAATAATTTCCAACTGTTAGAGAGCGGACAGTTCGCTTCGTCGTTCTTGAATTATCGGGGAGCAGACAGTTTATTTCGTCGCTCTCTAATGTTCTGGGAGCGTACAGTATTTCGTCGCTCTGGCGAATTTCAGATCAGCCGGATTCAAGGGGGTTTGGCGAGTATCTAGGATACTCGGATTAATTTTCGGTGAACATTATTTACAGAGCCGGTAGCGTAATACTAGAATACCGTCTGACATACTGGCGATGGGCCTAACACGCCCATAATGACAAGACTTTACTTGTAAAGCAAAGTCTTAACAAGCCCACGCCAGTTGGATCAATAATTAGAGATCGAAGTCCGTTAGGTCTCTGATTGGGTTTCGAGACCGTTCGTACATAGGGGTTATATGCTAATTAATTCTAGAATCTTAAGTGATATAGGCCCTAGTTTAGAGCACTTTTAACATCTTATCTTATACAAGGAACATAGATATAAGCTTCATCCCAAAATCTCTGGTACTACGACCATGCGTCGATGTGCATGAACAAACGAATGTCCATGTTAGTTTCGAAATCGCAATACGGACACGGAAAGCCGCTCTTCTGGCTTGTATTACAACTGTGTCGCTTGAGTTCAGAAACTGTCGGGTACGGTAGTCGGCAGAACTGGCAAGACTGAGAGCAAACTCGTAATGAGAAGAGTTCCTGTGACGTATGCGAGTTCTTCGAAAAGGGAAGCCCTCCGTACAAACCTTGCACTTGTACGGCCGCAAATTAGTGTGAGGTATCCGATGTTGTACGATTCGGCGACGACTAGCGAAGACGCTATCATAAATGCCGCAACGATGAAAACCCTCCTTACGTTTCCTGAACTTCCAACGTAATTTTTTATTGGAAGTCGAGATAGGAGGCTGCTTAGTGGCGCTAGGACGCGGTTTTTCAGGAGGTTTGCGCTCACTGATCCTAATTGTAGGCTTCTTTGGCGGCTCATTAGCACGATGAGACGCTACATGTCTGAGCATGTCTGCCGTGCTGTTGCATAATACGTCACACTTGAGGCACTTCCAAAAGTCACCTTTAACTATCTTGATACGATGTTTATCGAAGAGATGCTGTGGAAGGAACGAAGTACTACGCTCTTTGTTGCACAAGAAACGCTTGGTAACGCCAACGCCATCTTTGACGTTTACTTTAATTTGGATCTTCTCTTCGACAGCCTGAGGTTGCTGTTCCATTATATGCTGGTTCAGTACCCCCATAGAATAGTACACGAAGTCACAATGTCGACGCGTATACAAGCGAGTCTCTTCCTCTTCGTCATCGTTAGGAATATTTTCTTCAGTTATCTCCACAGAATTAGGTTTGTCAGCTCTCAAACCTAATTCGTTGTTTTGTAGGATGAGGTTTGAATCTAAATCAGGTCCAGTGTCACCGTCATCATCAACGAGACCGTAAACGACGCCCCTTTTGACAACGACATTTGGTTGCGCCTCAATTCCGCCAACAGTTCCATCGACAGCTAGTAGCCTATCTTCTCCCTCGGTGTGCCGAGCTGGCAAGGTTCTATCTTCACTCCGCACCAAAAATTGCTTTGTGCCTCCTGTCTCATCTGGGACAGTAATGGACCTCCTATCATTTGAAAGCCCATGGTTTTGATCGTCCTCTCAAGATGGTAAGAGCGATAATTCTTCAGTAGAACCAAGAGGATCCTCAGCCGAGGATTCCTCGGTGAGTATATCTTCAATAACCCCTTTCACGAATTGGCAGTGATCGGCATCGGGAGACTCTTCGGTTTTGCACAAACCTTCCTTGGAAGGGCTAAACGGGCTGTTAAGCAGCGGTGTAGCCGCAGTGAACGGACGTTCGTCCTCTGTGAAGTAAATCTGAGACGGCATACGGTAAGGGGACTTCGAAATAGATGCCACGGCTGCAGAAGCTGGAGACATTGACAGCGTTGCCTGCTTATTGAAGAGTGAAGAACCTTGTCGCATTCGCGAGGATTCGCTACTCGTAGAAATATCACTGGATCTCACGCGAGGGGAACTTTCATTCCTGAGGCTGACTGTAGATGACAGCACTCTGGAAACCTCGGTAGGAACAGGGCCGCGACGGAGGTTGGGCATGGGATACAGGCTCGTGAAGGTACACCTTGAGGCGTTCTCTTCGCGGTTCATCACCTCGACGCTGCGGGAGGAGTTGGTGCACCAGGGCTCGGACTGGAGGGCGGAGAGCTCGTCCTTAAGCAGCATCCTGCGGGACGCGACCTCTCCTAGTTTAACTTTCCAGTAATTATCGCGTAGTGTAGCTGTAGTGACCTTATTAGATTCTAATAGTAGTGTCCTGATTTCATTAAAGCGGTATCGAGCGACGGCGGGTATCGTTTGGATGATCCTTCGTTCTTTGTCCGTTATTAAGGTTTTGAGGGCAATGACGATCTCGTATTCGGTGAGTGTCGTAACGCGTTTGTTCGACAACGTAGTGATGCACCCACAAGCTATAGGAGTCGTTGTAGAACTGTCGTTGTAAAAATTCCTGCATACCTTCTTTCTCTGGCTCGAATGGCGTGATTTCAGGAATCTTAATTCGTCTCGCCTCTGGGGCTCTTGGCTGGTTGAGCTGTTGAATGCGAATCTCATGCTCGCGCTCGCGTTCTCGTTCTCTTTCTCTTTCTCGTTCTCGTTCCTCTCGTTCTAGTTCTCGTACTCGTTCCTCTCGTTCTCGTTCTCGTTCTCGTTCCTCTCGTTCTTCTTGCTCCAGCCTTACCAATCGACCGAGGAAAATCTCTCGGTATTCCGGCTGTTCTGGTGTTATTCCCAGCGCTTCAGCATATTGTTGCGCTTTTTGTACGCAATTCATCTTAGCGAGTTATAGTCTTAGGCGTAGTTCTTTTAGCACTGCTCCTACAGCGAATTTCTGAGGAGGCAGGAGATGCGTTCGATTTTTGAGTATAAGGAGTAGTTCCTTTACCACTGCTCCATCAGCGAATTTCTGAGGAGGCACGAGATGCGTTCGATTTTTGAGTATAAGGCGTAGTTCCTTTAGCACTGCTTCAAAAGCGAATTTCTGAGGAGGCAGGAGATGCGTTCGATTTGTGAGTATAAGGCATAGTTCCTTTAGCACTGCTCCAACAGCGAATTTCTGAGGAGGCAGGAGATGCGTTCGATTTTTGAGTATAAGGCGTAGTTCCTTTAGCACTGCTCCAACAGCGAATTTCTGAGAAGGCAGGAGATGCGTTTTATTTTACCGGCTTGAAGAATAGTTGCAGTTTTCCCGAGTTTGGGTCGCTGAGTAGAGATGCACCTTTTCCAGGGATCTGGTCCCTGTTCGGGCGCCACTTGTTAGGTATTTGGTTGGGCAGTCCCTGTTCCGGGCGCCACTTGTTAGATTGTGGTATGGCAGGCCTTCGTTCAGGTGCCACTTTGTTAGTTTTATTATTAGTATTGCTGGCTGTCCGTCGACACCAATTTCTGAGATAAGATAGTCGGCTTATCCTCGGTGGAACGCCAAGTGAACGATTTTCGTCGTTGGTCTTTACTTCAGGAGATGATAAGTTTGGATTTATTTTTCAACTTTTATTAGTAGAAGCAAGTCGGCTGCAGATCGTTCAAGACCAAAATAATAATTTCCAACTGTTAGAGAGCGGACAGTTCGCTTCGTCGTTCTTGAATTATCGGGTAGCAGACAGTTGATTTCGTCGCTCTCTAATGTTCTGGGAGCGAACAGGATTTCGTCGCTCTGGCGAACATCAGGTCAGCCGGATTCAAGGGGGTTTGGCGAGTATCTAGGATACTTGGATTAAATTTCGGTGAACATTATTTACAGAGCCGGTAGCGTAATACTAGAATACCGTCTGACATACTGGCGATGGGCCTAACATACAGCTACTTCGAAAGTTTATTTTAATTTTGCGGGAATTAGCACAAAATTTCTAGATATACTTACCTTATGAAGTGTATTTGAGATTAGTACGGCTAGTAGTGATCTACAACCATGCCGAAGGTGAACAAGACAAAAGCATCACTCTTAGACTACTCCAAGGAATTTGAAGATTTTCAAGCCCAGGAACAGGCGAAATATAAAACTGTTTTCTGGAGAAATTTAGCGTGGTACGAAGTTTCATTTTATAAATATTGTCATATAGAACCCTTTTTGGCTTAGTTCACACTTTATCAAATTATTGTTATCGAAGGATATAAATTGCTCCCGAATCACTACTCACAATGTCTGAAATGGAAAAAAACCTGATTCAGAACTGCGACTATATAAAGTACAAAAATAATAAAGCAGGGTATAAATCTAAAAGATTTCTGACATTACGCATTGACATTTGATTGCACATGGTACAAACAGAATTTTACATGAGTCTGTAGCTTCATTTAAAATATTTTTTTTTCAGGTGTCTCGTTCGCGGAGGTATTTGGTTACTGAACATTCGTGCACTGTCGGGCATATAAAAAGGAAGGCCATTCACCAGGAAAGTCGCAACAATGTTTACTGAAATATTTGCTGACATCCACAGTCAACCCGTTCAACCTGAGTCTGAGTCTGGTAATCTCGTATTAAGTCAAATGGAATTTGGCGGAAAGAGGTCTGGCGAAAATAAATTGAGGCAATCAGAATTTAGTCGACCAGGATGTCCTGAACCAGGCCCGAATCAACCAGAGCCAAATCAACCTATCCCTAGTGAGCCAGGGCCGAGTCAACGTGGATCTAGCAACCTGGACCGAGTAATTCCTAATGGACGTAGGTTAAGAAGACGAGACTCTTGGAGTTTGTATAATCAGTACACACAGCAGGACACACGTTTACATTACGAAGGGTAGCGGTGGAGTAGGCTCCAGCCAAGCCCGAGAACCACGAGCAGAGATCCACAAGAACCATGAGCTCAGTTCTCAACGCATAGTGCTGTCTAAATACATTCTTACGCAAGAGCACTGTAACATTATCAGTATTATACACATATACATTCAAGGTGCTACATGAAAGGTTTCAACACTCCTTCTCACATTGAATGTGTGTCAGATGAGACCATTCCTAACTTCGTTCTTAGTCTAGAGAACTTTTCTATCGGCAGTTTCTTGGTGAATATGTCGGCGAGCATTTCGTCGGTAGGGCAATACACTACGTCTATATCTTTGTTACTTACAAGATCCCGTACATAGTGAAACTTAATATCGATGTGCTTGCTCCTCCCATGATATTTGGGATTGTTGGCAAGACAGATGGCTGACTGGTTGTCTTCGTTTATAACCATTGGTTCCATAGTCCCAAAATTTAGATCACTGAGTAAGTGCTTTAACCAGACAGCCTCTTGAGCCGCACCGGCAAGAGCAACGTATTCGGCTTCTGCAGTTGAGAGGGCTACACAAGTTTGTTTGTTAGATCTCCACGTAATTACCGAATTACTGAGGGTGAAACAGTAACCAGAGGTAGACTTTCGGTCATTTTTATCACCAGCCCAGTCAGCATCTGAATAACCAATGCAAGTATCAGAACATTTGCTATACAAGAGACCTAGTTTAGAGGTGCCTCTCAGGTACCTGAATATTCTCTTAACACACATCCAATGCTGTTCAAGAGGTTTGGAGCTGTATTTAGCAACATTATTCACTGCGAATGCAATGTCAGGTCGAGTTCTGGTTGACAAATACAAAAGGCTACCTACAGCACTTTGATAAGTGGCAGGGTCAAATTCGACATCATTTGGGGAGCATATCGGATTTACGTTTACATCGGCGGGAGTTGCAACAGGTTTACAATTATCAAAGCCAAATTTTGACAACAGAGCCTCAGTGTAGGCAGTTTGATTCAAGAAGACATTGTTTTTAAATTGTACAACACTTACACCTAGGAAGTAACTCAGCACACCAAGGTCCTTCATTTTGTATTGGGTAGAAAGGCTCAACTTTATTTGATTTATTTCATCACCAGACTCAGAAGCAATTATTAGATCGTCTACATACACCGCCACAATACACAGTTTCTTATCTTGAACACGAGTGTATATACAAGCATCACTCTTAGATTGTACAAAACCCAATTTCTTCAAATAGCTATCTAGTGTAGTATTCCAACACTTAGGAGCTTGTTTTAGTCCGTAGAGCGATTTTTGTAGTTTACACACCAGATTTTCTTTGCCTTTGACAATAAAACCGTCAGGTTGAACCAGATATAGTTCTTCAATCAGTTCTCCATTAAGGAAGGCTGTTGCAACGTCCATGTGATGGACTTGCATGTTGCATTTGGCAGCCAAAGCTAGTACTGTCCTGACAGACTCAAATCGAACCACGGGACTGAAGGTCTCGTCGTAGTCGATGCCATATTTTTGTGAGTAGCCCTGAGCCACAAGGCGAGCTTTGTACGAGCAAATGCTTCCATCGGGTCCGGTTTTTCTTTTAAAGATCCACTTTGATTTGATAGGTTTTTTGTCATTAGGACACTCTACAAGGGACCATACTCTGTTTTGATTTATAGACTCCATCTCATTCTCCATAGCTGTTTCCCATAGTTTTGCTTCTGGTCCACTGAGTGCTTCTTGAACACAAGATGGTATATCAAGCTCATTTTTCATTGAATACACCCATTCACCAAACCTATCAGGAGCCCGTCGATATCTGGCTGATTGTCTAGGCTGCACTCCCTCCATCCCAGCATCTGACTGTCTATGCTCCACCCCTCCCTCAGAGTCTTCTGGCTCTGGATCCTGAGGAAGAAGAGAAAAATTACCATCATTTACTTCTGAAGGCTCCTTCTCAATTGGCATCTGCTGAGATTCATTGAACATAACGTCTCTACTCAAAAATATCCTTCTACTGTTTATGTCATACAGACGATATCCCTTGGATCCACTTCCATATCCTACAAGAACACACGGTTTAGATTTTGGATCAAGTTTTTCCCTCTCATCTTTGGGGACATGAGCGTACGCACTGCAGCCAAAGGTTTTGAGGTGCTGTACGTTGGGCTTGTGTCCATTAAGGGCCTGATAAGGGGTCATATCATTCAATGCACTAGCAGGGCTCCTATTTTTGACATACACGGCAGTTGATATAGCTTCACCCCAGAATGATTTTGGTAACTTTGAACCAGACAGCATAGCTCTGACAGAGTCAAGAAGAGTTCTATTCATTCTTTCTGCAACTCCATTTTGTTCAGGTGTCTTAGGCACAGTTTTTTCATGGATAATTCCTTCCCCTTTTAGGAATTGTTCAAAGTCATTAGAGATGTATTCCCCACCGTTATCGGAGCGCAGAATTTTAATTTTGTGATCATAGTGATTTTCTACCAAGGATTTGAACTCCTGAAACACTTTGAAAACATCACTCTTATGTTTGATAATGTACACCCAAGTATATCTGGAGTGGTCATCTATGAAGGTTACAAAATACCTTCCACTCCCAAGTGATATGGGATTAAGCTGGCCACACACATCACTGTGGATAAGTTCTAAGGGTTGGCGTTTCCTTTTGTGATTTGTTTTGGGGAACGGAAGCCTATGATTTTTACCATCACAACAGTTTTCACAAAAAATGTTATCTCCACTCACAGAACAATCAAAACCTCTAACAAGATTCTTAGTGCCTAATTTCTTAAGATTATTGAATCCTAGATGACAAAATCGTTTATGCCACAGAATTTCATCAGAGGAAACGTTCATGCATTTAGCGGCTGAATTAAGGGTGCAATTAAGTTTATACAATTTTCCTACTTTACTGCCTAAGGCAATTAATTCATCGTCTTTATTTACAATCTTACATGAGCTTTCGTCAAAGTAAACTGAGTTTCCACTTTCTGTAATCTGAGGCACGGAAAGTAAATTGTAAGCTAAACCAGGTACATACAAGACATTCTTAACAACACAGGTATCCACTCGACCTTTAGGCAACAACACCATAACTTCAACATCACCTACACCAACACCTTGCAAGTTTCTACCATCACCAACTTCAATGTTAATTGGACTAGATAGCTCATTCATACAAGAAAAATCATTCCTATTATTACACATGTGTGCTGTTGCACCGGAATCAATTACCCAACAATTATTGATATTTATCACAGACAATGCACCGATATAATTTGTTTTACCTGCTACAAAATTGTTTTGGTTTTCTGTGTGGTTCCCATCTTCTTTCTTCAATTTTTCTTGATAGATCCAGCACTTGGTACGTAGGTGTCCCAATTTTCCGCATTCGAAGCATCGTGAGTTTTTCAATTTGGAGGTCACAAGGGATTTTTCACTGAAGTCTGAAGCACTTTGGTTTTTCAGTTTTGCTTCTTCATTCAGAAGACGCTCTGTCACAATATCCCATGACGGTAGTTTTTCATGAGCTTCCAGTGCAGTCACCAGTGTGGAGAAATGGTCGGGAAGTGACGACAGCAAGATTATTACACGACTTTCTTCATCAACTGCGTCATCAATCACACTCAAGGACTCAAATATTTCGACAAATGCTTTGAGATGAGTTTGTAAGTCTTGGTCTTCTTTTAGTTTCATGTTGTAGAGTCTTTTGCGTAGTCTGAACTTGTTAGACCAAGTTTTCTTCTGGAATGTATCTTCAATCTTATGCCATAGTTGCACAGGGTCAGTAGGATCACCCAACAAATAAAGTTGACTTGTTTCGACACCAAGCACAATTGTTGCAAGTGCACTGTCACGTCTTTCTTCAAATTTTCTTCGAGCAGTCTCGTCCGTAGTCTGTGGCATGGTTTCCGTTCCTCGAACCAAGTTCCACAGTTTTTCCTTCATCAGAATCATCTTCATTTGCAGCTTCCACGTAGGATAGTTTTTATCATTAAGAGCCGTGAGGCAGTTCTTTGCACTTTCACTTACGGAGCCTGCCATGTTTCTTTCTCTTTCACCGTTTCTGTCTCACACAGCACTAACAAATCACCAACTTCTGTTCTCGCTGTCCCGGGCTGTTTTTCGCTTCGGGACTTAAGATAACCTCACTTGATATTGCTTCATCGGAAGGTTTACTGTGCCCATAACCTAATGGACGTAGGTTAAGAAGACGAGACTCTTGGAGTTTGTATAATCAGTACACACAGCAGGACACACGTTTACATTACGAAGGGTAGCGGTGGAGTAGGCTCCAGCCAAGCCCGAGAACCACGAGCAGAGATCCACAAGAACCATGAGCTCAGTTCTCAACGCATAGTGCTGTCTAAATACATTCTTACGCAAGAGCACTGTAACATTATCAGTATTATACACATATACATTCAAGGTGCTACATGAAAGGTTTCAACAATTCCGTCGCTCACATACGTAGAACAACTTAAACAATTTATTTACCACAGGTGATAATAGAGGTAGAATGTTTCTTAAGTATAGTACAATGGTCAAATTTGAGTATAGTTACCTGTGGGCCCGAAAAAGTTCAGTGACTTCTAGGGCATTCTACCATCAACTTTATTCTAAGATGTACATTAATGTTTAACCAAATTCACTTAACCTAGTTTCGCATTAGACTGATCAATGAGATAATTAACTCGATATTAGATGCTTCATTTCATAATATAGGTTATATGGACTATATTCAACGGTATATTCGATAAACGATTGAAGAGCACACTGAAGATCGGCGATATTACCCATTGCAAATTACATTATTAGGACCAGTCATGTAGGAGACTAGATTTGACTTGGTGACCTTACACGACTAGTATTCGGACAGGAAATGAGACTCGATATTTCTTTCGAATACCTTGTAAGAATTACTTTCACGGATCTCCGCAGGCATTGAGTTCCAAGTTTTAGTTCCAACGAAGAGGATACTGTGTCGCGACCGGGCTTTAGAATAATAAGGAAGCATGAATTTACTTCTATTTCGGGTTAAATGGTCGTGACGACCAGTTTGCGCAGTTATTAATTATTTTAGGCTATTTTCGCCATCATTTGTTAATGTTTTGTAAATGAAATTACAAATGGAGATTTTGTAGAGATCCGAAAGTTTAAGTATTTGTTAATTATTTAATGAATCACTTGTGTGAACATTATATTCTAGATTCTTTACCCCTTTGGTGGCTCTTTTTTGCTGAGTAAAAATAATATTGTTTTTTTTTTATCAGTTCCGTGCCATGCTTCTGTTCCGTATTGCAAGTATGGTGAAATGAGTGTTCGGTAGACCATTTGTAAAGCTGTTTAAAGGCAGGAAAGTATTTATCTTTATTTAGGATACCGATAGATTTTGATAATTTAGAACTAATATGAGCGATGTGCTCTTTGAAGGTCAGATGTTTATCTATTATGATGCCCAGAAACTTACATGAGCTGGTTTCTTTGATTTCACCTATGCCAATTTCAATGCGTGGGAGAGATATATTTTTCTTGTTTGAGAATGGAATATATTTTGTTTCATCGATATTAAGGCTTGTTTTATTAGCTTTGCGCCAAAATGAAACATTATGTAGTTCATTATTTATACTCTCCGCAATCATAGCGGGATTTTGGTTCGGAATGACCGCAAAAAGAGTACTGTCATCGGCAAACAGTATGAATTTGAAAAATTATGTAGATTTACCAATAGCATTGATAAAAATCAGAAATAGGAGAAGCCCAAGAACAGATCCTTGTGGAACTCCATGGCTAATTGTCCGTGGGTCCGATTTTGCGTAGTCAATGGCAACGTATTGCTTCCGATTTGTCCGGTATGATCTGAACCAATCATGGGCAGCCCCTCGAATGTCATAACAGTGTAGTTTCGAGAGTAATATGTTATGGTCCAAACAATCGAATACTTTTCGAAAGTCAAGAAGTACAGAGAAGACTGGCTTTCCTTCATCCATATTAGAATAAAGGAATTGTAAATGATTTAATATTGCTTGTGTTGTTGATTTTTTACAGCGAAAGCCGTATTGTTTATCATAGAAAAATGATTTTTGTTCTAAACAAGAGTACACTTTTTTATACACAATTTTCTCGAATACCTTGCTAATAATTGGTAGCACGGAGATAGGTCGATAATTGCTTACACAGGTTTTTTCACCATTTTCAAAGATAGGGGTTACTTTAGTAACTTTGAGGGAGTTCGGGAAAGGGCCTAGGAAGAGAGAATGGTTAATAATATTGGATATCAGCGGGGCTACAATATCAGCAATAATTTAAAGTACTTTAGTCGGAAACGTCTGTAACCCACTCGATTTATTTTTCAGGTTATTTATGAGCGCAATTACATCGGAAGAGTTGGTAGGAAAAAAAAGGAATTGTGTTTACGAATATGATCAATGTATTCCAGGTGATCAGTAGGTTCACTTGGAATACCATCAGCTATAGTTTTCCCTAGGTTTACGAAGAAATTGTTAAAAAGATTAGCAATTTCTTTATTCTCATGGTATTTTTCATTATCTTGAACATATTCAATTTTCTTTTTATCGGCGTTATTCAGTTTCCAGCAAGAGTTATGGAAGCGCCAAGTCTTTTTGACGTCAGCTTTAAATTGAGTAAGCTTGAGCGTAAAGTAGCTCTTTCTTGATGACCTTATCTGGTTTGTCACATAGTTTCTGAATCGGTTATATGTTTCTCAAAATATTCGCCCTTCGCAAAGGGGGGCTAGGTACGCTTGACGTTTTTATATTTATCACAATGTCTCCAGTAATCCAGGGCTATTGTTTATTTTTCGGTGTAACTGTACGAGTTACAATTGGGCAACACTGATTGTCTGCGGTCAATATAGTTTCAGTCATCTTTACTACTGCTCCATCAATACTCGTTGCATTATTGTGTTGAGAGATGTACAAAGTTGACATTGATTGTTTTAGAACGGTGCGCATTTCTTCTAAATTCGATTCGTTCACTTTACGATATGAGTAAGTTTCAGTCCGTGGCTTGGTGCAAGCAGTATAGACATTTTTCTTAATAAGAAAACCTAAAAAATGATCTAATAAGTCAGAAGTAATAATTCCACCAAGAAAATCAGTTGGGTCAGTCATAAAGGTATTGTCAAGCAGCATAGCAGTTTCTGAGGATATTCGTGCGGCTTTGTGATGATCGGAAGGAAAGATTTAGACTGAAAGGCATTTAGGAAATTAGAGATTGGTTCATAGCTTTCATATTTCAGTAGATAACAATTGAAGTCACCGCATATTATTATGTCATTGTAAAAGGACCTGTTGAACTGAGAAATAATACGATTTAGCTCATTCAGGAAGGATATAGGACAGTCTGTAGGAGGCCTATACACCGTTCCAAGCACAGTTCGTTTACCATCTCTTGACAGTTCTACAAAGAGTGATTCTATATGATCCCGATTCATTTTTGCACTTGCTATGATTCTCGAGTCTATGTGGTTAGATATGTTTGTACTGAAGTCGGCGCCTCGGTAGTTTTTTCGTAGCGAATGGTAACTATGATAATTTTCAAATCGAATCATGTCTTTGGTTGAGTCATCTAGCTAGCTTTCGGTGTAGCTAATCACGTCTAGGTTATACTTAAGTTCAGTAATAGTACATTGTATCTCTTCCAATTTTAGATAGAGTAACCTAAAGTTTCAACACAGGAGTGAAAAATCATGGCGAGTTATTCGTATAGTTTCGTTCAATTTTGAAATATTAGTATACCTGAAGTTTTGAGAATCGTTTAGGTTTGGATATATTCTGTTCAAATGATTGATATGTGGGTCGATTTCATCGAAAACATAAGCGTGATCAGTCATTTAAAATTAGTAAATAGTAAGCAGTAAGTAATATATAACTTAAAAATAAAATACAGAGTCAAGATTAAAAAAAATTCCTGTCTAAAAACTAGCTTAAGAAGTAAGAGAGAAAAGAGTAAAAAAACCTAGCGCGATTTCGTGAGTATACACAAACTCAGTCTATGAGCGAATAATATTGGAGTTCAATGTCACAACATTGGTGCGTTCAAATTGCTGAGGGCGTTGTCACAAAGTTCACATACAACAGGTAATAAATTTTTAAAATTTTGACGGCAATGACATAATCAGCTAATATGGTTTACACTTACTTATAACTTTAGTGGTTAAAAATTTCATACAAATACGGTAGGCAAGCGAACAAGGAGGAAATCTAAATTCCATTATAACATTGGTAAGTAAAAATTGCTGATGGCGTTGTTGCAAAGTTCACATACAGCTGTCATAAATGTTTTCATGCATCTGTCATACATTTGTCAAGATAGAGGTGAAACTGATATCTAATTGAGGTGATCACCAAAGCCTGGTCACCCATGACCTGTTTCGATGCCATGTTCAGTTGTAGCATCAGGTATTGGTCGAGCTCTTCTGGCGTGTTGATCTGACGACGTCTTGAATCCGGATTTCCGGGGTTAGATCCGAAGATGTTTCCATCCTGAGTTTTCGGCATTCCAATTTTTCGGGAATTTCCTTCTGGCTACTCTCAAAGTGTACATGGTATTAGCTCGTGAAGGTATGAGTTATTCATTTATGAAGAACTTTAGTTTCTTTTCTCGGCAGGCGGTGAGAATTTCACGTTTCTTGTTATAATGTTTTAGTTCAAATGCAATGTTTCTTCGATCTTCGTTCCCAGTTACTGGTTTTCTTCCCATTCTGTTAGCTGACGTGACGTCAGTGTCGCAGAGGTCGATGTTGATAATGTCCTTCAGGAGCTTGCAGACTGTTTTTTTGCAGCTTTCGTTCGTGTGTGATTGCGGTAGTTCCCTCCCAGAAATGAGGAAAGTGCATTTTCTGTCTTCTAAATCTTGGCGCTGATCATTTTTCTCCAAGCGATCGAGACGGGAGGCTAAGCTACTTATTTTCTCATTCTGTTCTTCAAGAATTTCCTCGTGTTCTGCTTCTTTTTCCGCTATTGCTTCAAATAGTGTTTTAATGTTGCTTATTTCATTTTGCACCATTTCCATATCACTTTTAAATTTTCTCATTTCTGAGTCGAAGTATTTTATAAGGACAGAAACGACTTCCTTGACATCTTTCGTTAAGCTATACACATCATGATATTGGCCAAACTTCGACTGAAACTCACTGCTGTTGTCGCTGCTGCTGTTGTTGCTGCTGCCTCGCTTCTTGCCATCTTGAAAATTGAGTGAGCTTCGTTCCTTGTTAGATGAGGTTTGAACACTTTCACACTCTTTTCAGAGGGAATATTATACTTTTAGTCTGATAATTTGATTCATAAGAGATTTAAGTCACATTTGAATCCTCATGACGAGAGTGAGTACCCATTTAGGTTAGGAGTACATTCTTTCTAACCAAAAGTGGCATTTTGTTTCGGAGCGAGGACAGAGCACGTTCTCATTGTACGGAGTCACTGATGACACCAACAAGCCTAACAAGAATGACAAGTCAGACACTCACTACATCTTCGCGCAATGTTCGTAAAAGATGCTCCACATTCAATGCAGAGTTGTGTACCGCCTTAGTTTCTAGTGACATACCTCTTCACAAATTGAGCAATGATGATTTCAGGAAGTTTCTTTATAAGTACACCGGTAAAGAGATTGCAGTTCATACCACATTGAGGAAATATTACTTGTCAGATATGTGTGAGAATAAGTTGAATTCCCTTCGACAAATAGCTGCCGGTCACAAAATATGAACCTCGGGGATGAAAGTACTCATATAGAACAACGATATATTGCTTGTTTCGTGTTCGGTGTTTTGGATGTTCAGTCAGAACGGGGCAAATGCTACATGGCTAACATTGGAATTTCACTAGTCGTCAACCATTCGTCTGTGGCCGCATTTTTCACAGATTCTCTCCATGTTATACTGCCCAAGCAAATCCTGTACGAAAACGTACTTCTCGTAAGTACAGATGCTGTAGCGTACATGATAAAAGCTATGAACGGATTGCAAGTTCTCTTTCCAAAAATGATTCCAATAACCTCATTAGCTCACGGTCTTCACAGATTGGTGGAATTAGTGAGAGCAAGCTATCCTGATGGGAATCGATATTTATCTGCGGCGAAAAGCGCATTCTGCAGAGCACCTCAGAGAGCGCAACGATTCAAGGAACTTGCTCTGAACACTCCCCATCCTCTAACACCAATTGTGACAAGATGCGATACTTGGTTGAACGCTGTCCAATATTTCACTATGCATTACGATGAAGTACACACTGTGTTCATGTCCTTTGAACAAGCTGAAGCGCATAGCATCAAAGTGTTCCAGAATCTAATGGAGGACTTGCAATTACCAGTAAGTCTTGCTTGCATCCATTGATAGCACATTTTTGTGGTAACCTCTACTATCCAGGAGCTATAAACGCGGACTCCTTATTTCGAGAGCAATAAAATTAATGGATATCTTAGAGGAAACATTGAAGAACAGATATGGTGAAAGGTATTATCAAAAGTTAAAATGCATTTTGGTGATAAACAAAAGTTTTGAAAAGATAAAAACAATCAACTCGATTTTGACTCGTAAGATCCCTGACGCAAAGGATGAATCCAATAATGAATATTCCCCTTTCCAACTTACTTGCTTCTCCTTTGTTCCCCTTGTTTCTAGCAATATCGAGCGGATGTTTCCACAATATAAAACTGTCCTGGTAGATAATTGTTGAAGATTTGTTTTTTGAAAATCTCAAATTCCATGCAATTATTAAGTGCAACCCTCGAATTTGATGCTAAAACATATTCCTCACATAAAATAGGTGCTAAAAAATATTCCTTGCATTCATGAAAACCACGAGTATTACTTCAGAATCAAACTTTGATTAGATTACTTTTTTTCGTTCGTTATCATCGTCCTTAACTTGTTTAAATTAGAATTGCTACCGATTCAAAATGTTTTTTTAGATACGTTATAAAATTTAGTTGAGAATTGTATACACTTGTACAATAAATTTACAGGATTTCCTGTATTCGTTTCACGTTTATTAACTTTAAGCTTTTCTTGTTCATGAACTTAATTTTAGGACTATAATTAATTAATAATAAACCATAGATAGTTCTTCAGAACTTAAAATTAAACTTAGTGACAGATAATTTAGCAATTTCAATACCTTGATATGAAACATTTTCTAAAAACCCAGCTCTAGCAGTGGCTTGCCTTTGGTTTGAACTGTAGTTTACTTTTCTCTGACTACAACCTAATGAACACACCATTCGAGCCAAGCCGCACTTACGGGAACCATTTCCGCATGTTCCCCTTAGCTGCAGTCCAAAAGTCGATTCTCCCGATTTTTTTTGTATTGCTTTAAATGAGTTTGAGATATGTCCCCGAATGTCTGTAAAAATATCAGGAACGTATCCCAGAGGTAACGTCCCCCCCCGGGGGGGGGAGAGCATCCCCTTACGGACGTTTTTTTTCATTTTTGAACCTAGGGCAATGAAATTTGGTATACTGATAGGAAATTCAATTTAGAATCATTTATCAATCATGACAAAATGCGATTTTCTTGAAAAGAAAATGGGAAATCATTGAAAACGACATTTTTGGGGGGGTTTTCTAAATGCTTCTCCTCCTACAGTTTTTGCGCTACAGTAATGATTTTGGTATCATTGAATGCAGAATAACGTGGACAAAAAAAATCTCAAATTTTCAATTTTTTTTCATTTCATTTTTTTTATATTTCATCATTCATATTCCTCATCCCCATCCGAATATTTTTATTATTATTGAATTTAGAGCAATGAAATTTGGTATACTGATAGGAAATACAATTTAGAATCATTTATCATTTATGACAAAATGAGATTTTCTTGAAAAGAAAATGGGAAATCATAGAAAACGACATTTGGGGGGGGTTCCTAAATGCTTTTTCTCTGATAGCTTTTGAGCTACATTAATGATTTTGGTATCATTGGATGCAGAATAACGTGGACATTCCAAAAACTTGAATGCTTTTCCTCAAATTTCCAATATAGAAATTTGAAAAATTAAAAAGAAAAAAGTCAAAATATTCTCAAGAAAATTCAAATTTATGACGTCATAACTTTGAAACAAGAATGAATTTTAAAAAACTTCTCAATAAATTGTAAAGCCCTTGTTTTTCTGCATCCAATGATACCAAAATCATCACTGTAGCTCAAAAAATGTAGGAGGAGAAGCATTTTTTTCTTAAAAATAGGTTTTATAAAAAAAAGTAACTTATCAAGACGTTTGTCGTTATAACTCCGAAGTTTACAAAGCTAGGGCAATGCGGTTTGTTGCATTTGAAAGTGACATATGTGCTCTATCTACATTACAAATGAATTTCCAAAATTTTTTATGTAAAGATTTCCGTAGACTTTTTCACCCTAAAATTATAACTTTTGCTCTGACCCTTACAATGAAAAATTCATAAAAATTCTCATTGAAATGATTCAAAACATCCATTTGTAATTTAGATAGAGCCAACGTTTGACTTTCAAATGCAACAAACCGCATTGCTCTAGCTTTATAAATTTCGAAGTTATAATTAATAATGTCTGTATATATATAATTTTTTTTTTATAATTAATTTTCTATGGCCTTATGAGAAATTTTTCTTAAACAAAAGTTGTTATTTATGTGGAGATCTAGTAGTCTGCAAATTTTCATAGACGTACGTCCGATAGAAAAAAAGTGGACCATCGTTTGGAAATGGTTCCCTTACGTCGCTAATTTTCGGGATGGCAGATACCGGCAGGCCGCAGCGGAGACATTTCAAGAAACACTTTGCGAGAAGTACAGGAATTCCTTGAGAATTTCTTGAGTCCACCTCGCGCGACTTTAGACTTAAGTTTTCCACTCGTAACTTTGGAAAGAATGCACCAATTGCCTTCAAATTACTCTCAAACAATAGAAAAAAATATTTTCTAGCTTCCTATTATAAACAAAATCCTATCGGTTGTCTAAACGTTATAAAAATTCTTCGATAAACATTGCCCCCTCGCGCGGTGTCAAAACACTTAAGTTTTCCAATCGTAACTTTTGAAAGAATGCACCAATTGCCTTCAAATTACTCTCAAACAAAAGAGAAAAACATTTTCTATCTTCTTATTATAAACAAAACTCTATCGGTTGTCTAAAAGTTATAAAAATTTCTCGATAAACATTGCCCACTCACGCTCAATCAAAACATTTAGGTTTTCCAATCGTAACTTCTGAAAGAGTGCAGCAATTGCCTTCAAATTACTCTCAAACAAAAGAGAAAAACATTTTCTACCTTCTTATTATAAATCAAAACCCTATCGGTTGTCTGAAAGTTATAAAAAATTTTTCGATAAACATTGCCCACTCGCGCGCAGTCAAAGCACTTAAGTTTTCCAATCCATTTTGACCATTTCTCCTGTATCTCTTCTGCAATGAACATGTAACTGCTCTGCAATATTAGGCAGTCTGCTGGTATTCGATATTTTTATGGGAACTACTCATATCTATGTAGTCGTCTTACAACCTATTTCTTGCGTTTTTACTGGGTCTGCTGGTGCTTGAGCAGTTGATTGACATTTTTATCGATGTGACTATAAAAATATGACCTATTTGCTTTTTTCAGCCTGAAGATAATAGTTTCATCGAAACGTTGAATTTCATAGCATGGCAGAGAGACAGAATTTCAACGATTGACATAGTGCAGGAAAAAATTGTGAGAGATTTCCTTTGTATATGAACACGTGAAGAAATTTAAATATTTCGTAGAGTTGAGAAGTTGGAAAAGAGGATGAGAAAGAAAAAATATTGCCCATATGGTCGCCAAATAATTGAGATAATCTTTTTTCTTTTCATTTACTGCGCCAATTTCGCTCGGAAATAATTTGCCGAAAAACATTTCTTCACCACTTTTATTTAGACAAGTGATAATTGATTAATTGAACTCACCTTTGCGCACTTCCCCGTAGATACTGCGACGTTTTCTTCGTGAAAATATTCATTCAAACGAACGCCTCCGGTAGGAGGTCGTTCGCTTGTGTCGCCTTTCAACTGTTGAAAATAAAATAAAAAACGAACATAGGTGAGTATAAAAAGACCACCTAATTATCGCATCTTGAGATTACTATACGTGTAAAAACTTACATTGAATTTGCAAAAGTCATTAGTTACTTCCTTCAGTCTTATGTATTTCGAAATTAGATTATCATATTCCAAAACGATTTTCCCAATAGACAATATTATCGTTAAAATCTTGCACTTAGAGCGTTCATTTTTCATTATAATTAATCTATCTATACTATAATAAGAGCCGCGTCCGTCCGTCGATCGGCCTGTCCGAAGCCAGCCTGCAGTGTGTGATGAGCGTATCTGTGATACAGGCTCCTGCAGCCCTATATCTTTTGACGGCCCGTGTTCAAACGGCCTCATCAACTCTCGAGAGATTGTATTTATTAATTTCTTACGGCCTTTCTCTCATTTCGCCCTTTTTTTAATTTCATGTAAAGAGGTTGGATAAGTAAAAATAAAACTTGAACCGTCCCTTTGCTACCTCGAAAATAGCAGTCGAGCTAAGTATAATCTGTTGAGATCCAACTTCAGTGTATATATTTATTATTATATATGAGTTGTCGCAGTCGCCCATTAAATTGCTTCCGTCCCGTTTTCTATGTTCATGTGTTAACCGCCTTTGTAGAGCGATCGAGCTCTTTCTTCTTGTTCTTGTCGCCGTACCCGACGGACGTACAGTACATGTAGTTCCTAGATTACCTACTGTGTTTCTCTACCCCACACTCATACTTATAATCGTTGTCGTACTCCATTATTCCAAGATGGAAAGAGGCCTCTCAGGTCTAACAGGTTATGGGCCCAGTAGCCTAACTTTAGATGGCAATGACGAAAGGTATGAGTTGTGGGAAGTGAAATTTCGGGCCTACCTAGACTTGAAGTCGTTGGATGCCGTCCTTGAGGGCGAAGAATCAAGTCTGGATGTTGAGAAGAACAAGCAAGTGTTCTCCGAGCTCGTGCAAAGGCTCGATGATAAAAGTCGCTCGTTGATTATCAGAGACGCCTATGGAGATGGAAGAAAATCCATGAAGATTCTGCGTGATCATTACCTCGGCAACAGTAAACCGAGAATTATTTCTCTGTATTGCGAGTTGGCTGCGCTGAAGATGAAAAATGGCGAAACGGTAACCGACTACTTACTGCGGGCAGAGACAACTGCATCCTACCTGAAGAAAGCCGGCGAAAATATCAGCGATGGACTGATTATCGCCATGATTATCAAAGGATTGCCAGCTGCCTACAACGCTTTTTCTACCGTCATCACGCAAAGTGACAGTAAAGAAATGGACTTCATGAAATTCAAATCGGCTCTCAAGAGTGAAGAGGAAACAAAGAAGACCCGACAAGGCTACAGTGAAAGTGAAGAAAGAATTATGAAAGTGAAAGATTCTAAAATGACTTGTTACTTATGTGGTAAGTCAGGTCACAAGAAATATGAGTGTAAAAGTCACAGTGCAAAGAAAAATCGATGGTGTTCGATTTGTAAAAGTGCATCTCATGATACTAATTTTTGCAGAAAAAGAGATACCGCGAAAACGATGGCTACTGTTGACAAAGATGTGAAAAGCTCTTATTGTTTTAGAGTATCAACAGACTCAGAAAGTGCTTCTGTTGTAGACAGTGCAAAGTTACTGGTGGATTGTGGAGCTACTGCTCACATTATTTGTGATAAATCTAAGTTTGTATCTTTAGATGAAAGTTTTGACCCTAGGAATCATTTCATTGAATTAGCAGATGGTTCTAGGATGAACAATATTGTAGAGTGTAAAGGTGATGCGAGAATTACCCTGACTGACGCCGAAAATAGGAAACACAATGTTCTTTTAAAATATGTTCTTTGTATTCCTAGTTTTAAGCAGAATATTTTCTCTGTCCAGGCTGCTATTGATCAGGGTGCATCATTCAATTTCAGTCAAAACGCCTCAAAGTTGTTTGCTTCAGATGGGAATGCGTTTAATATTAAAAAATGTGGTAAGCTGTATTATTTTAATTCTGTAAGCTCTGTTGATTCTATTAATGCTGTTGGTGAACACACTCTGGAGGAGTGGTACAATATTCTTGGGCATTGTAATGTAAAAGATGTGTTGAGCCTAGAAGGTATTACTAAAGGAATGAAAATTACCAACAAGCATAATTTCGATTGTGAGATCTGTGTCCAGGGTAAAATGTGTCAATATAGGAGCAGAGACCCTGATGAAAAGTCAAGAAAACCTTTAGAGCTAGTCCATAGTGACCTAGCTGGACCTATAAGCCCTACTTCTTTTGAGAATTCCATGTATGTCATGTCTTTTGTGGATGACTTTTCAGGCCTCATTTTTGTGTATTTCCTCAAAAGTAAAAGTGACACTGTTGGGGCATTTAAAAAATTCTTGGCTGATTCTGCTCCATTTGGCTCTGTAAAGCGTCTAAGAACAGATAACGGCACAGAGTATTCCTCAAACTTGTTCAAAGCTGTTGTCACGGAGAACAAAATAAAGCATGAATTTTCAGCTCCGTACTCTCCCCATCAGAATGGGACTGCTGAGAGATCTTGGAGATCATTGTTTGAGATGGCTAGGTGTTTGTTGCTACATGCAAATTTGCCAAAAGAATTGTGGAATCATGCTGTAAGAACAGCTGCTTACATTAGAAATAGGTGTTTCAACAAAAGGACAGGCAAAACTCCTTTTGAGATGTTCACGGGAAAGAAACCTGACCTCTCCAATATGCACATTTTTGGTTCAAAATGTTTTGCCATGGTTCAAGACGCAGGAAAACTTGACCCTATGTCAGAGCAGGGTATTTTTCTGGGATATGACCCGTGCAGCCCTGCTTACATGATTTATTTCCCTGAAACTTGTCAAATAAAAAGAGTCAGATGTGTCACATTCTGTGATAAAATTTCTAGAAATGTGGTGGGTGAGGATGAGTTCATTGCTGTAGATTACCCTGCTGAGTTGAAACAAAGTGAGAAGGCTGACAAGGCTGAGGCTGAGTTGAAACGTGGGACTGTCCCAGAAGTGATTCAAAATGAAACTCATTCAGATGCAGAGCCCACTAGAAGATTTCCTTTGAGAGAAAAGAAGCCCCCAGCTTATTTAAAAGACTATGTTGATCCAGATGAATTGGTTATCACTAATAATTTTGTTGATTATTGTTACAGAGTGAGCAGTATCCCTAAGTCTTACTTTGAGGCAATTTCATCCCCAGATTCTGTTGAGTGGAAACCGGCAATGAGCACTGAGATGGCTGCACTAGCCGATAATGAAACGTTTGAACTTGTTGAAAAGCCAAAAGATAGATCTGTTATTGGGGGACGATGGGTTTATAGTGTTAAATCAGGTCCCAATGACCAGGAAACTTTCAAAGCTCGTTATGTAGCCAAAGGATATTCCAAAGTAGCTGATGTAGACTTCACAGAAACCTTTTCTCCAACAGCACGTCTAATTTCTGTTAGAATGCTGATGGATATTGCTGTGCAAAGTCGTACATTGTGCATCAGATGGATGTGTGCACTGCTTATCTTCATGCAAAAATAGACTGTGATGTTTTTGTAGAACAGCCTGAGGGATTTGTTGAACTTGACAAAAATGGAGAGAAGTTAGTCTGCAAACTCAAAAAATCTTTGTATGGCTTAAAGCAAAGTGGCCGTAACTGGAACAACCTCTTGCATCATTTTCTTGTTGAATAAAATTTTGTTCAATCTCTCAGTGATACCTGTGTCTATGTGAGGGAAAGCGACTCTGGAAAAGTGATTATTATTGTATGGGTTGATGATTTAATTTTGGTCTCTTCTAACGCTGTTGTATTGAGTGAAGTAAAGTGTTCGTTGTCAAATAAATTCAAAATGAAAGATCTTGGACAAATTTCATGTTTTCTAGACATTGAATTTGATGTGAAGCATGACTCAATTGAGATGAAGCAGTCAAAGTATGTTGAGAAAATTTTGTCAAAATTTAGGATGTTAACGAAAATATTATGGCGGGGCAACGAAAATATAAGCCAATTTAGATAAATTTATTTTCAGATGTCAATGCTTAACATGTGGCTCTCTATAAATAACAATTCGTCGTAAGAGAATAAATGAATCATAAAAAACAAAGCTAAATAGGCGTAATGTGCAACACAGGTTTAATCCGTCCGATGCGCGAGAGGCCAGCCGAAAACTGACTGTGTCGCGGCGCTCTCGCACGTCCCCGCCTTATTCCGATAGTGAAGGACACGGGCATTGCTGGAATAAAGAAAAGATATTTGCAGGTCATAGATGTATCTTTTAGATTTAGAAGTATCATTTAGATTTAGAAATATCATTTAGATAAATTCGAAGGAATTATCGGAGAAAAAAATCAATTTTAGAATGATCGGATTTTGAATGGCTTTGAATGAATGTAACAAAAAATATTCCCAAGAATAATTTGTTTAATTAATGTCCTTCAATAAATTAGACCAGGTTGTGAACGTATATTCAAGAACTTCAAAACTACAGTCAGTCGCTGAATATTCCCGACACGAGAATGTCTCTGACTTACGTAGTTGTATATGAAGTTGAAGTGTAAAGACGCTGATGAGGCGGTGAGGAGAACGAAGGCCGACGAAGCCATGCCCCGGGGAGGCAGAGGAGAAACTTAGCCGCTCATGGTAGTAGTCCCGCCACCTCGCACACAAACATGGGTACCAGCGAGGGCGAACAGGGAGAGGAGCGGACCAGCGGACCAGTTCTGTGGAGATATCTGGCAGGCTCTCCAGCGTTATCAGTCTGCCTAACCAGCCTTCAACCTTCTGAGGTCACCTCTGAATTTTCTTTTTCTGACTCTTCCAAGAAGAAGTTGGGAAGGCAGTCAGAGACAATTGTCGAATACTCAGCGACCGCAGAAAGATTAAATCAATAATAAATATGAATTCCGATATTTACATTTGTTGGCAAGTAAATTAAACCAAAAAAATACAGCCTTCAAAATCCGATTTATTATACAGATGTCTGATTGTAAGCCTAAGTCTACACCATGTGATCCCAGTGCAAACAAGCTTGATGTAAGCTCTGATTCTAGGAATTTGTGCGATCCAAAACTGTTCCGTGAGATAGTTGGCAGCCTGATCTACTTGATGACTTGTACTAGGCCTGATATTTGCTATGTTGTTACATTACTGTCGCAACATTTAACTTGTCCAACAAATGCTCATCTGAACTTGTGTAGATTTGTGTTGAAGTATCTTAAAGGTACTATTTCATATGGTTTGAAATTTGTGAAATCCGAAAACCCCGTGCAAATTTCTGGTTTCTCTGACTCTGACTGGGGTGGATCCTCTGACCGTAAGAGCATATCAGGATACGTGTTTAAATCATCTAGCAACAGTTCACTGGTATCTTGGAAGTCCAAGAAACAAAATATTGTTGCTCTTTCAAGCTGCGAAGCAGAGTACATTGCCCTGACTTATGCTGTGCAGGAGGGAATTTTTCTCAAACCGCTACTATGTGATATGGATGGATTTGATGAACCTGTTGAAATTTTTGTAGATAATAAAGGCGCTATTGACCTAGCCAAAAACCCTGTTCATCATCAACGCTCGAAACATATAGACATAAGATTTCATTTCATTCGAGCGATTATTCAAGACAATAAAGCAGTTTTGAGCTTTGTTTCTTCAGAGGAAAATATGGCTGACATGTTCACAAAACCTGTTACTAGACAGTCGTTGCTTAAATTCAAAGTGTGTGTTCAATTCTAAGTTACTGTGTCTGACATGTTTCCAGTTTACCTTTTGTGTAGACCAATTGCAAGAAAAGGTAGAACTTTCTTGAGTACAATACTCCTAACGCTATTGCGGACTATGCATTATTGTGCGTTATATTTTTTTGTATCGTGCTCAGTGTAATCTGTTGATCTACACTGATGATTTTTTATGTTGTTTTTCTGCTGTTCAATGTTCAATGAAAGATATGAACGTCAAAATGTTAGCTCTAATTGATTACTATGTGAATTGAGGCATAGTGGGATGGAATACTTCAGTTGGAGGGGGTGTGTTGAGATCCAACTTCAGTACATATATTTATTATTATATATGAATTGTCGCAGTCACCCATTAAATTGCTTTCGTCCCGTTTTCTATGTTCATGTGTTAACCGCCTTTGTAGAGCGATCGAGCTCTTTCTTCTTGTTCTTGTCGCCGTACCCGACGGACGTACAGTACATGTAGTTCTCAGATTACCTACTGTGTTTCTCTACCCCACACTCATACTTATAATCGTTGTCGTACTCTATTATTCCAAGATGGAAAGAGGCCTCCTTGGTCTAACATAATCGTATAAAAATACGCGAAGAAAAATTAAGTAAAACGGAAATAAGTCTAAGAAAAACGGAAAAATGTACTAGTGTATATACCGTCGTGCGGTCGACGTAAGGGTTCGTGGAAAAGGGGGCTGTCTTCTGTGCAGCTACCTTTTTCCGGGGCGCTAGCTTCTCTTCGCAGCTGCCCTTCCTGAGGTTTGTGTGGGTACCGCCTACGCCGTAATCAGTCCGCTAGGGCAACAGAAGTAATTTCTGTTAGTGCCGAACTACGGCGGTACCGTCGTGTGTGTGGGGTGAGGTTTGTATGGGTACCCCCTGCGCCGTATTCAGTCCGCTAGGGCAACAGAAGTTATTTCTGTTTTGTGCCGAACTACGGTGGCACCGCTAGAGTGAGGTGTGTGTGTGGATACCGCCTACGCCGTATTCAGTCCGCTAGGGCAACAGAAGTAAATTCCGTTTTGTGCCGAACTACGGCGGTACCGTTAGAAGACGAGCAACTGTCTGCGCCGTATGAGACCGCTAGGGCAACAGAAGTGAACTCGGTTAGTGCCGAACTGCGACAGTGTCTTCCTTATTAGATCAACTATGCGAAATAGATCGTCCTTCCTAGGTGGCTCCTTAAACCCCTTATTAGGCGAGGTGTCGTATGACACTAAAGCCTGTTTCGATAAGGAGAAAGGAAACTCTTTTCACCTCAGGGTTTGACTTGTTTATTGCTGAATCTCTTTGAAGTCCCTATTACATACACCGATATATTTTACCAAAGACAGTGATTTATTTTCTGTTGCAAAAATAGTGCGTACACACATGAGCTACTGCATAACAAGGTACAACACTCAAAATTGCATTTAAAATAATGTTTTTTTTCAGCTAGGTATTCAAAGAAACATTGGAATATCGACATGTAATACAAATGATATTTAAGGGCTAACTAAAGTAAATGCACAGACGCAACATCAGCGCAGAGAAACAGACAAGTTGGCGTTCAGGGAGCTGTACACCTAAAGAAAATACTTGGGATTATGGGTAACTAACACAAAAGGCTCGGCAACCCCTGTGCGGCCTGACACGCCCGGGGGAGGGTGTCTCTGCTACGGTAGCCGAGACAGGAAATCCGCAAGGTGGTTATCGACTCCCGAAAGGTGTTCTGCTCGGAACCTGAAAACGCTGAAATACAAAGCCCAGCGTTTCAAACGGGGGTTCAACTTGTCTGCCTGTTGCAAATAAAGGAGCGGTCGATGGTCGGTTTGTAACACAAATTCTCGTCCATAAAGGTAGACCTCAAACTTTTGTAGAGCCCAGGAGATGCTTAACGCTTCTTTTTCAATGGTAGAATAGTTTATTTCTGCTCCTCTCAGTCGACGTGAAGCATATGCTACGGGTGCGTATTGACGGAAGTCTCGTTTGCTTGGCTGGAGGAGAGCTGCTCCAAGTCCAGTTTGAGAGGCATCTGTCCTCAGAATGAAAGGACATCTGGGGTCTGGTAACTGTAAGAATGGTCTCTTGACTAACGCTGTCTTCAAACTTTCGAACAGATCTTCTGTTGTATCGGTCCAAGGTATTTGTTCTGGGGAGTTGGTAGTACCCAACTGTACCGAGAAAACTTCGGAGCTCCCGTTTTGTTTTTGGGAGTGGAGCTGATTTTAAGGCTTCGACTCGGTTCTCCAGAGGCTGGATCTGATTACTGCTCAGTTGATGACCCAAATACTGGAGGCTGCCAAATCCGAATTCGCGTTTGGATGGCTTCGCTTTATGGCCATGTCGAGAGAGAGCTTCGAACAGTTTAGCTAATGCTGCGCAATGGTCTTCCCAGGTAGTCAAGGCGATTAAGATGTCGTCCATGTAGACCTCAGTATCTTGCAGTCCTTCAGTGACTTGACGTATAAGGCGGGAAAAAGTGGCTGGAGCATTTGCTAGGCCGAAAGGCAGTACGTTGAATTCATAGAGGCCAGACCTAGTTTTGAAGGCGGTGTATTGACGGGACTCAGGGTGTAGAGGTACCTGCCACTATCCACCGGTCAGATCCATTTTGCTAAAGATTGTTTTGCCAGCTAAATTGGTGAAAATAGCAGTGGTGTCTGCTATCGGCTCGGCATCGAATACTGTCTGGCTGTTGAGGTGACTGCTGTCCAGACAAAATCGATGGGTACCGTCTTTCTTCCGGACGGCAAGAAGCGGTGAATAGTAAGGTGATGTGGATGGCGTCACGATTCCCATCTTCATCCACCTCTCTAAACTTGACTGCAGTTCAGGCTCCAGCGCTAAGGGAAGTGGATACGAATGTTGAAGTCGAAAACTGGAAGGATCCTTCAATTTTATTTCATGAACTACTGTGCTGGTTCTTCCGGGAGTATCTGTGAAAAGATCGCGATATTCTCCAAGTAGTTCCTAGAGTTCTGAGCGTTGTGTTGTAGTCAACGTAGAGGATATGAGACGGTCTTCAATGGTTTCTCCGACGGGTGATGGTATCTCTGGTTCTTTCCGGTCGAGTTCTTCTTCTTCGTAGGTAGGTTCTAGTGCGAGGCCAACCGCTGCAAATGCTTCCTCTACTCTCTCGTCGTCCTTCTCGCGATCTGTCTGTCTTGGTGAGGCGGAACTTTGCTGCTCCTGGTCGTGATACTGGCGAAGGAGGTTGATGTGATGAACTTTGTTGTTTCCATCCACGTCCAATGTATAGGTATAGGTTCCCAGGCGTGATTTCACTGTATAGGGACCTTTCCAAGTCATAAGTAGCTTCTTTCGAGAATCGGGCAGAAATACGAGGACTTATCTCCTTGCTTTAGAGTTCGCATCTTGGTACGTCTGTTGAAGAACTTGGCGCTTTTCTCTTAGCTCCTGTTTAGATTCTCGCGAGCGATTTTACATGTTTCTTTCAATCGGTGCTTCATTTCCATTAGATACTGGTTGTGCTCGTCGTAGCTATGAGAATAGCGAACTTGCCTCTGTCCAGGCAGACCCTGGTTCGAGTCCCGGCGCTGGTGGCGATGTTCTCTGTTGGGTATAGGGGAAAAATTCCAAGCACAATACCCCACTCTACCCAGGTGTCTGAAATGGGTACCGATCTTGACCGGGGGAAAGCGTAATGGCGTCCTGGCGTTAGTTATAAGGCATTTGAAAATCCAATGTATAAGGTGATGTGTACCAGGCTTGAAATTGGAAATAAAACATCCGTAAAGGCCCTCATTATTATTATTACTGAGCAGTGCTCGTGTCGTCTTGCAAGCTTTCATCTGTCCAGCATTCTTTGAGCACGGTTAAAGGTCCACGGACGCGATGGCCGTAGATGAGTTCGAAAGGAGAATACCCGGTTGAGGCCTGAGGAGCGTCTCGATAAGCAAAAAGGAGGGAAGGCAGATAGAGGTCCCAGTCTCGTGGTTGTTCTACGGCTAATTTCTGCAACATGACTTTGAGCGTGCCATTGAAGCGTTCGACTATGCCGTTCGATTGGGCATGGTATAATGGCGTCAATCGGTGCTAGATACCGACGAGTTTCAGGAAAGCTTCGAAGGTTGCGGCTGTGAACTGAGCCGTTGTCGCTCGTTAGCGTATGAGGGAAACCAACTCAGCTGCAGATTTCGCGTAGCTCCTGGGCAACCATTTCTGCATCTATATGTCTGAGTGGGGCTGCGTCTGCGTACCGAGTTGCTTGGTCCACCACGGTGAGAATGTATCGGTGGCCACGTGCCGAAGCTGGCTGTAATGGGCCTACCAAATCAACACTGAGCGCGGAGAATGGAGTGGTGATCGGTGGGGTTGAGATAGGTACCTTTCTTGGTCGAGATGGAGCGTGCGTCTGGCAGGTATAACAGGAGTGACAGTATTGGACCACATCTTTTGCTAGGGACGGCCAATAAAAATCTCGTTCCAGTCGTGCCTGAGTCTTCTTTTGGGAATAATGGCCAGCAAGTGGATTGTCGTGAGCCATTTCCAAGATTTGTGGGCGCACGCTTGCAGGTGCTACAAGTTGATGAGTTTTCTGACCGTCTCGTAACGTTCTCCGATGGAGAATGCCGTCATGGGGTTCAAAGGTAAGGACTCTGGCATCCTTGTGCGTTTCTTCTGTGCCGGTGTCAACTTTCTTGAATAAAAGTTGCAATGTTTTGCACTCCCGCTGTAATTTCTTGAAGTCTTCTTTGTTGTGTTCCAATATATCGACAGTGCTTGGTGCGGCAGGGGGATTTTCGATCGTTTTTGCTGCTGCCCTTGTGACAACGTGAGAGACTTCTGCAGCAACTGGTTGCTCTTCATGGCCGGTCATCTGTTCTTCGAAGGAGGTGGTTCCGGGAACTCGGCCGAGAATGACATCGTGGGAGAGTTCTTCCATGGCTACGGCTGTCACTTCTCCGTGGTAATATGGGCAAACGAGAGAGACCCGGGCCAGAGGCGCCTCGAAAGAGTGATTGTTGGCCAGCCGAACGGTAATTTCCTTCTTCAAAATGGCCTCAGCTGGGACGAGAGCCTTCTTGACAAAGACCGCCGTTGCTCCTCCATCGAGTAGTACTTGAACGGGTTGTTGGTTCACGGTGCCAGAGCATGTTTTCAGCTGTCCCAATTCGATCCTTGTTCGAGGCGATGTGATTGCATACGACTGGGGAATATCATCGTATTCATCTGCTTTTTCATGCGTTGCTAGATTGTTTACTCGAGCGGTAGTACTGGAGATAGGTGGGCTTGCATGGGCTGCTCCATTACTGTGACCATCACCTTGCCTCCTCTGCAATTGGCGGCACTCATCACTGGAATGCGATCGGTTGGGGCCATGAAAAGTACAGTAAAATCCATTGTAAGGTCCTCGTTTTTCGCGCTGCGGAGTGTTGACCGATCCTGAGCTGGTGGGACCACCACGTGTTTTAGAAGTTCTTGGCGGCGTTCCTCGAGAGTTGTTGCTGGAGTTGGGTGATCTTGCTGGAGTGCTCGGGGCTCGGACAGGAAATGTCGAGCGTCGCTCTGGTGCTACTGATGCTTTGAGTGCTGGAGGGCCCGCATCCGTCGATGATGTCAGTGTGCGACCCTTACAAAGCTGATGGAGCGATGTATGAGGTCTTGCTTGTAAGGAGCTATCACCTTGCTCTCCTAGGCTTGCGACTGTGTTACCACCCCTGTCACGCAACTGAGTAGCGAGGAAGGGCGGCAAGCTTGAATAAGCTCGGTCAACAATAAGGAAGTCACGAAGAGTCTCGTAGTTGGCTTCGATGTTGCATCCTTTTAACCAAGCGTCAAAGGCTTGTTCGAGTCGCCGTAGGTAACGTGACATATTGTCGCCTTCTTCTGGCTTCAATTCGTAGTAATTGGCACGAAGTTTTGCCGGAGAAACTTTATGAGCATCTAGTAGGAGCAATTTAATTTCAGGAAGCTTGAAGCGATCTGCTGCGGGCAGGGTATCGATGAGTCGACGTTCCTTCGGTGTGATCAAATTATGGAGCATGACAACAGCATCGACTTCAGTAAATCCCATCGCTGTGGTGTGAGTACAGAAGCGTTGCAGAAATTCGTCCATATTTTCTTTCGTGGGATCGAATGGAGCCGGTGGAGGTATCTTCACTCTAGCATTTTTAGGAGCGATTTGAGCATCGAGTTGTCGGAGTCTGAGCTCGTGGTCTCGTTGTGCTGCTCCTCGTTCCGCTGCTCGTTCTGCGGCTTCTCGTTCCGCTGCTCGTTCTTCTCGTTCCGCTGCTCGTTCTGCGGCTTCTTCCAAATGCCTCAAGCGGCTGGTAAATTCTTCCCGGTACTCCGCATCGGTGGGAGTGAGGCCGAGGGCTTCGACGTATTCTCGAGCTTGAGCGACGAGGTTCAACTTGTTTTAGTGATGCGGTGTCCGCGTAGTTTATTAGAACCCAGAAATCCCAGGCAACGTTGGTAGTCGCGCAAAGCTTCTGGGTCCCTGTTCGGGCGCCAGAATATGTCGATACCGCCGTGCGGTCGACGTAAGGGTTCGTGGAAAAGGGGGCTGTCTTCTGTGCAGCTACCTTTTTTCCGGGGCGCTAGCTTCTCTTCGCAGCTGCCCTTCCTGAGGTTCGTGTGGGTACCGCCTACGCTGTAATCAGTCCGCGAGGGCAACAGAAGTAATTTCTGTTAGTGCCGAACTACGGCGGTACCGTCGTGTGTGTGGGGTGAGGTTTAAGTGGGTACCACCTGGTCCGTATTCAGTCCGCTAGGGCAACAGAAGTTATTTCTGTTTTGTGCCGAACTACGGTGGCACCGCTAGAGTGAGGTGTGTGTGTGGGTACAGCCTACGCCGTATTCAGTCTGCTAGGGTAACAGAAGTAAATTCCGTTTTGTGCCGAACTACGGCGGTACCGTTAGGAAGACGAGCAACTGTCTGCGCCGTATGAGACCGCTAGGGCAACAGAAGTGAACTTTGTTAGTGCCGAAATGCGACAGTGTCTTTCTAATCGACCAACTATGCGAAATACTTCTTACTTCCGAGGTGGCTCCTTACACCCCTTATTAGGCGAGGTGTCGTATGAGACTAAAGCCTGTGTCAACAAGGAGAAAGGAAACTTTTCTGACCTCAGGGTGTGACTTGTTTATTGCTGAATCTCTTTGAAGTCCCTATTACATCCACCGATATATTTTGACAAAGACAGTGATGTATTTTCTGTTGCAAAAATAGTGCGTACACACATGAGCTACTGCATAACAAGGTACAACACTCAAAATTGCATTTAAAATATTAGTCTTATTTAGCTAGGTAATCAAAGAAACATTGGAATATCGACATGTAATACAAATTATATTTAAGGACCAACTAAAGTAAATGTACAGACGCAACATCAGCGCAGAGAAACAGACAAGTCGGCGTTCAGGGAGTTGGACACATAAAGAAAATACTTGGGATTATGGGTAACTAACACAAAAGGCTCGGCAACCCCTGTGCGGCCTGACAACTAGCTTTTTGTTTTCTACGGAAATTTGAAGGGAAATCAAGTTACAGTCTAGGAACAACAACAAAAACCATCACAGGCTTCACAGGCTTCCAATATTCTCTTCAACATTATGCGTACATGGGTACATGTGACAAATTGAAGATACTGTGATATCACATACGAGTAGCAAATATGCACAAAGTTTTTGCACTTAGGAGTAAAGGGAACAGTAGCCTAGTATGCTAATTTTATTTACTGAAATTTAGAGTTATTTTTGATTGTAAGTTCAGAGCTAACATTGCGCAGAGAATGAAAGAATAAAAAACGCATATTTCCCCCATACGAGGAATACAGGAGTACAAACCAAACGAGGTGTTCCGGCCCTTTTCAGTAATAGGCCGCACCATACGCGGATGGGGTTCGGGAGTGAAATAGTTGCAGCAACGTAGTATTCTTTATTGTTACTTCAGGATTGACACAGGTTTCGTAATTGGTAGGAAGTCTTTAGATTGGAAGGTAATCTCGTAACTCTGTAGCGCATCTGTGATCTCTGCAGATGTTTTCTCGGCAGCCGAGCTTCAGCTACTGACAGCGATGCTTCTGTTTGTAGAAGCGACCTCTACGGCAGCGCACCACCAATGAACGCCGACGTCTCTCGCCGATCCTATTTATATGCCTGCGGGCGCACATCTAGGACCCCCCACGCACAAAAATTTTTTATTACAATAAAAATATTTTTAAAACGTCAATCAATCTCATTGATTATCCTTGACGATCAATAATTCTGATGACAAAATTGTTACCGAATTATGAACAGAGGTAGACAGGTATGGCCTTTGCTGTCATCATAAACAAATTTCAACGGTAATCCTACATCTTGTTAAACAATTTTTAGTGTCTATATTATATATTAGTGTCAATTCAATACCAGATTTATTATCTATAATCAGCCAAATAATCACTCTATGCACTTAGCTCAAACAATTTGTTCATTTATTATAGAGTTATTTACCAATTGATTCTTAGAATTCGTGGGTACTCCAGATATTTCGGATACAAAAGATACACCGCACAATTTATTTAACATATCAAAATATCAAAATCAAACATCAAAACGCGTACTGAATAAATCCTTTCGTGGCAAAACAACCGCCAGTAACAGTAAAAACAAACGCGTCAAGTTAAATTCAACAAAAACCATCGCAAAGAAAAACGCATCGTTGAAACAACAACTGAAAAGTTTTTAATCAAACACAAATAAGAAATAGGGCACGCAGATACCTCGACAAATAAAAAATCATTCTCGCCATAAAATTTAAATAAATCAATACATTCGTTAAGGATAATAATAACACGCATGAAATTAAATACACAATGCCGTTAAAATTTTAAGTGAACAACGTATTCGCATAAATTGAGTTATCGATAAACCAAAATGAAACAAATCGTAATTATATACCTGAACGTTGCATCGACTCGAGCATCTTCGCGAACATGGTTAAAATGAAATACGTAAAACGCAAGCTTGGAAATACCAACTTAATATTAATTCATGAGTAAATATAAAAACATCCGCTTACATCGCTGGTGAAACAGTAACACCGAGCAAAACACGAGTTCTTCGGCAAGGCAATTTCGGAAAATTTCATAAGAATCAAAACTATTGCCTCGTAGGTAATGAAAAATGATACAGAAAAGTTGAGTTGATATTAAATAAAGCATCATTAAAGTTTTCACCAAAAAGAAACATTCAAAATATCGTCTGCGTTACCGTAGACTTGAAAATAGAAGTTAGTGTTATAGCCAAACATCGCACAAATTAGAACAGAACCTTTCCACTATTAGTTAAAACAATAATCGAAATAAACAGAGTACCGTTGACTCGTAAAACTTAATTCTATCGGTAACATAATGGTATAGCACGTGGAGTAAGATATATACGTGACAAAATCGAAGACACACTAGTTTAGAACATCGAATATGAATATGAAAATCGGTTTCGCGCTCTGCAAAAATAAAAGGAAAATCACTAAACAATTTCAATTTGTCGTAATCCAATAGTAATAACATGTGAACAAAGTCCAAAATTCTTGAACTACTCTGAATTTATAATTACCATATTTTAAGTTACTAAATTTATTAAACCACGTTTTCAACACTATGTCCACGGTAAAGTATAAAGTATTAACACCATATTAAACCTTTAAAGTGAGTTACTCTCTTCAAGTCACTGCGCGCGAAGGTAAACTCTTTCAGTAATCTCTTGACTGCGCGCGAAGGTAAATTTCAGTAATCTCTTCGCTGTATGCGAAGCTTAGCTGCCGCCGAGGCCATCGATGTTTGTTGACAGTTGCGGGGCGCCAGCCTGTCGCAGCCGGACTCCATACTGCATAGTGCGTACCCCGTCACGTGTGACTGCGTGACTCGGCTGTAATCGCTGTGCTTCCTTGCTGGCACAGCAGCATGAATCGCGTTACAGATGTCGTGTTACCGCTCGCACACGCTCGAACTGAAATTGGAATTCAATACAAAAACGATTAGCATGGCTAAAGCGCAAACTTTCGTACATGAATGCACAAATAAAGTGAAATGACAAACAAAAGTAGCTTCCTCATTAGCATCCACGAATCTTCCAGTAACATAATTGCTAAACTAATAAAACGACTAAATTTCGCATTTACATTTAATCTTCGTTGCAGACATTCAAATTTCTCATTAAGACACATTCTCATTAAGACACATTCTCATTAAGACACATTCTCATTAAGACACTCTCATTCCAACTACACTGTCTAGCATTGTTGCCAAACAATTTGCGGCAGACTCGAGGCAGTTCTCGAGGTTGCACACTCGCACTCTCGTTTCGAAATCTCCACGATTACAGCTCAGTTTATCAACTTTAGCTGACGGCTTGATGAACACACTCTGATGTCGCAACGATAGTATGACAACATCCTCAGCTCATCATCTCGGCACAAGGTGTTTGCTCAACAGAATATTTCTTAACGCAAGACATACATAAATCTTGAAAGAACTCATAGAATGCTCTTACAAGCTAGAACTCATAGAACGCATATATGGAATTCAAAACTAAAAACTGTTAATTAACCGTTTCCAACGTGAGCAATACTGGGGCATTTTCAGCCTCGATGCACAATGAAAAAATAAATTTCTGCAAGGTCATCAATGTTTCTTGCAACGACAGATCATAATCAATAATCACGTACTGCTTTTGCACAAGAAAGTTACGTATTATTATACTGTACTTGTTGAACTGTTACACTGTGAACGATTACTTTACGTTTCACTTATCGCGTTACGTTAATGCCTCAATCAAAAAGGTTAAATACTAAAGCATATACGAGGTTAACATGAAGCATAAGCAAATACAACAAAAAGAATGATTGAACACGTAAGGACATACTTTTACAGTACATACACAAAAGGTTGTCAATGCAAAAATCAATATTGACGTTAAATACTCTAAATTTTAATCGTTCAATCAATTGTAAATTATCCCGTAGAAGCCTTGGGAGACTTGACGATAAATTTTACATTCTTTTGCGTTTGATTAATTTCAAATTACACAACATAAAACTATACTGAGTATGAAATTCGGGTAGGCTTGCAAAAATGACTGTTATGACGCACTAGATCGTTTCAACGTGCTCAAAAATTATTAACTGAAGGATTATTAAATAAAGCCTCTCTCATTGACAAATGACTATGAAGTAAATTAATTTTTACTCTCACACTGAATTAGTGTGGACTCTCACGTCCAAAACACATCTAATTCATGACTATCCACCAGTCACACCAGTCACTAAAAATGTTTTAACAACATTAACAACATTAATGACATTTGTGGCACTTTACCATAATCTTTAATGGTCACTATCATAACTAGTTACCTAGTCATATACTGCTTCACAGTATTACTAACATTACTGCCTCGTGCCAATACTAACGCGTACGAAATGCTGAGCACAGCTCTCGGCCTTGCGCCGGCGTACAAAAAAAATATCTGCCTCTGCATCAAGCAAAAAAAAACATCACACTCACTCGTGTGCGCTGCAGTGCAGCTGCACTGGTAACTTTACTCGATACTCTTTACCAGTGATACTTGATACTCGATACTTGTTACTCTTTAACTTATTACCAGACAACCACGTGTGGTTAATTAACGGGCATCTATCGCCTCTCATTATTATTCGCCAGCACAATGACAACCGCAATCTACAATGCTAAACTCTGATCATCATGGTATCACTGACATTAATTCCAAGTTCGTGTTAATTAATTCGTAATTCGCTTCTCTAAAGCTTACTCACTTAATTGTCTGCGCGAATTCATTTCTACTTCAATACTTTGACCTCGCTGATAGAATTACCTGGTACTAATTTGCCTTTTCCCAGATAACCTCACAGCATTTCTGTCTCGGGGTTATTCGCTGCCCCACAGCACCGCCATTTTCGAGGCTCTCTATACCGTAGCAAATATTACTCCTTACGCCTCCTCTGGGCAACCACGTCTGTCATCAGACACTCTGCATTATTTACGGTATTCAAAAATACTTCATTCTTACTTTAACCGTGCTATCCGTGCACATCAGGTATCATCAGAATATCATCATTATTTAATTTCCGCCGACCACGGGCTACTTCTTTGGAATCATAAACGTACCCTTCGTCGACAACTCCTGTGATCCCGACAGATTTACCATTAGTGTCTTTCTTCTCGACATCTAAATGACTGTCCTGAAAAACACTCGTTGCCTGCACAAAGGTACTTAATCCTCCCTTTAATTCTCCTTGTACATCTGACAAGTAAACTTCGGACTCAACATGATCCTTTTCCACTTTTTCTAAGGTACTTAAACAATCGCTCTGTCGGAGCTATTAATTAACAACAACGGAATCTTTCTCCTATTGTTAACTCTCACAATTGCTTCAGAGACACAAATGCCTTCTTTCAAAGTTGCTTTCTTTATTATGTATTCTCCATTTTTACACTTTCCAACATGTCCAACATGTTTCAAAATTACATTAGGAGCAATTTCAATTTTTTGAGTATGCACTCTCAACGGCATTGGCCTTGTGAGGGAATTGGTAACTGCAACTGCGCCTCGAACAGGCTGATTTTCTCTCTTACCATCCCTTTTTACTTCCTCGCCTACTCTCGCGGCATTACACGTCCTCTTCTCTCTTAGCTTATTTAGGACTTTTTTCTTAGCTCTGGACGTAATCGTGTCTGCCATGAGACACTCAGTATTCTCTATTAAATACTTCAGACATGTTTAACACATCAACTCTCTCGACATTTTTAACGAGGGAATCTTCAGCACCAGAATTCTCCTCGGGATTTTTAACGAGGGAATCTTCAACACCAGAATTCTCCTCGGGTTCACAGGGGTTTGTCGCCGTAGAGTCATACTTAGTTATGGTAGTTTCATTTTTTCCATCGGCGTTATTTCTATCGAAAATGAAATCTTCTCCGCTGCTTACTCTTAAAAATCATTTCCACTGTTAGTTTGGTAAGTTTCTACCTGGCCTTTTTCTGACATACGAGTTTTATACTGTCCTCGCGCACGGACACGATTCGGTCTGCCTGGTCTGTTTAAATAGTCTCTTCTGGACCTACAATCTCTTGCGTAGTGTCCTAACTTATTACAACGAAAACAAGCTACATCACGCAGTCAATGCTCGGTGGCTGTCTGAGATGAACCTGGTTTGTACCAATCAGTCGGTTTCCTAGCCACGGTGGTTCCGACTCGCCTTGTCCTTGACAGACACACACATGATTGTAACACTTCGAGCAACGCTTCGCTTCAGCTGTCTCTAATGCTTGGACTTCGAGAGTTCCTAACAAAAATAATCCTATATTCATAAACCTCCAATTTCCTCTTTAAAGAGCAAAATGTTCTACACACATTTAAAGAAAATACCCTGCATACAATAAAATGATACTCACAATTTTCTGGGACTTAAACCAAGCTATTCCAGCACTCGCGAAGGTTGGCAGCAAACTGAACAGCGCAAACCGCTCCAGCTTACTCTTATTTGCCAGGGGACAATGAGCCCGCGAACAATAGCAACAACTTCCTTCAATTGTTTGAGAACAATGGACTACCTCAGTACACAACTTCTTCCGCGTACACGTTCGCTCTCTGACTACTGGGAATCAGCTTGCTTACCTGCGCTTTTGCAATGCATATGCTGCTCGCTCTCTGGCTACCAGGAATCAGCTTCCGCGTTAAAGCTCTCCTACTTACTAAGAAACAGCATGCTCACTGCGCTTGCACTGCTGAGTGATTACTGCTTAACTCCTACTCATTAATTTTATAATGATCATTAATGATCAATCATTAATTTGAGTTCATGCTTATTTAATTAGCAAGCAAACATTATCGGCGCACACTTAACTTAATATTTGGCGATGTGTAGCTCTCGTCGATCTCCTCGTAGATCTCGTCGGTCTCTTCTCGTTGCAGATGACGATGGGTAGATGCGCAGATCTCGTCGACAAACCAAGTTGTTGGTTTGGACCCTCACATCATTTTCTCCTTTGAGTAGCGATGAGTAGACTGGTGAAGACTGCGTAGCGTGTAAATTTTCGATTATTTTTTCTCCCTCGAAGTGTTTCTTGGAAAGAACTTCGATTTTCTGCGCTGACGTCTTTCTTCCTTTTCTCGATGCTCTGAAGTAATGTGATAACTACGCGACGTTACTCCAACAGGGTGACACTCCTCACATTTAAAATCACGGATCAGCAGAACTGAAGATCAATTCTTGATATCTTTCTTCTTCAATGGGCATTGTGGCAATGTGGATATCTTTAATGTGGCACTCCCCATACATGGGCCACCATAAATGTTCCGACCCTTTTTAGTAATCCTGGTCGAATCTAACGCGAATGAGGTTCGGGAGAGAATACACGGTGGAGTGACATGGTGCTCCTTTATTTGGTACTTCGTAATTTACAAGGGCTTCAGAGTTGACAGTAGACCGCTACTATGGTGCTGCCTTGATCGTCACGCTCTTGCTACTGACAGCGACGACTCTGTTTGTAGAAGCGACCTCTACGGCAGCGCACCACCAATGAACGCCGACGTCTCTCGCCGATCCTATTTATATGCCTGCGGGCGCACAGAGGCTTACAATGGCCCTGTCTGGGGTTAATTATGTCAATAAGAGGCACCAAAGAAATATATTATCTGGGATATTTCATGCTTGGTAAGATGATTTAAAACTCATAAAAACTACAAGGTAAAGAATGCCTCGGAAGTTCTCCACTATAAGCGAACAAAATGAAAGTAGAAAAGACACGAATACGCTCTATCCGAACTCGACTGAAACACCGTCTTAAATTATTTCTAAAGCTCATTTTACACTAGCGGTGTGGAGCGGCGGTGTGGAGCGACAGGGAACTTGCAATAGCTCCGCCCACGAGAGGATTGAGCGTCAGTGCGCACCGACTTGCTTTACATTGCCGCTCAATACAACGCTCCTTCCCGAGAGACAGCAATCGTCACGCAGGGCTCCCCCTCTGTTTTTTTTCACCCAGATCTGTTTTTTTCTTCGATTCCTCCTGGGATGCTGGTTTAATTTTTGATATATTGCTAAATATATGTGTTTTTCAAGTCAGACAGTAAATTAATTATTCCCTGAAGTTAATTTAATAACACAGTTAAGAATTATTGTTTCAACACCGTATGCAAATTAATATCTTATTCAAAACCACGCCTATCGAATGGGGTAGAACGTGTTCAATCTGTTTTTCGACCTCCTTGAAAACGCGTAACGAACGAGTGTCTTACAAACTTGCAAGCCCGGCCATGCCATGGATAGCCGGCGCTCCACTTGTGTTGCTTTGATTAGCTTGGCACGTTGCAATGAGGTGACGCGCATTTTGATCGTAAAAATGGTCGTGCATTCTTCTAAATGAACGCCTAAAAATAAATTATTTTAAACATCCAAATTTTCATATTTTTGCCGCACAAGTATTCAAAATGTCTAGCCCTCCAAAGACGATTTCTAAAAAGAGGTATACGCAGTCTTTCAAAGAAGAATGGTTAATGGAAAGAATTAAAAAACTGTCACAGTTGGAAACCTAAGCCGAAATTGGTATGAGATGTCATCATCATCAACAGAGTATGTCACCAGCGTAATCTTGCACAACAGAAAAGACGTCTTAATGTTGAAATTTGCGCTGCAGAAGAGAATTAGGAGAAACAGGAATAAAATCAGCATTAAAATCATTGTTTCTATTCACGTATGTTAACTTTTGTTTTTTTCTTGCTAAAACTACACTACTACGTTTTTTATTAACGAATCTCGATTTTTTTCATGTTCAATCAACGTTTATCTGAATCGTTTATCTGTTTATCGTTATCTTTTGCATGTTAAAACGTTGCGTTAATATTCAAAGTTGAAAGCTAATTACTGGAAGATGTGTTAAAAATATTAACGTTGAAAGTAACTGATTGAAAACTAGGCCTGCCGCACATTTTTAACATCGCTTAATTTTGAACAACACATATATTTATTCTTCAAGAACATCTGCGTTTCGCGTCCTTTGCCGAAGAAAATTGGAAAAAATATTTGAATTCACAAATGAGTATATAAGAATAATTATCAAATAATTTAAGTGAATGAAGGGAGACTGTTCATTGTTCGGATTATTATCACTGGCAGCCCTGGTTTACTGGCAGTGCACACCGCAAATATTTAGCATGCAGAATGTTGCCGCTCCTTACCGTGAGCGTGGCAGTAAGGGTCATTTTGCTCTGCTGTGGGCGGAGCTTATTTGGATGGCGGGTAGGAGCGACGGTGTGGAGCGCGAAGACACCGTCAGTGTAAAAGGGCCTTAAGTAGTGATAGAACGTTTTCCAAAAATAATTTATAAGAAATATAGCACAACACTCGCATCTACAGTCGCAACTGGATAAATCATCGAAACAGGTCTTGGGTGATCACCTCAATTAGGTATCAAAACATGTAACTGTACCGAATTATATACTCGTATGTCAATAACGCCTAGAATTCTACAACTCTACACTAAATCTTCAAACTGCATAACTTCATGTCATGAATCAGTTCCGACCTCTAGAGATATATACGTCAGTTTTACCTCAATTTTGACAATCGTATGAGAGATATACATGAACATTCATGACAACTGTATTGGAACTTGCAACAACACCGTCAGCAATTTGTACCTACCAATGTTATAATGGAGTATTGATATCCACCATGTTCGCTTCTCCTCATAAATTATATGTAATTTTTTACCAATAAAATTATTATTATGTGTAAAACATATTAGCTGATTAGATTATCATCGTCGCTAAATTTTTTTGAAACTTATTACCTGTTGTATGTGAACTTTGTAACAACGCCTTCAGCAATTTGTACGCATCAATTTTGTATATTAAACTCCAATATTATTCACTCATGAGCTGAGTATTGAGTGTACTCACGAAATCACGCTAGATTTTTTACTCTTTTCTATACTTTCTAAGCTAGTTTTTAGATAGGAATACCCTTTTAATCTTGACTCTGTATTTCGTTTTAAGTTACACAATAGTACTTACTGCACACTGTTTACTAGTTTTTTAGACAGGAATATCCCTTAAAGCTTGACTCAGTATTTCGTTTTTAAGCACTATAGTACCTACTTCTTACTGTTTATTAATTTCAAATGACTGATCACCCTGAGATATTCGAGGAAATCGACCCAGGTCTCAATCATTTGAACAGAATATATCCAAACCTAAACGACTCTCATGAGTGTGGGTATACTAATATATCAAAATTCAACGAAACTATCCGAATAACTGACCGAGATTTCTCACTCCTGTGTTGGAACTGCAGGTCACTCTACCCAAAATTAGAAGAGATACAATGTACTATTACTGAACCTAAATATAACCTAGACGTGATTAGCTTCACCGAAAGCTGGCTAGATGACTCGACTAAAGACATGATTAGATTTGAAAATTATCATAGTTACCATTCGCTAAGAAAAAACCAGCGGGGCGGAGGCATCAGCACATATATATCTAACCACATAGACTCGAGAACCATAGCAAATGCAACAATGAATCAGGATCATATAGAATCACTCTTCGTAGAACTGTCTAGAGATGGTGAACGCATTGTGCTTGGAACGGTGTATAGGCTTCCTACAGTCTGTCCTATATCCTTTCTGAATGAGCTGAATCGTATTATTTCTCAGTTCAACAGGCCCTTATACAATCACAAAATAATATGCGATGACTTCAATTATGATCTACTGAAACATGAAAGCTATGAACAAATCTCTAATTTCCTAACAACCTTTCAGTCTCAATCCTTCCTTCCGATCATCACAAAGCCTACACGAATAACCTCAGAGTGTGCTACGCTGCTTGAAAATATCTTTATGACAGACCTAAGTGATTTTCTTGCTGGAATAATTACTTCTGACTTATCAGATCACTTCCCAATTTTTCTTATTAAGAAAAATGTCTATATTGCTTGCACCAAGGCACGGGCTGAAACTTACTCATATCGTAAAATAAATGAATCAAATCTTGAAGAAATGCGCACCGTTCTAGAAGAATCAATGCCTACATTGCACATCTCTCAACAAAATAATAATGCTACGAGCATTGATGAAGCAGTAGTAAAGTCGACTGAAACTATAATGACCGCATGCAATCAGTGTTGCCCAATTGTAACTCGTACAGTTACCCCGAAAAATAAACGAAAGCCCTGGATTACTAGAGACATAGTGATAAATATAAAGAAACGTCAAGCGTACCTAGCCCTCCTTTGCGAAGGGCGAATATCTAGAGAAACATATAACCGATTCAGAAACTATGTAACAAACCAGATAAGAACATCAAAAAAGAACTACTTTACGCTCAAGTTTACTCAATTCAAAACTGACGTTAAAAAGACTTGGCATCTCCTTAACTCTTGCTGTAAGCCGAATTATGCCGATAAAAAGAAAATTGAATATGTTATTCAAAATAATGTAAAATACCACGAAAAGAAAGAAATTGCTAATCTCTTTAACAACTTCTTCGTAATCGTAGGGAAAACTATAGCTGATGGTATTTCAAGTGAACCTACTGATCATCTGGAATTTATGGATCATATTAGAGAACCCAACTCCTTTTTCTTTACGCCTAAAAACTCCTCCGATGTAATTACGTGCATAAACAACATGAAAAATAAATCGAGTGGGTTACAAAAATTTCCGACTAAATTACTTAAAGTTATTGCTGACATTGTAGCCCCGCTGTTATCAAATATTATTAACCAGTCTCTCTTACTAGGCACTTTCCCGAACTCCCTCAAAGTTGCTAGAGTAACCCCTATCTTTAAAAGTGGTGAAAAAAACTCTGTAAACAGTTATCGACCTATCTCCGTACTACCAATTATTAGCAAAATGTTCGAAAAGTTTGTGTATAAAAAAGTGTACTCTTATTTTGAACAAAAATCATTTCTTTACGATAAACAATACGGCTTTTGCTCTAAAAAATCAACAACACAGGCTATATTAAATCATTTACAATTCCTCTACTCTAATATAGATGAGGGAAATCCTGTCTTCTCTGTATTTCTTGACTTTCGAAAAGCATTCGATTGTGTGGACCATAAAATACTACTCTCGAAACTACACTGTTATGGCATTCGAGGGATTGCGCATGGTTGGTTCAGATCATACCTAACAAATCGGAAGCAATACGTTGTCATTGACGACGCAAAATCAGACCCACAGACAATTAGCCATGGAGTTCCACAAGGATCTGTTCTTGGGCCTCTCCTGTTTTTGATTTTTATCAATAATATTGTAAAATCTACATCATTCGTCAAATTCATACTGTTTGCCGATGACAGTACGCTTTCTGCGGTCCTTCCAAACCAAAATCCCGCTATGATTGTGGAGAGTATGAATAATGAACTTCATAAGGTTCATCGTGGCTCAAAGCTAATAAAATAAGCCTTAATATTGATAAAAAATTATATTACATTCTCATACAAGAAAGATGTATCTCTCCCATGCATTAAAATTGGCGAAGGTGAAATCAAAGAAACCAACTCATGTAAGTTTCTGGGCATCATAATATATAAACATATGACCTTCAAAGAGCACATCACTCATATTAGTTCTAAATTATCAAAATCCATCGGAATCATAAATAAAGTTGAAAAATTTCTGCCTGAAACAGCTTTACAAATGCTCTACCGAAAGCTTTTTTCTCCATACTTGCAATACGGAATAGAAGCATGGCACGGAACTGATAAAAATAAAACCAACAAAATTTTTACTCTGCAGAAAAGAGCTGTCAGAGCGGTAAAAACCTAGAATATAATGCTCACACAAATGATTCTTTCAAAGGTTTACAAATACTTAAACTTTCGGATCTCTACAAAATCTCCATCTGTAATTTCATTCACAAAACAGTAAGAAATTATGGCGACAATAGCCTAAGACAATTATTGAATGCGCAAACTGTCATCACGAATATTTAACCGGAAATAGAAGTAAATTCATGCTTCCTTATTATTCAAAGGCCCGATCGCAACACAGTATACTCTTCGTTGGAACCAAAACTTGGAACTCTATACCTGCGGAGATCCGTAAATGTAATTCGTACAAAGTATTCAAAAGACATCTTGAGTCTCACTTCCTATCAGAATACTAGTCGTGTAAGATCAACACGTCAAATCTTGCCTCCTACATGTAACTAATGATAATGTAATGATGTCTCTTGCTTTGGGTAACATAACCGATCTTCAGTCTGCTCTTGAATCGTTTTCCACAATGGATGAATTGAAACGATCATGGAACATAAAACTGATTCCCACCAAAGCCGATGGACACTGCCTCCTCCATGCAGTAGCTCATCTACTTACAAAACAACCGGCATCAAATTGGAATTACAATTCCCTAAAGGCTGCAATCAAAACAGAGAGTAAAGCAAACAACAGCACATGCGCTAATTTTTTTCACAATAACAGTGGAGACATGCAAAACCTCATAGATAATTACATTGACGACAAACATTTTGATCAAGCTGCTGTAGACCTTATACCACTAATCATTTCAAATGTGACACGCCAAAAACTTCTCGTCCTGGATGAACAAGATCATTGTGTTTTGAAAATATCAGTCAATCCTTTTTCAGAGTTATCAAATAATAACCCTCCACTACTGCTCCATCGTAAAAGCGATCACTACAGTGCTCTTTTCACACAAGGCAAAAATCAGACCGGGATCACCTCATCTTGACAGAGTGCCGCTGCCCAGCCAAATAGTAGACTTTCTTACATAGCAGAAGCTGGGCCAAACACCCTGGGCAACTTAGACAAAATCGATAAATCCCCTGAACGATCCCATCGAAATAGTAACTTTGCTACCTTCAAAAAGAGTGCTAATATAGGTAAAATCAAAATTAAGCATGTAAATGCTCGAAGCCTGAATGGTAAATTGGATGAAATCAGAGTAATGTTGGTCATTGAAAAAATTGACATTTTGTGTGTCTCAGAAACATGGTTTGATTCACGAACCCAAAGTTCATTTTTTAACATTCCTGATTACGTGTTGTACCGCTACGATGGCGCTAAAACCAGCCGAGGTAGTGGATCTTGTATTTTTGTGAAAGAAATGTACTCAACATCTTCACTATTAGCGAATAAAGTTTGCGAAGGCATTGAAATGGTTTGGCTAGAAGCGCAAATAAATAAACACAAATCAATCATCATTGGCAGCCTTTACCGGCACCCATCGTCTCCCCTAAATCTAACACTAGATTTCATTGAGGAAACCTTCAAAGAAATCCTTCAGGCAAAAAAATCATTCTTTGCTTTCGGAGATTTTAATGTTGACCTAACGGACAAAAACAATCAGCTAAGCAAACTATTGTATAAACTAAGCTTATCACAAATGGTCAAAGAACCGACTCGCATCACTAAAGTCTCTGCAACTCTCCTCGATCTAGCAATCACAAATAATCCCACTGCAATACTTAGCACAGTAATATCACTTTCTATTTCCGATCACCACTCTATAGAATGTGAAATTAATATTGCAAAGGAAAGATAAAAATACCACTTAATGACCTATCGCTCGAAAAGGCACTATTCAGCAGAACTATTTAAAGAAAAACTTCTCGATAGGTCCACCGAATTCCAGAAAATGATGCAAACTGACGATGTTGACATTCAAGTGTCAATCTTCAACGAGAACTTCACAGCAGCTCTCGACGAATGTGCACCTTACGTTACCAAAAAAAACAAGCCAAAACGAACTGCTTGGATTACTGATGAAGTGAAAGATATGAGCAGAATAAAGAAAGCTAACTTGCGGGAGTACAAAAAAAATAGATCAAACAGTACCTTATACAAGAGATATAAAGAACATGAGAAAATTCTTCGAAAGAAAATCACTGAAGCGAAACAAACTCACTTCCACCAGGCACTGATAACGGCTAAAAATAACCCGAAACGAACTTGGGAAATCATTAGTGAGGTAGCCCCATATAAAAATCTAGACCGCAAAAGTAAATTTGAAAATCCCTTGGCAACAGCCACAGATTTCAACACATTCTTCTCAAAAGTAGGGGCTCAAGTTTTCAGTGAGGTGTGTACCAATCCAGATGAAACGACAATTGAAAATTCATGCCCCACTGCACCCTCGAGGACTGATGTCAAGTGGAGACCACGCCCTGTCGATTTACCGGAGTTACAAAATATCTTGTACTCACTAAAAAACACAGAAGCAATTGGACATGATGGTATCAGTCTTCAATATATCAAAGACAGTTTCCCTGTTACAGCACCATGGATTCGTCTGATAATTAATACATCAATAGCAACCAACATGTTTCCAAACCAATGGAAACACTCCATTATTAGACCGTTGCATAAAAGTGGTAACCTAAATACAGCATCAAACTACAGGCCCATCAGTCTTTTGCCTGTCATGTCAAAACTATTAGAGAAAGTGGTGACGAATCAACTGTCGTTTCACCTGGACGAGTCAAATCTACTCCACCAAAATCAATATGCCTATAGAAGAAATACTAGCACTCAAGACGCTCTGCTCAATATCTCTGAAAAAATATACAGTGACATCGATCAAAAGAATGTAACACTCTTGCTGCTACTCGATCTCTCTAAGGCGTTCGATAGCGTCGAACATGATAGACTTCTACGTAAAATACTGAACTTGGGAATAGACATGCAATGGTTTGAAAGTTACTTGTCAAATCGATCTCATGCAGTCCGAATAGAAAACAAATTGTCCCCATTCATTCAAAACAATTTTGGTGTTCCCCAAGGATCCATTCTTGGTCCGCTACTGTTTTCTATTTTCATTAATGATTTCCCTCCAATGCCTTCTAACACACGGATCTCGATGTATGCAGATAATGTTCAAATTGCAATAACAAGTTCTGTATCGGAAATACCACAGACGCAAATTAAAGCCGAAACTTTACTGACTAGCCTGAAATCATGGTACGACCGAAATGGTCTTAAATTAAATGCTAATAAAACACAATGCATTATTTTTGGATCCAAAGATGCAATTAAAAAAACTTCAGATCTTACTCTTGAAGTTGGAAATGATAAAATAAATGCATCAGAAAAAGTTAAAAATCTAGGGATCTGGTTCGATAGAAATATGTCCTTCAAATCTCACGTTGAGACTACTTGCAACAAAATCTACGGAACTTTAATGTTTTTTCATCGTATAAAAAGTATGCTAGACGAAAAATCCAGATTATTAGCAATTCAATCCCTTGTGTTATCGCGCATTGACTACTGCAGCCTAGTATGGGGAGACTTACCTAAATACCTTCAAAGGGACTTACAAAAGTGCATGAATTTTGCAGCGAGGGTGGTATGCAACGGTAATTTCAAAAGAAGTGACCACGTAACCCCTCTCCTCAATAAACTCGGCTGGATTCCTATCCAAGAAAGGCTCCTCATGCAGAAGGCCCAATACGTATTCTCCTCGTTATATCTTCCTCAGAGCAATGCTGAGATAGTGTGTTTCCATCCACCCACTGTAACCAATCAAAAACCGAATAGAAACAATAATGTCTTAGTCAACTATCGTTCATCTCACTTAGGGCAGAAGGCTCTGTCCATATCAGGCGCTTTACTGTGGAACAAACTTCCCCTGAGTATTAAAGTCCCTCAAAGACCGAGAGAATTTAAAGCCAAAATAACTCGTCATCTAGTGTCTCAAGAATATTCTTAGTTACAGAACACACAAAATAAGTACTGTCGAATCTCATTTGCCTCGTATCTCCATTGCTCAATAACCTCCCTCGCTTATTGTTTTATAATACAAGATATCACAAAACAGTTTTAGAGTATGCGTAGGTAGTGTGATTTGATCGCCTATACGCTGCCGTTTGCAAACATGCTTACTTGAATATGTGTGTACGTATATAGGTGTATGTGGGCATATGGGTGTGCATATGTGTGCACGTACACCTGTGTGCACTAGAGTAGATAAACCAGTCGAAGGTTGCATTTTATATCATTCTCTCCATTTCTGTGCAACCATCAAACTAGACCGTCATGGTACCTACGTGTGTGTGTGTGTGTGTGTTTATCAATTGCAGACATTCTGCACCATATTACAAAGATAATGTGATTTTCTTTCTAATATGAAATTGTAAAGCAACCATGTAAAAAAAGCAATAAATTCGTTGTGTGATCACCCATTTATACTGCAGTATTACGCTTATAGTTATATGCTTATAATAATGTGATACCTATGTCTGTTTATCAATTGCCGACAATTTGCGCCATATTTCAAAGATAATGTGATTTTTTTTCTAATATGAAACCTTTATAGGACATTAATGTTTTCTTTCTTATTCACGTCCCACAATCGTTTTCATGTTTCAGACTTAGGTAGACTGTTTTGTGCCACTATTTGTAGTAGGAAATTTTATAAAATTCATGCGATAATAAAAGATATTTTCTCCGTTTCCCTCGATTGGAATTTCTGGTTTTTACTGACTGGTTTACGCTGATATTCGCGCACATGCTTACTTGTAGATATCTGTACGTGTGCACGCTGTGCGTATGACACTAAATAGAATGCGTATGTATTGCCTCGATGCATAGAAATGCATTTGTGTATCCTTACGAGTTTGGTGTAATTATGTGCGTGCATGTGTATATGTATATATTTGCGTGTATATGTGCACACATGTGTGTACTAGACTGACAACTAGCATTTTACTAGAGATAATGGTCTTTTTTCTGTTCACTCTCAACTTGTAACATTACCTAACTCGTCATCTCTTTATTATTGTAAAGCATTCATGTAAAAACTATACATTTGTTGTGCGATCATCCACTTTTTGTTTAAATAAAATGCTTATCAACTAATGACCGCAATGTTAAAATTGTTGGATTAGAAATACAAAACTTATTATCTTCTTGGTCCTCATGCTTATGTGTACGTGTATACATGTATATATATGTGTGTATATGTACATGTATATATATGTATGAATATATATATGTGTGTATATGTATACGGATGTATATTTATATATATATATTTTTCATGCTTCCTCAAAATGACACTTTTGAACATTGGCCGAAACAAGCGATTCATGTATTATTTCCTGGCATCAAGAATTGCGAAGTTTTATGTCATGTACATGTAAACTGTCAAAAGTGTTTTCACCTCACAATGAAAATGCATCGTCCATGAAATTGTGTTGTCTCTTATAATTATCATTACATGTATTATCAAATGTAGATTAAGCAAGATTAGGAGTACATTGCCCTTAATCATTTATTTTCGACTAGTGACACGAGTTTTACAATACTCGTGTGTGTGTATCATCTAAGTGTATTAATTTTAAGAGATTTTAAAAATCAATGATGGTACTTTTGTACCATCTATATTGGAAATATACTGTTTTTCTTTCTTTTCTTTTATCGAACATACTGTTAAATATAGCCGATTTGACCTATATTGTAAAATACAGCATAAAATATCAAGTTAATTATCTCAATGATCAGTCTAATGCGAAACTAGGTTAAGTGAACTAGGTTTAACATTATTGTACACCTTAGAATAACGTGATGATAGGATGCCCTAGAAGTCGCTGAACTTGTTCGGGCCCACAGGTAGCTCTACTCAAATTTGACCATTGTACTAGACTTAAGAAACATTCTACCTCTGTGTCACCTGTGGTAAATAAATTGTTTAAATTGTTTAAATTGTTTAGAAACATATAGACTAATATACACACAAAAATGAATTCCAAAACTTTTTCATGTACGGATGGTACATTTAAATACAGAGAATAGGAAATAAAAGTGATGATAAAAACTAATTTTGTCCTGCTACGTAGAGCTGACGGCTGTGTTGTACTACAATTCATTTCATGTCTTTGACTCAGATGAACTCTTTGAGCCAGTACTATTAGCGTAAATAAGAAATAGCATACAAATTTTTTGTTTTGTTATAATGAATATTATATTCTTTCCGAGCTCACCCCTTAGTATACTAGATGATGCGTCTGTGTGAAAAATTGTCCCAAATCCCGACTGTAGACCTCATAGTTCTAGACGCAAAATAAATCAAATCTGCTCATTTTACCCCTAACATCAATCCCTCACTCTCGTATCACTATTTCCTATGTTCTTATGCTCATATTTCAATTCAAGTACGCACTAACGAGAGGGTTTTTCAACAATGCGTCACATGAATTATGCTTTCTTAGAAGCTTGTATTAAATGCATTACCAAAATCCGACGACTGCAACAAAGAGCAACGCTTTTTTTCGGGCTTTTCTCCGAATCATGTTTCGACAATAATCATGTGTATTACGATACCCATGTATGAATAGCAATTGAGGATCTCAAGGTAAAAGTATTTGAATGCGTTTTTCGCTTTTATTTCAATACATGTGCGCACTAACGAGAATGTTTTCAACTAAGCGTTACTAGGGTTATGTTTTCTTAGTTACTTTTATTTAAATGCCCTTTTGAAAGCAGATTGAGCAACGAAGGGAACTTATTTTTGTTGTGCTTTTCTGTCATTCACTTTTTGTTTTGTCATTTTACATCAGTATTACGATACCAATGAGTAATTATCAGTTAAGGATGTTAATATTAAGATATTTTAAAAACCAATGTATCAACATTTCTTCTTTGTACTATATTCTATTATTGTACTTCTTTGTACTTTGTACTATATTGCCCAATTGTAACTCGTACAGTTACCCCGAAAAATAAACAAAAGCCCTGGATTACTAGAGACATCGTGATAAATATAAAGAAACGCCAAGCGTACCTAGCCCTCCTTTGCGAAGGGCGAATATCTAGAGAAACATATAACCGATTCAGAAACTATGTGACAAACCAGATAAGAACATCAAAAAAGAGCTACTTTACCCTCAAGTTTACTCAATTCAAAGCTGACGTTAAAAAGACTTGGCGCCTCCTTAACTCTTGTTATAAACCGAATAACGCTGAAAAAAAGAAAATTGGTTATATCACTCAAGATAATGTAAAATACCATGAGAAGAATGAAATTGCTAATCTCTTCAACAACTTCTTTGTAAACGTAGGGAAAACTATAGCCAATGGTATTCCAAGTGAACCTACTGATCACCTCGAATTTATGGATCATATTCGAGAACACAACTCCTTTTTCTTTACGCCTACAAACTCCTCCGATGTAATTGCGTGCATAAACAACATGAAAAATAAATCGAGTGGGTTACAAACGTTTCCAACTAAAATACTTAAAATAATTGCTGATATTGTGGCCCCGCTGATATCCAATATTATTAACCAGTCTCTCTTACTAGGCACTTTCCCGAACTCCCTCAAAGTTGCTAGAGTAACCCCTATCTTTAAAAATGGTGAAAAAACCTGTGTAAACAATTATCGACCTATCTCCATGTTACCAATTATTAGCAAGGTATTCGAGAAAATTGTGTATAAAAAAGTGTACTCTTATTTTGAACAAAAATCATTTCTCTATGATAAACAATACGGCTTTCGCTGTAAAAAATCAACAACACAGGCAATATTAAATCATTTACAATTCCTTTATTCTAATATAGATAACGGAAAGACTGTCTTCTCTGTATTTCTTGACTTTCGAAAGGCATTCGATTGTGTGGACCATAACATATTACTCTCGAAACTTCATTGTTATGGCATTCGTGGGGTTGCCCATGATTGGTTCAGATCATACCTAACAAATCGGAAGCAATACGTTGTCATTGACGACGCAAAATCGGACCCACAAAAAATTAGCCATGGAGTTCCACAAGGATCTGTTCTTGGGCCTCTCCTTTTTCTGATTTTTATCAATGATATTATTAAATCTACATCATTTTTTAAATTCATACTTTTTGCCGATGACAGTACGCTTTCTGCGGTCCTTCCGAACGAAAATCCCACTACGATTGCGGAGAGTATAAATAATGAACTCCATAAGGTTTCACTGTGGCTTAAAGCTAATAAAATAAGCCTCAATATCGATAAAACAAATTATATTACGTTCTCATACAAGAAAAATATATCTCTACCATCCATTAAAATTGGCGAAGGTGAAATCAAAGAAACCAACTCATGTAAATTTCTGGGCATCATAATAGATAAACATCTGACCTTCAAAGAGCACATCACTCATATTAGTTCTAAATTATCAAAATCCATCGGAATCCTGAATAAAGTTAAAAATTTCCTGCCTGAAACAGCCTTACTAATGCTTTATCGAACGCTCATTTCACCATACCTGCAATACGGAATAGAAGCATGGCATGGAACTGATAAAAATAAAACCAATATAATTTTTACTCTGCAAAAAAGAGCCATCAGAGCGGTAAAGAACCTAGAATATAATGCTCACACAAATGATTCATTCAAAAATTTACAAATACTTAAACTCTCGGATCTCTACAAAATCTCCATCTGCAATTTCATCTACAAAACATTAGCGAATGATGGCGACAATAGCCTTCAACAGTTATTAACTGCGCAAACTGGTCATCACGACCATTTAACACGAAATAAAAGTAAATTCATGCTTCCTTATTATTCAAAGGCCCGCTCGCAACATAGTATACTATTCGTTGGAACTAAAACCTGGAACTCAATACCTGCGGAGATCCGTGAAAGTAATTCTTACAAGGTATTTAAAAGAAATCTTGAGTCTCACTTCTTATCAGAATACTAGTCGTGTAAGATCACCAAGTCAAATCCTGCCTCCTACATTTCTGGTCCTAATAATGCAATTTGCCATGAGTAATATCGCCGATTTTCAGTCTGCTCCCAAATCGTTATCGAATATACTGTTAAATATTGTCCATATGACCTATATTGTAAAATTAAACATCAATATCGAGTTCATTATCCTGTTGATCAGTCTAATGCGAAACTAGGCTAAGTGAATTAGGTTAAACATTATTGTACGCCCTAGAATAATGTAATGGTAGGATGCCCTAGAAGTCGCTGAACTTATTCGGGCCCACAGGTAGCTATACTCAACTCTGACCATTGTATTAGACTTAAGAAACATTCTACTTCTGTATCTCCTGTGGTAAATAAATTGTTTAAATTGTTTAAATATTGGAAATAAACTGTTGTTCTTTTTTTCTTTCGTTTTATTTCAATTTTTTCTGTTAAGGCAGGGCTTGGGATCGGACTTAGATTTTGCAGAAGTGATCCTCACACTGTTGGAATTGTAGTTTAATCTGAGTTTTTAAATATATAATAATCTCGAGGTGCGATATTGAAGTGGTTTTTGATTGAGCTTAACAACAGAGAGTAGTTGTATCTTCTACGCAATCGTATGCTATGATCGGGAAGGCCTATCTATGTAACTCCTTTTGACAGCAACTGGCTTTGATAAAAAGTAATTTAAGTTTATAAACTTACTTGAACTATTCTGGCCACTTGGTAGTTGAACGCTGCACTCGTCCCTTCTAATTTGCTGAAGCGAGCTCTGTGTCTGTCGTATCGCCTACTTCCTAAGTTTTAAGATAATTTTTTATTTAGTTCTCGTTTGCTTTTGATGCTTTTGCTCGGCAACGATTTGAAGAGCCCGAGTTCCCTCTCCATTTTCACAGAACAATGCATAAAATAATGCACGTACACTTTTCTATAGGATTAATAGCCACAAGTTTTGATGGTTGATCAGCTGAATTTCCGATTAAGGTCTCCTGTGGCCAATTAAAAGAACCACCTTACACCAAAACGCTTGAAATAGAACTAACGTCGCATGCACGGAGCGAGAATATATTGTAGTGTTCTCCCTCAGGCTGCTTTACACTCAGGGCAGACTGTGAATATCTTTTAGACTTTAGAATATCTTTGCCCGGAATGAGTGCCTGAGGTGCAAACGAACCCGACAGGATAAGGAAAACACAACTGGAATAAAGGCCGTATTATTGAGAAGATCGACGACAGTGTGGCACATGAGGTAAATGATTGCAGGCAGGTAGTATAGTACACAGGGACGACTTGGAGGACCGACGGTTGTCGGTAAGTCGCGTCGTGCGTGCCGTAGCGTAGCGGTGCGCCGTCGAGGTGGCGATGGAGGCCGTGAGGCTACTGCTTGCTGAGCAGCCGAGACTAGTGAATGCCGGAATCACTGCGCGGAGAGTCGCAGGGATAAGTCTTGTGTGAGCCGCTGCTGTGAGGAGGCTCGTTGGAAGACTTGTGTGAGCCGTTGAAGTGAGGAGGCTCGCAGGAAGAAGACTTGTGTGAATATCAAGGTTCCTGCGAGTGTACTGTGCGAACTGTCTTGATGGTTTGGTTTGGCGATGCTTATAGAGAAGACGGAAAGAGAGTTTGACACAGAGTGTGTCGGGAAGAGAAGGGGTGAAGCGGAAAAGGATAGATAGGAAAACAATAGAGATGCGCTTTGCGCATATGATGCTAGTGTTGAGGGTATTTTTTGTAGGTAGTTAAAGGGTGGTAGAGGTTAATTTCCCGTCAGGGCTTTGTATGGGTGGATCTTTAGTTAGTAGGCATCGTTAGTACCGGACGTGGGTGGGTAGGCTTGCCGTATTGGTTAGGTCTCCTTTATCCCAAAATATTCGCTTGAGTCGGTGCTGGTAAGTCGAGTCTGTCCGTCCGTCCGTCGTTAGAGTCGTGTTAAGTGTATTTCGGTCTTGGTTGGGGTGCGAGTGTTTTCATTTTTGAGCTCTGGAATTGTTTGTGTGGTATTTGCGGAGTGTCTTGCGGGAATGTGAGTTGTAAGTAGAGTTGTGGGTGCGTGTCGTGAATATTTTGCCAGATTCTTTTTGCGTGTTTGTGGAGTGTAATGTTGATTGGTTGCAAGTTTGCTCGGCGATGTAGTTGTGCAGAGGTGTAGAAATCTTGCCATTCTGAATTTGTGATGTATCTCGTGGCTCGGTTTTGTACGCGCTGGAGTGTTGAGATAGATGTTGGTGAGAGTGTGTGTAGGGGAATGGCTGGGTAGATGAGAGTGGATCTTACTAGAGCTATGTAAAGTTGGCGTTTCACTTCTAGGTTCAGGTGTTTGAATCGGCAAAGGCGTGAGAGGTTTTGGTTTGCTAATGCTGCTCGTTGTCTGGTGTGGGGTGCGTATCCGGTTGTGCTGATTGTGAGTCCCAGAACTTTGCCTGAATTTGTGTAGGGGTGTGGGGTGTTGTTGATGTGCACTGTTGGGTGTTTGCGACGGCTGATGGCGATTATTTTGAATTTGTTTGCGTTGGTTTGGATTTTCCATTTCCGTTCGTAATCGTTGATTTGGGCGATGGCTCGTGTTGTTAGAAGAGCTGCCATGTTATATGAATGGTTATGGGATGTAATTTGTGTGATGTCGTCTGCAAAAGCTATGTAGTCAGCATTGGGTATTGGTAGGGGAAGGTCGTGTGTGAAGTAGTTGTACAGTGTTGGGGAGAGGACTGCTCCCTGAGGGACACCTGACTTGATGGAGAAGGGTGGGCCAGTGTAGTTTGCGAGTCGTATGGCTGCGGTGCGGTTAGTGATAAAGCTATACAGGATTTTTGTGAATAGGGGGTGAATTTGTAGCTGTGACAGTTTGAATTTGAGTCCTGTGTGCCAGACTTTGTCGAAGGCCTTGCTTACGTCTCGTAGAATGATGTCTGTTTTGTTTCTCTGTGTTTGTTTAACATGGAGGGTCTCGTGTAGCGTGGCAAGTGCGGTGTGTGTACCTCTTCCGTGGCGAAATCCATGTTGGCGGCTGTTGTAGATGTTGTTGATGGTTAGGTGGTCTGTTAGCCTGTAGGTTAATATTTTGTTTAGGAGCTTGGCGTGGGTGTCTAGTAGGAAGATGGGGCGGTAGTTTTGCACCTCGTGTTGGGAGGTGGAGGGCTTCGGTAGAAAGATCATTATTGCGTGTTTCAGTTTGTTTGGGAAACAACCCGCTGAGAGGGTGTTGTTATATATGTACAGAAGGTACTGGAGCATGTTTTGTGGTAAGTGTTTAAGGTGGTGTGTGGTTATTTTAGTTGGTCCTGGAGCTTTTTGAGAAAACGTCCGAAGTGCGTTTTTGAGTTCTTCGATTGTGAATGCTGGGTAGTGGAAATTGTGAAGGCGGGAAGTGTCTCCTGTCTCGTGTGGTTCGTTTTGGGGAGCGATGTCGTTCATTTGTGTTTCTATGGTGTGTATGTGTTCAGCGTCGAAATCGTTGTTGGGGTCATCAATACCTGAGTATATGTTCGACCAGTGTTGTTGGAACAAAGGTTCCTTGGATTGTGGTGAGTGGTAAAAGATGCCGCCTTCTTTAATGTAGGGGTTGCTTTGTTTTTTATTGTTGCCTGACATACGTTTGATGGCCGACCAGAATTGTTTGAGGTTGTCCATCTTTTTGATGTTAGCGATAGTGTTTTTCCATGTCGCCGAGTAGATACGTTGATATGCAGTTTTTATCTGTTGTCTGAGGCTGAGGAGTTTTCTGTATAGGTGGGGTGAGTGGCCGTGTTGTTGGAGATGGTCGTAAATGTGTTTGTGTCTCGTTTGAAGGACGAGTATGGCATGAGTGGGTTTGATGCCTGGTGTGGTTCTGTGTGTGATAGTTGGGATAGATTGGTTGGAGGCTTCGTTGATGTTGGTTTCCCATGTGGTTAGGTGGTTGTCTATGTCCTCTAGTGTAGGGCTTAGGTCCTGCGGTATTGTGTGTTCGGCGAGAAGGTTGCGGTATAGTTCCCAGTTTGCATTGGGGAAGGAGGGTCGTGGGCGGATGGGAATTTGTTTGGGGTTGGCTGATATTGTGGCTATGATGGGGATGTGGTCGGAAGGTGTTAGTGGACCTGGTTCGAGTATGATGTTGTGGAATGTTTGCGTGTTTGTCAGTACGATGTCTGGACTAGTGGCGGCGCGGTGAGTGATTATCGTGGGGAAGTTGGGGCCGATGTGGTGACATTTGTTCCTGTCTATTAGTGAGTGGATTTGACTCCCTTCCCTGTTTGCGTATGTGTATCCGAAAGTGGGGTGTGTGACATTCATGTCGGCTAGGAGGAGGAGGAAGTGGGGTGTTTTCTGTTAAAGAGAGTGTGCATGTGAATGTAGTTTATGTAATCAATGCGTGGAGGTATGTAGGTTGTGGCAAGTGTGATTGGGCCTTGTGGTGTTTCTACTGTGATGGCCAACATATCTGCGTGGAAGGTATCGTGCAGCTTGAATGGGAGGTCTTTGCGAATTGCTATTGCTACTCCAGCGTGATTTTCATTTGCTTTGTTTGTGGTGTATGTGTTGTAATTCCAAATTTTGATTGGGGTGTCGTTACGCATGCAGTGCGAGTTGAGTAGAATTATGTGTGGATTGTATTGACGGTAGATGTTGCATAATGCGATTTTATTATTTTGCCAGTGTTGGACGTTGTGTTGGATGACGGTTAGTGTTTGTTCATATTGTGTGTATCCATTATGGAGTCGAGTGTTTGGGTTTGTTGTGGAGGGTATCAGGTTTTGAGCATGTGTTCATCATGTCGAAATGTTCGTGTGGGAGTGTGGCTATGGGTTCGTTTCCGAGGTTGAATTGGCCGTCAATGATTTCTTTCCAGATTTTATCCGGGTGTGAATGTGCGACGGCGATTTTGAGGCCAGGGGGTTTTGCGGTGAGTTCTTTCTCTATCTGATCGTTGGTGAGTTTGCTTGGAATATTCCGTAAGTGCGTGTCGCTGCGGTAGAGTGTAAGCTGGATTGAGTCGTCGTGTGCAGAGGATTCTTCCGAGGAGGGTTGTCTCTTCTTTTTCCGTTTTTTTGTTTTCTTCTTCGGGCTGGACTGCGTTCTCCAGTTTTCTTTCAAGTTATCGTCGCTTGTTTCGTCCTGGGTTGAATTCTCTTCTGTTGAGTGGTAGCTTGTGTCCATTGCGTCATCGTTGAGGTCGGTGCTTGCTTGATTTGCAGGAGTCTCCGTTGTGCCTGCTTGGGGTTGTTTGTTTTGTTCGATGAACATGTTGAATTTTTTTGTGAGTCGCGATTGGGGAACTGGGTGTCCACGTCGTAATTTTCTTTGAGGGACTTCGACAAGATTGATCCGAAATCCCCTCCCTGTGCGAGGTTTGCGATGTGGGCCTCGATGATGATAGCGGCCAGTTTTATATGCATTTCGCTGGTGAGTGTGAGTGTATGTTCTGTTTTTGCAGTTTGTTGGATGGCCGTTTTTGCAATTTCAATGTATGTGCTCTTGGTTTGGTCGGTTTCTTTTTTTTGGAGTTCGTCGTTCTTCTTGCGGATTGCTTCTTTCCTGTATGGGCAGGAAGCTGCGAGGGTGCGGTGGTTTCCTTGGCAGTTGAGGCACTTCTTGTACAGTGAATTGCACTGTTGGTAGGTGTGGCCGTGTGCAGCGCATTCAGAGCAGTTCGATGTCTTGACAGTGCATTGATGTGTGGAGTGGTCCTCAATTTTGTAGCATTTGAAGCAGATCCGCAGGTGAGTGTACTTTTCAAGTTCCATTTGCGATGGTGTGATCTTTGTGTTGAACATGAGGAGCCCATTCTGGAGAGCGCGTTGTGTCATGGCAGTGTCGGTGAAGGTAACTTTGATAACCTGTGTATAGTTTTTGATTTTGTTAATTTCCAGGATTTTTGCTCATTGTTGCACTCGTGTTATTTCTTTCTGTATTTCTTGCGGTTGACGTTCACCGATGCTGCTGTCCAATTGTCTTATGAAAATAGTCCTTTTGGCTCTCAGATCTGGGGGGATGATAGGCTTCAGATTTATTTTCTGGAAGTGAGTGGTTGCTTTGTCCGAGGTCAGTTTATCAATGGCAGTGATGTCATCGGTTATGGCGTAGAATCCGCTTGAGTTGCTGGTGAGTCGTATGAGTGGGGCTTCCAAGAGTTTGAAAGCAGTTTCAAAGACTTGTTGTCGGTTTGTATCTTGGCTGGCTGTGCTGGGATGGTTGTGGTAGTTTGCTTGGTCGTTTGTGGTTGAGTGTTGTTGCCAGGGATGGCGTTGGTGCGTGTGTTGGTGTTATGTTGCATAGTGTTGGGTCTTATCTGGGTGGGTGTTTGTAGTAAGGGGCGGGAGAAATGGCTGTAGCCAGCTCTCCATGAACCACGACTTCCTTGGTGGTGATGCATGGTGTTAGTCCTAAGTGTTGGTGTATAGTCTCAGGCGTCGGATTTGTCCGGAAGGCGGCTGGTGCCCTACTTGTACCCGCTCCCCCCTACTATAATGGGGTTTGCCCAGATGGTCTGGGGCCTTTCGGTACACCAGACTCTACTACCTTCCGGCGACGCTCAACGGTCAGTAAACGTAAGAGCGAATTAAGAAAAGGCTACTCACACTCGATTGAGAGGTCAGGGCTCGGCAAGCGAGGTAGGGAGTCGGCTGCTGTTGTGATATCCTGGTAGTGAGAGGGTCGTTGTTGAAGATTAGATGCTTCTTAGACGGTTTTCATTGTTGAACCTGTCTTGAGCTTACCGCGCAGCTCATTATATAGGGCTGGCGACAGACTCCCTGAACCGAGCTATCCCTCTGGTTAGTGGACTCGCGGTGCCGGGTTGTCTCTGTCTGTGCTGTGCTAAACGTACGTGGGTGTATTCAGATGTTGCCTGGCTACTGGGAGCGTGCAGCTTGTAGAGGCTCGGTCCGGCACCCCAGCGCCAGCCTCGAGCGCTGATTGGTCGTTCAGTGAGAGCGCTTCGAGGCAGTGGGGTGGCGCTTTTGTGCTTGTGTGGTGGTGAGTGCGTACAGCTAGACGAAACCACCACAATATCCCCAGCGCAGGTCTGTGGGTCCTAAAAAGTGTGAGGGCTACTCATCAGGCGTATGCAGTGTCTGCATAACCATCCCCGCGCCTAGCTGGGTTAAGTCATTGGTCATGAGTCAGATTAAGACTCTAGCTCTGAATATGAACTAAAAAAAGATTCGTTTATTTCTAATAAAACTTTTACAGTTTCATTTGCGAAAGCTGAAATCTGTCACGCATTCATTGTTTCTTGAAAAAATTTAAACTACCACGAAACTCAAATTATCATTTGCTAATGCTAAACCTTGTACCTGACTATTTGTCTTATAATCATGGGTACTATCTCAAAATGAGTTTTTGTGTTACCTTGCTTTGCTTATTTTTTTCATTTAGATGTTCAACTATTGAAATGCTTATTCGTCCACTTCGGTTGGTTTTGTACCAAGCCTCATTATAATTAATGATATTTACTTTCAACTATTTATCCTAAGAATTATGTCAGTGTTGCAGATTTGAAAGGCATGTCGTTTTTTACTCTTTCTCCTGCGAAAACAGGTCATTTAGGCGTTGATGCATCTGCCCCCGCTGCGATTTCCGCGGTAAGTTTTTCGTACAGGCTAATGTATTCTTCTTCAGGTTATGCCATTCTGAAAGTACACTGTATTTCAAATATCTAACATACGAACATTTTACCGGCAGGTGAAATATACTGTAGTTTCCAGAAAACTGTTTGGGTTTTGTTCATAATGGGCTAATAGGAACTGTTTCGCTCTTTCGTTTGAAAGCAATTTGAAGGCAATTGGTGCATTCTTTCAAAAGTTTGATTGGAAAACTTAAGTGTTTAGACTGCGCGCGAGTGGGCAATGTTTATCGAGAAATTTTTATAACTTTTAAACCGCAGATAGGGTTTTGTTTATAATAAGAAGATAGACAATGTTTTTTCTCTTGTTTGAGAGTTATTTGAAGGCAATCGGTGCATTCTTTCAAAAGTTACGATTGGAAGACTTAAGTGTTTTGACTGCGCACGAGTGGGCAATATTTATCGAGAAATTTTAATAACTTTTAGACAACCGATAGGGTTTTGTTTATAATAAGAAGATAGAAAATGTTTTTCTCTTTTGTTTGAGAGTAATTTGAAGGCAATTGGTGCATTCTTTAGAAAGTTACGAGTGGAAAACTTAAGTCTAAAGTCGTGCGAGGTGGACTCAAGAAATTCTCAAGAAATTCCTGTACTTCTCGCGAAGTGTTTCTTGAAATGACTCCGCTGCCCGGCGCTGCGGCCTACCGGTATGGCAGATCAGATCGCCTCCAGCCCCTGACCACATTACATCATCCAACAACTTTATTCCTTGTGCAACTTGAGCCTACTCGGCCTTCGTTTTGGACGCCCGGTGCCACCTCCCCTGCAACCAACTCAGGGGCGCTGCCGGCTTTCGTCCGCTTCGCATCCCTTCCATCGAGGATCGTGCGGACGTAAAATGAGAGGCTGAGGCGCCTTCCTTGCTGCTGACTGCACCGCTCACCGTCCACTCGCCTGACTGCGCTTCCCGGCTTGTCCTGATGCGCACGAGTACTTTGGAGGTTCGTAAACTATAAGTTCATGACCAATTACTTGCCATGCCGTGAGCTGGGTACGTAGGACAACGTTTTCTCATGCATTCTTAAAAACTATAACTTACCTTATAACTTAAAAACTATAACTTGCCTTATAACTTAAAAACTATAACTTGCTTTATAACTTATAACTATAACTTGCCTTATAACTTAAAAATTACAACTTGCCTTATAACTAGAAATTATAACTTACTATAACGATAACTGTACTAAACTTGAGATTAAAACTGAACCTTAACTAACTGTAACTAACTCCACAGAGTGCTTGCTTCCTATGACGGCACAGTCGCAGACCACAAGTCGAACGCCTGCCTGTCTACCTGAAGTCCGGCTCTGAAGAGTTCATAATCTTGTTGCCCTTAGTTTTAGTGGTTTAATCTTCTCGTTCAAATGTGGTGCCGACATTTATCGCAATAAATTTAGACAATTTTTCCTGTTACTTGATTCCGCGTATTTACTTTCCTTTACTAATTAACTTTTTTCTATAACAATTAATAATAGAAAATTATGAAAGAAATGACTGTTTCCGTGTATGAAGAAGTACACTGTACCCTGTATCATTGTTTCTGTATAATCTTCCTCACAAAAACTATAAATTTGGAGCTGTTCTAGTGAAGCATGTATATGTTTGCATATTTTTGCTTAGCATAAAATATGCGGTTCCACAATTATGCAGAGAGTGTAGTATATAGTCATCGAGTGTTTCTGTATATTTTATGGACTTACTAGCATAATTCTTGCCGAAGCTATCACATTCTGTTGCATATGCGCTGCGAAAATCAGCAATAATTGTCTTCAGCTCAGCCTACACGATCACCAAAAATAAGATAGTGAATCAACTATGATGACCGTAGTTAAGTAATTGCTTTAAGACGGATATAAATATCGTTTGCCCGAATATTGGCCTGGTGGTGGCGAAACGATACCTAAAAAGATAGGATTCGGTCGGAAAATATCAATCCAAGTCTCGATGCGATGTCACATTTGAAATAAATCATCAAGAGGAGGCTGCATCACAATAATATGGGATCAAAAAAATAGGACGTCGATAACAGTGGGGGCAGCGGATGGGATCAAAGAGACCTCCGTAACAAAATTTTGGATTGTAGCACTGACTTAACAATAACTTTAATGAAAGCTTAAAGCCGTTGGCTAGTTACCAAAATTTTGTGTACACAGCCATGTTGAAAATTCACTTTCAGGCGCTTGCCAATTCTTGGCAGGGCTTAGGCGTCGTCTTGAAGCTAGTCAGCGCCCCGCTGCGACTCAAATCAACGATTCAGTTTTCAGCTCCTTGCATTTAAAGCACAATTGCTAAATATTCAGGATTGTTTTGAGTGAGTTTTCAACCAGCGTATAGTAAAATTACGACCATGAAGTCTCCCCTTCAACATTGTAAAACTTCCATACAGCTTCTTTTCAAGGAAGTACTGCTTTTCAGAAAAATCAGAAAAACATTACAGGCCGAGATCTTCCACATGAGAAATGAAGGTAGAGTTGAACAAGCGTACAACGTTTCATGTCTATTTATTTCTTCTTATCAGGTTCAAGAAGGGATTTCCGAAATGAAATATTCATAATTTTAACAACTCATAATATTTTAAGGGTATAAATTTTTATTTATGGAAAAGTCAAACCCACTGTGGCAGGCAAACTGAGGTAACACACTTGTAGTAAATGTAGATATTGTGTCATCGTAGACAATATATGAGTAATATTCCTAAAACTCTAATTATTAATTCAATGTCCATCTCAATTCAGGTGACAATTTTATATTTATAACACCTGGAGCGGATTTTGCACGTACAGCATCACATGAATGCAGCACTTTTAACTTTTGGCTATATGAGATCGCTACAACAACTGAAGATCTCGAAGAGTGCGCAGTGGGTGGCTACAAATGCCAAGATGTTAATTCGTCGCATTACCTTGATGACAGACTGTGCACTCAAGACCACAGGTCAAGAGCTCAGCATGGCTCGCCATGGCCTCACATGCACGCAGGGTAACAATATCTTTCAGCTTACAAATTCGAGGAAAAATATAGAGTAACTTTAAAAATTCACATATTTTCTACATTCACACGGCAAACTACTTGCACAAATAACTGCAAAGTAGAGCAATAGCCAAGATGGCATGCGTAACTATGGAACAGAAAAGTCAATTAAAATACGACAATGGAGTTATTCTCACAAAGGTTACCTAAAAATAAAAACCATAGTCTTTCCAGAGCCTAAAAATTTTCAGCTGTTAGAATCTCATGATAAAGATCGAAAAGAATGCGTCATTCCGATAACAGACGTGAACATCCTAAACACCCTTAGTTGTGTAAATTCAACCTAGTAAAATTTGCGACAAGTTATGCTTTCAGCTCAACGGTTCATTATATGATGTCATTTATGAATTGAATCAAAGGAGTAAAAACCAGAAACTGTCAGCAAAAATATACAACAGAACAAAAATTAAAACGGGGATTCTTTATGGGTCATCTTCGTCAATGAGTTAAAATCCAGGAAGTCAACATAAAAACTGAAGGCAGCAAACTTTTCCTACAGAGTTATGGATTATCATTAGAGTTGGAAAATTGTTGCAGGAGCTTACTCAGCAAAAAATTTCGAAGAAACGCGAGAAACGGCTACGGAAACTTCATGGATGGTGCAATTTTTCAATACAATGGGCGAGCGCATTCGGTGCTTGTATTAAATATTTTCTCACCTTTTCATGGTTGAGAAACTTTTAAACTGTTATTTCTTTCCCCGAAGTAGGAACACAGACACTCTAGATACAGTCTCGAGCGAAAGGGGTTAACAAGGTCTTAAACATCTTCAGCGAAAGTTCCAGACCCTTGAAAAATCTGTCGAGATAAGTGAGTGAAGCAGTCTCATCATGTGGTGGGAAAAACTAGCCGCATGTAGGAAATCCATGACAACTCAACAGTGATACAGAACGTTGCATTAAAACAAAATTATTGGAACACAACACAACATAAAACAATACATTAACTAAAGAACAAAACACGAAAACATCACAATGGAAGAGAACGCAAGGGACGCATTACAATGAAGGTACAACACAAACCATAAACAGAATATTTTTTACCGAGATTTTATTCTACGATTGAAAAAAAACATACTAATATGGTAAAACCATGAAATTAACTATATGGTAAAGCAGCACCATTTCAAATGATATCATTACTCGCCGAGAGCGACAAACCACCAAATTTTGGCACAAACTAAAAAAAGCAGAATAGAACAGGCAGAGTAAAACTGTACACTGTAAACAAATAATGATTTTGGGGTTTACTAAATGGGGCCTAAACTTAAAATGTGAACAACACATATTCAATGCTATCCGGAAAATTGAGATCTGTATGTCATCATGAACCTCAGCTACGCAGATAAACTCTCGCACAGCAGCAACGAGTTCTGGAAAGGAGTTGGGGATCCGACACACCCACCCAAAACCAAGTGCCTGAGACGAGGACGATGTACTCTAATGCACCTCGCTTAGAACGCGTTCATGGATCATATAAATGAAGCAGTGAAGTTAAGTCATAGATGTAAAGAAGTTCTTTGAAGCTCCATTTCCATTGCAAAGATAATTGCACCGAGATAAGAGAAACAATCATTTAAAATGAACTAAGGAAAAATTTGAATCTATGGACGAGATGTCTCGCCACACAGGATACCTTGAGCACAGAAACAGGAAGTCAGAAAGAAAGTGAAAGAAAAGACAACGAAAAGCGAACAAAGGGTATAAGAAAATTGAAAGAAGCAAAGTGGACACGAAAAGGTAAAGTCCCGAAGGCCTCTCTACAGCTGAGGTGCCAAACGATATTCCTCCTAGAAGCACCAGTCCCCATACGTTAGGATGAACAAACTTAACTGATTTGAACCTAGTGCCTATTCTGCGCCCTCCAGCAGCAAGCTTTGTCTTAAAAAAGGATCATGGTTAACTCAACTGTATTTGATATTCTCATCTGAACATGATGAAAACAAAAATGAAGTTCCTCATTTTTTGCACGGGAACTATGACATTAAAAATAGAGCATAGATTCCATGTTTCAGTTATACTCGTCTCGTCGCAATTCTTAATTAATTTAAATTAACACAAAAACTATTTAATTTGACTAGATTTTTCCCAACACAGAAACGCTTACCAATTTATCAAAAGAAAAACATTCTTATACTTCACATCATCTTTTAATTTTCCCAAATTTGACATTCTCATACTTCACATCATATTTTAATTTTTTATTTAATCTGAAAAAGAAAAAGATGTTCACTGGTCCCTCGGTTGCTCGAGTTGGGCCTGAGTGAAGAAAGTAACTCTAAAGAAACAGAACGCGTTTCACACACTGTGTACTCAGAATCTTACATCGTAAAGTTTGGTGCGTCACTTTTCAGATCAGAATTTTGGTTAATTCAATTCCCCAAACAAGTGATTTCTACATCATTGCACCAGCTCTAGTTTTTCAACGGCAATCACAGTGAGCGTTTCATGGATAAAAGCTTTAGCACAATGCAAAAGCTTGTGATAAATGCCTTTATTATTTTACTACGAGTATATTTCACCTTGTGGTGATAACGCATAATGACATCCCAACGTGGAATAGTTATGCCATGGTCCAAAGGATTCATAACCTAATCATTTCTCCATACGTTCATTTATCCACCGTTTTCCATTGTTAGTTGAAAGTAACAGGATAGCGACATTCGGATAAAATCGTTTGAATGAATTCAATTTGTCATGCTAATGAAGGTCACCTTCAAAGAACAAAGGAAATGAACATAAAAAATTTTGTGAAACTGCACTTGAGTAAACTCAAAAAATCGGAAATTGACGCAAGATGTGGATACTTTTGGATAAATTTCTGCAAATCAACTCCAGGAGTGGACAAATTATGGAAAGAAATTGTTCAAATTTTTGTCCCTCCGACCTGGAAATGACTAAAACCACAGGGCTGTTTCTATTGTGCAGTAAATATGAAAGGCATGAACGGGCGTAATCAGAATAAAGGTCTCACTACCTCCCCTCGGTAAAGCTGCGTGATGCCCATATTAGTTCATTTGAAAGAGTTTTCTAAAGATATCGTCAGCAAATAATAGTGCTCGTGGATTGGGTGATGGCACTTTTGGAGAGTCGTTAGATGTACACCGTTTTAGCATGCCGCAGGCTATTGACACTTTGAAGGCAATTATAGAAAATAAAATTACATGAAAGTTTCAACGATAGGTAGTAAACCAGCTTGAATAGTGCAATGATATAAAAGGTATTTAGAATTATTTGACAGGCGCGTTACACAGAAATAAAAGAGCTGTCACACGAAGATAAACACCGCCTGCCGCTAAAAAAGGATAGGCAGAGATCCGGGCAACCAATTTATACATAAATCTATAGCACTCATGACAAAGAAACATAGGAGCTAAGACAATTAACGTACTCATGTCTAATTCAAAAACGTAAGGTCTAGGGAAACGAACGAGAGGAATTTTCCATTTTCTCAGAATCGTCGAGAATATCTGTTGGTATAGAATTTAGTTGAATAGATTAGATGTTGGTTTAAGCCTCCCTCCCTACCTGTTACAAAGGCGTTCCAAAAAAAAGACAGAGGAAGACTCCATTTAGTATGAAGATAAGGAAACGCGGAATCTATCCACAAGGTACACAGAAATATTAAGTTGAGAAAGAAGTTCATGTAACAAGATCAAAGTTGAAGAAGAATGTAGTAGATGCTGAAGAAGAGAACAGCAGAAACCGAAAAAAGATGGTCCAAAACAAAACAATACCTATTCTATTTCAACAAAAAGGCCTACCAAACTTTTAGCTCGAAACCTAACATATTCCCCCTGGGAGTGCTAAATTCAGCTGATTATTGTACGGAATAATCTCTGCTAGTAAAATAAAAAGCAACAAGTGGGCTTCCACCCTGATGAATCCAAGGTTCCTCTGTTGACCGTGGATGAAAAAGAAATGTACTGTTCGGTATCCGGTGGTCACTGAAGAGATTTTCATAATATAGGAAACCAACCGGTGGCCACAAACTGCATTTTTATTGATATTCAATTATAGCCAGATAACGGCACTTATCCTTTCTCAATCATTAGAAAATTGAATGTTAAACTTCACCTTTATTTGGTTAAATCTTGAATCTGAGTTTAGCCCATGCGTGCATTGTTCGCCCGAGCGTATTTACGAGAAAATCTTACAAATAAATCACAATACCCTGAACACACTCATGACAAAATGTTACACCATATCTTCGCTTTGTGATGTCTTACGCAGTTAAGATGCGATCCTTTTTTGTGAGTTTTTATTTCATCACATGTCCCCAATAAGAAAATCTAATGTTCTATTACTTATCAACCACAGCACATCATCACAAACTACATTAGTTTTGCTAAGTACATATTTCATGTTAGTTTGTGGTATCACAATTCATGGATCACGAGAAAAAGACTGAAACTGTGCAGGAAAAACGCAATAAGAGAAAAAAAATTTCATTTGATAGAGGATAAAATTAAAGAGTATCATGATGTTTTATGTGTTGATTATTTGATAATCCCTGCTTTCAAAAAGTAGGTTACATTTTACACTACGGATCATAGAGGTTCAATTTTTGAAGGGTTACTTCAATTGTGCTGCGTTCATCGAAAGGTATATTACACGCAAGGGTAAAATAGTACCATTACTACCGTTGAATGTTGACACATCCATACTGGATGACTGGCATCAAATGAAAGTTCAGTAATTCTCTGTAGAGGCCAGAAAATCAATATATCTTAGCGATAAATCAGTCAAATGCAGTACAACCACTTGTGAAAATGCTCAAGTTCAAGTTGATGGTGCCCTCCACAATTTGGTCAACATAAATGCTACAAATGTAGAGTTGATGGTGCCCTCCACAATTTGGTCAACATAAATGCTACAAATGTAGAAACTCGTACCGTTCGTTCAGTGCAAACGCACGCGAGAGCGCATAGCTTTAGCGTTCCAAGACTCACGTTCAATTTGAATTTTTCATTATGATTCATTTGCAAACCTCACTCAATGGCAACAAAAATACAAGTCAGCATATTCCATACAGTGCGTTATGTGAATTCATGCTCCAAGATTATTCTCACGGCAGTTGTGCAGTGAATATACAATCCGCTCTTTTCATTCCCGAGATTAGATTATTTGTGAAATCGAAATTCCTTGACTATAACAAAGATCTTCCAAAGAGAGAAAAAGATGAAGGCACAATTCTGTATGGAGTTGAGGAAACGCATCATCTAAGCCCATAAGGTATGTTCTCACACAAGATCCCGAGTGCATAGAAACAGTAAGTAACGAAGGAAGAATATGAAACGAGATAAAAGTTGGAAAAGATGTAGTAAATGGTGAAGAACTCAACAGCAGTGAACGTCTACAAATTCGGTCAGTAACAAACCAAACAACCTATTCTATTGACATGAGAAAGGCCTACATAACATAAAGCTCGGGACCTCAGATCTTCGCCAGCGAGCGCTTTTTCCAAAAATTCAACAATTATATTCCTCTGACGTGTGCTACCAATTTCGCTGATTCTGCAATAAAATGGAAAATCTAATAGATATTCCTAACCGACACCAGCTCCTGCAACAAGTGTTGCCACTTCTGAGTACGGTAATTATTTGCTTTCATCCCTAACACAGCACCAATTCTACAGACAAGCAGCATACGTATGCTACTCTGTTGAGCTGAGTAATCAATAGTAAATATTTTCAAATGAGTATGAGCCTCTCCTAACACAAGTAGGTAATTGACTGCGTTTCTCACTCTGAGTAAAAGTTCTTGTGTTAAGTAATATTATTTACCAAGCTCTTCACACGTTCTCCATAAACCTCTAATAAATATCTTGGCTCATCTGCAGTCGGAATTAGGATGCTAAAATATTTATTACACCAAACTAGGTTCCAATTAATGTATTTCATCTATTTTTCAGAACGTACAGGTACTGTAACTGTAGAAAACTACTTTTATTCATTAAAATAGAAGCAACAAATGAAGGTAATTTCCATTCTCGTTTCAGATGAGAAAACAACAAACCACAACATGTAAAATAAACCTACAACAAATGAGGAATAATTTGCACATTATTATTACTGGCAATGTAAGACTTTGACAAGGCAATAAACTTTCCTCAAATTCAACAGGTCATTACTAGTCAAGATATAAGTAAGGTGAGTATTAGTGTGATTAACGCAAGGTACTAAAGAGTTCATAAAAAGCGTAAATAACCACATCAATGTCGTAAATAAATGGGCCACTTTAGCCAAACACCTAAAATCAACATGGCGAACAAAAATGTGATTCAAACTCAAAAATCATTTTCATGCAGCATCAAAAAAACACATTTGTAGAACGAATGCAAACATTATTTTAAAAATCTTACCCAAAAAAAAAAACCAGTGACGCCACATGCTAGAATTAAAAATAGGTATAACAAACGATCATATGAAACATCTACTATAATTCCAGTGTAATTAAGGAGGTAACTTGTCATATGAAAAAAAAAAACATAATAAACGCAAGGATTACCAGGACCACCGTCACGTAACTGAAGACAAAGGGGCAACTCTGACAAAACATAAGGTTAAACATGAACGCACAACAAAACAGTTTTGAAATAGAAGAACGATAAGATATTGTGAACATAGGCAGACTATTCATGGATTCAAAACTTTCAAGATACATGAATATAATTAAAATTACTTTTAAGTACTCATATTGATAGCATTGTTGTAACCTTGAACCACACAATGAGTCTTTTTCTTATGTTAAATCAAAAATATTTTCCAAGAAAAGTTTTGAACATTTAGTCGAGAGTGAAATTGTCTTTTGTTTTGAAGGAATAAATTTCAAATTTTACATGGAAGTAGGAGCCCAAAAGTTCATTTCTCTCAACCTCGATGGTCTTGGTCGACGTACCCTTGCTGACACAGTGGCAGCCGCAGCTGCCTCAGCAGCCATTTCCCGCTCAGAATCAGAAAGCCCAGCTTGAGAAGCAGGCAGCGTAGACTGGTGAGTGGTCGGTTGACTCTCACTTTCAGCTTTTGGCACAGCAACTTCGCCGGGGCGATAGAAAAACGAGTTACAAGCATGCACCCTGCGTTCCAAGACCAACCCTTGTGAACTTATATATTGGGTTTCTTCACGTTTAAACTCTTTAGGCCCTTGGCCAAATTGAGGGCAAGATATTTTACGAACAGCTTCTGAAGACACTCCAAGTGCTCTCTGACCATCACTGCCAGATTTACCATAGAAGAGGTTGCGGACACTGTCAACAATGTTATAGGCTCCTTCTTCAGCTTTGAACTCCTGCTTTAGCTCACGAATCTCTTTGCTCAACTGTGCAGTACGGTTGGCTCGTTCTACTGAGTGCTCTGATTTTCTATCAGTGGCTTCCTCCAGGAGAAATTCAGGATTCTGTTCGGTATCACTGTGAGGATCATCAGATGTTGAAAATTTACTTTGTTCATGCAACTGCTTGCTCTCAGAAGAACGATTACCAGAATCTGCAGAAAAAACGCGAGGAATCACCAACAAAGGCTTAACTGCATATCTCTTCTGGTCGTCTGATGTGATGCTCTCGATGCGTTGATCTTGCGAGTGACTCTGCAGCTCTGCATTCAGACACAGCCCACTGGCCCGACGCGGAGAGCTGGCTTTGCCAACACTTAATCGCCTCCCGCCAGTTGAACTCTGTTAGATGATGAGATGAAATATTACCTTAAGAAAGCTGCTTTTAAATCTTAAATTTGAGTGAAATGCGAAAGTTTTTTCTTTGATATGCGGAGACAACTTTCAGAATACATTAGACTAGATCAGTGGTCTCCAAACTATGTCGGGCAGGCCAAATCTGGCCCGCAACAATACTCAATAGTAATTGAACTAGCAAATTCAGCAGGCGTATGCTCACTCAGGGCGCGTACTCGGCGACTTCTCTAGAAATTATAGATAATGGCTAAAAAATTAAAACGGTTTTGGCCCTTGGAACTAAGTAGAGTGATCAGTGTGGCCCTAAGGCTGGAAAGTTTGGACACCCCTGGACTAGATCATAAGTTAGTTTAAGCTTCCCTAACCACAACATATGTGTTCCTAAGGGAGAACAAATGAAGGCATCATTTAGTATGGAGCTTAGGGAATAAGGAATCCGTGCACAGAGAGTTACTACACAAAATCCTTTGTGCACAGAAATGGTGAGTTAGGAATAAAGTTGAAGTAGTAAATGTAGGACAACAAGTTAACAGCCGAACGAAAGTAGGTGGTCTGAAACAAAGCAAAAGCTTGTTATATTTCAACAAAAGAAAGGCCTGCCAAACCTTCAGCTCGGTACTTCAGATATTTATAGGGAAGTACAACTTCTAATTAATACAATAGTTGTATTCTCCCCAGAGGAGATACCAGCTCATAGAAACAGCAAGTTAATTCGGAAAGGTGAGAAAAATCTGAGAAGAGAGGGCAAAGACAGCACAAAAACTGAAGAAGAACAGTGGCCTCAAAAAAGAGAAGTCTCGAAGTCCTATCTATAACCAGGGACACCTAAGTATAATAAAATTAAATAAAAATTGGTAGTAAAATAGCTCACAAATTTTAAACCTCAAGAGAAGCATATAAAATCAAAGAAAGAGCAGAAGTAACCGACAATTATCAGGGACATTTACGACTGGGCTGAGGCACCAAAGTCCCCTGATGAGGACCAACTCACACTCACTGCACGGTTCTGACAAGCATAACTTGAAAAACTTCATCCACCTATCTGTGGTACAAATTTCATTTCATCACATACATAATATATATAACATACACATTATAGGATGATACATTTTGCTAGCAATCATTGAGAAGAATTAATGCAGGAAAAATGTAAAAGGTAGCAATATCTGATAGTTATGCTCATTGTGCTTTTTCCGACTAAAGAGAATATTTTCGTTGCTAAACCAAATCAAACAATACATGTGCTTCACTAAACATTTTCAAATTGCAACATTTTTCATTGGACATGTACACTAGCAACTAATTGTGTTGCGAAATACTTTTGGAAACATTTTTTTTTCACATTCTTGGGAAATACTTTACTCGAGGAAATACTTCACTTTGGGGAAATACACTTGTGATTTCTGGGCATTGGAATGTCAGACCGTTAAGATAAGCGTCGGTGCTGCGCAGCCCAGCACAGGCGAGGGGCAGCCACGGAACACACGCGCGCTCACACGCGCGCTCACACGCGCGCTCACACGCGCGCTCACACGCGCGCTCACACTCACACCCACACCCACACACACACACACACCCACCCACACCCACACACACACAGACGTAGGCTTTGGATCAGAAGGCAGAAGTGATGGCTGAGCTGGGGGGAGCGCGAGGGCAGATTCGAAAGAAGGAGGAGTAAGGCTTAGCAGAGAGCGGCACCAGTTACACCAATGGTGTTCCCTCTAAGGGATCACGTGTTTGGGGTATAGAGCGTGAACCAATCAAAGGTCAAAACTTCACAACAGGCAAGCGTCCAACGAATCAGAATTGAGAGACTTTCTCTATAGCTAGGAAGAGTCGAGATCTTTCTGGAAAGAAAGAGGCGACAGACTTATAACAAGCGCACACGAAAAAATTGGGAGAATTCTTTTCGTGGGATCAGAGAGGAGAAGGTGTGCGAGATCTGAGGACACGAACAACGTAGCATCCCGGCCGCTGCCGGGGTGCATTCTACAAAAACAAAATATTGAACATCTGAGTGAGTTATCACCTCGGAACTTTCAAGAAGACCACGTTTGTTATCATCAATCATCGAAGTACAAATCTTGCAACAACGGCTACACGAAGCACCTCAGCCTAACGCTGGAAATCGTCCAGTGCCCGCGCATCATGAAAGCATTCGGAATACTTCTACATCAATCCCGGGCGCACGAGCAACCTCAGCATAAGATATTGAAGCCGCACAGCCGTCAGAGTCTGCAACGATGCGACGAATTGCGAGTCCTGCAACGGTCGAGCGGTCTGGTGCTCAGTGGATTGTGCTCAAACTGCAAGAGTTCTGGGCGCAGCATCTCAGATCTTCAGCGCCGGTCTACGCCTGCGATGGAGCGGCCGCGGCGAGGGAGCCTGGTAGCGGTCACCTTTCAAAACTTGACGGGAACGAAATTAGGTGGTGCACGAAATTTAGGTGGTGCCTGCAACCCACCGCAGAAGAGTTGAATTGGCATTATTGAGAACTTTGAAAACAGTGATCTAAAGTGCACATGAGAGTGCAGAGCAGTACACAGAATACGGCATTCAAAGCGGCGCGCAATTTATAAAATTTATTTTTGTTTTTTTATTGTGGTGTTGTGTACTTAGCAGGAGGATGTGTTTCGGTTGCAAAGCATGAGTTCAAATGATACGTGATGCAAAATGTTTACTTAATTTTTGAACACCTTGTGATAAGCAAAGTTCTTTGATTTTATATATTGCATTATCCCGGTTGTTTCGTGTTCATGCTAGCCCATTCATCGACTATGTCTTCTGATTTTGTGCAAAGTGCGGGAAGTTCCTTTGTAGTAATCCTGAAATTGTTGCTCTAGCGTTCATTGTAATAAGGAGAGCATATTTCTCATTCTTTGTGTGTCTCATTATGTTGCTCATGTTAACCCGTTTATTTCATGCTCATGTTGATCCATTCATGCCGCCACGAAGCGTACGCAAAGTACGATTTGTGGTAGTTATCTGCCTATACAGCCAAGGTGTGGTTTTCTCATTGTGTCGTATGGTTTTGTCATGGCGCAGGTTATGAGCAGCTTGCATGAGTGCACTGGTACGCATTTCATTAGGGCGACCATAATATTTCCCTGTGCTTTTTCCACGCGTTCTTAAAATAAAACTCATTTAATCTTTCAACTCTTTTATTTTCCATGCTCGTTATGTGGGTAAAACGCGAACACAAAGGTGTAACACTATTATTTATTTGTGGAGGTTGGAAGCCCTCAATGCGTGCGAGATTAGGCCAACCCTTTTCTCATATCGTGACATTGTTAGTAAACTTAATTAACTGAAATAGAAAAGTTAACTGACTCTAGAGTATTCAGGGCAAAATTCAGTTGAATTATAATCAGAGGGCTTGGCATATATTTTTACAGTAGACTACCTATTTCAACCTTATCTGCCTAATGTTTGTTTGACCACATCATTGAAGTTGAGAAAATACAACGAAATTTCATTGGCTGATATATCAGGCTAAGAAGTTTCCCTTTTTCAAATCACACAAACATAAAATAATTTAGTTGAAATCAAAGTATTTTAACAGAAAAATTAGATTGTACTAAAGCAATGCCTACCCAAAATTCTTGAGCATTAGAAAATGAATGAGAACTTACCTCAGCATACCCCAATTCTTCATTAATTCTATCATAGGTAGATTTATGAAGAGGAGATGCTTTAGATGCCTCATCTGACAGTGCCAAGCGTAGAGATAAGAAGTGAGTGCCATCTTCTGGAGGAGTAAATGCTACCTCATCAGCATCGTATCTGCAACATGGCATTTGAATTAGAAACATTTACAGAGGCTTATGAACCTGAATCTACAAGATGTTCTTTGTGCATACATTAGTTTGTGGTCCACTGAAAGAATTTCAACACATACAAAAAGCTGTGCATTTGACCTTCCAACATAATACACAATTTGATCCCTTTGAACACAAGGTGACAGCAGCAATGCATGGTAATAAATACTGGTTTACTCATAAAAGAAGGTAAATTTTGCTTTGTAAGTAACTTCAATAAAATGTCAAGGGCAAAATCCAAAGAATCTACAGATACTAAAATGTACATTTTGGGCGTTGACCTATCATCAGCTTTAAATCTGTAAGTATACTGGGTGTTAAGTAATTTGATGCACATATTTTAATCATATTAAAAAACGCATAATAAAACAAGTTTCATAAGTGACACAAACCTCAAAATTTCGTTTCTGATAAATGATACCCTGAAATAATTTTACTGTAGATTCCTGTAGGGAAAGGCTAAAGCACGCACCAACAGCACGCCCAAGTAGTTTGATTTAACTCATTGGCTGTATTGCAAGCCTATTCCTAAAGGAATCTAAAATTATTTCAGTTCATCAGTTCTCATAAACGAAGGAGTTCTGAGGTTTTAGTCACACATGAAAATCATTAAATTTTATGTTTTTACGTACATGGTTGAAATATGTGCATTTAATTACACAACACACTGTATTCAGAGAATTTAATACTATGACTAGGTAATTGCACACATTATATATAAACCAGATATATTAAGACAATTGTAATGATGAAGAGACTGCCAAACACCTGTAACATAAACACAAGTAAACAAGAAAATGGATGAAATGCACAATGGGACATAGGTTAAAAGTATATAGCATTTCCTGGAGCTACAGCTGCCCAACAAAATGCAAGGGATGCTCACTCTGTATGTCATTAATGTTGGGTTGATTCGTTAACATCAAAACAGATTAAAGAATTCTATGTTTTTTTTCATTACAAATAGACCCGAACATTGAGAAATCAGAAACGGAAATTCTAACATGACACTGTTACTCTGCATGGATCTTATGGCAGAGTGTGGAGTGACAAAGCCAAGCCTCAGTTCTAAAACACATTTCAAAGTGTTCCGCTTGTCTAACACATAATGTACGGGTTGTTGGGCCAACCTACATAGATGCACACTGTGCAGAACTGTATTTATAGACAAGACTAGAGTAGAGACATAAAGGAATTGTGTATTTATATCACAAAAATGAACCTGTGGCTTATGTGTTAACTAACACAACTTGAAAAGACACACGAGGCAGGAAGGACAATATCAATGCCAATTCACATTTCAATTGCTCTGACTGCTCACCAAAATACAGAATGCTAATGAACATTTCAAGTTTTTCAGATGTTAGAGTAAGTACAGTACATTCATATTTTTCATTCAAAAAATTACCAATTTTGGTATTGATTAGTGTGAAGGAAAGCCCTTAGATTAGAGAAGTCACGTGGAAAATCATATTCGGAATGTAATGATTAAAAAGAAGAGCAAATATTCTATGCTCAAAACAAAAGCGTTCTAATACCAGTAACATCGAAGATAAAAACAAACACCTTTTTACGAAAACTCACAAAGCTCTTGGTGATTTCTGAAGAGTTATATAAAACCCTTCATGTTTAAAATTTATGAAGTTGATTTCTGCACCAAGCTTCAATTTGGACTAACATTTGCATCATTTAATAATCCAGGCTTCCAAATTTCTAAGTCCCTTGACCCAACCTTAAAACTGTTTACTACTACCATTCTAACTATAGAAAATTCTTATGCATTTATAGAAAACCTGTCAAAATTTGATAATTCTGAAACGTTTTGATGGCCTCATTTGATATCAAAAGCTTTTCAACTTACGTACCTTTAAAAGAAACTCTAGAGATTTTTCTGGAGAAACTCTTTTGTGGTTCTGCTGGATTGGGGTTAATGCGGTCTTCATTCAGAACTTTATTTGAACTTAGAGTATTAACGTTTCTTTACATTTCAAGGCAAATTTAAAAAAAAAACTTGAAGGTCTCAGGATGGGATTACCTCTTGATCTTACATTTGCCAACATATTTATGTGAGTATTGGCCAGTATTTTATGAGGTACATTGATGATACATGTATCTTTTTTTAGATCACTCACATGCTCACAACATCCTTCCACCAAATTCTAGAATTCTTGAATCTCTTTATATACATGAAAACATACCCAACGTTTATGATATGCAGAGTGGGCATCCCTTGCTTTTCATTAGGCAGCTCTAGCTTCAGGGAACACTGTTATTTACTTTCAAACTATGTCCCATCATGCATTTCATCCATTTTCTTGTGTTGATGTTATGGATGTTTGGCAGTCTCTTTGTGATTAGCATTGTCCTAACATCTTTGGTTTAAATATAATGTTTGCAATTACTTAGTCATAGTATTAAATTCACTGTACATATATACAGATTTACAGCTGATGATGGGTCATTGTCCAAAAACTATGTTTTAGTATTGACAATATATAATCTTAACAATGTGGACTTTTTAGGTGTTTGCCCTCAACTTTTCTAAGGAAGATACTTGTTCACAGTTTACAAAGATTTTGGATTTTATATTAGATTAGCGTAAGTCTGTTATCACAACAATGGTGTTCCAAAGAGAGGAAGGCACCATTAAATATGGAGTTGAAGGAATGAGGAAACTGTGAACCAAGTGTTTTCCCAGCAAGATTCCCTGCAGGAAAAAACAGTAACTTATGAAAAAAGTTTATGAACCAATTTAAAAGTTTCACGATAGTATTAGGCGCTGAAAGCACAAAAGAAGTAAACTAAAAAATATGGTCCATAACAAAACCAAAACTCATTCTATTTCAACAGAAATTAGGCCTACTAAACCTTTAGCTCAAGACCTCACAATTTCTCAAGAAAGTACTAATTCCCATAAACACAATAATCATATCTCCTGTGAGGTAATTGGACTCACAGTTGTGGCGAATGATATTGAGAAAAAACTTCATTTCAGGGCTTTATTTCTGATCATCTTTATATCTAATCATTTACAGTCTAATAATGCAGCAAAATTACATACAAGCAAGATTTATAATAACAAAATGATGCAGATTTTCCTTAAAATTGATCAATTTTGTTTTTCTCAAAATACAGAAAATCTATTTGTGCTGATTTAACCCGCGCACGGTCGCGCATTCCCTCAGAAAAGTAGTCAATTTACCCGCGTTACTCTGCCGTTCCCTGTTCACTTACCGTAATAGGCAGAGATGTAAAAATATGAAGTAATGAGTAAAAAATGTTGCTTTACACTTTGATGTTGTCAGATTTTTGATAACTTGAACCGTTTCTTTGTAATATGGAGTCAAACTCCGTAGATTTTTGCACAACATTGCTTCAAAGAGATCAATGGCCATTTTTTTGTTTTGGGAACAATGTAATGTTTTTCACTGCTATTTTATGCAGAAAATCCTTCCAAACCTGCTGATGTTTTTATTTTTCCTCTACAACAATTAGAAAAAAAGTTATGACCATTTATGTCTACTAAGTGTTATCCATTCTTCGTTTTAGTTCCTACATAAATGCATGTTTGCATGTCTGGTTATATTACTGTACGTATAGTGTTTCGAAACTTGTAATTTTCACACAATATGAATAAAATACTGCTCTACACGCTACTGACTTCAGATTTGTCGTATTTGCCATTTTTGCGAAATAAGGCGAAATAAGGCCCTGAGTAGTTTCGCTGGTAACTGAGGCTGCCACTGACTGTTCGCACGCACACCCTCTCACGGTCGCCTCATTTACCACACTGACTGTGCTTACCCCTCCCAACTTCCAAGTGGTTGGAGCTCTGCCTTAACCCCCACAATGTGGGGGTTTCTGGCTCCAGCTGTGTAGCACTCGCTGAGACAATCATTTTGGTGTATAACAACTTGGGGTTATGCCTTACGTCTGGCAACCAGTGAGCCTGGTAAATGAGGCGACCAGTTATAGTTCGCGGGTTAAATGCTGATATGGGCATTGGAACTGATGTAAAAATTTTTTGCAAGGTGAATGGCATGTTTATTTCGACATATATTGTTGATAGTGATATACCGATGTATCGGTATCGGCAGTATGGGTCATTTTTAGTGGTATCGGTAAAACCTGGCCAATACTTTACCGATACTTTCCAATAATACGTATTTTATCATTAAAATGAAGGTCATAAATCATGAAAGTAATAGTATGTAACCTAATGATACCCATTGTGTGTTTATTTATATATTTATTTGGTGCTGTGTGAGTTTGGAGTATCATAGATACCGAATTCCTCAGTATAACATTAAAAGTTGACATTTTCATGCATTGAAAAATTTGATATATTATCAGGATAGGTTTTGTTAGGATAGGATAGGTTAGCTTAGATTAGGAAAGGCTAGGTTAGCACAGGTTAGGTCACACTGACAGAATTTTTTCCTAGGGTCCACCTAGCTTAACCCGCGAACTATAACTGGTCGCCTCATTTACCAGGCTCACTGGTTGCCAGACGTAAGGCATAACCCCAAGTTGTTATACACCAAAATGATCGTCTCAGCGAGTGCTACACAGCTGGAGCCAGAAACCCCCACATTGTGGGGGTTAAGGCAGAGCTCCAACCACTTGGAAGTTGGGAGGGGTAAGCACAGTCAGTGTGGTAAATGAGGCGACCGTGAGAGGGTGTGCGTGCGAACAGTCAGTGGCAGCCTCAGTTACCAGCGAAACTACTCAGGGCCTTATTTCGCAAAAATGGCAAATAAGACAAATCTGAAGTCAGTAGCGTGTAGAGCAGTATTTTATTCATATTGTGTGAAAATTACAAGTTTCGAAACACTATACTTACAGTAATATAACCAGACATGCAAACATGCATTTATGTAGGAACTAAAACGAAGAATGGATAACACTTAGTAGACATAAATGGTCATAACTTTTTTTCTAATTGTTGTAGAGGAAAAATAAAAACATCAGCAGGTTTGGAAGGATTTTTTGCATAAAATAGCAGTAAAAAACATTACATTGTTCCCAAAACAAAAAAATGGCCATTGATCTCTTTGAAGCAATGTTGTGCAAAAATCTACGGAGTTTGACTCCATATTACAAAGAAACGGTTCAAGTTATCAAAAATCTGACATCAAAGTGTAAAGCAACATTTTTTACTCATTACTTCATATTTTTACATCTTTGCCTATTACGGTAAGTGAACAGGGAACGGCAGAGTAACGCGGGTAAATTGACTACTTTTCTGAGGGATGCGCGACCGTGCGCGGGTTAACACGTTAAGTGCGGTGTGACCCACCGGTGGTCATTTAGGTAATTTTCACAATGCTGCTGGCCGACCAGCAGTCACTGACTCAAATTTTATAAATACTAAATAAAAGTTAAATGAAGGCATGATCCAGTCAATGTTTGCTATTTTCAAAATTTCTTACTACAATTGACTCTAAATATGAGCTGGATGTTGAACTTCAGTTTAACCCGCCACACTTAACGTGTTAACAATGACATTTTCCGTGGAATTTCCACGGGTCTTGCTACTATTTAATAAAAACCTTGGTTTATTTGGAGTGTGCTTCTTCCATTATCTTTCTCACGCTCATAAGGAGAGTTATAGTGACCATTTCTGTGATACAAGTTTCCCCAGGGTGCAAGTACAAGAATATTTTTTATCACGCTTGCTGTTAGAATGGATATATTTGTTCGGCACCACGTCTGGAAAATTTGTTCGAAAAAGTTAGTGAATCCCGTCATTTTTGACGGGCCGTGCGTACTAGTAATTAAATAAAGAGCCTATTCATACCTAGTAAATTAGTTAGCTAACTGTTGAATTATAGCATTTAATCAGCTCGCTAACTGAATTTACTACTTTGAATTTCCGATGAGTCACATTCGGTCATAACTGAAAGCTATGTAGCATGAATAGTTAAACCCTGTAGCCACATAAAATTATTATACTTTTACGACTAAAACCTGTATAGTTTGACCTAATATCCATTTCTTAAAGTATGTGACAGGCAAAGTTGGGCATTATTGCGATAAATTATCGCGATAGTTTATCGCGATAACGATTTCGGGTTATCGGTTATCCGATAATTTTTTTTTGCGAGTTATCGATTTATCGGTATCGCCGATATTTTTGGTTCCAAACTATCAATAATCAATAATTTTAGTTTTTCCCGCTGAGATTCGACATGACGAGGCGGGAAGAGTTCGGGACAGGAACTATACGTGTTATGGTGTAATAAGGTTGGCCTCTTTTGTGACCTTTATGATCAAAAGTGTGGCCTCATGTGGACTGGGACATCTAGCAACCCTGTGGGTGAGACCGTGACGACACATATTCAGTTCGTATTTAGCTCCTCTGATCGTTGCATGTGCATTTAAGTCCGTCTTGTTTCATGTCAAACTTGCAGTATATTAATTAATTGATATGAGTGATGTAGAGGAACTTAGTGACAGTGATAGGAACCAATACCAATTTCGTTATCACTGGTATCGGAATTTTGGATTTATCGGTTATCGATTATAGGCGATAAATTTTTCGCCAATTATCGGTTATCGCCGATAAGGTTTTCATTATCGATTTATCGGTTATCGCGATAACGTTTTTCGTTATCGTGCCCACCACTGGTGACAGGCTAACAAAAACCAAACCAATTTAAGGACACCGTCTACGTAGAAATCAGGATATGTGTTGATTTTCTGCTTCTATATGCATCTTATAAAAGATTTTCTTGCGCTTCCATTGGTACTTTCCGTTTACGTCTACTCCGAATAGTGCGCCCACCAGAGGGGGGAAAGCAATGGGGGTGGAGTGACCTTGAACCCTCCCTCCCTCATTATTGGGGGTCAATTGAGCGTGTTTCTCTGCGGGAATGGCATTATAGTTCGTTAATGGGCTACTCAAAGTGCTTCCATTATTCAAACGGAACATTCTAACGCTGAGTAAATGTTTTTTTATAATTTTTGACAATTTCAGAATTTACCTGTTCTGAGGTATCTATGATACCGCAGCTTTCATTCATAGCTCGATGACAGCTGCAGTATCATAGCTACATCTATGGTGAGCACACCAATCTAAAGGGCTTGAAAAGAGCTATAAAACAAAGGAGTTGACTTGACAAATAAACGAATGATAAAAAAAATGAAAAATTAAAAAAATTGGTTGATTTCAAGAATAACACATATTCTCTTTTGATGTATATTTTTTCCCAGAGTTACAGAGCTACAGCAATGTAAATTATATCAATCAAAAGGGCTTGAAAAGAGCTACAAATGCTCAAGAGTTCATTGCAAAAAACCATGTAGTTCAAAAGATAAAAAGAAGAAAAAATTTCTTTGTGAAAAACCCGTTTTTCTGGAAACTTGATAATTGGTTTCTCAAATGCTACTTCTTCCACAATTTTAGAGCTACAAGAATGGTTTATATACCATTCGATAGGGCTTAGCAAGGTGTATCCACGCGCAATACGATTTTCTGATCTATTTATTATTTTGAAAATTACACGGCATGAAAGAAAAAAATGAAAAAGAGGTAATTTTTTTTTTTTCAATTCCCAAAACCCACGAAAAGGAGCTATCAAAATTCCTTATTGCGCGTGGTTATATAGACATATAAGCAATCTAAAAACGAAGTACTGGTTCTGTAACTTCAAAATTGTAGAAGAAGTAGGATTTAGAAATAAACCCTATTTTATCATATTTTTCCAAAAAAAAAATCTAGTGCAGATACAAAAATTTTGTCGAACTAACAAATGATCTTCGCATCATTTCACACCTATTGTGAAAATTTCAGAGAAATCCATCCATAAATACCGGACTTTTTTTTTACGTAGACGGTCCCCTTAATAAAGTTGAAGGGGCATTTGAAAGTTTTTGTGAATTTAATGTAGAAGTAGCTAATGATTTATTTTAATTTAGCATGTATATTGACATCCATTATAAATCTTGCATTTTCTTCTATTTTGAGGTGTTTGAAAAGTTCCCAAACAATCTTATAGTTGGATACATCTGAACGGGTCAGTTGATTGCTTTAATCACAACTTGATAAGGAATTTAAAAGTGAGGAAAATTCCAAGGAGATAAGATTAGTTTATAAGTTAGTTTAAGCCTCCCTAACCGCTGCAAAAATAGAGCGAATCAAAGAGAGGAAGGAGGAAGGCACCATATAGTATGGAGATAAGAAAATGAGGAATCTATGCAGAAAGGGCATAGAACAGTAAGATGGGAAAGAAGTTCATGAAATAAGATAAAAGTTGAAGAAGAAAGTCAGAGGTGCTGAAAAACTGGACAGTAGTGAACCGAAAAAAAAATGGTCCTTAACGAAACGAAAAATATTTTATTTCAACAAAAAGAAGGCCTACCTAACTCTCAGCTCGGGCCCTCACATTTTTCCCTTGGGAGCGCTAATTCCCATTGATACAATAGTTGTATCCCCCTGAGGGGAAAAAATTCCAAGGAACCTAATCATATTTACTAAGAATACGTTTTGGAGTCCAGCTCCATCATCAGTTTGTAAAAGTACAAATCATTATGTCTGCAACAAAAGAAAAAAGAAAATGTTGGAGACAGTGATTACAGGAAAGCAAGAAAACAAAAATAAAATTAAAGCATGTCCCAGAAAAAATAAAATCAGATAATCAGATAAAATGGGGCATGTTTTAATTTGATTGTTTTTGTGATTTTCTTCAATGACTGGATCCAACATTTTGTCTTTTCTTTTATTGCAGAAATAATGATTTGTACTTTACAAACTGATGATGGAGCTGGACTCCGAAATGTATTCCTAATAATTATGATGAAGTTCCTTGGAATTTTCCTCGTTTTTAAATTCCTCATCTTATATAGTTGGCTGCATGTTTGCAAACATCTTTGGTTTCTGGGCTTATCAAATTTTAATGTTTTCTTTTTGTCATAGTACGTATTTTGGTGTGAAAAACACAAAAATAACAACCATTTTGTGGAGAAATTATTGTTTTGGTCCACTTATAGAACCAGATGCTATTATAGCTAGTCTACATTACGTTGCAATACGATTACTAACGCATCTCTATCGAATGGATTTCATTTTGTTATTTTTCTCAACAGTATAATCAACATAGCAAGAGCAGTTTTATTATTTCTAAGCGATAGCTTTATTGTCAATATTCTTATACTATTAGATATATTAGCAAATAATTTTATTATAACACCCATGTAGGGCTTATAATGGTTTTACTTTAATACTAGTGTGCACGGCCCACCAATAATGATGGGATTCAATACCTTTCATGAACAAATTTTCAAGATGTAGCTGACAAACAAATACAGGATATCCATCCTAACAGCCACCGTGATGAAAAATATTCGTGTGCTTGTGCACTGGTGAAACCTGGTGAAAGTCATATCACAGATACGGTCACTATATCTATCTTCATGAGCGGGACAGAGAAATGGAAGAAACAGACACCAAACAAATAAACCAAGAGCAAAGGTATTATTAGGTAGCAGCATGACCCGTGGAAATTCCAAGGACAATGTCATCGTTAAGCTAGATGGACCCGTGAAAAAATTCCGTCAGCATTATCTAACTTATGCTACCCTAACCTTTCCTATCCTTACCTATCCTGATAAAATTTCAAACATATCAATGCATGTATTTAAAGACAATCTTTCAATGTTACGCTGAGGAATTTGGTATCCATGATACCGCCAACTCAGACATCCTATGTTTCTTAAAAAGCGTACATCAAACATGTATATAAATAAACACACAACAGGTATTATCAGGTTAGATAATTGTAAAAGTATTGGTATCATTAGTAGTATCGGTCAAAGTATCAGTATTTTCAAGTATCGGAGTATCGGTATCGGCCAAAAAATGGGTATTGGTATCGGCCAAAAAATGGGTATTGGTATCGGCCAAAAAATGGTATCGGTACATCACTAATTGTTGAATTATTGTTTTTTTTTATTTCTAAAAAATGCATTCTTTTCCAGATTCAAAATTATGTTGATTTGGGAAAAAAAACCATCATTCTTTTCCACCAGGAAATCATTGCCAAGCAACTTGCATCATCATCAACTGATAAAACAGATTGATAAAACAATTCAACGAGACAAAATCCATAGTAGCATAGATAGCCCCATGCAGGAAAATATTGTCGTAGATTCTTCAAGATTGGGATTTATTGCTCTACTCATTACGGGAAAGGACTTTCAGCAGTTCAGAGCTTATGCTAGAATGGGAAAGGGATGGCATCCGTACCTCAGCGCAATCTGTTCAACGTAGACTCTGCAATAACAAACTTGCTTCAAGGAGAGCTGTGACGAAAGCTTTTTGACAACTAAGAACATCAAAAACTAGCTCAATTTTTGCAGAAAGTACTAGCATTGGCATGCTGAACAATATGGCAAGGTTATTTTCAACAAAAATCCTCATTTCCTTTATGACAACTCCAGGAAAAGCCTCATGCAACGAAGAAAAGGCAAAAGATTTAACTAGGAGTGTATCATTCCAACGGTCAAGCATCCTGCCACTCTTCCTGTCTGGGGTTGCTTTTCAAGTAAGGGAACTGGAGCACTGAAGATTTTACCCCCAAACACACTATTGAATTTGGCTTGGTACCTGAAAGTCTTATAAGTCTGAAAGTCCTTCTAACAATAGCTGGTTAGTTTCCCAACAAAAAGATGGTTTACCAACATAATGGCACTCCCTGTCATAATACAAGAGGGGTTAAAAATATTCCTTGATAACAATGGAGTGGAGTTTTTAGGTCCTTGGCCTGGGAATTTAGCTAATCTGAATCCTATCAAAAATTTATGTTCAATCAAAAGTTGAGTGAACAAGAAGAAGCCAACTAATTTGTTCAACTAAAGAAGCCAACTAAAGAAGCCTGAATTGAAGAAGAGTGGAAGTCTTGACCATATCATAAAAAAAATTAGTAAACAGCATACCAAAGGGTATCAAAACAGTTTTACAGAAGCCTGGTGAACATCGTAAATATTGAGAATTAATACTTTTTAGCTCTGCAGGCTAGTATAAATTGTTTGTGGGAAATTTATGTTTTTACTTATCCTTTGTTTTCCAGAAGCAATCAATTGAAAACAACGCAAGACTACACCTTACTTTAATGAGAAAGTAGAAAAACTCACTTTTCCCAAAATCATTGGCCACATCTGTAGGTCCTACAGAATATTTTAATTCAGTCATGTTTTTCTTGCAATATGACGCACAAACTAATAAATGGCCCAAGTTTCAAAAAAATTAAATCCTAAATTTTCCCTTACTTTTTTAGTTACATATTCAATAAAAGCCAATTCCAATCTACTTCATCCTCCACTCACACTTTTACTTTATGCTCTGTATACCATTAATTAACTGGTCTGCTCTGAGTGAAAAGACATGATGTTTGCCATAAATCAACTCATGAAAGCTGGGGAGGCTCTTGTGAAGCATGTGCATGGGGTAATATTGGAGCAAAGCTGGCAAAATTACTGACTGAGCAGTGAAAAGGCTCATAGATGACACAGTGAGCAGAAGAATAGTGTTCCCAGGAGGCCTCGTAAGATTCTCATCACGCACTCTCGGATGTGGTTTTACATATTCTGCGAGAATATTGGGTTGCCTGGTCATGCAAGTTGCTTGTGGTTCTTGTACTTATTAGTTACACTCTCTTTTCAGCTGGCAAGTCAATTAGTTACACTCTCTTTTCAGCCATGCTCCCTACCGTTGGCCTCATCTTGTCATATCAGTGTGCATGTTCTTTCATTTTCTATGCCTCTAGATTTAGCCATTTTCCTTATTCCAGTTCTGAGTAAACTATAACCAACACTGAAGTTTCCTTTCAGCGCCAGTTCAAACCTCACTATATGACAGAGATCAATGATGTATTATAGGACACTCTGATCCTGCAACAATAATTATTTGATGCAAGGTTGTCTAACAAAGGTTAAGGGCAGCAAACAATGACCATGCATGGTATTGAGACTGATAGGATTGAAGAGATGAAAACAATTTTTAGGAGGTGGTACAGAACTCAAGTTGAAGGGGATGCCAGAGGGGTCATCAAGGCTGTTGTTGATATAATATTAAAAGGTAGAGTTACTGATGATTTCCAGAGGAAGAACTTTTTCCTTAATGCACCAATTTTAAAAACTTAGTCAACTTAATAACTATACACCTTTTGTCCTTCAGCAAGACTCAACTTTCAGGCACTACAATGAGCTACATAAACAATGGTTAGGCTTCAGGAACAGAGGTTTATGACATGGTTGAGGTTCAGGAGCTGAGTTGGCTGTGGACGAGGTGGATCTTACAGATGCTAGTGCCCAGACATCTGTACAGTATGTGCTGCAAGGGTTAGCGAGAGTCCAGAACAGTTGTGCAGGTGCTCATGGTAATGGTGGGACGGTGGGTGCTCATGGTAACGATGGGGCTGTGGGTGCTCATGGTAACGGTGGGGCTGTGGGTGCTCATGGTAACGGTGGGGCTGTGGGTGCTCATGGTAACGGCGGGGCTGTGGGTGCTCATGGTAACTGTGGGCTGTGGGTGCTCATGGTAACGGTGGGGCTGTGGGTGCTCATGGTAAGGGTGGGACTGTGGGTGCTCATGGAGGTGGTGTTTCAGTTGCTTGAGGTGGTAATGTTATAATCACTCATATTAGAATGTCAAGGATTGATTAAAAAGGAGGGCATGTCACATTCACTATTCGTGTTTGTTGCAAGCAGTGCAAATTTATTGTTTGCACCTACCTTTTCTAACTTTCCAGCCTAACAAAATAGTCCAATTTAATCATATGTAAGTTAAGTAGATTTGCTCCGCAAACAGTTGTCTGATTTCCAGAGGATTTGCTACGCAAATCTATAAAGAAGGTGTCATCCATACCTTGATAAATAGAGCTCATTTAGTTTGCAGTAGTTAGGAAAACTTTCACTCCAAAATGCTTTGAATTAAACGTTTACTTTTAAATAGCATTCGTAATACCTCGATTGATAAAACTATCAAAAATTTTTTTAAACCAAATCATGAGCAGTGACAATAATTCAGTGAATGCAAACCGTATCGATATTATTTACAAAAATTGAATGCATAATAATAACAAAGTTGACGAACATTTTTAAAACCTTTGTTAAGCCAATAAACTCAGAAACTTCTATTATTGTGCAAAGTATAAAAATGAGAAAATAAGTGACCAATTAGTAAAAAATAATCTGTCTGCATCTGGGGTCAACAATTTGGACAAGGCCAGTGCGATCTATCAATTCAATTAAATGTTACCAAAGAGAAAGCAAGTCTCCTGATAACGTTACACTGGCATGACCAGAATGACCCTGAAGCAAATATTAACAGCTAATAAATATCAAGGTTCCATCTTCAATCATTTCCATGTTGACCATAGTTGCAAACCATCCAATGAAGATGTTCCGTAACACCAAAATTCTTTATAATGTTATTAAAAAAGATCGTATTCATATAATTGAAGCATTACACATTCATGAACTTATACCTTCCTTGATGAAAACACTAATAATTTTTTTGCTCTCAAACTGTTAAGCAGAACTTCAACTTGCTAGGTATGACAAAGCTGCTCGATCATTTTGCTCTTGTCTCTCGTGTGATGAACATGGAGGTTTTTGTAAAATATATCTAGTCTTACTACTATTTCTGTGATAAAAAATTTTTATTTTGTCTATTTGCTTTAATCCTTTGTGATCTACATATCTAGTCTATATTACTTAAGGGGAAGGTTCGAGGTAAAAAAGTCTGTAAGTTTTCAATGGATTTTTCTGAGTTTTCTACCGTAGGTGTAAATTGTTATCAATATTTTTTATTTGTGCGTATTTTTTGTAACCATATATGAATAAGATTATTTTTTAAAAACATGAAAAAATGATGGTTGCGGAAAATCCTACTCCTACAATTTTGAACTTGCAGAACTGAGAAAATATTTTCTAGATAGCTAATTATCTTGCCTAGAGATCCAATACAAAAGTTTTTTGATTATTTGATATTTTGAATTTTGAAAAAAATTCCCATAAAGTTACCTCCTCCCCTTTTTTGAATAATTTTACTCTTACTGTTCAACATGAATTGAAATTAAAAAAACTGTTGCACCCAATCTATAGACCTTTACAATCGCTATTGATTGGTATGCTTGCCATCTCTGTACCTTCAAAACTGTGGGCGGAGTAGGTTTTCGAAAGTCAAAAAGGTGAGTTTTCAACGGTTTAAAAAAAAAATTTTTCGTTCTTTACTAATTTATTGATTGAGTCTTATCAGCAATTCTGTCCCTTCTTATGTACCTTCAAAACAGCAGGAAAGGATCCATATCAAAAGTCAATAAATACAAGTTTCAGAACAGGGTTTTTTTTATCAATTTTTTTTTCAATACTGACTAATTTTTTTTAATTACCTGTATTACTTTGTAGATCTTTTTGAGCCCTTTCAATTGATATAATTGCCATTCCTGTAGCTTCAAAACTCCGGGAGGCGTTTAGGTTTACACAGCAAGCTAATTAGCTGATGACTTGCAGCCGGACTCAAAACAAACAATTACACCATCATAATTTATCACTTAATTCATCACTGAGTAATAAAATGTTTCGTTTGAGTACAAAAGCATTTCAAGTAAGGCCGTGAATGAACTCATGCAATTCACGTATAGAAACACTCAATACTGACTCGTAATGGGAGGGGGGGAATAGGGAGGTCACCCATCCATTGGTGCACCCCAAGGTCACACTAGTGCGCGTCTCTTACCCCGTCCAGAAGACAAACCAATTGACGTACTTGAAAGCCAATTATAATGTTGGATGCGCAAAAAATCTCTATAAGATTAGTTTATAGACCGAAAAATTACCATTATCCAGAAATAAACCCGAACCGTGCCCTTAAGTGATAGGTTTTGCATTTTTTTCTGATGTGACTGAAAATTATTCTGTATTAATTTATTTACCAGCCTGAGGATGATGTTTGATATGTCAAATTGTAGCATTTTATAATCAGATAGAAATATAGATTTTAATGAATTGCTGTATTTTAGTACAAAAATGCTAGTAGCATTCCTGAACCAATTTACACATGAAGAAATTTAACTTTTTCATAGGCTGAAAAGTTAGAACAAAAAGACAACACTCTACATGATTTGTGAAACGAACTAAAAATAACAAGTCCTCAAATCCCCCTTGCACCCTGAACAATATGATCACTAAGAGAAGAGGTCGCCATACTTTCCAATGTTAGCTTAGGGTCTTACTGTTACTCCCATATGTTCCAAGGGCCAAACCTGTTTAAATTTTCCTCAACTTACCACAGCAACAATAACAATGAGCCATTAGTTGTTCTGGAAAGCCAGATTTGGCCCACAGGCAATAGTTGGGAGAACACTTTTTTTAGAAGAAACAATAACCCAGCATTATCAGAAATTTCATCATCAGTAAATAAAACAGCGACTCTAGACAATAATCAAACTTAAAATATATCCCCATAATGAATTGTTTAGAAGCCAAAATGATGCAATTTTCATTACTTTAGCTAAGTATGATTCACTTTACGTCAATTTTGAAACTTCTGGCAATCTCATATGCTATGGAGCATCTTTTTTACAAGAAATTATCAACACCAAGAAATGATCAACACCAAGCATCAAAAAAAAAGTAATGTGTAACTCTAGAATTCATGGATTGAAATCAATGAAATAGTTCATCTAATTTGGTATTAGGCGATAAAAATTGTTTGTAGTATTATTACTTGGAAATGGGTAGGTCAAGAAAAATATTGGCATCCTATATGTAATTTAAAATTTGTACAGTACCTTTGTATGACGTTTCATATACAGTGGACCCCTGGGTTACAGCATCCCTAGCTTACGTTTTTATCATGTTATAAAGTGAAGTCCAAAGTTTTTCCACTGCTTACCTCATTAAGGTGCTGGTCTGCTACTGGTCAACATTACAGCATCACTAAGATGCTGATTTGCTATTGGTGGAGGTGCTATTGCCTGCCAACAACAATTTTGCCTTACAAACCCAACTCCGGAATGGATTAACGCTGTATGGCAAGGATCCACTGTATTTCTATCATTAAGTGACTGGATTCAAAATTAAGACATCTTCTGTGACAACGTACAAGGTAAATGTTATCCTCTAGCAAAGCAACTAGCAGACACTTGACTCACCTGGCATGTGTTTTGGCCAACCATTTAGGCAGACTGGATGGAGCTGCACCACGAATGGCATTTGGGTCATTCATTCTGAGTATATTCTCAATTTTAAACAGGCATCAGAATAATTTATTTAATTTAAATGGACCAGATCATTTTTTGGTTACATAATGTATCTGCTCCTGGAAACAATTCTTACAGGTAATGTAAAAGTTACCACTAAATAATGTCTGACTCCAGTTTATTAACATCAACATAATTACTGTATGTTTTGCGCCTCTAAGCAAGCACCTCTGAGTTCACTTCAACTAGAAGTTCATTAGCGTCAACCTTAGCTCTACACATGTTAGCAATATGCAAAATGCAATTAGGACCATGCTTGCAGTAAATTTCAATGCACAAATTATTGTTTGAACAGTTAAAACTCATAAGCCACAAGTGTAATATCATGAGAATAACAATTGAACCCATTTATGCCTGGCATCCTACATATTGGATGGCTAACCATGCAAAGTTTTCTGTAGATTAGGAATGATATAAAATGAAAAAGCGAAGCATTGTTGATTGTAACTTTTTAATTACTGTTCCAAAAAATGTTCTTAAATAAATGGTGAAAATGTTCTAATTGTGTCTCAATGAAGCCATTTTATTATCTTTTCCTTCAAACAAGCCATTATTCAAACCTCAGGCATAAATGGGTTATTAAAATAAGTTAGCTTGAGCTTCCCAAATCAAAAATAAGTATTCTGAAAAAGTAAGGTCCCATTTAGGAAGGAGTTAGGGAAATGAGGGTTCTATGCAAGAATTAAGCTCCCACACAAGATTCTCTGTGCATTGAAATACTAACTTGAGAAGTTGAGCAATACAGTTGTAAAACTTGACAAAAGTTGAAGAAGAAAGTATCAGAAAATGTGAACAAAAACAGCAAAGAACAAAAAAAAATGATCCATAACAAAACAAAAGCCTATTCTGTTAAAAAAACAAAAAACAATGGATGCATCCCCCTGAAGAGAGAAAGGAACAAGAATGATCCAATTAGTAAAGACTGAAGAACATGGAAAATTTATGCATGAGGTGTGTTTCAATACTGAATGGCATAGGTAGGAGAGCATCAAGTTAAGGGGACCATTTTGGGGGCATCTGCAGTCCAAAAGTCGATTCTCCCGATTTTTTTTATTGTTTTAAATGAGTTTGAGATATGTCCCCGAATGTCTGTAATAATATCAGGAACGTATCCCAGAGCTGGCGTCCCCCCCGGGAGGGGGAGAGCATCCCCCTTACGGACCTTTTTTTCATTTTTGAACCTAGAGCAATGAAATTTGGTATACTGATGGGAAATGCAATTTAGAATCATTTATCATTCATGACAAAATGGGATTTTCTTCAAAAGAAAATGGGAAATCATAGAAAACGACATTTTTGGGGGGTTTCTAAATGGTTCTTCTCCTAGTTTTTGAGCTACAGTAATGATTTTGGTATTATTGGATGCAGAATAATGTGGGCATTCAAAATAAAATTCTCATATTATCAATTTTATTTTATTTTATTTTTTTATATATTTCATCATTCATATTCCTCAAGGTAAGCATTCCCCTTCCGTATATTTTTTTTATTATTGAATTTAGAGCAATGAAATTTGGTATACTGATAGGAAATGCAATTTCGAACCATTTATCATTCATGAAAAAATGCGATTTTCTTGAAAAGAAAATGGAAAATCATAGAAAACGACGTTTTGGGGGTGGGGGTTTCTAAATGCTTTTTCTCTGATAGTTTTTGAGCTACAGTAATGATTTTGGTATCATTGGATGCAGAATAACGTGGACATTCCAAAAACTTGAATGCTTTTCCTCAAATTTTCAACATAAAAAAAAATCAAAATATCCTCAAGAAAATTCAAATTTATGACGTCATAACTTTGAAACAAGAATTAATTTTGAAAAACTTCTCAATACATTGTAGAGCCCTTGTTTTTCTGCATCCAATGATACCAAAATCATCACTGTAGCTCAAAAACTGTAGGAGGAGAAGCATTTTTTTCTTAAAAATAGGTCTTATAAAACAAGTAAGTTTTCAAGACGTTTGTCGTTATAAATCTGACGTTTACAAAGCTAGAGCAATGCGGTTTGCTGTATTTGTAAGTAAAATATGTGCTCTAGAATTATATTAGCGTTGATTTTAAAAAAAAATTTGTGAAACTTTTTTCGTAGACTTTTTACCATAAAATTACAAATTTGAAACCCCCTTTTTCAAAAAAATTTATAAATTCGGAATGAATTCAAATTCAAAAAACGGCCTAATACAATTTGGGAGCACACATTTTACTTTCAAATGCAACAAACCACTTTGCTCTAGCTTTGTAAATTTCGGAGAAATGCAACGCATGGTATATATATATATTTTTAATTATGATGAATAATTATTTTTCTATGGCCTAGGGCAAAAAACATGTTTTAATAAAAGTTGTTAGGAATCTAGAGATCTAGTAGTCTGCAAATTTTCATAGATGTAAGTCCAATAGAAAAAAAATCTACGGTTAAAGTCTAAGTGCTCCCCTTAAGAAGGAGATGGAAGTCAAGAGATACATATAACATAGGACATAGAAGGCATGACTAGTGATGCAAAAAACGGTTTTATTTGATGTTTTTTGCAAAAATAATGTGTTTTGTATCTGTTATTTTTTGGACATCTAAAATATATTTATATCCATGATTTTTCAACATTTTTTGTAATAAAATTATTATTATTATTGTTATATAAGAAAGTTTTAGCCTCCCTTCATTGCACGACAAAGATGTTCTAAGAGAGGAAGGAAGAAGGCACCATTTAGTATGGAGTTGAGGGAACGCTGAATCTATGCACAAGGTGCACAGAAACAGGAAGCTAAGAAAGAAGTTCATGAAACAAGAAAAAGTTAAAGAAGAAAGTAGTAGGTGCTGAAAAACAGGACAGCAGTGAAACAAGAAAAGATGGTCCGTAACAAAACAAAAACCTATTCTATTTCAACAAAAGGAAGCCTACCTAACCTTTAGCTCAGGCCCTCACATAGTCTCCCTGGGAGCGCTAATTAATAAAAACATCAAAAAGAAACCATGCAGTAAAAGTGGTGGCAGATAACCCACAATTACCTAGAGGAGTCTAAGAGGAACAGCAGGAGCCACGGAACTTATATTGATGGAGTCAAAATTCAGAGCTTATTATCTCTACTATGTCTGATTTTATTTTTATGTGACCAAAAAAATCAGACATAGTAGAGATAATAAGCTCTGAATTTTGACTATCAATATGAGTTCTGTGGCTCCTGCTGTTCCTCTTAGACTCCTCTAGATAACTGTGGGTTATCTCTGTTATATAGTGAAGTAGGCATCGTTGGGTTTATGGATTTCCGGAGATGAGGTTTGCGCGTCTTGCCGGATGCCTTATTGCGTTCAGGTCAGATGTCTTTATGGGACCTCCGCCGGAAGCTGTGCCTTTGGGGCGCATCGCATTGGTATGCACCGGAAGAGCATTGTTTAACTTCCGAGCGCTATAGCTTATAAGCAGAGTCGGTGTATGGATGATTCAGTACAAGAATAGGAACCTAGCTAAGAGTTTCCTTTTCCTACTCCTGAAGCTAACGCTTCAGATCGGTAGTTACAGTTACCGATACTGTAGTTTGCAGCTACAATTACTAATCCTAATATCGTGATGAAAAACCACGATATAACAAATGGCGACGAGATTTCGAACCTCCTAAGTGAATTTGAACTTTACAAGTGCTCTGAAATTAAGATGGCGTATTTTACAGTTTGCTGTCCTCCATTCGACGTTAAAGTGGAAACAGTGAGTAATATCTACAACGATTCAAGTACAGTGTGCAGACGTTCTTCAGAAGGCGGGAAACAATGGTGGTAACAAAGCTAGTATTATAGTTGAAGCTTCGCCTGTAAACATCATTACTGATCTACAACGAAGAATTTAACCTCCGTTACTCACTGATGCTACATATGAGGAACTTGAAGGAAAGTTAATACAACAATTTAAAATCTAGAAATCCACTGTTGGCGCATCTGTTACATTTCTAAACAGAGAGCAAAGTGTTAATGAATCCATACAAAGTTATGCTAAAACGTTAAATGACTTAGCATCTTCGTGCAACTACGAAAAGTGCGGTCGCGATCGTCTCTTGAGAGATGCTCTTGTGGCCGGTCTACATTCAGCGCAAATTCTCAGCGCGGTTCTACAGAAGTGTGACAGCAAGTCCTTCAACAGTAAAGCTTCGACGCTCCAGATATTATTTGTGAGGATTCATCTTCATCGTTTTTCACTACAGAAAAACTACAGCCAAATTAAATATGCATTCGCTGCGGAACTAAGCAGAAGCACCTTACAAAGAATTGCTATGCCCTAAAATTAAATTATTAAAATGCAAAAAATGTGGAAAAATAGGCCACATTTCTAAAGTTTGCAAATCTACGACTGCAGCACGACCTTCTCCTGTTACACGAAGGGGACCTACACGAGAAGAATTTGACGCAGCTCGCACTTACATAGGGCAGCCGGAAAGGAGCGGTTGTCAGGGCTACGTCGAAAGAGAAGATGTGTCAATGAAGAGTTCAAGTAAGCCTCTACAGCAGTAGAACGAAGTTATTCTACAAAACCCTAGGAACGATACTTGTGACGGTAAATCTGTTCATAATTTCTCTGATGTACAAACTAATTACGCGTTATTTCAATCACATTGTATTCCTCAAAGTGTCACAAAAATTGCTCCCTCTGTTGCGCTAAACAATCGTAAATATGTTACTTCTAGAGATAGAGTTCATCCTAAATATTCTGTGTCCAGGTCTAAGCCTATGTATGTAACTCAATTTGATGTCGGTGATCATGTTCTTGCTCTGAATTTTAGAAATGGTCCCAAGTGGCTGAAGGGAATTATTGTTAGTAAAGTGGCCGTTAATATCTTTCATGTTCAAATATTAGCATTAAATGTAATCTTGAAGAGACATTCAAATCAGTTGTTGCACAGTAGTTTGGGATCTATCCGTAGCGGGGAAACAGAGACTCCTGCTTAGCCTGTTAGCAGTTCCCCTGTGCAAAATTAACCTCGTAGATCAAGTAGAGTAACTAAACCTGTAATGCGAATACGTTGTTGAGCTCTTCCTTCTTTTTGTCATATATATTCATCTAAAGGGAGGGAAGTTGTTATATAGTGAAGTAGGCATCGTTGGGTTTATGGATTTCCGGAGATGAGGTTTGCGCGTCTTGCCGGATGCCTTATTGCGTTCAGGTCAGATGTCTTTATGGGACCTCCGCCGGAAGCTGTGCCTTTGGGGCACATCGCATTGGTATGCACCGGAAGAGCATTGTTTAACTTCCGAGCGCTATAGCTTATAAGCAGAGTCGGTGTATGGATGATTCAGTACAAGAATAGGAACCTAGCTAAGAGTTTCCTTTCCTACTCCTGAAGCTAACGCTTCAGATCGGTAGTTACAGTTACCGATACTGTAGTTTGCAGCTACAATTACTAATCCTAATATCGTGATGAAAAACCACGATATAACAATCTCCCACCATTTTACTGTATGATTTCTTTTTGATGTTTTTATTACAAAAAATCACTAAAAACATGGATATTAATATATTATAGGTGACCAAAAAAATTATGCTGTTTTTTTTAAAAAACATGTTCTTTTACAAATAATCATCTGTGAGAAAACCTGGATATGAATATATTTTATGTGATCAAAAACAACATGCTGTTTTATTTTACATGTTTTAAATAAAAAATTGTCTTAAAGTCATGGATATTAATATATTTTATGTCACCAAAAAATCATTGTTTTTATTAAAAACATGTTTTTTTTACAAAAAAGTCATTCATTTATTGGTCATGACTTCTTTTTAAAAAAAACATGGATATTAATTTATTTTATGTGACCAAAAAGCATGCTTTTTGAAAACAAGATTTTTAACGACAAAAAACATGACTAAAAAACATATGTGTTAATATATTTTATCTGACAAAAAACTGACATTTTTAAAAACCATGTTTTTTCACAAAAAGTCATTAATATCCATATTTTTTAGTCATGATTTTTTTGATAAGATAACATGATTTAAAAAAACCAGCATGGTATTTTTTGCACATAGAATATATTAATATCCACATTTTTTGGTCATAATTTTTCTGTAAAAAATATGTTTTTAAAAAAAACAGCATGGTTGTTTATGGTCAAATAAAGTATAATAATATCCAAGTTTTTTAGTCATAACTTTTTTGTAACATAAACATGTTTAAAAACAGCATGGATTTTTTGGTCACATAAAATATATTAATATCCCTTAGAACTGTACCGGGTCTTAGAATGAAATATCTACAAAGAATCTATTCACTCTATAAAACATTTTGGAGACCAGCTCCATCCTCAGTAAGTCATTCAGTAGAATGTGGTAAAAGGAACAGTGAAAATTCACTGTCTATTTTACCACATTTTACTGAATGACTTACTGAGGATGGAGCTGGTCTCCTCTCCGAAAGGTTTTATAGAGTGAATAGATTCTTTGTAGATAATTTATTCTAAGACCTAGTAAAGTTCTAATAAATATGATTTCAATATTAACAGCATTCTTTGTTTATAAGTTTCTAAAGACAATTCAATTAAAGAAAAATGAATCTCCTGATATTTCATCCATGTATTTTTAGTCATGATTTTTTTAATGTTTTTAAAAAGAAACGATTTTTTGGTCCCATATAATATAATAATAGCCATGTTTTTTTAGTCATGATTTTTCTGTTAAACACAATGTTTTTCAAAAAAACAGAATTGGATTTTTTAGGTCACATAAAATATATTAATATCCATGTTCTTAACTCATAATTTTTTGTATAAATAACACGTTTTCTTAAAAAAAGCATGTTTTTTTTGGTCACATCTCTATCAATGACCATAAGTAAAGATATGTTATTATAACATCATTTTGGAAGTTGAAGATCATTCACATGTATTGTAAAATAAATGAAATATCAAAACATGAAACTGCAGAATATGAAAAATTTCATAAAACCATTGAAAACCATCAATTAAGAAGTATGCTGTTTTATTTTGTAATCTGACATGCAAACAAATAATTTAATATGGTTCTTTTTCTTGCTCAGTTATTTTCAGACAAAATATTTAAAAAAATCTATATTTTTTTGGCCATGGTTTTTTTAGGAAAAAAAGTGTTTTTTTTTTTAAAACAGCACGGTTTTTTTGAGTCACATCTTTAGGTATGACAACTGAAAAAATAACATTGGGCACAAAAGAAATTGTAAAGCACTATGTCTAGGGTAGCAATAGTGTGATCCTGTGGTGATCTCCCTATCATTAAATAAACAAACTCAACCTGAACCTAATACCTATCCTATTCTGCACGAGGGATCTGTGGTACAAAATGGCACGTTCAGATTATAAGTGAGCAGTAAAATTTGCTAAAGCCGATTATCAACTAAATTGTTCACAGTATATTCAAAATTAGTTGACCAATTGTGCCATAGTTTGTTATATATAACCAGAAGAAATAAAAAAACATAATCTAAATGTAGAAGTATCATTATTCATTCATTCATTGATGAACTCACACACAGGCATCTTGATGAAAATTTTTTTTAAGAATTCACATCAGTTAAAATACTAATTAGATTTAATGGAATACACTATGTAGTGTCAGGGTCAGGATTTCTTGTGTTGTTATTCTGATATTATCAATATGGGAAAGCCCACCTAAGATACTGCTACCTATATAATGCTTAGGCAGTCAGGCATTCAGAGATAGAAGGTATTTGATATTCTGATTTCAGTCTCACTTAAGTCATTGTCAGGCTATTGTTGTAGATGCTGACTTGTGCCTATATAATTTAACAGGAGGGAAAATAATTCTCTTCGCATAACTAAACTCTCGTATCACAGATACTTGAGAATCACATATCCGTCTCAGATTTGAAAATTTCAACAGCCAGAATTCTTCGGCTCTAAAACTTCAAAGCTTGATTAGCTCGCAGCTAGATAATTCTTCGGCTCTAAAAACTTCAAAGCTTGATTTTATATCGGCTTAAATTTCAACAGCTCGAATTTCATTTTGGCTCTAGATTAGATTATAAGTTAGTTTAAGCCTCCCTAACCGCTACAAAAATAGAGCGTATCAAAGAGAGGAAGGAGGAAGGCACCATTTAGTATGGAGATAAGAAAATGAGGAATCTATGCTGAAGGGGCATAGAAACAGTAAGATGAGAAAGAAGTTCATGAAATAAGATAAAAGTTGAAGAAGAAAGTGAGAGGTGCTGAAAAACAGGACAGCAGTGAACCGAAAAAAGGTGGTCCTTAACATAACAAAAAAAAAAAAAACTTATTTCAACAAAAAGGAAGGCCTACCTAACTCTCAGCTCGGGCCCTCACATGGTTCCCCTGGGAGCGCTAATTCATTTTGGCTCTAACTTTCTAAGCCTGTTTTACCAGCGCGAAAAACTTAGCTTGATTCGTCTCGACTCATTTCGAAAGCTTGAAAAACCAGCTCAAATCTTCAAACCTTGTTACCAGATCGGACTGCAAAAATTACTGAATAATATTCGCAACTTGGAAACTGTTGATAAGCCCTCGCCTTAATAAAATAAATACTCAGCAACTGACTTCTCTCATATCCCTGAAAAATCAGGAAGATTTTCCGGAATAAAAGCCTTGGAACTTACGGCCCTCAGAATCCTAAAATAGGGAAACTATCTAACTTTTGGCGCCCAAGAGGATACAGCCAAACGGAATACTTAACAAGTGGCAAACGAACAGGGACTGCCATACGAACTATTTAACAGTCATCATTTCAACTATTCCACTATCTAATGCGCTTGAAACACAGCATATATACACTCTACAGCAAAACTGCTTCAATTGTTTGGCCTGCTTTAGTTTCCCCACTCACTACACATGAACATTTATTCACATTGTCAATTTTCTGACCCTTTTTTGCTTCTAATGCCTGCATATTCCAGCGTGTTTAAGCAGCCTTGATCTTCCACAAAATTTCAGGACAATGTGAAGTTATTTTCTGCAGTGTCAATACAACTATTTGAAACTGTTCCTTTCAGACAATTGTCATCAATGAACCGTACAAGTCTTCTTCCCATTCATGAAACTTTTTACATTTAAAATATACAGATTATATTCTTCCTCTAAGGTTCAAAGTTGGTAAAGAGCCCAGCTTTAAAAAGAAATCCAAATAAACCCAGATTTTTGCCAGGGTAGGGGGATTGAATATTATTGATTTCTTCATCTTCATTCTGGAATGGTTCCAATTTCTTGACTGCATAACTTAATACTTCTACTAAATAGGTAAATAGGACCGAAATTCAAATAAGAAGTACAATCCACTAAAGTATCAATGAATGCTTCTATTTTATCCTAAGAGGAGTGTCAGTAGTTCATGAATGCATCTACATTTTTCTGAATATAAGAAAAGATTAGATTAGATTATAAGTTAGTTTAAGCCTCCCTAACCGCTGCAAAAATAGAGCATATCGAAGAGAGGAAGGAGGAAGACACCATTTAGTATGGAGATAAGAAAATGAGGAATCTATGCAGAAAGGGCATAGAAACAGTAAGATGGGAAAGTTAATGAAATAAGATAAAAGTTGAAGAAGAAAATCAGAGGTGCTGAAAAACAGGACAGTAGTGAACCGAAAAAAGGTGGTCCTTAACATAACAAAAAACATTTTATTTCAACAAAAAGAAGGCCTACCTAACTCTCAGCTTGGGCCCTCACATTTTTCCCCTGGGAGCGCTAATTCCCAAAGATACAATAGTTGTATCCCCCTGAGGGGTGAATATAAGAAAAATAGAGGATATAAATCATCAAACACAAGGAAACCTACAAACTTGGAATAGCAGATGTTAGTTGTATGTTATTTAGCCCATTAGCAAGATGGTAATTGGATGATATGCACAATGAAATGTGTCATGCATGTTTGGCGATTTATATTTACTTACCATAAATTAAGAAAATTCAATAAAATTACAAAAGCAACCATAAAAATTTGCAAAGTGTTTTAAATCTTGCACAATTGAGACTTGCCCAGCTAAGGTGAATAAGGTATTGCACTTTCAAGGTCAATAAAAACTTATTTTAAATTTTCAATTCGAATATGATTTTGTTACTGTGTAATTGAATAAAAAGTACAGTGGACCTCCGGGTTACTGCATCCCTAGCATTTTTTTCATGTCACAAAGTGAAATACAAAGTTTTTTGTCCTCTTGTTACGGTATTTTTCCCATTTCATGTAATCACCAATTTCTCTCGCACGGTCAAAAAACTCTAAAATATGAACTTGGATGTCGGTGTGCGTGCATTTGAATATGAGCCTCATACTACGCTCATGTCACTATATGTGTCACTGCATAGGTAACTAAGATGCTGGTCAGCTATTAGTCAATGTCACAGCATCACCAAGATGCTGATATGCTTTTGCTTGCCATACAATTTCGCCTTATGATCCCAACTTTGGAATGGATTAATGTTGTATGGTGGGGGTCCACTGTATCTTTACCACCATACAACATAATTTTTATCAGTATCTTTAATTTTGTGATTTTTGTGTCACCAAAAGCCATTTTGTGGTGCTATACCTTAAAGCATTGTCAATTAGATTGGATTGAATGTTGGTTTAAGCCTCCCTAACTGCAACAGAGGCATTCCAAATGGAAGGAGGGAGGCATCATACCTATTATGGAATTAAGGGAAGGTGGAATCTATGCACAAGGTGCATAGAAACTAAGTTGAGAAAGAAGTTCATAAACTAAGATAGTGGTAGAAGAATAGAGATGTAGGTACTAAAGAACAGGACAACAGTGAACTGAAAAAAAATAATCCACAACAAAATCAAGAACCCTTTATTTCAAAGAAAGGAAAGCCTGATTAACCTGAAGCTCAGGACCTCACATATTTCTCCTGGGAGCACTAATTCCCAAAGATACAATAGTTGAATCCATTTAGGAGATGAATGCATAGTCACTAACATATGTCAATGTCAAATAAAAAAATAAGAGCATTTTAATTCAACAATGCAGTAAATACAATTTGATGCTGTTTACATTGTAGACATTGATGCCCGAGAATCATCAACATCTACATTAGCTGATTCTCCTTTGATGCATTTAAAAAACTGATCGTATGTGCACTGAAGTGTCTTATTTTCTTCAAGGATTAAATTATAGGGAGCAAAAGCCCCAATTTTCTCAGAAAAGCATTGCACATTTGGATCCATATCCTCGAACCTAACCAGACCTTTTTTGATTAGTGCAAATGCTTCCAGCATTTTCTTGATGGTGAAGACCTGTGCAGTGAAGTTCCATCAAATCCTTTGTAAGTAACTCCCTGTCTTTTTCAAATGAATCGGTAATCTCTTCCTCCAAATACATATATATCTCTGTGCTTTGTGTAACCTACGCTTCATTAACAGGAACAGTTTCAAAGCCCCTAAAACCATGCACAAATTTCAGGCATAGCTTTTCCCATACATGACTACTCAAAGCAGTAATCTAAGCATCATTCCATACTGCTGGTACATTCTGCACAAGTCTATAGATATCATTGCCCTTCTAAATGTCACCAAAGTGTGATTTGTCCATATCAATTGCAGCCATAGCTTGCCGTAGAGTACACTTCATACAAAACTTGAAGATAGCAATTATTCCCTGATCCGTTGGCTGGAGAAGCGATGTAGTGTTAGGGGGAGTGTATAACAGTAGTATTGGGTAGAGAATCTTCTATGTATTGTGGGTAGCCAGGAGCATTAGCTGAGAGAATTAAAACCTTCAATTAGAAGGAATCCCCTTTACCTCACAATACTTCTCTGTTACTGGTATAAAATTATTAAAGAAACTAAGCTTAAAAAAAAACAGTGACCCCAGCTTTCAAGTTAGCCATCCATATAACAGAGAGAAATGCTCAGGGTATGTTCTTTAGAGCAAAGGAGTTGTGTGCATGATAAACAAACAAGCTTTAATTTAAGATCTCCAGCACAACTACCTCATAACATAATAGTCACACATTCTTTTGAAACTTTGAAGCCTGGAATTATTTTCTCTTCCTTGCAAACAAATAAATGATCTGGCAATTTCTTTAAAAATAATTCTGTTTTGCCTACATAAAAAATTTGATCCCAAAAACCTATTTTCTTTAACAATCTTCTAAGTAACAGAAAAATCCACTGCTGCTTGTTCATCAGCTGATATGCTTATACCTGGTCTTCTATGGAAGTGATAATTTCTGCTTTTACATCTCACGAAACATCCAGGATTTGCTCTGAAACCTACATCTTTCTTGTCTGAATATTTTATTCCTGTAGGTCCTCAAAAAACATCACTGCTTTTTTCTGAATGAGACATTGAATAAGATAAGCATTTCAAAAATTTTAAAAAACTAAAAAAAAATTCATTTCTTTTAATATCTTACCTCACTTCTTGTTAATGAAAGAGTTCTTAATTTATGGGTCTAAAGATGAGGCATATGTTAAAATTTTATCTTTATTATGCACACAATTGTAGATAATTGTTTGACTCACTCCAAAAAATCGTGCAATCAATATAACTTTTTCATCATCATGTCAAGTAAAATGTATATAGAGTTTCACAAGACATTAGTGCACATTTGGAAAAGCCTTTCTATTGTCCACTGTACTTCTTGTCCCTATTTATTACTTCCTCACAGCCAAACTGCGATAAAATCTCCATTTTACTTGCTTCTCTTTTGGGCATTGTCACCACTACCATCACAAATTAAACGCTTATTTTTAAGCATTCAAGTGTTGTGAATCATTGAAACAACCCTCTAAATTGATGTTGTCAAATTTATTTCTTAACGAGTAGGCTGAACTACTAATTCTCAAATGCCTTGTGTAGGGCTGCTAACAGCAAAGAAATTTGTCTCTGCTATTTAAAAATTAAATCATCTTCTCATATAAACATTAAATTTTTTCTTTAAAAAAACATTGTACCTATATCCTAAACAAACTAATAACTTTCCTAAATGGGCTTCAAAGTATGGAAATTCTGTTCACAAAAAGTCAAAGAAACATGGACAACTTTTAGCGTTATAATTTAAAATGAAATGCCAGATTGATGCTTCTAAAATTGTGGTACCTTTGGTTACAATTTTTATGGATTGCAAATTTAAATTTCCCTTCCAGGCTTCCATTTTTCGTGGACAAGTCTTCATGCCGCACTTCGTAATTGCATTTTTCATGGCGATAACTTAACGACAGCATCTCATAAAGGAGTCGCATGGTTCCTCCCTCGCATAACCACCACCACTTAAGCCCCTTTAGCCCGTTCATTCTTTCAGTAGCGTCCGTCTGGAAAGCATTACTTAATGAATTTGCTCATGATTTCTTTGTGACTTTCCCACGTGGTTTGTGATTTTCCCACGTGGTTTGTAATTTATACGTGGTTTATAATTTTTACACGTGGTTTGTGATTTTCACATGAGGTTTGTGATTTTCACATGAGGTTTGTGATTTTCACATGAGGTTTGTGATTTTCACATGAGGTTTGTGATTTTCAAATGTGGTTTGTGACTTTCAAACGTGGTTTGTGGTTTTCACATGTGGTTTATGATTTTCACATGTGGTTTATGATTTTCACATGTGGTTTATGATTTTCACAAGTGGTTTGTGATTTTTACACGTAGTTTGTGATTTATACCCATGGTTTGTGATTTTTACATTTTTACATAGGGTTTGTGATTTGAGTACTATGCAATACTGTGTACTGTATTTAGAAATGCGGTATGAACAGTATAATTGTGATAGACAATGCCTTCCAAAATGATGAAGGAAACCAGCAAGAACATAATTACGATTAAGACAAAGAAGGAGATTATCGAGAAGCATCGCCATGATGAGGGTGCATGACTGCCAAGTTTTCAATAGCTCAAAGTCGATGATATGCATGATGTTAAAGAAAAAAGCTGAAATCAAGGCCGTTAAAGTAGCGACGGTTGGAACGAACAGATGGATGGAATGCATTATTTTACTTTTAAAACATTCTTACAGAAAAATCACTTTGGGATACAAATTGTTTGGGTTACCAGGTGGCAATCAAAATAATTTGAATTTGTAACCCAAGGTACCACTTGACATGAAATGGAAGTTGAGAATAATAATAAAACCCAAAAATTAAATTTTTTTCTTTACTTTTCACTAAGTTTTTATTGGTTAAAAATTTATTTCAAATAAATTTATATATCTAGCAGCTGGCAAAAGCCATTAGCTACATTGTGTTTCTGTTGCCATTATTTTTTTCTGTTTCTGTTTGGAATGTAAATTAAAGAAAGAGAAAAGAAAAAATTTATTTCAAATAAAGATGTGACAAAAAGCTAATCAGATTAGATTAGATTATTAGTTAGTTTAAGCCTCCCTATCCACAACAAAGGCAATCCAAAGAGAGGAAAGAAGAAGGCACCATTTAGTATGGAGTTAAGGGAACGTGGAATCTATGCAGAATAGGCACAGAAACAGTAAGATGAGAAAGAAGTTCATGAAACAAGATCAAAGTTGAAGAAGAAAGTAGTAGGTGCTGAAAAACAGGACAGCAGTGAACCGAAAAAAGATGGTCCGTAACAAAATAAAAACCTATTCTATTTCAACAAAAATAAAGCCTACCTAACCTTTAGCTCAGGCCCTTACATAGTCCCCCTGGGAGCGCTAATTCCCATAGATACAATAGTTGTATCCCCCTGAGGGGAAAAAGCTTATCATTAATTTTTAAAATAACTTAAAAGTAAGGATCCTTGTATGATACACACATATGAGTATTGTAATATCCAAGTTTCAAGTCAAAACAAATGATTAAGAGGCAATGTATGATGTTGCCTAATCTAGAATTGATAATAAATGTAATTAAAACTTGTAGACAAAACACAATTTTATTGATGATAGGTTGTTGAAAACTCTTTGTAGTGCACATTTGCCAGGGTTGGCACATAAAAAACCCACCCAAAAAAGCCCAAAAAAACCCACACTTAAAAACCCACTAAATAGTGGAATTTTTTAGGGTTTTTTGGGTTTTATTACTGTTATGTAAATTTTATTTGTTTTCAAGCTTATAGAATCAAAATGAGCTAAATATTTATCTTGTCAAAATAAGTATCTAAGTCATGTGCATGACTATGACAAGAAAACATTGAAAAACAAAACACCAACCCTATACAAATCAAATTAGAGAAACCTTAATCACAAAAAACTCGAGGGACTAATATATTTTAATAATTCCATTTCCGAAGTAAAAAAAAAAATTTAGAAACAAATGCAGTTTGACTACTTAATATAGAGACTTCTGAATTTTTCCTGTCTTCTAGACTAGACTGCTACTACAATACTACTGTGTTTCTCTTTCTACATCCACTGCCATTTCATTGTTGTCATCCACATCATGATCATTTGTGAGGTGGCGATATACTGAGACGATTTCTGTGCGCGTTCTGATCCTAATCTATTTCTCAATTTATTCCACACAATTCCAAATGTTGAGAAAATTCTCAATGGATCCTGAACTTGCAGGGCAAGAATTAAGATTGCTTTTAAACTTGCAGAAACCCTCTGCCAGTGTTTTTTCATGAATCTGCATTTTCTGCTGTTTCATGTCTTGAATATCCCACCATCAACAAGGAGTCATTGTCTTAGTGATATTCTCATTAAACATGTGTTTTGGGAAGATGTTGGAGTCCTTCAATTTATAGGAGTAAAGTGCACCAATGAACTCCGGATTGTACTCAGCCAACCATTCTTCAATATCAGTCTCCTGTGAAATCTTTGCCTTAAATGTTGTAAAATGAAACATCAATATCGAGTTCATTATCTTGTTGATCAGTCTAATGTGAAACTAGGCTAAGTGAATTAGGTTAAACATTATTGTACACCCTAGAATAATGTAATGGTAGGATGCCCTAGAAGTCGCAGAACTTATTCGGGCCCACAGGTAGCTATACTCAAATTTGACCATTGTATTAGACTTAAGAAACATTCTACCTCTGTATCACCTGTGGTAAATAAATTGTTTAAATTTTTTAAATTGAAATAAGTCTAACAATTATAGTCAGATGGGGCAAGACAACCGCAGCTATTATGGGGTGAGAAAGTAAAGAAACTACTGGCCTATGGGGAGCATTCAAGCTGCACTGGAACAAATTTGACTGTGGAATCTGTCAGAGCATTTACTTCCAATCATTTTAGTATTTGTTGCTATCCTGTACTGCGAAAAGTAAATTTTTTGGCAAATTTAAAAAAAAAATTTGGCCTGTCACTACATGTTGTAACATGTAACAGTGTGGTTGACTGACTTGACTTGCGCTGCTAAGCACTCCAGCTCACACAATACACATGTAAAGTTATTAACAGCATGACTGTTAAGTGATGTGCAGCTGTCTTGCTTCAAGTTGCTTGTGGTGGTTACTTATGATCTGCATGGTGCTTCCCTCTCACATGACTTGCGCCTGTCTGCTGCTAAAACAACTTACTATGAATTGACGAGCATAGCAATTCTCTTTGGACATCTTATATCTTACAGACTGCAGGGCTATGTCTCTATGCATATGGTAATTGGTAAATGGTAATTGTGATGGACAAACTTAATTCACATATTGTTCATATAATGTAATAATTATTTAATTCATATAATAATGTGATATAATGTTGGAAATAAAGTAATCAAATAACAATATTTACTCAATAAGTGTATGTATATAAATCTGAAATAGGGGCAACGGGAGTTGTGTGAAAACTCTTTTACAAAAACAGGTATTACAAAAAACCCAAGTAAGCCCAAAAAAACAATAAAACCCATAAAACCCAATTTAACCCAAAAAACCCAGGTGGGTTGGGTTTTTATAAAAAACCCTGGGTTTTTTCCATCTCTGACATTTGCATTGAAATACAAGCTCATAGACTTGCAATACAAGAAATTTATTCAAAGTAAAAGGGTTGGATAAAAATAATTCTGCATCTAAGGCAATGAGGTTGACACTCAGACCTATATCTTTACTACTATGTCTTAACTAGTATTCCAATCAAGGGATTTAAAAAAAAAATTTTTTTAGCAACCCACAAAATTATGATATACTATGTTAATAATCGTGGAACAAATGAGTCTATCTAAGTCAGAAATACTTAAATAATTGTTCCACCATAGCTACCAAGACATGCACAACTTAACTGGAGTTATGTGTGAAATTAACCACCTAGACCCGCTTGTCATAAAATACTCAACAGCATAAAAAATTATATGATAATTTGTAATACACACGCTTAACATGTACATTTTAGGATATGATTAGGAGAAGAAAACATTGATGCCTTAGAAAGTTAACACATTAGACAATGTTACATTATTTTTTCAGTTACATTATTTTTTTAGAATGCCATGATGCAAATGTCTTTTATTGATAGGCACACATATGTGCCATGAAGGTCCAGTTTATTGCATAGATTAGATTAGTTGTTAGTTTTAGCCTCCCTACCCAGCAACAATTGCGATCCAAAGAGAGGAAGGAGGAAGCACCATTTAGTGTGGAGTTAAGGAAATGCGGAATCTACGTAGAAAGGGCATAGAAACAGGAAGTTGGGAAAGAAGATTATGAAACAAGATCAAAGTTGAAGAAGAAAGCAGTAGGAGCTGAAGAACAGGACAGCAGTGAACCCAAAAAAATTGTCCTTAACATAAAAATATTTTATTACAACAAAAAGAAAGCCTACCTAACTCTCAGCTCAGGACCTCACATTGTCCCCCTGGGAGCACTAATTCCCATAGATACATTAATTATATCCCCCTGAGGGGAGTTTATTGCATATATAAAGATGGAGAGTAAACATAAAAGTGTATCCTCTAGCTGGTTCACCCATTCCAAGCAGCAGGATACTTACTGGAGCACACAAATTTTGAAATGATCTACATATAGTAGCTGCCGTTGTTCACGACACGTCACTTCTCCTTGCTATAAATAATCCTGCCAAATGGAAGGAATGAACTTGTGACTATATGTAGTTTCTGTTGCTTGATAGGGTCAAGTTGGACCTAATTTTTTTAAATATAGGAATGAAAATGGCATATTTTTAGTTTATTTGGAATCGCACATACAAAATGACAGAGGAGTAAGTTTCAATTTGAAGAATTTCCAAAATAAAGACTTGTATTGGATTTTTATTTTTGACATATACTGACGTTTTTTCTAGAGTACTTACGTAAAAATAAGTATGTCGATAGGCAGCAAATATGTGTTTTACGATCACGGATGGAATGATACATCTTAATATAACTTATTTCTCAGATACAGAGTTAAAAGCTTGAACAGAATATAGAAGTATTTTGCTTACAAAAGCATGTAAGATTTACAAAATGAAATTATTACTTTTACTATTATTAGAGCAGATTATAATTATAACTGATATTATTAGAAAACAATAAATTTCAGCATATCAATAAATTTCAACTCACTGGGAAAACAAACAAAAAAATGATAGCAAAGCAGGTAAAGGAGCAAGTCTGGCACCTCTCCTGTCCCGCAATCACCAAACCATATGGCGTGTAGATATTGGGAAGTAAAGGGTTTCTTCTACAATTGTCACAATCAAAAGTTGTGATGTCACACATGAAAATTTTTGCCCAAAAAAAGATGGCACCTAAAAAAATTTTAATTATGACTTTAAAGATTTTCTTCCTATAATCTATAAAATATTCTGCATCCAATGACACTAAAATCATCACTGTAGCGTGAAAACTGTGGTAGGAGATGCATTTTGTAACCCCCCAAAATTCAGTTTTTATGAATATCTCGTTTTCTTTAAAGAAAATCATATTTTTCTATGAGAGATGAATGATTCCAAAATGCATTTACTAACAGTACACCAAATTTCAGTAATACCATTGCTCTAGGTTCAATAATAAAAAAAGTGCTTATGGGGAATGCCCTCCTTAAAATTGTCTGAGGAACTGAAAAGGATGCCAGACAACATGCTTTAGCACGCAGTCTTTAAATTGAAGCCACCGCTTATGTGTAGCAGGCGGAATATAACAGCAACTAAATATAGACGCTCCACTAAATGGGATCATTTGTGGGACAAACTATATATAGTTCAGCAGCTTGGAATGGGTTAATTGAAGTTGAATGGTGCTTGTTTGTTCATGGAAGCAAGATAGATAGCAACATTTTTAGGGTGGCAAACACTTATGACAGTTTACACATACATTCACATATAAGCATTGGATTTCTTTACATCAGAATATGTTAGAATTGCTTGCTGCGGTAGATGTTAAAATATATCATTTTGAGTGGGCGTGAAAAAATACATAAAAGGAAGTTGACTGCCTTACAGAGGATGCTTTAACTTGCACATCAATTCCATGAGATTTCTTATTTAAATGCTGGAAAATAACATAGGGAGAAAATTTTAAAAATATGTTTTTTATAGGCAAATGCAGGTTGCTTGATAAAAAATTTTGCAGAAACGGTTTGAATTTAAATGTATGAATTTGCACACATACATATATATATATATATGTATGTATATTTACATATGCATACATACCAACATTCACAGATACTAGGATACAAACATGAAATAAGTTGTCTTTTCTAAATAAATATTTCAACAAAAAGATCAGTAAGTGGAGGAGCATCTTATTTAACATGTATGGGTGATCACACAACAAATTTGTTTTTATATAAACGCTTTACAATAATACAGAGAAATGATGAGTTATGGATGACAAGTGGGATAACATCAACATTGTTAATTTCACAGCACATCTTCTCTAATAATATCTATAATCAGTCAATACCGAGTTTATTGCGCTCACGGGAATTAAAAATTCTGTCCCAAAGAACCAAGGGGATCAATTCAAGATTTCAATTTTTTTCATTCGATTCGTTTGAAATTTGGCCAGTAAATGTATTTGTTGAGAGTAAATTTATTTACCCTTGTAACTTTTTTGGTTTAGGCCTTATTTTTTTATATAAAAAAATTAGTTCTTTTGTACATTTTTATGAATATTGCAAAGATTTAGAAGTCATTGAGCTTTTATGCTAGAACAAACCCAAAGACAGTTTTAGAATCCTTGTAACATTTCTAACAAAGGACGGTAGAAATTATTCATATATAACCTTTTGTTTTTTTTATATGCTAAATTTGATCACTAACTAAAATATACACTAATTTTGGGTTTTGAGCTTGAAACCTTCTGCTGTATTTTTGTTAGAAATGTTCCAAGGATTCTAAAACTGTCTTTGTTTTTGTTTTGGCAAACAAACTCACTGACTTCTATTCATGTGAATGTTGACAAATAAGGGTTTGATAGTAATAACCCCAAAATAAATTTTTATTTAAACTGTAAAATAATCAACAATTTATATAATTCAATGCTGTTTTTATTTTTCTTTCCATAAACTCTATGCTTTACTTCACATTCACACTGTGTTATGTAATTTACAAAAAAAAAATTTTAGAAAAATTATAAACTTATTTTTGGTGTCAGATTCTTATGAAATTTGATTTTTATAAGTAATTTATAAAAAGAAACACAATTTCTTCAATTAATTTTTTCGATTCAGGCATTAGTTTTTTGAAAAATTCAACATGTTTTTTTTATTGATATTTCAAAGGAATATAACTCATTGAATTTTTATGCTAGAACAAAAAAAAAGACAGTTTTAGAATCCTTGGAACATTTCTAACAAAAGTACAGTAGAAACTTTTCCATGTCATGAAATTGAATATTCATGATTTTAGGTCCCCTTACACCTTCCTGGGGGGGGGGGATCTAGTGTCCGTAGCACCATAAAATTTCAGGGCACAATAATCCATCACCTAAGGATCCTTTTTCAACAAAAAATAACCCCCAAGTGGCCCACGGGAGCCAAATGTGCCCCGAAGTGATCCCCTTAAGGACACATTTTTGAACATTTTTTCATAATTGACGTTTTGCTTGCTGATGCGTAATTTATGATTTATTAAACTTTAAATTTATAGAAACGTTGTATATAACAATGAAGAAATGCACACCTTAATATGCTGTAATATTGTATTGACATGATTATAGGTTAGATTAGATTAGATTAGGTAATATTAGGTTAGTTGAGTAAACTAGCCTAAACTAACCTAAATAATGCTCCCTAAACGGGAGCAAAACGTCATTCACGCAAAATTTTCTTACGTGTGCTCCCTTACTGATTATTGGAAACCAAATATATAAATTCCGTGAGCGCATCAAGTTTAATATCAACACTATACTCACATCACTTATTCAGAATGATAAATATTAGCGCATTAACTTCGTAGTTGATTCCAATTTGAAATTCAATCCTAACTGAGATGAATATGATTGGTTGTGCATGTAAACTGAAGTACTGAAAATTAGGAGATTAAATGTTTCTTAGCTTACCCAACTTGAATAATTCAAATTTAACTTTACAATGAACAATATTACTTTGAAATAAATGGTCAATATTGAGTTTAATGCGCTCACGGAAGTTAAAAAATCTGTTCCTAAGAATCACTAAAGGAGCTCATTTAAGAACATTTTACATGAATGACATTTTACTTGCTGATGTGTAATTTTTGAGATATTCAACTTTGAAGTTATAGGGACCTTGCATCTATAAGTGAAGGAACAGACACGTACATATGCTGTAATATGGCGCTGACGTAATAATGGGTGAGGTTAGGTTGGGTTGGGTAATGTTAGGTTAGTTAAATAAACTAACCTAAAATAATATAAATTAACCTAAAATAGCTTACCTTTACTTAACCAAACCGACACTGTTTTCTCTCGCCAAAAAAGTGTGTGTCCCATCAATGTGGCAACTAACCAACCAACTATATAATGTTAATTCTACCTGAACTTAATTGTTATATCTTGAAAATTATGCATAAGCAAACCAAATGTCATTCATGTGAAACATCTTTAAATGTGTTCTTCTACCAATTCTTGGAAGCCAAATTTATAAATTCTGTGAGCGCACATTAAGGAGAGCGAACGCCAGTTCCCTATGATTTTTCTGAAGTAAAAAGCTTCCAGTTTGAAATAAGCTTTGAGGTATTCAGAGCATGTTTGTAGCATTTGAATAGAAAGGTATGGCCTATGAAGTTTTTGGAATTTACTCAAAAATTCCCCTCGCCGGTCAAAAGAAATTGCTTCAAAGGTCAATTTCTCAGCCAATAATGCAGATAGAGATGAATGTTTTTCCGGTTAGATTCACAATAAACAGCTGTCAAAACGTTACGGATAGTTTTTTGATTTAGCTTCAGAAAATTTTTTACAATTTTTGACAATTCATGAAAAATTCTTCACAATTTTTGCATAAAAAATTTGTACAAAATATTTTTACTCAATTTAGCAAAAAAAACATGCTGGAACATATTATTGTAATCACATTGCTTTCAGTGATGCAATAAAGATGACCCATCGGAGAATACCTGTGGCTGAAATTGAGCGTTGAAGTTCAGAAAATTTTAATTCTTCAATGCTCAATTTCAGCCACAGTTGTTCTCCGATGGAGGTCATCTTCATAGCATCACCGAGAGCAACGTGAGTACCGTAATATGTTCCAGTGCGTTTTTTTTTTCTAAATTGATTATAAATATTTTAGTATGAATTTTTAATGCAAAAATTGTACCGCGGGTTTTTTGGGGTAAATTGCGAAAATTTTATAGGCCATACCTTTCTATTCAAATGCTACAAACATGGGTCAATGTGAAACGTGATTCAATCAATGGAAAGAGGAATTTTATTCGTAAGAATCATTAAAGGAACCCATTTAAGGACGTTTTACATGAATGACGTTCTGCTCTCTGTTGCGCTTTTTTGGAATTATTCAGCTTTGAAGTTATAGGTGAAATCGTTTTCCCACACAAAATTTGCAACACAGAGTACGACCAGGTTGGGTCAGGAAAGGCAAAGTTTGGATCATGAGGTGTTAAAGTCTTTGCCAGAACTTTGTAGAAATAAAAGAATGATAGAAATTGTTAATGAAATAATAAATATTGTTATCAGTTAATAACACAAAGAAGTTGATATACTATTTCTCGTACTTGGTAAATAACAGCTACCAAAAATTGGCTTCACTTTAGAGCAATGATGCCGGTTTCATGTATCCAACTTTCTTGATTCAAACTAATAAGGTATAAATCACCTTCGTGCAATGGAGGGATAACGGTGCTAAACTTTCAACGATTGAACTCTTTAGATTTTTTATAGCTTTTTCATGTTTGAAAAGTTTGTGACGCATATAATTCAATATATTGTGTTTTGGTATTGATGATTTTTGTGCTTCACAGTTTTTAAAATAATGATGTTATTACCCATTGTTTAACTTGTTTATTACTTTAAACATCCGCAAGATATTTCGTCACAAGAAACATGCTATGTGCGAAATGTTGTTTAGAATTGTTGATGTTTATGTGAATCGAGATTGCTTATACTTTAATTGTGTTTTTATAATTGTGTTATCAGGCGTTCTTACTTATTCGCTTACTATAAAATACTGCCGGTTTTTTAGTTATTTGAAATTTACCGAGTAGTGTAGTACCTCGTGTTTTAATTTTTTAATATTGAAGAAGAAGGCTCTATAATGTTCGCTGCCTTCCTTCTTCCTACTTACTTCAATAAGTTTTATTGTTGTGTATTTTCATTCTTGGTGCTATTGCTAAACTGCCAAGTACAAACCAAGTATTGTGTACTGGTGTTGTACCAAAAAGTTCAATTTAATTTTCAATATTGAAGAAAATGGCTTTTTTTTGTTGAATCGCTTCAGCCGCCCTTATACTTTTTGCCTTGCATTGTTCTACACTTTTTGCCTTGCATTATTGCTTTAACCAGTTCTATGCTGTTGTATTTTTTTGGACTGTGGCGGACGGTGCTATCTGAGTTATTGATTAGAGTTTCTTTTTGAAATTGTTCAAACCTAAAAACTTTGTTTACGTTTTTTTTCTCGGCCTATGTTTTTTTCCGTATGATGAGGTACATGCCTCCCTTCATATATTCGTGAGCCAAGATGCGTAAAAGCGCTCGTCGTGTCTGAGCAATCGCACTTTGACTGAGCATTTCCTGCCGGTAGCACCTGACTAGCGAGCTCCGATCACCAGTAAACTGATAGAAACCTTCCAGTGTTTCCTTCCCTACCTGAAGACAACGGTAACCCCAGCCTTGGGGCTTACAGCTTTTTACGTTTTTTTTCAGTTGTCATTATTACGTTGTCACCTTTACAGTCAGCTCCATGATGGCGGCAGCAGTACCGGGTGGCGCCGGTACTGCTGCCGCCATCATAGAGCAGATGTATACACAATAGTTGACGTGACCTTAATGGGTTCCTTTCAACCTTTACTTATAATTTTCACTAGAAGAACTGTGGCTTCCCCTCACTACCCAACCTCTTTACACTTGTAATAGGAGGTTAGTTTCCATTATTTATTAAATTCTGCTTGGCGCGCCCGCTTCCTTGGCACGCGAAAGCCAAGTTCAAAGTTGAATAAATAAAAAATAATGCATCAGAGAGGAGAATGTCACTCCTATAAAACGTTCTTAAATGGGTTCCTTTAGTGATTCTTGGGAGTAAAATTCCCATTTCCTTTGATTGCATCACGCTTCACATTGACCCTAACATGCTCTGAATACCTTAAAGCTTATTTCAAACTGGACGTATTTTATTTTTATTTTTGAAAAATCATAGGAAACTGGCATTTGCTCTCCTTAAACTTGATATTGACCAAATAAATTAACCATTTGGTAAATGAATTAACCATTTGAGGATTAACCAGTAATCAATTAATGCTAAACATAGTAAATTAGATTGAAATAGACAAGTTTACTTCTATGCACTTTCAGTCATAAATGATAATTTTGCGAATTAAAGCGGTAGGTTTAGTATCGTATTTGATGACGAATGCGCTGAAATTAACAGCTACCCATTGATTTTTTAATTTTTTTTGCTTGAATCATAACGTCAAAATAAACGGTTAATGTGAAGTTTAATGCAATCACGGAAAATAAGAATTCCGATCTTAGGAATCACTATAGGAACCCATTTAAGAACGTTTTACAAGAATGACATTCTGCTCGCTGATGCGTTATTTTCGAATAATTGAACTTTGAAGTTTGCCTTGGCGCCAAAGGAAGCGAGCGCGTGAAACGGAATTTAATTAATAACGGCAGCTATTACAAACGTAAAGAGGTTGGGTCGTGAGTGGGAGGCACAGTTCTTCTAGTGAAAATTATAAATAAGGCTTCTAACCGACCCATTAGGGTGACGACCGCAATCTTGTTGACATCGGGTCCAAGATGGCGGCGCCCATGGTGGTCGCCAAGTTAGACCCGATGTAAACAAGATTGCGGTCGTCACCCTGATGGGTGGTTTAGAAGCTTTATTTATACTTTTCACTAAAAGAACTGTGGCTAACCCTCACGACCCAACCTCTTCACGTTTGTAATAGGGGGTTAGCTTCCGTTTTTAATTAAATTACGCTCGTTTCCTTGGGCGCGCGACGGCCAACTTCAAAGTTCAATAATTGGAAAATAACGCATCAGTGAGCAGAATGTCGTTCCTGAAAAACGTTATTAAATGGGTTCCTTTAGTGATTGTTTGGAATATAATTATCAATTTCCGTGATTGCATTAAACTTCACATTGACCAAATAAACTACTTTTCTTCCATACACTTTTTTGTCAAATGAATATGTAAATCTGAAGGATATGTCAGTTATCAATTTTGTAAATTTCGATGCCTTAACATAGTTAATTAGATCAAAATAAACAAGTTTTCTTCTATGCACTTTCAGTCTCAAATGAGTATTTTATTAGTTATAGCGGTAAATGACTTACAGCAACTCCAGTGTTTGAAGCGGCAAGTTATTCAAGAAGCACGTCGGACAGCAACACTGCAATGCGCACTCGCTTCCAGCGCGATCGTCATCGAAGACAAAACCAAACATACCGCTATACCTCGTTAAATACTCATTTGAGAAAAAAAGGGTATAGAAGAAAAGTTGTTCATTTCGATGTTATTACCATGATTCGAGCAACAAAAATTTAAAAATCGATGAGTAGCTGTTTATTCGAGCGCATTCGTCATCAAAGATGAAACTAAACTTACCGCTATAAATCGTAAAATACTCATTTGAGATGGCAAGTGCATAGAAGAAAACTTGTTTATTTTGATTCAAATAATTAGGTTCAGGCACCAAACAGTGGAAAATCGACAACTGGCATATCCTTCAGATTTACCAATGAATATTTTACGAGTTAGTGCGGTAGGTTTAGTTACATCTTTGATAACAAGAAAAACGGAAGCGAGACGCCATTGCAGTGTTGCCATTTGCCAGGCCAAATGAATTACTTCCCGCTTCAAAAACTTGAGTTGCGGTAACTAATTCACTGCTATAACTTGTAAAATACCTATTTACGATATAAAGTGCAGAAGAAAAATTGCTTATTTTGATCTAATTAACAATGTTAAGGCACCTAAAAATCAAACATTGATTCCCGAATAATCCTCAACATTAACCTTGATTACTGTCATATTCTTCAGATTTACCAAAATTTTACCTAAAAAATATTTTCCAATGGTTTACAAATGAAATAGCAACATGCAATCAACACATATTACCATATAGCAATAGACACATAATAAAAATTACATAAAATTAGGACTAATAGGTAGTCTAGCAGAAAGAAGTTGAAAAATTGATAATCTAAGTTTCCAGTTGAGTAACAGAAACAGGATGTAGCAAGCCAAGATGAGGTTAAATGATAAGTTATGAAGCAGATGGAGAAAAAATATACTTAGATTTTGGCTAGTAGCAATTGTGAAAAACTTCTGGACAATATTTATTTTTTGTCAGGCAAGGAAATTAATAATTTGAGGGCAAATAATCAATAAAGGAACACATTTAATAACCTTTTACATGAATGACATTCTGCTCGCTGATGCCTTATTTTTGAATAATTGTACTTTGAAGTTGGCACCGGCGCGCGCGCACCGGAGCCGTTATTTAGTTAATAAGGGTAGTTAACCCCCTATTACAAACGTAAAGAGGTTGGGTCGTGAGGGTTGGCCACAGTTCTTATAGCGAAAATTTTAAATAAAGCTTCTAACCCACCCATTAGGGTGACGACCGCAATCTTGTTTACATCAAATCCAAGATGGCGGCGCCCATAATGGTCGTTTGCCTGACATAAAGTAAATATTGACCAAACTTCTATGTCTAATGCAATAATTTAATTCTCAATGAAGGTAGAGGAAACATTAAACTAACATCACTAACATAGCAAGGCCAAGCATTCACTAAATTTTTCAACTTAGTAGCTTGAAAAATTCAGTGAATTAATTATATGATTTAAATTGTTTCACAGAATCAAAATCTTTTCAATTCAAAATTCGTCCCCAGGCCTAGCTCTATATTTGAAACATTTTGCATTACAATTTTAAGGTCAAATTATGTGGTAAACAAACTAATGGCCATGAGATCAGCTGTTTCCTAGTTTGTAGTTTAGCCTTATTCGCATCCACCTTTTAGTCTTCTACACCTGGTTAACTTTAATTAACAATGTCTAACAAATGTATATTACGTCCAAGTACAATAATTATCTCATTCAATTTCTTAAACTAACTACTACCGAGATACTACATTTAAAAAATTTTAGTTATAAGACTTTTTTTCTGTTACTATCTCAGAATTCTCAGTCTCCCAGTGACGCAATACTTGACCAGTTGCGTGAAGGTCACAACAAATGTGATTTACTTAGTTACTATGCTATGTGTGCCGCGTAACCGATCGTAAATAGTAGCTCTGTCTCCGCTGTTGTTTGGATTGCAGACAGAAGAATTACCAGTTCGACTGAGAATGTAGCTTTGGACTGAAAGTTGGTAAAGATAACCGAGTTGTCTGTTGTATGCTGATGATGTGGTTGTGGTTAGTGAATGTGGACATGAACTACAAAGGATGCTTGACAGTGTGAATTGATATAGTACAGATTTCAAGATGAACTTTAGTGCTGATAAAAGTAAGGTTATGGTTATATACAGTGATGAGACTGACTGAGACACAAATTGGCAGATTGGAGAAATCAGAATAGGTAAAAATAAAGAATACATATATCTAGGTTGTATGATAAGTGAAGATGGATGCAGTAGATCTAAAGGCCCCCTCACACGCGCAAATATATCTGCAAACATATCTGAACTGGTGCTGAATTCTTGCGTTTGTACGCTCATTTGAGGTTGGCACAGACTTCTAAAGTTCACCCAAAGTGGGGAACTTAATTTGATTATGTGAATTTGAAGCTTGATGAGCAAGCAATTTAAATGTTGAGAATTGGATTGATTGGTATTCTTTGACAAGGCAGGGTCACCAGTGCGAGTAAACGCACATTGAATTTAAATGATTTGCAATCTCAGAAGGAGTTAAGGACGGTGTTCGGACGCAATATTTCAAGCGTCTATCAATCAAACAACCAAAAAACCACGATACAGCCATCATTGGGGAGAATGAGGAAACAAGTAGCTCGCCTTATGGAGTATATTTAGGTCGTAGGTTGAACGCCGAAGTGCGAGGCTTGAGGCTGGGTTCGTGAGACGTTCTTGGGGAGAGTCCAAGGTGGTTGAAGAACTTCAGACGATGCGTTCAGCTCTGGCTTGTGGAAGCGTGTGCTGGAGTGTGAAGTTGAGGATGATGTAAGGTGGGAGGTTCCGACATTTAGTGGGTCGGCGATTGAGTGATGAGTATGGGAATAGCTACCGGTTGGGAAAACTCGGTAGGAAAAGGAGACTCTCGACCCAATGGTCTCAACTGGAGATTTTAGCGGCTTAGCTGCAGGGATGCAGGCCTTCCAGTTTAATAAGTTAGATAGGAGGGGAAACTTGGAGAATAAACTCGGAGGAAGTAAGCTCCTTAAATTAAGAGGTTAGGGTTTGGTTCCATACGTGTTTGTGAGTGCATGAATGTGTGGTCCAGTAGATCCTGTCAGCGGACATCGTGCTGGATTATTTTGTACGATAACGAGTCTATTCATACACATGTGCAAGACTGCTGCATCTGCCGCATTAACAAGAAGAACAATGGCAGAAGTCTAGTGATAAGGTCAGTGCGCAGCTCTAGCGCCCGAGTTGCAGCCTGAATCATCTTAACACCCAGAACCGGTGTTCGGGACCAACTGGTCACAAGCTCTATCCTGATATCACAAGCAGCAGCACTACTGAGTGTATAATCTAAATCAGCTAACAGCTAGAAGCAAAAATATCTACTGAGGTAAATAATGTATCAAAAGTAAATATGAGAAAAGGTGAAGCCTCTATTCACTATAATTCAGATGAGCAAGAATTGCTTCCAGGCGCAGCAGAATTACATATAAAAAGGAGCAGCATATAAAAAGACACAACAGTAAAACAAACTAAAGCTGGAAAACAAAGTTACAGTGACTTAGCAAAGGCTAACAACGCTCAATTAAATTCAGGGAAACAATATATAGCTTACACATATTGTAACTCTAGTAACCCTCTACTAGAGCACAGTATAGGTTCCACATAGACACAAATAATATATCAATAGACCAATGCAATGACACAGCAAGTTAGGTAAATAGTTCACTCACCTCTTGGATACCTTAGCTTAAATACTCAATGTGCAGTACTGTGGCTGGTCAGAGTAGAGCGGAGATAGACGGGAATATATATAGAATAGGGTAGAATAGAATTAGTACATTAGTTTAGAAATTAAGAAGTTAGATACCAACCACAGTAGGCGATTATATACACACTCCGTCAACATTTACTTGTTGTCGAACCCGAGATCACCAGCAGACTGACTTGCGAGTGTTGCTGTCTTGAGCGTTGCCAACTTTTGGTCTCTCTAACTAGAACTTACACTACTCGCTATATTACACCCCTCCCTCCTTAATTAGAAACTCCCCCTGTATCCCCAGTCCCCTTATTCTATATAGTCAATCCTAAAGGTCCATTCTCACCACAGGCTTCCGAGCCCGGGTAGACCTGCGTGAGATGCTAGCACTTGGAGGCTCGTGCATCCTAGCCTCCTGGGTGGGAATCGGGTAATCAGGTGTTTCGGAGTCAGGTTCATTAGTCGGAGGTGGTGGGTATGAATTTTGAGCAGGTTGTGGAAACACAACGGTTTGCTCTGTAGGTTGTTCCAAGGGTTCAGGGATGGTGTTCGACCAGGTAATAACTTGGTCCTGGTGTCGACGAACGACCTCTCCCCCCTTCAGTTGGCACTTGTAGGATACCGGGCCTGTTTTCTCAATGGTGGTAGCAGGGGTCCATTTTGGGTAACCCGGCGTGTATTGACGGACCATCACAGGAGACTCCGGCGGAATATCAACCGCGCGAGACCCTGGGTGGTATCTTTTCTGAGCGTCCTGGCGTTGAGCAACTCTGGACGCGATTGCTTCTGACGGCCAAAGCAGATCAAGACGAGAGCGAACTTTTCTGCCTAACATCAGTTTGGCGGGCGTAACACCTGTTGTCGTGTGGGGTGTCAGCCGATAGTTGAACAGAAACCTGTCTAGTGCTAGGCGTAGGGGTTCCGTTGACTTTCGTATATTCTTCTTGAAAGTTTGTACCATGCGCTCTGCCAGTCCATTAGTTGAAGGGTGGTATGGTGCGCTCGTAATATGTCGCATACCACATGCCTTCACAAATTCTTGGAATTCAGCCGATGTGAAACACGTTGCATTGTCAGAAACAATTGTTACTGGAAATCCAAATGTCGCAAAAGTGTGTTTCAGGCACGAGATCGTTTCGCTAGAGGTTGTAGTTGATGTGGGAAAAATTTCAACCCACTTAGAGTGTGCATCCACGATCACTAGATAGTATTTTCCATCCATTGGGCCACGTAGTCAATGTGTATGCGATGCCAAGGCTTCGCAGGCCATTCCCACGGATGGAGTTCAGCTTTCGTTGGTGCAGCTCGAGTGCTCAGGCACTCGCAGCATGACTTAGTCGCTTCTTCTAGATCTTTGTCCAGCAGCGGCCACCATACATAGCTGCGAGCTAACTCCTTCATCCTGGATGATCCAGCATGGCCAGAGTGAAGTTCGTCCACAATGGCTTGTCTGAGAGCTTGGGGTACAATAATTCTTGCTCCCCAGAGCACACAGCCATTTTATGTGGACAATTCGTCTCGCCTCCTAGTATACGGAGCGAGATCAGGGTCACCAATTACCGTCGAAGGCCAGCCTACTTGGCAGTATTTGTACACCTTTGAAAGTACTGGGTCCCTTAGGGTGCCGTCGCGGATGTGGGTGCTGGTGACTGGAGCTGACTCGAGGAAATTCACTAAGGATGTCCATTCCGCAGGAATAGGTGTGGCTTCCTCGGGAGTTGTCAAAGGTAGACGACTGAGAGCATCAGCTGTGCCCAACAGCACGCCGGACCGGTGACGCAAGGTGAACTTGTAGGACTGCAGTAGTAAAGCCCACCTTTGAATGCGCCCGGATGCCATCGGAGGAATGCTTCTACCCGGATCAAATAGTCCTAACAAAGGTTTGTGGTCCGTAACCACAGTGAAATCCTGTCCCCACAGGTAGGAATGAAATCTTCGAAGTGCGAACACCATAGCTAGGGCTTTTTTCTCAGTTTGAGAGTAGTTGCGTTCTGTTGCTGTTAGAGTTTGGGAGGCAAAATAGGCGGGGCGTTCAATCCCATTAATAAGGTGACACAGCACCGCTCCCACACCATACGCACTACTTTCAGCCACTACCACTATGGGTTTCTGTGGGTCAAAGTGGACTAGAGGCTGAGAGTCCAGGAGGGCTTGTTTAGATTTCTGGAAGGCTCTCTCCTGACTTGCATCCCATTTCCAAGGGGTTTTGTCTCTCAGTAAGGTATTTAGGGGCTCCAGCGTGGTTGCAGATGATTTTAGAAATTTCCAATAGAAATTTAAAAGCCCAAGGTAGGCTCTCAGTTGAGTCACATTAGTAGGAGCTGGTGCATTCTGGATTGCTGCTACCATCTCTGCAGTGGGGTGCAATCCATCCTTGTCAATTTGGTATCCAAGGTAGGATACCTGTGGCACTCCAATTTGGCATTTATCCATTTTCAGTTTTAGCCCTGCCTCCTGTAGTTTAGATAAGATTTGATAGAGACGCTTGTTGTGCTCTTGCTCATTAGTGGCACTCACCAGGACGTCATCCAGGTAGCAGAACACTCCTGGGAGGCCCTGCAATAGTCCTTCCATGGCACGCTGAAAGATTCCAGGTGCGGACGCAATTAAAAAGCTGAGACGGTTGTATGCAAATAAACCTCTGTGGGTGTTTATTACCGTGAGTTCCTTGGAGTCTTCATCCAAGGGTAGTTGAGCGTATGCCTGAGACATATCTAGCTTGGAGTATATAACTCCTCCTGCTAACCCGCTAAATAGATCTTCTACTCTGGGTATAGGGTAGGTATCAAGCCTAGTGGCTCTGTTGACTGTTAATTTGTAGTCCCCACAGATGCGGATGCTTTGATCAGCCTTGAGCACAGGGACGATAGCCGCTGCCCATCTTGAGTACTGTACAGGGGTGAGGATGCCTTCCTGCACCAGTCTATCAAGTTCTGCCTCCACCTTAGGTCTCAGTGTGTAAGGCACGTTCCTGGCCTTACAAAACTTTGGTGGTACGGCTGGATTCACTTATATTTTGAAATTCCTGCCCTTAAAGCAACCTAGACCTGGTTGAAAAAGGTCGGGAAATTTATTTGCTAACTCTTCAGGGCAGGTAGTCAATTTGTTGACATTATTTGATACTATAGTTTTAAACAAACAATTTAAACAATTTAAACAAATTATTTACCACAGGTGATACAGTGGTAGAATGATTCTTAAGTCTAGTACAATGGTTAAATTTGAGTATAGCTACCTGTGGGCCCGAACAAGTTCAGCGACTTCTAGGGCATCCTACCATCACGTTATTCTAGGGTGTACAATAATGTTTAACCTAGTTTACTTAACCTAGTTTCGCATTAGACTGATCATTGAGATAATTTACTCGATATTTTATGCTGTATTTTACAATATATGTCGCGCCCTTATTCCCCTTCGCCATGTAAGAAAAACACCGGAAGAAGAAGGAGGTTGTATTGGGCGCGGTTGAATACGTCACTGCAAAAACAAGAGTTATTTAGTTCTACAAATGGAAGCACTACCTAGGCTTCGGCTCGGAACTTTATATCTTTTCCTTGGAGCACTGATTTCAATTAGATACAAATGCTTTTATTTTACTCACGTACTCAGTAAAGATTAGACTATAACGACACCGAAAGGGTGTGAAATTTAGATTGCACACAAGTTCAATCACGGACTTCTCAGTAAGAGATAACCGGCTTAAAAAGTTGAGTCATAGAGACGAAAGCAACAAAACAAAGCTATGAGTTACACGATACGCAAACTTTCCGTAATAGACAGAAAAAGAGGGGGAATCGAAAACCTAATCAATGTATGTATTTTTATAAAATATTTCTCATGAATTCTATCGTGAACAAATGAAATACCTAAAAAGGGCTAAAAAACATCACCATAATTTTGGGGCCCGAACGATACAAAAGAGAAGCTCTGCTCCACAACGAAATTATTTTCTAAAAAATACTCAACCGATAAGGACGGCAACTTTACAGAGCAGCCATAGCTTTCAATGAGGAGCGCTAATTCCCGATATTCAAGTTCACAAAGGCGATCAATGCCTCTGCGATTTAAACAGTTTCAAAACAACGCAGATTTCAAGAAAATAAGAAGCACTGCGAGAAAACAAATGTAAAATTAGATAAGAAGTTTCTAACCGTCTCAGAATTTATTGCTAGTGCTTAGCTGCTGGTACAACCGAGGTAATCTGTGAGTATTACACTACCTTTACATCTTTTAAGATACTTACATCTTTTTCTCGAGACCTCCGCTATGACACATATCCTAACCTTAATCAGCACGTTTACATTGCCTGTAAAGTAAAAGAAATCACATTAAATTGTATCAAGCACACACGAGATTTACAAACCGGACTAGGCTTAACTTTACAAAGACACGAAAGGGTTCAAGGTCGGCCATTTTTTATATGGCGCTCGAGGCGCAGTAATACACGACAACTGCAATGGAAGACTCGTAAAATGCACATGACCTTCAATTAGTCATGCTGCAAATTAAAGCATCTCGGCCCCTTCAATAAATAACGCACTTCTTCGATCATACAAATGATTTTGAGACTCAGTGGTCAAAACTTACAGAGAAATAAAAATCACTTGAACAAGACAAAACGGACAGTGAAGCATTCTGAAGCTACTGAAGCCCACACGGGAAAAACTGACACACGCAAAGGTAGAATGGCTATCTACCGTTTTTACAGATATAAGGCACACTTCCACTTCAGTTCTGTAATTTTATGAAGTTCGATCATCACTTAAAAAGGATTAACACATTTAAAACGCAGGCACACGAGAATTAGAAGGGCGCCCGAGCACGAAAAGTCACACCTGCTCTCGGAAGAGCTTCTGATACAGTGAGAAGCCGGCGCTGAAGCCACAAGCGACGCCAAGAGAATGTTGCCAAATAACCCCAGCATAAGCTAAAGGAAAAAACCCAGATCAGCGAAAAAAGGCGTTAATGAATAGATTTTCTTACACTTTTCTATTGTTTTCGAGGTTACCAAGTAGTACAATCATTTTAGCTCCTTGAAATTAATTGTTTTGCCAACACAATTCATGACTGTAAACCCCAGGAGACAGATAAGAAACCCAGATCCGCGGTTAAAACCCCAGAATGCGCAGCCAGCTGACAGAATCTACAAACGGGCAGACAACTCCAGCATTTACTCTTACATACGCGGACGGAGCTAGAACGTTGAAGTATGTTTCGGAGTTTTTTATTCTTATTTTTAATAAAGATATTATCGACTTCATATATCGACATTTGGTGACATTAACGATTAACTTCGCTGATAGAATTAAGTTGTTGACCTAAATCGCTCATTTCAAAATCACGAATTTGCTCTGGAAGCTTCCAGGACAGTCAAATGGGAAACGGTTCAATTAAATGGCGAGATAAAACCCAAATGGCTTTAAAGACGGAGAAAGGCATGACACTCCCCCCTATTTTTCTTTGAAAAATACACAGGCAAACATCCTTGCGACGGCTTGAAGAGAGCACGTAAAGAGTGCCTTAGCTTGGTACACGATAATCAGTAACATTACGCTTATACTAAAAGACCATACATCAATCCGTTTGCATTACGAAATTTCTTAAATCTAGATAGAGATCAATGTTCCTTACTCCGATAGGCACAAGAAACAACGCACGTGACTAGTGTTAGGAACGTTACGAGCGAATAATACAAAATTAGAGGCGCACCCCGTCAGTACTCAAAATCTAATACTCTATAGTAGGCAAACCGCAAACTGAGTTTGCGAGAGATAGATAGGGGAAGAAAAACGAACGTGCTTCACGCATCACACCACTACCGGGAGAGGAAGGAGAAGTCTGCAGCTCTTCACCTCCCCCCATCAGCAGCAGTGAGACACCTTCCGCCGATCGCTTGAAATAAGCATATTAAAATATAGGTAAGCTCGACAGGTAGACTGGAAGGACGCGTCACAGTTGCGACGGGCACGATAGATAGAGTACACTAAACAAATTAATTCCAGAATCTGACACTATGAGATCTAGTTGTCTCCTCGGAGACCTAAACTTACTACCTTTCCTATCGGACGTTCGCACGCTATCGTACCTCCCGCAGCAGCGGCCCGAGATACCACTACGGAACGCACTAGACCGTCCCCGCTTTTCTTGACCCTGACTACCCTACCCATCGCCCATTTATTTCTCGGAGCGGGCTCGACGAGCATGACGATGTCTCCAGGGCTCAAGTTGGTTGTCCTCTTCGTCCATTTGGAGCGCGATTGAAGCTCCTGTATGTAGTCGCTTTTCCACTTCTGCCAGAAGACCTCTGCCAGATGGTTGATTCTACGCCAGCGCTTCTTTCCGTAGGCTATGAGGTCCGCAGGGGAGGTATCGCAGTGAGGAGGGTTGTCGCCCGCTTCTTTCAACGTTAGGAGCATGTTTGGAGTCAGGGGTTGTGGATCATTAGGGTCGCTCGATAGGGACCATAATGGCGTGTTGTTGACGATTGATGCCGCTTCTTGAAAAAAGGTGTAGAGCTCATCTCTACTAGGTGTTCGCATGCCGCACTGGGAAAGTGAGAACAACATGGCCTTCTTTATAGCTCCCACTTTACGTTCCCAAACTCCACCAAAATGGGGTGCGTGAGGGGGATTAAAGATCCACTGCACATCGAAGTCTTGCAGCGTTTTGGAGAGTGACCTCATGTCGAGGTCCTGGTTATAGCTGCCGACGAAATTAGAACCGCGGTCGCTCCTTATGATTTTGCACGATCCACGAACGCACATGAATCGTCTGAGAGCGTTTCGAAAGCTAGAAGTGTCCATGGCAGGCAGCGGTTCCACATGCACCGCTCTAGAGGTTAGACAGGTCAACACCAAGGCCCATACCTTAGAAGTCCTCTTATTGCTTCTCGTAGAGGTTCCCTCGACGACCTGCCACGGGCCTGCCACGTCCAAACCTGTGTTCGTAAAGGGAGCGGTGCAAGCAAGTCGGTCCTCCGGTAGGTCACTCATTTTCTGCTCTTCGGGTCTCCTTCTCAATTTTCTGCAGACGACGCAGTCATTTACGAACTTACGGATGACTTTCTTTCCGTGCACTATATGATAGCCTGCATCTTGTACGGCTCCATGAGAAATGTGAGCGCCTTGATGCCCGGAGAGTTTGTGATAATGAGACACAATGCTAGAGGTGAGCGGGTGGTCTTCGGGAAGCACAATGGGGTGCTTTATACACCCGGGCAAGTTGACGCGCCTGAGGCGTCCGCCCACTCGCAACAGACCGTCAGCATCAATAAAGGGGCTCAAAGAAGACAAAGGGTGGCGCAGAGGAATGTCCTTTTCTTTCCTGAGATTACTGATCACGTCTTGAAAGGTTGCGCGTTGAACGTCAGAGATGGCTAACTTCTCACCCCCGAAGTTTAGCGATTCCAAGGGTCTGATGGCCAGAGCCACTCCTTTTCTTTGCTGAGTTCGGTCCTTCCATTTGAAATAGAAGTGCGTCGCCAGTCTTGATGCTCTACGAACAGAGACAAAGTCACCAGTTAAGTAGGCAGGAACTTCACGCTGAAGCTCTGGGGTCTGAAGGGAGGTGACGAAGTTCGAGCATTCCTGGACGAGTTTCTCCTCGGGCAAGCTCACTGAAAGCGAGATATCTGCGCCTTCTTGCTCGTCGGGCAGATGATCTTCCCACAGAAAGGAAGGGCCCGTCAACCAGCGTATCCTCTTCAGGTTCTCTGCGCTTGTAGGACGAGAGGCCATATCCGCCGGGTTGCACTCTGTGGCTACGTACCGCCAGAGTTCCTTGGGACGAACCTTCGTAGCCGCTTCAATTCTTCTAGTCACATACTTTGAAAATCTTTTAGTTTCGTTGTTGAGGTAGCCCAGCACTACCTTGCTGTCTGAGTACATCACTACGTCGTTGATCTCGACGCTCATCTCTTCGCATATTCTTCTGGAGGCCTCGCTGCACTCGACGGCCGCGCAGAGTTCCAAACGTGGTATGCTTGTGGCAGCTCTGGGAGCCACCTTGCTGTCAGCGCTTACAAAAGACACGTGTACTCGTCCACTCACATCGACTGATCGTAAGTAGGTGACATGTCCTATGGCTTGTTCAGAGGCGTCGGCAAAGGAATGCAAACTTCGTGAGTGAACCTCCCCGAAGTCTCCAGGAATGAGGCACCTGTCCAACGACAGGTCGGAGAGTCCTCGCAACGACTCTTTCCACGATTCCCACGTCGCAAGATGAGCGACGGGAAGAGGATCGTCCCACCCCAACCTTGCCAAATTTTCAGGGTCTTGTTTTACGGGAGGGATCAAGGTGCGCATGATCAGTCGGCTTCCCAATACGACGGGGCTAGCTAAGCCGATTGGATCGAAGATTGAATTGACGGTGGCTAACAAACCACGTTTCGTGAACGGGCGGTTCACCACCTCGGTATGTACGTCAAACCGGTCGGTCGTAGTATTCCACGTCACTCCTAGGGTGCGCTGACTACAACCATCCTCCCAAAACTCCACTTTTCCTTCCTCGCGTTCCGATTCCGGGAATGCGTTCAAAACCTCCTGATGACTAGAAGAGATTTTGTGAAGACGAACCTTGAACGTCTCCAGGTACTCTCGTGTCTTGACTAGAATGTCGACGGCCTCTTGAGCTGAACCTGCGGATCCCAGTCCGTCGTCAACGTAGAATCCGCGCTCGACGTAGCTCAGAGCTTTCCAGGCAAGTCTGTCTCCGTTTTCTCTCTCCTCTCTTGAGGCTTCCCTAATGGCGTGGCGCAGACAGTGAGTTGCGACAGCCGGACTTGATCGATTTCCGAAGACGTGCACTCTTGCCCGGTATGAGACAATTGCTTTGCAAGGATCATTGTCCTTGAACCAGAAGAACCTGAGAAAATCTCGGTCGGAGGGACGGACATAGAAGGCGTGGAACATCTTTTCCACGTCGGCAACGAAACCAACCTTATTTTCTCGAAACCTAAGGAGCACTCCACGAAGACTGTTGTTGGCATCTGGCCCCTGAAGCAAGGTTCCGTTTAAGTTGCGTCCGAAATACTGCGCCGCAGAGTCGAAGACGATGCGCACCATCTTTTTCTTGGGATGTGTAACGGGAAACACCGGGAGATACCAAAAGTGTCCTTCGGCCGGTTGAAGTTCTTGGGAAGGAACTACCTCTACGTGTCCACTATCCACGTAGTCTTGGACTATCCTCAAACACTGCTGTAATTTGGCGGGGTCTTTGACTAACCGCGCCAAAGTGTTTCTGGAGCGGCGATAGACGGCCTTCGTGTTGTCTGGAAGCTTAGACATGCGATCTATGAATGGCAGCGGAGTTTCTAGATGCCCTTCAGCATTTACAACTATATTCTCGTCAATCAGCGACAAGAATTTCCTGTCCTCAACGGACGGTACAGGACTCTCGTCGTCCATTTTGGTGTCGAAGACTGGAGCCAGAGGACCGAAACAAGGCTGAGCCGAAAAGTGATCTTCGACTTGAGTTTTATACACGCTCATCTGCATGTTCGACGGGTGAGGCTCTGAAGGGTTGACTCTTCCAACAACAGCCCATCCCAAAGGTGTTTTGTAGACAGCTGGCTTCCGGTGGATCAGATCTGCAACTAATACGTCTTCAGCGTCTCGGCCCAGCAACAGACTCACGGGAGCATTGCAGTCCAGAGGAAGAAATTCCGATGCAAGATGAGCGATGTCGGGGTTCTTCAAGACGTCTTCTCTCGTTGCCACGTCGTGCTTATTATGAGGAATGCCGTCGTGCTCGAACAGCGGGGGAAGAGCATAAGACTCAGAGCGGTTTACGCCCTTTACTCGAAAGCCCTCCGTAGTCCGACCGCAGGATTTAATTTTAGAACCTGAAATCGCGGTGATGGAATACGTTTCTTTTTTGTGAGGTAATGCAAAGAAATCTAACAAAGAAGATGTGGCGAAAGAGTTAGTACTTTGGTCATCCAGGATGACGTAGGTGCGGAGAGTTTTACTGCTTCTTCCGGGCGCCGTCACGTCCACCAAGACCATCTTAGAGCAGCTTCTGTTTTTCGATGGTTGTCACTTTTCCGTATACAGGTTTCCCATTTCTGGAGCGTCGCGTCTCTCGTTGAGAGGCGAAGACCTGCGGGCCCAGCGTCCTCGAGGCGCTGGTCCTCCCCTCGAAGCAAAACCTCTTCCCCGTACGCCGAAATTTTCTGAGTGGCTGCGCCTCTGACCCTCAGACCTGTCCGAATGAAGCAGCGTGTGATGAGAACTGGAACCACAGGCTTCGCACCTCTGATCTGCGGTGCATTGAGCTATACGGTGCGCTCCGAAACATCGGAAACACGCACCGCACTCCACAACGATACCCTTACGATCCGCAGCATTCAAACTAGAAAATCTGTTGCAAGACGCCAGAGAATGCCCGGAGCTATGGTGTAAGGGGCATTCGGTTCTCGTGTTTTCCACTTGCGAGGATTCAACAGCAAGCACGGTGGCTCGCTTGCTGGACTTGCCCTTAGGTACAGTATGCTGGTCGTTGTCCAACTTGGTGAGAACTCCCGAGTACGTGCGCTGAGCATTCTCGCGCAAGAACCTGCAGAATTCCTCTAAAGGAGGATGGCGCTTATGAGATTTCTGGTAGCTGAGCTTGGATTTATTCCACCGGCATTTAATGAAATCCGGGAGCTTCTCATAAATTGGTTCGAGGCCCAGAGCATAATTGTAGTATTCCAAGTCTCTCACCTCCCTCATCTGCCCCTGGATGCTGTAGCACAGGTCGCCCAACTTTTGCAGCGATTGAGCGGTTTTGGGATCAAATTCAGTCGTTTTTATTTGGTCGAATCTCTCGATCATCTTCTTGAACTCCGCCGTGATTTGCTCCGACGAGCCATATCGTTCTCTCAGTTGAGAGACGATTTCGTCCAAAGTTCGCTTCGGATCACTTCCGAATGAAGTCCTCAATCCGACGATTGTGTCGCGAGGCTCCCCAGATGTGCGCGCTTCTAGGATGCCGACCACGTCGCTCGGATTTAAAGAAAGGTTCTTTAAGTCGTTGCGAAGCTCAGCGAACCAAGTATGGTACCGTTTAGGCTCGCCTCGGAAAGGGTTAGGAGGTGACTTTTTTAGTTCCATTAAAACTAGATGCCTTGAAGCGGCGTCGAGCCTAAGTTCATTTCCCGCGCAGTAGTCACTGCTGGCCAATGGTTTTTCTAGGTAGCACAAAAGCGGGTCTTGAGGGTTGTAATTGGTAGAGTTCCCTTGATTGTTGTCGGCGGCTCGAGTGGGTCTTGATTCCCGAACTCTCCGTGGGCGAGAACTCCGAAGTCCAGCATTGTAAATTCCTCTACTCTCCAGGTTCGGTGGGGGACGTACCTCAGAACGGCTCGAAAAACTAGAGTCGGAGCTCGTCGATGAGCACGGGGCATTTTGACGCATTTTGGAGGCCTTATTTCGTTTTCGATCTTGAAACTGGGAAGCAGCGTCCCGCTGCTGTGCCTGAGTGTCACGAAGGTTAGGTGGAGGGGGGCAATAAAACACACTGCCGTGGTTCTGCGAGACCCATTCTTCGGTGTGCCTAGATTTTTCCGTTTCGCTGACTGCGCCGATCGAAACGTCGGGGCTGGAGAGACCTCTGTTGTTGATCTCGTCTATTTCAAGTGAGATTTTACTTTTCTCTGCCTTAGCTTCTACTTCAGCAAGCTTCACAGCGAGCTCTCACTGCGACCTGAGCTCCGCAACTCGTGCTTGGTGCGCAATGTTGATCCTCTTTATAGAACTTTCCAGGTCCACCAGCCTCGTGGACTCCGCCACAGACATAGCTCTAGAGGAGGTGCTTCGCCTTGGCCCCGATCCTCGACCGTCCTTTCTTGAGTGAGTTGACGTGGAGCTCTCGCTGGAAAGGTCGTTCACACGAGGGTTGAGAAAGCACTTTACCTGCCTCTTTAATTGCCGGTAGTCTGCCATGAGATTTTTAGCTTCTTGTCCGGCTCCAACTTTTCTTAGATATTCTAACTCGTTTTCTACTAGTCCTCGCCACTCCCGAAAATGGCGAAGACACTCGAGGGATTCCTGGTTCCATTCTTCTTCAGTCCAGGCTTCCCTTCTGGAGTTCGACGTTTTTAACTTAATTATTTCCTGAAGACGGGTCATGTGATCAAGCCGCACGACTCTTGAGTCCTGCCGTGGTCTACACGAATCCATAGTTATCAAAAACGGCCCCTACGCCGCGAAGTCTAATGGCACTTACTTCGTTTAGGAGCGATGCAGCTGTGTGTCAGCAGAGGTCCCGGGAGTATGCCACTCCAAAAAAATTGACTGTCGCGCCCTTATTCCCCTTCGCCAGGTAAGAAAAACACCGGAAGAAGAAGGAGGTTGTATTGGGCGCGGTTGAATACGTCACTGCAAAAACAAGAGTTATTTAGTTCTACAAATGGAGGCACTACCTAGGCTTCGGCTCGGAACTTTATATCTTTTCCTTGGAGCACTGATTTCAATTAGATACAAATGCTTTTATTTTACTCACGTACTCAGTAAAGATTAGACTATAACGACACCGAAAGGGTGTGAAATTTAGATTGCACACAAGTTCAATCACGGACTTCTCAGTAAGAGATAACCGGCTTAAAAAGTTGAGTCATAGAGACGAAAGCAACAAAACAAAGCTATGAGTTACACGATACGCAAACTTTCCGTAATAGACAGAAAAAGAGGGGGAATCGAAAACCTAATCAATGTATGTATTTTTATGAAATATTTCTCATGAATTCTATCGTGAACAAATGAAATACCTAAAAAGGGCTAAAAAACATCACCATAATTTTGGGGCCCGAACGATACAAAAGAGAAGCTCTGCTCCACAACGAAATTATTTTCTAAAAAATACTCTACCGATAAGGACGGCAACCTTACAGAGCAGCCATAGCTTTCTATGAGGAGCGCTAATTCCCGATATTCAAGTTCACAAAGGCGATCAATGCCTCTGCGATTTGAACAGTTTCAAAACAACGCAGATTTCAAGAAAATAAGAAGCACTGCGAGAAAACAAATGTAAAATTAGATAAGAAGTTTCTAACCGTCTCAGAATTTATTGCTAGTGCTTAGCTGCTGGTACAACCGAGGTAATCTGTGAGTATTACACTACCTTTACATCTTTTAAGATACTTACATCTTTTTCTCGAGACCTCCGCTATGACACATATCCTTACCTTAATCAGCACGTTTACATTGCCTGTAAAGTAAAAGAAATCACATTAAATTGTATCAAGCACACACGAGATTTACAAACCGGACTAGGCTTAACTTTACAAAGACACGAAAGGGTTCAAGGTCGGCCATTTTTTATATGGCGCTCGAGGCGCAGTAATACACGACAACTGCAATGGAAGACTCGTAAAATGCACATGACCTTCAATTAGTCATGCTGCAAATTAAAGCATCTCGGCCCCTTCAATAAATAACGCACTTCTTCGATCATACAAATGATTTTGAGACTCAGTGGTCAAAACTTACAGAGAAATAAAAATCACTTGAACAAGACAAAACGGACAGTGAAGCATTCTGAAGCTACTGAAGCCCACACGGGAAAAACTGACACACGCAAAGGTAGAATGGCTATCTACCGTTTTTACAGATATAAGGCACACTTCCACTTCAGTTCTGTAATTTTATGAAGTTCGATCATCACTTAAAAAGGATTAACACATTTAAAACGCAGGCACACGAGAATTAGAAGGGCGCCCGAGCACGAAAAGTCACACCTGCTCTCGGAAGAGCTTCTGATACAGTGAGAAGCCGGCGCTGAAGCCACAAGCGACGCCAAGAGAATGTTGCCAAATAACCCCAGCATAAGCTAAAGGAAAAAACCCAGATCAGCGAAAAAAGGCGTTAATGAATAGATTTTCTTACACTTTTCTATTGTTTTCGAGGTTACCAAGTAGTACAATCATTTTAGCTCCTTGAAATTAATTGTTTTGCCAACACAATTCATGACTGTAAACCCCAGGAGACAGATAAGAAACCCAGATCCGCGGTTAAAACCCCAGAATGCGCAGCCAGCTGACAGAATCTACGAACGGGCAGAGAACTCCAGCATTTACTCTTACATACGCGGACGGAGCTAGAACGTTGAAGTATGTTTCGGAGTTTTTTTATTCTTATTTTTAATAAAGATATTATCGACTTCATATATCGACATTTGGTGACATTAACGATTAACTTCGCTGATAGAATTAAGTTGTTGACCTAAATCGCTCATTTCAAAATCACGAATTTGCTCTGGAAGCTTCCAGGACAGTCAAATGGGAAACGGTTCAATTAAATGGCGAGATAAAACCCAAATGGCTTTAAAGACAGAGAAAGGCATGACAATATAGGTCAAATCGGCTATATTTAACAGTATGTTCGATAAAACGATTCAATACCAGATAACCAGATTAAAACGATTACCCAAAGCAAGTTACATCATTACATTATCATTAGTTACATGTAGGATGCAAGATTTGACATGGTGATTTTACACGACTAGTATTCTGATAGGAAGTGAGACTCAAGATGTCTTTTGAATACTTTGTACGAATTACATTTACGGATCTCCGCAGGTATAGAGTTCCAAGTTTTGGTTCCAACGAAGAGGATACTGTGTTGCGACCGGGCCTTCGAATAATAAGGAAGCATGAATTTACTTCTATTTCGGGTTAAATGGTCGTGATGACCAGTTTGCGCAGTCAATAATTGTCTAAGGCTATTGTCGCCATCATTTCTTAATGTTTTGAAAATGAAATTACAGATGGAGATTTTGTAGAGATCCGAAAGTTTAAGTATTTGTAAATTTTTGAAAGAATCATTTCTGTGAGCATTATATTCTAGGTTCTTTACTGCTCTGACAGCTCTTTTCTGTAGAGTAAAAATTTTGTTGGTTTTATTTTTATCAGTTCCGTGCCACGCTTCTATTCCGTATTGCAAGTATGGAGAAATAAGCGTTCGGTAGATCATTTGTAAAGCTGTTTCAGGCAGAAAATTTTTAACTTTATTCAGGATTCCGATGGATTTTGATAATTTCGAACTAATATGAGTGATGTGCTCTTTGAAGGTCAGACGTTTATCTACTATGATGCCCAGAAACTTACATGAGTTGGTTTCTTTGATTTCACCTTAGCCAATTTTAATGCATGGAAGAGATACATCTTTCTTGTATGAGAATGTAATATAATTTGTTTTATCAATATTAAGGCTTATTTTATTAGCTTTGAGCCACGATGAAACCTTATGAAGTTCATTATTTATACTCTCCACAATCATAGCTGGATTTTGGTTCGGAAGGACCGCAGAAAGCGTACTGTCATCGGCAAAAAGTGTGAATTTGAAGAATGATGTAGATTTTACATTATCATTGATAAAAATCAGAAACAGGAGAGGCCCAAGAACAGATCCTTGTGGAACTCCATGGCTAATTGTCTGTGGGTCTGATTTTGCGTCGTCAATGACAACGTATTGCTTCCGATTTGTTAGGTATGATCTGAACCAATCATGGGAAATCCCTCGAATGCCATAACAGTGTAGTTTCGAGAGTAGTATTTTATGGTCCACACAATCGAATGCTTTTCGGAAGTCAAGAAATACAGAGAAGACAGGCTTTCCTTCATCTATATTAGAATAGAGGAATTGTAAATGATTTAATATAGCCTGTGTTGTTGATTTTTTAGAGCGAAAGCCGTATTGTTTATCGTAAAGAAATGATTTTTGTTCAAAATAAGAGTACACTTTTTTATACACAATCTTTTCGAATACTTTGCTAATAATTGGTAGTACGGAGATAGGTCGATAATTGTTTACACAGGTTTTTTCACCACTTTTAAAGATAGGGGTTACTCTAGCAACTTTGAGGGAGTTCGGGAAAGTGCCTAGTGAGTGAGACTGGTTAATAATATTTGATATCAGCGGGGCTACAATGTCAGCAATAACTTTAAGTACTTTAGTCGGAAACGTTTGTAGCCCACTCGATTTATTTTTCATGTTGTTTATGCACATAATTACATCGGAGGAGTTTGTAGGCGTAAAGAAAAAAGAGTTGGGTTCTCGAATATGATCCATAAATTCCAGGTGATCAGTAGGTTCACTTGGAATACCATCAGCTATAGTTTTCCCTACGTTTACGAAGAAGTTGTTAAAGAGATTAGCAATTTCTTTTTTCTCATGGTATTTCACATTATCTTGAATGACATATTTAATTTTCTTTTTATCGGCATTATTCGGTTTACAGCAAGAGTTAATGAGATGCCAAGTTATTTTAACGTCAGTTTTGAATTGAGTAAACTTGAGCGTAAAGTAGTTCTTTTTTGATGTTCTTATCTGGTTTGTTACATAGTTTCTGAATCGGTTATATGTTTCTCTAGATATTCGCCCTTCGCAAAGGAGGGCTAGGTACGCTTGACGTTTCTTTATATTTATTACGATGTCTCTAGTAATCCAGGGCCTTATTTTATTTTTCGGGGTAACTGTACGAGTTACAATTGGGCAACACTGATTGTATGCGGTCATTATAGTTTCAGTCAACTTTACTACTGCTTCATCAATGCTCTTAGCATTATTATTTTGTTGAGAGATGTGCAATGTAGGCATTGATTCTTCTAGAACTTTGCGCATTTCTTCAAGATTTGATTCGTTTATTTTACGATATGAGTAAGTTTCAGCCCGGGCCTTGGTGCAAGCAATATAGACATTTTTCTTAATAAGAAAAACTGGGAAGTGATCTGATAAGTCAGAAGTAATTATTCCAGCAAGAAAATCACTTGGGTCTGTCATAAAGATATTGTCAAGCAGCGTAGCACACTCTGAGGTTATTCGTGTAGGCTTTGTAATGATCGGAAGGAAGGATTGAGACTGAAAGGTTGTTAGGAAATTAGAGATTGGTTCATAGCTTTCATGTTTCAGTAGATCATAATTGAAGTCACCGCATATTATTATGTGATTGTATAAGGGCCTGTTTAACTGAGAAATAATACGATTCAGCTCATTCAGGAAGGATATAGGGCAGGCTGTAGGAGGCCTATACACCGTTCCAAGCACAATGCGTTTACCATCTCTAGACAGTTCCACGAAGAGTGATTCTATATGATCCTGATTCATTGTTGCACTTGCTATGGTTCTCGAGTCTATGTGGTTAGATATATATGTGCTGATGCCTCCGCCCCGCTGGTTTTTTCTTAGCGAATGGTAACTATGATAATTTTCAAATCGAATCATGTCTTTAGTCGAGTCATCTAGCCAGCTTTCGGTGAAGCTAATCACGTCTAGGTTATATTTAAGTTCAGTAATAGTACATTGTATCTCTTCCAATTTTGGATAGAGTGACCTACAGTTCCAACACAGGAGTGAGAAATCTCGGTCAGTTATTCGTATAGTTTCGTTGAATTTTGATATATTAGTATACCTACACTCTTGAGAGTCGTTTAGGTTTGGATATATTCTGTTCAAATGATTGAGATCTGGGTCGATTTCCTCGAATATCTCAGGGTGATCAGTCATTCAAAATTAGTAAACAGTAAGAAGTAGGTACTATAGAGCCTAAAAACGAAATACAAAGTCAAGCTTTAAGGGATATTTCTGTCTAAAAAACTAGCTTATAAAGTACGAGAAAATAGAGTATAAAAAAATCTAGTGCGATTACGTGAGTACACATAAACTCAGTCCATGAGCGAATAATATTGGAGTTCAATATCACAACATTGGTGTAAACAGATTGCCGCATGAAGGCGTTTATACAAGTTCACATACAACAGGTAATAAGTTTTAAAGATTATAACGACAATGATATAACCAGCTAATATGGTTTACGCGTAATAATAACTTTAGTGGTAAAAAAAGAAAAAAATCATAGTAACATTGGGAGGTGAAAAATTGCTGATTGCGTTGTTTCAAAAGTTCACACACAGCTGTCATAAATGTTTACAAACACATCTGTTATACATTTGTATAGATTCAGGTTAGACTAATACCAAGTTTAGGTTAAACTGACATGATACCTAATTGAGGTTGAACTAAAACGAAACTGACATATCTAATTTAGAGGATCACCTAGTCTAGTCACCCATGACCTGCTTCGATGTCTTATTAAGTTGTTGCATCAGGTATTGCTCGAGGTCATCTGGCGTGTTGATCTCGCGGCGTCTTGAATCTTGGTTTCCGGGGTTAAATATGAAGATGTTTCCATCCTGTGTTCTTGGGATGCCAATTTTATCCGGGAATTTCCTTTTGGCCATCCTCAGAATGTACATGACGTTAGCTCGTGAAGGTATGAGGTATTCATTTATGAAGAAGAACTGTGGTTTCTTTTCTCGGCAGGCGTTGAGAATTTCACGTTTTTTGTTATAATGTTTTAGTTCAAATGTAATGTTTCTTTGATCTACGTTCCCAGTTACCGGTTTTTCCCCATTCTTGTAGCTGACGTAATGTCAGTGTCGGAGAGGTCAATGTTGATCTTGTCCTTCAGTAGCTGGCAGACTGTATCCTTACAGATTTCGTCTGCGTGAGATGGCGGTATTTCCCTTCCAGAAATGACGAGAGTACATTTTTTGTCTTCAATGTCTCGGCGCTGATCACTTTTTTCCAACTGGTCGAGGCGGGAGGTTAAGGTATTTATTTTCGTATTCTGTTCTTCGAGAGTTTTTTTGTGTTCCGCTTCTTTTGTTTCAAATAGCGTTTTAAGGTGGCTTATTTCATTTTGCATTTGAACAATATCATTATTAAATTTTGTCATCACTGAATCGAAGTATTTTATGAGGACAGAAACCACTTCTTTACCATCTTTCGTTAGGCTAGACACATCAGGGTATTGACCAAGGGAATCAATCAGGTCCCTACCCAGCAAAGCTGGCCCCTCCCTGTCTACAATCACAATAGTTGCTAGCTGAGGAACCCTACCACTAGCTTCACGCTGGATGTTAGCCCTAATCTCTCCGCAAACCACTAGTGTGGTTCCCCCATAAGTCCTAAGCTTAACATCAGAAGGTCTCAGCTCGGGTCTTGACTTAGCTGGTATTTTAGAGTAGGTGGCCATTGAAAGGATAGACCTGGCAGAACCTGTATCTACCTCCATCTCTAATGGCACACCATTTAGTAACAATTATATTTTGATTGGGGTTTCATTTCTCCGGCTATTGAGAAAATCTCCCCATAACAGCCTAGTTTAGCAACTGGATAGTCTGCACAGGTTGCATTGTTAGTTCTATTAGGGTTAGAATGGTGTTCCCTCCCCCTTTTCTCATGCATAGCATGCACAAAATTATTTTTGTTGCCTTTGGCAGAATTTTGATTTTTCAATTTAAAGCAACATTTCTTAAGATGGCCTTTTTAGCCACAACCATGACAAACACTGTCTTTATAGGGGCAATCTCTAAGCCAGTGCAGATTACCACAGCCGCTGCATGCTGATTTGGGGCTAGCTTGAGCCTGAGTTTTGCCCTGAGGCTTAATAGCAGTTTGCTTTACTCTATGCTGGCCCACATTTAGTATGGAATTAGGTTGCCTTAACACAACCGTCTCCCTCAGTTGAGTTTCTTTGGCAGTTGCCAGATCCATGGCTTTTTTCTATGTGAGGTCAGCTTCATTCAGCAAACAATTTTGAACATCATTACTGGCCACACCCAGTACGAACCTATCTAGCAGTGTTTCTTCCAGAACTTCCTGTTTGAAATTACAGGTGTCTGAAAGGGCCTTTAAGCTAGCCACAAAATCAGCAATGCTCTCCCCTTGTTTCTGGTTCCGCTTATGGAACCTAAACCTTTCAAAGATCTGGTTGCGTGTCGGCTTAAAATGCCGTCTTAACGCTTCCATGATCTCCTCATAGGTAGCATCTAAAAGTCTTTCAGGTGAGAGTAGGTCCTTTGCTAACCTAACAATTTTAGGACCCACCAGAGCAATAAATGTTTTAGCTTTATTTGAATCTTCCACTTTATTAATACTCAGGAAGCAGTTTAGCCTGACTTCATATTCTGGGAACTCTTCCTCTAAAGGATTGAATTCTCCCACTGAGCCTAGCATTGGCATTTTTACCCAGCTTTACAGCTAACATGTCAGATATCTACCTGAAATAGTAGTAGCAACAATATCAGTTGCAAGAGTAGCCAATTCAAGAGACTGTAATAACACACCTTGTTAAAAAAATCAGAAATTTACAGCATCAATACTCTAGTCACTGAATAATAATATAAATTCTGAGTTCCTTCATTAGTCTAGCCTCTCCCAATAGTTCTACAAAAAATTCTCGTCGCCAGTATTGTAACTCTAGTAACCCTACACTAGAGCACAGCATAGGTTCCACATAGACACAAATAACATATCAATAGACCAATGCAATGACACAGCAAGTTAGGTAAATAGTTCACTCACCTCTTGGATACCTTAGCTTAAATACTCAATGTGCAGTACTGTGGCTAGTCAGAGAAGAGCGGAGATAGACGGGAATATATATAGAATAGGGTAGAACAGAATTAGTACATTAGTTTAGAAATTAAGAAGTTAGATACCAACCACAGTAGGTGATTATATACACACTCGGTCAAAATTTACTTGTTGTCGAACCCGAGATCACTAGCAGACTGACTTGCGAGTGTTGCTGTCTTGAGCGTTGCCAACTTTTGGTCTCTCTAACTAGAACTTACACTACTCGCTATATTACACACATTAATGATCCTTGTGGACAGTAAAGTGTCTTAAAACTCTTTGCTCAGCACTGATAAAATATCTAAGGAGCTAATGCCAACATTGTAATAATATTGAGAGCCAACATGGATTCATCGGAGAAGCAAATACAAAAGGGAAAACAATGACAAAGATGGGGCAGTGAGCTTGAAGCTTGTGTAACTCTAGTAACCCTACACTAGAGCACAGTATAGGTTCCACATAGACACAAATAACACATCAATAGACAAATGCAATGACACAGCAAGTTAGGTAACTAGTTCACACACCTCTTGGATACCTTAACTTTAATACTCAATGTGCAGTACTGTGGCTAGTCAGAGTAGAGCGGAGATAGACGGGAATATATAGAATAGGGTAGAATAGAATTAGTACATTAGTTAAGAAATTAAGAAGTTAGATACCAACCACAGTAGGTGATTATATACACACTCGGTCAACATTTACTTGTTGTCGAACCCAAGATCACTAGCAGACTGGCTGCGAGTGTTGCTCTCTCGAGCGTTGCCAACTTTTGGTCTCTCTAACTTGAACTTACACTACTCGCTATATTACACCCCTTCCTCCTTAATTAGAAACCCCCCCCCCCTGTCTCCCCAGTCCCCTTATTCGATATAGTCAATCCTAAAGGTCCATTCTCACCACATGCTTCCGAGCCCGGGTAGACCTGCGTGAGATGCTAGCACTTGGAGGCTCGTGCATCCTAGCCTCCTGGGTGGGAATCGGGTAATCAGGTGTTTCGGAGTCAGGTTCATTGGTCGGAGGTGGTGGGTATGAATTTTGAGCAGGTTGTGGAAACACAACGGTTTCCTCCGTAGGTTGTTCCAAGGGTTCAGGGATGGTGTTCGAGCAGGTAATAACTTGGTCCTGGTGTCGACGAACGACCTCTCCCCCCTTCAGTTGGCACTTGTAGGATACCGGGCCTGTTTTCGCAATGGTGGTAGCAGGGGTCCATTTTGAGGAACCGGGCGTGTATTGACGGACCATCACAGGTGACTCCGGCAGAATGTGAACCGCGCGAGACCCTGGGTGGTATCTTTTCTGAGCGTCCTGGCGTTGAGCAACTCTGGACGCGATTGCTTCTGACGGCCAAAGCAGATCAAGACGAGAGCGAACTTTCCTGCCTAACATCAGTTCGGCCGGCGTAACACCTGTTGTTGAGTGGGGTGTCAGCCGATAGTTGAATAGAAACCTGTCTAGTGCTAGGCGTAGGGGTTCCGTTGACTTCCGGATATTCTTCTTGAACGTTTGTACCATACGCTCTGCCAGTCCATTAGTTGAAGGGTGGTATGGTGCGCTCGTAATATGTCGCATACCACATGCCTTCACAAATTCTTGGAATTCAGCCGATGTGAAACACGTTGCGTTGTCCGAAACAATTGTTACTGGAAATCCAAATCTCGCAAAAGTGTGTTTCAGGCACGAGATCGTTTCGCTAGAGGTTGTAGTAGATGTGGGAAAAATTTCAACCCACTTAGAGTGTGCATCCACGATCACTAGATAGTATTTTCCATCCATTGGGCCCGCGTAGTCAATGTGTATGCGATGCCAAGGCTTCGCAGGCCATTCCCACGGATGGAGTTCAGCTTTCGTTGGTGCAGCTCGAGTGCTCAGGCACTCGCTGCATGACTTAGTCGTTTCTTCTAGATCTTTGTCCAGCAGCGGCCACCATACATAGCTGCGAGCTAACTCCTTCATCCTGGATGATCCAGCATGGCCAGAGTGAAGTTCGTCCACAATGGCTTGTCTGAGAGCTTGGTGTACAATAATTCTTGCTCCCCAGAGCACACAGCCATTTTGTGTGGACAATTCGTCTCGCCTCCTAGTATACGGAGCGAGATCAGGGTCACCAATTACCGTCGAAGGCCAGCCTACTTGGCAGTATTTGTATACCTTTGAAAGTACTGGGTCCCTTAGGGTGCCGTCGCGGATGTGGGTGCTGGTGACTGGAGCTGACTCGAGGAAGTTTACTAAGGACGTCCATTCCGCAGGAATAGGAGTGGCTTCCTCGGGAGTTGTCAAAGGTAGACGACTGAGAGCATCAGCCGTGCCCAACAGCACGCCCGACCGGTGACGCAAGGTGAACTTGTAGGACTGCAGTAGTAAAGCCCACCTTTGAATGCGCCCGGATGCCATCGGAGGGATACTTCTACCCGGATCAAATAGTCCTTACAAAGGTTTGTGGTTCGTAACCACAGTGAAATCCTGTCCCCACAAGTAGCAATGGAATTTCCCGAGTGCAAATACCATAGCCAGAGCTTTTTTCTCAGTCTGGGAGTAATTGCGTTCTGTTGCTGTTAGAGTTCGGGAGGCAAAATAAGCTGGGCGTTCAATTCCATCAATAAGGTGGCACAGCACCGCTCCCACACCATACGCACTACTGTCAGCCACTACCACTATGGGTTTCTGAGGGTCGAAGTGGACTAGGGTCTGGGAGTCCAGGAGGGCTTGTTTAGACTTCTGGAATGCCCTCTCCTGACTTGCATCCCATTTCCAAGGGGTTTTGTCTCTCAGTAAGGTATTTAGGGGCTCCAGCATAGTTGCAGATGATTTTAGAAATTTCCTATAGAAATTTAGCAGCCCAAGGTAGGCTCTCAGTTGAGTTACATTAGTAGGAGCTGGTGCATTCTGGATTGCTGCTACCTTCTCTGCAGTGGGGTGCAATCCATCCATGTCGATTTGGTATCCAAGGTAGGATACCTGCGGCACTCCAATTTGGCATTTATCCATTTTCAGTTTTAGCCCTGCCTCCTGTAGTTTAGATAAGACTTGATGGAAACGCTTGTTGTGTTCTTGCTCATTAGTGGCACTCACTAGGACGTCATCCAGGTAGCAGAACACTCCTGGGAGGCCCTGCAATAGTCCTTCCATGGCACGCTGAAATATTTCAGGTGCCGAGGCTATGCCAAAGCTTAGCCTATTATAAGCGAACAGACCTCTATGGGTGTTGATCACGGTGAGCTCCTTGGATTCTTCATCCAAGGGTAGTTGAGCGTGTGCCTGAGACATATCTAGCTTGGAGTATATAACTCCTCCGGCTAACCCGCTAAACAAATCTTCCACTCTGGGTATGGGGTAGGTATCAAGCCTAGTGGCTCTGTTGACTGTTAATTTGTAGTCCCCACAGATGCGGATGCTTTGATCAGCCTTGAGCACAGGGACGATAACCGCTGCCCATCTTGAGTACTGTACAGGGGTGAGGATACCTTCCTGCACCAGTCTATCAAGTTCTGCCTCCACCTTAGGTCTAAGTGTGTAAGGCACATTCCTGGCCCTACAAAACTTTGGTGGTACAGCTGGATCCACTTCTATTTTGAAATTACTTCCCTTAAAGCAACCTAGACCTGGTTGAAAAAGCTCGGGGAATTTATTTGCTAACTCTTCAGGGCAGGTAGTCAGTTTTTTGACGTTATTTGATTTTATAGTTAGCCAAAGGGAATTAATCACGTCCCTACACAGCAAAGCTGGCCCCTCCCTGTCTACAATCACAATAGTTGCTAGCTGAGGAACCATATTGCCAGATTCACGCTGGATGTTAGCCCTAATCTCCCCACAAATCACTAGTGGGGTTCCCCCATAAGTCCTAAGCTTAACATCAGAAGGTCTCAGCTCGGGTCTTGACCTAGCTGGTATTTTAGAGTAGGTGGCCATTGAAAGGATAGACCTGGCAGCACCTGTATCTACCTCCATCTCTAATGGCACACCATTTAGTAACAATTTTATTTTGCTAGGGGGTTTCATTTCCTCGGCTAAAGAAAATATTTCCCCATAACATTCTAGATTAGCAACTGGATAGTCTGCACAGGTTGCATTGTTAGTTCTATTAGGGTTAGGGTGGTGTTCCCTCCCCCATTTCTCATGCATAGCATGCACAAAATTATTTTTGTGTCCTTTAGTAGAATTTTGATTTCTCAATTTAAAGCAACATTTCTTAAGATGGCCTTTTTGGCCACAACCATGACAAACACTGTCTTTATAGGGGCAATCTCTACGCCAGTGCAGATTACCACAGCCGCTGCATGCTGATTTGGGGCTAGCTTGAGCCTGAGTTTTGCCCTGAGGCTTAATAGCAGTTTGCTTTCCTCTATGCTGGCCCACATTTAGGATGGAATTAGGTTGCCTTAACACAACCGTCTCCCCCAGTTGTGTTTCTTTGGCAATTGCCAGATCCACGGCTTTTTTCCATGTGAGGTCAGCTTCATTCAGCAAACAATTTTGAACATCATCACTCTCCACACCCAGTATGAACTTATCTAGCAGTGTTTCTTCTAGAACTTCCTGTTTGAAATTACAGGTGTCTGAAAGGGCCTTTAAGCTAGCCACAAAATCAGAAATGCTCTCCCCTTGTTTCTGGTTCCGCTTATGGAACCTAAACCTTTCAAAGATCTGGTTGCGTGTCGGCTTAAAATGCCGTCTTAACGCTTCCATGATCTCATCATAGGTAGCATCTAAAAGTCTTTTAGGGGAGAGTAGGTCCTTTGCTAACCTAACTATTTTAGGACCCACCAGAGCAATAAATGTTTTAGCTTTATTTGAATCTTCCACTTTATTAATACTCAGGAAGCAGTTTAGCCTGACTTCATATTCTGGGAATTCTTCCTCTAAAGGATTGAATTCTCCCACTGAGCCTAGCATTGGCATTTTCACCCAGCTTTACAGCTAATTGTCAGATATCTACCTGAAATATTAGTAGCAACAATATCAGTTGCAAGAGTAGCAGAATCAAGAGACTTTAATAATACACCTTGTTAAAAAAAAACAGAAATTTACAGCATCAATACTCTAGTCACTGAATAATTCTGAGTTCCTTCATCAGTCTAGCCTCTCCCAATAGTTCTAAAAAATCCTCGTCGCCAGTGTTGTAACTCTAGTAACCCTACACTAGAGCACAGTATAGGTTCCACATAGACACAAATAACATATCAATAGACCAATGCAATGACACAGCAAGTTAGGTAAATAGTTCACTCACCTCTTGGATACCTTAGCTTAAATACTCAATGTGCAGTACTGTGGCTAGTCAGAGTAGAGCGGAGATGGACGGGAATATATATAGAATAGGGTAGAATAGAATTAGTACATTAGTTTAGAAATTAAGACGTTAGATAGCAACCACAGTAGGTGATTATATACACACTCGGTCAACATTTACTTGTTGTCGAACCCGAGATCACTAGCAGACAGGCTGCGAGTGTTGCTCTCTCGAGCGTTGCCAACTTTTGGTCTCTCTAACTAGAACTTACACTATTCGCTATATTACACTAACTAACACTGGCACAGAGAAAACATAGTGCATGTTCCGAAGTCAGTTACATGAGTAAACTCTAATTTAACAGACTAGTCAATAGAAATATAATGAACCACTTAACATTAACACTTGATACTTACAAATGCCCCTCTGGGGCCCAAGCACTACCACAAGAGAATCTCTACGTAAATGAAACTCTGCCTCGACGACTGGCTCACGGGAGCTTGCGAAATGGTTCTACGTAATGTTTCCAACGGAAGTGACGGGCGGAAACGTGATCGGAAAATATTTTCGAAACACATTTTTGATAAAATTTTGGGTTTTAACGAATAAATTCGGTCTTGTAAATTCATAAATATAATTACATTTGTATAATTTAATTCTAGGATGTTAGTTTTTATTATTCATGAAATTAGGCTGAAGTGTGGCCGAGGCGTCCACTACAGACTGTATGAGGCAGATCAGCTATGCTTGATAATTTTGGAGCGACCGGCTGCCAACCCTGTCACCACGTCAGTGTCACGCCAGCCTTCGTGTGTAGTGCACGACTGTACTCTGCCTCTCTCCCTCCTTATGCACTTCAATAAGCAATTTAACATTTGTATGTTCACTACTTTTTAGGAACCATTCTTTAGCCTATTTTGAGCGAGCTTTTATATCTATTTTATTTCCTATTCATTGCAACTATAGCGAATCCCAACAGCTGTACGAACTCGCCGTCTGGAGTCGCTATTCTTGTGCGTACTCTCCGCCTAGCTGCTACTGACATACTGAAGCGTGTGCCAGTCTTTGTCAAGTTTGCAGTGTGTTGTTTGCATCGTGTGAGGGGCCTTGAGACCGACAAACCAAATTCAATTCAGATTGTCTGCCAACATATTTGTACGTGTGAGGGGGCCTTTAGGGAGAAAAAGTGGCAAAACCATTGCAGTGAAGTGGGCGGTTAAGAAGTGTAGCCAGATACAGAGTAAGAGAGCAAAAAAAGTATGCATATGTGAGGGAAATGTGGAAATACGTTCCTGTACCTAGTGTCATATATGGTATGTATTGAGTTTAGGTTAGGTAGAGCGAGACACTTGGTATTTATATATTATCAGTAACACACAGCAGGACTAGTGATGAAAAAAAAACGGTTTTATTTGATTGCAGTTTTTTTGCAAAAACCGTGTTTTTTATGTGTTTTTTTTTGTTTTTTTTTGCACACCTAAATTTTGTTAAGTATATGTCTGGGTTTTTTTGGACACCTAAAATACATTAATATCCACGTTTTTTTTGTCATTTTATTGTTATAAAAACATCAAAAAGAAACCATACAGTAAAAGTGGTGGCAGATAACTGTTAGGATTGGTGGTGATGAGTAAATTTAAGATAGGTATTCAATCCAACCCTAAACGTTTTGCTCAATAGTGTTTTTCGAAATCATAAGAGAGGGATAATAAAGACAATTCATGAGACTACTGAGCTTGTTTCTTTTATTGAGGGAAACCGTGATGAACGATGGCGTGCTTGACTTCGGAAGATCTTCTCCTGGATGGGAAACTCCGTGCAGGCGAGGTCCGGCGAGCGATGACGTAGGCCAGGTGTAAGTGAGTGTGTTTGTGGAGGTTCACAGGCTTGGTAATTTAAGCGACTGACAGATTATCAATTTCCACCCGTGACGTGGGGGGCTGGGTCACTATTTTTGGGTTCAGATTTTAGAATAATTCAACGATGTGAAAAGCAAGTTGTCGTGGTTGAGCTGGTAGATTTGTAGCCATTTGTAGTAATATACTAGGCTCTACTAGCTCCGAACCAAGTGATTGCAAAGTGATATGTGACCAAAAGTCAGAACGTCTCACGTCACAAATAAGCAATTTACGTGGTGTATCTCGATGGTTTAGTGAGAGACAATATGCCACATGAATTTAACTTGTAAGGCTCAAGCCCAAGGAATGTGTGTTGTGGTGTTTGGTGCCGTCGAGGGTCTGCAATAATCGAAAACGCTGAATGAGAAGGTTCTTGAAGAGGCACCAAGGAAAGATTCCTCAACTGACAATCCCTACACTGCAATGGATAATTTTCCCATCACGGAGAAAAAAAAACCTGAACTTCTTCTTCTCAGATTTAACTCAAAGCTATTAATTTCTTCAAGGCTCAGGAAGGAAAAAGGAAGGTTAGAAACTGGCAATGACTGTTCTCCTTTTGTCAAGCTCATGAAATAGGATAGACTTTTAACAGCTGTCAAGCTCTTTCACTACTGCCCTTGCTTTAAAAATAAGAGCATGAAATTTACAAGAATTTTTGTAATGACATAATAGTTATTCATATTGAAAACTACACGCGGTTAAGCACACAATTTATGGAATATAATGAAATATCACACAGCTAAAACTTATGCAAGAATATGCATGAATTTCGTACTCTATAATATCTCTATATCCGTACGAGAAATAAAAAGAAAGTCCTAAATTCATCCATGTCAATCATACTGTAAAAGAAACACTAAAAGTATCTCTTGCAGCAAAAGAGAAATATATTCAAAAACATAATACAGTGAACATAAAAATGAAATGACACAGCAGTTTTATGCTCCGCCATTTTTCACAAGAACGCCGGCAATCCACCGTACGCTCTCACGAAGTAATTTGATGAGCGAATTTCAATATCATAATGACAGCTGCAAGTATATAATTTTGTAGTAAGGAAATGACATAGTTGAGCATCTTACTATAATCTTGACACAAGAGATGCACATGGCACGCAAAATTTACGCTACGTTATGTTGAGATAGCACTTGGAATGAGTCATGCTATTTTACGAACTCTACGACTATTTTCCTGTTTATCTATGTATCACGACCTGACCAGATCCTTATACTTAAAACACAATGCACACTCAGAAATGACACAATATACTTTACCAGCTTTTGCTCTATTTGAACACTTAATTTCTTTCACTTACAAGAACGGTGTAATGCACGAGCCAAAGACGAACGAGAGAGTGACGCGGAAAACCAAGCGTCCCGCGCAGTGTTGCCCTTTTCAGAGGCTTTAAACTCGAACATGTCGATCGTTATTTTATATGTTATGCATTTACACAAAAACTTCAAGGATTACTAATTATAAGTAGAAAAATATTAATAATAATTTAGAGTAAGATTTTTAATGTCAATAATTATGCTATTTAAGTGCGAATGAGGAATTTTATAATTTTACACTTTTGTAGCAAATGCTACATAACCCACAGTTACTGTCGCGTCTTACAAGACACGAAAAATTGAAAGAATTTTGACAACTTTATTTCGGCATCATTTTGCGGATCGGCGCTGGTCCGCAAGAGTGACGCAGCGTGTTATTTGAATTGAAGTGCTCGTGGGAGGAACAGGTTCCCGGATAATCTTGAGTTTCTGTGTCTTTTAAAAGTGAATTCGTGTTGGAAATTTATTTAACTTGAACGTGTTCCATTACTAGCTATATTTGTCGATTGCTTTACATATCTCGTGTTGATAGCGGTGAACAGCCGGCTGCTAGAGCATTCGAGGATGTTTCTGGCGGTTGGCAAATCGCCCACATTGAGTCAGACTAGCCGTTGTAATGTAGGGAATCTGGTGCGCTCTGCAGCTGCAGTGTGAGGCTGGAAATTAATCAGATTCTGGGTTAACGGTATTTTAGCTGAACACTGTGATTTTACAGATTTGCCTGTTGAATAATTATTCAACAGGCAAATCTGTAAAATCACAGTGTTAAATTATAATTTAACTCTGAGGTTAGGTTTAATATGTGAATTCTCATGTTAAGTTTTAGCAACCCAAGATGGAGAAAGCTGGAGTATCAGACAGGTTCAGTGAGTGTGTGGTTTTCACAGATTGCCTGTTAAATGATTTAACTCTGAGGTTGGGTTTGATATATGCATTCTCATGCTGAGTCTTAACAACTCAGCATGGAGAAAGCTGGAGTGTCAGACAGGTTCAGTGAGTGTGTGGTTTCACAGATTTGCCCGATTCCTATTTTTCTTTCATTGTTCAAAGTGATTCTGTATTAATGTCTAAATGTTTTTTTTTGCTCAGCAATATTTGCATAATAGTCAAGCTATGTAAGCATGTTGTCATAGAAAGTAAATATAACATTGTAAACAGTGTCATAGGCAGTAAATGTAACATGGAAAGACTGACATTTCAATGCATTTGAATTGACACAGATGATCTTATTCTAAGTTTATTACATTCATAGTTTAACACAAAACTAACATGATTTTACATTTAATCAAGAATACATATCAACCACTGCTTCACTATTGAAAGATTTGTGTACTAAAAATAAAAATAAAAACTGGCGAGGCGTGTCAGATTTTTTCAGTATTAGGCTAGCCAATGAGATATCCGTTATTATCCTTGATGGTAAGATTCCTGACTGAGCTGCTGTAACCTAAGTAGTTTATCCCTGCATCAGATACCTAATCTTAATCATTTCCCCTCCCACAGGTAGAGCAAAGAAAAATAAGTAGCCGCTTCTCTTGTAGATTTAAATAGGCTTGTACAAGATTTTCTAGCGTGAGGGACCTTCCCCCACCGTCTGTAAGTATCCTAAGAAGTATTGTCGGGTTGTTATATCAAGGTGGTAACCAGTGGTATTGCAAATGTGTCTTTAGAAATGTGTTCCTAGCAATGTGCTCCGTAGGTGGAGACTTGTTCTCTTCCCTGTCAATGCAACAGAAACCTTCTTGTTTTGTGAACTTATTTCCTAGCTTACTGTTCCTGTGTACCTTGTGTGTAGATTCCGCGTTCCCCCAACTCCATGCTAGATGGTGCCTTCCTCTTTCCTCTCTTGGGACATCTTTGTCGTGGTTGATGGAGGCTAAAACTTTCTTATATAATAATAATGACAATAGTATTGAGAATTGTCGTTGTGCTACGTCGTTAGCAGGGCGGCGAATTCCCTTTTTTATGTGCTACTATTCTATGGCCTCTTATGTCTCACTCAGCTATTTCTCGTGTACCTTCGAGGCATGAATTTACTCTCTCGTTGTGCGGTGCTATATAAATGGTGACTTCCTCCTCCCTTTTTTGGAACATCCTTGTCGTGGTTAAGGGAGGCTAAAACTTTCTTACGTAATAGTGAATATTTTGCTACAAATTCCGTCACTAGAATATCATACCTAGTTCTAACATTATTTAGCCGTTCTCTGTGTCTTGCTCAAGAAGTAGGAGATTCCTTTCTCGTTATGCAGCACTACATACATTAATTGATCATTCGACTATGATCTTAAATTAGGATTTTCTTGTCATGCAATTCCTGGTCCGAGCCTGAATCCTACCTGTCTGGGCAGATTTACGGAGTCGTCTGGATAAGAAATAAAACCGAAAAAACCTCGCGTTCTTTTGGAATCCTCGCGCCTTCCGTACTATTGTGTGCCGAAGCGAAGATAGAAATTCCACTAGCGCACAACAATACAGTTACCTAGAGGCGTCTAAAGGCCCCCTCACACGCGCAAATATATCTGCAAACATTTCTGAACTGGTGCTGAATTCGTGCGTTTGTACGCTCATTTCAGGTTGGAACAGACTGTACAAGGCAGATGAGCCATGCTTGATAATTTTGGAGCGACCGGCTGCAAACCTTGACACCACGTCAGTGTCACGCCAGCCTTCGTGTGTGGTGCACGACTTCACTCTGCCTCTCTCCCTCTTTATGCACTTCAATAAGCAATTTCTTATTTGTGTGTTCACTACTTTTTAGGAACTATTCTTTAGCCCATTTTGAGCGAGCTTCTACATCTCTTTTATTTCTTTTTCATTGCAACTATAGCGAATCCTATCAATTTTACGAACTCGCCGTCTGGAGTCGCTATTCTTGTGCGTACTCTCCACCTAGATGCTACTGGTATACTGATTACTGAAGCGTGCGCCAGTCTTCGTCAAGTTTGCAGTGTGTTGTTTGCATCGTGTGAGGGGCCTTGAGACCGACAAACCAAATTCAGTTCAGATTGTCTGCCAACATATTTGTACGTGTGAGGGGGCCTTAATAAGATGAACAGCAAGAGCCACAGAACTTATATTGATGATGTCAAAATTCAGAGCTTACTATATCTACTATGTCTGATTTTATTTTTATGTGACCAAAAAAAATCAGACTTTGCAGAGATAATAAGCTCTGAATTTTGAATCCATCAATATAAGTTCTGTGGTAAGTTCTGTGGCTCCTGCTGTACCTCTTAGACTCCTCTAGGTAATTGTGGGTTATTTGCCACCACTTTTACTGTATGGTTTCTTTTTTATGTTTTCATTACAAAAAATGACTAAAAACCATAGATATTAATATATTTTAGGTAACCAAAATAATATGCTGTTTTTTGAAAACGTGTTTTTTTTACAAAAAAATTCTGACTAATAAAAATGAATATTAATATATTTTCTGGTACCACATATAACCATGCTGTTTTTTTAAAAAGAATCATGACTAAAACACAATATATTTTATGTGACCTAAAAAGCCCCATGCAGTTTTTTTTAAAAAACATGTTTTTTACCAACAAATGATGACTGAAAAAACATGAATAATATATTTATGAGACCAAAAAAATGTTTTTGTACTAAAAAATCATGACTAAAAAACATGAATATATTTATGAGACCTAAAAAACCCCATGCTGTTTTTAAAAAAAATATGTTATTTACAAACAATGATGTATAAGAAAACCTGGATATGAATATATTTTATGCGACCAAAAACCATGCTGTTTTATTTTTTGTATTTTTCATAAAAAATCGTGTCTTAAAATCATGGATTTTATGTTTCGATGGTCGGGGTAGACTTTACAATAATACCCAACCACCAAAACGTAAATAATCTCGAGAAGTACGTTTAAGAGCACGATAAAGAGAAGGGGAATGACGACAATTTTTGGACTCAGCTTATAGATTTTTATTGGAAGAAGCCTGGAGGACCGATGCGTTCTTGATTAACTGAAGAACCTGACTGAGGTGGTGCAGTCCGTGCAGGCGAAGGCTCCGGCGAGTGATGACGTTGGCAGGGGTGTGCGTGAGTGTGTTTTTGTGGAGGTCACTTTCAGAGTGCGGGCAAAATTAACAAGCCCGAGAAATCAGTGGAATTTATGGATAAGCTCCGAATCTGTTTAATTTGTTGAGCAAGTGAATAAATATCAATTTGAGCCGTGATGGTTGTTGGTAAATCGATCTTAATTGGTTTTTGGGAATTTAAGATCATTAAACGCTGAAGACAAGTGTCCGTGGTTTTGGAGCAGTTTAATATTTAGCCAGTAATTAGATAATATACCAGGCTGAAAACAGCTCGAAACCGAGGTGAATGCAAGGTAAATAAAGCCTAGGTTAAAATCCGGCTCACGTCAGAAACAGGGCAAAGTCAATGGTGAAACTCAAGGCTGAGTTTAAAAGTCTAGCTCAAGGTGATTAAGGCTCAGTTGAATGTAAAGCTCGAGTAAAGCTCAAGTAAAGCTCAAGTAAAGCTCAAGTAAAGCTCAAGGCCCAGGGATAATGTGTTGTGGCGTTTGTTGACGTCGAAGGATCTGGAATAATCGAAGACGCTGAATGATACATTGCCGGAGAGGCACCAAGGAAATCCACAAAACTGTCATCCCTAGCATTGCAACGGTAAATTCCCATCACGGAGAAACCCCAAGTTTTCAAACAGATTTAACTCGAGCTATTTATTGCTCTTTTTGTTAAGCTCATGAAGAATAAGAATAGATTTGACAAGCTGGCAATAGCTCTTTCTCTACTGCTCTTGATTTCAAAATATAAGCATGACATTTACAAGAATTTTGATAAGGTCATAATTGTTATTCATATTATGAAAACTACATGTAATTTAAGCGCACGATCGGCGATCCAATTTAAGCACACGATTAATCATAATACGAATGAATATTAATGACTCCCGTAATTTATAATATTCCCGTACGAAACACCAACAGGCAGTCCTACACTGTCCACATGCCAGTTATACTGAAAACACTGTAAGTATACTTGAAGTGAAAAGGAAATATTTGAATATGTATAGTGTAATATTGAACATAAAAATGAACATGACACACACCATTCACGCTACGCCATCTTTGAGATCACTTCAGAATCTGCCATGCAATTCGCTCGAAATATCAACAAACTACTTGCACATCTTTAAATAACACAGCACTGGTAAAAAATCACTTAGCTTAAGCACGATGACAAAAAACCCAATTTTCTAAGCAAGGTTTGCTAAATTCTAAACACTTATTTTCAATTACGAGACGCTGAAACACACAAGCTAACACGCGAGTAAGAAGTGACAGTCCGACAAATGGCGTCGGGTGCGATGTTGCCGTCACAACGACTTAACCCTTTCGGTACTAACGGCTACTCCAGTGCCAAGTTGGCTAGTGCTTCCAGTTTAGGGCATCTAACCTAGTTTTAAAGTAATTTAACTAGTGAGGGAATATTTTGGAGTAAATAACAAAATTAGGGAAATTACAAAAATTCTTTAAACTAGTTTTTGAACAATTCCAGAAGCCTGCAAATGTAAATTACCATAGGCTACATTAGGACCCTATAGCATAGGCACGCGTAAGTTCCTGCTACAGGGTCCGTGCATCACATTCAATACCCTTTACAATTAACTTGAGCAAGTTGTTTCTGAACTTTCTTTATTTCTGGTAAATTCCGGCAAAAACTTATAAATAATTTCTTCGTAAATACAAAACTGTATCATCAACATCACAAATTTATGTCGCAAAGCATGGAGCTTCAAAGATTCAAAAAATTTTAAAATTAAAATAAAGAAGTAAGCACTTGCTTAAGCTAAAAGCACCCACACTAGGAAATTTTCACTGATCATTCAGGGTAATGACAAATTTTTTCCCTGGATGTTTTTACCCAAACCATTTGAATTATCGTACCGAAAGGGTTAAAACTCGAACACTGTCGACGGTATTATCATTTTTGTGCTTTTTTCACAAAAAACTTCCAAGATTACTAATTATAAGTTGAAAATTACTAATAATAATTTAAAGTAAGATTTTTAATGCCAATAATTATGCTATTTAAATGTTAATGAGAAATTCACTGAATTTATACATTTTGTGGCTAATGCTACATGGTTATTAACGTATTTTATGTTACCAAATAAATCATTGTTTTTTTTAAAACATGTTTTTTATTAAAAAGGTATTATTATTCATTTTTTGGTCACAACTTCTTTGTAAAAAAAAACACCCACTCAAGGGGATACAATTATTGTATCTATGGGAACTAGCACTCCCAGTGGGACAATGTGAGGGCCCAAGCTGAGAGTTAGGTAGGCCTCCTTTTTGTTGAAATAAAATGTTTTGTTAATGTTGAGGACCACCTTTTTTCGGTTCACTGCTCTCCTGTTTTTCAGCACCTACTACTGTCTTCTTCAACTTTGATCTTGTTTCATAATCTTCCTTCCTCTCTTTGGGTCGCATTTGTTGCTGGGTAGGGAGGCTAAAACTAATGACTAATCGAATCTGTAAAAAAATATGGATATCAATTTATTTTATGTGACCAAACAACCATGCTTTTTGAAAAAAGATTTTTTTACAAAAAACATGAGTGTTATCAAATTTTATCTGACCAAAAAAACATGACATTTTAAAAACCATGTTTTTTTCACAAAATGTCATCAATATCCATCTTTTTAGTCATGTTTTTTTTTGGTAAAGAAAACATGATTAAAAAAACAGCATGGTTTTTTTGGCACATAAAATGTATTAATATCCACATTTTTAATTCATGATTTTTCTGTAAAAAGATGTTTTTAAAAAAACAGCATGGTTGTTTATGGTAAAATAAAGTATATTAATATCCGTGTTTTTTAGTCATGACTTTTTTGTAACAAAAACATTGAAAAAACAGCATGGATTTTTCGGTCACATAAGATATATTAATATCCATTAGAACTGTACCAAGTCTTAGAATAAAATATCCACAAAGAATCTATTCACTATATAAAACCTTTCGGAGACTAGCTCCATCCTCAGTAAGTCGTTCAGTCAAATATTTTTCAAAGGAACAGTGAAAATTCATTTTCCATTTCACCAAATTTTACTGAATGACTGAGGATGGAGCTGGTCTCCAAAAGGTTTTATGGAGTAAATAGATTCTTTGTAGATACTTTATTCTAAGACCTAGTACAGTTCTAATAAACATGATTTCAATGTTAACAACATTCTTTGTTTATAAGTTTCTAAAGACAATTCGATTAAAGAAAAATACCTTTCCTGATATTTACATCCGTGTTTTTTTAGTCATGATTTTTTTAAATTTAAAAAAAAAACAATTTTTGGGTCCCATATAATATAATAGCCATGTTTTTTTGTCAAGATTTTTCTGTTAAATAACAATAATTAAAAAAACAGCATTGGATTTTTAAGGTCACATAAATATATTAATATCCATGTTTTTCATTCATAATTTATGTATAAATAAAATGTTTAAAAAAAAACAGCATGGTTTTTAGTCACATCTCTATCAATGACCATAAGTAAAGATATGTTATTATAACACACCATTTTGGGAGTTGAAGGTCATTCACATGTATTGTAAAATAAATGAAATATCAAAGCATGAAACCGCAGAAAATGAAAAATTTCATAAAACCATGGAAAACCATCAATTAAGAAGTATGCTGCTTTATTTTGTAATTTGACATGAAAACAAATAATGTAATGTGGTTCTTTTTCTTGCTGAGTTATTTTCAGACAAAATATTTAAAATAAAACAAAATATCCACGTTTTTTTTGGCCACGGTTTTTTGTAAAAAAACGCGTTTAAAAAAAACGGCATGTTTTTTTTGAGTCACATCTCTAAGCAGGACACAGTAAAGGGCCGTTTACACTGGTCTACATTTTGCTGCAGGCTCACGTGTAGACGCCTCGTGTGGAGCTTCACAAGAGCCATGCGCGTTTAGACTAGACACCATTAGAGCGAGCCATGGAGCGCGCGCTGCTCAACAGGGCTACCACTCTAGATATTATATAGCTAGATCTAGATGTTTATGCTGAAACCTAGATGTAAAATTTCGAACCTAGATATTTGCTATAAAACCTATATAGTTTTTTCAGCATGCTAGAAATTTTCTAGCTAGAATTACAATTAAGCTATGTATGTGATAGATTACTGTAAACTCGAATTAAGAATTCACCATAATGGTTGGTTACTACTTCATTCTTATTATATTTGTTAATTTACTTAAGCAAATTGTCTGAATAGTGAAGCAACCATATTCTGATCATGTTATGTTCAGATTATGAACGACACCAAGACGGCTATTTCACGGTTCATAAGCTACAGCACACTATCTCCAATTGCAAAACTAGTAATGATATCAAAAAATCATGAAATAAAATGCACATACATTATCAAGAATGTGTTGTGGCCTCATTTTGACGAAAGACTGACCAATGATATTGGTAACAATGAGTTCAGTTTATTGTTGGATGGAAGCAATGATATTTCTATCATGAAACTACTTGGTGTATCAGTTATATTCTCAAGTGATGCATCTAATAAAGTAGAATCAACTTACTTAGCAATTGCAAAAATATTAAAAGTGATGAAGATAGCGGTGTGAAAGCCTTAAAACAATTATTGATAAGTAGGAATCTGAGCATTGATAATTTGCAATGTAATAGAGACTGACCTTTCTACTTGCAACACGTGTGGAATTGAAGAATATTTGGATGTCAAGCTTTATTAGGGTAAATATCAGGATACTAGATAATTCATATAAAGATAAATTGGGTAATATGAAGCAATTTATGATATAAATTTCCTTATATGCTATTGTTCACCTGATTTATTATAGTAGATAATTTATTCATTTTTAGATATATTTTTGGATGTTTTATTTTTAAATCTAGATGTTTATAGATATTTTTTGAGGTCACACTAGATTTTTTTTGGCCAAACAAAAGTGGCAGCCATGCAGCACAAAACCAGTCAGTGTGGCCTGCTGCTATGAAATATGGATTGCTGTAGACGAGCTTGTGTGAATATTGTTGCTGCATCGTAAAGTTACGTAATCTCTTTTTTATTTGCATGAGTGAAATGTTACTATATTCGTTCATTTTAATTGAAATAAAATGGAAAGCAGCCTCCTTATATTCGCAGCTTTTAGTCTGCCAAAGGCATTGATGGGCTTAGTACATTTCAATTAAAAGCAGTGTAGTTTCTTGCGGCAGTGTTGAGTCAGCCATAACGGGTGAGCGAGAGGCGCTACCTCACTTGATGACTACCAACTGCACACTGACCGGTCTAGAGCTGCGCCTCTCACACATGCGGCGCTGCACGGATTCGAGCAAAGCGAATCGGGAATTTCGAACACACACACACAAATATGAACCTCTGTGGTGAGCCTCGTCTACACGAGTCGCGCCTCAAGGCCGAAATGTCCCCTAGTGTAAACACCCCTTAAGCTTACATTATGACAGTTGGCGGTGGAGTAGCTCCAGCCAAGCCCGAGAACCATGAGCACAGTTCCACAAGAACCATGAGCTCAGTTCTCAACGCAGAGTGCTGTCTAAATACATTCTTACACAAGAGCACTGTAACATTATCAGTATTATACACATATACATTCAAGGTGCTACAATAAAGGTTTCAACACTCCTTCTCACATTGAATGTGTGTCAGATGAGACCATTCCTAACTTCGTTCTTAGTCTAGAGAACTTTTCCATCGGCAGGTTCTTGGTGAATATGTCGGCGAGCATTTCGTCGGTAGGGCAATACACTACGTCTATATCTTTGTTACTTACAAGATCCCGTACATAGTGAAACTTAATATCGATGTGCTTGCTCCTCCCATGATATTTGGGATTGTTGGCAAGACAGATGGCTGACTGGTTGTCTTCGTTTATAACCATTGGTTCCATAGTACTAAAATTTAGATCACTGAGTAAGTGCTTCAACCAGACAGCCTCTTGAGCCGCACCGGCAAGAGCAACGTATTCGGCTTCTGCAGTTGAGAGGGCTACACAAGTTTGTTTGTTAGATCTCCACGTAATTACCGAATTACTGAGGGTGAAACAATAACCAGAGGTAGACTTTCGGTCATTTTTATCACCAGCCCAGTAAGCATCTGAATAACCAATGCAAGTATCAGAACATTTGCTATACAATAGACCTAGTTTAGAGGTGCCTCTCAGGTACCTGAATATTCTCTTAACACACATCCAATGCTGTTCAAGAGGTTTGGAGCTGTATTTAGCAACATTATTCACTGCGAATGCAATGTCAGGTCGAGTTCTGGTTGACAAATACATAAGGCTACCTACAGCACTTTGATAAGTAGCAGGGTCAAATTCGACATCATTTGAGGAGCATATCGGATTTACATTTACATCAGCGGGAGTTGCAACAGGTTTACAATTATCAAAGCCAAATTTTGACAACAGAGCCTCAGTGTAGGCAGTTTGATTTAAGAAAACATTGTTTTTAGATTGTACAACACTTACACCTAGGAAGTAACTCAGCACACCAAGGTCCTTCATCTTGTATTGGGTAGAAAGACTCATCTTTATTTGATTTATTGCGTCACCAGACTCAGAAGCAATTATTAGATCGTCTACATTCACCGCCACAATACACAGTTTCTTATCTTGAACACGAGTGTATATACAAGCATCACTCTTAGATTGTACAAAATCCAATTTCTTCAAATATCTATCTAGTGTAGTATTCCAACACTTAGGAGCTTGTTTTAGTCCGTAGAGCGATTTTTGTGGTTTAAACACCAGATTTTTTTTGCCTTTGACAATAAAACCGTCAGGTTGAACCAGGTAAAGTTCTTCAATCAATTCTCCATTAAGGAAGGCTGTTGTACCGTCCATATGATGGACAATTATATCACATTTGGCAGCTAAAGCTAGTACTGTCCTGACAGACTCAAATCGAACCACGGGACTGAAGGTCTCGTCGTAGTCAGTGCCATATTTTTGTGAGTAGCCCTGAGCCACAAGGCGAGCTGTGTATGAGCAAATGCTTCCGTCAGGTCCGGTTTTTCTTTTAAAGATCCACTTTGATTTAATAGGTTTTTTGTCATTAGGACACTCTACAAGAGACCATACTTTGTTTTGATTTATAGACTCCATTTCATTCTCCATAGCTGCTTCCCATAGTTTTGCTTCTGGTCCACTGAGTGCTTCTTGAACACAAGATGGTATATCAAGCTCATTTTTTATTAAATACACCCATTCACCAAACCTATCAGGAGCCCGTCGATACCTGGCTGATTGTCTAGGCTCCACTCCCTCCATCCCAGCATCTGACTGTCTATGCTCCACTCCTCCCTCAGAGTCTTCTGGTTCTGGATCCTGAGGAAGAAGAGTAAAATTACCATCATTTACTTCCGAAGGCTCCTTCTCAATTGGCATCTGCTGAGATTCATTGAACATAACGTCTCTACTCAAAAATATCCCTCTGTTGCTTATGTCATACAGACGTTATCCCTTGGATCCACTTCAATATCCTACAAGAACACACGGTTTAGATTATGGATCAAGTTTTATCTCTCATCTTTGGGGACATGAGCGTACGCACTGCAGCCAAAGGTTCTGAGGTGCTGTTCATTGGGATTGTGTCCATTAAGGGCTTGATAAGGAGTCATATCATTCAATGCACTAGCAGGGCTCCTATTTTTGACATACATGGCAGTTGATATAGCTTCACCCCAGAATAACTTTGGTAACTTTGAACCAGACAGCAAAGCTCTGACAGAGTCAAGGAGAGTTCTATTCATTCTTTCTGCAACTCCATTTTGTTCAGGTGTCTTAGGCACAGTTTTTTCGTGGATAATTCCTTCCCTTTTTAGGAATTGTTCAAAGTCATTAGAGATGTATTCCCCACCGGTATCGGATGTTGAGATCCAACTTTAGTATATATATTTATTATTATATATGAGTTGTCGCAGTCGCCCATTAAATTGCTTCCGTCCCGTTTTCTATGTTCATGTGCTCACCGCCTTTGTAGAGCGATCGAGCTCCTTCTTCTTGTTCTCGCCGCCGTGCTCGACGGACGTACAGTACATGTAGTTCCTAGATTACCTACTGTGTTTCTATACCCCACACTCATACTTATAATCGTTGTCGAACTCCATTATTCCAAGATGGAAAGAGGCCTCTCTGGTCTAACAGGTTATGGGCCCAGTAACCTAACTTTTGATGGCAATGACGAAAGGTATGAGTTGTGGGAAGTGAAATTTCGGGCCTACCTAGACTTGAAATCGTTGGGTGCCGTCCTCGAGGGCGAAGAATCAAGTCTGGATGTTGAGAAGAATAAGAAAGTTTTCTCCGAGCTTGTGCAAAAGCTCGATGATAAAAGTCTCTCGTTGATTATCAGAGACGCCTATAGAGATGGAAGAAAATCCATGAAGATTCTGCGTGATCATTACCTCGGCAGCAGTAAACCGAGAATTATTTCTCTGTATTGCGAGTTGGCTGCGCTGAAGATGAAAAATGGCGAGACGGTAACCGACTACTTGCTGCGGGCAGAGACAACTGCATCCTACCTGAAGAAAGCCGGCGAGAGTATCAGCGATGGACTGATAATCGCCATGATTATCAGGGGATTGCCAGCTGTTTACAACGCGTTTTCTACCGTCATCACGCAAATTGACAGTAAAGAAATGGACTTCATGAAATTCAAATCGGCTCTCAAGAGGGAAGAGGAAACAAAGAAGAACCGACAAGGCTACAGTGAAAGTGAAGAAAGAATTATGAAAGTGAAAGATTCTAAAATTACTTGTTACTTATGTGGTAAGTCAGGTCACAAGAAATATGAGTGTAAAAGTCACAGTGCAAAGAAAAATCGGTGGTGTTCAATTCGTAAAGTGCATCTCATGATACTAATTTTTGCAGAAAGAGAGATACCGCAAAAGCGATGGCTACTGATAGCAAAGATGTGAAAAGCTCTTTTTGTTTTAGAGTATCAACAGACTCAGAAAGTGCTTCTGTTGTAGACAGTGCAAAGTTACTGGTGGATTGTGGAGCTACTGCTCACATTATTTGTGATAAATCTAAGTTTGAATCTTTAGATGAAAGTTTTGACCCTAGGAATCATTTCATTGAATTAGCAGATGGTTCTAGGATGAACAATATTGTAGAGTGTAAAGGTGATGCGAGAATTACCCTGACTGACGCCAAAAATAGGAAACACAATGTTCTTTTAAAAAATGTTCTTTGTATTCCTAGTTTTAAGCAGAATATTTTCTCTGTCCAGGCTGCTATTGATCAGGGTGCATCATTTAATTTCAGTCAAAACGCCTCAAAGTTGTTTGCTTCAGATGGGAATGCGTTTAATATTAAAAAATGTGGCAAGCTGTATTATTTAAATTCTGTAAGCTGTGTTGATTCTATTAATGCTGTTGGTGAACACACTCTGGAGGAGTGGCACAATATTCTTGGGCATTGTAATGTAAAAGATGTGTTGAGCCTAGGAGGTATTACTACAGGAATGAAAATTACCAACAAGCATAATTTCGATTGTGAGATCTGTGTCCAGGGTAAAATGTGTCAATATAGGAGCAGAGACCCTGATGAAAAGTCAAGAAAACTTTTAGAGCTAGTCCATAGTGACCTAGCTGGACCTATAAGCCCTACTTCTTTCGAGAATTCCATGTATGTCATGTCTTTTGTGGATGACTTTTCAGGCCTCATTTTTGTGTATTTCCTCAAAAGTAAAAGTGACACTGTTGGGGCATTTAAAAAATTCTTGGCTGATTCTGCTCCATTTGGCTCTGTAAAACGTTTAAGAACAGATAACGGCACCGAGTATTCCTCAAACTTGTTCAAAGCTGTTGTCACGGAGAACAAAATAAAGCATGAATTTTCAGCTCCGTACTCTCCCCATCAGAATGGGACTGCTGAGAGATCTTGGAGATCATTGTTTGAGATGGCTAGGTGTTTGTTGCTGCATGCAAACTTGCCAAAAGAATTGTGGAATCATGCTGTAAGAACAGCTGCTTACATTAGAAATAGGTGTTTCAACAAAAGGACAGGCAAAACTTCTTTTGAGATTTTTACGGTAAAGAAACCTGACCTTTCCAATATGCACATTTTTGGATCAAAATGTTTTGCCATGGTTCAAAACCCAGGAAAGCTTGACCCTAGGTCAGAGCAGGGTACTTTTCTGGGATATGACCCGTGCAGCCCTGCTTACATGATTTATTTCCCTGAAACTTGTCAAATAAAAAGAGTCAGATGTGTCACATTCTGTGATAAAATTTCTAGAAATGTGGTGGGTGAGGATGAGTTCATTGCTGTAGATAACCCTGCTGAGCTGAAACAAAGTGAGAAGGCTGACAAGGCTGAGGCTGAGTTGAAACCTGGGACTGTTCCAGAAGTGATTCAAAATGAAACTCATTCAGATGCAGAGCCCACTAGAAGATTTCCTTTGAGAGAAAAGAAGCCCCCAGCTTATTTAAAAGACTATGTTGATCCAGATGAATTGGATATCACTAATAATTTTGTTGATTATTGCTACAGAGTGAGCAGTATCCCTAAGTCTTACTCTGAGGCAATTTCATCCCCAGATTCTGTTGAGTGGAAACAGGCAATGACCACTGAGATAGCTCCACTAGCCGATAATGAGACGTACGAACTTGTTGAAAAGCCAAAAGATAGATCTGTTATTGGGGGACGATGGGTCTATAGTGTTAAATCAAGACCCAATGACCAGGAAACTTTCAAAGCTCGTTATGTAGCCAAAGGATATTCCCAAGTAGCTGATGTCGATTTCAAAGAAACTTTTTCTCCTACAGCACGTCTAACTTCTGTTAGAATGCTGATGGATATTGCTGTGCAAAAGTCGTACATTGTGCACCAGATGGACGTGTGCACTGCTTATCTTCATGCAGAAATTGACTGTGATGTTTTTGTAGAACAGCCTGAGGGATTTGTTGAACTTGACAAAAATGGAGAGAAGTTAGTCTGCAAACTCAAAAAATCTTTGTATGGCTTAAAGCAAAGTGGCCGTAACTGGAACAAACTTTTGCATCATTTTCTTGTTGAACAAAATTTTGTTAAATCTCTCAGTGATACTTGTGTCTATGTGAGGGAAAGCGACTCTGGAAAAGTGATTATCATTGTATGGGTTGATGATTTAATTTTGGCCTCTTCTAACGCTGGTGTATTGAGTGAAGTAAAATGTTCGTTGTCAAATAAATTCAAAATGAAAGATCTTGGACAAATTTCATGTTTTCTAGGCATTGAATTTGATGTGAAGCATGACTCAATTGAGATGAAGCAGTCAAAGTATGTTGAGAAAATTTTGTCAAAATTTAGGATGTCTGATTGTAAGCCTAAGTCTATTCCCTGTGATCCCAGTGCCAACAAGCTTGATGTAAGCTCTGATTCTAGGAATTTGTGCGATCCAAAACTGTTCCGTGAGATAGTTGGCAGCCTGATCTACTTGATGACTTGTACTAGGCCTGATATTTGCTATGTTGTTACATTACTGTCGCAACATTTAACTTGTCCAACAAATGCTCATCTGAACTTGTGTAGATTTGTGTTGAAGTATCTTAAAGGTACTATTTCATTTGGTTTGAAATTTGTGAAATCCGAGAACCCCGTGCAAATTACTGGTTTCTCTGACTCCGTCTGGGGTGGATCCTCTGACCGGAAGAGCATATCAGGATATGTGTTTAAGTCATCTAGCAACAGTTCACTGATATCTTGGAAGTCCAAGAAACAAAATATTGTTGCTCTTTCAAGCTGCGAAGCAGAGTACATTGCCCTGACTTATGCTGTGCAGGAGGGAATTTTTCTCAAACAGCTACTATGTGATATGGATGGATTTGATGAACCTGTTGAAATTTTTGTTGATAATAGAGGGGCTATTGACCTAGCCAAAAACCCTGTTCATCAACGCTCGAAACATATAGACATAAAATTTCATTTCATTCGAGCAATTATTCAAGACAATAAAGCGGTTTTGCGCTTTGTTCCTTCAGAGGAAAACATGGCTGACATGTTCACAAAGCCTGTTACTAGACAGTCGTTGCTTAAATTCAAAGTGTGTGTTTAATTCTAAGTTACTGTGTCTGACATGTTTCCAGTTTAGCTTTGTGTAGATCAATTGCAAGAAAAGGTAGAACTTTCTTGAGTACAATACTCTTAACGCTAATGCGGACTATGCATTATTGTGCGTTATATTTTTTTTGTATCGTGCTCAGTGTAATCTGTTGATCTACACTGATGATTTTTTTTATGTTGTTTTTCTGCTGTTCAATGTTCAATGAAAGATCTGAATTTTGAAATGTTAGCTCCAATTGATTACTATGTGAATTGATGCATAGTGGGATGGAATACTTCAGTTGGAGGGGGTGTGTTGAGATCCAACTTTAGTATATATATTTATTATTATATATGAGTTGTCGCAGTCGCCCATTAAATTGCTTCCGTCCCGTTTTCTATGTTCATGTGCTCACCGCCTTTGTAGAGCGATCGAGCTCCTTCTTCTTGTTCTCGCCGCCGTGCTCGACGGACGTACAGTACATGTAGTTCCTAGATTACCTACTGTGTTTCTATACCCCACACTCATACTTATAATCGTTGTCGAACTCCATTATTCCAAGATGGAAAGAGGCCTCTCTGGTCTAACATCAGAGCGCAGAGTTTTAATTTTGTGATCATAGTGATTTTCTACCAGAGATTTGAACTCCTGAAACACTTTGAAAACATCACTCTTATGGCAGGATGTGATCACACCCAAGGATATCTGGAGTGGTCATCAATGAAGGTGTGCCGTCGCGGTTGCGCACTTTCGCTGTACACATGTTCGTATGTACGGTAATGCTCCGCCTGGGCGCGGTCTTGCCGTAGTGCGCATGCTTACTCAGCAATTTGATAGTATAAATTAGCGTGCGCGGCTTGTGGAGTCGCATTTGGAGATCTGTAACCCCTGCACCAAGTACACTCGAAGAATCTACTCGTCTCTCTCTCTACCCTTCGGCACGTATACTGGTGGCCAGTATCTGTATCGGAACCACGACGTGTTATACTTGATACTTGTGAAGTGAAGGAGGTTCAGTGACTTCTGTGATGAAAGAAGGCTGAAGTAACGTCTGGAGATTCGACGGTGATCGTGTGTAGATCGTGTGTCTACGGAAAGTCTCGTGATTTCTACGGGTGGAATCTGCGCATCGCTTCGTGGAAAGTGCATCACTTTGGCGACAACGGTAAAATTAATATGAAGAAGGGTGCTGTGACCGGAAGAGAAGTTGAAGAAGCCCCGGAAGTATACAATAACGTCTTTCGTATTGCTGTGAAACGTGTTTCGGAAGAGCGTCTGCAAAATACTTACGAGTTGGAGTTCGAAGTTCCTCTTGGTAAGACCTACACCGTGCGTTTTGACTTGGAAAAGGACGGCGACCACTGCAACGTGCAGCTCTGCGTGAATTACCATCGGAAGGAGTGACATGGGCGTCTACGAGTTCGTGTCCTTCGTGTATGTGCTAAAAACAATTCTACGAACAACGGTGGTGATTCAGTATCTACGAGAACAATTGTGTTGAGTGTCTGTGATATCATTTTCCATACCGAACAGTGTTATTTAAAAAGTATAAAGAAACTGTGTTAACATCATTAAAACGTATAAAGACACTGGTTTAACATCATTAAAAGGTATAAAGACACTGTGTTAACATCATTAAAAGGTATAAAGAAACTGTGAGACTGTGCAAAGTACATTAACGCTACGTGCTGGTGTTGGCATAGCCGATCTGCTGTCTCGTGACGCTGGGCGTACGACCTTGGCATCGGCTGACTCGTCGACTGGCCTGTGCATGTGCACACAGCTTCGCACGCGACCTTGAGAACAGCTGCGACGCATCCTGTCCTGCTGAGGCTGAGCACTCTGCCACGCTCGACGACTGCTGAGGGGTGTAGCTGTACACCCGCGAGATCAGTTGAGTACACTGATATCTTTAGGTTTTGATTATTATATGTATACGGGTCGGATGCTCTGTAATAGTGCTCGGCGTCATTTTATATTGCTTGGGAGCGGTCAAATTGAATTATTGTAAAGAGTTATTCGTTGGTAATGTGTTTCGGTTAGTTTCTGCGTCGGTGAAACAATTTTTGGTATTTAAATTCCCACTATTTTTGTTGTGGGTCACTGACGTGTGATTATCTTATTGACGTGTGATTATATTATTTTTGTGGGGTAGGATTTTAGCGTTATGCCGTTCCATTGATTTATTTTTGTGAGGGTGATTTTAGCTATGTAACACTTTTCTTTGTTGTTGTGCGATATGATATCGGATTCTGATTCAGACAGTGAGTTCGTTCGTTCGACAGAAACAACGACTAGTAGTGGACGAGTATCTGTGCCGACATATAGTGGTACGTTACCTGGAACAATAGTTATGTCTGGACCAGTGCCTACGACTGTTATGTCAGGACCAGTGCCTACGACCGTTATGTCTGGACCAGTGCCTACGACAGTAGTGACGACCGTCATGACTACTCAGACACTAACGTTCAGTACTCCAAGTGTGACTACCATGACGACCACTAGTGGTCCTACGACGAGTGGTAGTGTAACAACGACATTACAGAGGGGCGGTACAATACTGTCCAGTGCCGAGCTTCCTCTTTTTCGCGGACGACAAAGAACCACAGACCCAGCCTTTTGTGAAACAAAGAGTTTCAGAACTCACGTTTCAAATCTTAAGGCTTATATGTGTTTACTTCCCGACGTGACGTCTGACGACGCTAGGAAAGAATTGCTTGTGCGCAGCGCACACAAAAGTGTCGGTGATTTCAATGGTGTAGTTACTAAACTTGTCAATCCTGGCATTAACTATTCTTTCGACCAGGTTATCGATATTCTAGATGATATTTATGTATCTAAAGGAGAACGGTCAGTGCACGCGTTAGCGTGTGATTTAAATCAGCTACGGCTCTTACGTATTAAGGTTTAGCTGCTCAGTTAGTCACTGCGATGGCTAAGATCCGAAATTTGAGCGACCACATTCTCAATAGCCCAGAAGTAGCGTTACAAAGACATCCTTTTGTAATTGCTAGTGCAAATGCACATGATTTGAAAAAGTTCGCAGGAGACTTGGTAGTTTTTAGCCTAGCTACAGCAATACTTGCACCATTATTGGAAGAGAATTTGTGCAAAAAAATATTTTCGCGACCATTCACTACATCTGAAGAGCTTTTAGCTCGTCTTGTCTCCGCTGTGCGGAATAACCCTGAGAGCAAAGAAATACTTGCGCGCAAGCCTAATGTCCAGTACTCGTACCCGACAAGAGAGACTTATTTGGTGGACGTACCTGACGCGACTGTGTGTGACGAGAAAGAATCGTTCCCTGACGTTTTCTATAGCTCACAATATAACAGCCGACGATTTCAGGGACGGAGACCATTTTTCCGACAAGGTTGGAGACCTACTAGATTCTCACGGGGAAAACAGCATGCCTATTTTGGCGATAGACCTCTAGGTTCAATGGAGTGTCACGCAGCACACGTGGACACTCCACAGCAGACTAGTAATGATCGGTCTAAACCTTTCTGTTCACTCTGTGATACCACAGGTCATGTACAAAGTATGTGTACGAAACAAAGAGGTCAGAATAAATCGAATTTCCGTGGTCATGCTTGCTATAGGTGTGGCAAGGTGGGACATTTTGCACGTGAATGTAATTCACGAAGTAGAGGCCGGGGTAGAGGTGAAGCGTACTACGCTGCAGCTCCTGAGAGCGATGATTTTTTAGAGTAGAATCAGATGAGTTGAAGAGTGTTGGTGTAGAGAGGGGGAAGTTACCAGTGCCCGAGGATACAGCCACAGTCCCCGTTACCAATGATGTGGTGGTGTTGAAGCCAGATACTATAACTAAGTCGACTGAAGTGGTGGATCCGCTATTTCCGTGTAAAAATAAGTTCGAATTACTAGGTGAGCAAGAACTTGATGTAGGTGCAAATTCTGAATTACCTGTAGAAGTTTGTTTGTCAGCGACGATTATGAAAGAGGGTCGTTTGCGGAAAGAAAGCGACGGTTTATTCTCATTGAGGCGTTCTAAGAAGCCTACAATTATTCTACGTCATGATACACGATTGATGAGCGCTCTGATTGACAGCGGAAGCGACCGGTGTCTAGTGAGTTACCGGAATTTAAAAGGCCTCAACGAGCGAATTAGGCCTAGTGCTCTGAGTATCAAGGGTGTAAATTCGAAAAGCCAGGTAACAGGTGAGGTTGATCTTTGTATTACCCTGCCTAATAATAAAGAAATAAACACTAGCGCTTTGATGTTGAAGGATGGCGAATTTAATTATTATGTGATCCTCGGTAGGGATATTTTGAAGGATGCCGTGATTGATTTTAAGGAAGGATTCATAGTTCTTGACGGAGTAAAAGTGCCGTTTCATGATGTGCAAGAATTGCACAGCCAAAGTATGAGAGAGGTATTTTTAAATACTGTAAATAATCCAGAATGTCTGATGGCTGACACGCTTGCCAATAGGAGGTGTATAAAGAGATATCTGCTGAAGCAGAGGGAAATAAGAATTGCAAGCCAAGAAAATGGCGATAGGCGACGAAATGGCCTAGAGATAAATGCTGCAGAGCAGTGGGGTACCCCAGCGAAAAAAGAAAGTAAAACTAAACAGCCAGCGAGTACGGCGAGAAAAGTGAGAAAAACTAAGCAACGAGCGATAGTTGTTCATTGTGGGGCAGTGGAAATGCCGAGTAATTGTTTACGAGTAATTAATGGGTATGTCAAGAAGGCTAAACCCGGGAAGTATATCATGAATAAGAAAATTCTTGGTAATGGCATTTATGTGGCCGAATCAGTTGTGAAGATAGGGTCGAATGGTTTTGTCCCTGTCATGCTTTTAAACGTCTCGGATGACGTAGTATACCTGAGTGATAATAGCATGTTGAGTAACATTGAAGAAGTGGACGATATGGAAATAGATCAAGAAATATATATGTCCACGGTGCACGAAGCTGTGCATGAAGCAAATGCATGTGATGTCAACGGTACGGCAGATCTACCCAAAGTCGACAGTTGTTATGGTGGAAGCTTTAATACCATCACTGGTAAAGGCGTTGGGTTAGGATCTGACCAAGCGGGGCATTGTTGTAACAATACTCGTGTTGACGAAGTAGGAACTAATGCACAGAAAGACGATGTACCCAAAGGAGGTATGAGCGAACGACGTCCTCTGACGAGTGACGACGTAATTTGTGACGACGATGACGTTAAACCTTTACTGATAAATTTATTGAATGATTTTAGAGACGTAATTACATTGGAAGGCGAAACTATTGCCGTTACGAATGTCATGCGACATAAAATTGAATTGAAACCAAATGCTCCAGTACTTAACATCCCACCATATAGAATTCCACATAAATACCGCGAAGATTTGGTGCAAGCGAATAAACAGATGTTGGATCAAGGTATTATTGAACCGTCCAGTGCGGACTATAACTTTCCTTTGATCATTGTGAAGAAGAAGTCGGGCGAGATTCGTCCGGTTATTGACTTCCGAGAGCTTAATAAAATAGTTATCAAAGAAAGTTATCCGATCCCAAGGATCGACGGTATTCTTTACACCCTCGGAGGTAATAGCATTTTTTCAAGTCTTGATTTACGTTCGGCCTTTCATCAGGTCGAATTAGAAGAAAGTAGCCGTAAATTTACCGCGTTCAGTATTGGTTATGAGAAATTCCATTTTAAAAGGCTGCCTTTCGGGCTGTCCTCGAGTCCTTCTGTTTTTCAACGCATAATTTCTTCTGTTCTTACCAATATCATCGGTAAAATTTGTTTCGTGTTCCTCGATGATATATTAGTTTTTTCAAAATCCGTGAACCAACATCTGAAAGATTTAAGTAGTGTTTTTGAGAAACTACGTAGCGGGAATCTTTCCCTTAAACTTGAGAAATGTCAATTCCTGAAGAACTCAATAGAGTATCTAGGACACATTGTGTCGGCAGACGGCATTCGCTGCAAGGAATCAGAGAAACTACAAAAATTTCCCGTTCCACGCAATGTGAAAAAATTGCAAAGTTTTTTAGGCGTAGCAAACTATTTCCGGAGCCATATCCCTATGTTCGGCTCGATTTCGTATCCGCTTTATCAGTTATTGCGAAAAAACGTTGAGTTTATCTGGAAGCCTGAATGTCAGAAAGCTTTTGAAAAAATTAAATCTGTTTTGACATCAGATACCGTTTTACGGCATCCTGATTTTAATAAGCCTTTCCATGTATTTACAGATGCTTCTAATTTTGGTATAGGGGCAGTGCTTTTACAGCACGGCAACGATTCAAATAAATCAATGAAACCGATAGCATATTTTAGTAAAAGTTTGAACTCAACGCAAAAGAGATATAGTACGACCAAAAAAGAATTCTTCGCTATCGTGAGTGCGCTAAAAGCTTTCAAATACCTTATTCTTGGATATCCAATCTATCTGTACACGGATCATAAGCCGTTGCAGCCCTTGTTTTTCAAAAAGCTTCCTGACGACTCAGCTATGGCACGATGGTGCTTATCAGTTCAATCTTTTGATCCAGTTGTAAAATATTTCCCCGGTAGGCAAAATATCATTGCGGATTGTCTAAGCCGATTACCTGAGCAATTGACTATTTCTGATCTTGAAGACTGTTCTGAGTTCAATGAGGTCGACGCTTTCCCAGTGACGACACGGCGTGGAGCACTGAACCCAGACATAGACATAACAGACGGGACGTACCCTAATCAAGTGGCGCCAGCAGTAGCTGCGCCCGCTAAGCTCACTGACTACGTTCCTGATTTGAGAGATGTATCTTGGACTCTTGACGAATTTCGGACTGCGCAACAGCAGGACCCTTTCTGTTCTGAAGTAAAGGACGCATTACTAAATGGAACTGCATCTACGATTCCAGACTTACAAAAAAACTTGATTTCGAACGACATACTTTACAGACGACGACAGATAGACTCTAGGGAAGGTACTATTCTAACTTCAGTGATGCCGACATCATTAATGAACAAGGCGGTGCTCAGCATACACTCCTTGTATCATACTGATGCCACGCATACATTGTTTAAATTTAAATTACGTTATTTCCATTTGTTAGAGAAAACTATCATTCGTAATTTTGTCAAAATGTGTGATGTTTGTAAAATTCTTAAAGCTAGTAGTACTGTCCCTATTAAGATTTTGGACGCACCAATTGCTAAAGAACCTTTCGAGATTGTTTCGATGGATTTCCTCGGACCTTTGCCTGTAACGGGTCAGCAGAATAAGTACAATAAAATACCTTCCACCCCCAAATGATATGGGATTAAGCTTGCCACACACATCACTGTGAATTAGTTCTAAGGGTTGGCGTTCCCTTTTGTGATTTGTTTTGGGGAACGGAAGCCTGTGATTTTTACCATCACAACAGTTTTCACAAAAAATGTTATCTCCACTCACAGAACAATCAAAACCTTTAACAAGATTCTTAGTGGCTAATTTCTTAAGTTTATTGAATCCTAAATGACAGAATCGTTTATGCCACAGAATTTCATCAGAGGAAACGTTCATGCATTTAGCAGCTGAATTAAGGGTGCAATTAAGTTTATACAATTTTCCTACTTTACTGGCTAAGGCAATTAATTTGTTGTCTTTATTTACAATCTTACATGAGCTTTCGTCAAAGTAAACTAAGTTTCCACTTTCTGTAATCTGAGGCACAGATAGTAAATTGTAGGCTAAGCCAGGTACATACAAAACATTCTTAACAACACAGGTATCTACTAGACCTTTAGGCAACAACACCATAACTTCAACATCACCTACACCAACACCTTGCAAGTTTCTACCATCACCAACTTCAATGTTAATTGGACTAGATAGCTCATTCTTACAGGAAAAATCATTCCTATTATTACACATGTGTGCTGTTGCTCCGGAATCAATTACCCAACAATTATTGATATTTATCACAGACAATGCACTGATATAATTGGTTTTACCTTCTCCAAAATTTTTCTGGTCTTCTGTGTTGTTCCCATCTTCTTTCTTCAATTTTTCTTGATAGATCCAACACTTGGCGCGTAGGTGTCCCAATTTTCCGCATTCGAAACATCTTGAGTTTTTCAATTTGGAGGTCACAAGGGATTTTTCACTGAAGTCTGAAGCACTTTGGTTTTTCAGTTTTGCTTCTTCATTCAGAAGACGCTCGGTCACAATATCCCATGACGGTAGTTTTTCATGAGCTTCCAGTGCAGTCACCAGTGTGGAGAAGTGGTCGGGAAGTGACGACAGCAAGATTATTACACGACTTTGTTCATCAACAGCGTCATCAATCACACTCAAGGACTCAAATATTTCGACAAATGCTTTGAGATGAGTGTGTAAGTCTTGGTCTTCTTTTAGTTCCATGTTGTAGAGTCTTTTGCGTAGTCTGAACTTGTTAGACCAAGTTTTCTTTTGGAATGTATCTTCAATTTTGTGCCACAGTTGCACAGGGTCAGTAGGATCACCCAATAAATACAGTTGACTCGTTTCGACACCAAGCACAATTGTTGCAAGTGCACTGTCACGTCTTTTTTCAAATTTTCTTCGAGCAGTCTCGTCCGTAGTCTGTGGCATGGTTTCCGTTCCTCGAACCAAGTTCCACAACTTTTCTTTCATCAAGATCATCTTCATTTGCAGCTTCCACGTAGGATAGTTTTTATCATTAAGAGCCGTGAGGCAGTTCTTTGCACTCTCACTTACGGAGCCTGTCATGTTTCTTTCTCTTTCACTGTTTCTGTCTCACGCAGCACTAACAGATCACCAACGTCTGTTCTCGCTGTCCCGGGCTGTTTTTCGTTTCGGGACTTAGGATAACCTCACTTGAAATTGTTTTTTCGGAAGGTTGACTGGGCCCATAACCTATTGAGTTTAGGTTAAGTAGAGCGAGGCATTTGGTATTTATATATTGTCAGTAACACACAGCAGGACACAGTAAGTTTACATTATGACAGTTGGCGGTGGAGTAGCTCCAGCCAAGCCCGAGAACCATGAGCACAGTTCCACAAGAACCATGAGCTCAGTTCTCAACGCAGAGTGCTGTCTAAATACATTCTTACACAAGAGCACTGTAACATTACCAGTATTATACACATATACATTCAAGGTGTACAATAAAGGTTTCAACAGTATGAGTGTTCTAGTCTGGAATGGAAGTGATCTTGGGAGGCAGGATGTGATACTAAATAAGGTAGGACGTCTAGCTTTGGGTGCTCCAAAATGGACAGCTACTGAAGCTATTAGAGGTGATCTAGGATAGAACCTATTTTGAAAGCTGTGTTGAATTATAAGGTGAAAATTGAGAGAATGCAGAATAGCAGATGGGAAAAGCAAATTTTTTAATGAAATCTGAGTGTAAGTTATTGAGAGAAAATATGTAGGAGGCATGCAAGAAAATTCAGTATGCAAAAAAATTATTCGTGTTAGAATTGGGAGACCTGTGGATGACTGAATTTTAATGAATGTTGGAGATGAAGGACTAGAGTGGGACTGCAAGAGGGGGAAAAATAAGGTTGAGAGTCGAACGTAGGAGAATGGATAGAGAAGAAAAAAAGAAAAATAGAAAAAGCAGTTTATTTCCAATAAAGATGGCACAAAAACGCAGCCCATCATTGGTTTTTAAAATATCTTGAACTGAATACACTTAGATGATACACACACATTGTTGTGTAGTTTCTTTTCAACACAACATGAGGTTTATTTAGCTTTAGCTGCAAACTACAGTTTCAGTAGCTTTAGACTTCCAAGGCAGGAGTAAGGAAACACTGGAAAGCACGTATGAGTGTACTGGGTGACTGTCGGTTACAAACTTCCTCTCAAAACCAGCCATGCACGCATGTCAGGCAAGAACCGCGTACCAATACCTTCCGGAGCTCGCAAGAGGAGCGTAACAACAGCTCCCGGAGCTTTTACTCACAAAACCAGTGCCGTATTATGACCACGCATATTTTAATATACAACACCTTGGAAGGTTTTGAGGTAAAGGGGCTTTCACGTGGTCAGTTTTTCAGTCAGTCACACTCACACTCACGGACTGTGGTCAAAACACTTGCTTTCACACGTACGTTCATTTGACTGGCGCGCCGTTACTCGCTCGCAAGCTTGGCAGTGCCTCACCATGCGTTGTCGGGACAGGTTCGTTCTGACAGTGGTGTTAGAACAGTGTTGTGTCACCTGATTGACTGGATTACGTGCCCCACCTATTTTACCTTCCGAACCCTAACAGCAACAGGACGTAATCTGGGTACAGTTATTTTCTGTTGGTACTTCCCCGCGAGTTTATCAAAGTAAATTAGTGCTATTTGAAGGACATTAATAGACAGGGACGCTCGAGGTATTTTTTTAATAGTTGCGTGGAAATCAATCCTAGGAGGCAGGGTGTCGTGTATATGGCGCGTAACTCAACGCAGGGCGAGCGTGCGAAAGTAAGCCAAACTATTATAGGGGGTATCTCGAATTGAGTAGTCCTGATTAAGGTAAAGTAAGTCCAATCTAGAAGGTAAATGATATCAATGATATAGATGTAAAAGGGGAAAGGGAAAAAGGGGGTAGCACGATGAGGATCTGCACGACACATGAAAACCAAGCGTTAGTATTGTAATTCGCTTACCAGAGTATCAAAATACATCACGGCACAAACCAAAGCATTTATATGCCAGCATTGCTAACCGTATTCGAATAACAATACGAGTTAGGTTTATTGGCAATTGTAACAGAAATGGCGGGCGTCGACGAGATAATTAATTTAATTTTAGTTAGGTAATTTAATTCCATGCGTTCCACTCATCTCTCTTTTAATATCACTTGAATACGCGCGAGCTAAACTAATTATTCAATGCTTAGGGATTTCTAACTTAAACAAAACCATTTAAAGGACGAGGGAACGTATCACTGAAGAAATTGTCGTAACACTTATGGGCTTTGCGATGCCCGCAACACAATGCTGAACACTACGAGCCGTTTGGCTCGTTCATTTTACATCATCAACACAATAATTGAAATTAACACGGACAGTTAAAAGACACTCAAGAAATCACTTAATTGTTTCCTCAACTATCTTAATTTCATCAACACAATAATTGAACACTGGCAGAAAATAGACACTCACCCAGACGGTTCAAATGGGGAATAAGGACGTCTACATCTTGACGTAGTAGCTAGGAAAATGGGCTTGTATCTACAGCCTGACGATCGGCCTTGGCAAAATGTTGCCATAGAGCCTTTAGTATTTTAATGCGCGAGGCGCTTGTGAAATATTTTTTTTGGGGTCTATAAAATAAAATTTGAATAGCCATCGACACTTTAGTTTTAGTATATAATTCATTACAATATATTTAGAACTTTACTAGGCACCACAGTAAGACCCTGGCCAGACGCGCAGCGCACAGAGGATACTGAGATAGGGAAAGCTAGGTAGTTAGAGGTAAAGGAAACCGAGGGTAGGACATTTGGCGAGAGCCTGTTTTAGGTCACTAAAAGATTGCTCTGCAGCCTCAGTCCATGTCAGCCGTTTTTACTACTGGGGTGGTTGTGAAAGAGCTCGGTTAACATAAAAACTTTGGGGTAAGGAAAGGTATCATAGGAAAAAATATATATATACATAAGGCATGTTCATGGAACGTTACAGGTCACGGTAACACTGAGGACTGGCGCAGTCAGCAATGGTTGCTACTCTTATAAGTAGGGGCCGTACGCCGCTTGCGCTTACCTCGTACACAAGGAAAGTAGGTTTAGCTTGGATGGGCTATAGTTAAACAATTTTAAACAATTTAAACAATTTATTTACCACAGGTGATACAGAGATAAAATGTTTCTTAAGTCTAGTACAATGGTCAAATTTGAGTAAAGCTACCTGTGGGCCCGAATAAGTTCAGTGACTTCTAGGGCATCTTACCATCAAGGTTAGTCTTAGGAGTACAATAACGTTTAAACTAATTCACTTAAACTAGAGACGCATTAGACTGATCCATGAGGTAATTACCTCGAAATTAGATACTTCATTTCACAATATACTTCATATGGACTAGATTTAACAGTATATTCGACAAACGATTCAAGAATAGACTGAAGATCGGCGAAATTAACCAAGGCAAATTACATTATTAGGACCAGTTATGTAGGGGACAAGGTTTGACTCTGTGATCTTACACGACTAGTAACCTGATAGGAAGTGAGACTCAAGATTTTTTTTGAATGCCTTATAAGAATTACTTTCACGGATCTCCGCAGGTATTGAGTTCCAACTTTTAGTTCCAACGAAGAGGATACTGTATTGTGACCGAGCCTTTGAGTAATAAGGAAGCATGAATTTTACTTCTATTTCGGGTTAAATGGTCGTGATGACCAGTTTGCGCAGTTAATAGTTGTTTTAGGCTATTGTCGCCATCATTTGTTAATGTTTTGTAAATGAAATTGCAAATGGAGATTTTGTAGAGATCCGAGAGCTTAAGTATTCGTAAATTTTTGAATGAGTCATTTGTGTGAGCATTATATTTTAGATTCTTTACAGCTCTTATGGCTCTTTTTTGCAGGGTAAAAATTTTGTTGGTTTTATTTTTATCAGTTCCGTGCCATGCTTCTATTCCGTATTGCAAGTATGGTGAAATGAGCGTTCGGTAGAGCATTTATAAGGCTGTTTCAGGCAGGAAATTTTTAACTTTATTTAGGATTCCGATAGATTTTGATAATTTAGAACTAATATGAACGGTGTGCTCTTTAAAGGTTAGATGTTTGTCTATTATGATGCCCAGGAATTTACTTGAGTTGGTTACTTCGATTTCACCTTCGCCAATTTGAATGCGTGGGAGAGATATATTTTTCTTGTATGAGAATGTAATATATTTTGATTTTGTGGTGTATTGCTACGCCAGGCACGTATTCCTACGCGCGGCCAATCACAGGGCTGCACCCGTCGGTGGGTTGCTTGTGTACACATCGTAATTTGTGTTCACTGACGCTTTGGTGTTCCACTGTGTTTATTCTGTTTAGAATTACACATGCGACGTTTTTTACGTTGTAAGCTGCTCCATTTGAGTGGCAGGAGGTATTTTGTGGAATCTGCTTCCTGAAGTATGGAGCGTCGGTTGTGCGCTGGCCTTGGCATTATTCATGGAGCTAGGATATACTGGAGGGAGCATAGCCGATTCCAATCGGGTTCAAATTAGCTGCAAAAGTTGGGAGACTGGGGCATTGGCAAGACCTTACACGTCAGCCAACCACGACGCTTGGCTGAAGTTGGCTCCTCCTCGCCTCCTCACCTCCTCTACAACTCGCCCTCCCATTTGCCAAAGCAAGATTAGTACCGCTCCACAAATCGAAGGGTGAGGTGCGCGTGCAAGTCGCTCTCTAATTTGTTATATTCAAGGGCCTGTAATCTTTAGAGTTTTCAACTCTAAATGTATCTTTGCTAGTAATTTTGATATTATTAAGTGTCCTCAAGTGAGGAAACACAATTTATTATCTTTCGGAGTCTTAGAATCCCAAATTAATTATTGACGATTAACTCAACAGCTGGAAGAGCATTCAGCGAGCGTGTGCACATCCCAGCATAGTCAGGAGGTAACTGGCTTCCGTGCTGACGTCACATTCGCGAGACGGCTATTGGTTACCACAGGCATAGGAGAAATCTCAAAAACTGGTTCTCTTCACAGACGGCTATGCTCCCTCCATATATCCTAGCTCCATGGCATTATTGCGTTCGCTGCTGCCGAGTGTGGTCGTGCGTGCTTGAGCTTCCGGTTGCGCTCATGAGTATCCGTGCGAGATACTTGTGTTGTGTTTTCTCTTTTTCTTTGGTGAGACACAAGCAGGCAGGACCTGCAGCCGTGAAGTGTTTTTACTAGCTCGGAGCTAGTGTGTGCTTCCGTTTCTGCCGTGAAGTGTGTTCGTTTCACGGCAGCGTGTGTTCACACTGGGTGTGCCCTTTGACACACGAGCTCAGGTGTGTGTCTGGTGTCGGCTGCAGGGGAGGTTTGGAGGCCGATCCGAGCTCTGGGAGCTCTGGTTTGAGACCTTGGGTCTCGGGATTTGCACATCCCACAACAGTTGTATCGATATTAAGGCTTATTTTATTAGCTTCAGGCCACAATGAAACCTTATGAAGTTCATTATTTATACGCTCCGCCATCCTAGCGGGATTTTGGTCTGGAAGGACCGCAGAAAGGGTACTGTCATCGGCAAAAAGTATGAATTTGAAGAATGATGTAGATTTAATGATATCATTGATAAAATTAGAAATAGGAGAGGCCCAAGGACAGATCCTCGTGGAACTCCATGGCTAATTGTCTGTGGGTCTGATTTTGCGTCGTCAATGACAACGTATTGTTTCTGATTTGCTAGGTATGATCTGAACCAATCATGGGCAGCCCCTCGAATGCCATAACAATGTATTTTCGAGAGTAATACGCTATGGTCCACACAATCGAATGCTTTTCAAAGTCAAGAAATACGGAGAAAACAAGCTTACCTTCATCTATATTAGAATGAAGGTATTGCAAATGATTTATTACAGCTTGTGTCGTAGATTTCTTAGAACGAAAACCGTATTGTTTGTCGTAGAGGAAAGATTTTTGTTCAAAATACGAATACACTTTTTTATACACATTTTTCTCGAATATTTTGCTGATAATTGGTAGTACAGAGATAGGTCTATAATTGTTAATGCAGTTTTTATTACCATTTTTAAAAATAGGGGTGACTCTCGCAATTTTGAAAGAGTTGGGCGAAGATACCTTGAGAAAGGGATTGGTTGATAATATAAGATATGCACGGTGCTATTATATCAGCTATTGCCTTAAGAACTTTAGCCGACAAATTTTTCAATCCACTTGATTTATTTTTCAAGTTGTTTATGCACCTAATTACATCGGAGGGATTAGTTGGCGTGAAAAAGAAAGAGTTAGGTTCACGGACATGGTCCATGTATTGCAAGTGGTCTCTGGGTTCACTGAAGACACTATCGGCTATATTTTTTCCTATGTTTACAAAAAAGTTGTTAAACACAGTTACAATATCTTTTTTCTCGTGGTATTTTACATTTTCGTGAACGACGGACTTAATTGTTTTCGTAGTATTATTATTCGGTTTATAGCATGAATTAAGCAGGCGCCAAGTTTTTTTAATATCAGTTTTGTATTCAGTAAATTTGCGCGTGAAGTAGTCTCGTTTTGAGGTTCGTATTTGATTTGTCACATGATTCCTGAATCTGTTATACGTTATTTTAGCTATTCGCCCTTCGTATAGTAAGGCTAGGTACGCTTGACGTTTCTTTATATTTATCACGATATCTTCAGTAATCCAGGGCTTTTGTCTATTTTTCGGCGTAATTGTGCGGGTGATTATTGGACAACACTGGTTATATGCGGTCGTTATAATTTCAGTTAAATTTAGTATTGCTTCATCAATGTTAATTGCATCATTGTCCCGTTCATAGATGTCTAATGATGGCATTAATTCTTCTAGAACAGTTCGCATTGTTCCCAAGTTGTATTCGTTTACACAACGAAATGAATAAGTATCAGCCTGTTGGCTGGGACAAGGATTATAGACATTTTTCTTGATGAGAAACACCGGGAAATGGTCAGATAAGTCAGAAATTATTTTTTCCGGTAAGAAAATCAGTCGGATCTAACATAAAAATATTATCGAGTAACGTAGCCGATTCAGAAGCAACACGTGTAGGTTTCGTGATGATTGGAAGGAAGGAGCTAGACTGAAAAACATTTATGAAGTTTGAGATTTGCTCACAGCTATCATATTGTAGAAGATCGTAGTTGAAATCCCCGCAGATTATTATGTCATTATATAGAGACTTGTTGAACTGAGATATTATGATTTGAAGCTCGTTCAGGAAAGAGACGTTACAAGCTGTTGGGGGCCTATATACTGTCCCAAGCACAATCCGCTTATAATTTTTCGTTAGTTCTATAAATAAAGTCCCAATATGTTCACGATTCATAGTTGCACTTGAAATGACTTTCGAAGATATATGTTTACATATGTACGTACTGATTAGGGTGGCCCTTATTTTCGAATTTTTGAAAAGAACACTGGGCACCCTCCAGAATTGTTCCTTTAGGTGTCAAAACACCATGCCCAAAATATTATGCAAATCCATTATGATTTACTGGTGGCGCCGGAGGTACAAAGTTTAAACCCAATTTCATAGCGCGGCTCACTGTATAGCAACTAATGCTGAAACTATCATGTGAATTGTTATTGTTTTGTTGTTGAATCAGTGTTGCATTGGACGCCGCAGAGTGAGGTGGTATGTTGTATAGTGTAGTGTCTCACCCACTGCTAGTCTCTGTTGCTCCTAACAAGGAAATTAGATATATTTCCCCCTACGTTTTAAACTTTTTTTACTTTATTTTCAGGGTAAATTAATTTAATTGCATTCAGAGTATTATAGTGGCTTATTAGTGCTATTCAGAGTATTAGGTTGGAGCTTTTTATGAAGTTTTTGAAAAGAATAACCATCATATACCCACCACTGCTATCACCAAACGTAAGTGACCTTGGAACAATTCTAATCACTCAAAAAATTTGAAAATATAGTGAGTTTAGTGGCATTGGCAGTTTCATATTGACTATAAAATATTTTTGTTTTCAAAGTGAGTACTGAATTCCTGTAAAAGTAAACATTTTTTCTTCCAGATATGCCATCAAAGCGTTTAGACGAGATCTACTTGTTGGGAAAGCCTTCTCCAACCATCACTGGAAACAAACTCCCATCTAAATGACAGGTTCTTCAAGTGTTTTTTCACCTTCACAATGAAGAAAAGAAGACCATTCGGGAAGCAGCTTCAGGAGCAATTTCTGAAGCTTTGCCTTTCTGGGAAAAGGCAAGAATTCCTCTGCGCTTAAAGAAACACCTGATCAAGAAGCTGGAGGTCCTCTTCAACTTGTGGAAAGGTCTCAGGAAGAGCAAAAAAAAGAAGTCCGCCGTGCAATCCCAAAAGGAAAAAGATTTTAAGGATGACCTAGACAACCTCTTTGACATGGCTCATCAGGATGCACTGGACATGATTACCATCGTGGAAGAAAAGGAGTTTCTGATAGCACAACGCGAAAAAGGGAGGAGAGGATCAATCGCAGGTGTGGACTTGGTTTTAACTGAAAAGAAAGTCCGAGCACAAGAGAGAAAGGTTGCTGAAGAAAAGCGCAAGCTCCGAAGTAAAGAGGAGGAAGAGGAGCCTAAAACAGCTATCCTAGAATCATCAAGCACTGACAATACCTCTTCTGCTGAGTCATCAGAATTAGAATTGTCAGAAGCTAAAAATGTGCAGCAAGCCATTGAGACACCCGGACCTTCTCAATGTATTCCTCCTAGAAAAAGAGCTCGTAAAGATATAGTTTCTCCAGGTTTGGCTTCAGCTCTTGATCGCACCAAGGTGTCTGATAGGAAAGCGGCTTTTGTTATCTCTGAAGCTGTCAAGAGTGTTGGCCTAGATACAACCGAGTACAACATTAACCGATCTTCTATCTCCCGAGGTCGACAGAAAAACCTGAGGCAATTTGCCGAGGTGATCAAACGGGACTTTCATGTTGATACTCCTTTAGTGGTTTATTGGGATGGGAAGCTGATGGAACAACTTACAAAGAAACATCATGTAGAGAGGCTTCTCATCCTCGTCTCTGGAGAAGGTTTGGAAAAATTGTTAGGAGTTCCAAAGCTGTCTGGTGGAAGTGGGGAGAACCAAGCCACAGCTGTCATTGAAGCACTAGAAGAGTGGGGGATTACTGATAAAGTAATTGGTATGTGCTTTGACACGACTGCTTCCAATACAGGAATAAAATCAGGGGCTTGTATTCGCACTGAACAGAAGCTTGATCGAGACTTGTTTTACTTTGCATGTCGTCACCACATCTTAGAGCTGATTCTCTCTGCTGCATTTAATTCTGAAATGGGTTCAAGAACAAGTGAACCTGATGTTCTTCTCTCCAAACAATTCAAAGCTCGATGGGAAACAATTGACAAAACAGCCTACTAAGTAGCACCTGACGATGAACACCTCCGCCAGCACCTGCCTAAAGACCTGATCCAGCAGGTCACATCATTTGCCACCTCCCAGTTGACCAATCATCAACCACGAGATGATTACAAGGAGTTCCTAGAGCTTGCTCTATTGTTTTTAGGAGCAGTTCCCCCACGAAGTGTACGATTTCTAGCACCTGGGGCTTACCATCGTGCTCGCTGGATGTCCAAGGCTCTCTACACCATTAAGATCTGGCTATTCAGGGCACAGGTAAAGCTGACAGCTCAGGAAGAGCGAGGTATGAGAGAAACCTCTCTCTTTGTTGTGACAGTTTACCTTGAAGCCTGGTTTTCCAGTTCTATTGCAACAGCTCCTCGTAGGGACCTGAACCTAATGAAACGTCTGATCCAGTATGGTGAGATTAATTCAAAAATCTCCAAGGCCACATCAAATAAGTTTCGAAATCATCTCTGGTATTTGTCAGAGGACCTTGTGGCTTTAGCATTCTTTGACCCCAAGGTTCTTCCTTCAGAAAAGAAAAAGATGGTGCTTGCATTGGGAGAAGAAGGCCATGAGGAACCCGTTAAAAGACCAACATCCTACTTTAGATGAATTCCAAACAAGGACACTCTCATCTTTTGTCTCCATGAGGACCAAAGAGTCACTCATTAAGTTTGGCCTGGATGTTGATGTCTTGGATAATGATCCTTCAACGTGGCCCAATATAGGTTCCTTCCAAGAAGTAGTTAATAAAGTATCTGCATTGTCTGTAACTAATGACACCGCAGAGAGAGGAGTAGCCCTGATTCAAGACTACAATAAACTCTTGACAAAACAGGAAGATCAGCTCCAGTTCTTGCTTCAAATAGTTGCTGCATATAGAACTGCCTTCCCTGATTCCCTGAAGTCTACTCTGACCCAGAACAGGCTACAATGAGTGGATTAGGCACCATGAAACTCCTGCCTTTGAGCAGCTAATACTCGGTCAAGACCGGGGGGGACCTGGATTACCAGGGTTCAGAGTTTGATGGACCGGCGCCACCAGTAAATTTTATTATATTCAAATAAAATTTTAACATGATGTTTTCTCTATAAATGGGACAAGATGCCAGGGTGCCCCATAAAAATTTTGAAAAAAAATATTTTCCTATGTTTAAGAACCACCCTAGTACTGATGCCACCACCACGTTTGTTACTACGGAGTGAATGATGGCTATAATAGTTTTGAATTTGAATCAGGTCTTTAGATGAGTCGTCTAGCCAACTTTCGGTGAAACTGAGAACATCAAAATTGCTGTTCAGGTCAGTGATAGTACAAGATATTTCATCTATTTTCGGATAAATGGATCTACAGTTCCAACATAATAGAGAAAAATCGTTACAGGTCTTCCTCATCGATTCATTGAATTTTTTAATATTTAGGTATTTACAGTTTCCAGTTTCATTTAGGTTTGGGTGCAGTCTATTCAAATGATTGAGATCTGGATCAATATTGTCGAATATGTCAACATGGTCAGTCATTAGAATTAAGAGACAGTAAGTAAAATGTAACGTAAAAATAAAAATGATGAAAACTACAGGATCAAGGTAAAAATAAGGACATTCCTACTTATAATTAAATTAAAAAAAGAGAAACTAAAAACACACAGAGATTATTAGTCTAAATTGTCTAAAACCTAGTATGATTTCATAAGGAGAGCGCAAATTCAGTCCATGAGCAGGAACATTAGGGATCATAAATGGCAAATAATGTAGTTACAAGGCTCTCGTACCAGTGGTTTCCGCATATAACACTTATAAGATGTAGCAAGGACGAAATAGATTTAAAAACGAAGTGACAGTGAAGTTATTTATGGAATTTAAAAATCTTGACTATCTAAATTGTTTCCAGATTTAGAAACATATACACGAGTTAAGTCTGAGCAGCAAGTTCGGTATGAGCATTCGATGAAAAGGAGAAAAGAAAGAAATTGAAAAACAATTTAGTAAGCAACAAAACCAGGCTGCAAGGTCGACGTGGATGCCTTGAAGAGGTAAAGGTAATTCAATAAAAAATAAAGAAGAAAACATGTGGACAGATATCAAAATAATATTAAACTCAATACGTCAGTCCAAAAAAATATTTGTCTAACGACAAACGCAACTTGTGTAGGGCGATAAGGGAAAGAGACCAGGATAGATCTACAGGCAAAGGAGTTCGAAGAGTGGGTTCGGAGGATAGTTTCCGAGGAAATTCAGGAATGCTTAAAATTTTTGGACATAGTATGTCGGAATTGAGTTTGATTATGGCGCCTCTGTCGTTCACCACCTCAAACAGGAAACCTAAGCATGGTATCCTCAAGATTCGATTGTCATGGCTACCTGAGAAGCAGTGGAAATATTGCGTGGAACAGATAACAACATCTGTGTGTTGTCAGGAACCAGGATGTGAAGTTTCTAGCGAGGAAAACATGAGCAGGACTGTCGGCAATAGCACGTTTTAGGTCACTTAAAAGGTAGCTTTTTAGCCTTAATCCCTCAAGTAATTCGTTCGGTAAAGGTACTATGATAGACTTAGTAATCCTACACTAGAGCACAGTATTGGTTAAAACAACACTGGGTTCCACATAGACACAACGCAGTAACAGTGCTGACATAAATAGACAAATGCAATGACACCTCACATTAGGTACATAATTCACTCACCTCTTAGATATCTTACAACTTAAACACTCAATTACCAGTCATGTGGCTAGCAAGAGTAGAGCGAAGGTAGGTTGGAATATATAGAAAAGAGTCGAGTAGAATTAAGTACATTAGTTTAGAAATTCGAAAGTTAGATACTTAGCCACAGTAGGTAATTATATTTGTACACGTGCAGCCAGCATGAACTGTTTAGCTGGCTACGACCAAGCGGAAACTGGCTGATGATCTTGCCGTCACGAGCGTTGCTATCTTTAGGTCTCTCTAACTAGAACTTACATTACTCGCTATATTACAGGTACGTTCAGTAAGGCCCTGGGCGATGCTACCGGGGATCGGAGTAATATCATTAGGCGATAGAGGTCAAGCACGCCACAGGAGTATCAAGAATGAGTCCGGTCAGGACTTAGTGGCTGCTCTGTCGGCAGGAACCGTTTACCGTATGCACTCGTCTCATACTAGAAGAAAGGCTACTTTTTTTGTTTGTTTTGGAAACTTCACATTTTTACGACAGCAAGGCATACGAGCGATCTGCGAGGAAGTAAGTGAAGAATTTGATAATATATACTTTCGCTATGCAGAAGCAAAAGATTAGTTCTTTATAGATAGGAAACGTTTTTTTGAGTTTGAAAGAGAAGAAGGAGATTGTGGACAGAACGTCCAGGAACGCTTCCTCAAAATAAAAAAAACCCAGTGGTTATCTTCCGTAAAAGGAGACATTTTGGGACGTAGAGAAACTACGTGTGTGGATCATAAGCTCGTTAAAGACTTCAGATTGAGTCGTATTAGGCATGATAAAATTGCATACGGGTTCCGCCAAGGAAAGTAGAAAAGGCAAAAGGAAAAGTAGAAACGAGGATAAGGGATCTTCGATGGTAAAACATCGTAATAGGTGGATACTTTAGCTAAATTGAGATTTACAACAGTAGTTCCTAAGTTTCGGAGAAAACGAAATGCGAGAATTAGGGAAAATATAAAAAATAGGGGAGACTTTAGAAAGAAAATAATGCTGCGCAACTGGCCAATGGAAATGATGGGTACACTCACAAAAAATTATTAATTATGATAATGCAATTGCAAATGGGAGACATTAACCGCCTGGGATTTTTTTAGTGTCTACTTACGACCAGCGCTGCTAAAACTGTATTAGGCTTCTTGGGCACCACGCCGGGTCTTCTTTCTTGGTAATGACGTCCAGACCGGTTGGCTTGCAGGAGTTCAGCTGCTGGCTTCGGCGATCGGCAATGCTACCCCCTTATTAATTTGATTCATTCAAATGGGTGTTTATGTGAGAAAAATATGAGGTGGGGGAAATAATGAAGGTGGGTGTTGGAGCGAAAGGGTCACCAGAATATGGGGGTAAAGTTATTTTCTGTTGGTACTTCCCCGCGAGTTTATCGAAGTAAATTAGTACTATTTGAAGGACATTAATAGACAGGGACGCTCGAGGTATTTATTCAATAGTTGCGTGGAAATCAATCCTAAGTGGCAGGGTGTCGTGTTTATGGCGCGTAACTCAACGCAGGGCGAGCGTGCGAAAGTAAGCCAAACTATTATAGGGGGTATCTCGAAGTGAGTAGCCCTGATTAAGGTAAAGTATGTCCAATCTAGAAGGTAAATGATATCAATGATATAGATGTAAAAGGGGAAAGGGAAAAAGGGGGTAGCACGATGAGGATCTGCACGACACATGAAAACCAAGCGTTAGTATTGTAATTCGCTTAACAGAGTAACAAAATACATCACGGCACAAACCAAAGCATTTATATGCCAGCATTGCTAACCGTATTCGAATAACAATACGAGTTAGGTTTATTGACATTTGTAACAGAAATGGTGGGCGTAGACGAGATAATTAATTTAATTTTAGTTAGATAATTTAATTCCATGCGTTCCACTCATCTCTCTTTTAATATCACTTGAATACACGCGAGCTAAACTAATTATTCAATGCTTGGGGATTTCTAACTTAAACAACATCATTTAAAGGACGAGGGAACGTATCACTGAAAAAATTGTCGTAACACTTATGGGCTTTGCGACGCTCGCAACACAATGCTGAACACTGCGAGCCGTTTGGCTCGTTCATTTTACATCATCAACAAAATAATTGAAATTAACACGGACAGTAAAAAGACACTCAAGAAATCACTTAATTGTTTCCTCAACTATCTTAATTTCATCAACACAATAATTGAACACTAACAGAAAATAGACACTCACCCAGACGGTTCAAGTGGAGAATAAGGACGTCTACATCTTGACGTTGTAGCTAGATAAATGGGCTGGTGTCTACAGCCTGACGGTCGGCCTTGGTAAAATGTTGCCATAGAGCCTTTAGTATTTCGATGCGCGAGACGCTTGTGGAATATTTATTTCTTTTTGTGTCTATAAAATTAAATTTGAATCGCCATCGACACTTTAGTTTCAATATATAATTCATTACAATATATTTAGAATTTTACTAGGCACGACAACGTAACTACTCTCAGACTGAGAAAGAAACACTTGCTATAGTGTTTGTGCTGAAGAAATTCCCCCGCTACCTGCGAGGACAGGAATTCACAGTAATCACCAATCATAAACAACTATACTAGGACAATTTGATACTGGCAGAAGCATTCCGCAAATGGCATCTGGGCACATTCAAAGGTGGGTTCTGTTGTTGCATTCCTAAAAGTTCACCTTGCTTCATCAGTCGGGCGTACTGTTCGGCACAGCTGATGCTCTCAGTCGTCTAACCTTGAAAACTCCCGAGAAAACTACGCACATCCTAGCAGAAAGGACGTCCCTAGTAAACTTCCTCGAGTCAGCTCCGGTCACCAGCACCTACATTCGCGATTGCACCCTAAGGGACCCAGTACTTTCGAAAGTATACAAATACTGCCAGGTAGGCTGGCCTTAGATGGTAATTGGGGGACTCCAATCTCGTTCCATACTCTAGAAGGAGGGACGAATAGTCCACACAAAATAAATTTGTGCTCTGGGAAGCAGGATATCGTACCCAAGCCCTCAAACAAGCTATATTGGAGGAATTTCCTTCTGGCCATACAGGATCGTCCAGGATGGAAGACCTAGCTAGTAGTTATGTTTGGTGGCCAAACTTGAACAAAAACGCAGAAGAAACGATTAAGTCTTGCTGCGAATGCCTGAACGCCCGAGTAGCACCGACAAAAGCTGAACGCCATCCGTGGGAATAACCGGTGAAGCTTTGGCATAGCACACACATTGACTATTCGGGCCCAATGAACGGGAAAATTTTTTTTTATGAACATGAATGGACACCCTGAGTGGGGTGCAAATTTTTCCAACTACTACAACCTCGAGTGAAGCAATTTCATGTTTGAAACACATTTTGCGACGTTTAGATTTCAAGTACCCATTGTTTCAGAAAACGCAACGTGTTTCCCATCGGCTGAATAACAAGAGTTTGAAGGCGTGTGGTATGCGACATATTATCGTGGCATGTGTGTGGTATGCGACTAATGGCCTAGCAGAACGTATGGCCTAGCAGAACGGAATAGAAAATTAGCTACATTTTCTTTTGTCGGGAAAAGTATGAAAAAGGGTAAAATTTTTGTATTTTTCATTTTTTTCAAAAAGTATTTCGAAAATTCAACATAACTCTACGTCACGTTGTAGAGAATACATTTCTGCTTCTTTTGATACCAATATTATCTCTGTATCTCAAAGTCTGATTACGTCCATAGGTTTTACCATGACCCCTTATTTTGACGTTTTCTTTGAATAACACGTTTTCTATGGGGAAAATTTGAAAAACACTTGAGTCAAATCTTAATCCTTGTTCAATTTTACATACCTATACCGAGTTTCATGAAGATCGGTCGAATAGTTTAGGATTTTTTTTTGGGGGAGTACGGTTCCCTTAAGAATAGCTCACAAAACATTGAATACATAGAGGTGAGCTGAAAAGCAAAGTGTTTGCAAAAGCTAGAATCAATACAGAAACCAAAACAGAACCCAGAGATTCACAGAATATAACACATTAAATACATAAAGGTGAGCTGAAAAAGCATTGTGTTTGCAAAGGCTAGATTCAATACGGGAACCAAACAGAACCCAGAGATTCGCAGAATGTAACACAGTAAATAAATAGAGGTGAGCTGAAAAAGCATCTTGCTCAACAAATACTAGATTCATTACAAGAACTGGACTAGAAGCCCAGCGGTTCACAGAGAGTAAGTGCTGCTGTGGGTACAGGTTTCAGGGCTGAGATGTTCAGGGGGACAACCTGACGACACCTTACTATGATATACTTACAAGATATAGGGGCGATGTTCCAGATTTATTATTTCCATATAGGTTTTCTGTTTCCCAACTACTATCTCCCGAATGGGACTAACTTATTTTACTCTACCTATGGATGGGATTTTAGAACTGATTGGGTCTTAAATATAAAGGTATCACTTTACGGATCACACGGCTGATCAAATACCCGCTGCGATATCTGTATGATTCTCACCAGCCACATCAGGCGCTTCTTTACATTACAACAGGCACGGCAAATTAGCATTTCAACATATTTCACAGACAAGCACGACTGCTTATTCAGCCGTAGTATAATCGCAGCTTTATTGTCAATAAAATAATATGTACACTTATAGTAAATTACATCCTGAGCTGAATTATTCACAGGAAAACGAGTACATAGATACATAGATGCTAGTATCGGCCTTGGCATTTAATAGCCACAAAAAACTTACACAGAAACATATTCAGTTCTAGATTTACAGAGACTGGCACACTTGACGGGCAAAACCTCATTTAATTGAAATTCACTTTGACTCTAGGCTTCCACACCTGCTGACTGGCACAACTTACCCAGCCCAGCTCATGGATAAGAAGCCAACGCAGAATAAAACATTAGAAATTATTTTGAAAGAAAATACAAGTGAACTAATCCCACCTGAGCGGAGCACTAACCAATCAATATGAGGTATTAGTGCTAGCTTTGTTATTTACATCATACAAGATATCAACTGAGCAAACTCATGTTCACTCATAAGCACAATGTTGCTGACAGTAATTTTAATTACACGCTACAACCTTTCACAGGCACCTTTAATTCCAAACTGATGACCGCATTAACTTAAACAGCCTAGAAATTCATACTGAATTTATAGCACCACAATGCAGCATTCCCCAGCTGGAAGGAGCACCAGGAGCTTATTAACACTAGCTTGACTTGTTATAGGTGATTCAATAATTCCCAGCAGCATCATTGAATGTTCTAGGAACCGGTTATTCACCCCTTAAAAACACTCAATAAAAACACAAGGCTAGTATGGCTGATCAAGAACACATGAAAATCAAATGAGCAACGATATTCTAACATATACTCCTAGTTGCACTGAGACCCCAAAACTTAGGATTACCTTGGGAGAACGTTTCTGCTCTATCACTTCGGTCAAAAAACAGGCCGCGCCGGTTTTGCAGTCCAGTGCGGATGGCCAGCGGCGATGTTGCCGCAAGAAAGTTTCGAATCTCGCTTTTGAAAAACGCGACACCAATTGAATACAATGATGGGTGTGTATGGGTGCAGGGCTCGGCCCGCATGCTTGTAGTCTGACATGTACACGTGAACTATTGCTGGATGGATCAACGCAAGCTGGCAAGTAAAGCGCGGATCACAACACGTTGAACACAAAGAGGTGGGCTGACTGAAAAATATTAGGTTACTCACCATCAATCTAGCTGTAACATAAGCACTAGATAGCAGTCTAGTTCAGGAGAATGACAGTGACTTAGTGAGGCACTAAGCTTACAAATTAAACGTAGCTTACACCACTTTGAATACACAGAGATGAGCTGATAAAAACATTAGGTTGATCACTACCAGCCTAGCAGTAACATAAGCACAAAAGTCTAGGTCAAGAGAATATAGTAGCACCGAGGGCGTATACAGCCAAGAATTTTTACAGCCTAAGTACACAAGAAAATGGGTTCAATATTTGAAGAACACGCCTGATATCTTACAACAATGTACATACAGGAAATGGGGGCAATGCTCTATATAATTTTTATGTTATTTCACTGTATGAGGGCAATGGTTCTTTAAAAACAACTCTAATTAGGCATTACCTGTTAGAAAAATTCGTGAAGCAGATAAAATGAATCTACGAATCTGATAATTATCTATTTCGATATTCAAGCTACAGGTGCTGGAAGTGAGCCATCAGACCATTAATCCTTACTAGGCAACTCATGAATGGGTGCTAACGTAAGAGTTCACCATGGGGTCAATGACTAACTATATGAGTCTCACTGGCCACATCAAGAACACCCTCAACTTACACCAGGTACAACAGACTGTTATCTCTACTTATTTCACAGACAAGCGTGCTAGCTCGTTCTGTCGTAAAACAATTGCAGCTTTTACTGGCTACAGCAATAGCATGTACTTATAGTATATTATACCATGAGCTGAATTGTACACTGATTTTAACTGGAGTACAATTATCGGTAATAGCCTCAGCACCATCAACCTACAATATCTTATTCAGAGGGACACAAAGTCGGCTGACTGGCACAACTAGCCCAGCCTAGCTCATGGATAAGAAGCCAACACTGAATCTCTAGCACTCCATAGCAGTATAGACTTCGAATGAACTACGCTCAATTGAGTTGTTTAACAATCAACCAGTACACAGTTATTAGTGCTAGCCTCGCTATTTACGCCTTACCAGGAATCAATTCACTGTCACTCATGTTCACAAACAATGTTGGTGATAGACAGTGTCCTCTGAGACTCCATATGGTGAGGATGTGCGTTGCGCTCGCTCCGCTCGCTCCGAAACAAAGTGCCTATTGTTAGAAAGAATGTACTTCTAGCCTGAATGGGTACCCTCTCTCGCCATGAGGATTCAAATGTGATATCAACATATTAATCATCAAACTAAGAATATAATATTCCCTCATAGAGTGTGAAGGTGTTCAACCCTCGTTTATACAAGAAAGCCAACTCTCTAAACCTACAAGATGGGAGCGAGGAAGCAACGCAACAACATCAGCAGCTGCAATAACAGCTGTGAATATCAACCAAAGTTTGGTCAATATCCTGATGTGTCTAGCCTAACGCAAGACTGCAAAGAAGTGGTATCTGTTCTAATAAAATATTTCGACTCAGTGATGACAAAATTTAATAGTGATATTGACGAAATGAAAAGTGAAATAAGCGACCTTAAAACACTATCTGAAACAATAGCAGGAAAAGAAGCAGAACACAAACAAATTATTGAAGAGCAGAATGAAAAAATACAAAGCTTGGAGTCACGTCTCGATCGCTTGGAAAAAAATGATCAGCGCCGAGACCTGGAAGATAGAAAATGTACTCTCGTCATTTCCGGGGGGGAACTACCTCATTCACACAACAACGAAAATTGCAAAGAAACAGTCTGCAAAATTCTGAAGGACATCAACATCGACCTCAGTGATACTGACATCACGTCAGCTAACAGAATGGGAAGAAAACCACTAAGTGGAAACGAGGATCGAAGAAACATCTCTTTCGAACTGAAACATTACAACAAAAAACGTGAAATTCTCTCTGCCTGCCGAGTAAATAAACCAACGTTCTATATAAATGAATATCTAATACCTTCACCAGCCAAGATCATGTACACCTTGAGAGTAGCCAAGAGAAATTTCCCGGAAAAAATCGGAACCCCGAGGACCCAAGATGGAAACATCTTCGCATTCATCCCTGGACAACCGGACTCGAGACGTCAGATTAACACGCCAGAAGAGCTCGACCAATACCTGATGCGGCAACTGGATAAATCATCGAATCAGGTCTTGGGTGTTCACCTCAATTAGGTATCAAAACATGTACCTGTGTCAAATTATATACTCGTATGCCAATAACGCCTAGAATTCTATAACTTTACACTAGATCTTCAAACTGCATAACTTCATGTCATGAATCAGTTCCAACCTCTAAAGATATATACGGCAGTTTTTACCTCAATTTTGACAATCTTATGACAGATACATATGAACATTTATGACAACTGTATTGGAAATTGCAACAACACCACCAGCAATTTGTACCTACCAATATTATGATGGAATATTGATATCCACCTTGTTCACCTTTCCTCGTAAATTGTATGTAATTTTTAACCAACAAAATATTATTATGTGTAAAACATATTAGCTGATTAGATTATCATCGTCGCTAAATTTTTTTCTATTTATTTTTATTTTTTTTTAAACTTATTACCTGTTGTATGTGAACTTTGTAACAACGCCTTCAGCAATTTGTACGCATCAATTTTGTATTTTGAACTCCAATATTAATCGCTCTTGGCTGAGTATTGAGTGTACCCACGAAATCACGCTAGATTTCTTACTCTTTTCTATACTTTCTAAGCTAGTTTTTAGATAGATATATCCTTTTAATCTTGACTCTGTTTTTCGTTTTAAGTTGTACAATAGTACATACTGCCTACTGTTTACTAATTTTGAATGACTGATCACGCTGATATATTAGATGAAATCGACCCGGATCTCAATCATTTGAACAGAATATTTCCAAACCTAAACGACTCTGAAAACTGCAGATATACTAATATATCAAAATTCAACGAATCTATACGAATAACCCGGCAGGATTTTTCGCTACTGTGTTGGAACTGTAGGTCACTCTATCCAAAATTGGAAGAGATACAATGCACTATTACTGAACTTAAGTATACCTTAGATGTGATTAGCTTCACCGAAAGCTGGCTAGATGACTCGACCAAAGATTAAATTTGAAAATTATCATAGTTACCATTCGCTAAGAAAAAACAAGCGAGGCGGGGGCATCAGTACATACATTTCTAAGCTCATGGATTCGAGAATCATAGCAAGTGCAACACTGAATCAGGATCATATAGAATCATTATTCGTAGAACTGTCTAGAGATGGCAAACGAATTGTGCTTGGAACGGTGTATAGGCCGCCTACAGCCTTTCCTATATCCTTCCTTAATGAGCTTAATCGAATTATTTCTCAGTTCAACAGGTCCTTCTACAATGACATAATAATATGCGGTGACTTCAACTCTGATTTGCTGAAACATGAAAGCTATGAACCAATCTCTAATTTCTTAAATGCATTTCATTCTAAATCTTTCCTTCCGATCATCACAAAGCCAACACGAATAACCTCAGAATGTGCCACGCTGCTTGACAATATCTTTATGACAGACCCAAGTGATTTTCTTGCTGGAATAATTACTTCTGACTTATCAGATCATTTTCCAGTTTTTCTTATTAAGAAAAATGTCTATCTTGCGTGCACCAAAGCACGGGCTGAAACTTATTCATATCGTAAAATAAACGAATCAAATTTAGAAGAAATGCGCACCGTTCTAGAAGATTTAATGCCAACATTGCACATCACCCAACAAAACAATAATGCAAGGAGCATTGATGAATCAGTAGTAAAGTTGACTGAAACTATAATGACCGCATACAATCAGTGTTGCCCAATTGTAACTCGTACAGTTACCCCGAAAAATAAACAAAAGCCCTGGATTACTAGAGACATCGTGATAAATATAAAGAAACGCCAAGCGTACCTAGCCCTCCTTTGCGAAGGGCGAATATCTAGAGAAACATATAACCGATTCAGAAACTATGTGACAAACCAGATAAGAACATCAAAAAAGAGCTACTTTACCCTCAAGTTTACTCAATTCAAAGCTGACGTTAAAAAGACTTGGCGCCTCCTTAACTCTTGTTATAAACCGAATAACGCCGAAAAAAAGAAAATTGGTTATATCACTCAAGATAATGTAAAATACCATGAGAAGAATGAAATTGCTAATCTCTTCAACAACTTCTTTGTAAACGTAGGGAAAACTATAGCCAATGGTATTCCAAGTGAACCTACTGATCACCTGGAATTTATGGATCATATTCGAGAACACAACTCTTTTTTCTTTACGCCTACAAACTCCTCCGATGTAATTGCGTGCATAAACAACATGAAAAATAAAGCGAGTGGGTTACAAACGTTTCCAACTAAAATACTTAAAATAATTGCTGATATTGTGGCCCCGCTGATATCCAATATTATTAACCAGTCTCTCTTACTAGGCACTTTCCCGAACTCCCTCAAAGTTGCTAGAGTAACCCCTATCTTTAAAAATGGTGAAAAAACCTGTGTAAACAATTATCGACCTATCTCCATGTTACCAATTATTAGCAAGGTATTCGAGAAAATTGTGTATAAAAAAGTGTACTCTTATTTTGAACAAAAATCATTTCTCTATGATAAACAATACGGCTTTCGCTGTAAAAAATCAACAACACAGGCAATATTAAATCATTTACAATTCCTTTATTCTAATATAGATAACGGAAAGACTGTCTTCTCTGTATTTCTTGACTTTCGAAAGGCATTCGATTGTGTGGACCATAACATATTACTCTCGAAACTTCATTGTTATGGCATTCGTGGGGTTGCCCATGATTGGTTCAGATCATACCTAACAAATCGGAAGCAATACGTTGTCATTGACGACGCAAAATCGGACCCACAAAAAATTAGCCATGGAGTTCCACAAGGATCTGTTCTTGGGCCTCTCCTTTTTCTGATTTTTATCAATGATATTATTAAATCTACATCATTTTTTAAATTCATACTTTTTGCTGATGACAGTACGCTTTCTGCGGTCCTTCCGAACGAAAATCCCACTACGATTGCGGAGAGTATAAATAATGAACTCCATAAGGTTTCACTGTGGCTTAAAGCTAATAAAATAAGCCTCAATATCGATAAAACAAATTATATTACGTTCTCATACAAGAAAAATATATCTCTACCATCCATTAAAATTGGCGAAGGTGAAATCAAAGAAACCAACTCATGTAAATTTCTGGGCATCATAATAGATAAACATCTGACCTTCAAAGAGCACATCACTCATATTAGTTCTAAATTATCAAAATCCATCGGAATCCTGAATAAAGTTAAAAATTTCCTGCCTGAAACAGCCTTACTAATGCTTTATCGAACGCTCATTTCACCATACCTGCAATACGGAATAGAAGCATGGCATGGAACTGATAAAAATAAAACCAATATAATTTTTACTCTGCAAAAAAGAGCCATCAGAGCAGTAAAGAACCTAGAATATAATGCTCACACAAATGATTCATTCAAAAATTTACAAATACTTAAACTCTCGGATCTCTACAAAATCTCCATCTGCAATTTCATCTACAAAACATTAGCTAATGATGGCGACAATAGCCTTCAACAGTTATTAACTGCGCAAACTGTTCATCACAACCATTTAACACAAAATAAAAGTAAATTCATGCTTCCTTATTATTCAAAGGCCCGCTCGCAACATAGTATACTATTCGTTGGAACTAAAACCTGGAACTCAATACCTGCGGAGATCCGTGAAAGTAATTCTTACAAGGTATTTAAAAGAAATCTTGAGTCTCACTTCTTATCAGAATACTAGTCGTGTAAGATCACCAAGTCAAATCCTGCTTCCTACATGTCTGGTCCTAATAATGCAATTTGCCATGAGTAATATCGCCGATTTTCAGTCTGCTCCCAAATCGTTATCGAATATACTGTTAAATATTGTCCATATGACCTATATTGTAATATAAACATCAATATCGAGTTCATTATCCTGTTGATCAGTCTAATGCGAAACTAGGCTAAGTGAATTAGGTTAAACATTATTGTACGCCCTAGAATAATGTAATGGTAGGATGCCCTAGAAGTCGCTGAACTTATTCGGGCCCACAGGTAGCTATACTCAACTCTGACCATTGTATTAGACTTAAGAAACATTCTACCTCTGTATCTCCTGTGGTAAATAAATTGTTTAAAATTGTTTAAATTGTTTAAGTCTCACTGTCACGAGAAAAGGTCCCGCCTCCTTGTTAACATTTCATTAAAAAGAAGATCAGGTTCTCGGAATTGAGGGAATGGCACACCTCCATGACATTACACAATACACAAAAATGTGAGGATGTATAAAGAACTCAGTCACTAGGGAAAGAAAAAAAAACCAATGATTGTATACTAAAATTAGAGCTGTACTCACCGATGAGCAGAGACACGACTTACACAGCGCATTTTCTGAGCGCTATTTTGCCTCGGTGAGATGTGATGCTAGCGTGAACGGGGTTTCAAGCGCCATTTAAATGCTAAAGAAACTTTTATAATGGAACACCCTGGTACAAAGCATTAACCGTAAATTACTGAAACTGTAAGTAACACATATTGACAAATACTACTCTGCCTAATTGACCGGTCAATTTCTTCAAGTAAATTACACACCGAACACATATAATGAAATAATGCCTAACTGTCGGGTTGGCGCACTCCAACGGCACAATGGATGGCTATTTGGCCTCGGCTCACTACTTCTTTCGCCCAAGAGCAGCTTCAGTTCAATCCCTGATTCATACACAGTGCATATACTGTCTTTGGACGTTTTTATGAAGAGGTCGTACTTGCAACCAATAGGAAAAACCGCCCTCCTGTCGAGCAACAAAATTTTGACGATTACTTTGGTTCTACAATTTTCTCACACATATATATATATGCACATATTCCACATTTAATTCAACTGCACCAATTCTCTTTTACGTTATATGAACCTATCGTTTCCAGCGGTATATATCGTAACAAAAGAACGAGTCTTACCCGCCCTGACGACGCTACTAAAAATTTTCTTTTTAAACGACCTCCACGGTACAGGACCTTCTTCCCTCTGCAAAAGCAAAAATGTTAACTTTTAATTTGTTGATTCAAGAAAAAAAAATATATCCTAACAGGTTGCGCTTCTCACTTATTTTTCAGAGTATAACATTTGAGTTAACACCTATTTACGACGCAGAGTATGACATTTTAAGTTAATACCTAGCCACGACGCACCTTATCGAGAGGCTCGCAAAAACTCACTGACTCTTGTTTTCCGTGCTAGCCAAAGTGTTCTTTTGGGGCTACCCTCTTTCCAATCATGACCAATGGTACTTCTCTTGTACTTCCAAACACTCGCCTACTCCGTCCCATTGGCTGTTCCCGAGGTTGCACGCATCCTATTCGCTGTGAGAAGAACACGAATTCTCCCGCCCATATTTTGTGAGTTAATCTTGAAGTCAAACCCGTTGGCGAGCAGGCTTCCCACGACTCTACCTCTACCCTTGACTGGGCCTATGGTCAATAAATTTTGCCCTTGTGGTAACACAACACTGCCCCTCTTGTTCGAGCTCTCGAGGTCTGATTACAAAGCAAAACATTAGCCCCAACTCGGGTGCACGCTTCGTTCACACGATACATAAATCTATGTTGAATGTAAACATTCAGGCCTACACACATGTTAGAGCGACCCACTCGTTCCGTTGGAATGCGCCTGAACACAGTTTATAAACTCACAATTTTAGCTCGAGCAAAAAAAATAAATGCGCACAAAATTCGTTACACACAATTGAAAGATTTATTACGCATTATTAAAATTTTTTCCTTAATCCTTAGTTTCAATTCGCAAAATTCATCATTCTTAACAGATTCTTGACATCACTTTCTTTAGTCCAGTGGTTGCCGCGATAACTTTTTTTCAACTTGCGATAACGATAGAACGATGATTTTTTCCCCAACCTGCGATGAACAATAAACGATGAAAAATTTCAAAAACCCAACCTGCGGTAAGCGATAAACGGTAAAACGATAGCGAATAATTTTTTTACTTGCGATAACAAAAGCGATAAATGATAAGTACCTTTATTTAGTTGAAATATTAAAAAAAACATACTATTTTTCCTCAATGAAAATTAATTTATATCATAATTCAAACAGTCTAGCTTAGACAAAACAAATCCGCAGTGAGAAGACGGTGCATGGGAGAGAGCGGCACACACACCCCTAACTCGAGAACTCCAGCGAGACTGGCGCACTGCAGCTGTGATTGGCCAGCTACATCACAGACATACACACACACACATTTGGCAGCTCTCATATGAGATTTTTCAGGTCTGAAAAAGTCAGGCCGCCGTGCGTGAAGATTTGTGACTATTGCCGCCGGGCAAATTTTTTTAATTTTTACAAAAGTCGTCTTTGAATTTATCGTTTATCGTTCCTCATATTTTGGGACTAGCGGTAAGTGAATAAGCGATTATTTTAAAAAAATTGCGATAAACGATAAACGATAAAAGGTTTGACCTCAGAGATAATTATCATTTATCGTTTATCGCTCATTTTATCGCCCGCGGCAACCACTGTTCATTACAGGCCTTCAAACTGCTGACTGCCACAACTTACATCACATAGAAATTAGTACATAACCTGAATTTCTAGCACCTCAATGCAGCATACTTTCTGGGAGAATGACCAGAAGTTCAGCACCAGCATGACTGCTGTAAGTGCTGAGACAATTCCCGGTGAAATTACTAGATGTGCCAGGAACTGATCGTGCACCGCTAACCTGAAGCCGAATGAGAGACATGATGTCTTAATCAAATACCGTTCATCTAACATTGGGCAGAAAGCTTTGTCAGTATCAGGCGCCATTCTTTCGAACAGACTTCACCAGAGCATCAAAACACCCCAAACATTAAGAGAATTCAAAACTAAAATAGCTCGTTATCTTACATCAACACAATAAGTGTGAACTGCAGTACGTACTGGAGAAGTAGTCAGGAATTTTTATTTCTTATTGTCCTATCTTTCTGATGTATATCCTACCGAGGATATTATTAGTAGTAAGGTAATCAATTTATAATAGCCTATGCCAACACACATAGTCATCCTAAACTAGAGCACAGTATAGGTTAAACTACTCATGGATATTCTTTGTGATCCACATAGACGCAACACAGTAATAGTGCTGACATAGATAGAAACATATAGGTCAATAGCAATATTGATACATCAATAATATATAAGTAAATAGACACTCACCTCTTGGATATCTTTAAGTTATGAATACGCTCAGTTCACTAATCATGTGGCCAGTGAGATAAGAGCGGAGATAGATTGAAATAGCAGGATAGAGTAGAATAGAATTAGTAGTAGGTAGTTAGAAAAGCTTAGGTGTAGTACTTAGCCAGATAGGGTAATCTATATACACTCTTGCAGTCAGCATGTACTGTTTAGCTGGTTACGACCAATGGGGAACTGAGCTGCGATCTTGCCGTCTCGACGGTAGCCAACTTTTGGTCTCTCTAACTAGAACTTACATTACTCGCTATATTACACCCCTCCCTCCTTAATTAGAAACCCCTCCTGTATCCCTACCCTTCTCATTTGATCTAGTCAATCCTGAAGGTCCATTCTCACCACAAGCTTCCGAGCTCGGTTAGACATGCGTGAGATGCTCGCACTTGGAGGCTCGTGCATCCTTGCCTCCTGGGTGTGAATCGAGTAATCAGGTGTTTCTGGGTCAGGTTCGTTAGTCGGAGGTGGTGGGTATGAATTTCGAGCAGGTTGTGGAATTAACACGGTTTCCTCAGTAGGTTGTTCCCTGGGTTCAGGGATGGTGTTCGAGCAGGTATTAACTTGGTCCTGGTGTCGATGAACGACCTCTCCCCCCTGCAGTTGGCACTTGTAGGACACCGGGCCCGTTTTCTCAACGGTAGTAGCAGGGGTCGATTTTGGGGAACCCGGTGAGTATTGACGGACAATCACAGGTGACTCCAGCTGAATGTCAACCGCGTGAGACCATGGGTGGTATCTTTTCTGAGTGTCCTGGCGTTGAGCAACTTCGGACGCGATTTCTTCTGACGACCAAAGTAAATCAAGACGAGAGCGAACTTTCCTGCCTAACATCAGTTCGGCGGACGTAACACCTGTTGTCGTGTGGCGTGTTAGCCGATAGTTGAACAGGAACCTGTCTAGTGCTAGGCTTAGGGGTTCCGTTGACTTTCGTATATACTTCTTGAACGTTTATACCATGTGCTTCTGCCAGTCCATTAGTTGAAGGACGGTATGGTGCGCTCGTAATATGCCGCATACCACATGCCTTCACAAATTCTTGGAAATTAGTCGAAGTGAAACACGTTGCGTTGGGCGAAACAATTGTTACCGGAAATCCAAATGTTGCAAAAGTGTGTTTCAGACACGAGATCGCTTCGCTAGAGGTTGTAGCAGATGTGGGAAAAATTTCAACCCACTTAGAGTGTGCGTCCACGATCACTAGATAGTATTTTCCATCCATTGGGCCCGCGTAGTCGATGTGTATGCGATGCCAAGGCTTCGCAGGCCATTCCCATGGATGGAGTTCAGCTTTCGTTGGTGCAGCTCGAGTGCTTAAGCACTCGTTGCATGACCTAGTCGTTTCTTCTAGATCTTTGTCCAGCAGGGACCACCACACATAGCTGCGAGCTAGCTCCTTCATTCTGGATGATCCTGCATGGCCAGAGTGAAGTTCATCCACAATGGCTTGTCTGAGAGCTTGGGGTACAATAATTCTTGCTCCCCAGAGCACACAGCCATTTTGTGTAGACAATTCGTCTCTCCTCCTAGTGTACGGAGCGAGATCAGGGTCACTAATTACCGTCGAAGGCCATCCTACCTGGCAGTATTTGTATACCTTTGAAAGTAGTGCGTCCCTTAGGGTACCATCGCGAATGTGGGTGCTGGTGACCTGAGCTGACTCGAGGAAGTTTACTAAGGACGTCCATTCCGCCGGAATGGGCGTGGCTTCCTCGGGAGTTGTCAAGGGTAGACGGCTGAGAGCATCAGCCGTGCCCAACAGCACGCCAGACCGGTGACGCGAGGTGACTTTGTAGGACTGCAGCAGTAGAGCCCACCTTTGATTACGTCCGGCTGCCATCGGAGGGATACTTCTACCCGGATCAAATAGTCCTAGTAAGGGCTTGTGGTCTGTTATTACTGTGAAGTCCTGTCCCCACAGTTAGCAATGAAATTTTCGGAGTACGAACACAACGACCAGAGCTTCTTTCTCAGTCTGGGAGTAGTTACGCTCTGTTGCTGTTAGAGTCCGGGAAGCAAAATAGGGGGGGCGCTCAATTCCATTAATAAGGTGACACATCACCGCTCCCACACCATACGCACTACTATACCTAACCCATACACCTACACGCTCCCACACCATACACCTAACCTACTATGGGTAGGTTAGGGTCAAAATTGATTAAAGTCTGGTAGTCTAGAAGAGCTTGTTTAGACTTCTGGAATGCCCTCTCCTGACTTGCATCCCGTTTCCAAGGAGTTTTATCCCGCAGTAAGGCAATTAGGGGCTCCAACATAGTTGCAGAAGATCTTAGAATTTTTTTTTAGAAGTTGAGTAGCCCTAGGTAAGCTCTCAGCTGAGTCCCATTAGTAGGAGCTAGGGAATCCCGGATAGCTGCTACCTTCTTGGCCGTGGGGTGCAACCCATCCATGTCAATCTGATGTTCAATGTAGGATACCTGTGATACTCCTATTTGGTACTTATCCATTTTCAGTTTCAGCTCTGCCTCCTGTAGTTTAGATAAGACTTGATGAAGACGCTTGGAGTGCTCTTGCTTATTAGTAGCACTAATTAGTACGTCATCCAGATAACAGAACACTCCTGGGAGGCCCTGCAATTGTCCTTTCACGGCACGCTGAAAGATTCCGGGGGCTGATGCTATGCCGAAACTCAACCTATTATAAGCAAACAGAACTCTATGGGTGTTGATCACAGTGAGCTCCTTAGATTCATCGTCCAACGGTAGTTGGGCGTACGCTTGAGACATGTTCAGCTTGGAGTATATAACTCCCCGGGCTAACCTGCTAAATAAATCTTCTACCCTTGGTATAGGGTAGGTATCTAGCCTAGTGGCCCTATTGACAGTTAGTTTGTAGTTACCACAAATTCGGATACTTTGATCAGCCTTGAGCACGGTAACAATAGCCGCTGCCTATCTAGAGTACTGTACTGGGGTGAAGATACCTTCCTTCACCAGTCTATCTAGTTCTGCCTCCACCTTAGGTCTAAGTGTGTAAGGCACGTTCCTGGCTTTAAAAAACTTTGGGGGCACGGAGGGTCAACCTCAATCTTGAAATTCCTTCCCTTAAAGCAACCTAGGCCTGGTTTAAAAAGTTCGGGGAATTTTTCTTTTAGCTCTTTAGGGCGAGTCATTAGCTTATGTACCCTATTAGCTACTATAGTTAGCCCTAGGGAATCAATCAGATCCCTACCCAGCAATGCTGGGGCTCCCCTGTCTACAACTACAATAGTTGCTAGCTCAGGAGCCCTATAACTAGTTTCACGCTGTATGCCCTAATCTCCCCATAAACCACTAGTTCAGCTCCATCATAAGTCCTAAGCTTAACATCAAAAGGTTTCAACTGGGGTCTTGTCTTGGTGGGTAACTTAAAATAGGCAGCTTTTGATAGGATAGACCTGGCAGCACCAGTGTCTACCTCCATTTCCAATGGAGTGTTGTTTAGCAACAATATTATTTAAATAGGGGGTTCATTCGCTCGGCAATGGAGAAAATCTCCCCATAGCAACCCTGATTAGCAGCTGGATAGTGTGCATTGGTTGCATTGGTAGTTCTTTTAGGATTAGGGTGGTGTTCTCTCCCTTCTTTTTCATGCATAGCATGTAAAAAAAATTATTTCTGTTTCCTTTAGCAGCTTTTTGGTTCTTTAATTCGAAGCAACATTTCTTAAGATGGCCTTTTTGGCCACAACCATGAAAATCACTGTCTTCATATGGGCAATCTCTACGCCAATGCAGATTACCACAGCCGCAGCATGCTGATTTTGGGCTAGCTTGAGCCTGAGTCCTACCCTGAGGCTTGTTAGCAGTTTGCTGTACTCTAGTCTGACCCCCATTTAAAATAGAATTAGGTTGTCTCAAACCACTGTTTCTATCAGTTGGGTTTCTTTGGCAGTTGCCAGATCCACGGCTTTTGCCATGTCAGGCCAGCTTCATTCAGCAAACAATTTTGAACAACATTACTGGCTACACCCAGAATGAACCTATCCAGCAAGGTTTCTTCTAGCACTTCCTGTTTAAAATTACAGATATCTGAAAGGGCATTCAAGCTACCCACAAAATCAGCAATGCTTTCCTTTTGTTTCTGGTTCCGCTTATGGAACCTAAACCTTTCAAAGATCTGGTTGCGTGTCGGCTCAAAATGCCGTCTTAACGCTTCCATGATCTCATCATAGGTAGCATCTAAAAGTTCATTAGGGGACAGCAGACCGGCTAGCTATTTTAGAGAACCCATCTAAGATCCTTCGCGACTGACCCTAACAAAAAGTTTAATATCTAAACTATAAAACGTATAATCTTAAAATTAGTACCAAATGAATGCGCGTGACGAGTACAAAATATTTATGTAATTACAAAATTTTTCACACCCCTAGCGGGGACAGGAAGCGGGGCTCTCGTGGCCCGTCAATGGTCGGCCGATTTTCTCTATAAGGCTCATTTTAACACGGTTATAATTCCTGAACTGATGCACCTAAAAACTTGAAACTGGTCTCATTATAAAGATCGGTTCATTATCCAACTTCGAGTGTATAATAAAACTGTCATACGCTCCATGGGGGATGACAGAGAGCAAGGTTCTCCAGCTTCTCCCAGCCTGATAATCCGCGCTGCCGAAGGCCGCGCTCACCTAACTTATGACGTGCTGTTTGAATGCTGGTCCATAGCCTTGTCGTTCTAGGCACACTCACCCCACATCGTCGCTCTTCGAATTCCGGAGGTGACGATTTTTTCTCAGTTGTAGAATATTCATTTTCATGTGTCTCACCCATGTAGACTTTTGGTAGACAATATTATAAGTAGAACTGTGCAATTGCATAACTTGCATGTATGCACTCAAAGAGATATGCAGAATGTTTTATGCATTGCAAAAAACGGTCTTGTGCATGTGCAAAATCTCATATGCAATTACGCATATACACTATAACAGATGTAATATGCAAAGTGCTTTATGTATATGCACAATATCATTTAATATATCCTGTTATGCGAGTGGTGTAATTTGATTGTCCTGTTGTTAAGGGAAAATTGCAAATTTGTTCATTAATCGAGAAATTTTGTACATTGATGGGACCTCTCGCATACATACTCTCGGTTACAAGCAACATCTCAAGTTTTACCCGGTGCATGTGTTCAGTACCTGACCCCCAGGTTACCTTCTTGACCTGTTTTTCAGTTGTTAAATATGGTACATCAATAAAATACAATAGAGGTGTCCGAACTGAAATTAATGCAGTTTCAAGTTTTTAAGAGTTTTATAGTGTGATAGTTTTGTACATCTAGTGATAGTTTCCTTGTTCTGTTCTACACATAGGCCTACCTATACGTACAAAAGTGTTGAAGTGAAAATACAACTGTGAAATTTGTCTCAATTTCTGAAACATATGCACTTAGTGAAGTAATAATAAATACCTCTGTTGTGCTCTACCTGTACATTAAAAATGAGGAAAAACTCAACAAAGTAAGTCTCTAATTCCGGACATCCAACGAATTCCCAAAGTTTGCATCATCATAGTGATTTCGCTTCTGAACTTAGATAAGGGCAATCAAATCTGCAATTGACATTTAGAGATTATATACTGATTTGAATATCCCTGCAATACTTCGTGATTCAAAACCTAATGCAAATGTTTGGTATTCTGGGAACTCCGTAATGAGAGGGATTACGATCGTAGAGAAAAATTATGATAATTTTTTTCTAATTTTTTTTATTAATTTTCGTATTGAATTTTAGCGATATATTTGATAATATATAGATGATTGTAGAAGTGAGCAAATTTCTTATAGTATCCTAATGATTATCATTATTTATTAGTTACACTATGCCAAAAGTACCCCAAAGTGTAAGGAATGATACATTCATGAATGAATTCCGAGAATATGACTCTGGGGATGGAAATCTGTACAATACTTATTGCGGGAAAACTGTTGGTTTATCGTGAAACATAATAAAAGTATACATTGTTATTGTTCAAATATTGGCTGAGACTTCATAGTTATCAACAACGAAGATAATCCTTTTGGTTCAGTATAAAGTTAAATAAAATGAACTATTTTCATCTACGATAAAATCACAGAAAGCTGGTAGCTCGCTACGACTAAGTTCCTTTCTGTGAAGGTGTCACGGGTTCGAATCCCATCGCTGCGCGGCGATTTTTGCATGGCTATCCAACGTAACCACATACGTCAAGCCTTGCACACATCTAAGTTTTGCTTTTTGCAAAGTCTAACAATAAATAAAATAGCAAGGATAGTCGCTTTTAAAAGATCCATATCAATTAGTTGTTTAATAAATAGAAGGACCTAAAATGATATATAAAATTGAACGTTTCGACTACAGGAGTCATCTTCAGCATTAACAAGATCTATGGAAAACAAAAAAATACATTTTATTCAAAGTAATTGCAACAGTAAAAACAAATAAAAAGAAGGGGACGAAAAAGGATGGAGAACAATACTAACATGCTATTAACAGAGGGAATGACGATTCAGTTTCATTTAAAATAGGTTTGTCTTTCATGATAAAAAGAGATTCTAAAATACGAAGGTCTGATTGACTAGATGTGGTTCCTATTATCTGGAAGTTGTCCAAGCGGACTAGCAGGTCCCACTTCTCTTCATGAGTGCGTACCGAACGCACTCATGCCGAGAACCCAACGAAAATACTTGGAGTATTTCCACGTTGAGCATGAGCTCCCAAACAGCTTCAGCATAAAATTTTAGAGCTACGCGTTCACCAACGATGCGGAGGTCAACGGGCAAGTACAACAATAACCAAACCCCTCAGCATTTCATGAATCACAGGTGGGACAGGACTTCCAAAACTGTGCCAGTAACGAAGCGAATGTGGAGAACTGGGGCAGTGGAGCCGGCAAGATGGAGCGGAGCCATGGAGCAGCCACCGAAACGCATTGCCGAGGCAGTGGCCGCCGCCGAGGACATGAGATGCGGAGCACCAGCAGTGGAAATAGTGAATAGGCAGTGAATATCAATCAATGAATCGTTCACTATCGAGAGTGCGAGTGTTTATAATAGTGAGAGCTCTCATGTGGTAATTGTGGAGTAGGTAAAATACAAAGTAGCGCCTCAAACAGTGCTTACAAATTGGCACGCAGTCTAATGTGATTTGAGTGATTTGTCTCCTTAGCAGAGGTTCTGATCTTGTGTTGTGCATAATGCGAAGCATTCGATTCTTAAACACATTGCTGTAAGTCAAGCTTCTACCGTTTTGGTATAATCGTTTTATTTCATGTGTGCGCTAGCCACGGTATTCATTTCATGTTTCTAATTTCATTTCATTGTGCGAAATGAAATTTTGATAGTTGCCAAGAAATTCTGTGCAGCGCTGAATTATGCAATTGTTCGCTGACGTTCATTGATTTTCTAGCCTGCATCTCTTATTTGTGTGTTATTTTGGGCGAGAATGTGTTGACAATTCTTATATTTTTGCATCCACGTGTTTCTTAAAATAAAACCCATTTTAATCTTTCATCTCTTTTATTCTCCATGCTTATTATGTGGGTAGCGTGCGAACACAAAGGTGTACAATATTATTTATTTGTGGGGGTGGCAATTTCTCCTGCGTTACGTGCTTAAACAGCATTGTTTCGCGACACCGTAATAAATTGATATCACAACAACTAATAGGTAAAAGATTCTACGCATAGGTGATTTATGAACCTAATTATTGTTTCATAATCAACTGCACTTTGCAGGCAAAGGAACAGAGATTTCTGATCTGAAGTGAAAAATTTTCCTTTTCATCACATTCTCTAGCAGTTTTGGTTTTTTATATGCTCGGGAAGCGGCTTGTATTCACGAGACACTGATGGATGAACTTGCAACTTAAGACATTTGATATTCCTTCGCCATAAATATAAATTACGATTCATAAGTTGAGTAATCTCGCTCATCTGAAGGAATCTCATAAGTAAATTATAATAGCCACATGAAATAACCTACGAAATTGGAGGCATCCAAGTTATTATTATAGGCTAATTGTTCGACGGGTAATGACTTCGGGTCCGTGCAGTCCAATTGTTTTCCCCCTTTCATCGGGAAATTTTTCTCTTTTATCAACGAAGGGAAGGGTGTTATAGAGTGTGCTTCAAGACAATATATGATATGGGAACGCATTTTCTCCTTCACATAAGTGACGAGGCCCGGGTTTTCTCTATTTACCACGGACGTCAAAAATGCCAGTGAGAATGGACCGCAACCCGCTCCATCCCTTTGGTGTTGTACTCCTAGACACTCTATCAGAGTGTGTCTTATGTTCTTCACGTTCGCGTATAAATTTTTCAAGTACTTTATCACATCACGACTGGGATTAACATTCAAAAAGCACAGGAATTGGACGCGCGATACGCCTTCTTCAGCTCGGTCGCGACACAGTGCGTTAGTCACGACGATCCATTGACTTCCGGTGTCACTAGCTTTTTTGTAACCTTCTTCACGGACCTTTACGGCACATTGCAAATACGAGGTATTTAATATTTGCACATACAGCTATGCGTGACAACTCAGCGGCTTCGGTTCGAAAACCGTCAGGGGGGAGTGAATTCTGTATTGTTGGTTCTCCCTGCGAATAAGAGTACAAAAGGCATCAATCTCGTCACTGGAAAGCCAACTCGTTGCTTGAATGATATTTTGTTTGTTTTTAGTTTCCAGGTTCAATTCTTTGAGCCACCAAATCTTGCTTGATGTACTTCTGTCTTTCGATTCACAAGTCCCGACACATAGGAGGTCTTTTGTATTTCTTTCTTGCTCATGATCCGTATAGGATTCACACTTGATGCTAGATCTTTTTCCTGCATTTTGGTTCGCATCAGGAAGCTCGGAGATGAGATCAACTGCAATCATTCCCTGCTGAGTGCTAAGACAGGTAACAGAACCTTGTTTTTCTGTAATGCATTTACTTCGATTATCAAGAGAGAATACAGGGGCCAGGTTTTTTACAATGCCTTCGTGTTGCATGTCATTGGAGAATTTCACTTTTTTTGCAATATTTTTTTTTGGGAGAAATCGAAAGCGTTCTCCTAACACGGATTTTTGTAAGTTTCAAAATTGCATGGACACTTTTCACTTTCGTTTTGCTCGTCTTAGTACCATCTTGGGGTCGACCCTGCAGAAATTTATTGACTTTATCTCGAGCTTTCTCAGTGAAAGATTGTGGCCGAGATCCCTTTCCCGACCAGCGCTCTTTACACTCGTCTTCGCCTTCATTCACCGCCTTCTTCTTGTGTTCCTTGTAATCGAGCGATGCTTCTTTCGCTCTACCCTACGCTTGTGTGTGCATAGTACGAATGAACTCTGCCAGTGTTTTTCGATTTCCGCGTAGTATATCCTGCTTCACAATTTTGTGCCAGCCTTATACTAATCCATTTGTCTTAGTTCCACCATGCACTCCACACCAGAGTGGAGTGAATGGCATACAAAACGTCAATACTTCCTCCAGCATCTCAAAGGAATACAAAGGATTAGGCATTGTTCCTTCAGTAGTCATGTTTTTTTTAACGTCTGCCGCGATAGACACGAATTTCTTACCCACTGCACACTTATCGCGGTATCTCCCGGTGTCTTCTACTATCATTGCGTTAGTAAGCTCGACATCGTCTGGTTCATCGTCGATGGAAACATCACGACTCATGAGAGGTTCAATTCCCTCTCCGAGAAAGGACTGAGCAGTAGTTGACATAAATTCTTTAAGACAGCGTAGATATGGTGTTTTGAAGGAGCTTGTGCCATATCGGCAAAATACTGCATCATTATACTGCGTTCCTGAGGCTTCAGTTTTGGGAAAAACTTCTTAGATTTTTCAGCAATGGTCTTTATAAAATGCGCGTGGCAAAGCTTGACCTGTGTATAACTGAGCTCCGCCTCATCGGGACTCATCCACAGTCGGTCAAGATATGATGGTAGATCGCCCAATTTTAGGGCAGCCATAATTGCATGTAAGTATGCGAAACTATGATCGACTACTATGCACTTCGGTTTGAACTCTTTCCCATTTACTTCTCTATAGTTTTGTACGAGGATTGCGAGCATACCTTCGATGTGTAGTTTGTAGAACTTTTTTTAGGTACCATAGAGATTGCTGTTAATGGCGAATCACTTTTTTTAAAACTGCTGCATGATAGAGGTAGCTGTTCGATTCGCCACCTTGCACGATTCCTCCAGTGGAATCCAAATGGAGAGTGGCATCCGGGGTTCTGGCAAGCTCGCGCACCTCTTCTTCGGTCTGAATTATTATTTTAGAGTTGATCGCATCGTATTATTGCTCATAAGTGGGGATAATTTTTTTGTTGGCTTAAAGTACTCGATGGTTAACTGTAAGTCCGAGTTGTCATCCTTAGAAAGTTTATTGCGGTTCTTCATCATCTGTCCAAGTTTCCTGATACGATTTAGGGACGAAATTTTCGTGGTATCCGTACCATTTCCCGTATTGGCAAATTGTTTATAGTAAAAACTCTACGCCCCTTCTACAAAGACAGCCTGTCCAATGCGTCGTTTTTCCTCAATTTTTGCCTGTTTCTTACCAATTTTATGGTTCTTATTCGCTTCGTGTGCTTCCAACAAATATACTGTACATCTTCCCGCTATTTCTTCCTGCCCGTTGAAACAGACAATTTTTTGCTTCAGGTCACAGAGCGTTTTGTCAGCGAACTAGGAAACTGAACACGGGTCGTCCTGCAAGATGGGAGCTCGGATATAATTTCCTCTTGTAACATGTGCACTGACACTCATGATTGAGATTTTCGATGCCTTTCAACAGAACAATTTGCCTTTCATGTCTTCGTTCATAAATATGTTTATTATTGCAACCGTTCAGCATGACAACAAACCGTTCTTTCAAACGATAAATCTGATTCGTCTTTGCTCTCATGAAGCTTTCTAAATTCTCTCCAACTTTTCTTTTTGCGCTGCTAGTTGCTATTCCATAAAAAAGTTATCTGTCGTACTCTCGTACTATCGCTCACAATTTCCGGACATTCCATTGTTAAAGGCGTCGTCTGAATCTTGGCACTCGTTGAAGTTTCCTTCACTTTCATCGGCGTCGTCACTCGCGGAGTCCTTTTCAGACATTTCATTGTTAAAAGTCGTCGTCTGAATCTTGGCACTCGTTGAAGTTTCCTTCACTTTCATCGGCGTCGTTACTCGCGGAGTCCTTTTCAGACATTTCATTGTTAAAGTCGTCGTCTGAATCTTGGCACTCGTTGAAGTTTCCTTCACTTTCATTGGCGTCGTTACTTGCGGAGTCATTTCCGGACATTTCATTGTTAAAGTCGTCGTCTGAATCTTGGCACTTGTTGAAGTTTCCTTCACGTTCATCAGCGTCGTTACTCGCGGAGTCATTTCCAGACATTTCATTGTTAAAGTCGTCGTCTGAACCTTGGCACTCGTTGAAGTTTCCTTCACTTTCATCGGCATCGTTGCGTTGACGATTCCGGTCATTACAAAATTTTGTCCCTTGCACCTGCACTGGATGTAAAAAAGTGGGATTGGATTTGAGGAAAAACCCGCTATGCAGTGGATGGTTGTTAATTTAAAAACATATGTCTTGCTCATTTGGAGCCCATCATTGGTACAATTGCTAATACTTATTTGCATATATAAGTAAGCAATTCTCCAAGCTCAATAGAGTAAAGGAACTCACATATGATGATTTCTTCGTAGCTACTGCTGCTGCAAATTCTGCGTGGAAGAATTCATTCAGAAGGACCGCCCCTGCAGGGGTGTCTGGGAAAGCCTTGCATTGGCGCTGAAAAGGAAAAGGACAACACTAGCAACGTACAGCTTTAAGAACGGTCTTTATTTGTGACTCTTCGGTGTGTCAAGCGTAAAGAGAAAGCGAGAGGGAGAGGAAGGGAGGGAAGCAGGGAGGGGAGAGATAGAGCGAGAGAGCGAAATTGCGGAAGTCATTGTACGATGAAGTGAAAAATGCTCATGAAAAAATAAATGCATGGTATTCCTCATGCCGGTGACACACTCGGAGTTTCGTTTCCGATCTGATTTGTCTACACGAGCGATTCCGGCTCTAACTCAGACTGCACATCTTCATAATTTTGGGACTTCAACTCTACCTATTCACAATTTATAGGTTGACTATTTTATTTCTCAATGTTTGTAGGTGTTGCGATGTGTACATATGTTTACCCCATTCTTTTTTCAACGACTTTTAAATAGGCAACAGAATTTTAAAAATGAAGTTCTAATATTACGAGTGCATAGAACCGGTCGAAAATTCTTATACAATAAAATACTAAGTGTTTCCTTAAACAAATAATTTCATAAATAGATTCAGGGTTTTCCTGTGCATGATTTCTCCCATCTTATTACAATGGAAATTTCATTAAATAAATAAAATTGGTTTGTCCGTCTTGCTTAATGTTTCTCCCTTTCACGCTCGTAAAAGATGTTTGATGATTGTTTCTGCGATATAGCGAAAGATCATGATATTGTTCCACATCGGTATTGTCCCAATACCGATATTGTTGACCTGACAACATTTCGAAATCTTCATTACAACGAACTAATTAATTATATAATGCCTAGAAAGAGATACTACTTCAACTTTTCAAGTCGTAAAAACATAATTACAAAAATCTACAATTCAGCGTATTCTTCATTAGAAAGTGGGCATCGATCAAAACATAAGAAGTTTAACATGGAAATAATATAGTGAAATAAAAAACTAAAACTCTTGGAGAACCAAGCAATACTCAACGAATAACGTTAGAAATGAGCAAAAATTTCAACTAATAATACATGTTACCTTGACCGAAATTCAAGAAAGTAAACAAAATAAAACCAATTGGGAGTACATAAGTATTGCATATTGTTGGAAAAAATCAACTAATATTACAGTTATTAACATCAGAATAAGCTAATCGAATTTTTATCATTAACACAGATAATATAATCTGAAAACGACAGAAGTCTTGATGTATCAGGCCATAGCTTCAGGTGTTGGCAAGGACTATTAATTATTTAGCAATAATTCGAAGCAAAGTAATACAAACTGGAAGAAATCTTAAGGAACCACTGGTATAGAACCACACATTAAGAACGTGCAGTGTTACCACTCTTTATGTGAGTGCCACGTATTGCGTCAGCTGAGCAGTTTTGCAAGTTACTTGAAACACATTTACTGCTAGTTTTTACTTCCAAGGTATGAATTGAAGGGGAAATGAACGAAACAGAAAGAAACAAATTAAGTTTGCGACGTTTTCATTTTCTCCTTCCTGCTGTTTAACTGCAAAATATTCATTATTGCTTCAGTACGAAACTTTTGTTTTGAAACGTAGAAACCTCATATATACGTATGTGTGCGAACCTACTTTGTCTAGATATCAATGACAGTGTGAGGTAATAGGCAAAAATTTGCTGTTTCGAACTTCGGAAAAAATAATCGGGAAAAACATTGCGAATTTTTTAACTTTTCGTTCAAGTATTTTAACTCTCTTGTGTTTCCTTTAGTTTTAAACAATTTCAAATAATTTATAACGAAAATTAAAATTGGAGACACACAAAATAGCGACTTCCACCTCTACTCCGCCGCATTCGGAAAAGCGACTCAGACTCAGACTCTACCCCAAAACACGAGACTACGGAATTGTATTCAACCGGTGGAGATGCTGGTCATAACTTTAAAGGTAAGTAAAAATATAAGGTTGCAAAACCTTATATATGTGTACAGAACATAGCCACCTATTTGCCACAATTTCTGGGAAGGCGATAAAAAACCGTCGAGCGTATAGCGGCAGTGGGCGGCTGCATTGCTGCGATCGGCGTTAAAATAATCCGCTCGTTTATATTTCCGCTCAATATGTCCGAAACAATCTCATCCTACGCGTTGCTTCTGGTACGGCCGCAACGGTAGAAAATCCAATCGAAAACAAAACGCCAACTGTGTCACCGGCCTAAAAGAGCTGATTCATGTCACTTACATAATCAAAATAGTTAAAAAGTTATCGGGAGGCTTCCTAATCTTAAGTAAAAAGGAGAGACCTAAAAATACCGTATAAAACTCTTACTCGAATTAAAAATTGCAAGTAAACATATGAAATAGAATGTTTCGAGCATTCACTCATCTTCAGCAAAAAACAAATTCACCTGAAAAGACATGAAATGATTTAGATTGATGATAAATTGAAAAAAACTTGAAAACCACCGGTTAACTATTGATAACGGAAAAGAACTAAGCTGGTTGTTTGAAAGCGGCTTATATTTAAAATGAATGAATAGTAAAGACTCCAAAATTCTTGAATCGGTGGCAAATTTAGATCTGGTAAGAATTTTAAAATTACTGATGTCAAACGGGCTATTACAATGCTCTGAGTGATCCCTAAAGCGGCCCATACACGACTAATTATATTGTGCAAGTCTGGCTTGCACAATGTAATTGACAATTTTTAGTTAGCCGCACACGATCAATTTACATGCGCAAAAAAGGCAGTTTGTTCTGCTACAAAGTTGGCTGATATACCTGGTCCGCTCCAGCGCCAGATATTTCTGAATTCCAAACTGTTCTCAGTTCTTTGCGATAGTTGGCCCTATATGCATTTATCTTTCTTTACATCTCGTCTCATGGAATTTGAGTATTTTTCCTGGAATTTTTCCACAAAGACAGCATAACCTGCATCTTTCTTCGGGCTGTTTGAGTAATCATCACTTTTTACTTTCCATAAAACTAGTAAAGTTTTATGAACTTGTAAACATTCAAATACGAATTCCCTGTCTTCTATTTCACACATTTTAATTGTAGGCTACTTACTCAATCTGAAACAGAAAATAGTTTAGCTTGCACAATACAATTGGAGGGCACCATACACAGTCAAGTAATTCCGCAATGCTAGAGACTTGCGTAAAAAATATCAAGCAGAACTTGATTTACTCAATACAATTGCGCAAGTCCTCAATATCGCCCATACACGGTCAATTTAATTGACAATTGAGGGTATTGACAATGATATTGCTCAATATAATTGATCGTGTATGGGCCGCTTAACAGCTGAATGCGAAGTCTAGATTTTAAAATTCTCACCAGATCTAAATTTTCCACCGATTTAAGAATTTTAGAGTCTAATTCATTTTAATAAATAAACCAATTTTAAACAACCACCTTAGTTCTTTTCCGTTATCACGAGTTAAGCGGTAGTTTTTAGGGTATTTATTTTCAATCTATCATCAATCAAATTCATTTCATGACTTTTCACGCAAATTTAAATTTCGCTGATGATGAGCGAAGGCTCTGAACGTCCATTTTTTACGATTCTTTTCCAGTCTCGTGAATATCTTTTAATTATAAATGTTTTATACCATATATCCTTTCTTAGTGAGCTATAATGCGACATTACAGAAAGCGGAGTATAAGAAGTAGGCAGAGTACTGCTTAAGAAAAGTAAACACTAAAAAATATTAAACACTAAGAAGGACACTGAACGAAGATTGACATTTTCGTGATTTGAATGTGTTTCAGCATTATTCTTTAAAATACTACTGTGAGGTTTATCATACCTATGCTCAGATTTAAGGAGACCGCCCCAGGCCCTTGCCAGATTCTGTCGATTCCATGGTCATTTTGCATGTTTTTGTTGTAAAAGGACCCTTAGGTGGTAGACTATTCGTTCCTAAAATTTTATGGCGCTACGGACAATAATTTCCCCCCCCCCCCGGGGGGAGTAAGGCGACCAAACTATTTCAATTTTTCCGATTTTGACCCCACATAAAAAGAGAACAAATAGGAAATGGAAAAAACCTCAATTTGAGTTTGTTAGAAATGTTCCAAGGATTCTAAAACGGTCTTTGCTTTTGTTCTAGCATCAAAACTGAAGGAGGAGTTCCATTTTGAAATATCAATATAAATGAAAAGTACCCAAAATATTCAATTTTTTTCCCGATTTTGACCCCATATAAAAAGAGAACAAATGGGAAATTAAAAAAAGCCGAATTTGAGTTTGTTAGAAATGTTCCAAGGATTCTAAAACAGTCTTTGTTTTTGCTCTAGCATCAAAACTGAAGGAGGAGTTCCATTATGAAATATCCATATTAGTGAAATATCAATATCTGAAAACCAAAATGTCAAATTTTTGCAAAATCTAAGGCCTGAATAAAAAAAATGAAGAGAATCAATTCTGTTTCTTTTTAAAGGTTACATATCATAGTCAAATTTTATAAGAATCAGACTGAAAATAAAAAAATTCATTTTGCTGAAAAAAAAGATAATTTTTTTTATTTTTTTTTTGAAATCACAATTCACACTTTGAATATGAAGTTATGTATGGAATCTATCAAAATAAAAATTAAAACTGCATTCAATTACATCAATTGTTCATTATATTACACTTCAACACAAAATTTTATTTTTTGCTTATACCCAACACTTTGAATTTTCAACATTCATCCTGGGACTAGTTCTCGAGTTTTGATGCTAGAACAAATCCAAAGACAGGTTTAGAATCCTTGAAACATTTCTAACAAACTCAAATTCGGCTTTTTTTCAAATTCGAATTTTTTGAAAAAATATTTAGCTCTAAACCCAAAAAAATGTTGCTGATTTTTGAAATATCAAAAAATTTTGAAAAAATAGAAAAAATTTGAATTTCGAAAAAAGCCGAATTTGAGTTTGTTAGAAATGTTCCAAGGGTTCTAAAACTGTCTTTGTTTTTGTTCTAGCATCAAAACTGAAGTAGGAGTTCCAATCTGAAATTTCAATAAAAATATACCAAAAACACATTTTTCGTCAAAAAAAAGTAAGGCCTAAATCGAAAAAATGACAGAAGTAAAAAAGGTTTACTTTTACAAAATACATATACTGGCCAACTTTCAAACGAATCGGACTAAAAAAGTTGAAAAAGTGGGACGGTCTCCTTAAAGAAGAAATGCCGTTTCTATCAGAAGACTTTAGTTTGTCTAAACTAAATAAAGTATGAAAAGCACGAAAGTAACAAATAGACTTAAAAATCGGAACATCAATTTCCTAGCTTCTATGCATATGAAATCACCAATGCACATCCTTGAAAGTTCAAAAGAAAAGATTTAACTCAATAAATTCAAACGCGTCGGGCTTGAAGGAATAAAACATCCGTTTTCCGCAATTCAAAACTGTTGAACTCATTAATTTAAACAATTTAAACAATTTAAACAATATATTTACCACAGGTGATACAGAGGTAGAATGATTCTTAAGTCTAGTACAATGGTTAAATTTGAGTATAGCTACCTGTGGGCCCGAACAAGTTCAGCGACTTGTAAGGCATCCTACCATCACGTTATTCTAAGGTGTACAATAATGTTTAACCTAGTTTACTTAACCTAGTTCCGCATTAGACTGATCATTGAGATAATTTACTCGATATTTTATGCTGTATTTTACAATATAGGTCAAATCGGCGATATTTAACAGTATGTTCGATAAAACGATTCAAGAGCAGATAACCAGATTAAAACGATTACCCAAAGCAAGTTACATCATTACATTATCATTAGTTACATATAGGAGGCAAGATTTGACATGGGGATCTTACACGACTAGTATTCTGATAGGAAGTGAGACTCAAGATGTCTTTTGAATACTTTGTACGAATTACATTTACGGATCTCCGCAGGTATAGAGTTCCAAGTTTTGGTTCCAACGAAGAGGATACTGTGTTGCGACCGGGCTTTCGAATAATAAGGAAGCATGAATTTACTTCTATTTCGGGTTAAATGGTCGTGATGACTAGTTTGCGCAGTCAATAATTGTCTTAGGCTATTGTCGCCATCATTTCTTAATGTTTTGAAAATGAAATTACAGATGGAGACTTTGTAGAGATCCAAAAGTTTATGTATTTGTAAATTTTTGAAAGAATCATTTGTGTGAGCATTATATTCTAGGTTCTTTACCGCTCTGACAGCTCTTTTCTGTAGAGTAAAAATTTTGTTAGTTTTATTTTTATCAGTTCCGTGCCATGCTTCTATTCCGTATTGCAAGTATGGAGAAATAAGCGTTCGGTAGAGCATTAGTAAAGCTGTTTCAGGCAGAAAACTTTTAACTTAATTTAGGATTCCGATGGATTTTGATAATTTAGAACTAATATGAGTGATGTGCTCTTTGAAGGTCAGATATTTATCTATTATGATGCCCAGAAACTTACATGAGTTGGTTTCTTCGATTTCACCTTGGCCAATTTTAATGCATGGGAGTGATACATCTTTCTTGTATGAGAATGTAATATAATTTGTTTTATCAATATTAAGGCTTATTTTATTAGCTTTGAGCCACGATGAAACCTTATGAAGTTCATTATTTATACTCTCCACAATCATAGCTGGATTTTGGTTCGGAAGGACCGCAGAAAGCGTACTGTCATCCGCAAAAAGTATGAATTTGAAGAATGATGTAGATTTTACAATATCATTGATAAAAATCAGAAACAGGAGAGGCCCAAGAACAGATCCTTGTGGAACTCCATGGCTAATTGTCTGTGGGTCTGATTTTGCGTCGTCAATGACAACGTATTGCTTCCGATTTGTTAGGTATGATCTGAACCAATCATGGGAAATCCCTCGAATGCCATAACAGTGTAGTTTCGAGAGTACGAGTAGTATTTTATGGTCCACACAATCGAATGCTTTCCGGAAGTCAAGAAATACGGAGAAGACAGGCTTTCCTTCATCTATATTAGAATAGAGGAATTGTAAATGATTTAATATAGCCTGTGTTGTTGATTTTTTAGAGCGAAAGCCTTATTGTTTATCGTAAAGAAATGATTTTTATTCAAAATAAGAGTACACTTTTTTATACACGATCTTTTCGAATACTTTGCTGATAATTGGTAGTACGGAGATAGGTCGATAATTGTTTACACAGGTTTTTTCACCACTTTTAAAGGTAGGGGTTACTCTAGCAACTTTGAGGGAGTTCGGGAAAGTGCCTAGTGAGAGAGACTGGTTAATAATATTTGATATCAGCGGGGCTACAATGTCAGCAATAACTCTAAGTACTTTAGTCGGAAACGTTTGTAGCCCGCTGGATTTATTTTTCCTGTTGTTTATGCACGTAATTACATCGGAGGAGTTTGTAGGCGTAAAGAAAAAAGAGTTGGGTTCTCGAATATGATCCATAAATTCCAGGTGATCAGTAGGTTCACTTGGATTACCATCAGCTATAGTTTTCCCTACGTTTACGAAGAAGTTGTTAAAGAGATTAGCAATTTCTTTTTTCTCATGGTATTTCACATTATCTTGAATGACATATTCAATTTTCTTTTTATCGGCATTATTCGGTTTACAGCAAGAGTTAAGGAGATGCCAAGTCTTTTTAACGTCAGTTTTGAATTGAGTAAACTTGAGCGTAAAGTAGTTCTTTTTTGGTGTTCTTATCTGGTTTGTTACATAGTTTCTGATTCGGTTATATGTTTCTCTAGATATTCTCCCTTCGCAAAGGAGGGCTAGGTACGCTTGACGTTTCTTGATATTTATCACGATGTCTCTAGTAATCCAGGGCTTTTGTTTATTTTTCGGGGTAACTGTACGAGGTACAATTGGGCAACACTGATTGTATGCGGTCATTATAGTTTCAGTCAACTTTACTACTGCTTCATCAATGCTCTTAGCATTATTATTTTGTTGAGAGATGTGCAATGTAGGCATTGATTCTTCTAGAACTTTGCGCATTTCTTCAAGATTTGATTCGTTTATTTTACGATATGAGTAAGTTTCAGCCCGTGCCTTGGTGCAAGCAATATAGACATTTTTCTTAATAAGAAAACTGGGAAGTGATCTGATAAGTCAGAAGTAATTATTCCTGCAAGAAAATCACTTGGGTCTGTCATAAAGATATTGTCAAGCAGCGTAGCACACTCTGAGGTTATTCGTGTAGGCTTTTTAATGATCGGAAGGAAGGATTGAGACTGAAAGGTTGTTATGAAATTAGAGATTGGTTCATAGCTTTCATGTTTCAGTAGATCATAATTGAAGTCACCGCATATTATTATGTCATTGTATAAGGGCCTGTTTAACTGAGAAATAATACGATTCAGCTCATTCAGGAAGGATATAGGGCAGGCTGTAGGAGGCCTATACACCGTTCCAAGCACAATGCGTTTACCATCTCTAGACAGTTCCACGAAGAGTGATTCTATATGATCTTGATTCATTGTTGCACTTGCTATGGTTCTCGAGTCTATGTGGTTAGATATATATGTGCTGATGCCTCCGCCCCGCTGGTTTTTTCTTAGCGAATGGTAACTATGATAATTTTCAAATCAAATCATGTCTTTAGTCGAGTCATCTAGCCAGCTTTCGGTGAAGCTAATCACGTCTAGGTTATATTTAAGTTCAGTAATAGTACATTGTATCTCTTCCAATTTTGGATAGAGTGACCTACAGTTCCAACACAGGAGTGAGAAATCTCGGTCAGTTATTCGTATAGTTTCGTTGAATTTTGATATATTAGTATACCTACACTCTTGAGAGTCGTTTAGGTTTGGATATATTCTGTTCAAATGATTGAGATCTGGGTCGATTTCCTCGAATATCTCAGGGAGATCAGTCATTTAAAATTAGTACACAGTAAGAAGTAGGTACTATAGAGCTTAAAAACGCAATACAGAGTCAAGCTTTAAGGGATATTTCTGTCTAAAAAACTAGCTTATAAAGTACGAGAAAATAGAGTATAAAAAAAATCTAGTGCGATTACGTGAGTACACATAAACTCAGTCCATGAGCGAATAATATTGGAGTTCAATATCACAACATTGGTGTAAACAGATTGCCGCATGAAGGCGTTTTTACAAGTTCACATACAACAGGTAATAAGTTTTAAAGATTATAACGACAATGATATAACCAGCTAATATGGTTTACGCGTAATAATAACTTTAGTGGTAAAAAAAGAAAAAATTCACAGTAACATTGGGAGGTGAAAAATTGCTGATTGCGTTGTTTCAAAAGTTCACACACAGCTGTCATAAATGTTTACAAACACATCTGTTATACATTTGTATAGATTCAGGTTAGACTAATACCAAGTTTAGGTTAAACTGACATGATACCTAATTGAGGTTAAACTAACACGAAACTGACATATCTAATTTAGAGGATCACCTAGTCTAGTCACCCATGACCTGCTTCGATGTCTTATTAAGTTGTTGCATCAGGTATTGCTCGAGGTCATCTGGCGTGTTAATCTCGCGGCGTCTTGAATCTTGGTTACAGGGGTTAAATATGAAGATGTTTCCATCCTGTGTTCTTGGGATTCCAATTTTATCCGGGAATTTCCTTTTGGCCATCCTCAGAATGTACGTGACGTTAGCTCGTGAAGGTATGAGGTATTCATTTATGAAGAAGAACTGTGGTTTCTTTTCTCGGCAGGCGTTGAGAATTTCACGTTTTTTGTTATAATGTTTTAGTTCAAATGTAATGTTTCTTTGATCTACGTTCCCAGTTAACGGTTTTTTCCATATTCTTGTAGCTGACGTAATGTCAGTGTCGGAGAGGTCAATGTTGATCTTGTCCTTCAGTAGCTGGCAGACTGTATCCTTACAGATTTCGTCTGCGTGAGATTGCGGTATTTCCCTTCCAGAAATGACGAGAGTACATTTTTGTCTTCAATGTCTCGGCGCTGATCACTTTTTTCCAACTGGTCGAGGCGGGAGGTTAAGCTATCTATTTTCGTATTCTGTTCTTCGAGAGTTTTTTTGTGTTCCGCTTCTTTTGTTTCAAATAGCGTTTTAAGGTGGCTTATTTCATTTTGCATTTGAACAATATCATTATTAAATTTTGTCATCACTGAATCGAAGTATTTTATGAGGACAGAAACCACTTCTTTACCATCTTTTGTTAGGCTGGACACATCAGGGTATTGACCAAACTTCGGTTGAAACTCGATGCTGTTGTTGCTGCTGCTGTTGTTGGTACTGCGTCGTTTGTTAGCCATCTTGAAGATTGAGTGAGTTCGGTCGTTGCGTAAACGAGGGTTGAATACTCTCACACTTTTGAGGGAATATTATACTCTTAGTTTGATTATTTTTTATAAATGGGGTATTTAAATCACATTTGAATACTCATGGCGAGAGTGGGTACCCATTTAGGTTAGAGGTACATTCTTTCTAACAATAGGCACTTTGTTTCGGAGCGAGCGCCACACCCGTCCTCACCACACGGAGTCACTGAGGACACTGAAAATAACGAAAATACCACCGTAAAGGAGGAAAACTGAGAACACCATCGATTAAGTAAAATTCGCAATCGCTTGTTTGTTAGAGTACAAAAACACTCGAACATCCACGTCTCAAGAAACACGAAAAAATGGAAACATTAAAGAAGACCCGCCTTCAACACCAAGGCCGTTGCAGTTGTCCACGAGCATCTACGATGACATTGTTTCACTCGAAATAATAACCAACGTCCAAAGAATATTAGTGCAAATAGAAAGAGGTCTTATTACATGCAACGTCACCTCATAGTCATTTCATTCAATGCGCACAAGTGTAGCAAACACAGCCGTTACGGAATATGCTAGGTTTAATTAATTAAGACTTCTCAAAGCATCGTGAGTCGTGCCAGCGTGTGTCATTCATTTAGACTTGATACTAGGTTCACCGATGTAACTTACAACCTCGAAGTGCTCAATACGCACGTTTAGAATTAAGAGAACGACATCAGCCCGAATTTAAACTTCAACATGTGAGACAATGCAAGTCACCCCATAAATTATCTATGTAGTGCAAATGGGTGAGCAAACAACACAACGTTGCACACACATCAAAAACGAAAATATTTCCAAATAAATAAGTACATCAATATTCCATACCATATCATTAATGGTAATCAATTAGCTCGATCATAATAACCATATTACAAATTTCATTTGCGAGATTACGATATGGTTCAATACGTGCGGCCCAAATGTTGTCTTTGCCCGAGAGACTTTAATGCTTTTGATATTTTCTCCCGCACAGATAACCGTAAGAAATTGAGAGAATGAGCGAGAAAGATGAAGGAAAAAAAGATATATAGAACAAGGAGAGGGTATTGCACCCTACGTTAAAAATTAAATTATAAGCTCTCAATGGTAATACGCGTAAAATTCTCTGAATCTGAAAATTGAATTCCGGGCTGGATTTCTCCAGCCTTCGGAATCGACTTATTTCTTTACTAGACCGACTATAACGAAAATGCATGATTAGTTTCAGGTAAATTTCATTTTTAAAATCGACACATTGCCTTCAAGCGGTTTCAAAAAGTTCATTTCACTCTCCATGTTTATTTATAACTTTAAAGAATGTTGACATATAAAAGAGTGTCTTTTTTATTCATAAATTTACCCGTCACTCTTTCAGTACAAACATTTACAGCACCCTTTAAATACCTCAGACAAGTTGAACCTGGCACTAAGGCAGCTGCAACGATACTAGAGATTCAATGCTATCACGAACATATGACCGACCGCTGAAAAAACGAAGTGAGCTCTCACGATACCTAAATAGTGTGAGTGTTCCTGCAGCGTCAGGACAACTGCTCTAATGTCAGGATCTCTCCATACCATGATGATAAACATTGTCATAAGATGAAGGCAGTATTGCGAACTTGGAGTCATGAGTTGGAGTAGAGGGAGTAACATGTTTTATAGGGGAGTTGGAGTGAGGCTTTTTCGAATGTGGTGGAGTCGGAGGCGATGTCGTTCATTAACATTTGGTGAAGCGTAATTTTATTAGGTATTTGTTGTTGTGATATCAATTTATTACGGTGCCTCTATTTCATCCCACGTACCCATGTTTGTCTGTTGTTTGTTAATGCGAATCCTGAGAGGATGAAGAAGTTGTTGTTCTGAAACTGTAGCTTGATTTTGATGAAAATCCTGTTAGAAGATTAGCAATGAACTCATTTTCACGTTCCCTAAGTCATTAAAATTTATAACAAAATTATTTCTGTCGACTATTATGAGCAACAAAACCGTAAGTTCGATAAGCAGGGCGACGGTCATTTTCGTTATTCCGATTTTTATTCAATTTTCTTTAGTTGTGTTTTTATATATGATTTTTTGGTCAAGGAAACAAAATCCTAGAGTCATGAAGATTAATGCTCTGATAGTATTTAGCACTGAACCTTTAATAAGGAGTAACTATATATTACATTAGCCAGATTACACCAGCTTGTTGCTTCAAACTAGCATTATCGCTACCCCAGTGAAAATGAAAAAGAAAACCAGTCAATTGACAATAGAGTTAAAAGATGAAATGTTTAACATTGGTTTCAAAAATATCTGAATATTAACATTCTTGGTTGATAATTACACATCGGTATCGTAATACCCATGTTAAATGTCGAAACAAACAATTTTTGGCAGAAAAGCAGAAGAAAAATCAATTCCTTCGTTCCGTAGTGTGATTTTGACAGTGCATTGAAATATTAGTAACTAATAAAACATAATATTCGTAACGCATAGTCAGTGTTGGGCCCGCAACTTTTACAATGTTGCGGCGCAACCGCAACACCACAAAAAAAGTTGCGACGCAAGCGCAACAGGAACTTTGAAAAAACCAAAGTTGCGATCGCAACCGCAACTCGCAACCGCAACTTTTTACTTATAAAATATAATTTTAACAAAATATTATTAAATTTATTTTTCGTATATATTGATATGAATAAAAATGATAGTAAAATATTCAAAATAGGGCATTGTTTTTCTGAAAAAAATTAATAGATCGAGTAAATGTGTGGACTAGAATTGAATGAAATATTAAAATACTGAAAGAAACATTTCATTTGTAATTATAGCATGAAAAATAAGATGAATTCTACTTTCTAATAATAATAAGGTTGAAAAGGTACCTAGCTGGTAATATTTTCATGAGAGTTCCGTATATATATTTCAAAATGATGAAAAAGAAAGAAAGAAACGTTTCATTTGTAAATATAACACGAACAATTTAATAGGGTGTCCCAAGCTTATAGAGGTAGCAATTCAAAGTAATGATATCAAATCCAGCACATGCTGCTCTGGTTCCTCGTCAAAAGAAAATGATTCCACCATATTTTCATGAACACTGGGCAATATTTAATGGTCGCGCAAAACGAACGTTTTTTACAGCTCCTGTGAGATTCGACCTGAATTTCCATCAAATAATAAAATTCTGGCTTTCTCTTCTATTGCATATAGACCGACAACTAATGGCTGCAGAAATTTGACATTTATTGACAGTATTATGAAATATCATTGAAAGGAAATAAATATAAACTCCATCAAATTTCTCTTTTCAATATATTGATAATATAATCATCATAAGGCATCATATTTTACCTTATCAACAATTACGTTTCAGGACTACTAAATTTTTATCAGTAATGTAACTGATGCATCGTCTTCTGATTTCCTGCAGAAAACAAAGTGTATTTGCTGTAGAGGGGCGAGAGGTATTTGGGGCGAGTGGTGCCTCGCTGTAGAGGGGTGAGTGGTGCCTTGCTTTAGAGAGGTGATTGGGGCCTCGCTGTAGAGGGGTGAGGGGTGCCTTTCTTTAGAGAGGTGATTGGTGCCTCGCTGTAGAGGAGTGAGTGGTGCTTTTCTGTAGAGGAGTGAGTGGTGTCTCGCTGTAGAGGGGTGAGTGGTGCCTTTCTGTGGAGAGGTGATTGGTGCCTCGCTGTAGAGGAGTGAGTGGTGCCTTTCTGTAGAGGGGTGAGTGGTGCCTCGCTGTGGAGGGGTGAGTGGTGCCTTGCTTTAGAGAGGTGATTGGTGCCTCGCTGTAGAGGGGTGAGTGGTGCCATAAGGCACCACAAGATTTGTGAAAGCTAAATTTCCGCAATAAGTCCGGTGAAAAAGCAAGAAGCAAACAAGCTGACGAAAATTTGAAAATCGTGATAGAAGTCTGATTCACAAGTACCTACGAGACGCGAGCTCGGTTTATCTTATGAAAGCATTTTTTTTTACTATTATTCAATAAGAAAGTTTTAGCCTCCCTTTACCACAACAAAGATGTTCAAAAAGAGGAAGGATGAAGGTATCATTTAGTATGGAGTTGAAGGAACGCGGAATCTATGCACATTGCACAAGGTGCATAGAAACATTAAGCTAAGGAAAAAGTTCATGAAACAAGAAAAATATTTGGTATTGTAAAATAGAGCTCACCTAATGTCCGTATAACATTGACCGCTGCACGCTATACCAATGACCGCTGCACAACCTGATGCCCAGCAGAAAACTGAATGAAATGCGCGACCAGTAAAAGACGAGATATGAAGCTGAAAATTTTCCTGGTTAAATTTCTTACGACAGGAAACAAGGGCAACAAGTACTGGATTGTGTCCGATTCACTTCGCTTTCTTGGGACACCCTAAAATAAAATCAATTTCATTTTTACTACTAATAATGAGAAGGTACTTAGCTAGTAGCTATATTTTCATAGGAGTTCCGTATAAATAGCAAATAAATTAGAAAACAGAAAAGTGCAGAACATTTGTATTGCCTAAATGATGCATAAAGAAAAACCATGCATATGCTCCTGTAACATATGATATTCCTCTGCTTTTTTTATTCCTCTCCTATGGTTTACTACTAGTTCATGATCTCAATGTGACAATGTAAATGCATTGTAATGAAGATCAACGTTGCCTTTCAAAAATGTTTCAGCCAATCATCGACTTGTTTCAACGAACTTTTCTTCGTTTTTTCCATCTCATCCGATATCATTACGACGTTGAAGAAGTCATTTTCGTCATCTGCGTCCTCGGCACTGCCCCCCTAAGCTGAAATACCATTTTCCAATCTGTCATTAAGATGGGCGATTAGTTTGTTGTCATTACCTCCACTCTTTGCACTCCGTTTAGCCATTTTAGCTTAAAATGTGTATGCGGAGAGGATGCCAAGATAAAATCGTCGATTTGAAGTTCATTGGCAAATCGCATCATCTAGCTATGTAAATTTGCCGTATAACACATAATTTCACACTGACAACTCACATCATTCCTAATAACATATGTTATATAATGAGTTACATTAAAATATACCTATATACTGTGAGCAAAGTGTATGTGTATCACTGTATCGCCTAATGCTAATAATAAACAGTTGCCACATGGGTTGTACCCTGTACGGTTTAATTTCAAACGAGAATGAAACGCGTTTAGAACTTTATTGAAGTTATTTTGCAAATTAAGTTGACATCGTGATGTTGCGGTTGCGAGTTGCGGCCCGATACGTCGAAAATTGTTGTGATCGCAACAGGTTCGCAACTTTCCAAAAATTGTTGCGGCGCAACCGCAACCGCAACTGAAAAAGTTGCGATCGCAATTGCGGCCGCAACTTGTTGCGGCGCAGCTGCCCAACACTGCTGATAGTTGGAAAACACTCTCGTTGGGGCGCGCTTGTATTGGCATATTTTGTATTGGCATATTGGCATAACTTTTCCAACTAAGAACTTGGTACTAACTTTCTATTTCTGCAGTAACGTTTTGAGGAAACCTAATAATGCCTATAATTAGAGCTGTGCCAATATGCACATACATATATGGACGCCTATGTGAAATTGTCAGCGCTTAAAATATGCGGCTTCAGGTTAGATATATGCGATTGCGGAGTGTCGTATGCACAGTACTCGCATTTATATGCAAGTAATATGCGATTAAGTCTTGCACATGCACTGCTGAATGAAGGACTTCAGTTAGTTGGAACTTGTGCGATATATCAAATATTGAACCGTAAAGTAATTATTCTTTACGATAGTCTTCAGTATTTAAAATATCATGCATTTTCTGCTAATGAAGAAAACATGAAATTATTCACTGGATTCCAAAGTAAAACAAGGCTTGACGTATGTGGTTACGTTGGATAGTCATGCAAAAATCGCCGCGCAGCGATGGGATTCGAACCCGTGACACCTTCACGGAAGGGAACTTAGTCATAGCGAGCTACCAGCTTCCTGTGATTTTATCGTAGATGAAAATGGTTAATTTTAGTTAACTTTATGCTGAACCAAAAGGATTTTCTTCGTTATTGGTAACTATGAAGTTACAGCCGATATTTGGACAATAACAGTGTAGACTCTTATTATGTTTCACGATAAACTAACAGTTTTCCCGCAATAAGTATTGTACAGATTTCCATCCCCAGTTATATTCTCGGAATTCATTCATGAATGTATCATTCCTTACACTTTGGGGTACTTTTGGCATGGTGTAACTAATAAATAATGATAATCATTAGGATACTATAGGAAATTAGTTCACTTCTCCAATCATCTACATATTATCAAATACATCGCTAAATTTCAATACGAAAATTAATGAAAAAAATTAGAAAAAATTAACCTAATTTTCCTCTACGTACGTAATCCCTCTCATTTCGGAGAGCCCAAAATACCAAACATTTGCATTAGGTTTTGAATCACGAAGTATTGCAGGAATATTCAAATCAGTATAAACTCTAAATGTCAATTGCAGATTTGATTGCCCTTATCTAAGTTCAGAAAACGAAATCACTATAATGATGCAAACTTTGGGAATTCATTGGATGTCCGGAATTATAGGGATTACTTTGTTGAGTTTTTTCTCATTTTTTAATGAACAGGCAGAGCCCAACAGAGGTATTTATTATCACTTCTCTAAATGCATATGTTTCGGAAATTGATACAAATTTTACATTTGTATTTTCACTTCAACACTTTTGTACGTATAGGTCCTACCTATGTGTAGAACAGAACAAGAAAACTATCACTAGATGTACAAAACTATCACACTATAAAACTCTTAAAAACTTGAAACTGCATTAATTTCAGTTCGGACACCTCTATTGTATTTTATTGATGAACCATATTTAACAACTGAAGAACAGGTCAAGAAGGTAAACTGGGTATCAGGTACTGAACACATGCACCGGGTAAAAAACTTGAGATGTTGCTTGTAACCGAGAGTATGTATGCGAAAGGTCCCATCAATGGACAAAATTTCTGTATTAATGAACAAATTTGCAGTTTTCCGTTAACAGGACAATCAAATTACATCACTCGCATTACAGGATATATTCAATGATATTGTGCATATGCATAAAGCATTTTGCATATTACATCTGTTATAGTGTATATGCGTAGTTGCATATGAGATTTTGCAAATGCACAAGATCATTTTTTGCAATGCATAAAACATTCTGCATATCTCTTAGAGTGCATACATGCAAGTTATGCAATTGCACAGCTCTACTTATAACATTGTCTAACAAAAGTCTACATGAGTAAGACACATGAAAATGATTATTCTACCTACAACTGAGAAAAAAAAACGTCACCTCCGGGATTCGAAGAGCCACGATGTGGGCTGAGTGTGCCTAGAACGACAAGGCTATGGACCAGCATTCAAACAGCACGTCATAAGTTAGGTGAGCGCGGCCTTCGGCAGCGCAGATTATCAGGCTATGAGAAGCTGGAGAACCTTGCTCTCTGTCATCCCCCAGGGAGCGTATGACAGTTTTATTATACACTCAGAGTTGGAGAATGAATCGATCTTTATAATGAGATCAATTTCAAATTTTTAGGTGTAATAATTTAGGAATTATAACCCTGTCAAAATGAGCCTTATAGAGAAAATCGGCCGACCATTGACGGGCCACGAGAGCCCCGCTTCCTGCGCCCGCTAGGAGCGTTAAAAATTCTTTGATTACATAAATATGTTGTACTCGTCGCGCGCATTAATTTGGTACTAATTTTAAGATTGTACGCCTTATTGTTTAGAAATAACCCTTTTTGTTAGGGTAATTCGCGAAGGATTTCAGATGGGTTCTCTAAAATAGCTAGCCGGTTTTGTACGTAGCCTTATCCCAATAATTACGTTTTTATGCTACATGTTCCTGTCTAGCACTATCTGTACAGGTATTGGAGGACTGCAAAAACGATAAAACAGAGCACGATATGAAAGGTCTGTTTATTAAGAGAGCCTCGTTACAACTGAACCTCATGCGGGGTTGACCGCTAAGCTGAACTATCTTCACATAAAACATGACCAATAAAAGTTACTCCTAGGCGAACACCGTACATCTTTCCTCTTTATTAAAAGAAGCCAGAGTATCTTTATTAAAAGAAGCCCAACGATTAAACTGTATCTGTTCTTAATTTTCTGTAAATTGTCTTTCATTGTTTTTTATCAAGTTTTAAAAAGCGTCACCCTTGGGTCTGACAAAAAGGAGCGTCCGGGTCTATCTAGCAAACCAACTTGAAAGAAAAATCATGCCATCAGAGATGACCTCCATACCAAAAAATTTTACCACAGGAGCGACTGCACCTTCTGAAATTAATCCGCATACTAATCATCATCCTCCTATATAAACTGCTGCCGCAGAACAGATCTGACCTCTAGAGTAGCAGGTCAGCCAGTCTCTTGGCGGATGTTCTCCACCCCTTTTCGAAACTCGGAGAAGTCATCTCCTACTGCGACTGGAGTGGCTTTTGGAGCTTCTTCTTTTGGCTTCTCTCTTCGAACTTATCTTCACCTATCCGGAGAAGATTTGGGGACCTGCGGGAGATCGTCTGGGCAAAAATCGCTCAGGAATGTCCCAAGGTCAATTTCTGAGCGGCGTATACGAGGGCCTTAAACTACGATGACACGCTCGGGAATGAATACTCCTGACCCTAAGCACACTCATAAATAGAAGCAGTTACCGCCGCTTATGCATGAACTTTAGGCAGCAGCTAACGGTTACGAAGGTGGTGGTTGAGCAGTCGTTGTCCCCTTTTTGCTGATCTGGCATTCTACTGCCTTTTACGCTGAGTAGCAACGGTCTTTAGGGCACAGAGTACGAGGCTCTTCCTAGCTGATGCAACCGTCGTCCATGGTGTGCCGTTATGTAGAAAGGTATATAACAAATCCTCCCCACGTCGTTTTTAGTGATATCCTCCTGGATATCGTCACAATTGGAAGTGTCCGTCTACTTGAAGTTATGAGAAATCTCATGCTTCATTGCAAGGGAAGATTCAGACAAGCCGACGAGATTTGTGCTTCTGACGCACGATGAAACGAAGAACTTGAACAAGCGATGAAGAGAAGATGGTATCGGGATACCCCTTCCTGCTCTATCATCGAAGACCTTCTCTCGTGACTGTTGATGTTCTTCGGAGGCCTAATCCGAAGATATCCGGGGGTGAAGACTGCCCTAAATATAAATATCGAGTGTAAACTCGATTTGTCATCACTTCATCTTGCATGTAGTTATTTTGAACGTGTAAGTGTTCAACGGTATCTTCTTATTTTTTCTCCGCCGTAATCGAATTCATGTTTAGGCGTATATCGAAATGGGGGGAAGTTTCACCTTCGTTGTGAAGTCACACCATCCTCCAAACCGCAATTCCGTCGACAGCAGATTGCGTCACGCTTGTGTAGTTGCCATCACGCTTTGCACCCGGCTGGTCCAAACCTTTAAAGTACTCGCGTCGTGTGTGTACGTCGTCTCGCTGCACCACATCAATGGAGTGCGGTGTTGCCAGATCTCTCACCCAGCCACTGCGATGCGGTTGGTTGCCGACAGCCAGCTGTGTTCGTGAGTAATACAGCATTGCCTTTCTTTGTAGACAGCGTGAGTAGTGCGACGCTGCCAGACGTAGCCAAGAGCAGTGTACAGGTCCCAGCCTCTATACAGCGCTCGGTTGTAGTCGTGGCCAGCTGAAGCTGTAGTCGCTTGCGGATCGCCCTGACCTTGAGTCAGTACCGCTGGGCAGCCAGGAGTAGTCGCTGCTCCTGCCTGCTTTGCATTTCGCTGCGGCTGCTGCGTTACAACAGGTTCACGGCTAGCTGCAACAACCGTTCTGAATTAATTTCTGGACATGATAAATATTTTCCATGGATTCCTCTCAAGATTGCACTCCTTGTCACAAGTCTACTGACTTTAACTTCTTCCCCGACATTTACATTTGGTATATCATTATTCTACGCAATAACTCAAAAGGAATCCATTTGGAAAATGGTATTATTAATACATAATGAACAATTTCAGCGTAAAGGAAATTCATACATAAAATACATCGTTTCAGATCACCTCTGAAAAGAGAATTTTTTATCGTACGGAAAAGGTTACACGCATCAATACACATTCCTGTCAAGGAATTAGAAATGACCTGGCAACAAGTTGCACATTGAAATCAGCAAAATACGAATCGGGATAAGAAATACCTATGAGCAATGACATCCTACTTATTTTCGCTGAGGATTTCATATAATTAACACACTATAAAATGTTAGGAATTAAACACAAAGAAAAACAATGATTAAGCACCCTGATATTAGACACATTATGTTTAAATGAAATGAGGCAATCATGGTCGAAGTTTTGGGACGTCTTTGCAAGACACGTGCAATTACTGATAGTTCGGACGCTTGTTCCGATTTCTCAGAGGGTACCTAGGAATCATTTCTTCATTTCCTCGGCTCGTGTTCGGCATAATTGGAACGTCGTTCGTTTCTGCTTCTTGAGGTTCATCTTCTTCTTCATCGTTATTGAAAGGGAAGGCCATGGCGTCGTCTAGGTATGCTCGCTTAACCCGGTTCAGGTGAACATTCTGTTCCTTGTAGTCTGAAAATACTCCCTTGATGGTGATATTATTTCCACGTCGAGACAGGATCCTATAGGGTCCCCTGAAGCGGGTTGGGAATGCCCTGTCATCAGCACGTCCTGATTCATTCCGGAGCATGACTAGCTCTCCAGGTCGAATATCACACTCCTTGGCCGTCCGATTGTAAATGTTTGCTGCCGCTTGTCTCCCTGCTTCAGAATTTTTTCGAACCGCTGCAAACGCTTTAGACAGCCTGAGCGAAACTTCAACTGAATATTCTTGGTCACACGCATAGTTGATTGGTTGTTCCTAGAAGGTATCGTGGTAGGGAAGATTTGCATCTCTGCCGTAGAACAAGAAGAACGGCGTGTCTTTAATTGCAGTCTGATAGGATGTGTTTACTGCTAGGGTCACAAATGGCACGCTCTGGTCCCAACTGAACTTATCTTCAGCAGCCAAGTGAGAAATTACAGTTTTCAGGATGCCATTGAGTCTTTCACAGCAGCCATTCGCCATTGCGTGATAGGCAGTAGTGGTCTGTGATTTCGCCTTGAGATTTTTGCACACATCTTGAAATAGTTTATTCGTGAACTCACTACCTCTGTCACTGACAATCGTATTTGGGGCTGAAAATTTTCCGACGTATTGAACAAAAGCTCTGGTGACCGAATCGGCAGACTTATCTGTAAGAGGGTAAGCATCGACATACCTCGTAAAATGATCTACAATTGTTAAGAGGTATTTGTTGCCATCGTAACTAACAGGTAATTCAACAAGGTCAACAGCAACTCTTTCCAGGGGATAAGAAGTTTCAGGGAATTTGTCAAGGGGAACTTTAAATTGTCCCTGCCACTTTCTTCGTTGGCACGGGAGACATTTTTTCACATACTCTTTGACATCGCGGATCTAATTAGTCCAGAAAAATTTATCTTTGGCACGTTCAAGAGTTCTCAGGAAGCCCATGTGTGCAGACAAATCATTATCATGGCTCAATTTTAAGGCAACTTTAACTAAGGACTTCGGGATCACAATTTGCACATTAGTCCTACCATTTCAACGTTTCTTCCTAGAAAGCCTACACAGGACATTATTATCGTCTACGAAATACTCATCAATGTTCGAAATCTTAACATTGCCTTGATCATTTCCGTTCAACTAGTTTCTTACACTAGACAAATAAGGATCTTTTTCTTGTTCTGAGACAACATCATCTAAACTTAGCTGTTTTTCCTCGACAGCAACATCTTGCACGAGTTCACCAGACACAGGTTGTGGGCACTCGTCGTTGACAGCACCACCTGCCACATCATTACTAGAGCAAGGCTTAACTCTAACAGGAGCATTAGTACTCTTTTTATGATTACTCTTATTACTACCTTTCGGCTCACGGGCACCAGACACAGCATTGACAGTTCTCTCTGATTGGGAAAGGAAATCAGGCAAGTGATGTTGGCAACCAGGCTTATACCTGACAGAGAAGTTATATTCCTGCAGAAGCAAAGCCCATCTTGAAATGCGGTGATTACCTGTTTTATTGGCGAAAATAAACGTTAAAGGGCGATGGTCCGTCACTACGACAAATTCATTCAAGTACAAATACGCATCGTAATGTTTAATTGAATCATGAATGGCAAGCGCTTCGAGTTCTGTTGCAGAGTATTTTAATTCGTTGCCTTTCAACTTCCTACTGTAGTAAGCAACTGACAACTCTACTCCCTCATGCACCTGAAGCAATGCTCCACCAATTGCGATACCAGAGGCATCAGTGTGAAGGACGAACTCCTTCTGAAAATCGGGGAATTTAATAATAGGCGCTGATACAAGTTTATCATTTAAATCGTCGAAAGCTCCTGATGAACGTCAGTCCATTTGAAAGTATTCGTCTTCTTTGTTAACTCTGTTAGAGGTGCAGCAACGCGTGCATAATTTTGAATGAATTTCCTAAAGAACCCGGTTGCGCACAAAAAGCGTTTGACTTCTTTTACACTTCGTGGTCTCGAAGCATCTACCAGGGCTCGTACTTTCTCTGGTCGGGGAGTTAATCCATCCGAACTGACTTTGATACCGAGGAAGGTCACACTGCTTGCTGCAAATGAACACTTTTTCAAACTTAATTTGAAACCTGAGGCTGCTGTTAGTGACAGCGCTTTCTCCAAATGTTCAATGTGAGTTTCAAAATCTTTGGAATAGATAATAATGTCATCCACATAACAGAATAGAAACTTTGAGATGAATGGAGCAAATGCCATATTAACAGCTCTCTGGAGTGCTGCTGCAGATGTGATGAGATCTTGTGGAGAGCGCAAGTACCCATAGCTACCTGTCGCTGTTCTGAAAGCGGTGATATCACGGCTTTCTGGAGATAATTCAACCTGATGATAGGAGCTTTTCATGTCTAGAGTGGTGAACAAATTAGAGCCCTTTAAATTCTCTAGAGTATCAGTCATATTGTGGATCGGGAACGTGTCTTTCTTACAAATCTTATTGACAAGACGAAAATCGACAACTATCCTATGAGTCCCGTCACTTTTCCTGACCGTCAAAATTGGTGAAGACCATGGGGAATAAGAAGGTTTTATGACTCCTTGTTTAATCATTTCTTGAACATGCTCCTCAACCAACTGTTTAGTAGCATGCGGAACACGGTACTGAGGCGTATTTATAGGTTCATGGCCCTGCACATCTAATTTATGTGAGGCATTACGTGCTTTCCCTATCTCACTCCCGACGGCGAAAGACTCCCTATGCTTATTTATTAACTTTACAAGGGTAGTTTTCTGTTTAACATTTAAGTGAGACAAGTCTACATCGTCAACCATTTGGTTGAATTCAGGTTCATTGCGCTTCTCCGCGGCTGGCAGGAGTTCACTGTTAGGTCGCTCACGATAGCACTGGCCTGGGAGGCGTTTAGGCTGCGCATGAGCTCGTCTGGCATCGTACACTGTTGCCACATCTACATCTCTAGTGCTATCGAGCGCAGCCCAGGAACGAGTGCAACTTTCACTTTCGTTTGGGTCCGGCTTACTGGAGGCTACGTCTAGCACTGCACAGATCTTATTTCTAGGTACCAGAACAGTTTTATCGTTATAATTAACAAATACTACTGGCACAGCCCCATTACGAACTGTAGCAAGGGTACGCCGAATAGCTACTCCTTTGCAAGTCACACTTTGCTGAATTATAACATCTTTATCGTTCATATGTTTTGGTACTCTTAGATAGGAATGGCACAGCGTTCCTCCATCTACAGTCAGGTCATTGTGCATTCTTGCAACGCTAAATGATGCATCCTCTGACTGCTTTACAAAATTTACAGAGTTCGAAGCAGCAATTGATTGAAATGGGTAAATTCTGTCGTTGATTCTCACATGACCCTTCTCGTGCTGACTGTATTTTATTTCAACACCGAATCTCTTACGGAAATCTCGGCCTAGTAAGACAGCTCCGGGGAAGAAAGAATTCTCCACAATGATAGCGGAATGGCAATACTCTAAATCACCTAGTTTAAAAATGTCCGGTCAATCGTACCTCGAGTGTGGAGGTAGTCTCCATTTACAGAACAAAGAACTTTCGTGCATCGCTTAATTCTGGGAGGATTTTTGAACAATTTGTTAATTACACAAGATTTTACATGAGTCACGGAAGAGCCCAAATCAACGAAAGTGGAGCATTTTTTCTGTTCAATATTCAACATAATTACGGGGGGAAAGCTTTTCGGTTGCTGTGGAAGTTTTTTTATTTCACAGGGGCAATGTTACTGTTCTGACTTAGATGGTCATTGAATTTACGTAGGTAGCTATTAAAGGGACGAGTGTTCTTATGCGATGCGCTTTGCCATTTGTATGGGTTTTTAGGCTGGAATGCTCGTTTTTGTGGTGAATGGTATTGATACCTCTCAACTACCACATCACTTTCGTGGGCTCGTCTCTTCCTACTCAACATAGTCCTCTCTTCAAGCAGAGACTCCTCAATTGATCTCGCTTTATCCAAGAGTTTGGTAATGTTTTCCGGGTCGAAATCATGAGGTAATTTTTCACTGATTTTGGGATTCATATTATTAATAATGGTAGAAATTAGGATTTTTTGTGCTTTGTCATCCTCGTAGTGCCATTCTTGGCCGAATGTGTCTTTCCAGCTGGCTAAGACACGTGTTGCATAAGCATTGACAGTCTCATCGTTCTCTTGATGCAGATTAAATAGAATTTTATGGACTGTTTTCCTATAATTTGTGGCTCCTTTATATACGGAAATAAGCCAAGTTTTGACATCGTCTAACGTGACTAGTTGGTCTGATTTAAGAACATAAGAATCCCAAGCTTTGCCAGTAAGGGCATTTTTCAAATAACGACATTGCAAGTCTACGTCCTTTGTGTAAATATCGATTCTTGTTTGGAAATGCTTTAAAAATGAAGTTACACAACATTCACCATTAAATTTCGGCAGTTCAATTGCATGATTTAAGGTAGCAATATTTTCATTACTGTTCTCTGCCATGATTTCAATAGATAATTAGATCAAAATTAGCAATGCAAATGTATTCACAATTAAGACTGAGAGTTTTTAATCAGAAATTTAAATGCAATATTTCGTACAACATGTTTCCAAATACACAGATATAATTGAATATTTCGTACAATAAGTTTCCAATTACACGAATATAAATGAATAGATCAAATAAAATCAATGCATTTGAACACAATGATATCAAATAGAGTACACAATCTTATCACAAAAAACGGGTTAAACCAATCAATGAAACGGGTTGAATCAATAGGAAAAACGGATTAAATAACACGGGCTAAATCAATTAACACGAGTTGCAAGGAAAAATCAATGAATAAAAGCAATACACATGAATAAAATGGCATCAAATATAGTGCACAATAATCTTATTACAGAAAACGGGTTAAATCAGTAGGAAAACGGGTTAAATCAATTAATACACATTGTAAGGAAATAAATCAATACGCAAATACGCAAATAACGTGATATGAGAATACACAAATTAGGGAAATAACACAAATTATGAGATGAGATGAATGAATTTTAAACAAGTATTTGGGCCAATTGCATAATTCTTATTTTTGTTTGGGTAGCGTGACGTTTGAGCGGCCTCTTGCGGAAACGTGGAACCGGCAAGATCAAATTATATCAAATTCAATCCTACTACGCTGCCACCATTTGTAATGATCACTCCTTTTTTTTGATCGAATAAATAGGTTTCTAGGACAATTCTTCTAATTGAATAAATTTATTTTCTTACCCCTGAATATCTTTCGAGGACGGCCTTCAAATTAAAGCCCATCTATAGCAGGTATTGAAACACTCGTTATGTATGGCCACACAAATTTACTGTTATAGGTTGATATTACCAAGATGTCGGGGAATGGTTAGAGCCCGCAAACGTGACAATGACAAGGAATATGCAATTCTTACGCGACCTTGGAGGAAGAACCGGTGTAGATGTCGCTATGTTCGAAGTAGCCTCGTTTACATTACTTATTTAATTAGTCGTTCTAAGTATGAAACCACAAATGGATGTTATACATTAACAACGCCCAGTACGCCGGGCTGGGTTCTATCTCAAAGATTCAAACAAAGACGGCGTATACGAGGGCCTTCATCTACGATGACACGTTCGAAAATGAATACTCCTGACCCTAAGCACACTCTTAAATAGAAGCAGTTACCGCCGCTTATGCATGAACGTTAGGCAGCAGCTAACGGTTACGAAGGTGGCGGTTGAGCAGTCGTCGTCCCCTCTTTGCTGATCTGGCATTCTACTGCCTTTTACGCTGAGTAGCAACGGTCTTTAGGGCACAGAGTACGAGGCTCTTCCTCGCTGATGCAACCGTCGTCCATGGTGTGCCGTTATGTAGAAAGGTATATAACACATAGGTAGCCTGGACCAACTTTATGTACCTCAGTCATTAAGAGGAATTTTCGCTCTAGCCGTATGGAAGACGACTCCATTCATTTAACAGACTCTTCCGTAATTAATTTCTAATTGCCTTAAACGGTTTGCCCCTTAACGGTTTGCCCTTATAACTTTAATTGGCCTAAATAGTGGAGACCAAAGGTGGACGCTTTTTCTAGGGTAATTTTTTTGTGTGCTTAGGGTAATTTAACTTTGACTAGCGGATCAGTGCTGAGCCAATGGTAATTCAGCCGTGACATTTCGATTGAAATCCGTGTACGTCGCAACTAATGCTAGTGTTCTTGTCTTTTCTTCTCGCAGGAAGGGAGTGGAAGTCCGGAGGCGAGGGGGGTCGAGAGCGGGAATTTCGTTCCTGCCATAATTTTAAATATTCTGGTCTTTGAACTAAAAAGTGACAAACCCTTTGCCTTTTCACTCCTTACCAAGGTACTACCCTTACTAAATCTTGCGAAGTATAAATACATGTTATTCAGTACATCAATCTTGATAAGTAAAATGAAGTATAATTATCTAAGCAACTAGCTTCAATCAAAATTATTAAAAGTCAAAATGCAACGTATTTTAAAAGGACATTTTCGAAATTTATGAAAATGAATTTCTATCACGTCCCAACTTGTAGTCTTTGAACAGGTTTAACTACTCTACCGAACCTAGTAGGTACAAGAGGTCTGGCATCCTGACATTCCTGATCTCGAGCGTGACTAGAGTCTGACGTAGGACTCCGAGTGTCCTGTGGCCCGCGGACATAGCCAGGGCTCCCCCGACACGCACCACCGCCATCTGTCTCTCCCCTCCTTGTACTCATCGGGAAACACTTTGAGGTGCCTGCGATGTCTCACTGCATACGAATTATCCCCAAATTTAGCCAGAGGCGTCTCTGTTGCATCGCTCCAATGTTTATCTTTCGGAAGCTTTACTCTTATTTTCTGTCCAGGCTCGATCGCAGGTAACTCCCGTACGCCATGTCTTTTACTGAAGTTTTCTTCCGATATTTTCATCTTCATATGATCTCCGTTTTATACTGTTGTAATCTCTGGCCACTGGGGAACAAGATTGGCAGGCAGCTGGGGAAGTTTAGAGCGTAGTTTTCTGCCCATGAGCAACTGAGCGGAGGAGCAGCCAGTGAAGTCCAGTGCCGTGGTACGGTAAGCCAACAGAGCTGCCCACGGGTCCACGCACCTCAAGAGTCCCTTCGCCACTCTCACAGCTCTCTCAGCGCATCCATTACCCTAGGGGTGATACGGGGTAGAATATTCATGGATAAAGTCACATTCACGGGCAAATTTCTTAAATAAACAACTAGTAAATTGAGGTCCTCCATCTGATCGTAAAGAGTCTGGTATGCCGAAGGTTGAAAACATTCTTTGCAAATTTAATATTACAGTTTTACTGTCGGCACGCTCCAAAGGACAAAATTCTATCCATCTACTAAAATAACTCAACAATAAGATAAACAAATCCTTTAAATTCGAACAAATATGCCCCCAATTTATTCCATGGTAAAGTGGGCAACTCTGAAGATTTAATCGGTAGCGCCCTATTATTTTGTGCATACATTTGGCAATGTGAGCAGTGACTAATAAAATTTCTCAGTTGAACGATAATTGATGGCTACCAGACTGAATCATTTATCCGCTCAATACATTTGTTCAAACTAAGATGACCTTCTGAATGAATGCGATTTAAAATATCACATCTCATACTAGATCAGTGGTTCCCAAACTATCCCACCCGACGCCCCCTTTTTGCTTCCAGTAGACCCGCACGCCCAGTAGACCCAGTAGACCCCATATGAAATGATTCTGGCATTTATTTCTTAGCATTGTTCAGGAAAACATAGATGTTTGTACTACATTTTAATAATGAAAGCCACTCTAACAAATAATACTGCATTCCAATAACTAAAAAGGAAACATTTGGTTCAAAGTGAGCGAAAAAGATTTAAACATTAGCAAATTGGCAAATTGAGTTGCAATTTTAAGAAAAAATTTAAAAACATGGCATATAATATTTGGAATGACTCATGAGACTAAGGCAAAATTAATGAACTAATTTAGTGAGATGGATGCTGCTGCTTCTTCCTCACAACGAGTGAGGAAGAGGCTTCTTTCAAAACCCTTCTAACTTCATTGTTTCAAAGTCCCTTTTCGCGGTGGAGTCACATTTCTAATCGATGGCTTCCTCTTGCACTGATTCCAGTAACAACTTCACATCAGTGTTAAATGGATTCTGCACCAATGTCTTAAGAGAATTCTCCATTGAGACATCTGGAAAATAGTGCATAAATTCCTCAGCAAGGGAATGAAGATGCGATAAAACCTCTTTTGTCACGTCATACTGCTCAATGTGTCTCTTCTCAGATAAGAGCTCATTCAGATGTGAGAACGATGAAAAGTTCCCAACTTGTACTTTTCGTTTCCAAAGGTTAATTTTTTCGGTGAAAGCTCTGATCACATCAGAGTTGGCAATGATGTTTGTGTTTCTTCCTTGTAACTTCAAATTGAAGTTTTTGATAGCCTCAAAAAACTCCACAAGGTATGCTAGTGAGAGCTGAAAGTCTTCCTCTCTGAATACACATCGTCTTGTTTACAGTTTGTCTTGTTTCTGCTTTTGCAAGAAAATTTCCACTTCATCTTTGAGCTCGTTTAGACGACTCAGCATGTTTCCCTCGGAAAGCCAGCGGACTGCGGTGCGAAGCAGGAGAGTCTTGTAATCAGTGCCCAAATGTGAGCAAAGTGGCACACACTTCACCACATACATTCGAACTAGCGTACAAAACTCGCCGCGTATTTTTCACATTTCACACATGCGATCACAACGAATATTTCACACAATCAAAAAGACATTCCATTCTGCATCGTTCTACCCTTGCAAATCGTCAAGGTTACAATGTCACTCATACACATGTGTGATCCAGAATTGAAGAGTGAAATAAAGCCCTACCATGGACAAGGGGAATATGTGCTCGGGTTGACGTGATGGAGTATTGGGAGTTTGTGACGAGTCCCTCAGTGGCGTCAGTGTGGTTGGTATCATTGACTTGTCCTAAACGTGTAAAGAGAACTAGCTCAATAGAAAACGGGTGGGAGTGAAAAAAAGCAAAAAGGTGACTGCAAATAATTATACTTTGCATGTTCGTAATAACAGATATTTGTTCTAATTAAACAAATAATTTTTAGCAGATGACTTCACGCCCCCCTTGTATCCTCCTCACGCCTCCCTTGGGGGGCGCGCCCCCTAGTTTAGGAACCACTGTACTAGATGGAATGACAAGTCTATTTTTAAAAAGTAGTAGCGAGTTATTAGCGATCGATAAAAAATTTCTTACTTTAAAAATTTTTTTCAGCTCTACTGGAACCTTCGTCGAAGTTGGCCAACCCTCTTTTGTATATTTAATAACTTTTTCTAAAGTATCATCCAATACAGGTCCTATTTCAATAGCTTTAATTCTCTGATTAGTTGCAGGAAAATTACTTATTACATCGTTCACATAAGAAGAAACTTCGCATATAAAATCAGAAAAATGGAGTTCTCCTGAATTTTCCCTGCATCTGGAAAGAGTGTCTGCGACAACTAAATTTTCACCAGGCACGTATTCAGCTATAGGGTTATGCCGAGCTAATCTCATTAACAATCTTTGACACCGGAGAGGAACATCAGGTAGATCTTTTTTATTTATAAGTGAAACTAAAGGTTTATGGTCAGTTTGTAGCCTGAACTCCAATCCGCAAATATAAACATGAAATTTCTCACAGGCCCAAACTGAAGCTAAACATTCCTTCTCTATTTGCGTCTAGTTGATTTCTGTTTTTGTGAGGCTACGTGAACAATAACTAACTGGACGCTAAATATCTTTTTCTTTTTGAAGCAACACACACACACACACCCCCTAACCCATAAGAGCTAGCGTCTGCTGATACAATTGAAGGGCAAAAAGCACAAGTAGGCTAAGCGCAAGATTCTCGATTTTTTCGAAAACAGTCAACAAGTATGCTAAGCATCAGAACCTACTTTAAAACGAAAGGCAGTGTTCAAAAATCGGCGTGAAGCGTAGTAGGATAAGCGCATCGTTGAATATTTTCTATTCGCTGCCACTTGAATAGAAAACGAGTTTCTAATGGCATCCTCAATTAAACCATTTAGCTAGCGTATGACCTGCAATAGACCTGAGTACATAATGTGAAAAGTTTCCATTCTTGTTATATCTCTACTGCAGCTCATATATGAAAATCAATGATCATGTATTCCATAATTTTTGTACATAAATTAAGAAAATTGATGAAACCTCATTTTGTTGCTTGCATTATCAATCACTTGTGTTAATTCAGGTAAAATTTTTGAATCAATATTCGTAACTTACTGTTCTTGCGCATAAAGTACACACTGACGAACATATAAACACTCATATTCCTAAAACGTGTTATTGGAACTAGCTTTATCAGCGCAACTTTCCCACCCGACCGAAGTTCTCCGTCTTCTATTACCACAGCAATTTTTGTTCTAACAACAAAAAAAGTACAAAACTTTTCTGGAACCATTCAACAAATAAACTTTGCATTTTCATTTCATAGTGTCATACTTTCCCAACAACTTTCATACTATCACCAACAACATTATTCATTGTCAATTCTCAGCGCAATAATATTGTCATGATACTACCCGCAGTAAAGTACGTGTGACAAGTGGTGTGCGACATGATCACTGCTTTTGCACATTGCGGTCAATGTGTTGAAGTCAATCAATGGCGTAACGTAGTTACAGAGACCTAATGGTTTGCATGAGGCTTGAAAACAATTTGTTATTTCTTTTATGATGTTCATTAAATGGTGATGGGATAGAACAATAAATTCGATATCTTATATGCTCTGAATTTGGAAGATTTCTATACACGAAAAATACAATACATTAAGTCGCACTGATTTTTTCTTCCTTATAGTAAAACATATTTGAGTGATAGAGATGAAATCATGTCTTGACATTAATGCTTTGTTAAGCTGCTCAAGCGATCTCCTTGTAACCAGGATTGCCAGATTATGTGCACCAGTTTTAGCCAAATGTTCCCAGAAAATTAGCCCCAAATAGCCACTGATTTTTATTTTGAATAAATAAGAAATAAAAAAATACATCAATATCGTATTTTGTTGAATTCATTATATTGATTCCATGGCAATGTTTTATAATTTTTGTAAAAATTGTTCTGAAACATGGTTGCTGGATCCTGGTTGGTCAACTTCATTGAAATCTCGTATATAACTTCATCCTTTCTATCTCTTTTTAATATGAAGTAAATTCACGTGCTGATTTTCAGTTTTCCAGACGTCCTATCTCGTTATGATGGCGTGAAAAGATTTGGGTAAATCCTGAATGTTTGGTCTCATATGAGTTAGAACTTTTCCAGGTTTGAAAACATGAAGACTCTTCATTACATTATCGGCATCCAATACCAAAATTCAACTTGTCAGCTTGCCTCGATAACAGCATTTATGACATCTTTCTTTAATGACATCCTTCTCTTTCTGTGTCATTTTCGATTCTTTGAGAAGCAGCTCAAATTTGGTTCTAATATATTTTTATCCAATCTTTTGTTTGGGTGACTGATGAAGCCTTTGAAGATCTCAATTTGACTTGCACACATCTGCATGTGTGCAGATGTAAACTCTGAAAGTCGTTTCATTACCGTTCATACCGAGATCAAACACGTTAAGTTTAGGATTAGATATAATTCTGCCGTATTTATTAAATAAATATTTTTAACAATCAATAAATTAGCCACAATTAGTCAAAATGAAGGTGGCTGATTCTTAAAAATTATCCTAAGCCACAGTTCATGAAGATTAGCCAGTTTGGTAAAATCAGCTTAATCTGGCAATCCCGCAGTTGCAACGTGTAGCACTGTACATCTGAATCATCTCATCAGTACGGACTACGGATCCGAACCTGGTGAGTGATGGGCAAGTTTTCGATAACCTCCCGGGGTTTTCAAATACTCCGAAAATCGTTGGAACGACGAGCCCAAGTTAGACGTCGATTGTTTGGAGGTAAGTAACCATTGTGTTTTTGTTGAAATAGAAAGCATTGCATCACTTTTTTTTGCACAACGATGTCATTAATATTAGACATGCACGTACGAACGCGTCGCAGAAGTTTTGGAAGTTTCTTAGTTAGCACATTAATTTATTTTGTTTACTTAAAATTACAATCATCTATAACAAATATGTCGTAATCTGATCAGGTCATTTTAACAGCTACAGTTAGTTCAGTTTAAATCATACATCATTTAGGTAGAAAATCGGAAACCTAATCATATTATTCTAACCGAGTTTCGCCCGAGCAGCCAGAGAACCACAGACGTACGTACGTACGTACGTGTGAACTCATAGCTGAAGCTTAGTTAGAACATTGCCAGCGGAAGTGCACAGAGCAGCACGACTGTACAAAATTTTATACGCGTATTCTTCTCGAAACGTTTGAAATCAAGCACCGACACACTTGTGTGTATAATGCTTTGCGTCTGCTATTTTTGCCTATCTCTTCTGTTTAGTGAGCTCTGTACGCTCGCTCAAACAAGTTGATTCAAGCAATCAAATAAAGAAACAGGCAAAGGCTTATTCCTTCGGAGCAAATGGCAAATGCATTTGTTACCATATTTTTTCCTTCTTCAAAGACAGCAGTTGACAGCGATATTTTTTATATTTTCTACATTACAAATTGTTTTTATTGTACTAGAATGAAATAATATTAATAGACTGCATACCTTTGTGTACTGCACAGTTATATTTATTTTCACCTGTGGGACTTGAAACCGCAAACCGTTCATATTGGGTCATGAAGTTCATGAAATACAATGAAGGCTGAGTATGATAGCAATGTAAAAATTAACTTAGAGTTTATTTTTATGTTTGCTATATAATGCTATCGTTTGATTGGTGAAGTAGGGGATTTATGTGTTAGGCTTTCACTTTAATTTAATCCGTTCGTTCATTTTAGGAGGACTATCCTACAGATATCATTTAGTTTTCCTGACTTTGTGATGTTGGGCATGTATTTTTCCTATATTTCCTGACATTATTTGGTATCATATTATTTTATTTTGGGAAATTTGTTACGGACTGTTCCATACATGGGTGTAATTTTTTAATCATTTCACTTTCGGTTTCCCGGTTCCCTCCTTTATCGCTTAGATTTTTTTCAGATGACTTCAATTACATTTATTTTTCAAAATATGTTCTATAACTGAAATTTTTCCCTATTGATTGGTTTGCGAGTTATTATTGCTTTGCAGACGTCATTAACATCAGACATGTAAATTCATAATATGCGTGTTCTTTCTTCTGCTTCGTAGAAAAGAAACCATTTCTTCAATAATTTACGTTTTTACCTTAGAGAGTTTGACCATTTTAGCAGTCAAATTAAATATACTTCCAAACAACGTTATTTACGTCGCGAACTCCGAATAATAATACATTATGACTAAGGCAGTATCACAGTAACTGATGTTATTTGGTATAATTCTTTACATAATATGTGTCGTTTAAAACGGCTGTGACTTTTAGGAGAAATATGAAACACAGAGTATTTCATTCCATTATTAAATGATACTTATATTGCCGAGCTATACAATAATAAATGTTCGTACTAGAGTTCTGTTACACAGCGACGAAAGGCAGCTGTTGAAGTGCGCATGGTAGTGATTCTTGGTGGTGGTGACGAGCCCTACACGTACACAGAGTCGCTCACGCACACTGAGAATGTGCGAGGTTGACCAAGGAGGTTTAAGAAAGGAGGCGGCATCAGCGCTCTAAAGTGAAGCCAATTTTCGGTAGCTGTAGGCCTATACGGGCACACACACGGAGATGGGGCTCAGTGCGTGTCAGACACTCAGCGTGACGGGGCGCTGCTATCCACGCTGCGGTCAAGGACGAGTTTCCTTAATATGAGTTTCTTTATCATACAGCGAGGACGAAATTGAAATATATGCCTAAGAAAAAAACGTATAGCACAGAGTAGCGCAAGTCTGCCATTTAACAGCGCGGTTTTCAGTCGCTGATGATGGAGGTGGTGCTACCCCTCCACTGCAACACCACCTCCACACAGGGACCTAATGCCGGGTGGGCGGGGCTTGGGACGGCAGAAGTGGCTTCACTCGCTTGACTGGCAAAAGATAGGGATGCCGGTTCCATGTATCTAACTTCCTTGAGGTTGACAGAGGTGCTGCCCGAGCACAGACGTTCATACGTGTGAACTGCTCAGCTCAAGCTTATAAGCTAGTTAGGAAACTACAGCGGCAGTACACAAGAGCAGTGCAACAGTCCGTACTCTGAATTTATGCACCTATATTTCTCGAAACGTTGGGTATGACGTTACGTTTGAAATGATGCAGGGACACACTCGTTGTGCATATGGCATTGCGCCCGCTATTTTTGCGTTTTTTTGTTCGTAGTGTCCTCTGAACGTCCGCTCAAACATTTCAAAGCAATCTAATAAAGAAAAAAGCACATGCCGATTCCTTCGGAACAAATCGCAAATGCACATGTTGCTATATTTTTCTTCTTCTTTACTGACAACAGTTGACGTCGATATTTTCGATTTTTTACATTCCAAATTGTCTTCGTACTAGATTATGTTATATTAATAGACTAAATAGCTTTCTATGTTTAATAGTTATTTTTATTTATCATTTGGGACTTAAAACCGTACACCGTTCATATCGTGTCATTTCACTTCAATCCGTTCGTTCATTTGAGTGAGACTATCCTGCAGGTTTCATTCATTTAGTTGATTTCGTGATGTTTGGCATGTCTTTTTCCCTACATTTCCTTGCATAATTTGGTATTATATTTTTTAATATTGAACAATTTGTTACGGATTGATTGTCCCATACATAGGTGGATTAATTTTTAATTATTTCATCTCTGGTTTGCCGGTTTCATTCTTTATCGCTCCATTTTTTTAGGGGATCAAATTTTTTTGATTCATCTGGACGAAGTTTGATTTTAGGTTCTGTTTTGATTTTAGGTTATGAGGAGGATGTCCTCAATAATATTAAATTTTCAAAACAATTTTTATAACAGAAATTTTTAATTCGTTTTTTCTCTAGTTTTTCGCATTTCTCGCTGATTGTTTCGATTTCTGCATTCGACTTACTATTTTTTAACTTTTTCAACTGCTTTGTTTCTTCATCTATTATTTTAGTAATCTGCTTCATTTTATCTGATTTCGTATTCTCATTCTATTGTATATAGTGCTCTTTTAAAATGAAAAATGTTTTTTTAATGTGCAGTTTTGTTTTGACAATCCTAATTTAACACAGTGTTAGCAAACACTAATTTGATGTACTTATATGATTTGTAAGATGATATAATTTGTTTTAATTCGTTGCACTTCTCTTTTCATTGCTTCTTCGTAATCACGACTTGTTTCGGTCTGGTGCTACCTAAACATGATTAGTCAAAGCAGAGAGTTTACATTTATGGGTCGATTCATTATTTTAATTCGTTGATCTCTGTCGCAACACCATGGCATTCCCTCAATGCTCATGTGCGTGTAAGACTGGAAATATGAGTTCGTTGATTTGTTAACGTGGAAGCAGCAATGAATAGTTTACAACAGTGATGCGGCAACCCGATGCAATGCCCTTACTAATCAACAATGACAAGTACGAACACAAAATTCGCTTCATTGCTTGATAAGGCAAAACTAAAGAAGCACCTCCTTGAGCGAAGTTATCACTTAAACCCGATTTCGTTAGAATGTTAGAAGACTTTGTACATAATGGCACATAGAATAATGGTAACCTTCTGGCCCATAGAATAATGGTAACTTTCTGGCCCATCGAATTATGGAATTATTATTTGCTTCGTACTTTTAGGGAAATTTAAATGTTCGAAACAAAGAAAATCTCACGCCACACACTGTGATACAGAGGCATGTTCAGAACTCCTCTAAAATGTTTTTTCTTCGCCGATGCTTAGAAGATCAGGATGACATAAATCAAATATATTCATGCAGATGTAGAATATAATGACCAGCTTACTGCCTCCTTATTTGATGTAGCGTTTGGTTCTGCGAAAGAGGTTAGTCATTGAACAACCGTCACTGGAAATATTCTAGTCCATTCTCATTTGATTCAACGATTTAATTTCTTTTTAGATGACAACGCAGAGGAGGGACAACTAACTCGCATCATGGAAAACTGCAATCGTGCTGTGAAAGAAAATTCAACATTTCTAAATGCCACAGCGTCCTCGCGACCTGGCACTCTCATTCCTTATTTCATCAAGAGTTCTCCATGAAATAGGTATGCCTCTATACGAATATTTTAGTATTGCAAGGGAACGATTTGGTTCACGTTTTTCATACTTTGCGGAAAAATTTTGATGGTGTTGAGTGAAAAGAAATTTTAGATCATGTGATCTGCAGCGTTAAGCTCATATCGGAAATTTGAAACAGTGGTTTGAAAAAAACAAAATATCATCTGACACATTGTAATTACCTGAAGTGAAACTGTGAATACCTTTGGCTCTAAGAATGGCTTGAAATATACTTTTGATAGAAGCACCCAAGTCCCCTAAAGTTATCTAAGAGAATAACATTCTTCCTATGGAGCAGCTACACAAAGTTTTATTCACCAATGACCACATTAGCTCAATGATATATTCAGGCGTCGCGACTGTGGAGACTATTGGAGATGCGAGTCTTAGCGCCGGGGCGATTTGAATAGTTTCACTGCGGTCTCAGTAATTTGAAACAGTGCATTAGCCACTCCAGAGAAAAGCCTACAGCATGAGATGATGAAGCATTCCTTCGTAGTAATGTCATTGAATGTTGTTAATGGGTCAGGAAAAATACCAGGATATGGCTGCCCCTGCTCTCACTTAACGGTAGAAATGTATTACTATTGTGCTGGCGATGTCATAATAATCTGCATCAGAAACACGTGCTGGCTTTTTCCACACTGAAATGCGGCAGGGAGTAACAAATTTAATCCTCTGTCAAGTCATCAGTGGCTCTAAATTTGCTGCACTGCCGAACATTTTTTGTTCGCGCATCTCTCTTCGGATTGTTTTTCCACCACCAGCGTCGTCAGCTTAGTTTTCATTCCATGAGTGACTTTAGGCGCCTACCCAAGTGTTTTGTTTCTCTTACGCAACACTCTCTTGGTTCTCGTAAGTGGTTTCATGGCACTCGTAGGGAGTTTGAATCTGTGAGTACTATATTTTGATCCCCCTTAAATTTCCTCATTTTCGTCACTGAAGTTCCCATTGTACGAGGGTCTCCTTCTTTTTGCCTCCATGGGCTAGAGAGTTAGCCTATTTCTTTGTGCACTTGGCTACAAGGTCTTCTAACATTCTGATGCGATTCGGGTTTGAAGTGACCACTTCTTTCAACGAGGTGCTTCTATAGTTTAGGCTATGCAACCAATCAGGTGAATTTTGTGTTTGAACTTGTCATTGTTCGTGATTCAGGGCATTGCATTGGGCTTTCACTTTCTTGTTGTAAAGTAATCACTGCTGCTCTCATGTGTACGAATTGCAAAAAACGCTTATATTTCCAGGCTTGCAAGTACATTTTTCAAATTCGTTTTCATAAAAAGCACAATGCCGGGTTTTAAAAAGTTTTCAATATAGAAAACATGCGCTAAAATTAAAGGTAAATTGGATCTAATTGCACGATAGTTGCGCAAAGTTTAAACATGATATTGACAGTTGGAAGGCACATTAGAATGTTCTCCATTGTGTAAATGAGCTTGAATTTAGAAAAGCTGATGAACAAGAGTCAAAAATGTGTTTAATTTCAATATATTTGATACAAAAAATATAATACTACGCACATTAGGTGTGAATTTTTTTTTTCATTTTATTTCTTTCCCATCGAATGTTGAGTCATTGAATACGAACGAAATATTAAGAAACAATAGAAATGGTCATTTTTGATAAGGTTTGCCATATATGACTATATTTGAAAGGGAACTGGTTAGGCATATTATTAGGAGTAAAAATTCTCAGCCCATTAGCTGCACACTCTCAAACTCTTATGTGTCTCACTTCTTAAAATACGAGCTGCATCTGAGGCTCACCTTATATCGGCTGATGTTCAGTTCGTACAGTTCCGTTCGGCCAGTGTTTTCTTAGTCAAACAGATGAAGCTTGGGTTGTTGTGGGTTGCTTTGTGTCATCCGCTTACAGCGCAACGCTTCCTTACTAAATTTATGTTGTGTAGGATTGCATTGCACCTATAATGTCTAGAGACCAGTAGGTGTGACCCCAGTCATACTTACCATAGATCACCCTTAGGATCATATTCCGCTCTCAAAACATCGATCTCAAATATGATCGCATTTGGTGTTGAAAAGTTTTATATTCGACCTACATAACCCACATCACCTTGTTCCGCAGATTACACTTCGAGCTCTAGCAACGGTCATCTATCTATGTATGTGTTTCCACTTGAAATTCTGGCGCATATCAGTCTCTCCACGCAATGAAGCTCTGGAGTACTCTTTCGCCATTCTTTCCTTTAGTTCTCTTTGTGTTCGACCCGTTTACTAAGCGTATGACAGTTAATTTCTGTTGTCTTAATTAAGATAAATTGTCATTCTTCAAACATTTGTTCAGTAAGTCACATTATTTCTGCATCATTTCACTTCAAGAATATATGAATGCATTGGTTAATCATTTTTCATGGTCCTCACTCTGGCTTTATTACTACCGGTAAAACTTCATGCATATAGATTTTTTAACCCATTTTACACATCTCATTACATAGCTTTTCGTCCTCCCACAGCAGGATGTGCTTGTGTCACAAATGTTTCCAGTTTCCACTGCATACATTATTTCATCATTAGTACTTGGGCTACAGATATCGGAACGATTAGCTCCCGAAATTTTAAATTTGTTGTGTTTACTTCATATCCTTCCCAAGTAAACTCTTCGCAGCTAATTACTTGTGGAATGAGCTATTAACGCTTTGACGTTAGTAAACAAATGACATATCGGTAAGCTTTGAGTGCGTTTTTTAAATTGCTCATTTGAACAAGCACGCTACTATTAACTGTAAGTAAAACTCCATCCATGCCACCATAGTAAATCGGAAGATCATTGTACATCCCTTCGTAAGCCTTGCATCAAGCCTTTCTGTCTTTCCCGGCACTTTCTTCGTCTTTTCTCAGCTTAAACCCTTAGAAAGATACAACTATAAAACCTATGACGCTTCCATAGGGAGAATGTACGGGCCTGAGCTGATGGTTAGGAAATCCTTTTTTTGTCGAAATAGTGCGTTTGCTTTTAACAAGGACTTTGTTTCACTTGACTGCCTTCCTTTTATTTAAGACGTACTAACTTCTTCTTTAACTTTTATCTTTGAAGTTTCAACCTGACATATTTTCTTCGCGCAACGAGACTTTTGTTGGAACACACTTGTGCATAGGTTCCCCGTGTTCGTAATCATACTCGATGATTCCATCGTGATTACTCTCTTTTTTAGCTCCTTTGTTGTGGGTAAGGAACCTTAAACTAACATTCATGCCAAAAATATTTTTGACTCTTGAATATTTAAAAGCTTTTACGCTTTCACCACTGATTGTAAAACAACGTAGTGGTGTTTCTATTCCTGATCTCCGGGCCACATGTTTTTCCTCGCTTTAAACGATCCGTCGACATACAAGGGAAACTTATTTCTCTGATCACGCACTCTGATCACAGTCGCTGATAAAACATTTGCCCCAAATGTTCACATTTATTTTTTATACTACTCTCTCGGAGTCTCTAATTTATTACTTATTTCTCGTCAACTGTACTTCACATTCAAATGTGTTTTCAGTAATATAAGTCATTTTATCCAGATGATAACGCAGCGGGCGAAGTACTGCCCTATACGACAGCACTTCCTATACGGATGAACATTTTGCCAGCGCTCCAACTACACCCAGCGCAGTACCTGTTGAGAGATGCGTCTCCCCAACTCCATCTGGAACGTTATGTGGAATCGGTATGATTATATGGTAGATCTGTAGCGTGAAATTAGGTTGGATTCGTTATGATTTTTCTAAATAGCAGTTCATTTAGTAAATTCTACCGTTTAAAATATATTTGAAACTAGAACACATTTTCAGCTGTTTCTATAATAAATTCTATTTTGGTTGCAGGCGGATAGATTGTGTACACTATTATTCCTTATTGGTTCTTCAAATTATTTCAGTTTTCTCTTTATAATTTTTGGCGTATTCTATGTTCACTCGATTAAGTCATAGTGATGAGCATATTAGAAGTTTGATGCCTTGTGCTTACACATTTTTGATTAATGGGTGATTTATGAAGGTGTTTCGCTTGTTTATTGTATTAGGTTAGACAATTTTCTAAATTTTTCGAAAGTTAGCCCATTTTGAGACTAATGCTTCAAGATAAAGAAGAAGAGAAGAAAAGAGAAACTGTTGTGAGAACGTAATTTTGCTCAGTTCATATAGCGTTTTGTTGTGGTTATAAAGCTTCCTGAGTTGTAGTTTTTCTCAATACTCGATCTAGCTTGTGAGTTTGCACGTCCTTAAGTGTACCAACATAGCTGCAGCAAACTAATACTAAGCTGTCACATCTTGCAAATGAGGTGTTTTGAGGAAAAATTGAAATGATCCATGCGTTAAAAACATACTTGCCTGTTACCTGCACCCCATCACGCAAGGGATGAGTCTTCAGTATAAATTTATACTGTCACCGGGTGACCTTTTTATTTAGAAACCACTTCATGTTTTTTAATGTTATTTGTTCATTTCGGTAGTATACTCATCACGAAAATGATCTTAGTAGTCGATTATGTTTGAACTCACTGCACATTACTCCCCTTTTGCGCAGTAGATTTGACTCCGAATAGATTTACTTTTCATGGGTGATGTGTGTGTCAATAAATCCTTCACAATGAAAAATAAATTCCTTTTCTCCTCTAACATTGTATGAATCAATCTTTCCGACTTCCAGGTCATCAGAGCAAGATACCAGCAGATATCTCGAGCGCTGAATCAGCGTTCACAAATACGTCAGGAGCAACTACTCCCCCACTTTCGACTGCTCCAACTCAAGCAAAGCCCCAATCCGGTTTTCAATGGTCAAATGGGTCCTTTTGTGAAAGTCGTCAGTAAACTAATTTTTTATTTGTCATGGGACAAATCGAAAAATAGAGCTCCAGTGCTCTCTCAGAAATTATGAATGCGTCTTTTGATATTATGTTGAAGAAACCCATAATCTAAACCATATTATTAATTGACTTCAACTGTACATTAATTCAGATTCGAATTTGTGCACAGAACAAGATCTCTGGAGGTATGTAAACTGAATACTCATTATGTAGAAACATACATTATAAGCAACGTGATTATTTTGAAGCAAATGATTGGCGTATCATCCAGTTCAGATAAAATCTTTTCATTTTACATGGACCTGGGTTCGTAGTTTCCTGCTGTTTATTGGATGTATTGAAATAGGTGCATATAGAATAATTTCAAGATCATCTGGGGAATATTAATTTTGTATCTGTGAGAAGTAGCGCTCGTAGGGAGACAATATTAGGGCCGAGTTGATGGTTAGGCAAGCCTTATTTTTGGTGAAATGCCGTGTTTTTGGTGTTGTGAAGAACCATATTTTGAGATTTTTTACTTTATCTCTGTTGTTAGTTAGCTACACTTCCTACAGGATTCTAAGTGTTGGGCTCTCGGTGGTTAACTGATACTATGTATTGTTTTAATCTCACATTTACTTTCTTCGTGATCTTTCATCCCAACACTTTTATGTTTGTAGGATTAAAAAAGTGCCTGAACGTGAATTCTTCGTTACGTGCCTATACCTGATGGTTTCATCATAACTTATCTCATGTAATAATCTTTGTGGTTAGAAAGGCAAAAATAGTACAATCATCTTCCTTCTAGGTAAATAATGTGAAGTGAAAAAGAAAATGCGGTTAAGATGGCATGTTAGTTATTGAATGCAAGATTGATTTGTTTTTAGTTGATATTTGAACCATGAGAGCTTCCGACTGAATTAGTCCGTTACAGAGACACTAGGGAACCTTTATCATATCTAGTACTAACCATATCATATGCTTCTATAGATTTACTCATTTTCTTTCCCAAATGTTTTTGAAAGGGGGAAACTACAATGTATGGGAAGTAGTGCTCCCAGGAGGAGAATGTAAAGGCTCAATCTGGAGATAATGTAAGACTTGTTTTGTCAATAGTGTGTTGTTTTGATTTGCTTTGTTCGAGACCATTTATTTTTTGTTCACGGATATCTTTTTATGATCATTAATACTTCCTTTTTGAATTTTTATCATGTTGGAACTTCTTTCCTGACTTTTATTAAATGCTCGTGGATGCTTGTTGCATGGGAACATGTTTGAGCGTAGATTTCTGGAGTACACGTACATATTACATGGTACCCATCCACTTGCCATGTGAAGTCGGAGTTGTAATGGAAAAGTAGCTTCAAACTTATACGATAATATGCAATCTGAGCTCTGAACTACTACCAATTTTTTTTATCTAATTAAAACCTTTACCTACTCAAAGATCATACCACCAATTTTCTGGAAGGATTTCAATTTATATGAGTTAGAGTTTCCCATAATTCTTGTAGCGTGTAGAAATGTTTTTGTGTTAAAAATCTTCTCCATGAATGATGAGTTCACACTGCTTGTTAATAGACCGAAGAATATAGGTAAGTACTCGTATTGGGTCACTAATTGATTTGTATGGTTAAATTCTGCCTTGATGCTACTTGCACTAGGTTCTAAGAGGATTATAGACTGGACACTCAATAGATGTTGCCGGTTCTATTTCATAACTTTTTTTGTCGATGTAAAAGCCATCACGAGTATATTTTTTTGGTTTTTGATTCGGCTCATGTCTTTCAAAATGAACTACAATCCGTAATAGAAATTTCTATTTGCATACCTGTGTGATTCACCCTCTGCCTATCAATATGATTCAATGTTTCCAGGGGGTCATAAGAAACTCTCGGTTCATCCACAAAGCGTTTTAATTGTTTTCATGAGCTTAAAATGCAGCGTTTATTTCAGAAGACTCTGAGCTGGTTGTGTTACGCTTTTACTGCTAAATATAGAAGAAGTTTGCGTTGTGTCATGCAGGTGTGTGCACTGCTAATCTCATATTGATTTGTTATGAATTTTGCATAGTCCCCTTTGCAACCTTTAGTGTAATAAGTTTGCGCTTCAGCATAGGTATGTTTTTTCAGTATGACATGTCTTAGAAAACTGTTTTGCCAACTCAAGTTACTGCTGTAAGGAATTTATCACATTGGATTTCTATGTTACTCTACGGTTTTGTTCTTTTTCTTAGACTTCCATCGAGTGGCTGCCTAAGCACTTCACATTGAACTTTTCAAATGGATTTTTGAAGATGTATTCTACATAATTGAATTAGTAAAGATCAATCATTTTTTAGTTCGCTGCTGAGATTTTGCCTCATTTGTTTATTTCCTTTAGTAGACATCCAGAATAAGCGCCTTATAAGCAAGTTGAGTAAAGATCGTTCAACCATGCTCGTTTCAATTTAATATCCCCTCTTCAGACCTCACGCGCGTGTTAAATATACTACGGCAACTCTGTGTGAAGGATGCGGTGAGCAGCAGAGGTCATTATTTTATATGGTTCATGGTACAGGCTGTATAACAAAGATACTGAAACGCAGAACTAGCGTCGTTCATGGTAGTTCACAAAAATATCATCTATTTAAATAGACATATGCACCATCAATAGCCACTATACCCTACGTCTTGCTCTCTAGCAAGTAATGATTGTCATACTGTACTCCTTGTTCTGAGAGAACAAAGTATACGAGTATTTTCGACAATAACAAAATAGTCGTGGCCAGTCGTTGGTTAAGTTCTCTGCTGATTCCTCAGGTGCATTTTTGGCATTGGCTGATTTTTTCTGAGGCCGAGTAAAACTTGATTTCATACTTTTCATGTGCTTCGTATAATAAAATTTTTGTTATAGGGCGCGACATGCGAAATTAGCAACTAATACAGTGAATCTAATAATCTCAGTGTGACAAGTTGGTTTCAATTTCATATTCTATCTCCAAGCCAGAAGCGCGTACAAGCGAATAATTTTACAAGTGATGAACAATATATAGCGAAAGAGTTTGTTTAACACAGGCTCGATGACGATTGCTGTAATATGGGTCGCTAATGCCTGATATTCTTTAATTGAAATTATAGTGCGCAGACTTATTCAAAGTGAGGTACTGTACATTAAAGCAATACGTAGAGACTGACTGTAGGGAACTTTCGGCTTTATGATGAAGGTCATGAACAACCTTAATGATTGGTAAATGAACTATTGTTTGTTTCGATGTCATAATTAGTTGAAAAAGTTTTTATTTTGGGGCGTTCGAAAATTTACTCTAAAACTTATTGCTCATTGGATTTCTGAAATGCTGATCTTTCTAACGTGAATGCAAAATCTTACAAAATTATTTTACTCAACAAAATAGTTGGACCTCTTTTTAATAAAACAGAAATGTTTCCAAAAAATTGTAGAGTGACTATAAAATACATGTAGATGCACGAGGAATTTACGCACATATATGCTTGCGAACGTAGGATTTGATTTGTTCAAAAACAGGAAGTCAGGAAATAAATTGGAAAACATAGTTCTAGAAGGGATTCTGGAGTCAAACAAAAAATAACGCCATTGAAGCCAAAGAGATAAAAAAATAAACCTGTACATCACCTCAACAAAAAACGGCATACCTGATTTTTACCTAGGACCCGTATGCTTTCTACTTTGGAGTTTTACTTCCTTTAGAGACGATAGTCGTTTCGTTGCCGAGGATCAACTTACGGCTTTCTTAAACGATGTGAGATTTGATTACGGAGTAACGAAATAACAGAATAACTTTTTATAACAAAAGTTTTCTAATAAATATTATATTTACCCCTAACTAAATAACCTTCATCTCTAATGATTGATTTCAATTAACGGGAAATTTTGTCCTATACCATAAAACCGACGGTGGATCTCATGCTATACCGCCACCGTCGTTTCCTACTAGGAGAAAATTTAGCAATAACAGCTTCTTATAATTAGGCTTTTATTAAGCATTTCCAATAAAAAGAACAGTAAAGTACCATAGTTTTAACTTAATGCCCCTGAACATGTAAACTTTTTATCCACGTAGGCACGTTTTATAGATATTTTTCAAAAATTACTTTGAAACTGACGTGCTCAATTCAGTATCTACATATATCGTTACTGGTGCAGACTTGAATAATTTCTAAATTGATATGGAAATCAAAATAAAGATTCTTATGCAACCGTAGAAACACCTATGATTGCTCATAATTGCATAAAGTTACGTCACAAAGTAAAAGTAAAATGATAAATGACTAGAAAATACAGAAAAGCCGCAATTTTGATTACGAGCTAACCTTGAAGTATGATGTAACACACACGGAACTAAAAGTTGTTACTGAAATCATCCAAACATAATTTTCCAAAAATTTACGCAGCCAGTGATATGCATTTAGAGATTGAATTCAACATTATATCGGTGTTCTACCTAAGCACGTTTTCATTGTACACGGCGTCTTCACATTTTCTGAATAAGTACGCTCGTCTTCACATTTTCTAAATTAGTGCGCTTGTCCTACTTGACACAGTCAAGTGAGGCAAGATCTATTATCGTTCGAAGTATGCCGTAGTGTCGCTTAGCCTACTTGAGCTCTGATGTTTGAATACGAGAACTTCTAAGCTAAGTGTGCTCAGCCGCAGACCATACTATGCAGCAAAATTGCGCTTAGCCTACTTGTGCTTTTTGCCCTTCAATTGTTTCTTTAGATGGATCAAAAAAAAGCAAGGACAGGAGCCTTCATTAAAAGATTCCTAATATTTTTTAATGAGTTTTTCTGATTTTCATCCCAAAATATTCTGTATCCTGGGACAAAAGATCATTAAGAGGTTTCAAATAGTTTGAGCGTGAGGAACAAATTTTGCTAAGAAATTTACCATTCCCAAAAACCTTCTCAACCCTTCGACATTCCTGGGAGCTTCCATATTCTGAATAGCGTCTGTTTTTGCTGAGGATACCTGAATTCTCTTCTCATTTTAACTCTATGTCCCAGAAATTCAACATCATTAGTTTTAAAAACGCATCTAGATTTGTTCAATTTCAAGCCCAACAATTTTAATCTTTGCATTAAAATCGAAAAAATTTTATCATGCTCCGCTTCAGTCCTAGGTAACACAAGGAGATCATCCATATACATAATTACGCCTTCAACATCACGTAAAAGCTCGTTCATTTTGCGCTGGCATACTTCCGGTGCAAGATTAATCTCCATGGGCAACATTTTAAATTTATTTCTACCAAACGGAGTAATGAAAGTTGTTAAAAGTTTTGAATCCTTTGAAATCGGAATTTGATAAATCCTGATGCAGCATCAAGCTTTGTAAATAATTTGGAGCCAGACAATTTATATGACAATTCTTCACACGTAGGAATTTGAAAATTTTCGCGTTTTAAACTCTGGTTGAGTTGTCTAAAGTCCACGCAAATTCTAACTTTCTTTTGACCGTTCGCGTCAGAACCTTTAATAACTGGAACAATGGGACTTACCAACTCGGTTTGAACAGTGACAGGTTCAATGATTCCCTCTTTTACCATTTTATCCAGCTCGATTTTAACAGGTAATCTTAAGGGGACTGGTGCACGTCTAGTGACATTGATAGTGCATGGGACAGCATTTGGTTTCAATATGAATTTCACTGGCTCAGTGTCCCACTTTCCGAATCCAAAAACAGATTCGACATCATTCACAAATTTAACTATTCCTAACCTAACTGCTAAATGTCTACACAGCAAATTAGCGGAGTAGTTTCCCGGTTGGAGCACGTAACACGTCACCCATTTACTCAAATTTTTATACTTCGAAGCACAAGAGAACATTCCAAACAATTTTAATTCTCCATTTGGAGTTAAAAGTTTCCTATCTGAACTCGAAATTTGACATTCGCGAGATATAATTTTATACGTGTTGTAGTTAACTACGTTTACGTCGGCTCCTGTATCCACCTTAAAAGAAATATTAGACACGGAAGCTAAAGAAACTTGAACAGCCCAATTCAAAGATTCCCTATCTATACATTCACCTAGACATGCAGGGTAGTTGTCGCTGGGATCAGCTTCGCGCTGACTGCAACAAGAAGCCTCGATCTGACCAATAGCAGCTCTCGCATTGGCCTCCGACGAATTGGCGCTCTTGCAAACTTTGGAGAAATGATTCGTCGCATTGCAGTTATGGCATTTCTTTCCATAAGCAGGACATTTTCCCTTTTCATGAAATGTACCACAATATCCACATACCTGACTCCTACTTAGTGCTGCAAATGACGAGGTAAATTTCTTCTCTTCCTTTACCCTAAACACGTCCGACGAGTGCTCCATGGCTTTTTCCTTCTTTCTTCCATCTCTAACTTCACAATAGGTCCGTGAAAACTCGAGGACTCTGTCCAGCGTAAAATTTTCTCTATTAGACAAACAAAGGTGCTCTAGCCTCTCGGCTAATTCTTCATTCCGAATTCCCGCGATGAACTGATCCCCTACTCTCTCTTTCAGTAGATTTCCAAATTCAGAGTCTTAAGCAGCAGTGTACAAGGCTCGCAAAAAATATTCTTCGTTTTCGTCAGCTCTCTGCATTCTACGTTGGAAATTCCTTCAGTGCCTGATAATATTTACTCTGGGTTTAAATACTCTTCGAATTTAGTCAGCACTACATTAAAATCCGTTAGCTCACCCTCGTTGAATGAGAATGTGCTAAAAATTTCTTCGGCTTCGGGACTTATCACATACTTGAGACTGGCTATTTGCACCTCGCCATCTTCTTTGTGAAGCTTAGTAGCCAGTCTGTACCACGGTATACAGAAGACAGGTAAGTCCACTTCAAAGGAACAGCTGCTCGAAACCGTTAGACAAGCCAGACAATAGGAGACATTTGAGCTGATACGTCACCAACCCCATACCACGTGATTCACACCATACTCGCGGCAGCGATGCATTGGCTACCGTACGTACGATTGCACCATGGCAGGAACTGCCGGATTTCCGCACGTACGTATTGACAATTGTTTAAATAATCTGGAAACTATGATACTAAAAAACTTTGATAACCTTGTTTGCAATGCTTAATAGCCACGTAATAATTAAAATTTGTGTGCATACTGAGCAAAAGCTTCATGTTTATCAATACAAAGCTCCGTTTGCGACTCGCATACTCATGTGATTCTCAAATTCTAATTTTTCTTTTCGAGTATTAAAAGGATTAATCAAATGAAAGTCCTCATAATGTTACTTTATATTTCAGAAAGAAACACCGAGTTCATCGTTTGTCAACGTAAATAAACCACAGGATGAAATTACTCTGGCAAACAATGCTTTCCACTTCAAGAAAGTCTTCTATTCTTTTAGAATACTTGTTGAACGATATACATAGGAAGCAGGATTAGTTATTTTACAATGTCCATCATCTTTAATGGACATTTACTTAAGACTATATGAATATATTAGAGGCCTCGTTTAAATTCAAATTATAAAAATAGGCTCCCGAAGTACAAATCTTCCGAACAAATCTTTCTCTTGCACCTTTTCCATATTCTGCTGTGCTCTTTTACTCTTACCTATCGATTTGTTCAGACAACTTTTGAATAATCACCGCTACATCAAATTGCATTATAAAGAATGTGTAATTAAGATTAGTTAATTTTCGAATTGCTCTGTACCCATGATCGACGTGTTAATAGTTGAAATTTGAATGACGAGCATCGTTGAACTAAAAGTGTACCTGCTTTGAGTAACCACAGGAATATTGGCAGTATTGCTGTAGTCATTCCAGCAGCAACACTTTTCCCAGTGAAAATCCCTCAATACAGTCAAACTTGCATTTAGCCTAGTTTTACTACATGGCAGAGGTAGCCTTACATCCATATTTATTCGATGAATACATCATTGTATCAATTAAATATTGAACACTACGCACTTTAATTATTGAAAATACATATATATATATATATATATATATATATATATGACTTAAATATATATACAGACGTATACGGCGCACATCCTATGATATACAACTTGCTTCGGTTAATTATGATATAAATGAATAATAATAATAATAATTAACTCAGTTAACGGCAACTTCGGTCATAGATCTTCAGTCGTCGCTGTGGGCATTTCAACCAAAGTTGCTCTGCTGTTGTAAGGTGGTACGCTGAGGTCATCAGTGCTTTCCATCTTTCTCTCCGCTATATATACAGATTACTTCAATTACGTTATTGCTCGCATATTCCATCTTACTCAGTCAAGTGCGAAACCACTCAATACAACACACTTTTCCCCAAAACAACAAAACTCATGTCCGACTTCAACAATAGCTGGCATAACACATGAAGTATGCCCTCCTTTCGTCGGGCCACAACACTTCTCCAGAACTTCACCCCCATTCGTTACACAGCGATATGGCATTACATAAATGTCGATAACTACCGTTTAGCATGAGCGACCAGAACAGGAGCCGTCATGGACATTCTAACACTTATCACAACATTGGCTTCTTTTTACCCGTCATCATAATGATTCAATCACCATATGAACAAAGATTGAGGCCAATATAGCACTCGTAATTTTTACCTGAAGAACCAGGGTACATGGATGCAAGGGAACAATAAATGTGGAAGGATTGAAACTAAAACCCCAAAGTTGGGGTTCCAGCTCCCACCTTCACTTTGGCCGAGCGTCTTACCCACGCTGAAACCCTTTCTGAACTCAGCGTTGAGTAAAGGAGCGCAGTACGCTCGGCAATTTTGGTTCTAAACTGTGCCGCAAAACATAACAACTGCTACAAGCCTCTAGGACTTAGACAAACCGTTATACAAACATTAAAACACAACCTCGCCTCTCTTGAACTGGGTGGGTCCACTCAGATTTAACATCATATATTCCCGAATAAATTCACTTCTTCAACAAATTCCAGTACTTTATGAATAAGTCCCCTATCAGATAACAGGTTGGCCACACTTATGTTTCCTCCTGTCACCGCTTAGAAATTACAAATCTCATTTCCTTTCCTGTTGGACATAACAAATTATAAGACTTCAGCTATAACCAGACGCTGGAAATGTAAAATACACATTATGATCACTAAATATAAAAGAATTTTATGCTACGCCATTCTTTTTCAGTAAATTCACATCAGTATTCACAATTCAATAATTTGCACTCAAAAAACTTGAGAATTTAAGCCAAAAGCGTGTTTTGGTTTCTTATGAGCAAATAAAAAAGTTTTAAATGCGAAATAATGAAGCTCCATCCTGATACAGGACATTAAACGAATACAAAACGCACCTTTTTACTGCCCTCATGTCCTGTGACAATAATGATCTTAATGCTCAAATATCTCAAGTGAGAATTAACTCAACAGGGAGCAAGTGGTTCTCGGACATGACAATTAGTTAGGATGTAAAATTTAACATCCTCACTCAATCTTCTTGCGCAATTTAATGAAGCCTTGCCTTAACATTCGTCACATGAGGGACGAGAAACGCCGTGAAACATCTCCGTCATATATGTACTACGGAAGGCTAGCAATGAGGTCGTTCCATTCAACTGAGATGGAGGAAAACGAACGCTGCGTACAACCGATACTAAAGGTGGAAATCTCGACGAAATTTCTCACAGTTCTATAATTCTTGAGGTCAAGTATAGCTAACCTAAGACTTTAAATCAAACTTGCAATCTATCCATCTCGACACATTTGTGTCTAACACGTGGTACTACAAAAGAAAAGACTCACGCATTGCAACCGCCACAGCAAATTAGTCGTCGTGAAATTAGTCGTCCAATGACGGGCAACAAGAAACACAACTGAAGCTCGATCAGGGTTACATTCTCGTGTATGCCAACAACATAGCCCTAGGCAGGAGGCAGTGAAAGAGAATGAGAAGCTAAATATTTAAGGCTACTTTGGGGTTAGTTTTTCCGTTGCTGAGCCATGTTAACAGCCTCGGCTCTGCTGCGCCTCACGTCCTAGTTGTACACGCGGGCTATGGTGACCTCTGTGGTGGTGCACTGCGTCCTGAGGCGGGAAGATTGATCGGTTTTAAGTTAGTTTAAGTGGGCTTTGCTATAGCGTGAGGCCTACAACACTACAACATGAGATCTAACTCTAGCTAGTGCTATAGCGTGAGGTCTACCTCTAGCTAATACTATAGCGTGAGGTAAGGTTAATAATGGCTATTACCAATTGTCATACATTTGAGTTAGCTAAAAACAATTAGTACATCTCAACTGTACCAGGATAGGCGTTACATGGCAATAGACCTCACGCTATAGTAGCACCGTTTGAGCCTCTCTAATCACAACAAAATGTTTCAAAGAGAGGAAGGATGAAAGAACCATGTAGTATGAAGTGGCACGGAAACTAGCGTACGTTCCCACACAATGTCCCTAAGGCTTAGAAACTGTGAGCTAAGAAGGAATACATAACTCAAAACAGGACAGCAGTAAACAGAAAACGATGATCTATTACAAAAAAATAGTTTTATTTCAATACAAAGAAAGCCTACCTCTTATCTCAGGACCTCACATTTCTGAGGCGGGGAAAGACAGTTCAGTCCCACAATTGAAATTTTTCTACAAGCTTGAGAACAGAAGCTACACCCAGAGCTAAGTTTGAATGAAGAAAACGATCAATTCAACACTTGTAAAGACATGAGCAAAAAATCTCGGTACAAAACTTTCTTGAAATTGTTTTCTGACGAGGGATAAATTTTCTCAACTTTCCAGATGATCTTTGTATTGATTGAGACCTTAGTTATTTGTTGAGGGAGCATACATCTTACAAGGGTTACGGTATCTGAAATAATTGATCTCCAATTACTTATTTTATTTTATCATTTAAGAGCTGCAGACTCCATTCAGTGGCTACTGAGAAGTGCCATTCGAGTAGATGATTACGTACTGCCAAAAACATATGTTTTGGGCCGTACCTAATCTCCTACTCGAATGTGAATTCTTGGTAGCTGCTGAATGGAGTCTGCAGCTCCCTAATGATGAAATAAAATACTAGGTATTGCCAAAAACACATGTTGAGATAAGCACGTCGTGAAAACGCAAGAAAACAGTCGTATTCCTAATTGTGCCAGTAACGGGCGATTTCACCAAATTTTTACAGTATTATTTTTTTGACAGAAAAACCATGACAGAAGAGTATTTTAGAACCTAACGTATATACATTTTTTTAGACATTCTATAGAACTTAGAAAATGCATTTATGTAGCCACGTGAAAATCTACTAAACTTCACCTAAGAAAATCAAGGTCCGAAACGACCTGGGTGAGCTTCGTGTTTGCGTTGCTGAGGTTCTTGTTGAGCAGCACCTTTGCTGACTCCAGGTCATACTCTAGCATCACATTCGCCTGCACACACGAGTCATCACTGTATTATTTAGGTTAAAACTATGGATTAAGTTCAATTAATAAGTTTTCTAGAATTAACCAAGAGATACATAGATCAGTAACAGAGCATCAAAGCAGAGGAATTTAGCTGTAGCAGTTTGAACTAAAGCATTGAAAAAATGCAGAAAATCAATGTCTATGTTGGTAAACTTCGATCTATCAATGGAATTGGAAGAGATGCAAAAATTTACTTTCAAGAACTGAACTGATGAAATGGAGTAAGCAATCACACATAACGAATTACTTGGTTAGTACACTGGGTTCTCCAAAAGACCAGAAAAGAGAATACAAACAAATAAGCACTGATACAAAGATCTTACAGTATTGCAGTAACACTCGTTATCTGCAAAATACACTCATAGATGTAATTATTGCAGCTGAAATTGCAGTTTCCTTCAAGAAAAGGGGATAGACATAGTAATTCAGGAGGTTTCACGCATTGATAAGAAGAGGCACTTATGCATATGTACCTTGAGAAGAGCTTAGAAATTGCTCATACTACTGAAGTGTTATCAGTCATTCTGATTAGATATTTTGAGCTTTCACAAAAAGGGATAAGCCGCCAGCAAAATATACACAATAATCATGTACACTGGTTTGATTGGATAACATGAAAAATTAGACATCAGTGAACAAAAAAAAATTGCCTACGACAAAACAAAATTTTTTCTACATCAACCAAAGGAATACCATTGGATCCTCACATCTCACCCCTGGCAGTACTAATTCCTATAGATGCAAAAGTTGTACTTCCATGAGAGGGCGCACTGGTTATATTGATCTAACTATGGCACAGATACACCCAAAATTAAGGCATATGCTGCTTCAAGAAATTAACTGTAAAGGCAGTAGCAATGAAGCAAACACATGACAAACATACTACGAAGTACAAAGCTTCTGCATAAAAATGACAGATATTACAACCCACCTAAGAAAATAAGTTTAACAAAAATCATCTAAAATTCAAAAGACAAATACAAATACATAATCAAAATTTTCTGCTTTGTTCTTATTTCGAACTAAAATACAAATGAAAATAAATTTCTCCCTAAATGTCATTGAAAGAAACAATGTGATTAAAATCTTTCACATTTTCTTAACTTCTCATAATTTCTCACAGCAGTTGAACTTAGTCCAGGTTCTCTAACCCCAAGCCATAAGCAGACTTTGTTGGAAGGAGTAATGGTACTTTCAACATAGACTTAGTCAGAGAGCAGGAATTGAGTTTCCAGATCCTCCGCGCTGTCTTGTTGAGCCTTCATTTCTTCTATGATCTGCAGGCAGCTTTTGATGTCTGGCACCTGGTGCTTCAGCCTGCACCAATAAATAATGGATGCGTGAATATTTCTGCAGATATGTCAAAATTATTCACTTCATGGAACATAAATTCTAAACATTTTTTGACAAATAGTGTTAGAAAAATTAAAATGATGCACATTCGATTTTATTCCATGAAGAATAATAATGAAGGCATCTATGGATACTTTATTTCCAAACAAGCCTGATACATATCACCGTGTATATTGGATTTTCAAATGTCTTATAACTAACGCCAGGACGCCCAAAAATAAGAAATTATAACCAAAGTTGAAAGCTTTAAACTTTGTAAATGGCAATTAACAATATATCCCACCTATATTCAATGCATACTGGAGAAGGGGAAAATATTACTTTGGCAAGTTGGCATACATCAAAAACGTTAAGACATCTTAATTACACTGATGAAATTAAATGCATTGCATTAAAAAGATTAGAGTAGCACTTTTTACAAAAAGACAGCAGCCTTTGTTTTGCCTAATGAGCAACAAATACTAATAATGAACTTTGATACAAAACACTTGTGTCCTCACCAATAAGCAAGAGAAAATTTTACATTGGGCATAAGAGCTCTTTTTTGTTTTAGTCAAGTGAGAGGGTACTACTTCAACTAATACTGACATAGGTAACATAAAATAAATATACTCTACACAAATGTGCTTCTTGTACCACATCTTTTCAATAGAATAATGGACCCACTTTGAGCGAGTGGCAGTGAGGTGCGACTCCATGAAGCGGTACTTGCTGAGCTGCTCATCAAGGCGCCTGATCACTTCTTCTCCACCACCAGATTTTTTGATTCTTTGCTCATGAACTCTTCAATATCTTCCTGTGAAGTGAAAATAAGTGATAAAAACATGAGCAGTATTTTAGCATGGCTCACTCACTGATACACCTAATGCCTGAATCTATATACAAGATATTTCATCACTAAGTGCAGTAAAATTAAACTTAAGAATTATTACACTCCATATATACTAGATATTTTAATTTTTCATTTCCAACAAAAAACGAAAATTTCAGGACATTTATTTTAGGCTAAAGTCAATTAAAATTTCGATGAGATATATCTTGAACATCCTTCAGAAAACGGAGTAATTCAAGAATAGCTAAAATAATAATTATAAAATAAAATATATAAAATTATCCTTCCTATATCTTTTCAAAGTGCTTGTTACAAAATAAAAATTGATTACAGTTATTCAATTGCAGCAAAATTGATTAACGTAGCACGCTTAACTTCAGTTGACATGAGCTACTTGTGGTTCTAACTTCACATCCTCAAAAGAAAAAATTATTTTCAAATTATTGACAAAGTAAATCAGGATAACATAACAGAATTTCAATTCATTTGAATGTTTCAATACTAAATGAGCCTTAGGTCACAAAATAATTTTTTTTCTGAGGGAACTATGGTCAATATGAAGTTCAATGTGCTCAGAGAAATTAAAAATTCTGTTCCCAAGAATCACTAAAGGAGCATATTTAAAAACGTTTTACATGAATGACATTCTGCTCGCTGATGCGTAATTTTTAAATTATTCAACTTTGAAGTTACAGGAAGGTTGTATTTAAAAGTGAAGGAATCTACATGTAAATATGCTCTAATACGGTATTGACGTTACGATGGGTAAGGTAAAGTTAGGTAATGTTAGGTTAGGTAAGTAAACTAACCTCAAATAACAAAGCAACCTAAAATAGCTTACCTTAACTTACTCTAACTGAGGCTGTTATTTTCCCACAAAAAAATGGGCGTGTCCCCCCCCAAAAAAAATGAGCATGACCCAACATGGGCGGCTAAGCAACCGACTACATGATGTCATTCTTATTTGAATGTAATGATTGCTATGTCACAAAAATAAAGCATCAGCACAGAATGTCATTCGTGTAAAACATTTTTAAACGTAGTCCTTTAGTGATTCTTGGGACAGGGTTTTTAATTTCTGTGAGTGCATTAAACTCCATATTGACCGGATCTAATTTTGAAAAATGATAAGTAATCAAGGTTGCAAACAATGCAAGTAAAAAAACTTTACCCCAATAGTCTCTAAACATTCAACAACTCAAGTGTACTGTTATTCAGTCAATGATGGATAGAAAAGAAGATACCCACAAATGAAATCATTATAATTTGGCAGACAATAATTATAATTTAACATATGATGCAACAGAACCCTTCAATCATATAAAATAAACTGCATTATGAACAAATTCTAAAAATTATATCCTCAGAGTGTCTTTCAGCTACAATTCTCAGGTCAAGTCATACTACCAGCAGCCCCTAAAGTATAAAATATAATTTTACTTGAAAATGAATGCAGGAACTGCAATTACATGGGATAATTCTGAAAATTCTTTTCATAGCTTTTAATTTGTTTAGCATTACAGATTTACTCTAAATAACTATAAATTTGGTCAATGTTGAGTTTATTGTTGTCAACTATTTGAATAATTTTGTTGTCATAGATAGTTAATGTTGTAGATTTTATGATGTTTCAAAGGAATGACATTGTGCTTGCAAATGCTTAGTTTTCAAGTTCTCAAAATAAGTTCTACCATCTGTAGAAATTATTCATACCCCTACTTACAAATTATATAATAATCCCTTATTAGCCATCCAGCTAGTAAAAATTGCCATATTAGAAACAAAAACATTCATTCCAATATGCACCATTCATACAAATTTACCAAAAATATTTGAAACTATTACCTTGAATCAATCTTCTCAAAATAGATTTACCTGTACAAAGGAAAATCGATTTTGCGAAGCAAATTCACAATGAAAGAAATGGAGAAGAAGTACTTTAAAAACATTTACTCTGAACGTTTCGAGCCTAAGCTCATTCTCAACAAAAAGTCTGCAAATAATATAATAAACAAGTTAGTACACCCAAAAATTACAGAAGCGCAGAATATAATCACAATAAAAACAAACAAACAAAAATAATAATAATTTATCGGTTGACTATTTTCAGAGGGTATGCACTCTGCATTTCGTTGAGGGAAGGTTTAAGTTTATGAATGAATAATGACTCTAAAATACGTAGGTCTAAGCTGGCGGTACAAGTATCTAATATTTTAAATTTGCTAATGTCAATTATCTGTTCACAGGAATTATTACTACAATGTTGTCTGATGCTAGAATGACTAGGAGAGGTAAGCAAGCGACCTGTTCGATGACTCCGACCTGCATGTTCAGCAACCCTGACGTAAAGTGCTCGGTGGGTGGAACCCACATACTGCGATGCGCAATGCGCACAACTGAAATTATAGACGAGGGAAGATCGCATGCCGGTCGGGAGCACATCTTTAAATCTAAAAAATGATCCAATGGTACGCTTGTTCACTAAAATAACACGAAAGGAAATGTCTGGGAAAAATTTAGTCAAAAGCATGAAAAGATCTTTTCTCAACTTTTCCGATTGATATCCAAAATATGGCAACACACAATAACTATAGTTTAGAGCTTGAAGACGAGATTTCGGAATAAATTTACTGTTCAGGAATTTATTAATGGCACGAAAAATAACAGAACGTGGATAACCATTAGCTGTAAAATAAGACTGCAAAAAAGTAAATTCCTTATGGAGGTCAGTGTAATTTGAACAAATATTATAGGCACGAGTAATAAGGGTGGAGATGCTATTCAGTTTGAATCTCTTGCAACAGAAACTAAAGTAACTTAGACCTAACCCGGAGAATGTTTGTTTTCTGTAGACCGAGGTTATGAATTTATTACCCGATCGGTGAACATTGACATCAAGATAATTTAATTGGCCATTATTTTCCAGATCTAAAGTGAATTTGATATTGGGATGCCTGGAATTGAAATATTGAAGAAAGGAATGGGCATCACATTTGTTTTTGAAAAGAACAAAAGTATCATCAATATAGCGCCTATAGAAAACTGGTTTGAATGAAGTTGGACATTGATTTAACCATTTCTGTTCGTGGTGACACATGAAAATGTTGGCGAAAGTAGGGCCTAATGGGAGACCCATACCCAACCCTTCTATTTGTTTATATATACGACCATTGAAAATAAAGAAAGAATTTCGCACACATAGTTCTAAAAGAGACCTAAAATAATTTTTCGTTTTAAACCTATAACTGAAGATGACGGAACAGAAAACAGAGAATTTATGCAAATATCAATGGTTTCGTCAAGAGGTACATTGGTAAAAAGATTCTCAACGTCAAGGGAAGCCATAAAATACTTATCAGCGTCAGGTTGACTAGATATAGTTTGTACAAAGTCATGAGAATTTTGAACAGTGAAATCATTTAGAGTTAAATGGCTAAGCAACGGAACTAAAAATTTTGACACATTGTAGGTAGCACAATTATAAGCGGCGAAAATCGGTCTGAATGGTAACGCAGTTGCGAAGTTAGGTTTATGAATTTTTGGTAACCCATAGAGAATACCTGGGCCAGTGCCTGAACAAATTAGTTTCTTATAAATGTCTTCTTGCAATAAATTTAAATTTTTGAGTTTGCGCAAAAAGTTGTTCACCTTATCTTCTATTTTCAAAGAGTATTTTTGCATTGGCTCAGCAATTGGGAGGAATTTACTCGTATCAGAAATAATTGATTGCATGCGCTCAATATAACTAGTTTTGTTCAGAATTACGACGGCACGGCCTTTGTCAGGTTTTGTTACAATTACATTCGGATTGGATGATAGTTGTTTCAGCTCTGAAATGTCGGTCTTCAAAAATATTGGCGAGAAAATTTTGAAAGGTTTGAAGCCATAAAAGTATTTGAATGAGAGCGATTGCAATTGTTCAGTGAAGTCAATAATTTTAGTCTGGTTAGGAAATTTGTGCTGCATTGCTAACGCCAATTTTTCAAAATTAAGGAAGTACTTATAAAAATTGATCTTGTAAACGGGTAGGCAAAAATCTAGACCAAATGCCAATAAGAATTTGAGACGATTGCTTAACGGAAAAGAACTATAATTATGCACAACTTTGTTTGGATCACAGGGCTGAAGATGGTTAGAAATTCCTAAATTACACAGTTTTCTATCGTGAGTTCTCTTAGTTTCTATTACAAAATTTTTCATTTTATCTTTTACAACACTATAGATCGCGGCACGGGTCACTCCAGGAAAGGCTTCTAAGATTCTGCTGCGGCATTCAGATAGATCGGTGGTTAACTTTGCCATGGTCTTCTTCTTGAAGTTGATCTCCCGAGAAAGGAGGCTGGTCTGCCAGGATTTGTAGAAGTTGGTTGTATGGAGGGACCTCTTGTACAGCTTGAAGCGCAGAAATTTGGGCATGATGTTGTAGATCTTGCATTCACAGAGAAAATTGTAATCTAATTTGGATTTTTCCAATTTACGAGATGTATTGAGAAATTTGTGGTAAAGACGATAAGCTTCTTCGCCATAGTTATTTCGAATGTACAAAGGAAAATCGATTTTGCGAAGCAAATTCACAATGAAAGAAATGGAGAAGAAGTACTAGTAGTAAGGATACTACCAATCAGGGCACAATTCACCCCAATTAGCTTAAAATTGAAATTATTTAAGAAACAATTTCAAAAATATTTATTCATTGATGAATTTTTGACTTTTTTATAACCAGAAATCAGTTACACAAACAACCAAGTATCTTTTAGATATAAATTTCAATTTTCTTAATCTACCTGTATTTTAACAAACGAAATTAATTGTACTCTGTTCGGGAGCATTTTAGAAATCCATGTTTTTTAGTTCAACGGTTCAACGGTTTCTCGTCTCAAAGTATTCTCTAACGATATTAATCTGTTTTTGATGTCAGCATTATCATCCTCCAATTTTTGCGATGACTGTTTCAATTTTTCTATTTCATTTGTATATATGATAGTTTCTCTATCCTGTTGAAGGAGATTATTTTTAAAAGTTTCAATGTATGAACTCATGTCGTTGAATACTCTCTCAAGATTTGCATAGTCTAATTTTATACCTTGTATTACTTCTTCTTCCAACCTCTTAATCTCATTTTTCAAAAAGTCTGTGTGTTCTAAAGTACCAGTTCGAATAACCTCTATTTTTTCCTCAGATATTCTACTATGTTCATCGAGATTTGTCATAATTTCACTGAGTTTTTCTTGAAAACCTGTAGTATTCTCATCTATAGATGCTTGGATAGCATCACTTCTGAACTGATAATTTTCATTGATAAGATTTTCTCTTACTCCTATATATTTTCTGAGATGAAGCCTCAAATTTTCCAAAACTTCGTCAACATATTTTTTATTCGTAGCGTCAAATTCTTCGATTGGAAAAGAAATATTTGCAAGCCTTCTATTATTTAAATCGAAATTTTGATCTTCATCAAGATATTTAAAACCTATTCCAGGAGGTCCTGGTTGTGAAGATAAAAATGATTTTTTTCCTTGTTGTCCAAAAATATTTACGCCTATCATTTTTTATACATAGAATTTTCAATTCTCTAAATTTTCTCTAACTCTCATTGATATCAAATTGTTTACTCGGTCACTCAAACTTTCCACTTCCTGGTTTAATTTTACATTTTTATCAGTTTCATTCTGAAGCATTAATTTGAACTGACTGATTTCATTCTGATTTGAAATAATGTCTCTTGAAAACTCCTGGAAAAGACTTTCTACATCACTCAAGTTCTTAGCTAGTTCTTCCATTTTTCTTAATGGGACTGACTCTGCTCGTAATTCCATTATAATTTTGTTAAGATCATTGAATTTTTCTTCGCTGGATGAGGTTATGGTTGACTCTAAATTTTTCAGCTTATTGTCAACTTCAACAAACGAGGGTGCTAAGGCTATAGTTCTTTCCATTACAAAAAGGTTTCTATCACTTAAATCAGTTAGTTGTGCCTCTAGGCTTTTACGTTTTTCTTCAACAGTATTGTTCAGTGTGGATTCTAAACTCTTCAGCTTTTCTTCAATTTGATCATTAAGTGATGTCTGCAAGCTCATTTCTTTTTCATTCACAACGTTAATTATCCTAATTTCTTGTTCTTCAACTTTATTATTTACTAATTCATTCTTTGAATCAATTCGATCATTAATTTTAGTTTCTAAAGTCTTTAGTTTTTCATCCATTTGATTTTCTATAACTGAATCTTGATTCTTGAAATTCTCTTGAATCTCAGGAATTTTAACTTCAATTAAATTGGTTATCTTAGAGTCCACGAGCTCAAATTTAGCTTCAACTCCTTTAATCTGATCGGTTAATACCGACTCTTTACCTAACAGCTTTTCATCAATTCTAGTTTCAAAACCTGACTCTAGACTCTTCAATTAATCTCCAATCTCTGGAATTTTTACGTCTGTTAGGTTGATTATGTTTGAATCAATGTTTTCAAATTTAGCATCAATTTCATCAATTTTCTTCATCAATGTTGAGTCTATGCTTGATAGTCGTTCATCATTTGAAACAATTTTTGGTTCAAGAGCAACGAACTTTTCAGATAAATCATAAATTAACGTCTCTAAGAATTTAACGATTGAGTCTACATCAGAAAATTTCACTTGTAAATCTGTTTTCAGAGTCACATATTTCTCATCATACTCGTTTATAATTGATTCCAATTCAGTTCTTTCATTTTTGAGAGCTTCAATTGTGTCTTTCAATGACTCTATATTAGAATCTTCAAGTAAACTTTTTATTTGCTCTACATTCTGCAAAAGTCCTTCAGAATTATTTTCACTATTTTCATGTTCATGATTTTCTTTACAGGAAGGTAAAAAGACCAACTTTGCTGCATAAATATTTCCACAAGACATTTTTTAAAGAAAAAAAATTAACTGTAGTTTATTTTCTAAAAACTAGTTGGGGTTTTATACAGATCTAAAAGAATTGCATGAAAGCTTTCATTTTCTAAACGCTTTAGCATTTCTAGACATAAATGTCCACAAATTACATCACCTATTTTCTGGATTTTGTAAGTAGAGAAAATTATATCAACACAATCTGTTAAGTAGTCTTTAAATTCAATTGGATAAATCAAACCATAACTGTCAAAGTAGTAACATATGTTATCTTTCTTATACCAACAAGTCCAATGCGTTCCTAATCCTTTTTCAGTGTCCAAATTTAGGATCCCGCATTCCGTTTCTTGAGGGTGTTTAGGTAAAGTATCTCTCATGTAAATACCTCGAAAATTCGGAATTTTCAATATATTTATGTAGTATTCTAAATCATGTTTAGATAATGGTTTGTTAGGTATTACTTCTTTGGTGGTTTCAAGTAGAGACCCTTTCCACAAGGTTTTTTTTTTCTCCGAGTTATCCGTATACCTGAACCTTTTTTACTTTCCATTGCTTCATTGTGCCTTTTAGTTTCTGACAAGAGTTTATCGTCAGCTTTTTTCTTATTAACTGCGGATGCTATTGCAGCAGCACCTCCAGCCAAAGAGCCAGCAGCCCCAAGGCCAGCTAATAAAGCTGGAATTGTAAATATAAAACCCCCTTTCGTCGCAGTATCTTTAGAAACAAAAGAAGTCTTTGTCTTTTTACAAATAATACACATACCTTTGACCAGTATCTTATTGTTCTTTGTAATTAAATATTGAGGATTATCAGTATCAGTTTTCTTCTTACACTTTACACAGTACATTTTTTAAACATTATTATGTGAATATATTTTAAAATTTAGTAGTTTAAACTCATTTTATCACCGTCAGATTGCAATCGAATTACTCTGTCAGATAGAATCAGTGCATATGCATGTGTATCATCAGGAATATTGGTTTTAAATTCTGCTTTAATTTTAATATCAATTGTAGTTTCCTTGATACGTTCATTTTGTCTGCTGATATCAAACACATAGATGGGATACAAATATTTAAAGTGTCTGTATTCGATAGCACAATTTTCATTAGGTACATAATCTATTAACATCTTATAAGCTGTAGCATAATTGTTAGAATCGAAATCAATCTGTAAATTGTGATCAGGGTATCGTTCATTATTCAGCTGAACATATGCATTCGTCAAGTTACAATGATCGAAAATTGCATTGTTTACAGCCTGTGAATTAGCTTTCTTAGTTTGGAACGCTAAAATTATATATCGAGGTCTTTGAGATCCTGAATTTGGAGTTAAAGTCCAATCTAAGAATTTCTGTTGAGAGTTTACAATTGTTTGTTCCAATTGTCTATTCAAATTAGGAATAGGTAATGTTATTTTATCCTTAATTTGACGATATAGCTTTATTTTATACTCATCAGACAGTTTGTAAGCTGGCATTTTCCAAATTAATTTTGTAATAGTAATTTTACCATCAACTACTTTATCTTGCTGGTTTGCATCTTTCTCATCTGATTTGAATATAGCATTAGAATTATCACCTCTTCTTAAAGTCAGAGCATGTTTCACTCCATAAATTACCTTCTTATAATTTTCACAAAATCCAAACACATGTTCAAGTGGGATAGCAGCGCTGAATTTCCCATTAGCTGAACTTAAGTAGTCATTTCGATCGCTAAATCCTTCGTTTGATTTTTCATTCTTCTTAGTATCGACGCTCCAGAAAAATATCATGTTTTCTTTAACATTTCGTGGATAGCTAACTAATCCTTTTAGAGTTGTTGTAATTCCAGGGTAACTATAACCTTCAATTTCTTCATCTCCAATTCTGTAAGAAACTCTATCAAACAAATGCATTAATCCATTGTTGATTATTGTTATTTTTTCATCTTTAAAATTATAATCACTTCCATTTTCTTTATTCAAAGCTCCTTCTATATATATAAAACTTTTACTAGGTAATAGAAACTGATCTTGATTCTGGATAATGATCTTGATATCATTATGTTCACGATTCAAATCAGTACCTATTTGTGGTTCATAGTTATGCGTTTCAATTTTTTCAATTGATTCATCAACTTTAATATTTTCATTTCATCTTAAAGAATCCATTTTTTAAAGATAATTTTATCAAATTATTTTAATTTCTAGACCTTAGGTGTAATCGAACAGTTACTTCTTCACCTCTAGTATTCAGAGCATGTCCATTTTGATCAGTAAGCCAAATTCTCAAATCATAGAGTAAAGGTTGATATATCGGTAGATAAATTGGTTTATTTGGATTTTCTACAATTTTATATCCTGGTGGGACGTTTGGGAAAAAGGAATATAAAATATTATGCAAAGAACCGTTGAGGTATGAGCCGTTAATTGCGCTACAATGAACGAGTATTGTGTTAACAGACATTATGTTCACTATATTTATACTTTCATGTTCTCCAACACCTTCTAAGATAATTTCTCCAAATCCTAACATTGTATTTAAAGATTTTTCTTTATTGAAAAATACTTTTAACGTAGATGAATGGAGAACTATGACGCATTTCAAAGTATTAGTATTTGCTTTGATTTCAATAAAGCCTGCCAATGTTTTTTGAATGAATTCGTTTATACTTTCTATTTCATAACATCCTGTTGGAATTGTAATTACATTTTCAACACCATTTAATTCATAATAAAATTTATTATTATTTTCATCAATGTTAGGAATAGAATGATACATATCTAACCCAACCAGTGCCATTTCGTGAAATTTATTTTTGTTCAATTCTATTGCTGGACTAAAGTTTACACTTATGTCACTTTTTCTTTCACTAATTACAATGCTTTGAGATTCCATTTTTTAAACAATAAATCATCAAACACCTTTACTTCAGCAGTATTTAATAGACCTTGCTTTAAAAGTTCATGTGTAAGTATTTGCAGTTCATTAAAAACTCCTGTATTTCCAGCGGTAAACGAACCGAACAATAACTGGTGTCTTTTTACAAGATCATTGATGTTAGATGGTAATACAATAATACCTGATCCTGAAACGTCTGAATCCTCTCTGTGAGGATGACGAGGAAGTATAGGAGAAGATGTACGAGAAGGTATAGGAGTAGGAGTTGGTCTAAAAGTAGACCTTAGTGACGGGTCGAAAATTGGTCTCTGACTTGTTGAAGGACTTTGGTATTGACTCAAAATTGAGGATTCTACTATGTTTGTGTTTCTTAAAGGATTTGGTTCAGGGCTTGATTCACGACTTGATTCACGACTTGATGGACTTGCTGATCTAATTGTTTCAACTGCAGCTTGAGCTTTTTTTCGTTGAGCTATTCGATAGAAGGGTTTGATAAATTTAGAATATTTCTCACCCCTATTTGCTTTTATGGTACCGTCATCCTTCAAATAAGCATCAGTTGAATACAGCATATCATAATAATTATTTTTATCTTCGTCCCTAAAATCAATAGGATTTTGCTTTGTTAATAATTCCCATAATCCAGTTGTGCCTTCGTATACTCTATCTCCAATTTTCAAATCATTACCTAGAATATCTACCTTTTTATTTCCTAGCATAACTTTACTTCCATCCCAACGAATGCCATAAGCTTTATCATACTCATTTCCAGGTTTCCATGCAAAACGCAAGAAATCCAATGCGATAGGCCCAACTACAGTGTTGGATTCAGAAGATGGCAAAGCTAGTTTCACAACAGGTTTTCCTTGGATAGATTCAAGTTTTTCATGAGGTATATCTTTTATTGCCAACCTAGTTTGTTTAGTTTCGTCAACAATTTTAGATAAAGGTTCAATCAATGGTTTGTAAACTTTTTTAACATCATGGTATAAATCTTGTTCGATTATTCTATCATTTGTGAATTGCTTTTTCAAACTCTTTGCTAAGTTTAGTAAATCTGATTTAGTTTTGATATCAATCAACGCCATTTTTTAAAGAGAAAAATTCAAAAAGACTTTAACTTAATATAAGTTCACTCTGAACTGACATTAAGTTCAGTTGCTGAGATCCATGAAGGTTCATCATAACCTTTCCACTTGACCAGAAGTTTTCCTTTACTCTTCTTGAGAATTTTCTCAATTGCATAAACATCACTAGTATATTTTGATAGTTCTTGTTCATAAAAACTTCCTTTTATTTCTTCACCATCCATATCTTTTAATCTATAAGTAATTGGTTCAGTAGACAGTATTTCGGATACAATGAATAACTCATTAGTGAAATTTGGCAAATAACCCTTCCGAAAGTCTTTCCGTTTCTTGCTTATTCTTACTCTATCCCCAATTTTGAGTTTCGGTGATGTGAAAGTTGGTTCGGTTGGAGGGAATAAGTTATCATAAACCTTTTTACTGTTCTTTTCCAGCGATGCTTGGTTAGGTGTCATTTTTATTGTTCTATGATAGCTATTATTGTAATTTTGCATTAAATCTTGTAAAACATTCACCCATTTTTTAGTTTTCATGTGTGTAAAATATTTCCACATTTTAGTTTTTAACGTCCTGTTGAAGCGTTCCACAACTTGAGCTTTGGTTTCATTTTCTGAACTAAACCACTGAATGTTATGTTTCTTGAATAGTTCTTGAGTGGATTTATTTGTAAACTCTAATCCTTTATCTGTCTGAACTTTAGAAGGAATTCGTATTTTAAATAGTTTTTGAAATGAAGTTTTGATTTCTTCACCTGTCTTCTTACTTATTGGAATCGCCCATGCATATTTACTGAAAATGTCAATTACTGTTAAAATGTAGTTTTTTCCTTGATCTTTATAGTTTTGCATGTCTACCAAATCAGCTTGCCATTGATCATCAATTTTTGATACCTTCACCCTTCTCGTTTTGAAATTATGTTTTATTGGTTTATGTAGAGTGTGAGTTTTTTGAGTTTCTAACCAATTTCGTACGAGAGTTGAAGATAAGCCGGATTTTTTAACAAGTTGATTCATTCCAGTATAACCAGTCTTTGGATTATAATATAAGTCATTCAAGATTTTATCGCTCACATCAGTGAGCGTGTTTAAAAGTTTTTTGTCGACGAGAGGCCCATTCCTGCCCAACTCTTCCCTGCCATAATTGCGTTAACTAATTTAGCATCTTGCCGAACGTATTCTGATTCATTTGGATCAGTTGCAATTTCAGCGGCTCTTTTTGCTAGAATATCATCAGCATGATTTCTTTCTTTCGTTGTTGGATGTTGTGAATAAAATATGTCATGATTCTTACAAGCCTGATCGAGTGAGTTAACTCCTCGATAACCTTCTTGAATTCGCTTCTGCACCTTAGTTCCTGGACCGCAAAATGAGTAGGTATGTTTATTGTTGAATGAACCGTTCGGGACTTGTTCAGATTGAATATTAGATGGTAATTTCAAATGCATTTCAGGTAATGGAAGTTTTCTAAGCAATGTATTTACAATACCCTTCCCAGTTTTTTCTTCATTAACTATTGATTTCAAATCACTCAAATACTGTTCATTTTCAACAGATAATAAATCTTGGTTATAGAAGTCATTATTGTTGTAGATAATCATTTTTTATACTTTATTTAATTAATATGTTGTATAGTGATTTAATGCTAGTGTGTTGATACCATCTGGTAATATATGTCGCTTGTCATCATTACCATTTAATGCAACCTTATTTATTTCTTTAGTATATAATTCATGGTTAACACTTTGGATATTATACATCGTTTTGTATATTGTTTCATTATTCAATGCTCTTTTATATTCATCCATTGTGATATTGTGCTCAGTTATGTTCTTACTTACCCCTTTTGCTTTCTTACTCACGGAATTTTTCGTCATGTAACAATATAGTTTTGCTCTGAGACCGACGAATTCTTCAATTGGTATTCCACACGTTTCGTCTTTCATTTTCCCAATTACTTTCATATTTTTAGTTGAATATAGGAAGTGTTCTTTAGAATAGTTTGATGTATCATACAAGTCTTTATTTCTTTCCATATCTTTGTACAAATCTTTTGTTTCGATATCATAACATAATGAATCTGTATCTGTAAACAACAACTTTGCCTTATTACCATATTTCTTTTTAATATGATTATAATGGAAATCATACATTAATGTTTTACTTGTATCCAATACAGATAACCCTACGTAGATTGGTTTATCAAATTTCAGTCTTTGTTTTTGCATATGACATGCTATCAAATTTTCTGAGAATATTTTAAAACTGGTAAAGTTTGGTTTATTTGCTAATTTAATTAATTCTTTCTCTGACTTTACCAAACACACATCTACTCTATTTCTAATATTTTCCATTGTTTTACCAAATACTGAATTGTTCATCAGCTTGTAGAAGTCTTTTTCAAATTCAGATTTAGCTTGCTGACGCATTCTTGTATTGATATCAATATATGATTTCATCCATGGACTTTCATCAAACTCTAATATTCTATGAATTTTCTCTAACTTCAAACCTAGGTCTAGATATTGTGTTAGAGATTTAAGATGTACAACATATTTTTCTCGTTTTCCAAGATGTGGAATTAATTTATATACATCGTTTACTTTGATATTTTCTGGAGCTAATGGTAAATCATTATGGAGAGCATGTAAGTCTTTCGGATAACTTAAATCAACTTCTAATATATAACCTTTATCTGCTTTGAGTTTCGACTTTGGATCTTTCCATTTAAAGTTACCTGTAGGTAATGATCGACACATAGCCCATCCGTAAAGATTATTTGCATCTATGTATGTGATAAAACTATTTGGCTTTCCTTTATCGAATGTTTCTGGAATATATGGATTGTTGGCCTTTGCATATCGTGTTGATATTGTAGAAATCCCACCTCTTATTCCTTTTTCGATGAATAGGAGCATATCAGGATCTTCAAACAAGTCCAATTCTATTTTTGTATGTTTCAGTAGAGCATCGAAAGACAATCCTGGAGCTGTAAAATAATGTGCTGGATCTAGAGAATAAGTTTTCATGCATGTTAGTCTAAATTCTTCAAATACTTCGGCTAGTAATAATGTATCGACTTTTAGATATAAATTATGGTAATCTTTGAATGTTGTACAATTAAAAGCTCTCCACACTTTGAGTGCATGCTGATATTCATCTTCTGAAATATTTTTATTATTTAATCTACTGTAGAATTCACTTTTAGCTGGTAAACTATTAACGTTCATTTTTTCATAACTATTTACATATTCATACGGATAAATACCTTTTTTGTTGATCAACTCTAATTGTTGTTCATTGAGAAAGAACTTCGACAATTCTTTGTGCTCAGATAAATTCTTCGAAAGTTTATCTAGAGATGAAGGTAAAAACCTGTAGCTGTCTAAGAACCGTAAGTCTCTGGTGATATCTTTAATTTTTCCTGTATGTTTACATACATAGGAATCTACTTTTATGGTTTGTGTAAAACTAATATATTCTTCATCTGTTTGTGGAATAACGTTCAACTTTCCGGATATATTTCCCAAGTCTTTCACGAACAAATGAGCATCGTAATTAGACAGATTGTGTAGAAACACAGGTATAAAATTAGGATTCCTAATTTTTAAATTACATTTTAAATGAGCTGGACCTCTATAATGACCTGTCAAATGATTGTGGTCTCTAACTTTATAGTTGTCTTCCGTAAATTCTCCGCCACATACATAGCATCTTGTGGCTTCTTTATATTTTTCGAATTCATCTGATGGTAAATAGATTTTCTTATTTATTTTCAACAGACTATAAATTCTCTTGGTTTCTTTTTCTAAATATTCTACAAACTTTTGGGAAGCATCTTTACCATTATATATTTCTAAACGGGAATATTCATCTGCTTCAGATTTTGTATAGCAACAGAATGAATTAGGATTGTGCTTCTGAATGTTCATGGTGTAACTTGAGTTTTGATTTGGTTGACACGTATCTATTTTTGTCAATGTTGATTCGAAGTCAGCATAAATTGTGAAAGGATGTCTAATTGTTTTTTGGTAATGTTTAAATTTCAATTTACCTCCTTCAAGCACATACTTTGTTGGAGTGTGAACTGAACAATCATTAATGTGGTTTGTTAATAAACATTCTTTTGTGAATGGCCATAAACAATATGGACAGACATGTTTTTTATGACCATCTTTAGTTTGCATAAATGGACTTAATGACTTCATTAATACATAATGACTTTTATTTTCATCTGTTAACAATAAAAGTGATATAACATCTTCATTTTTTACCTTTGTTATTCTCAGAGGACATAATTCTTTCAAGTAATTAAAGTTGTAAACATTTACTGACACATTATTGTTTCTCTCAAATTTATCGATATCTTTAAGTTTCACTGGAAATGTTATGTCTCTGAAATTTAACTTTTCAGCTTCAGTTTTTAATCTTTTAGATATTCTATTGCCGTTTTTTTCATCTCGGCAATAATATCTCGCAACACTCCACATAAAGCATTTATTATCGGTATTTTTAATATTAATTAGTTTATAAGTCGACTTTTGAAACTTTTCAGGTAATTCTATATAACTAGAACCTTTGATAGGCTTGTATTCAATAATTTTTACATTGAAGTCTAATAATTTATCTGTTATCCAGCCCGAGGAGTTTTTTGTATATTCTTCAACCTTTCTAATAGCTTCTTTATACAGATCATCAATGTTTGTAAAGTTTTTAGATATGTCTACAAACTTACCTGTATTCATCCATGCTGTTGAATATACTTTTTCATTTTTTTCTTTGTATTTATAAAATTGAACTAAAATTGCCAATTGTATCTTCATATTATCAAACTTTTGCTCTCTCAAAATTGATTTCACAACCGGGGTCATATTCCTCATGAAAACTGTCGGATCTATAACTGATATATCAGAGAACATATATTCCAGGCATTTTTCATTTATAGCACATTTTTTTCCTCTGAATTTACAGCCATAAACGTTTCTAAAATGCTTCTTTGATTTCTTATGCTGTTCTAGATTTTTTACTTCTACTTTACATATTTTACACACCTTTTTCTCAAAATATGAATCGGAAATTAATTCTTGATTTATGTTTTTAATATGCCTAGTAGATTTTAGATGTGTTTTTAGATCAGAGACATTTATATTACATATATTACAGAAATCTTTGTTTTCATCAAAATGCAGATCCGAGATTAATAGTTTACTCACGTTTTTATTGTGTTTCATGCTTTTCTCATGTCTTCTCAAGTTGATGATGTAAATATTACATATATTACAAAAATTGTTACATGAAGTCATCTTTACTGAAATTTTCTTTAAATTATTATGCCTTTTTGTATTCTTAGTATTAGATAGATGTGATACATTAAATGATTCCATTTTTAATAAATTATTTTCTCAGTATATTTTAAAAATTTCAATGTATTTATCCAATGTCAATTTTAAAGTATTCTGAAAATTTATATTAATCAAAATGAAAAGCAATATTCCATATGAAGTAATAGGTGCTCAAAAATTTGCAAACTCGATGTATTTACTTTATTTACAATCAAAGGTAGCTCATTCTCTCGTTATTGCCTAACGAGAGAACCAAATAAATAAACTTAATAAAATGGAAGATATTATTACAGATATTCAAAGAGAAGTTGTTCTCAATACTGCAAAAATAAATCAATTGCAATTAGATGTTGATCAAATTCAAAATGATGTCGAATTAAATAGGGAAGTTATAACTCAATTAGAGTCAGATATCATTCATCTTGAAACATTAATCAGTAACGATTCTTATGACACCAATGGTACCTTTTTCTCTCGTAATTGCCCAACGAGACAACCAATAAGAAAGAAAAATACATTGAAGAATTGAACTTAATGAAGTAGCAAATTTAAAAAACAATGTTTACAATTGCTACAAACAGAAAATAAATTTTGGAAAGTCAGTTGTATTTTATTAGTTAAATAAAATGGTGTATATGTGGAAAGACAGTAAAAGAAATAATCAAAAAAATCACTTCATTTTTCCTTCTCCTGGCTTGAGATGTCTCATCGTAGGGAGATCAAACTGTGGTAAAACTTCTTTATTAATAAAGCTTCTGTTAGAAAAATTTGTCGATTTTAATCATCTTTTTCTGTACAGTAAATCAATACATCAACCAGAATATAAACTGTTGAAGAATGCTTTTGATAAAGGCTATAACCAATCTGAAATAATTGAATTATTTGAAAAGGGCAATGGTAATATTGACGATTTCCTTGAGAATTTACCTATTAAAAGAAACTCAAAATCTAAAATTGAATATTTTCAAGATATGACAGCTATTCCCGATCCAAGTGACGTAGATTCAAAAAAGAAAAATCTTTTTATTTTCGACGATATAGCAACTGAAAGAGATCAAAGTCCAGCTGATAGCTTTTACACTAGAGGTAGACACAACAACTGCTGTTCAATCTACTTATCACAAAATTATTATTTATTACCGAGACAAACAATTAGAACAAATGCTAACGTTATAATTCTTTTTGGTTTAGACTCAACTGATATGAAGAACATTTACACAGATATCATATCTCAGGACATGCCCTTTGATGAATTTAAAGAGTTTTGTTCAAACACATACAAAGAACCATATAATTTTATCTTTATTAATAAAGACAGACATCCACTTCAAGGTAGGTACTTTCAAAACTTTGATAAATTATATATTCCTAAAAAATACTTCAGAGAATGGAATTATTCCTAAACATACTATTTATTGTTTTTGTTTATTAGACAAAATAATTATGTATAAAACTGATAACGGAGTTCTTTAAAGTGTGTGACGCTCTCTCCAGTTGGATCGTGACGTAGCTCCTCAAAAGGTGTATGACGCTCTCTCCAGTTGGTTCATGACGTAGCTCCTCAAAAGGTGTATGACGCTCTCTCCAGTTGGTTCATGACGTAGCTCCTCAAAAGGTGTATGACGCTCTCTCCAGTTGGTTCGTGACGTAGTTCCTCAATCGCTGTGTGACGCTCTCTCCAGTTGGATTGTGACGTAGCTCCTCAAAAGGTGTATGACGTAGAAACTCAATTAATTTAATCATCAGAAAACCACGCTATTTTTGAACGGCAAATCAGCTCTATTTCATCACTACATACGATGCACTCTTTTATTTTTGCAATGTTTTTCACAGTGAAATTGAAAGGTAATTCAAGTTTTACAGCGGATGGATACTCTTTCAGAAACTTATTTAACATTAAATAATTTTCAATAGTTCTAACTGACACTTTAAACATTACACCTACATAGTCTTTGTTCATATTAGGTTGACGTAACAACCAAGAATAAAGTTCACTCTTTATATAACATGGTATAAGTAACATCGACTTCACTTTATTTTCAGACGCTGTAAGCATATTGTTTGCACTCACGATTTCCTCTTCATTCACTGTCAGGTTTGGCTTTTGTAGCTTTGTATAGACATCGAAGTTTTCTGTCAAATTAATGTTAAAATCAGAAGAGGATGTGGTTTTCAGTTTATGCAGAGCATTATTAATTCTTATAAGTGTTTGGTCAACAGAAACACGCTGTTTACTTTTCATTCGCTTCGCGTGTGAGCTATCATATTTCTCTTTAATTGAGTATAACGCAGATGTAATTTCAGAAAGTTCATTCTTACTTAACTCAAACAATGCGTCAATAATACTATCTTTGCATTTAAAATGTTGTAGGAGGTTAGCCAGGTCAGGGTAGGTAATATCATTCATATTTCGTTTGTGAAACATCAACACCTCCTGGAAAGAAAAAGTGCTATAAAGTTTTCCAAAAATTTGACAAATAAGTATTACATTACATGATTGAAAATTGAGCACTAAAACTTCAATTTAAAACTTCATCAAAACTTCATTTTTAAAACTAAGCAATAAAACTTCAAAGTACTAGAAAGTTTTTCTCAAAAAATTGACATCAATAAATAGTTACATTCTTTGATTTTGATTCAACTTTTCTTCGCTTTCACATTCCGAATTCGTCTTGGTATTCTTCTTGCTTTTTACGTTTTGGAAGCGTCACTGTAAAGAGGAATAAATTTATCTTGAAGTACAGTTTAAAGTAATAAAAACCACTTACAAAAAATAATAAACAAGCATTCATTCGAGTGACATATAAAGTTCAATTAGAGGAGTATAATATCTGTACTAGTGTACACGGTCTGTCAAAATAATGGGATTAAATATTTTCCTTCAATAAGTCTTGCAGATTTGGATAACAAATCAATATATCCAATCTGATATTACCTATGATTAAAATATAATATTATTGTACTTTTGCTCTGGTGAAACTCATATCACAGATACGGTCATTAAGCATCCTTATGAGCGTGACAGAAATGGAAGATACGCATGACAAACAAATTTTTAAATAAATATGTAACTAAATACATAACAGGTATTTTTAGGTTAGTTTTAAAATTTCTTAAGAAGTACTATCACTTGACACAATAACGAAGCATATATATATCTGAGCATATATATTAGAATCAGGACATATACATATTTTTAGGTAAAAAATGCTTACTTGTACGGAGGCTGAGCTGTTACTGCGAGTCTCAGTCCCATGGCACTCTATTTATTCAGTAGGTCAACCTTCAAGCTCAAAAGTTTCACTGCTTAGAGGTCATAATCACCATAGAATCGTTCAGGGTGTGCCAGGGATAATAACCAACAATGATTACCTCTCAACATGCGATCTGAGCTGCAACCAGAAAGTGTGACGGTAATTACAGCTCGGTTTCCACCGAGCGCTCATACGTGCGTGCGCGCGGTCGCACAGCCAGCATTTGTAAAGGTCACGAGAAAGCGAGAGTGGCTGTTATTCCTGTATATAGAGATTCAAGTATTGTAAATAGTTTATTACGCTGATATAAAAAACAGATTAATATCGTTAGAGAATACTTTGAGACGAGAAACCGTTGAACCGTTGAACTAAAAAACATGGATTTCTAAAATGCTCCCGAACAGAGTACAATTAATTTCGTTTGTTAAAATACAGGTAGATTAAGAAAATTGAAATTTATATCTAAAAGATACTTGGTTGTTTGTGTAACTGATTTCTGGTTATAAAAAAGTCAAAAATTCATCAATGAATAAATATTTTTGAAATTGTTTCTTAAATAATTTCAATTTTAAGCTAATTGGGGTGAATTGTGCCCTGATTGGTAGTATCCTTACTACTAGTACTTTAAAAACATTTACTCTGAACGTTTCGAGCCTAAGCTCATTCTCAACAAAAAGTCTGCAAATAATATAATAAACAAGTTAGTACACCCAAAAATTACAGAAGCGCAGAATATAATCACAATAAAAACAAACAAACAAAAATAATAATAATTTATCGGTTGACTATTTTCAGAGGGTATGCACTCTGCATTTCGTTGAGGGAAGGTTTAAGTTTATGAATGAATAATGACTCTAAAATACGTAGGTCTAAGCTGGCGGTACAAGTATCTAATATTTTAAATTTGCTAATGTCAATTATCTGTTCACAGGAATTATTACTACAATGTTGTCTGATGCTAGAATGACTAGGAGAGGTAAGCAAGCGACCTGTTCGATGACTCCGACCTGCATGTTCAGCAACCCTGACGTAAAGTGCTCGGTGGGTGGAACCCACATACTGCGATGCGCAATGCGCACAACTGAAATTATAGACGAGGGAAGATCGCATGCCGGTCGGGAGCACATCTTTAAATCTAAAAAATGATCCAATGGTACGCTTGTTCACTAAAATAACACGAAAGGAAATGTCTGGGAAAAATTTAGTCAAAAGCATTAAAAGATCTTTTCTCAACTTTTCCGATTGATATCCAAAATATGGCAACACACAATAACTATAGTTTAGAGCTTGAAGACGAGATTTCGGAATAAATTTACTGTTCAGGAATTTATTAATGGCACGAAAAATAACAGAACGTGGATAACCATTAGCTGTAAAATAAGACTGCAAAAAAGTAAATTCCTTATGGAGGTCAGTGTAATTTGAACAAATATTATAGGCACGAGTAATAAGGGTGGAGATGCTATTCAGTTTGAATCTCTTGCAACAGAAACTAAAGTAACTTAGACCTAACCCGGAGAATGTTTGTTTTCTGTAGACCGAGGTTATGAATTTATTACCCGATCGGTGAACATTGACATCAAGATAATTTAATTGGCCATTATTTTCCAGATCTAAAGTGAATTTGATATTGGGATGCCTGGAATTGAAATATTGAAGAAAGGAATGGGCATCACATTTGTTTTTGAAAAGAACAAAAGTATCATCAATATAGCGCCTATAGAAAACTGGTTTGAATGAAGTTGGACATTGATTTAACCATTTCTGTTCGTGGTGACACATGAAAATGTTGGCGAAAGTAGGGCCTAATGGGAGACCCATACCCAACCCTTCTATTTGTTTATATATACGACCATTGAAAATAAAGAAAGAATTTCGCACACATAGTTCTAAAAGAGACCTAAAATAATTTTTCGTTAAACCTTCAGTTATAGGTTATAGGTTTTTAAACCTTCAGTTATAGGTTTAACGAAAAACCTATAACCTTCAGTTATAGGTTATAGGTTTTTAAACCTTCAGTTATAGGTTTAACGAAAAATTATTTTAGGTCTCTTTTAGAACTATGTGTGCGAAATTCTTTCTTTATTTTCAATGGTCGTATATATAAACAAATAGAAGGGTTGGGTATGGGTCTCCCATTAGGCCCTACTTTCGCCAACATTTTCATGTGTCACCACGAACAGAAATGGTTAAATCAATGTCCAACTTCATTCAAACCAGTTTTCTATAGGCGCTATATTGATGATACTTTTGTTCTTTTCAAAAACAAATGTGATGCCCATTCCTTTCTTCAATATTTCAATTCCAGGCATCCCAATATCAAATTCACTTTAGATCTGGAAAATAATGGCCAATTAAATTATCTTGATGTCAATGTTCACCGATCGGGTAATAAATTCATAACCTCGGTCTACAGAAAACAAACATTCTCCGGGTTAGGTCTAAGTTACTTTAGTTTCTGTTGCAAGAGATTCAAACTGAATAGCATCTCCACCCTTATTACTCGTGCCTATAATATTTGTTCAAATTACACTGACCTCCATAAGGAATTTACTTTTTTGCAGTCTTATTTTACAGCTAATGGTTATCCACGTTCTGTTATTTTTCGTGCCATTAATAAATTCCTGAACAGTAAATTTATTCCGAAATCTCGTCTTCAAGCTCTAAACTATAGTTATTGTGTGTTGCCATATTTTGGATATCAATCGGAAAAGTTGAGAAAAGATCTTTTAATGCTTTTGACTAAATTTTTCCCAGACATTTCCTTTCGTGTTATTTTAGTGAACAAGCGTACCATTGGATCATTTTTTAGATTTAAAGATGTGCTCCCGACCGGCATGCGATCTTCCCTCGTCTATAATTTCAGTTGTGCGCATTGCGCATCGCAGTATGTGGGTTCCACCCACCGAGCACTTTACGTCAGGGTTGCTGAACATGCAGGTCGGAGTCATCGAACAGGTCGCTTGCTTACCTCTCCTAGTCATTCTAGCATCAGACAACATTGTAGTAATAATTCCTGTGAACAGATAATTGACATTAGCAAATTTAAAATATTAGATACTTGTACCGCCAGCTTAGACCTACGTATTTTAGAGTCATTATTCATTCATAAACTTAAACCTTCCCTCAACGAAATGCAGAGTGCATACCCTCTGAAAATAGTCAACCGATAAATTATTATTATTTTTGTTTGTTTGTTTTTATTGTGATTATATTCTGCGCTTCTGTAATTTTTGGGTGTACTAACTTGTTTATTATATTATTTGCAGACTTTTTGTTGAGAATGAGCTTAGGCTCGAAACGTTCAGAGTAAATGTTTTTAAAGTACTTCTTCTCCATTTCTTTCATTGTGAATTTGCTTCGCAAAATCGATTTTCCTTTGTACATTCGAAATAACTATGGCGAAGAAGCTTATCGTCTTTACCACAAATTTCTCAATACATCTCGTAAATTGGAAAAATCCAAATTAGATTACAATTTTCTCTGTGAATGCAAGATCTACAACATCATGCCCAAATTTCTGCGCTTCAAGATGTACAAGAGGTCCCTCCATACAACCAACTTCTACAAATCCTGGCAGACCAGCCTCCTTTCTCGGGAGATCAACTTCAAGAAGAAGACCATGGCAAAGTTAACCACCGATCTATCTGAATGCCGCAGCAGAATCTTAGAAGCCTTTCCTGGAGTGACCCGTGCCGCGATCTATAGTGTTGTAATAGATAAAATGAAAAATTTTGTAATAGAAACTAAGAGAACTCACGATAGAAAACTGTGTAATTTAGGAATTTCTAGCCATCTTCAGCCCTGTGATCCAAACAAAGTTGTGCATAATTATAGTTCTTTTCCGTTAAGCAATCGTCTCAAATTCTTATTGGCATTTGGTCTAGATTTTTGCCTACCCGTTTACAAGATCAATTTTTATAAGTACTTCCTTAATTTTGAAAAATTGGCGTTAGCAATGCAGCACAAATTTCCTAACCAGACTAAAATTATTGACTTCACTGAACAATTGCAATCGCTCTCATTCAAATGCTTTTATGGCTTCAAACCTTTCAAAATTTTCCCGCCAATATTTTTGAAGACCGACATTTCAGAGCTGAAACAACTATCATCCAATCCGAACGTAATTGTAACAAAACCTGACAAAGGCCGTGCCGTCGTAATTCTGAACAAAACTAGTTATATTGAGCGCATGCAATCAATTATTTCTGATACGAGTAAATTCCTCCCAATTGCTGAGCCAATGCAAAAATACTCTTTGAAAATAGAAGATAAGGTGAACAACTTTTTGCACAAACTCAAAAATTTAAATTTATTGCAAGAAGACATTTATAAGAAACTAATTTGTTCAGGCACTGGCCCAGGTATTCTCTATGGATTACCAAAAATTCATAAACCTAACTTCGCAACTGCGTTACCATTCAGACCGATTTTCGCCGCTTATAATTGTGCTACCTACAATGTGTCACAATTTTTAGTTCCGTTGCTTAGCCATTTAACTCTAAATGATTTCACTGTTCAAAATTCTCATGACTTTGTACAAACTATATCTAGTCAACCTGACGCTGATAAGTATTTTATGGCTTCCCTTGACGTTGAGAATCTTTTTACCAATGTACCTCTTGACGAAACCATTGATATTTGCATTAATTCTCTGTTTTCTGTTCCGTCATCTTCAGTTATAGGTTTAACGAAAAATTATTTTAGGTCTCTTTTAGAACTATGTGTGCGAAATTCTTTCTTTATTTTCAATGGTCGTATATATAAACAAATAGAAGGGTTGGGTATGGGTCTCCCATTAGGCCCTACTTTCGCCAACATTTTCATGTGTCACCACGAACAGAAATGGTTAAATCAATGTCCAACTTCATTCAAACCAGTTTTCTATAGGCGCTATATTGATGATACTTTTGTTCTTTTCAAAAACAAATGTGATGCCCATTCCTTTCTTCAATATTTCAATTCCAGGCATCCCAATATCAAATTCACTTTAGATCTGGAAAATAATGGCCAATTAAATTATCTTGATGTCAATGTTCACCGATCGGGTAATAAATTCATAACCTCGGTCTACAGAAAACAAACATTCTCCGGGTTAGGTCTAAGTTACTTTAGTTTCTGTTGCAAGAGATTCAAACTGAATAGCATCTCCACCCTTATTACTCGTGCCTATAATATTTGTTCAAATTACACTGACCTCCATAAGGAATTTACTTTTTTGCAGTCTTATTTTACAGCTAATGGTTATCCACGTTCTGTTATTTTTCGTGCCATTAATAAATTCCTGAACAGTAAATTTATTCCGAAATCTCGTCTTCAAGCTCTAAACTATAGTTATTGTGTGTTGCCATATTTTGGATATCAATCGGAAAAGTTGAGAAAAGATCTTTTAATGCTTTTGACTAAATTTTTCCCAGACATTTCCTTTCGTGTTATTTTAGTGAACAAGCGTACCATTGGATCATTTTTTAGATTTAAAGATGTGCTCCCGACCGGCATGCGATCTTCCCTCGTCTATAATTTCAGTTGTGCGCATTGCGCATCGCAGTATGTGGGTTCCACCCACCGAGCACTTTACGTCAGGGTTGCTGAACATGCAGGTCGGAGTCATCGAACAGGTCGCTTGCTTACCTCTCCTAGTCATTCTAGCATCAGACAACATTGTAGTAATAATTCCTGTGAACAGATAATTGACATTAGCAAATTTAAAATATTAGATACTTGTACCGCCAGCTTAGACCTACGTATTTTAGAGTCATTATTCATTCATAAACTTAAACCTTCCCTCAACGAAATGCAGAGTGCATACCCTCTGAAAATAGTCAACCGATAAATTATTATTATTTTTGTTTGTTTGTTTTTATTGTGATTATATTCTGCGCTTCTGTAATTTTTGGGTGTACTAACTTGTTTATTATATTATTTGCAGACTTTTTGTTGAGAATGAGCTTAGGCTCGAAACGTTCAGAGTAAATGTTTTTAAAGTACTTCTTCTCCATTTCTTTCATTGTGAATTTGCTTCGCAAAATCGATTTTCCTTTGTACATTCGAAATAACTATGGCGAAGAAGCTTATCGTCTTTACCACAAATTTCTCAATACATCTCGTAAATTGGAAAAATCCAAATTAGATTACAATTTTCTCTGTGAATGCAAGATCTACAACATCATGCCCAAATTTCTGCGCTTCAAGCTGTACAAGAGGTCCCTCCATACAACCAACTTCTACAAATCCTGGCAGACCAGCCTCCTTTCTCGGGAGATCAACTTCAAGAAGAAGACCATGGCAAAGTTAACCACCGATCTATCTGAATGCCGCAGCAGAATCTTAGAAGCCTTTCCTGGAGTGACCCGTGCCGCGATCTATAGTGTTGTAAAAGATAAAATGAAAAATTTTGTAATAGAAACTAAGAGAACTCACGATAGAAAACTGTGTAATTTAGGAATTTCTAACCATCTTCAGCCCTGTGATCCAAACAAAGTTGTGCATAATTATAGTTCTTTTCCGTTAAGCAATCGTCTCAAATTCTTATTGGCATTTGGTCTAGATTTTTGCCTACCCGTTTACAAGATCAATTTTTATAAGTACTTCCTTAATTTTGAAAAATTGGCGTTAGCAATGCAGCACAAATTTCCTAACCAGACTAAAATTATTGACTTCACTGAACAATTGCAATCGCTCTCATTCAAATACTTTTATGGCTTCAAACCTTTCAAAATTTTCTCGCCAATATTTTTGAAGACCGACATTTCAGAGCTGAAACAACTATCATCCAATCCGAATGTAATTGTAACAAAACCTGACAAAGGCCGTGCCGTCGTAATTCTGAACAAAACTAGTTATATTGAGCCCATGCAATCAATTATTTCTGATACGAGTAAATTCCTCCCAATTGCTGAGCCAATGCAAAAATACTCTTTGAAAATAGAAGATAAGGTGAACAACTTTTTGCGCAAACTCAAAAATTTAAATTTATTGCAAGAAGACATTTATAAGAAACTAATTTGTTCAGGCACTGGCCCAGGTATTCTCTATGGATTACCAAAAATTCATAAACCTAACTTCGCAACTGCGTTACCATTCAGACCGATTTTCGCCGCTTATAATTGTGCTACCTACAATGTGTCAAAATTTTTAGTTCCGTTGCTTAGCCATTTAACTCTAAATGATTTCACTGTTCAAAATTCTCATGACTTTGTACAAACTATATCTAGTCAACCTGACGCTGATAAGTATTTTATGGCTTCCCTTGACGTTGAGAATCTTTTTACCAATGTACCTCTTGACGAAACCATTGATATTTGCATAAATTCTCTGTTTTCTGTTCCGTCATCTTCAGTTATAGGTTTAACGAAAAATTATTTTAGGTCTCTTTTAGAACTATGTGTGCGAAATTCTTTCTTTATTTTCAATGGTCGTATATATAAACAAATAGAAGGGTTGGGTATGGGTCTCCCATTAGGCCCTACTTTCGCCAACATTTTCATGTGTCACCACGAACAGAAATGGTTAAATCAATGTCCAACTTCATTCAAACCAGTTTCTATAGGCGCTATATTGATGATACTTTTGTTCTTTTCAAAAACAAATGTGATGCCCATTCCTTTCTTCAACATTTCAATTCCAGGCATCCCAATATCAAATTCACTTTAGATCTGGAAAATAATGGCCAATTAAATTATCTTGATGTCAATGTTCACCGATCGGGTAATAAATTCATAACCTCGGTCTACAGAAAACAAACATTCTCCGGGTTAGGTCTAAGTTACTTTAGTTTCTTTTGCAAGAGATTCAAACTGAATAGCATCTCCACCCTTATTACTCGTGCCTATAATATTTGTTCAAATTACACTGACCTCCATAAGGAATTTACTTTTTTGCAGTCTTATTTTACAGCTAATGGTTATCCACGTTCTGTTATTTTTCGTGCCATTAATAAATTCCTGAACAGTAAATTTATTCCGAAATCTCGTCTTCAAGCTCTAAACTATAGTTATTGTGTGTTGCCATATTTTGGATATCAATCGGAAAAGTTGAGAAAAGATCTTTTAATGCTTTTGACTAAATTTTTCCCAGACATTTCCTTTCGTGTTATTTTAGTGAACAAGCGTACCATTGGATCATTTTTTAGATTTAAAGATGTGCTCCCGACCGGCATGCGATCTTCCCTCGTCTATAATTTCAGTTGTGCGCATTGCGCATCGCAGTATGTGGGTTCCACCCACCGAGCACTTTACGTCAGGGTTGCTGAACATGCAGGTCGGAGTCATCGAACAGGTCGCTTGCTTACCTCTCCTAGTCATTCTAGCATCAGACAACATTGTAGTAATAATTCCTGTGAACAGATAATTGACATTAGCAAATTTAAAATATTAGATACTTGTACCGCCAGCTTAGACCTACGTATTTTAGAGTCATTATTCATTCATAAACTTAAACCTTCCCTCAACGAAATGCAGAGTGCATACCCTCTGAAAATAGTCAACCGATAAATTATTATTATTTTTGTTTGTTTGTTTTTATTGTGATTATATTCTGCGCTTCTGTAATTTTTGGGTGTACTAACTTGTTTATTATATTATTTGCAGACTTTTTGTTGAGAATGAGCTTAGGCTCGAAACGTTCAGAGTAAATGTTTTTAAAGTACTTCTTCTCCATTTCTTTCATTTACCTGTTTAATTATTCTTTCACGGGATCTCAACGTGTCACAAAAGCTTTTAACAAAATTGTCCCACCATCAGACATTTCACGGATTGGAAACGTACTGATAAATTCGTACAAAATTTACACATGATGAAAATTGTACATCTTACCTCCAATACTCAAATTCATGCCATTATAAGGCAAGGAACCACAATGTTTTTAAGAAGTACTTTTGTTTTGAACGGTGAAAAGATTCTTCTGTAATCTGTTTTCGAAAATGGCGGCTACACACAATATGTTTGCACAAATTAAATTCCTTAATTGAACTTAACATTTAATTTCCACTTGCTCTTAGCCACTCTTTAAAATATGCATGAGGATATTGGAAGTACTTGTTATCAGGTTGATCTCTAGAATTATTTTCACATTTGATGAATGAAAATTTTTTCGTTCTAATTGAAGACGCCATTCTTGCAGATACCAGCGCCAACGAACTGGTCGTGTTGTTGTTGTACAAGTTGTCGTACAGCTGACTCGATATTGTCACATATTGTCGCCAGAGGGCGCTTCTCTGTTTGATCTGTGTTTCTATTCGTTCTGGACCCGTGACGTCACCGTCCCCAGGGCTCTTTTAAGAAAAGACTTGAATGCTCCTACCTTATTATGTGTACCGTGGTCTGTACGTTAGAAACGATGCTTTCCAAGCATCCCAACGGGGCTCAAGGAAGTTTAATGCAGCAGGCGTGCGATAGTTATTAGACATGTTCATTCCGGGGCGCGCTCGAGTCAAAAGCTTGCCTCTGCCCTCCTTCTATCATGATCACCTGTGCTGCATGCCAGATACCGCCAGATTTTACACACAACTGTGATGAATGCCAGATACCGTCATTCTACAGATCATTCTCTATCGAAACTACATCTTTACTTAGATAAGAAAGCTAAAATATTACAAATTGTTCAATTAAATATTGCTCTCGTGATTTTCGTCACGATAACTTGTGAGAATATCTTTAGTATTTCATTCTTTTGCAGAAATGTAGATAATAGATACCTACTGACCGAACTCTAGAGACACTGAACGAACTACTTGGGGAGTCGGTAGCTAAAACACGCCTTTGAAGACTGTTGTTCGTTTTGTGTCACAATAGTACGTCGTCAAAAAATGTCAACAATATTGACATTCAAAAAGCTGTCGTTGCTTAGTAATAACATAATTAAGTTAATGTAACTGCTACCTGCTGTCTGATAATTATACATAGAAAATGCTAGTTCGTGCAGTATGTTTCAAAATCCAACCGCTGTTTCCATTCTATCACCTCCACCATCCCACACACCACCACCACCACCCCTGTACCTATGATGATGCCAGATACAGCCATTCTACACATCATTCTCCATCAAAACCACATGTTTATTTGGATAAAAAGACAAAAATAGTACGAATTGTGCAATTATATATTGCTGTCGTAATTTTCGTCATGATAAGTCGCGAGAATTTCATTAATATTCATACTTTTGCGGGAATAAAAATAACAGATATCAACTGAACGCGAAAATTTACTCTCCCCAGCAGGGTACTTCTAAAAACAATTTAAACAATTTAAACAATTTATTTACCACAGGTGATACAGAGGTAGAATGTTTCTTAAGTCTAGTACAATGGTTAAATTTGAGTATAGCTACCTGTGGGCCCGAACAAGTTCAGCGACTTCTAGGGCATCCTATCATCACGTTATTCTAAGGTGTACAATAATGTTTAACCTAGTTTACTTAACCTAGTTTTGCATTAGACTGATCATTGAGATAATTTACTCGATATTTTATGCTGTATTTTACAATATAGGTCAAATCGGCTATATTTAACAGTATGTTCGATAAAACGATTCAAGAGCAGACAGAAGAGCGGTTATGGTACCCAAAGCAAGTTACATTATTACATTATCATTATTTACATGTAGGAGGCAAGATTTGACATGGTGATCTTACACGTCTAGTATTTTGATAGGAAGTGAGACTCAAGATGTCTTTTGAATACTTTGTGCGAATTACATTTACGGATCTCCGCAGGTATAGAGTTCCAAGTTTTGGTTCCAACGAAGAGGATACTGTGTTGCGACCGGGCCTTCGAATAATAAGGAAGCATGAATTTACTTCGATTTCGGGTTAAATGGTCGTGATGACTAGTTTGCGCAGTCAATAATTGTCTTAGGCTATTGTCGCCATCATTTCTTAATGTTTTGTAAATGAAATTACAGATGGAGATTTTGTAGAGATCCGAAAGTTTAAGTATTTGTAAATTTCTGAAAGAATCATTTGTGTGAGCATTATATTCTAGGTTCTTTACTGCTCTGACAGCTCTTTTCTGCAAAGTAAAAATTTTGTTGGTTTTATTTTTATCAGTTCCGTTCCATGCTTCTATTCCGTATTGCAAGTATGGAGAAATGAGTGTTCGGTAAAGCATTTGTAAAGCTGTTTCAGGCAGAAAATTTTTAACTTTATTTAGGATTCCGATGGATTTTGATAATTTAGAACTGATATGAGTGATGTGCTCGTTGAAAGTCAGATGTTTATCTATTATGATGCCCAGCAACTTATATGAGTTGGTTTCTTAGATTTCACCTTCACCAATTTTAATGCATGGGAGAGATACATCTTTCTTGTATGAGAATGTAATATAATTTGTTTTATCAATATTAAGGCTTATTTTATTAGCTTTGAGCCACGATGAAACCTTATGAAGTTCATTATTTATACTCTCCACAATCATAGCGGGATTTTGGTTCGGAAGGACCGCAGAAAGCGTACTGTCATCTGCAAAAAGTATGAATTTGAAGAATGATGTAGATTTTACAATATCATTGATAAAAATAAGAAACAGGAGAGGCCCAAGAACAGATCCTTGTGGAACTCCATGGATAATTGTCTGTGGGTCTGATTTTGCGTCGTCAATGACAACGTATTGCTTCCGATTTGTTAGGTATGATCTGAACCAATCATGGGCAATCCCTCGAATGCCATAACAGTGTAGTTTCGAGAGTAGTATTTTATGGTCCACACAATCGAATGCTTTTCGAAAGTCAAGAAATACAGAGAGGACAGGCTTTCCTTCATCTATATTAGAATAGAGGAATTGTAAATGATTTAATATAGCCTGTGTTGTTTATTTTTTAGAGCGAAAGCCGTATTGTTTATCGTAAAGAAATGATTTTTGTTCAAAATAAGAGTACCCATTTTCATATACACAAATTTTTTGAATACTTTGCTAATAATTGGTAGTACGGAGATAAGTCGATAATTGTTTACACAGTTTTTTTCACCACTTTTAAAGATAGGGGTAACTCTAGCAACTTTTAGGGAGTTCGGGAAAGTGCCTAGTGAGAGAGACTGGTTAATAATATAATACAAAAATAATAATAATAATAATAATAATAAAAAATTCATCTGAGCGGGATTCGACATTAGAACTGATTAGAAATACTCTACATTTGTTTGATTCATCTGAGGTTAGGAAGGGTTTGCAGCGTTTCAAATTGAGATTAGGAAAAATTAAAACTAAATCTCAACTAGCAACCTTTCTTCACACTGCTGGCAGCACAATTTTTAACAAGAGGTCTCTGGGCAGGAAAATTGTTTGCCAACCGACAAGCGTGGCAAGGAGGAAGGTTCGGATCTCAAGAGGAAAGGCTGTATTAATGAGAGACGGGGAAATTTCCACTAAAAGGAAAAGGTGCCTAACCAAAGATATAAATGAAAACAAGCGTAATGCAAAAATTCAATAAATTACCTATAACTACCGTACTGTGTTCTCTCACTTCCCTTATATATTCTAAACACAAAGTGTTAACCACAGCCGGATATTAGGAAACACGTCTGGCATTTCAGAAATCTCACCAGCAGCCTCTGAAATTTTGGCCACGAGATCTTCCTCAAATTCATTCAACCCGTTTGTGCTTAACACTAGAACGGCCGCGCACACCGTCATACCTTCATGGGCCGTCCGGTCATTTTGACCGGGACAATGAAACTAGGATTTTCTAGTTTAATGAATGAGATTAAATTACCTTTAATTTTTTAGAGAAGAATACCATGGTTGAATATCAAAGTAAAATAATGATAATGATTGATTTATATATTTTTATAACCTTTCATTGTTAATATATTTTTAAAATTGTGGAGTTTTACGAGGCCCTTAAATATACTTAACATTGTATTCACTAATAGCATGACAATAAAACTAAACGTATGCAAGAAATAAAAAGCATTTAAAGAAACTTAAATAGAAATTGAAATTATCATCGCTTACTGCACTCTATACAGACCATAACGATGTTCTTATGAGCAGTGCACTTTCCACAAAGTTATTTCTTGCACGTATTACAGGTTTTCTTCGCCGTGTTGTGGCAAGGACCATTGAGTTATTTCATTTGACAATCTGTTCTCTTCTTGGAATTCGAACAGTCAGGAATGTCAGACTCTTGAATTGCACGATCCTCTATTTCACCACTTGTTTTTACTTCATTTGGTTTTTTATTCTGCAGAATTTCCATTATACGAGAAAAAAAATTCTCTGCGGCTAATCTTAACGTCTTTATCTGTTTTGTATAATACAAAGGCATTGATTGCAGCCAATTCCAAACATTGGACAAGCACTGCATTGGCCAAAAGTGAGAAGCAATCTTTGTTGAATACAATCGGGCCATTTAATCAATTATCTCTACTCCAAATTTTGTGTCATTGTACAAGGCAATAGATTCAGTTATCTTATTTTGTCAATCTAGAATTAAACATTTCTGTGCAGAGTACTAAGCGCGAGGACATTTTTCGAAGGTTTTTCTTGCTGTATAGTCAAAGTAGCTTTGTTGGATTGCAGTACTTATGATAAAAAAACTAGGTTCCATGCAGCTTGTTATTTCTATCCTTACTCGATTTACCGTACCAATTGTTTTCTTTTCTTCCAGCCTGACAGCAAGTTTCATGGATGTAAAAAGTTGTCAGTTGTTACATTTCACCCACAATTCAGAAAGGCTCCATGAGGGTCATTACAACGTGTTCAGACAAGGATTCATTTGAATTGCGATTAGGGTCTCTTCCTAAATGAGGGAATCCATTCAACTAATACTTAATTTTGCATCCACAGCAAGCCAAAACTTGACGCCAAATTTGTCAGGCTTACTAGCAATGTACTGGGTAAACGGATACCTAGCTTTAGTTACGAAAAGCTGATCATCGGTTATTATATTTTCATTTGGCCTGTACATAACTTCACATTTTTCAAGAAAACAGTTCCATACAGTTGAAAATAGCTCATATTTGTCTGTTTTCACTTTTTATGATCCTGATGTTCGTTCCTTTTTCATACCATTTTTATTGGAAATAAACAATTTTCTTTTTTTCTTTCTTCCTTTCTTCAAACCGTAAGTACTTCAAAAGCTCTTTGTACCTATTTCGCGGCATCAACTCAGCAATAATAGAAGGACCCCATTTCTTTGACCATGCCATATAAACTGGCTATCCCTTTGCTAGCACTCCATGAGCGTACATGACAGCAAGTAATGCGTACATTTCCAACGTTGAAACTTTCCAAATTGGATTTGAAAGTTTAGTTTGATCTTCAAAACCAGTACATTATCTAATGTGTTCAATGATGAAATTGTCAATTAGAAAAATATAAATGAGCTGAACTTGCTGTTAGGCGTATTTTTCAGTTTTAGAATGGTAATTGGACCAGGACATTTTTTCAAAACATTATGCTGAGCGCCGTGACCTCCAGTAGGAGCGATCTTACATCTCGTATGCACTCGCTATCCTGTAATACTACATGTCCGGTCGTTTTGACCGGACGGCCTTTTTAGGTACGATACCTAGCTTGAGTGTAATAAATTATTTGTAGAAGAATAATATTTTACAAAATTATACATTACACCATATTATTACAAGTCAAAATTTTTTAATACATTGCATCAAATAATGGCCGTGTAATAAATTCGTAAATTCTGAATTCCGGTCAAAATGAATGGACGGCCTTTCTAGAGTTAAAACTTTTAATCAAATATCACTTGAAGGAAATTTCATCATTGTACACTCCCGTACATTAGAATTGTTTATAACGTAAATTCAAACTAAATATGGCGAGTAATTGTATCATCCAATTTCATACTTTAAAACAAGAAACTGCTAATATTTCGAAAACCCAAAAGTGTCCTGGAAATTTCATAGAAAAAGAACTGTTCATCTGGCCATATTCTGCTTGTGAAATTGTGTACCTCGTGTAAAACATCATGCACAAACTAGCATTATCTCCGTACACTTATCAGCCAGCAGGTTGTAATTATATAAACTTAATATACCTGAACACGTCATTGGTTTGTTTTAATCGCAACCTCATCAGAAACTTAAAACGAAGGAAATTCCGATACAATTTATCATTTTCACTAAGAAAAGGTTTCGGAGTCCAGTTCCATCATCAGTTCATACGAAAAATAAAAGAATTACGTCTGAAATATAATATCGAAGAAAAATAAATTTTAGATATTATAAAATATCATGATAATATAAAAAATACAAAGTATGAGACGGACAAGAACAAAGAATAAAATACAGAAGCACAAAAAGAATACATGTGACTCATAAGTATGAACTAAAATTAGGCTGGTACTGCGAGGAATCTACCTATTCACTATTTGAAAAAGGTACGAACTGTCCATATTGTTCAAATGAGGGTTTCTCTTGAAGATATGCAAGAACTCTAACAAAAATTCTGAGGTCATACGGGGTTGAAGCTGAGTCTAAAATTTTGAAATAGGCTGGAGATGCATTATTAACTTAATTATGTAATAACTCAGCAACGACAGCTTTTTGAATGTAAATTTTGTTCACATTTTTTGACGACGAACTATTGTGACACAAAACGAACAACAGTCTTCATAGGTGTGTTTTAGCTACTGACTCTCCAAGTAGTTCGTTCAGTGTCTCTAGAGTTCGGTCAGAAGATATCTATTATTTATTTTTCCGGAAAAGAATTAAATACTAAAGGTATTCTCACAAAGTATGGTGATGAAAATTACGACAGCAATACGTAATTGCACAATTTGTAATATTTTAGTTTTCTTATCTAAGTAAAGATGTATTTTCGATAGAGAATGATCTGTAGAATGGCGGTATCTGGCATACATCCCAGGTGTATGCAAGATCTGGCGGTATCTGGCATGCAGCACAGGTGATCATGGTAGAAGGGGGGCAGAGGCAAGCTTATGACACGAGCGCTTCCGGGGCACCATGTACAGGTATTGGAGGTCGGCAATAACGATAATACAGAGCACGATATCAAAGGTCTGTGTATTAAGAGAGCCTCGTTACAAATGAACCTTATGTGGGGTTGACCGTTAAGCTAAACTATCTTCATATAAAACATGACTAATAAAAGTTACTCCTAGGCGAACACCGCACACTATCCAAAGTCTGACCTTTCCGACAATGCTGACACAGCAACTTTCATTCATGGATTATTCTGATACATTCAATTACAAGGCATGGCACATGGGATACTCATATTCAGTGGTGGGCACGATAACGAAAAAACGCTTTGCGATAACCGATAAATCGATAACGAAAACCTTATCGGCGATAACCGATAATCGATAATTGGCATAAATTTATCGCCGATAATCGATAACCGATAAATCGATAAATCCAAAATTCCGGTACTAGCGATAAATTAGTATTTTAAATGAAAAAAATGATCGAAATGTTTTTTTTATCTTTATCTTTGAAAACAGAAAAATCTTAGAAAAAATAGAAGTCTTTGAAAACTTTTAGAAAAAAATAAATGTTTATCCTGTCTACTAATATAAACTGCGGTTTAAAGTAAAATAACTAAATTTGGACGAGGTCCTGCAGCATGTTCCCTTTCATAACCATAAGAATGTTGAAGTTTTCATCAGAGAGGCATCGTAAATAACACTTAGAATCTAAAACTGAATCCGCATTGACGCGTCTTATTCTTAAAATGAAAAGCAAGGCGAAAATCGCTGTACGAATTGCCATTTTATTAGTACAAATAGTAAAGTCTAAATGAATAAAATTGAACGTTTCGAACTAAGCAGTTCATCTTCAGCAAAGAAAAGAATTCTGCGACAAAACAAAACGAAAATGAGTAAATTGAAACTACACTATGCAAAAGAATACTACAACATATACAGAAAAATAGTCGTAGATCTAAAACTAAAATATAAATTATTATTATTATTATTATATAAGAAAGTTTTAGCCTCCCTTAACTGCACGAAAAAGATGTTCTAAGAGAGGAAGAAGGAAGGCACTATTTAGTATGGAGTTGAGGGAACGCGGAATCTATGCACAAGGTGCACAGAAACAGGAAGCTAAGAAAGAAGTTCATGAAACAAGAAAAAGTTGAAGAAAAAAGTAGTAGGTGCTGAAACACAGGACAGCAGTGAACCGAATAAAGATGGTCCGTAACAAAAAAAACTATTCTATTTCAACAAAAAAGAAGCCTACCAAAACTTTAGCTCAGGCCCTCACATAGTCCCCCTGGGAGCGCTAATTTCCACTAAAATATAAAACAAAACAAAAATCAAAAAACCTAAACTAATGATCATGTATTTGCAACGAGAAGAGGAAAAGCACTTTGAGTATCATTTAGGAAAAGCACTTTGAGTCTGAGCTTAAAAATGTATTGCGAATCGAGGATGCGTAAATCAATCATATGAGGGGCACCTGCAAGGATTTTAAAGTGATTTACGGAAACAGGGACGTTACAGTTTTCCGCATGGGATCGAACAGAGGACAGTGGAGGAGAACCAAGTGAACGACCGGATCTACAGCTGCGCCCAGCGTGCTCGGCTACTCTGGACATAAGAGTACGACAGGTGGAATCTATGTACTGTGATTCACAACGTGAACAACTAAACTGGTAAACCACAGAGGAGCACATAGCAGTGGGCAGCTTGTCCTTAAAGCGGAAAAGGGAACCGCTTGCGAAATTGTTGACTAGAATAGAATGAATTTTGAGGTGTGGAACAAACTTGCTGATTAGGAGTTGAACCTCCTGATTTAACTTAATAGATTGATGGCCAAAGAAGGTAAGCTTTAAGAAAAACTTCTGTTGATCACATGTTTGGAGTGCCGGCGTTTGATCATAAATTTTGGACAAAAATTTACCAATGTGTTTATCGATAGTAAACAAAGGAAAACCATTTTTAAGAAAAAATTGTCGTAAAAGGTCAAATTCTTGATGCAAAATTCGAAAGTTAGAACAAGCTTTAAACGCTCTATGGATGAGAGTTCGAATGTCGCAGAGTTTAAAACGGGTCGCACAGAAACTAAAATAACTAGAACCTAAACCCGAGAAAGTGCCTTTCCTATGAACAGAACATTGGAAAGTATTATCAATTCTACTAACATTGACGTCCAGAAGCGGTAAGAACCATTCGAGAACCATTTTTTTCCAGAACTATTTTTTTCAAAAATTTACAAATACTCAAACTTTCGGATCTGTACAAAATCTCCATCTGTCATTTCATTTACAAAACATTAAAAAATGATGGCGACAATAGCCTAAGACAATTATTGACTGCTCAAACTGGTCATCATGACCATTTAACCCGAAATAGAAGTAAATTCATGCTTCCTTATTGTTCAAAGGCCCGGTCGCAACACAGTATCCTCTTCGTTGGAACCAAAACTTGGAACTTTATACCTGCGGAGATCCGTAAATGTAATTCGTACAAAGTATTCAAAAGACATCTTGAGTCTCACTTCCTCTCAGGATCCTAGTCGTGTAAGATCACCTTGTCAAATCTTGCCTCCTACATGTAACTAACGATAATGTAATAATGTAACTTGCCTTGGGTACCATAACCGCTCTTCTGTCTGCTCTTGAATCGTTTTATCGAACATGCTGTTAAATATAGCCGATTTGACCTATATTGTAAAATACAGCATAAAATATCGAGTTAATTATCTCAATGATCAGTCTAATGCGAAACTAGGTTAAGTGAACTAGGTTAAACATTATTGTACACCTTAGAATAACGTGATGATAGGATGCCCTACAAGTCGCTGAACTTGTTCGGGCCCACAGGTAGCTATACTCAAATTTGACCATTGTACTAGACTTAAGAAACATTCTACGTCTGTATCACCTGTGGTAAATAAATAAATAAATAAATAAATTGTAAGCGGCTGTTCGTTTCGTCTTCCTTGGTAAAATTAATATTCTTATGACGAGAATTCAAATAGTTGAGAAAAAGGTCCGCATGAGATCTCTTTGAGTAGAACAAATGTATCGTCTACATACCTTCTGTAAAAAACCGGTTTGAAAAGATTAGGAAAGTCATTTAACCAGCTTTCCTCATGATGGGACATAAAAATATTGGCGAAAGTTGGACCGAGAGGTAAACCCATGCCCAGTCCGTCTACCTGCTGGTAATATTTGTTGTTGAAGATGAAAAAGGAATTGAAAACAGCCAGTTCTAACAGTTTCTGCGATCCTAAGGGAAAACCTCATAAATACCAAACAATCTGAGAATAATTTGGCTAAACAGATTTCAATGGTTTCAATCAACGGAACATTTGTAAACAAACTATGTACGTCAAACGAAGCCATGAACAGGTCATCAGTGTTATCAAAGTCTGATAAGCTTTCTACGAAAGATCTTGAGTTGTTAACGGTATAAGAATTCGTAGTAAGGGGGTTTTAAGATTGGAACAAAAAATTTAGCTAGGTTAAAACTCGGGGTGTTAAACGCTGAAAAATTGGCTTAAACTGAAAGTTAGTGGAGAAATCTGGATTATGTATTTTGGGCAGACCATACAAAGTACCGGGTCCTGAGCCCGTCGCACGGAGTCAGGTGTAATCCTCTTTAGAAAGAGAACCCTCACTCTTTAAACGTAGTAAATATTATTTATTTTATCCCCGATGCGCATAGAAAATTTCTGTATTGGCTCTGTAATTTCTTTAAATTTTCGATCCCCTGACAAAATATTATTCATGCTCTCAATGTACCCAACCCTATCAACCAAGACCGCACCTTTACCCTTATCAGGCCTAGAAACAATAATATCCTTATTAGAAGCCAGATTCTTCAAAAGTTATATATCGTTATTAGAAAAATGGCAGAGAAAATCTTGAAAGATTTAAAATTACAAAAATATTTATGGGCCACATTCCGGAGTTGACTAGAAAATGGTACAAAATTTAAACACTGGACGGACTTTAACTGAGCAAAAACTTCTTAAAACTCAGGTAATAGGAAAAGAAGTTTACCTTATACACAGACAAGCAAAATTCCAGACCGAAGGCTAGTAACCGGCAAACTCTATCAGGGACATGTAAAGAACTATAGTTGAAAATAACATTTTTTAGGATCAACTGGTTCCAGCCTGTTCTCAATACCCAAATCCTGAAGTTTCCTATTGTAGGTAGCGATTGTTGCACACTCGAAATTCTTATTGATTGATTCCACATAGCGCTTGACAAGGACACAATCAAGCGGCGAGAAAGAAGATAAAGACTCTGTGCAATCGTCTAGCTTCGTCGTAAGGTTGCAAACAGTCTTCTTCTTGTTCTTCATTTCACGGAGTAGAAGTTTGGACTGCCAGGAACGGTAAAACGCTGCCGTCTGCAGAGATCTTCGGTACAGCCGGAAGCGCAAAATTTCGGAAATATATTGTAAATCTTCCAGGATGTCAGGAACTTTACGTCTAATCTAGCTTTTGTTAATTTCTTGATTGTATTTTGGTAACTCCGTAAAATTCGAAAGCCATTTTCACCGTATCGTTCTCTAAAACTGAATGAATAACACTTAGAATTATACGCCAATATCAATTGAAGGCTCGAAATTTGAGTTTTGCCTTCATATTTATAGGTCAATAATTTGATGCTCGAGTGAATTCCAATTCCTTCCTTGTTGAGGATAGTAGTGTTGAACGAAGAATTAAACACAATTAGTTTCCTCTTCAAGGTTCACAAGGTTTTATTTAGCAACATTTAGCAGTTAGTTACTCATAAATTACTCGTAAATTAGTTTCAAATTATTGTGAGAATGGTCTGCAACAAGAAAAAGGTACAACAGATTTAGCTAGAAGTATTTCGAAGCAATAATACCAAATATCAATAGGAATGGCTATTTCATTATATTACAATTGTATTAATTCTAGTTTGGGAAGACCGTGACGCGGTCTTCCAACGACTGGATTGCAGTGAAAGCGTCAGAGCGCCAATGGACTAACTCAAACTTATTCTACAAAGGCAACTCTAACTCTAAGAAACGCGGAGCGTGGTAACATCAATAATACCACAAAATGGCCCTAGTGGAGCTAGTCTAGCTCCACTAGGGTCACTGGTTACCTCCTTATCACTGTCACTAAGTTCCTCTATATCACTCATATTATCAATTAATTAATATAATGCAAGTTTGACCTGAAACAAGACGGACTTAAATGCACATGCAACGATCAGAGGAGCTAAATACGAACTGAATATGTGTCGTCACGGTCTCACCCACAGGGTCGCCAGATGTCCCAGTCCACATGAGGCCACTCTTATGATCAAAAAGGCCACAAAAGAGGCCAACCTTATTACACCATAACACGTACATCCTACACGTGTAGTTCCTGTCCCGAACTCGTCCCGCCCCGTCATGTCGAATCCCAGCGGGAAAAACTGAAATTATCGATTATCGATAGTTTGGAACCAAAAGTATCGGCGATACCAATATATCGATAACTCGTGAAAAAATTATCGGATAACCGATAACCCAAAATCGTTATCGCGATAACGCCCAGCTTTGCTCATGTTATCTTATAGTTCGCAAAGGACAGAGTGCAACAGAAAACGAGTTACCAATTACTTTAAATTGAATTCACAGCCATTCAAAATTACTCATTTTCTTTTAATGTTACTGGCCATATTTTCTGTTACATTTTTATTCTAGTAACCTACTTCATTCGTTCCAGTACGTGTGCTCACCACACTGACCCACTGAACGACAACGAGAGCCCAAATGCACCAAAGACTTTCACAATCTTTGTCTACCAATGGTCAAAAAATTCCCGGAACAAACCTCTGCCTCCTTGCCGCCACCACTCGTATAAGTATCGCCAGAAAAAAATTCATTACCGCTGCCTTTCACTCTACAATCATTCACGCTAATTGTTGCTCTCCACAGAAATCAAAGAATTTAGTCCGAAACATTGCATATTTTCCTGATAGAAAATAAAGATACTCCCAATAAATGCCTTCTAAGTTGATATACTTGCTTGCCTATAGAACAAATCAGGTAATGCATTATAATCCAATTTGAATCCCCTGGTGATCATCTCACGTCGCAAAGCGTAACAAAGAAGTATAACATACTATGTAACCAGCAGAAGTCAAATTGCATACTGAAAATGGTACGCTGAAGCTATTAACGCATTATAATAAAATTTATGACATCATAGTTAATAAAAGCCACTCACGTGTTCCTCCCACCTACAATTCTTGACGTAATAAAAAACCTGTCTACGCCCACAGGTGGCTGAAAGAAAAATCTCCTAAATTAGAATCCGTGCACAGCAAACAGCTATTTGAAAATTCTATCTTTTATTGTATCTTCATGAAATGTATTCAGTGGAGGGCAATATTTATTTAAAAATTTCCAATAGAGGCTTCGAGTGGGTTAAGCTCAATAGTTTCCCAGCATGGCTTATGGAAATCGTGTTGGAGCGAAAGGAGAATTAGTAAAGTTAAGGTTTACATTTATTAGAAAAAGTTAAAAATACTTAAACTCGCTTTCTGCCTCCTACTTCTAAAAACCTCTAGGAAGATAACAAAAAAGAAAAAATCGCCTAGATTCAGGGCACTAGGATACAAATCGAATAAATAGTGGATTAAGCATACATGGGGCTTACTATCCACATTACTACTAGGAGTGATTTGTTAAAAAATATAATGGACAACAGTCCCACGGTCCCGAAAAGTACACGGAAGTTAGAGGATCCTTTCCATCCGGATCAGGAACACTGTGAAACGTGTCCTGAGGACACGTTTCGAATAACGGCACATAGTGCCAATAGACATACCTAGTAGATTACGGCCATTGGCGTGAGATCCTTCTTCTGCCCATGTCACTCCCGCGCCGAAGCTCCACGCTGGCCCATGCTGGTCAGAGCTCTAGCAGCAACGCATGACAGCGATGGTCATCCGTAACATATCTTGACAGGTCGGCGGATGCGTCATACCGACAATTTCGTTAAATGAAGACAAAATAAATAAGGATCCGTGATTGCGTGCGTACTGATACACTGCAGTGACGGCAGGATGAGGCCGAAAAACACCCAAGCAAATATTTTTCTCTTAGGTCAACTTTGAAGGCGGACATTTACAAATATTAAAGGGTGAACTACTTAGGTATGTGCATGATTTTACGATTGGAAAAATTTTACATGTATGTTTTGTAAGAGAATTGTACAATGTTTCCACCGCAACCAATTCCATAAATTAAACATTCAATATTTACTCTGCAAATCTGCATGAACCGAAAAAATATTCAGCATCTCCAGCCAAAATTCCCATTTAGTTAAGATCTTTCCTTTACCGGGTTATCAAATCACTTATATCAATCAACGTCTTTGGCTGCAATAGCACTTGTTTCAGAAGATGAAATACTTGTAAAAATCTTGTTGAATTTAGAAAATTAATTATTGATAAAAAATTCTCTATTCCTACTCTTTACTGATAAAGCTGAATCCGTAGATTTATGCATTTAGAAAACAATAATCAATCCAGCTGTCAACAGTGCAAACGGCTCTAAACTATAGTAAGGCACTAAAATGATGCTTCAAGCGGTTTGAGTAGCATCTTAGATGATTAGCATATGACTTGAAACTCCACCAATGCTAAGAATCACACGCCCATCAGCAATTTATATCTATTTCCCCGTGACTTAACTCAGTTTGCACCTACAATAGTCTCAGAATTAAATCAGTTAGAAATACTAAGACAAAAGCAAAATAGCTTACTATGCACAATCTCAGCACATCTTGCTAGGAAACGCCAACTTTTTTACTCCGAGTGCTCTCAATTCAAAAAATTAAAATGTGAATTAATTGTGTTACTGGAAATACATGAGAAGGATATTTAAGTGAGACAGCATACACGATGAAATTCAGCTCGCACAAAGTTACTCAAAAATGTTCTACGTGATATCCCTTGCACTTGAAGCAAGAGGGAGAAAAATTTAACTTCACCAGCATAAGCTTTCCTTGGGCACGGGAAAATATCAAACTTAACAGGCACCAACTAAGCTAAGACGGCTTCTATCAAGATGAGGCATTAATTATGTTGCTATAGTTCTGTCTCTACACTTGAACGTCTATCTACTGCCAGTAGGAGGTGGAAAATTGCTTAACCAAATTATCGTTGAGACGATTCACCCTGATAAAATTATAATCGCACTGGTATTTATCCTGAAGTTGTGCTGCACTGCGGTGACTAAAAAATTTTTTCATATCCTTTCCCCTGACTAAATAAAATAGGCTCAATATTGAATTTTGTCCATCAAAACTGGTGTTAAAATCAAAATGAGAGGAAAATATTTATGCTTAAGCTACTCAATCGTAATGGCGAAACGAGTTATGTATGGCCGACGCCATAGATTTTCGCTGCATTTAAAAATTAATCACAGTGTAACATACAGCTTTACATGTTATCTAATCCAGCACACTTCAACGAACCAACTTCGAAACTTTGCCACTCCAAACTTGTGTTATGTGCAAGCTGCTGCTACACTTCTACGCCTCAAAAAATCGAATTTTATGGCACCAAACCATACAATGTACTTGCAGACCCAAACGGCATATCCTGACGGAAAGACTCAGACCGCAAGCTGGCAGCTGTTGCTTGACTGTGCTCTAGACCCAAAATTTACTGTAAATTTGGGTGTAACCTTTGCAGTTCGCGTGAAAATTCAGTACAAAAAACTCTCTTCATCATTGAACAATTATTTGACTAGCTTTGGAGCCCTTCTTTGAGAGATGGTCATGAAAATTTAGGCATCTGAAAATTCCAAGGAAAATTTTTTTCTCGTGCTGATCAAGGCACTGATCGGTACGCAGCACATAATTACCGTAGATATTTTAGGTTCTTGCGAAACAGATGTAGCTGTAGTCTCTGACCTCGATAGAGGGATTGAAACCTCGATAGTCGAATGGGAAAAGAAAATTAAAGATAGGAAAATTTCACAGAAGGAGGCAGGACACAACCGGCTGGAAAATAGAAATTGCAGGAAATAGCATTTGTGTGCGTTTGCGCAACCACCTCCGTAACCTTTAATCAGCATGGGGCAATGAAACTTTAATTGGTACATTCAAACACAATATATTTAGCATTACGAATTGGACACATGAGTTTAGGTGTGTGACTGACGACACAGCTAATATTGACTGAAATGGCACACAAAATGTGCTTAAAATATAATGCAAATATAAAGTGTACGCTTGAATTACCGATATAAAAAATGTATTATGAAATGGCACACAAAGACGAGAGAAATTCACAGTGCGAATTACACTGCTCTGCGTCAAAAGTGTTCCTGAGGGTTTTTTAGGTGGTTCTATATGAAATTTGTCTCCTATATCCAAATCAAGCATTCATATGGCTCAATCAGGTCTAGTTTTTAAGATTCAGACCAAGCTCCCTAGGACCCTAGTTAGCGTTAAGGCCCTATTACACGGGGCAACAATTGCTCCAAAAAGCATCAACAGATGCTTCTGAGAGCAACGGACTGCAGTTGCTGGGCGAGTTTTCGTTTTCGCGCTTGTTCAAAAATCTGGTGCCGAGTCGTGCACCAGGCTGCACCTCAGAGCGACGGAGCAGTGCTCGACTGAGCGTCGTAGAGTGAGGATGTCTGCAACACCGTCTCCGTCTGGTTCACTATGGTCTCGATCAGCCATACAATTGATAATAGAAGCCTTTCATCAATGTCCTATGCTATGAAACACCGCCTCCTACTGAGCCAACGTAAACTCGGTCCACCATTTAATAGAAAGTCGAAGGATTTAACACTTTGACTGCGGCAACTAGGCATTAAGTTCACCACCAAACTCAAATTTCAAGTCAATTATAGTAAACTATTTTGAAAATACCAAACATGAAATAGATCGTGCATGTATTTAGTTTTGATTGAATATTTATGAAAATTGAGTTTGCGACTATTGGTCGGTCAGCAGCATTATGAAAATTTTCTCCGTGTACCACCGGTGACGAACGTCGCAGTCAAAGTGTAATAAATGGCGCAGTGTCCTATAATATGGAATGCTAATAAGTCTTATATAAGCAATTAAGTATCATTTTAGGCATATAGTTAGTCGTAATTTCTGTACAAAATGAAGCAGAATATCGCCCTTTACCATACATTCGTGACGTTTCATTTTCAAATGCTGTAACTTTTCCATACATTGGAATGTCTATCAGGTAGTATTTTATGATAAATAAAGTGGTCAGAAAGTTGAAAAAGAATTATCCAAAGGTTTATAAGTTTTAACAGTTTAGCTGAATATGATGTAACTATCGAAGCGATAAAAAAGTAGAATAACATTACTAACTGCCACAAAAGTATCAGGAAAAAGAAGAATGACTCTATGAAGTCAGGTAACTGAATGTGCATTGATTTTTAATTTCTTATCATAAGTAGCGGGACGGATGCGATCTGAAGGAGCTGACCGAACGCCTCGAGGATCGTTTCCTCAAAAGCATTTCGCTGACGGATGCACATGCGGAACTGGCTGCAATCAAAATGAACCGGGGCACAATCGAGGATTTCGCTTCGCGACTGGAGACCTCTTCGGCTGCCTTGGCGCATGTGATCAAGGAGTTGCAAGACACAGCATCTCGCGACAAGCTCTTGGCGAATGTGTTTGTCAATGGTCTCGACCCGGCATTGAAAAGGACAATGGCAACCTACGAACCAAAAAAGCTCGCAGATTGTGTCAAAATGGCACAGAAATGCGAACGAATGCTGGAAGATGAAAAGCAGCGCAGGCACATCTGCGCTATAGAAGAAGTAGAAGCAGCCCCAACCCGGCCACCACCTAGGTGCTGGTCGTGCAACCAAGTGGGCCATTTTTCTCGAGAGTGTCGCAACCCAGCGGTGATTCCGAGGCAAAATACATTTGCCCAGAACGTACAGCGAAGAACCATGAACTGCTTCAATTGTGGCCAAGCCGGCCATATAGCGAGACAATGAAGGGCACAGTGGCCGGCACAAAATCAAGCCCAGCAGAGCCGACAGTTAGGCGAGTCACAAGGCTCGAACCACGCAGCCCATCGGAGTTTCAATGTGGATAATAACACACCGTGGCGATACGCACAAGGCCCACCGAATAGAAAAAACTAGAAATGCTGTCGACACACACGAGGCCAAACCGATCATGCAGGTAAAAATCAACGAACAAGACTGCGAAGCATTCCTGGACACCGGATCAGTTTGCTGTCTAATAAGGCCTGAAATGGCAGGAAGAATTGTGTCGGCAGGATCAGGTACAGTAAGAATAAAGACGGCCAAGCTAAAGTTAAGTACAGTAAGTGGCGCAGAAATAGATGTGCGGGGCAGAATTGCGCTGAACATTAAGATAGGAGGTAAGAATTATGTGCATGATGTAATAGTGGCTCAAGTCGGAAATTATCCAGGAGACATACTTGTAGGGCTCGATTTACTCCAGCGCATAGGTAAGGTGACGCTGGACATGACCAGTAGATATGGTAGTAGAGTGATCGTGAACGGTTATTCGTATGCATTTAAGGACGGTAAGTATGCCGGAGAGTCGATCAATTTGATCAGACAAAGAAAAAAGGTAAGTATGCGAAAGTCTGAGGTCGCGGCGGTGCTACCAACAGTGAGCAGTGACGATGGTGAGTATGGTGTAACCGACGAGCTACCCGAGGCGGAAGTACCAAGCCTAGAGCATCTGCACACGCAGAAGCGTGAGAGTTTGTTAGCGCTCATCGGTAAGTATGCGCCAGCCATTTCTCAGCATGAGCAAGATTTAGGACGATGTGACTTGCTCCCACATCGAATTGACACCAGGAACGCAGCGCCAATTGCTACGAAACAATGGCCTCTGCCCCAAGCAACACGCGCAGCAATCGAAGAACAAGTACAAAATATGCTAAAAATGGACGTAATTGAGCCATCAGCAAGCGCGTGGACATCTCCGGTGCTCCTCATCAAAAAGAAGGACGGCACGCATAGGTTTTGCGTTGATTTTCGATGAATTAATGAAGTCACGCTCGCAGATAAATACCCAATGCCACGGATCGAGCAAATTTTGGAGTCCCTTGGAGGCGCATGCTACTTCTCAGCAATAGACTTGAAGTCAGGCTACTGGCAGATCCCTGTCGCGGAAGCAGACCGCGACAAGACAGCATTTGCTACTGAGTCGGCTCAATATCGCTTCAAGCGAATGCCGTTCGGATTAACTACAGCTCCGGCCACATTCCAGCGTTTAGTCAATCGAGTATTAGAGCCGGTGATAGGAAAAACGAGCTACGTTTTCATAGACGACGTAGTGGTATTTTCGAAGACGTTTGAGGATCACATCGCTCATTTGGAAGAAGTTCTCGCTCTCCTTCAGAAGTCAGGACTAAAAATTTCACTGAAAAAGTGCAGCTTTGCCAAACCATCCATCAAATATTTGGGTCGCGTTATCTCGAAGGACGGAATTCAAGTTGACCAAAGGAAAATCACGGCCATTCGCGAGTTGTTACCACCGAAGAAACCGAAAGATGTACGAAGAATTTTGGGAATGGCAGGCTACTATCGAAGACACATACCAAATTTCTCAGAGCGCGTCGCACTTTTGACGGCTTTGACTAAGAAGTGTGCCAAGTTTGTGTGGACGAACGAACATCAGGCCGCATTCGACGCGCTCAAATCGGCTCTAGCTGAAGTGCCGGTGTTGGGTTACCCAAATTTCGAGCGACCGTTCAGGCTGCATGCCGACGCCAGTGATGTCACTCTGGGAGGAGTACTGACGCAAGAAAAGGACGGCCTGGATCACCCGATAGCATACTATTCACGGAAATTTACACCGGCAGAGACCCGGTATAGTACCACCGAAAAGGAAGCATTAGCTATTGTGGAAAACGTCCGCCATTTTGCTAGATATCTCTACGGCCGAAAATTCCAGATCCTGACGGATCACCAACCACTGCGATATTTGTTTCAATATAAAGCGACAGTCCCACGTATCGCCCGCTGGGCAGTGCTACTGTCGCAGTTCGAATATGAAATTTCGTATAGGCCCGGCAAGGAGAATGTGATTCCAGATACGCTCTCACGTGGAGTGGCAGCCGTCCGCCCGACCGTGACGGAAGCGCTGGACCCGTACGAGGTTTTCTGTGCGGAAAAGGTAGGTATGGAGCAGCGCAAAGCACAGCACTGGGCCAAGGTCATCAACGCATTGGAAGGAAAAGGCGAAATGGTGACAGATCCGAGCCAGTATAAGGATTTCGTGCTAGAAAAAAACTGTCTTTTCTACCTGGAAGTTAAAGACAATGGAGACATTCGCAAACGTGCAGTGATTCCCGAATCCCTAATAAAGCCCGCGTTAATAATGTCGCACGATACGCGTATTTACGGACATTTCGGAGCAAAAAAGACCCTCCACCGTGCTAGAGAACTATTCTTTTGGCCAAATATGGCACGACACGTGCAAGAGCACGTGAAAAATTGCACGACGTGTCAGAAGCGAAGTCCCCACGGGGGCCTCAAAGCAAAAATAGGCGAATTACCGCCAGTCTCACGACCACTAGAAAGGGTGGGGATTGATCTCATTGGAGAGCTGACACAGTCCCAGGCAGGACATCGATATATTCTGACGATCGTGTGCCACTTCTCTAGATACGTGCAGACGTACCCACTGCGCAATAAAAAGAGCGAGACCGTGGCGCGGGCGTTCATGGATTACGTATGCCGGTATGGCTGTCCGGAACACATCGTGTCGGATCGAGGTACTGAGTTTACTGCCCAAAATTTCCAAGAAATGTGCCGCATTTTGAAGTCCAAGTTGCATTTCACCACGGCCTTCCATCCAGCCAGTAACGGTATGACAGAAGCATTCAACAAATTGCTGAAGACGACGCTGTCAGCCACCGTAGAGAAGGATCTCACATCATGGGACGAGCAGCTACCTTTTGCCACGCTCGCTCTAAACTGTTCGTATCATACCTCGGTAGACAATACGCCATATTATTTGTTTCACGGACGCGACGCTCCCTTGCCACTGTCTGATATTCTGAAGCCCAGGATACTAAACTATGCTTTGGAGGAAGATTTTCCTCACGCCGCTTTTGCCAGGTTGCAAATTGCGTTCGAAAACGCGATGTCAGCAAGCCAAAATGCACATGACAAGAATGTGAGATATCAGCGCGTGAGAGATAAGGAACTTAGAGTCGGCGATTGCGTATTCCTACGGAATACAGCAGGAAGAAACAAGGCGATGGGTAAATTCCGACCTAATTGGTTAGGCCCGTACAGGATTCAGGCCCTTCCAACACCGATGAACGTTGTAATACGACAAGTCCACGGCCGCCGGCATGAGATAACGGTCCACAGAAATAGACTTAAGCCCGCGTCATTTCTGCCAGAGGAGGCAGTAGTAATACAAGACGAGGGTCCTCGAAGCAATGGGAGGAGCGTCGAGCACGTCACCGGAGTACCTCACGAAGAGAGCGACTCGGAAAGCAGCGATGACGAAATCTACGTAACAAGGCCTGAAGCACCCTCACCCCTACCCACCCCGGCAGCTATGCGTCCTTACGCTCTAAGATCGGCCGATCCGGTAGAGGAGTAGAGGAGAAGATTACATAAGCAAAACTACTATGTAACAAGTAGAGAGTAGATAAGCTTGCTAATCTACTCTTCCTTACAGAATAATCTAGCGAATAAGTAGTAGATAAGCTCACTAATCTAATTTCTTTCAGAATAGCTTAACAAGAACTATGTAGAAGTACAAATATAAGAGCAGTAGTACGATCGAGCGTTAACTGCTATGTAGGTAATTTCTTGGGAATGCGATCAGCCAACATGAACGACTGTGCTCAGAGCTTGAGAGCGCGACTCAGGACGAAAGTCATAAAATCGACAGAGGCACAAAGATGAGCTCAACCGCAGGAAGCAAGTGCGACGCTCAGAAAGGAGGCTTGGGATACGAGTAGAGATTCGGCAGACGAATAATTATAAGAGCGTACTGGGCAAATTATATCGTTGTTGGCTGCGCATTTTGAATGACGAGAATAAAACTTAGATATAATGACTTCACATCGAAATAGGAATTTGATTGCTGGTCAATTGTTTGAGATGTGTAAGGAATGAAGAGAGATTTCGAAGGAAACTAGCCGTCTAGGCAGAGATATAATTAGACAGTATTAAAATCTAAGTATAGCACAGCCGCAGCAGATGTTTTCCTTCACATAATACGGCCAGTAGGGGTACGGCTCTTTAGTCCTCTCATAACTAGTAGGATTACAACAACCAATGAGAGGACGAAATTTTTTTTTCGAGTAGCCTGAGAAATAACTAGTTATAAGCACTAATAAACCATTGCCTTTCAGGTGTAGGTTTGAAGAGTCAGCAACTTGGATGGGAAATAGATATATCCTTCTCGTAATCGTTTTGTTTAGGGTGAAAAATTCCCTGTGAAGTAATTTTCTTTGATCGTCGGGGGGGGGGGGGGGGGGAAATTTAAGAAATTAAATTTTTTTTATTGCTTCTAAATGACGTTTTAAAAAGAGAAATAGGCACAATGCAGGCGCAAAAAGAGAGAAACCTGAGCCTGTCATGAGCTGATTGGAGCAGATAATAAGATCTCGTATAGCAGAACTCCTGAGAGTTAGGTAGAATTCTTATCGAGACATCAGATTAAATTAAAGATGTCCATTACGGACCTAGCATAATCTTTAACATTACGGTTCCTTAATAATAACGTAGCTTAATGTGGAAAGGCAAGCTGGACGCGCACTCACGAGGTAGAGACTCGAGGCGTGAAACTTCGGGACAATGGAGCTACAATAGGTCATAAAAGTTAAAGGCACTGCATTGCGGAGACGCATGTAACCCGAGAGAGAGCCGACTCAAGATAGAGGAGGCAGGCTGAACAAAGAGAAACGCACAGCGATGCGTTTGAGAGGCTAACTACGAGATCTTTGGGAGAATGAAATGAATAGCAAGGGCAATAAAGGCCGAGCAGTAATAAAGGTTGAAGGCTCCTGTGCTGGGAAATCCAGAGTGTGAACGACATTGAGCAGTCGCCGGAGCTGAAATATTTGATGATAAATTGTGCTAAGGCAGATTTTGAAGATTTTCAGGAAGGCGATGAGCGAGCGAGATGTTGGCATGTACGCGGTACCGAAAGAGCACCACAGCGGCCTCCAACGGAGACGGACCGGAACTGCGGTCGACGTAAGAGAGATGGAGAGGCATTCATCAATGGTAAGATCGGGAACACTCCTGCGCGTAGGAAACACGTGCGTGAACTGTGGAGAGTGTTATAAATATCTGGTCTGCTGACGAGCGTGATAAGGGAGATTACGGGAAGCATGACAGAGGGATTTTGAGGCCTGTCCAGAGGCATGTGCGCAATGCTTGAGGCATCGCAGCTGTTACCCGATACCATGAGATTTTGGAGGTTAAAAGATAATCATGTGCGACTTATAGATAAAACATACATGCATACGAAGGGACGCCTTACGTATTGCACCCATACGAAAGTCAGGCTTGCTTCTCACGAGAGATTAGCAGATGCCATTCAGTAAAGAAAAAAAAAATCAGTCAGATGACACGGAAATAGTCCTAGCTAAGAACATCCCATTTCTCATCATCTAATCATAAGGACCTGCACCACGAAGTGACGGAAGGATGAAAGAATGTGTGTGTGTTGTCAGAGTGTGTGCGGTTTCGTGTGCTATTTCGGGTGCAGGAATAGGTGCGGTATCATGTGGCAGGAGTGTACTCGTAGCCATTCAAGTCCGTTTAGGACTGTTTAGACTCATAAAAATCATATATCATTCATGTAATACGCGCTCTCCTTATGAGGCGAAGAGAGGAAAATTTGAAAGAATTGGCTCTATATTGATGTCTAACCCATGTAACAAGGAATTAATGCCCGACCGTGTGCCGTAGGAAACGGTGACGTACATGCATCGAGGGCGGAGACGGAGGCCGAGGGAGGTGGTGCGCCAGCTCGGAACCTACGTCGCAGCGCGCCACTACGAGGTGGCATTGTGGCTACCCGACGGAAGTCTGGCGAGCGTCTCGTCCGAGACGGACTGGGCGCGGGCGGCCGCGACCCTGGAGGGGCGCGCACTCGTCGTCCACTTCGTCCCGAAGCCGGACAAACGCCTGACCGAGGCGACCCTCAGCGGCTTGCTGCAGCACCTAGTTGTGCCCCGGGACGGCGGAGAGATCGAGGCCAGGACCGCGTACACGCGAATCTCCTCGGCTTAGGTCTTTCCCTACTATCTATGGAAGGAGACACTGCGAGGGAAAGAATTTATCTTCATAATAGAAGTCTAAAAAGGATCCCACTGGAAGCAGACGACGACAATTCCGGAGGCTGAAGAGCTCGCCTCCACAGTCCCGAGGGATGCCAATATTATATTAAATTGATGATGCACGTCCGAGCGAGTTGTGGTCGCCGTTCGTTTTTCTTTTGTGTTGTTGTATTGTAATTTGGTGTCCTGTTGTACAAGGTCGTGAGTCGGGTCGGAAATAAAATCGTGGCCAGAACATAAATAAAAAGAAAATTTATAGTCACAAATTTTCTTGCGTAACATAGGGGAGGATGTAGAGCCTGGAGTTAGCCGTTAGCGTCGCAGAGCGAAATTTATATAATTGATGTTAAGACTGGATCTTATATGACACGGGTAGTAAATTTAATGCCGGCTTTCGTGCTATGGTCTTGGGAAAGATATAAACGGGACATTCCCAGAAGAGAAATCCTCACCATATTAAATCTGATAATTCGACGCTCAGGCCTAGGCAACCACATTGTCGTAAAAGTGAGAGAATACCGTGGCTGGCTACACCACGCACTCGGGGCCCGAAGCCGGCGACGAACCTTTATTTAATTGGCCATGGCGGGAGGCGGTGAAGGACCCTGGGACCAACCCCTCCCCACCAGCCGTACCCCCGGTTGTGTGGGGGAAGGGGGAGGCTCAGGACCTTGCCCGCCCCTCGTTACCCCGCTGGTGCGGCGACCACCCTCCCCTTCGGGAGGGGGGAGCGCTGCCCAGGCGAGTTATGTCGGAGGAGTAGAGATCACTAGACGGCGGGCCGTAGTTGAGAACGGACATCGGGTTGTCGGGCTTGAGGCGGGAGACGGTCACGCCGGTTTTTACGCACTTAGAATAGTGCAGTTACTCGCGAGGCAGTGTTTTAAATTTATACTTGAACATTAGAAACGGTGGCTGTTTATACGTTGGCAAGGTCAACAGCACTCGAGTTGTTTTGAGGGCGCATGATTTCAAGCGTCTGCTATACGCTCAATTGGCTCGACCCTTTCGGTGGCTTGTACATTCTTGGCTCGACAAATGTTCTGGATTTAAAATATTGTTACACCTGTTGTCGCGTTTATCGGGAAAATCCCTCGAAAGATACTGGAGAGTTGATGTGTCCGGGCGCTCCGAATTTGTAAAAGTTGTTGTTACCCCGTGTACTCTTGCAACCCTTACTTGCCTTTCCATAATATAAGTACAAAGCTGTGGCCTCGTATATTTCCCTCTCTCTCTCGTCACTGGCACCTGAAACATGTGCCCGACCCTCAGCCATCGCTACCTATAAAGAATAGTTCACGTTTAGTTCTCGCATCATAATTAATTCATATCACTATATATTAGTCCCGGGAACCCCCGGGTGGTGGCAGCCTAAACATATCATAATCATTGATAATAATTAACTTATATTTAACGTAACGCCATGCCGACTGAGTCTGTCAGAAAAGAAACAGAGGTGTAAAATTGAAAACTCATAAATATAGAGAGCGGAAGAAAATACCCGCGAGAATGTACGGTAATAATGAACTAAGAGAACTCATAAATATAGAGAGCGGAAGAAAATACCCGCTAGAATAGACAGTAATAATGAACTAAGAGAACTCATAAATCTCGAGAGCGGAAGAAAATACCCGCAAACCGTAAGAACATTCAGGAGCAAAGCGTGCCACAACGCTATTGACAGACAACAACGCGAAAGTCTTTTTGGGAACGCAGAAGAGAAGTCTAACGCCGATTGCCGTAACTCAAAGTCGAAGTGAGGAAGTGCTGATTGAAATGTCCATGAAAAGCGAGGGCGCAACTTAGATTTGACAGTGCTTCACCTGTTCTTAAGAAAGTGCAGTCTAGTTTTTGGAGAACAAACTTGAAGAATGAGAGCCTCAGCTAAGCATTTCTTTACTTTTATGGTGGAGACGAGGAAAAAAATATGACCGGGTGTTCCGACCCTTTCAGTATCCGGTCGAAAACTACGCGAATGGGGTTCGGGAGTGACGAGCAGCAACGTGATTTATAGTTTATTGGTACTTCAGAGTCGATACAGGCTTGGTAGTTGGCAAGAATCAGAGAGATCAGACGATAGGTGCTAGTACAAGTCTTCTACAATGCATCTGTGATCTATACAGGTGCTTCCTCGACGGTAACGCGTCTGCTACTGGACAGTGATGACTCTATCTAATGTGATCTCTACGGCAGCGCACCACCAATGAACGCCGACGTCTCTCGCCGATCCTATTTATATGCCTGGCGGGCGCACATCTAGGACCCCCCACGCACAAAAATTTTTTATTACAATAAAAATATTTTTAAAACGTCAATCAATCGTAGGTGTGAAGTCCGTGAACAACGGACAAGTGAACAACGTATTCGCATAAATTGAGTTATCGATAAACCAAAATGAAACAAATCGTAATTATATACCTGAACGTTGCATCGACTCGAGCATCTTCGCGAACATGGTTAAAATGAAATACGTAAAACACAAGCTTGGAAATACCAACTTAATATTAATTCATGAGTAAATATAAAAACATCCGCTTACATCTCTGGTGAAACAGTAACATCCAGCAAAACACGAGTTCTTCGGCAAGGCAATTTCGGAAAATTTATAATCATCAAAACTATTGCCTCGTAGGTAACGAAAAATGATACAGAAAAGTTGAGTTGATATTAAATAAAGCATCATTAAAGTTTTCACCAAAAAGAAACATTCAAAATATCGTCTGCGTTACCGTAGACTTGAAATTAGAAGTTAGTGTTATAGCCAAACATTTTTTTTTTTTTTTTCACCATTAGTAAAACAACCAATCAGAATAAACAGAGTACCGTAGACTCGTAAAACTTAATGCTATCGGTAACATAGCGATATAGAACGTGGAGTAAGATATAAGATAATTCGTAACAAAATCGAAGACACACTAGTTTAGAACATCGAATATGAATATGAAAATCGGTTTCGCACTCTGCAAAAATAAAAGGAAAATCACTAAACAATTTCAATTTATCGTAATTCAATAGTAATAACATGTGAACAAAGTCCAAAATTCTTGAACTACTCTGAATTTATAATTACCATATTTTAAGTTACTAAATTTATTAAACCACGTTTTCAACACTATGTCCACGGTAAAGTATAAAGTATTAACACCATATTAAACCTTTAAAGTGAGTTACTCTCTTCAAGTCACTGCGCGCGAAGGTAAACTCTTTCAGTAATCTCTTGACTGCGCGCGAAGGTAAATTTCAGTAATCTCTTCGCTGTATGCGAAGCTTAGCTGCCGCCAAGGCCATCGATGTTTGTTGACAGTTGCAGGGCGCCAGCCTGTCGCAGCCGGACTCCGCACTGCATAGTGCGTACCCCGTCACGTGTGACTGCGTGACTCGGCTGTAATCGCTGTGCTTCCTTGCTGGCACAGCAGCATGAATCGCGTTACAGATGTCATGTTACCGCTCGCACACGCTCGAACTGAAATTGGAATTCAATACAAAAACGATTAGCATGGCTAAAGCGCAAACTTTCGTACATGAATGCACAAATAAAGTGAAATGACAAACAAAAGTAGCTTCCTCATTAGCATCCAAGAATCTTCCAGTAACATAATTGCTAAACTAATAAAACGACTAAATTTCGCATTTACATTTAATCTTCGTTGCAGACATTCAAATTTCTCATTAAGGCACATTCATTTCAACTACACTGCCTAGCATTGTTGTCAAACAATCTGCGGCAGATTCGAGGCAGTTCTCGCGGTTGCACACTCGCACTCTCGTGTCGACATCTCCACGATTACCGCTCAGTTTATCAACTCTAGCTGACGGCTTGATGAGCACAGCTCTTGATGTCGCAACAACAGTATGACAACATCCTAAGCTCAACATCTCTTCTGAAGGTGTTTCGCAACAAAATATTTCCTAAAGCAAGACATACATATATCATGAAAGAACTCATAGAATGCTCTTATGGAATTCAAAACTAAAAACTGTTAATTAACCGTTTCTATCGTGAGCAAAACTGGGGCATTTTCAGCCTCGATGCACAATGAAAAAATAAATTTCTGCAAGGTCATCAATGTTTCTTGCAACGACAGATCATAATCAATAATCACGTACTGCTTTTGCACAAGAAAATTACGTATTATTATACTGTACTTGTTGAACTGTTACACTGTGAACGGTTACTTTACGTTTCACTTATCGCGTTACGTTAATGCCTCAATCAAAAAGGTTAAATACTAAAGCATATACGAGGTTAACATGAAGCATAAGCAAATACAACAAAAAGAATGATTGAACACGTAAGGACATACTTTTACAGTACGTACACAAAAAGTTGTCAATGCAAAATTCCATATTGACGTTAAATACTCTAAATTTTAATCGTTCAATCAATTGTAAATTATCCCGTAGAAACCTTGGGTGACTTGACGATAAATTTTACATTCTTTTGCGTTTGATTAATTTCAAATTACACAACATAAAACTATGCTGAGTATGAAATTCGGGTAGGCTTGCAAAAATGACTTTTATGATGCACTAGATCGTTTCAACGTGCTCAAAAATTATTAACTGAAGGATTATTAAATGAAGCCTCTCTCATTGACAAATGACTATGAAGTAAATTAAATTTTACTCTCACACTGAATTAGTGTGGACTCTCACGTCCAAAACACATCTAATTCATGACTATCCACCAGTCACACCAGTCACTAAAAAATGTTTTAACAACATTAACAACAATAATGACATTTGTGGCACTTTACCATAATCTTTAATGGTCACTATCATAACTAGTTACCTAGTCATATACTGCTTCACAGTATTACTACCTTCACAGTATTACCAACATTACTGCCTCGTGCCAATACTAACGCGTACGAAATGCTGAGCACAGCTCTCGGCCTTGCGCCGGCGTACAAAAAAAAACATCTGCCTCTGCATCAAGCAAAAGAAAACATCACACTCACTCGTGTGCGCTGCAGTGCAGCTGCACTGGTAACTTTACTCGATACTCTTTACCAGTGATACTTGATACTCGATACTCGTTACTCTTTAACTTATTACCAGACAACCACGTGTGGTTAATTAACGGGCATCTATCGCCTCTCATTATTATTCGCCAGCACAATGACAACCGCAATCTACAATGCTAAACTCTGATCATCATGGTATCAATGGCATTAATTCCTAGTTCATCAACACGAATATCGTTACAACAATGCCTCGGTTCTACAGATACTACCCCAACGTCTTTACCAGAGATGGCATTGAAACTTTCACCACAACACTGTCGACCCTGGGTAGATTCGCATTACCGGGAACATCGCAAACATTCGCTTCTCTAAAGCTTACTCACTTAATTGTCTGCGCGAATTCATTTCTACTTCAATACTTTGACCTCGCTGATAGAATTACCTGGTACTAATTTGCCTTTTCCCAGATAACCCCACAGCATTTCTGTCTCGGGGTTATTCGCTGCCCCACAGCATTTCTGTCTCGGGGTTATTCGCTGCCCCACAGCATTTATTGCTAGGCTATCTAGTTGCCTTCCGCCATTTTCTAGGCTCTCTATACCGTAGCAAATATTACTCCTTACGCCTCCTCTGGGCAACCACGTCTGTCATCAGACACTCTGCATTATTTACGGTATTCAAAAATATTTCATTCTTACTTTAACCGTGCTATCCGTGCACATCAGGTATCATCAGAATATCATCCACGATATTTTATCTCACTCGGAAGAGTATCTTTACTCCTTCCTACTTATATTTATCCTTAATTCTCGACATTTTTAACGAGGGAATCTTCAGACATGTTTAACACATCAACTCTCTCGACATTTTTAACGAGGGAATCTTCAGCACCAGAATTCTCCTCGGGTTCACAGGGATTTGTCGCCGTAGAGTCATACTTAGTTATTGTAGTTTCATTTTTACCATCGACGTTATTTCCATCGAAAATGAAATCTTCTCCGCTGCTTACGCTAAAAAATCATTGCCACTGTTAGTTTGGTAAGTTTCTACCTGGCCTTTTTCTGACATACGAGTTTTATACTGTCCTCGCGCACGGACACGATTCGGTCTGCCTGGTCTGTTTAGATAGTCTCTTCTGGACCTACAATCTCTTGCGTAGTGTCCTAACTTATTACAACGAAAACAAGCTACATCACGCAGTGAATGCTCGGTGGCTGTCTGAGATGAACCTGGTTTGTACCAATCAGTCGGTTTCCTAGCCACGACGGTTGCCGACTCGCCTTGTCCTTGACAGACACATACACATGATTGTAACAATTCGAGCAACGCTTCGCTTCAGCTGTTTCTAATGCTTGGACTTCGAGAGTTCCTAACAAAAATAATCCTATATTCATAAACCTCCAATTTCCATTAAAAGAAGAATGTTCTACACACAATAAAATTTTCTACATGCAAATGATAATATTCTACACACAATAAAATTTTCACTCACATTTTCTGTGGACTTAAACCAGGCTAATGTTAATCCAGCACACAAGTCAAAAGCAAACTCGTGAATGTCGGCAGCAACTGAACAGATCAAGCCGCTCCAGCCTTCTCTTATATGCTAGAGCACAATGGCCCGTGAACAATAGCAACAACTTCCTTTAATTGTTCTGGAGAACAATGGACTACCTCTCCACACAACGTTTCCGCGAAGACGCTCGCTCTCTCACTACAGGGAATCTTGCTCACTGCGCTTTCGCAATGTCTAGGCTGCTCGCTCTCGCCGCTACCCGGAATCAGCCTGCGCTTGCAATGCTTTACTGCTTAACTTCCTACTCATTAACTTTATAACGATGATGTATAATCATTAATTTGAGCGCATGCTTATTTTTAATTTGCAAGCAACATTATCGGCGTACACTTAACTTAATATTTTGGCGATGCGTAGATCTCGTAGTTCTTCTCGTTGCAGATGACGGTGCGTAGATGCGTAGATCTCGTCGACAAACCAGGTTGTTGGTTTGGACCCTCACTTCATCTTCTCCTTTGAGTAGCGTGTAAATTTTTCTCCCTCGAAGTGTTTCTTTCTCGAAGAGTTTCTTGGAAAGCACTTCGATTTTTTGCGCTGACGTCTTTCTTCCTTTTCTCGATGCTCTGAAGTAATGTGATGACTGTGCGACGTTACGTTACTCCAAACAGGGTGACACTCCTCACATTTAAAATCACGGATCAGCAGAACTGAAGATCAATTCTTGATATCTTCTTCTTCAATGGGGCAATGTGGCAATGTGGCAATGTGGATATCTTTAATGTGGCATCCCCATACTGTGGCCACCAGAAATGTTCCGACCCTTTCAGTATCCGGTCGAAAACTACGCGAATGGGGTTCGGGAGTGACGAGCAGCAACGTGATTTATAGTTTATTGGTACTTCAGAGTCGATACAGGCTTGGTAGTTGGCAAGAATCAGAGAGATCAGACGATAGGTGCTAGTACAAGTCTTCTACAATGCATCTGTGATCTATACAGGTGCTTCCTCGACGGTAACGCGTCTGCTACTGGACAGTGATGACTCTATCTAATGTGATCTCTACGGCAGCGCACCACCAATGAACGCCGACGTCTCTCGCCGATCCTATTTATATGCCTGACGGGCGCACACGGGCGCACTGCGTTTGTACCTCGGAGGTTTCAGCGTTTGTAAGGCGCCCGGCCATTAATGGGTGGGCAGCTGAAACCCCCAACCGGGTTGCGCTTGTGTCAAAAGCTAGCCGCTGCCCCATTTCTATCATGATCACCGCTGCTGCATAACAGATTCCGCCAGATCTTACATACACCTGTGATACATACCAGATACCGCCATTGTTCAGATCGTTCTCTATGGAAATACATGTTTGTTTGTATAAGAAGACAAAAATATTACGAATTGCACAATTATATAACGCTGTCGTAATTTTCGTCATGATCAGTTGTGAGAATTTCATTAGTATTTAATTCTTTTGCGGGAATATAAATAATAGATAGCAACTGAACACGCACATTTAAAGACTGTTGTTCGTTTTGTGTCTGGGATCTCAAGAGGAAAGGCTGCGTTAATAAGAGGCGGTGACATTTCCACTAAAAGGAAAAGGTGCCTAACCAAAAATATAAAAGAAAACAAGCCTAATGCTAAAATTATTGAAAATACCAGTAACTACCGTATTGCGTTCTCTTATTCCCCTTGTATTTTCTATATAAAAATTGTTAACGACAACCGTATATTAGGAAACACTTCTGGCATATAAGTAATCTCACCAGCAGCCTCTGAAATTTGGGCCACGAGATCTTCCCCACATTCATTCATTCAAAACGTTTTTGCTTAAACCTTTTAATCGAATATCACTAAAAGGAAATTTCATCATTGTACACTTTCGTACTTTAGAAGCGAATGTAACGTAAATTCAAACTGAACATTGCGAGTAATTGTTTAATAAATTTTCATACTTTAAAAGAATAAACTGCTAATATCTCAAAAAAAATCATTGAAAAAAATTGGTAATCTGAACATATTCTGCTTGTGAAATTGTGTACCTCATGTCGTAAAATATCGTGCACAAACTAGCATTATCTCCGTACAGTTAGCCAGCAGGTTGTAATTATATTAACTTAATATATCTGAATACGTCAGTGGTTTGCTTTCATCGCAACCTCATCAGAAACTTAAAAACGAAGGAAATTCCGATAAAATTTATCACCTTCACTAAGAAAACGTTTCGGAGTCCAACTCCGTCATCAGTTTAAACGAAAAATAAAAGAATTACGTCTGAAATATAAGATCAAAATAAAATGAATTAAAGGTACTATAAATATATCATTAAAGTACGAATACAAAGTATGAGACGAACAAAAAAGAAAAAGAAAACACACAAGCACGAAAAGAATACATGTAACACATAAGTATGAAATGAAATTAGGCTGGTTCTGACGAGGAATCTAACTATTCACTATTTGCAAAGGATACGAACTGTCCATATTGTTCAAATGTGGGTTTCGCTTGAAGATACGCGAGGTCTCTAAAATTCTGAGGTCATACGGGGTTGAAGCTGAGTCTAAAATTTTGAAATCGGCTGGAGATATAGGAACATTGCATTATTAACTGAATTATGTACTCGTAATAACTAAATAACGAAACCTTTTTGAATATAACTATTGTTTACTTTGCTGAACGACGAACTATTGTGAAACAAAACGAAAAACAGTCTTTGAATGTGCGTGTTCAGTTGATATCTATTATTTATATTCCCGCAAAAGAATGAAATACTAATGAAATTCTCACAACTTATCATGACGAAAATTACGATAGTAATATATAATTTGACAATTGAAGGGTGGAAAGGTTTAGTGGTCTAATTGCATTTTTTCCCTCGAAAAATATGATCTAGACTAGTGGACAGAAGTCGAGTAAGATAGTGTCACAGCGAAAGTCATTGATGGATGCATTAGTAGGCTACTCTAGTCTGGGCGACATCATCGGTTCTAAGCGAGTTGTATTCAACGTCATTTTTACTCGACTAGACACCAGTGAGGCTCTCCCTAAAACTTTTTGAAAGCTGCTCTGCTATTGGATGTTCAAGTACTCTAAGCTCCTCCCATTTTCCATCTCGTCATTTTCGGTTTTTGTTCTAAATTTATTGTTTCACCAGAATTTCTCATTTCAGCGATAATAATTTTCTTTGCCTTTGCAAAAAACGCTTGTTAGAGTTACTAAAATTATTCGCATGTGATTGAGAATTTCAATTCAAACAAACATTTATTCGTGTTTAATGGCTAACGATATTCTTCAAGCTGTGTAATTCAGTGCTTCTAATTTTCCATTTCAACGCTCATTTCTGGATCTGATGCTATTGGTTGAGGTAAATTTGGTGGGTATGTATTCTCTCCAGAGGCTCGTTGTAATATTATTTCTCTTTATTAACTGATTCTTTATCACACTATCAAATGATTTCTAATAGCTCATGCTGCAGTGTGTGTTTCGTTTAGAAATTAGAAACGTTTTATTTAGAAAAAAAATTGTGCTTGCTCTGATATTACTGATATTACACTCAATAAAGGTAATAGTGCCGATTGCGTTTATGCTATCTGTAAATTAATAACTCTGCGGACTGTTAGGATTGTGAATCAAAAATCGATTTACTAATTGAACACTAAGCGAGTTATTTTTCGTACCATTTTACGTAGCATAACACTTACTTATCCGTAGTTCACTACTCGTACTGCTCTTTCAGTATCATTCATAACATTTGACACATCTTCGGGAACACAGATCTTTGTTCAAATTGCTATGTGAAGAACTGGGGTTTAAAATAAGTACACGAGTAAAAGTTTCAGTTCAATGACTCCTTTTAATAGTTACATTTATCATGCTCGTGAGAGTTTCTCTTGCCTTGCCCAACGATGTCACAGAACTTTAAACTGTTCCAAGTCCTAGCTCCTGCCAGTTAAAAACTGGTAGCGGAATTATTTCTCGTAACTTCTATTGCGCTGAAATACCAAGGCGAATTTCCAGGTTTGTATTTCATTTTCTTAGGATTTCCGCATAACCAAACGCCCTAATGCGTATATATATTTCTAATCTAGTATTTGAGTCACGTAAATTTTACCAAAGTTAATTTTGTTTCAGTGCAGTGTCCTTTCCTTGTTGTGTCTATATTAAACTACGGTAATGATGAGGGTGACAGCATGAGTAACATGCTGTCCGCTATTCCTGTGGTAATAAGTGTCGAAAAGTTTACCCTAGAGGAATTTAGACATCTGGCATTTAGCCTCGATATTCATCTACAAAATCTTCTTCATTTGTAAGTGGAATTATTTGTGGCCTTTAGCACATACCAGCACGCATTAGTAACATGAAGCGTAGGAGTGATATACGAAGTCATCTAATCTAATTGTCGTGCATAGGCGAATAAAACACAGACTCCGAAATGTTTTAATAAACGTGATTCTGTGCAAGGACTCCATTACTGACACGATACACAAACACCAAAACATTTAAGAAGAAATGACATCTACTATTAGGATTGAAAAATCATACATCCTTATGTTCGGTCATAACGCATTAGAACAATAGCAGTCGTTTAATATGTCATAGATCTATTTTCTCTTCCTTTAATGTGACAATACTAACAGCTTAAGAAATACCAATGATCAAAGTTTCATCGAAACAAAATGAATACACCAAAGTCAAAACAAAAATATAAGTTACCAGTCGCTCTGACGTAAAATTATCAATGAAGAGTTAATGTATATTACATTTCGTCTTGTTCGTCAAACATAACCACTACGCAACAGTAGTCAAAGCATGTTCATATCGTAATCACATTAATTTCGAGTCACAGAAATCGACTTTCCAGCTAGGTGTCTAACATTTAATCTACGGAATTTTGGGGTCACAAGCAGGATTTAATTGCTGTGTATACCGATTTCATCAAAAATGCCTTCTACCACAAGTGAGCCCAAACATAACATATCATCGTATAGAGAAATCTCATTACCACTCGCTGCCATGCAGTTTGAGTGAGTGCTGCCAGGGAAATTCAACTGTCAGTTTGAGCCTACAAATAGACACTACACACATGCTAAATACATATACTACGAGCTCAAAGTTATAAATGAACATCATCTTGCAGAGAAGCGTCACAAAAATGCCTCCATTACTTCACTATTAATCAATGTACTTTGGCATACACAAGACATCTGAAGACTATTGGCATAAAAATTGGGGTCACGAGAAATATTTGTTCGACCGATAACCATAAAGAAGAAACTTTACATACAAATTTCAGCATTCTAGGTCTGTGTAGAACTTGTGATATACTTCGGGGACGAACTGTAACAATGAAATCAAGTCATGATATTTCTCCTTACTTATTTTAACTGAGCGAGGCGCGGGATTTAATGGCATCGACAAGAGATGGGAATTCGATACACTGAATGCTACCATTTCCATCGGTTTGTCCGAAATGAACAATGTTTTCTTTGGAAACTTTGTTCCAGTTCAGCTTGAAGAAATTTGAAGATTCCCCTGAAGCATTCATTTTCACAAATTTTCTCTGTTTTACCAAGCAGTTCACTTGCTTAAATTTACCAGACATTTCTGTGACATTGAATTGAGAGTCAGGCTGTGCCTCCTCTATTAGATCCTTATGATTATTTTTGCAGTATATTGGTCCAAATTTTTTCTTTCTTTTTTCAATTTTGCCAAAATCTGTATCATTGGGTAGATACGAATGACCAGATTCCATAAATCGATGTTCCCAACTTTTGAAGTTGAACTTCTGGCAAGCCCATATAATGAAGGAGATCATATCCCTATTAAAAATTATAGGAGTGGCATCGGTGATTCTTGGGAGCGCTCCCAAATATGCATGGTTGTTTCATCCATGCGTCTCCTATGAGGCAACTTCGAAGTGTCCACTTTATAGGCGCCCCTGCACCTCTGTCCCAACCGGTGGCCACGCATGGCTCAGCATGGAGCACTACCGTCGCGCTCCCAAGGCGCGACCAGTTTTTCTTATTCACCATCGGAGAATCATGAGAGGCCCAGGATGGCCACCTCTTAATTTAATTTAAAAAAAAACGGCTGCGCACAGCTGATTTCCCATTAGTCACACTTTCCAACCGTCACACTGCTCAAACCGATTATAACCAGTTTGCCCTTGAATTACCTTAGTTCTTGCGCGATTAATCAATTCATCATAAGCAAACACGGTTGATAGTACAATAAAAATGTACCAGAGTATTTAAATTAAATACATTCCTACTAATGTGCAGAAAATTTCAAGGGTGCGTGTTCATTATTAAGCTGACATTAATGGGACATGTTTGTGACGTATAACTTATGCTTGAAGTTTTCGCAACGCAATAACTAAGGTAATTAATGGGCAACTGGCTATATTTGGTTGAGAAGCGTCAACGGTTGAACGTGCAATAATGGGAAATCAGCTGTACGCAGCCTTGGAGGCGAAAGCCTGCAGGGAACAATATAAATGTACCTTGAAAAGAATATAGCAACAATACCCTAGGGTCGTTTAAAGAATATACTCGTAGCTATATACATAACAAAAAAATTAGAAAGGAAAATAAAATATCTTTACCTTTGCCCGAGCTTAATTACACCGGCTATTCATATACACACACTCCCCCACCTATCCCCACACACAAACCCACCCCACACCCCCCTCCCACACACCTACTCCCACACCCACACACAACCCCGCCCCCCCCCCTACACACACACAAATATGTATCTGAACACATCGTCGATCACCTTCAAGAACGTTCTTCAATTCAAAGGTTGCTGAAGACTGACGAGGGAAAATTCAGGTTTGGTTTCCACATTTTGTTGTTTTTACATTGCTCACATTGAGGTTTTGCCTTCGCTACCAGCCCCACCACAACGATGAATCGTCACAAATATCAATTGACCGAAGTGGTGGGGTGCTAGCAGTGGGGTCCTTGCTCCGTTCATGCTCTTGAAATAATGCCTCTACAGACCAGCATTCTACGTCTCTTCCATCTCTTGTTTCTTCTGACACCCTCACGTACTATACACCCTCACGTAATACACACTCGCACTGATATACACTCTAACACTACTTGAAACGTTTCAAACAATTGAGACACGATCCAGACATGTGTCACGCACAACACCAACTTCAAAACTGACGCGAAAGACGGTAACCGTCATTTCTCTCGAGAAAGGTGGCAGACATTTCGCCTAGAGGCCACCTGAACAGGTGGCCTGTGGTAGAACCATGGGAGAACTTGCTCGCATCGCGCTTATGAGTCGCGCCCTGGAAGTGTCAGAAGGGAAGAGGCCTCGGTTCGCTTAATACTCCTTTAATTCACCGCTGTCTCCCTTAATCAACCATGCTACTCCCTTAATTTTTAATAGGATAGTTTTGTTCCTATTCTGACCCCCACAACAATCGCTGAATGTTTTCACAGTTTCGACGCCTGATAAATTTTGAGAGTGTAGGAACGCCAGAATGCTCGAGCAAATTTCGTTTGCACCTCGTTTGCCTTCATTCTCTAACCATACGCACATGTGGCCTTGTTATCATGTCGGGTATTAATCCCCAAGTTATAAAGCTAGAGCTGACGCTTGTAAAATGCTACTGAGGTTGTTAGATGCGGAAGAGGTTGGGTCTTTTGCAAGTCGAATGTGAAAACTAGAACATCTTTTTTGTTTTTTGAAGTGTTGGTCGCGTGCGTGAGAGCAGCTCTTGCCTGTTCGGCCCGTTCATGATGAGCTGTCCTCTGAGCTTCTAGTAGTAATCGCTCACTGTAGTCTTCTGCAGCCCTTATCTTGATATTCAACGAGTCACATGTTTTACAAGTGTCAGCTTTAGGCAAATAAATTGACACGTTATACTTTTTGAATGCTCGCAGGAATATTTTTTTGCTGACATACATGCTAAGTGCCACCCTTTCACAGTACATTTCGTACAATTTTGTGAAAGTTAAATCAAAGTGAAAGTACTTTCTGTCACTTAGCGAGTAGTGTGACTGAAATTTTGGAAGAGAGTCGAGGAACTTCTTCCCTTCTTCAACCTTGTACTCAGGTGTTTTGTTGGGAGCACTCTGACGCCTTTTTTATCTGGTGAGGTACAGCCGTATTTGCTTCTTGTGTTAAAGGCAGTAATTAACTCTTCCACTTGAGATGCCTAATGTTTTCAGGTACACCAACTTGCACACTTTCTTGTCACCGAGGAAGTAACTTCTGCAGTCCTTTACTCTTGATTCTTTCACTGAAGTTCGTTTTGGTTGTGACGTTCTAACAGTTTGACAGATGAAAGTGCTCTGTACCTGCCAGTTACAACTGGCCCAGAATTTTTCGTGGATAGTTTTTCTTTCATCTTCAGATACGGCATTACAATTTTTATACCTACAGAAACACATGTGATGCACCAATTTTTTTTCGTCAACATACTTTCCTTTCACTGTAAAATATCCATTTCCATGCTGTCGTGCAGCTTTCCTGACACCTTGAGTAAACATTTTGGCAGGGATAGAACCAGTGGGCCTGGGGTTTTCTTCGGCGAGTCCCAATCCTCCAATGGACGAGAACGGTAGGACTGGTAAAGACTTTGTATTTTTAGGACGAATTTCGGCACCTGTAAAACGTTAGGATATGTAAGTCCTGTCAATGAAAACTGTTCTGTACACGGTAACACTTGATAATTTATAAACTCAAACATATGTGTTGATTGGAAAGTGGTGGAGAGGAAAAATTCCAACTGTTCACCATTTGCAGCCAAGACAAGTACTAACCATTCCCAAACATTTGCGTGGTCACTGCTCACATTCAGGTCTGTAAATGTTTATGTCAAATAAACTGAAAGACTACGAAAAGACTATGTTAACGGTAAAATTAATTTTAGCCGGTCGTATTTTCTATTCCCTTTTTCTCCTGATTGTTAGCATCATGTTTGCACATTCACAATGTGCACTGATGAGATTTCCACCGTAGTGAAATACCTGATATGAATGCATGGTCCATGCACACAGCAAAAAATGGTAGACCCTCGGTATTCATTTCTAGATCAAAACCATTACCAGAAGCCAGACTACCTCTTGTTCATACATCAAACCAGTGTCAATAGTGCCATAAAAAGAGATCAAAACTTTTTCGAACTATTCAGATGAAAACAATGTGCAATTTTTCAAGCTCAGGTGATACATTTGTGCATTTTAACTACAACTATCTAGTTAACTACATGTTGGAAAGGATTTATAGAAGAACCACAAACGATAGACACGTAAACGAGGAATCTATACACAATTGTGTTCCGAAACATGAGCGGGAATTCCGGGAAAAGATCATGAAAAGAAAAAAACGTAAGTAGTAGGTGCTGAAAAAATAGAAAACAGTGAACAAAGACGATTGCCTTATGAAACAAAAAAACGTCAAATGAACAAATTGAACGTCTACCTAACATTCAGCTCGGGGCCTGGCATTATCTCCTTGGAGCAATACTTATCATACATGCACAAGTTGTATCCTCTTGTCCAGTTTGAAACACCGTTTCTCGAATCCAATGTATAATAGGTTCGTTGGGAGGAGTCACCCTTGGAATCACGAAGAGTGGATCTTGATTCCGAAAGTTATTAGCAAGTTGGCTAGGCAATCGTTTTTTCTAAACGCATGAAAGAATTCCGCCCAATTGCAGGTGTACTGTGTATTTATTATTATATTTTCAGAACTGTCCTATTTATATTAGGCAACGGTCATTTTCCCTAATTCATTTATTCCTGTACTAAAAAGAGCTTCACAATTGGCAAGTGGCATTTGAATAATGGTTGATTAATAATAGTGATTTACCGATTTTTCGGTACCGGTAGTATCGGTCATTTTTACTGGTATCGGTATCGGCAAAATCCGGCTGGAACTTTACCGATACTTTCAAATAATACGTATTTTATCATAAAAATGAAGGTCATAAATCATTAAAGTAAAAGTATAATCAAACAAAGAGCCTATTCATACCTAGTAAATTAGTTGGCTAACTGTTGAATAACAGCGTTTAAGCAGGCCGGCTAACTGTATTTACTACTTTGAATTCTCGATGAGTCACGTGCGGTCAGTAAGTGAAAGCTTTGTAGCATGAATAGTTGAACACAGTAGCGACATAAATTTATTATGCTTTTACATCTAAAACCTATATAGTTTGACCCAAATTCCATTTCTTTAAGAATGTGACAGGCTAAACACTCGACAACCCCCCTTTATTTATTGCTTCAAAAGAGTCTTAGACATGTTCCCGAACATCAGTGAAAATATCACAGCCCTACCCCCAACGCAAGCGCCCCCTAGAGGGGGAGGAAGTGGGGGTACTTAGGGCTAAATTGAAGAAAATGCGATACAGCCGGAATTGTACGTCTATCTTGCTGTAATAATGTGTAAATTTCAATTGTGAATCAGTATATAATTGAATTTAGGGTTTGCGACAGTGCTTTAGCATGTTCACTCCGACTTTTAACTCCTTTTATCAGCCCCCCTCCACCCCTTCTCCGAAAGGGGGTGAGTGGGACTTCTAAGACTTTTCATTGGCTTAGCTTACAAGCAATTAGTCTTTATGATGTGTATATTTTCATAAGAAATACGTCATTTATCTAGGTAAAGTATATTAAAGCAGTCAGTCCATCAAGTTTTTGTAGCGTATTGAGGAAAAAATTTGATATTTTTCCATTTATGGTAAAATTTTGGTGAATTTTTTTGACAACGAAAAATAATAGTTGGCAACTGCTAATTAGCCTCACACAGGGTTCCCGCACTGCGCTTCCTTCAGTGTGTCTTGTCGGAACTATAATGTAAGATCTAAAATTATGAAACCCTTGATTTTACAAAAAAATTTTGGTTACATTTCTTACGTAGACTTATAACTTCAATCGGCGCTAGTGAAAAATACAACTTATCAATACTTTTTTCATAATAACTTCTACGTTTATGAGGCTAGAGCAATGCGGTTTGTTGCATTTGAAAGTATAATAAATTCTCTAAAAAAGTAATTGAGGGATTTTCCGAAAATTGTATGTAACACTTTCCGTAGACTTTTTTACCCTAAAATTGAAATTTTTACCCTACCTCTTACAAAAAAATTTATAGAAAATCGGAGAATAGGAAAACAGCAAAACCCTTGACGGGTGCCCCTGGTGGGGTCTGCCCTGAAGGTCCAAGGTTCTAGAGATCGTTTATATAACTTGTACGTAGGAAGGGGGGGGAGAATTACACTCAGCTGCGAAGTCCTTTTATTGGAGTGATGTGCTGATACAATACTGATACAAAATACAGTGAACACAATGAACGGGCGGGGCCGGCAGCGCCCCAGCACCGCTGTGCGACGCGCACACGCCGTAAGCTCGGCGAGGCGGCGCTCGGCTATCTGAATGCCTGAATGTCTAATCCTTAATGCCTCACGCTTTAACATTACAGCGCGTTATATAGGTAGCAGTATCTTCGGCGGGCTTCCCAAGCTGATAACAACAGAATAACAACATAGGAAAACCTGACTCCGACATGGCTCCCCTCATCGCGGAAGTGGGTCCTCCCACTTCATAACCCATATCAAAAATTCAAAAGGTTCATGATGTTGATGTGGATAATTTACGTTAAATCGATTACGTGAAATGAAGGTAGAGCCGATGTGAATACACATAACTAGTGGTCAATAGAATCATCGCATTTATTGAAGCAGAGAACACAGCAAAAGCTAAAATACATCACAACATACAATAGTGATGACGCAAAGCAAGACTAAACTAAATGCCATTCACCGTCTAAGTCAATGTTCCAATTTAAAAATATGATTTCAACATAACGGAATAGTCATAAATGATTTCAACCTTTCATAATCCATCATGAACTCAACCGTGAACACTTCACTAAAATAAGATAAACATGAAACGAAACAAACACTTAAGTACACAAATTAATCATGGCTTGAGAACATGCCACAGAAAATATGAGAGAACCTCACGACATGTTATCGCAAGAACCGGAAACGGCTACAGCAAACTGCACGTCTGCAGCGCTACAGCTGAACACAAATATTGAATGTACATGAGCACAAACACCAAAATCACAAAAACATATAAACAAAACATAGAAAGAACACTGAACGAACCACGAAAGAAAACACAAATAAAACGACATGTAAAACCAATTACGCATAGCATCACATATAAAAGAATAAACACAGATGATAGAACAACACACATCAGAAATGAATCAAATGAATATGACACAACATGATAAAGGAGCAGAAGGAAAAGGACAACACAATTCAAACGGGAATACCGAATGAAACGAAAATCAAAACTGAACATACTAATACAGAACACATGTTCAGAAAACGGACTGAACACATTGTAGGAAAACTTCAACAAGTTTTCACGGGCAACGGGCAACGAAGTCAACGTTTTCCCGTGTTACGTCGAAGATGTTATCGATGCCCTATCTCCGTTGTCGAGTAAATAAGTTGATTGAGGGGAATTCTTTTTTTTTCAAATATTTTAAGGAATATGATTACAACAAGATTGGATTTAATTACTAATAAATGAAATTAATATGACCAGACCAGAATGGTTTAAACTTCGGTGGCACTGGTGCACTTTTGACAAGTTGGATTGAAGTTAGAATTTGAAGTTGGATTGAAGTTAGTGTGGGCCGAGCCTTAAAATTAATTGAAAGTTTTCAAGTTTTCATCCACCGAACGCCCAGTCGTTGCTGGCTCGGTCTCGACTCTATCGACTCTGTATCCGCTGTTTGTCACAAACACGGCGGCTTAGTACATCCTGTTTACATCGTTGGGCTCCTTGCGGGTTTCTCCACGAACGATCTAATTTTAAACTGTTGTTCTAATCTGCTGTGACAAGACTCTCTATCGTCAGGTTTTCCAAGGTGGGGAAACACCAGAGCACGTCCGCTCCGCATCTCTCAACAACTTTCCAATACAATAAAAATCATATGATGAATGCATCAAAAATCATATCAATCAATAAATCAATTTCAGCAATTTCCAATAATAATCATAGAACACCATCCCTTCCCTTCTCGAAGATTGCTCCTGCAATCCAAATACGCACGCGCCACGAGACACGTGGAAAAAACAAGAAAGATATCGGGAAAAGACAAATACACTTGAAAAAACCCTGCACCTGTTAGAAAACATGACACCACTACAATTTCGAATAAAACATTCCAAAAAAACCTTTAAAACCCAGAAATAAAATACAGAATTCAGGACCGAATAAAACGTTCGCGAGCTTCACAGCTTCACAGCTCTATCGCTGGTCCACTATCGCAGGAAACCGCAAGCAAAACTGATATCTGCAAGGCAGACATCTCAACACTGCGCAAGTGAAGTTACGCTGAAAAAAAAATACGTGACAGTATACAACCTATACTGCAAAAACACTCTACAAAATTCTTCCATGCATAATAAAAAAATTAACTTTGAACAAAACCGCTTTTGTCTTCACGAAAATGAACTTCTCCATTGTAAATTCTTACTCGTGAATGATAACTATTAACTCACGCAAAAAAAAAAATCGAGCTTCTTCGCCCAGAAAAAAACACGCAAAACTCAAACAAAATTCGCTCACCAACCGTGAACGAAAATACACACAAAAAAAAATAAAACTTTGTATCCACGTTCGGACACTAAAAAAATGCGTTTAACTCATTATAGAGACTATGGGCTTACGGCCATCCGATACCAGTAATGAACTGACTCCAAGTGTTAGCAACACTCGACCGAATACCGCTGCGAAACGTATCTTCCTACGTTCAAATACAGCGACCTCTGCTCACCATTTTCCTCATAATGAACTAAAAAAATACTGGACACTAGAACAGGTCACTTACGACGAGAAGAAAAAAATAAATGTTTGTCACCGTTGAAAAAACACACACGGTCACAGCTTCCGATGTCGTTTTGTCGTGCCGCGAGCTCACTAATGATCACGCCTCCTTGATGCTTCTGTTGTCCAGTCGTCGAAAAGGTCCGCATCTTCTGCACCTGATTTGTTGGTTGCATTTGAGTGCGTCGAAGATAAATTCAGGAGAAATTACGAGTTCTTCGATGAGAAAAAAAAATTCCTTCGTCACGGTGCCGCCATCACGCAAGATAATCTTCTAGTTGCGTCGCGGAACAGCTTCCGTGGGCTCCATCTTCTCTGAGATGCTGATGACACTGATGAACACGGAATAAGCACTCCACTTCACTCTCCCCCCTTCAAAAGTCTCAGCGCCCATATCACAGCGCAAAATGTTGACCGATCTCTTTACTCCGTCGAGGTATGGTTTGTCGGGCGCCAAATGTCCCTGTTCGGGCGCCAAATGACGGGTGCCCCTGGTGGGGTCTGCCCTGAAGGTCCAAGGTTCTAGAGATCGTTTATATAACTTGTACGTAGGAAGGGGGGGAGAATTACACTCAGCTGCGAAGTCCTTTTATTGGAGTGATGTGCTGATACAATACTGATACAAAATACAGTGAACACAATGAACGGGCGGGGCCGGCAGCGCCCCAGCACCGCTGTGCGACGCGCACACGCCGTAAGCTCGGCGAGGCGGCGCTCGGTTATCTGAATGCCTGAATGTCTAATCCTTAATGCCTCACGCTTTAACATTACAGCGCGTTATATAGGTAGCAGTATCTTCGGCGGGCTTCCCAAGCTGATAACAACAGAATAACAACATAGGAAAACCTGACTCCGACACCCTAAATCAATTTTTTTTAATATATTGGGCTTTCAAATGCAACAATTCGCATTGCCCTAGCTTTATAAATGTAGAAATTATTATGGAATGAATTTCAACATGTTTTTTTATATAATTTAAAATAATTTTTTTTTCATGCCCTAATGAAAAAATTTCATTTAACAAATATTGTTGCAAATTGTGACATCTAGTAATGTGCAAATTTTCATAGACGTACGTGCAAGAGAACAGAAGTTCCATGATTTTGGATTAGTTCCCTTAAATAAAGTTGAAGGTGCAGATTAAAGTTATTGTAAATTTAATATAGAAGTAGCTGAAAATTCTATTTTAATCTTGCTTTTAAATCGTCAAATACTGCGAAGCTAATAATTTTATTATGATTTAGCATGTAAATTATAATAAATTACGAATCTTGCATTTTTCTTTGATTTTAAGATGCTAGAAAAATTCACGAACAATCTTATAGTTGGTAGCGTGTTAGGGATCTTTACGGTTTCGGGGCCTATCGAATTTTAACGTTTTCTTTTCGCCAAAGTATGTATTTTATGTGAAAAATACAAAAAGGATAACCATATAAGAAAAATTATTGGTTTGGTCCACTTTAGGAACCAGTTGCTATTATAGCTAGTCTACATTGCGTTGCAATAAGATTAGAAACACTTATCTATCGAATGGATTGGCTTTTTTTTTCTCAACAATATAGTCAAAATAGCAGGAGCAGTTTTATCATGCCTAATCGAAAACTTTATTTTTTATTTTGTAATATTATTAGACGTATTAGTAAATAATTTCATCGGAACACCCATGCAGGGCTCATAATGGTTTAGTTTTAATATAATAGTGAAAGTGTCGATAACGGTAGAGCCAAAAAATGAGTGTCGGTACGGCAAAAAAATGTGTATGGGTACATCATTAATTAATAATCCTCACTAATTACGTTTTTCTACTATAAGCATGATAACATGTACAGAACTATGCGTTCTCTTGAACGAAATTAACTTCGCCTTTTCGCGTTCATTCATGCTGCGACAGAACAGTAAATAATTATGTCAACCTTCTAAAAGTTTCATCATCTAGGATTAATTTTTGAATGAGAAATTTTATTCGTTAGCCCACCTTGCACTGTATCGGTAATATTTCCAGAGTCGCAAGTTGGTGCGTTATCACTGAAGAAGCCGATGGTAGGGGAATGCGCGAGTATCTCCACCCCAGTTTCGCGAGATTCAGGTCCATTTGTAAGATAACGTAAATGAGTATGCATATATTTTAATCGAATATTGAGCCTTCTCAAACATAACCACGGTATTCCCACGAGAGGAATAACAAGAAACCATCAACAATGGACATGTACAAGGAGATTCAACGCAGATGTGTATTCCCACAGAAGACAACTTGCGAATGAAAATTCTTTGTAAGAAAAGAAGTTCACCGAGCAAGATTAAAATTCAGGAAGAAACCAGTAGGTGCTGAAGGAAATGACAGTTGTGAACCGAGAAAATTGAGTCCTTAGCCAACACGTATTATTCAGCAAATTTATCACCTACCTACCTCTATCTCGAGCAATTATATTCTGCCCTTGGTAGTGCCCCTTGGTTCAATAATAATATCCGCCTGAGGCTTGACAAGGTACCGATCGAGGTTTGAAATCGCAATATGGAACGACGAGATAAGTAAAATAAGCCCTTAATCAAGTGTGAAGGGCTCTAATACTGCAATATTATAACGTAAATTTTATCGCGAGTTGTGAAATTACATTTACTGAATCATTCCCTTCACAACAATGCATGCGATGTTGGTCGAGCACTTTTTTGACACTTAGTACCATGTATTAAGTTTCGTATCTAATTTAATGGCATGTCATATCGTGAAAGATTTCACCTAGCGCAGCTTAACACAGTGTGCATGCTTTATGATGAGAATTTGTTAGCATATGCTTATTGCGAGCTGTGGGACGCAAACCAGGTGATATGTACATATTATTACGGGCTTCATATACCTGTAAGTAATCAAAACGTGTCCTATCACACGATTCTTTATTTCAACTGTGTTTAGATACTTTTTGGAACGCCTAAACACCTCCAATTTTTTAATTCACGAGCAAAATAATTAATACGAGCAAAAAGAGTACTAGCAATTTTTGCGTCCAACTACACCACTGTGGGCCGTATACATATAAGATGCCTAATGGTCCATAATACTTTTTCTGTGCTTTTATTATTTCCACACATCTAAAGACTCGACTCGAACTAGAGGTCACCAACACTCTAATGTAAAAAAGTATACCGTGGTAAGGGACCACTATATCGCGTCCTTTACATTGTTAGTGACATCATTTTTATACACAAAGAGCAACGTACATAACGGTCGAAATGTGACACTTTGCCGACCAGAATTTTTCTTGTGGCTCCGCATATATTTTCCTCTTGACAACAGTTTTGGCTTTCAATGGTTGAAGATTTTTATATCAAGAATTTGGCCTGAATTGACTCAATCAACCGTTTTAGGCCATTATTGAGCGAATGTCATCGCTATGTCACTCCTTAGATAATGGCGAGGTTATTCACAGTCACGTACACATTTCTTCCACCTTCAAACCGGTCCCATTTTCTTTGATCGCCGTGAGACGTGTTTACAAAAGCGCCTTCAATACCCAAACAAATTCTTAGACCTTTTCTCTATAAAAAATCAATACAAAATGAACTCGAAAACTAATTCGCTCGCACCCCACTATAGAGTCCCATGCGCCCAAAAACGTTTCAAACTACTGATTTTCTGAAAGAAGTACGTTACAAATACTTCGGCATTAGGCACTATCGTTGCAACTTTGGTAGCTGAGGACTTTCAATCAAAAACCTCTTTAATCATCATTAGAGATAAGAAAGAATACCTATCCTGAATTGAAGAGTTGAGCTGGCTTCAGATGCCTTTGCTCCACTCTCGTGTCATTAAATTGAGTAATTTATTATCGTGATAACTTTAACATTCTCAAGTGATTCCTACAATTCTAAAGCAATTATGTTGTACATTTTTAAAGATGTCATTGAAAATGGAAAAAAAATTCACTTGACGAATCATTTCTTGAATTAATCAGTCAAAAGTAAGATCTGGAAGATCTCTGAACAAGAACTACAGCATTAGGTCCATCGAGAGTCAATCAACTATCTGCTTTGGACAAATATACACTCGCAAATTTAGATAAGCCTAAGTACGTTCTCAATCATTACAATTCCTCCAAATTTTACTCGTAAACTCGAGCTTAACCCTTTAGGTACTGACGGGTACTCCAGTGCCAAGATGGCTAGTGCTTCCTGTTCAGGGCATCTAACCGAATTTTAAAGTAATTTAACTAGTGAGGGAATATTTTTGGAGTGAATGATAAAATTAGGGAAATTACAAGCATTCATGAAACTAGGTTTTAGACATTCCAGAAGCCTGCACGCGTAAATTACCATTGGTTACCGCTAAGTTCATGCTATATGGTCAGTGTAACATATTTAATTACCTTTCTATTCAACTTCGACAAGTTTTTTTCAGAACTTAAACAATTTAAACAATTTAAACAATTTAAACAATTTATTTACCACAGGAGATACAGAGGTAGAATGTTTCTTAAGTCTAATACAATGGTCAGAGTTGAGTATAGCTACCTGTGGGCCCGAATAAGTTCAGCGACTTCTAGGGCATCCTACCATTACATTATTCTAGGGCGTACAATAATGTTTAACCTAATTCACTTAGCCTAGTTTCGCATTAGACTGATCAACAGGATAATGAACTCGATATTGATGTTTAATTTTACAATATAGGTCATATGGACAATATTTAACAGTATATTCGATAACGATTTGGGAGCAGACTGAAAATCGGCGATATTACTCATGGCAAATTGCATTATTAGGACCAGACATGTAGGAGGCAGGATTTGACTTGGTGATCTTACACGACTAGTATTCTGATAAGAAGTGAGACTCAAGATTTCTTTTAAATACCTTGTAAGAATTACTTTCACGGATCTCCGCAGGTATTGAGTTCCAGGTTTTAGTTCCAACGAATAGTATACTATGTTGCGAGCGGGCCTTTGAATAATAAGGAAGCATGAATTTACTTTTCTTTCGTGTTAAATGGTCGTGATGACCAGTTTGCGCAGTAAATAACTGTTGAAGGCTATTGTCGCCATCATTAGCTAATGTTTTGTAGATGAAATTGCAGATGGAGATTTTGTAGAGATCCGAAAGTTTAAGTATTTGTAAATTTTTGAATGAATCATTTGTGTGAGCATTATATTCTAGGTTCTTTACCGCTCTGATGGCTCTTTTTTGCAGAGTAAAAATTATATTGGTTTTATTTTTATCAGTTCCATGCCATGCTTCTATTCCGTATTGCAGGTATGGTGAAATGAGCGTTCGATAAAGCATTAGTAAGGCTGTTTCAGGCAGGAAATTTTTAACTTTATTCAGGATTCCGATGGATTTTGATAATTTAGAACTAATATGAGTGATGTGCTCTTTGAAGGTCAGATGTTTATCTATTATGATGCCCAGAAATTTACATGAGTTGGTTTCTTTGATTTCACCTTCGCCAATTTTAATGGATGGTAGAGATATATTTTTCTTGTATGAGAACGTAATATAATTTGTTTTATCGATATTGAGGCTTATTTTATTAGCTTTAAGCCACAGTGAAACCTTATGGAGTTCATTATTTATACTCTCCGCAATCGTAGTGGGATTTTCGTTCGGAAGGACCGCAGAAAGCGTACTGTCATCGGCAAAAAGTATGAATTTAAAAAATGATGTAGATTTAATAATATCATTGATAAAAATCAGAAAAAGGAGAGGCCCAAGAACAGATCCTTGTGGAACTCCATGGCTAATTTTTTGTGGGTCCGATTTTGCGTCGTCAATGACAACGTATTGCTTCCGATTTGTTAGGTATGATCTGAACCAATCATGGGCAACCCCACGAATGCCATAACAATGAAGTTTCGAGAGTAATATGTTATGGTCCACACAATCGAATGCCTTTCGAAAGTCAAGAAATACAGAGAAGACAGTCTTTCCGTTATCTATATTAGAATAAAGGAATTGTAAATGATTTAATATTGCCTGTGTTGTTGATTTTTTACAGCGAAAGCCGTATTGTTTATCATAGAGAAATGATTTTTGTTCAAAATAAGAGTACACTTTTTTATACACAATTTTCTCGAATACCTTGCTAATAATTGGTAACATGGAGATAGGTCGATAATTGTTTACACAGGTTTTTTCACCATTTTTAAAGATAGGGGTTACTCTAGCAACTTTGAGGGAGTTCGGGAAAGTGCCTAGTAAGAGAGACTGGTTAATAATATTGGATATCAGCGGGGCCACAATATCAGCAATTATTTTAAGTATTTTAGTTGGAAACGTTTGTAACCCACTCGATTTATTTTTCATGTTGTTTATGCACGCAATTACATCGGAGGAGTTTGTAGGCGTAAAGAAAAAGGAGTTGTGTTCTCGAATATGATCCATAAATTCCAGGTGATCAGTAGGTTCACTTGGAATACCATTGGCTATAGTTTTCCCTACGTTTACAAAGAAGTTGTTGAAGAGATTAGCAATTTCATTCTTCTCATGGAATTTTACATTATCTTGAGTGATATAACCAATTTTCTTTTTTTCGGCGTTATTCGGTTTATAACAAGAGTTAAGGAGGCGCCAAGTCTTTTTAACGTCAGCTTTGAATTGAGTAAACTTGAGGGTAAAGTAGCTCTTTTTTGATGTTCTTATCTGGTTTGTCACATAGTTTCTGAATCGGTTATATGTTTCTCTAGATATTCGCCCTTCGCAAAGGAGGGCTAGGTACGCTTGGCGTTTCTTTATATTTATCACGATGTCTCTAGTAATCCAGGGCTTTTGTTTATTTTTCGGGGTAACTGTACGAGTTACAATTGGGCAACACTGATTGTATGCGGTCATTATAGTTTCAGTCAACTTTACTACTGATTCATCAATGCTCCTTGCATTATTGTTTTGTTGGGTGATGTGCAATGTTGGCATTAAATCTTCTAGAACGGTGCGCATTTCTTCTAAATTTGATTCGTTTATTTTACGATATGAATAAGTTTCAGCCCGTGCTTTGGTGCACGCAAGATAGACATTTTTCTTAATAAGAAAAACTGGAAAATGATCTGATAAGTCAGAAGTAATTATTCCAGCAAGAAAATCACTTGGGTCTGTCATAAAGATATTGTCAAGCAGCGTGGCACATTCTGAGGTTATTCGTGTTGGCTTTGTGATGATCGGAAGGAAAGATTTAGAATGAAATGCATTTAAGAAATTAGAGATTGGTTCATAGCTTTCATGTTTCAGCAAATCATAGTTGAAGTCACCGCATATTATTATGTCATTGTAGAAGGACCTGTTGAACTGAGAAATAATTCGATTAAGCTCATTAAGGAAGGATATAGGACAGGCTGTAGGCGGCCTATACACCGTTCCAAGCACAATTCGTTTGCCATCTCTAGACAGTTCTACGAATAATGATTCTATATGATCCTGATTCAGTGTTGCACTTGCTATGATTCTCGAATCCATGAGTTTAGAAATGTATGTACTGATGCCCCCGCCTCGCTTGTTTTTTCGTAGCGAATGGTAACTATGATAATTTTCAAATTTAATCATGTCTTTGGTCGAGTCATCTAGCCAGCTTTCGGTGAAGCTAATCACATCTAAGGTATACTTAAGTTCAGTAATTGTGCATTGTATCTCTTCCAATTTTGGATAGAGTGACCTACAGTTCCAACACAGTAGCGAAAAATCCTGCCGGGTTATTCGTATAGATTCGTTGAATTTTGATATATTAGTATATCTGCAGTTTTCAGAGTCGTTTAGGTTTGGAAATATTCTGTTCAAATGATTGAGATCCGGGTCGATTTCATCTAATATATCAGCGTGATCAGTCATTCAAAATTAGTAAACAGTAGGCAGTAAGTACTATTGTACAACTTAAAACGAAATACAGAGTCAAGATTAAAAGGATATATCTATCTAAAAACTAGCTTAGAAAGTATAGAAAAGAGTAAGAAATCTAGCGTGATTTCGTGGGTACACTCAATACTCAGCCAAGAGCGATTAATATTGGAGTTCAATATACAAAATTGATGCGTACAAATTGCTGAAGGCGTTGTTACAAAGTTCACATACAACAGGTAATAAGTTTTAAAAAAATAAAAATAAATAGAAAAAAATTTAGCGACGATGATAATCTAATCAGCTAATATTTTTTACACATAATAATAGTTTGTTGGTTAAAAATTACATACAATTTACGAGGAAAGGTGAACAAGGTGGATATCAATATTCCATCATAATATTGGTAGGTACAAATTGCTGGTGGTGTTGTTGCAATTTCCAATACAGTTGTCATAAATGTTCATATATATCTGTCATAAGATTGTCAAAATTGAGGTAAAACTGCCGTATATATCTTTAGAGGTTGGAACTGATTCATGACATGAAGTTATGCAGTTTGAAGATCTAGTGTAAAGTTATAGAATTCTACTTCGTAATAAACTTCGTTTATTTCTGACAAATTTGGGCAAAATTTCTTCGTAAATTAAAAAACTTTGTTATCAAAGTCGAAAATTTCTGCCGCCAAGCATAAAGCTCTTAAGATTCATATTTTAAAATTAAAATGAAGAAGTAGGCACTTGCTTAAGTTAAAATCACCCACATTAGGACAATTCAGGGTAATGACAAATTTTTTCCCTGGAAATTTTTTTCTAAATCATTTGAATTGTCGTACCCAAAGGCTCACCTCGATCTATATTTTAAAATGCATATGTTCACCGTCTATTTTGTCTGGATTTTTTCCAGTGTCTGGCAGAAAGAACTAACTTTCCTCGCCATTGTTATCACATTCGTCGAATGATTTTCTGAAACGTTTCTGAGCCCACAATGTTCCTTCCAACAATATTTAACAATACTCTTACGCACCCAAGTGCCCAAGACGAAACATGTAAAAACAGTACTGGCGAATGCGAACCTCAAATTTTAAGAAAATTTTCATAATTATGGCATGAACATATTTACTCTAAGACTAGCTTGAATGCATAGGCCGAATAACCTCGCCACTAGCGACAAAAACTACCGAAAGGAATGTGTACCGAGCGATGATTTGAAGAGAAAAGCTGATTAATTTGAAAAATAAAGTCTTGGGAAATTGAATGAAAAACTTTTGCACATTTACCATGAGAGGAGTACTGATTGGACGAACAGTTGCTTATGCTCGGATCGTAGTCAACCAATTTGACTCCCGAACATTGCGGACCAGGTTGGAAAACAGGGCTGGGTGAGTCTCCTAAAGCACGGAAAACAACAAGACATTTTAATCAATCAATAACAACATCAATCTACTCAATTTCATGAACCATCAAATAAAATTTCATTTGCAATAACTACAATGAAGATGAATCACTCCATAAAATTTATTGCTAGAATCAATTTTAAGACATTCATTTCGGCAACAAAATTAGAGTGTATGCCGAAATTCGGGATGCAATTTCTTTTAACGTAATAATAAAAAGGTATTCCTAGACAAATAAACATGTAGTTTCGATAGAGAATGATCTGTAGAATGGCGGTATCTGGCAGCCATCACAGATGCAGGAGTGGTGGTGGTGGTGGTGGTGGTGGTGTGTGTGATGGTGGCGGTGATGCGGCTAGATTTTGGAACATCCTTTACAAACTAGCATTATCTACGTATAGTTATCAGACAGCATGTAACAATTATAAATATATAAATATTGTTCACTTTGCTTGACGACGAACTATTGTTAGACAAAACGAACAACAGTCTTTAAATGTGTGTGTTCAGTTGATATCTATTATTTATATACCTTCGAAAGAATGAAATACTAATGAAATTCTCGCAACTTATCATGACGAAATTTACGACAGCAATATATAATTGCACAATTCGTAATATTTTTGTCTTCTTATCCAAATAAATATGTAGTTTTGATAGAGAATAATCTGTAGAATGGCGGTATCTTGCATCCATCACAGGTGGTGGTGGTGTGTGGGATGGTGGTGGTGATACAAATGGAGGCAGCGGCTAGACTTTGAAACATAATGAACGAACAAGCATTATCTATGTATAGTCATCTGAGAGCAGGTAGCTGCTATATTAACTTAAGTATGTTATACCTAAGCAACGACAGCATTTTGAATGTAAGTATTCTTCACATTTTTAGACGACGAACTATTATGACACAAAACGAACAACAGTCTTCAAAGGTGTGTGTTAGCTACCGGCTCTCCAAGTAGTTCGTTCAGTGTCTCTAGAGTTCGGTCAGTAGGTATCTATTATTTATATTTCCACAAAAGAATGAAATACTTAAGGTATTCTCACAAGTCATAGTGACGAAAATTTCGACAGCAATATGTAATTGTATAATTTCTTATATCTTAGTTTTCTTATCCAAATAAAGATGTAGTTTCGATAGAGAATGATCTGTAGAATGGCAGTATCTGGCATACATCACAGGTGTACACAGATCTGGCGGTATCTGGCATGCAGCACAGGTGATCACGCTAGAAGGGGGGCAGAGGCAAGCTTTTGACACGAGCGCTACCGGGTTTGGCTGCCCAGTGAGGTCAAGTGATTTGTGAATTAGTGAATCATCATATTAGTGCTCGTTTTGTATACAACGATAATAAAAGATGATCTAGGTGATAACCGAAGCTTTTTACATGGCGGCTATTGTCAGGTTGATCTATTTACGGTCACTGTTAAAATGGCTATTCGAAAAGCTTTGTTGAGATGTTGTAGGAGTTGACTTTGAAGTCGTTTCGCCGGTGTCTTTTGAGTGCGGTAGCTATACTATGTACAAGTGTCTTAAACCCCATTAGCGGAGTATTATAACCTAGCCATCAGTCAGTGTAACGATCTCCTACCTACTTGTAGTAGCTCGTCATTAAACTATATCCGTAAGGAGTGGACGGAACTCAAGACCGTGACGCAAATCATGCAACAGTCCTTTGAAATTATAATGTCATGTAACTTTGGCAAAATGCCAAAGCGACAGCTTAATAGTCTAAGACCGAAGCTGTCGTTAAGGAGATCGTCCCAGGCCCTTGCCAGGCCCTTGCCAGGCCCCTGTCGGTCCGGTGAGTTTTTTTTGTTTTGTTGTTCGAAAAGGATCCTTAAGTGGTGGACTATTCGGTTCTAAAATTTTATGGCGATACGGACAATGGATCCCCTCCCCCCAGAGGGAGGGGGGAAAGGGGACAAAAACCTTGAATTTTCGACCCCATTTCAACCCCATATTGAAAGAAAATGGGAAATGGATATTTGAAAATATACTTATGTTAGAAATGTTCCAAGGATTCTAAAACTGTCTTTATTTTTGTTTTATCATGAACACTCAATGAGGAGATACGGTTTGAAATATCCATAAAAATACACATAAATATCAATTTTTTTCTAAAACTAAGGCCTGAATATAAAAATGAATAGAAAAAATTGTGTTCCTTTTCAGAATTTACAGATTACAGTCAAATTTCAAAAGAATCAGACTGAAAATAAAAAAATCACAATTATTGAAAAAACAGAGTGGGGAAAAGGACGACACAATTCTGGTTATTAATTAAGTGATGTGAATGCGAATTAATAATGATAAAAAAATAACAGCAAAGGTAGTCTACAAGTGCAGGCACGTCGGTGATTTCTTGGTAAGTATAAAGAAGTCGGAAGTTGGTGCATCCGACGGCCTCCCACATCAATTTTGCCAATAACCGTGATCTGTTGAGATAAAATAGGACAAAACTTAAATAATTTGACGGTGGTAAGATTGAGAGCTGTCGAGAAAAGATTCTGAGTTAACAGATATGGCAATGCACTCTATCTGTTATATATTATACAGACATTAGAATTTACGTTTAAGTCACGGCTTTAAATTTTAGGGTACGGTCCGAGTACGGGAAGCTACAGCCAAATGTAGGCCAGTGAGGAACCTTCGGGGCAAATGCACCTACTTATCTCCAAACGTACCCTCACAATGGATCCCTTGAAGTCCACGTGACGACGGTGAAGAAGAGAAGGTCGACGACAGGCCGCCCGGTCGCTGAAGCGCTGGAATGCAGTAGTCGGCACTGGCTCCCCATCAGAGTTGACTCCGTGATATCGGAAACGAGAAGTCTGAGAAGCATCTGGGTGCGAAGCAATCGCGCGGCTGAACGAGACCGTATTGACGGCCGTCATCAGGCCTCAACCGTCAGCCACTCGCCCCTCCACGACGTCAAGCGTAGGGAACCTTATTGCAGGTCACAGGAGGGCTTTAGCCGAAAACGCCCATCCTAAAAACTGCTTCTTTGAATAAGAGAAAAATTAACAATGAATAAGAAAGCAGTGCTCCACAGGAAGGCGTAAGCAAGTTGTTAACGCTGTGGATGTTGGAGCGTGTCTGAAGTTTGTCAGACACGATGTTTTGAGGTTGGTTTAAGAGGTGTTCGTACTTAAGGGTATCAATCAGTTTGTAGATAAGGGCACACTGCACCGACGTCCTCGAAAATATAAATGTTTCTAACTGGTTTCTTAAATTTATAAAGCCTTAATACTAAGTCCCCGACTAAGAAAGTTGATTTCTTCAACAATAGTTGAAATAAAATTACATTTACTGCATTCAATTACATAAATTGCCCATTATATTACATTTCAAGAAAAAATTTTGTTATTGCTTGTACCATAACAAATAACTTTCAACATTTAAAAACGTATCTACTCATTGAATTTTGATGCTAGAACCAAAAACAGTTTTAGAATATTTGGAACATTTCTAACAAAAAAATTTCGGCTTTTTTTCATATATGAGAAAAAAAAATATATATAGCTCTAAACCCAAAAATAATTTTTTTGTTGTAGGCCTAATCATGAAATTTCGCTCATCACAATTTTTTCTCGAAATATTGAAATTTTCCCTAATTTTCTTGTTAGAAATGCTTCAAGGATTCTAAAACTATCTTTGGTTTTGTTCTTGCATCAAAACTCAATAAGGAGACATCTTGATATATACATAAAAATGTACCAAAAAACTAATTTTTTGTAAGAAAACTAAGGCCTAAATCGAAAAAGTGACATGAGTAAAAAAAGTTTGCTTTCAAAAAATACATATACCGGCCAATTTTCAAATGAATCGGACGAAAAAAAATTTAAAAATTGAGACGATCTCCTTTAATGAATTAGCTGAGTAACTGCGCAGTGCGTCCACTAGCGCTCTAGTGATGGAGTTATCGCTGGAGTATCTCCCCATGACACGAACTGAAGTCTCGTTAACATGAACTGTGTTTCGTCAATACGGGGTGCTCTCTTGAAGCTCAGTTCCTGTAAAATGCAGTAGAATGTCTGGTTATGTGTGCATTTGGAATTGAATTATTCTATGTAGCAGGGAGGTCATGATTGTTTGCATTCATTATTGTTTTCAAATTAAATGGTACAGAGGTTGCTGGTCAGTCATTGTCAATGTGTATAATTAGGATGGTATATCACGGTTACCAGTAATGTGTTGATGGTCAATCACCAGATATAGGTCATATGCTGAAATATTTATTCAAGGTAGTTGAATAAATTGAATTGAATTGGCTACCATTCAATGTAATTTTATTCATATCTTTTGTATATAATTCGTGGTTAACATTTTGAATATTGCACATCGTTGCGTAATATATTTTCCAGAATTCAGTGTTCTTTTAAATTCTTTTAAATTCATCCAGTATGAAATTGTGCTCTGTTATGTTCTCACTTACGCCTTTCATTTTCATATCTACGGAATTTTTCGTTTTGTGACTATATAGTTTTGCTCTACGACCAACAAATTCTCCAATTGGTATTCAAAATGTTTCTTCATTCATTTTCTCAATTACTTTCACAGTTTTTATTTATATGTGAAGTTTTTTTTTAAACATTTTGATGTTTCATACAGGTCTTTATTTTTTCCATATCTTTATATAAGTCATTCGCTTCGATAATTCACTTAACATGATTATAATGGAAATCATACATTAATGTTCTACTTATATCTCATACGGATAACCGACCGAATTACCGACCTTTAGTCGGTACCGTCCTTTGGTAAGCTACTAAATTTTCTGAGAATATTTTAAACCGGTACAGTTTTGCTTATTTGTTAATTTACTTAATTCTTTCTGCGACTTTACTAAATACACAACTCTCTATTTCTAATATTTTCCATTGTTTTTCTAGAGACTGAATTGTTCATCAGTTTGTAAAATTCATTTCCATTATCAATTTGAGCTTGCGGTTTAATTGTGGTTTTGATATCAATATTTGATTTCATCCTTGGACTTTCATCAAACCCTAATATTCTGTGAATTTATTCACTGAAAACTAGGTTAATAAAATATCATTATTCCAGAAAAAATTTCTTAATATTATTATATAAATAACGTATTAGAATCTTACAAATATTCTAAAGGTAAATCCCTATGTAGAACACGTTAGTCTTTCTGATTAGTTAAATCAACTTCTAGTATACAACCTTTATCCACTTTTATTTTCAACTTTGGATCTTTCCATTTAAAGTTTCCGGTTGGTAATGTCTGGGACATAGAAAACCATATAAGTTATTTCCATCCATATTTGTGATACATCCATATCTGTGAATCTTCGACACGAAAATGTATAATTATCAATAAGTATATTATCAACAAAGTTTTTGCTTAAACTCATCAGCAAATCAATGTACAAATGAAAGGACTTGTTCATAGAATAGGTATTATATATGTTGCGTGGAACGTGAAGCTTAAAACCCAGTGGAAATCAACAGTAAATCACACGAGCAAGCTATCTGAAATCTCTAAAAACGTTGTTGTATGAATGCTATTAAGCCAATTTCCCTTACCTTGAAATGATAGCCATATTGGGCTCTAGTGTACCTGTGTAGAAGCAAAGGGTTAGAGCTAATAAAAAATCCTTCATATCGATAAAACAAAATATATTATGGTCTCACACAAGAGAAATTTATCTTTTCCACTCATCAAAATTTGCGAAGGGGGGTTCGAAGAAACCGACTCGTGTAAATTCCTGGTTATTAAAATAGATAAACATCTGACCTCCAGAGAGCTCAGTGTTCATTTAAGTTCAAGTTGCTAAATTTAATTAGACTTCTACAGAAAATAATAAACAGTTAATCTAAAGGAGCGCTTTTTTCTTACCGTATACCCAAGCCTACAACACGGAATAGTTGCGTGGCACGGAACTGACAAATAAAAAAGGAAATCTTTACTCTAGAAAAAGAGTTATTAGACCGGGAAAGAAACTAGAATATTTAATATTCACACAGGATTCATAGAAAAGCTCATAAATACCTAAGTTTTTTATTTTTTAAAATACATACATAGTTTCCTGTTAAAACAGTAGTCAATGATGGCACGTCAAACTATTATTAACTGCCCAAATTTAACAAAGTTACTTCACGTGAAATAGTAGTAACTTCATGCTTCCACATAATTCAACAGTTCGGTCGAAACACAGTATCCTCTTTATTAAAACAAAACAATTGAAAATTTAGCGGCATCGCCGATAGAACGTCGTTGGCAATACGGTGTTTTTTTGTTGGAATACGCGCGGTTTAGAGGTTAAATGTCCCCATTATCGGACTCATAACAGCCTACGAATCACTAGTGACCCACCTTACCTATCGGCCGTGTACCGCCTCAGAACCAGATTCAAATCGAGCCTGGCCGTCCATGGATTATAGGTTAAAAAATCGCCCCCAGTTGCACGCACCTCGCCTCACGGGGTGTACAATATTGCACTGGAAGCTTTGGATCTTACAACACATTTACACTTAGTGCATTGTGAATGTTTTGCTCTTATAAGCTTAGTACAATATCATACATCCAAGAGATCGATGCGCGAGCAATTGGGTCGATTTTTAAATACATAAAAATGGGGTTGTATAGATAGGATATAGAATACCGATAAGTTTGTAATATTTAATGCAAAATAAGATATTCTCTGGAAAAAATATACGTGAATATTGAACCACAGCCTCCCATCGCATGGAACACAAGAAAAATACTGGAATTTAACAAAATCACTATCCGTCTAAAATAGTTCATGGAACAAACTAATATTCAGTACGTAACAATAGGTATGAGAATATAATTCCATATCACAGAGATTCCGTTCAACTTTTAATATATATATATATAGTTAGGATATATATGTATAGTTTTATCGTATAATTATATAATATATAGTTATATACGTATAAATAATTTTTAACGTATACCTATTTATTATTACAAGGTGTTATATTTTATTGGCCTTGCAGTTGCCGAGAGTACAGAGCGCTTGCGCTCTGTGCTTCCTTCACGGGTTCGAGCCTTGTACGCGGCAGTTGGCGAGAAAAACGCTGATGCAGCACATCAGGGTCGTGGCCTGCAGTGGGATCACTGTCCTCAAGGAATGTTACCCTAGCACTAAACGGGAGGAAAATAAGGCCTTAAAGCTCGGGCGTGACTAGGGGCCTGGGAACCCCTATCATGTACTTTCCCTGTTAAGTATCATGTCAAGATGCTCAGCCACCCTCTACTAAAATGAGGAAAAGGCTCGGTTGTTAAAGGATGTTGTGTAATTCGATGCACATGTTTATTAAACATAGAAAATCGCAAAATAAACCGATTTTCGTGAGTGTCAAAAACCTGAAAAACGGATGTGGAGAAATTATGATCTGAAATAATTCTAGATTCCCGCAGGAATTGGCTTACCGTGCAGCAAACGAGTAAAATCTAACTTCTTGAGCAGGCTGTTGGCGTGCGCTTAAGGGGATTCCTACGGGAATCTTAGATCATTTTACGTCATCATTTCTCGAAAACAGTCGAGTTTTTAGGTCTCTATCACTCATGAAAATTGTTTTATTTAGCGTTTTCCTCTGTATGGGGGCAATATGTGCACATAATTACCAAACACCCTCTACATAAAAATTATACGTGATATATCTGTGTTGTATTGCTACGCCAGGCACGTATTCCTACGCGCGGCCAATCACAGGGCGGCACCCGTCGGCGGGTTGCTTGTGAACACATCGTATTTTGTTTTCACTGATGCTTTGTTGTTCCAATGTGTTTATTCTGTTTAGAATTACACATGCGACATTTTTTACGTTGTAAGCTGCTCCGTTTGAGTGGCAGGAGGTATTTTGTGGGATCTACTTCCTGACGTATGGAGCGTCGGTCTGTGCGCCGGCCTTGGCATTATTGCGTCTGTTGCTGGCGAGTGCGGTTGTGCGTGCTTGAGCTTCCGGTTTCGCTCTTGAAGTATCCTTGTGAGATATTTGTGTTGTGTTTTCTCTCTTTCTTTGCCGAGACACAAGCAGGTAGGACCTGCAGCCTTGAAGTGTTTTCACTAGCTTGGAGCTAGTGTGTGCTTCCTTTGTGCCGCGAAGTGTGTTCGTTTCACGGCAGCGTGTGTTCACACTGGGTGTGTCCTCTGACACACGAGCTCAGGTGTGTGTCTGGTGTCGGCGGTAGGGGAGGTTTGGAGGCCGACCCGAGCTCTGGGAGCTCGGCCTTGAGACCTTGGGTCTCGGGATTCGCACATCCCACAACAAGCTATCTAGGCTTTTTTGCCTTGCCTTATGTCGAAGGTGCGTAAGGCAGGGACTGCGTCATCGAGAGATGATGCAGGGTCGCCCGGGGCGGCTAGTGGTGCGTCTGGGACAGCCACCACGGTTGATCTTAGGCAACTGGCCAGCATCCTGATGCAGGCTAAGAGGCCTATTATTGACCAATTGGGGAGAGCTCTCCCCAAGTTCAGCGGCGACGCCTCAGTGGATGTGTCGGAGTGGCTGGATGACCTTGAGCGCAGGTGCAAGGTCGAACAGGTTGGACCTGAGGAGGTCGTAGACTTCCTGCTCGAGGGCAATTCTGCTCGGGTGTTTCGCGCCCTTAGGGTGTCGGAGGCCTCCCAGTGGGAGGTAATGAAGGCGACACTGCTGGAGCAGTACGGCATGTCGCGGCAGGAAGCCTACAGGCGCTTCACGGACCGTCAGCTTCTGCCTGGCGAGGCCATGGACGTCTATGTGGATGACCTGCAGCGCCTAGGCGCTCGGCTGAGGGCAGGGCCGGAGGACTTGATCTTCCGGGTAAAGTTCCTTGAGAGCCTGCCTCAGGCCCTCCGTAAGTGGGCAGTGATGCTCCCGAGGTTTACACCTCCAGCTTCGACGAGTTGCTGTCGAAGGTGCGTGACAGGGTGTCAGCACAGCTTGCTGCTGATGGCCTTACTTATGCGAGTAAGGCCAAGGCAGCCGCAGCTTCTTCCGAGAAGAAGCCTGGGCTTGTGTGCCCAAAGTGTACAGGACCTCACCGGGTGAGGGACTGTACCCAGGCTCACCGCAAGGCGAAGGCAGTGCCTCCTTCGAACAGCAGGAAAGAAAGCCTATGCTTTCGCTGCTCGAAGCCCGGGAACTTTGCTCGGGACTATCCAGAGCCCACAGCTGCCGCTGGCGGCACTGATCGCGGTTCGGGTTTCCGCGAGGAGGAAGTGGAACGGGGCACCGCTTCCTTCGGCGTGGAAACCATGGAAGTCTAGGTACTTCCACTAGTCTCTACGAGAGGCTTGGCTGTCAGGGACAGCCAACAGCGTCCTGGGGACGTTGTCGTGACTGGCGCTCATGCGCCTGTCACGGGTAAGCAGGGCTTACCCATGGCAGCTGGCTTACTTCGAGTAGCATGCCAGTTGTCAAGGCCATTGTGAATGGCCATTCTGCCTTGTGTCTGGTTGATACCGGTAGCGGGTGCACGATGGTGTCCACCCGGGTGGTGGAGGGACTGTCGGGCCGCAAGACCCGACATTTTGTGACGGCTGATGGCAGAACTTCCTCTAAGGGGAAGGAATGTCAGGCAGTCGTGCAATTGCATAGGCACTCTTTTAGAGTGCCAGCAATTACAGTTGAAGGGTTGGAGAATCTTGGCGTTGACTGCCTCTTGGGTGACGATGTAATCGATCACGTGAGAGGAGTCACTGTCAAAAGAGGACCCAACTCTCGGTACCAGGTTGAGTGGGGTCAACCCACCTCTGCCAGGTGCTGTGGTAGTGCTCCCATGAAGGGAGGTCGTGAGGTTGTTCGTGGGGTTAACTCAGTTACGATTAGTGATCACGACTTTGAAGCCACGTTTTTTAACGGTCATTGGGCCGTTAGTTGGCGTTGGTCGGCCGGCGAGCCGACGCAGCTTCAAACTGGGGTTGGCGAGTACAGGTGTACGCGCGCGCCAGGCGTACATGAGAGGTATGCTGAGGAGATCCAGAGTTGGATCTCTAAAGGTTGGCTGGTGAAGTGGAACGGCCCTGTAAAAGGGGTCATACCACTTTTGGCGGTTGTCCAGCCAACCAAGGACAAGGTGAGACCGGTAATGGATTACCGTGAACTTAACTTGTTCATTGAGTCTCACACTGGTGATGAGCAAACCGCTGTGTGTGCCCATAAGGTGCGCAAATGGAGGCAGTTTGAAGAGGAGCTTAAGGTCGTTGACCTTAAGTCTGCCTATCTCCAAATTCGTGTCTTCCGTGACTTGTGGCAGTATCAAGTCGTGAGGTATAATGGTGTGCATTATGCCCTGACTCGCCTCGGGTTTGGCTTGTCATGTGCGCCCAGGATTATGACGATGATCTTGGGCAAGGTTCTTTCGATGGACGATAAGATTAATCGTGCCACGGATCATTATATTGACGATATAATGGTCCAAGAATCCATTGTGAGTGCTTCTCATGTGAGAAAGCACCTGCAGTTGTACGGGCTCGAATCTAAAGAACCAGTGAGTCTCGACGGAGTTCGAGTACTCGGGATAGCCTTAAAGAGGTCTCCCACTGGACATCTATTGATGTCAAGAGGAAGTGAGTTGTCTTCCTTCATTTCAGAGACGTCTGAGATGACTAAGAGAGCTGTTCTCTCTGTGTGGCCGCCTTGTAGCTCATTATCCTGTAGCTGGGTGGTTACGACCTCACTGTAGCTTTTTGAAGCGACTGGGGTCAGACGGGCCATGGGATAAGCCTGTCAGTCACAGTGTCCTGAAGCTAGCTAAGGAGCTGGCTTCGCGAGCACTGGCTGATGACCCTGTAAAGGGTCGTTGGCATGTCAATCCTGATGGTAATGTTACCGTCTGGACTGACGCCAGTTCACTGGCAATGGGTGTGGTCGTCCAGGTGGATGATCGCATCGTGGAGGATGCTACCTGGCTGCGGAAGCAGACAGATCATTTCCACATAAATGTCTCAGAGATTGAGGCTTTGGGACGTGGAATCAATCTGGCTATTATGTGGGGCTTCAAGGCCTTCACTATAGCCACTGATTCCAAGACAGTATTATCCTGGTTGGATAACACTGTCGGTGATCACAGTTGTGTTCGCACCAAAGGAGCAGCGCAGATGCTCATCAAGCGTCGCTTGATGGTGATCAAGGAGATCATTAATGAGTATCAGCTGTCGGTTGAGTTTTGATTCGCTCTCACGGTCGAGAACAAAGCTGATCAGCTCACTCATGTGACTAAGAGCTGGCTTAGTTATCACACGGCTGACGAGCCGGACTCTGTCTTGGCTGCGTCAGTGGCGGCTTCTGAAGAAGAAGGGACGCCAGAGAGCGCCATTTGAAAGGCTCATTTGCCTCACCATTTGGGCGTTGATCGTACCTTTTATTTGGTCAAGAAGCAGTGCAGGCCGGGCCTTACTCGAGACCAAGTGAAACGTACGATTGCAGGGTGTGAGGAGTGTCTTCGCATTGATCCTGCAAGACGGGTGGAGAACCTTGTCGAGCACGGCAATTTAGCCGTCGAGAGTGACTGGCATCGTGTAGCTGCGGATGTGACGCACTATAACGGTGTGCAGTTGCTCTCTCTCGTCCATTGCGGACCATCTAGGTTTGCAATTTGGCAAAGGCTGTCGAACGAGTCGGCAGCCAGTGTAGTCGCTCATCTCCAGCAGGTGGTGATTGAGCGAGGACCTTTTGTGGAGCTATTGTTGGACAATTCTGCCACATTTAGGTCGGCAACTGTCACTCAGTTTGCCAACGAATGGGGTATCTCTCTGCGTTTTAGAGCCGCTTATGCCCCAAGTGGTAATGGAATCGTAGAGAGAAATCATCGCACAATCAAGAGGATTGCTGCGCGGGGGGAGGGGGGATCACCCCCCCCGAGGTGGCGCCATTTTGGTACAATGTAACGCCACGGCACGGAGTCGATAGCAGCTCAGTGCCTTGTCGTAAGTTATTTGCCTATCCTTGGAGGATGCCTTACTACAACGGCTTAAGTAAGGCCGGAGATGACGGCAAAAACGTGCATTTTGCCGTCGGTGACAGGGTGTGGGTGAAACCCGCAGTGCTCTCTTGCACCAAGCAGTGGATTCCTGGGCAAGTCACTGCTGTTCGATCAAGGCACGTTGTGTGCATTGATGGCATGCCTAGGCACGTCAGCGACATAAGGAAACGTCGCGGCTCTGACTCTGAGGACATGTACGATGCATGTGACTCAGACGACGATGGGCCCCATGAGACTCCTGTTGAGCCTCTTCAGGTTAGTGTTGAGGAAGTTCCGGAAACACAACTTGAAACTGCCAACGACACGGGAGAGCCCGTCGTTGACGCAGGTGACGAGGTTGTCACGGAGAATGGTTGTGAGATGCCAGGACGACTCGTTCGGGAGCGGCGTCCCTTCCAATGGTTGAGTGATTACGTCACCTGAGTTCCTCGAGGAACTGAGGGGGATGTGGTGTATTGCTACGCCAGGCACGTATTCCTACGCGCGGCCAATCACAGGGCGGCACCCGTCGGCGGGTTGCTTGTGTACACATCGTATTTTGCGTTCACGGATGCTTTGGTGTTCCAATGTGTTTATTCTGTTTAGAATTACACATGCGACGTTATTTACGTTGTAAGCTGCTCCGTTTGAGTGGCAGGAGGTATTTTGTGGGATCTACTTCCTGACGTATGGAGCGTCGGTCTGTGCGCCGGCCTTGGCATTATTGCGTCTGTTGCTGGCGAGTGCGGTTGTGCGTGCTTGAGCTTCCGGTTTCGCTCTTGAAGTATCCTTGTGAGAGACTTGTGTTGTTTTTTCTTTCTTTCTTTGCTGAGACACAAGCAGGTAGGACCTGCAGCCGTGAAGTGTTTTCACTAGCTTGGAGCTAGTGTGTGCTTCCTTTCTGCCGCGAAGTGTGTTCGTTTCACGGCAGCGTGTGTTCACACTGGGTGTGTCCTCTGACACACGAGCTCAGGTGTGTGTCTGGTGTCGGCTGTAGGGGAGGTTTGGAGGCCGACCCGAGCTCTGGGAGCTAGGCCTTGAGACCTTGGGTCTCGGGATTCGCACATCCCACAACAATATCTATACATCAAGACATAATATTTCATAAAGAAAAAAATAGGTTTGTTCATATTTCTTGATATACAGATATATAAAGTCAAATAATTATCAGAGTTCCGTTCATACGCTCGTCTACATCTATACATTAATGCGCTTACGACTATCGTACGTTCCTGTGCGTTACACCCTCCAGCATCATTGCGGTATCTATAATATGGGTTGGCTCGCGTCGGGTCGCGTTACATCAGAGGGAGAGAGATAGAGGGGTAGAAGAGAGGAAGGTGAAAATTGTTATTTGTTTACATTTTTTAATTTGTTAATTTTTGGGTAGGTTATGAAAAGAGAAAATAGGTTGAGTTAGGATAAGATTGGTCAAGTTAGGATAAGATAGGTCAAGTTAGGATAAGATAGGTCAAACTAGGATAATATAGGTCAGGTTAGGATAATATATGTCAAATTAGGTTAAGATTGGTCAGGTTAGGATAAGATATGTGAGGTTAGGATAGGTCAGGTTAATATAAGATAGGTCAGGTTAGGATGAGATAGGTCAAGTTAGGATAAGATAGGTCACGTTAGGAGAAGATTGGTCAGGTTAGGATAACATGTGTTAGGTTAGGATAACATGGGTTAGGTTAGGATAACATGGGTCAGGTTAGGATACGATGGGTCAGGTTTGGTGGATAAGATGGGTCAGGTTAGGATATGATGGGTCAGGTTAGGATATGATGGGTCAGGTTAGGATAAGATGGGTCAGGTTATGATATGATGTGTCACGTTAGGATAAGATGGATCAGGTTAGAATAAGAAAGGTTAGGATAAGATAGGTCAGGTTAGGAAAAGATAGGTCAGGTTAGGATAAGATAGGTCAGGTCAGGATAAGATAGGTCAGGTTAGGATAAGATAGGTTAGGTTAGGATATGGCAGGTAATGTTGATGGAATTTTCAACGGGTTCACGTTCTTTTTATGTTTGCCATATTATCAGGAAAGCTTCTTCTTGGATAGGTTAGTATATGTTATGTTAAGATGAGTTAGGTTAGGTTATGTTATGGTAGATTTTGTTGGGTAATGTTGATCGAATTTTTCACAGGTATACCTTGCCTAACGATGACATTAGGTAAAGCTAGGTTAAGATTGGATAGGTTAGGTTAATATATGTTGGGTTAGAACTGATTTGGTTAGCATAAATCAGGACAAATTAGTGTAGAATATGTTGGTTAAGAGAGGTTAGGTTAGAAAATGCTATGCTAAAATTTGTCGAGAAATGTTGACCGAATTTTTTCACTGGTCCACCTAGCTAATTGATGACACTGTCCGTAAAATTTCCACGGGTCCGGCTAGTTATGTACAAACCTTGAAATATCTAAACATCAAAAAATGAAAAAAACATCAGCCAAATCAACGTATATTGGTTTATAATTTTTTTTATATTGTTGCCTAATATTTGTCGAAAGTGAACATTGACTCACTAGACGATTGTAGGTAAGGGAATGGAACTCCCAATTTTTTCGTAGAATGTTTGTACTTACTTATAGGTGAGTGCTTCAGATGGCGGTTTCAAACGAGTCCCTCTGTGTCCATCCCAGTCACACGCGCCTGCCCAAAAAAATTTAAAAACCTGACTCCTGTTAATACAGATATTGGTCTGTCGTCTTTCATGTCTTCAATAATCTAAACTGCGTGCTACCTTTATTACCTCAACCCTTTATTTCACCATACGTTCAAACCATATCAAAACTGTTGATATTCCCCGGAAAAACACTGTGCAAACCTACATTCTCCTCAACTCTGTCAAACACTTAAAAACTACACCACTTTACATTCAGGTACTACACCTTTATGAAATACACTGAAATGCATGTACAGTGTATATAATTTTCATGTATTTGTGATATTGTAAACTCAACCGGGTTTAAGGCAATCGTGAAATGTCCTACGATGTGATATCGTATCTGTTGAATTGTGTGGAAAATATATGTGTTTACTTCCAGTAAAAAATCACTGTTCTAATTTAGAAACTAATTACCACAAATGTATGGATTTCATTCGTGAACGCTGGCCTAACTAGCTCACCTATGAGAGGTTTTTGGATTGCTGCTTTCACTTTGCAGCGAGGTTCTGCCGCAAATTCCGGCATGCTGAATAGGATGCCTCTAAAGAGATATATAGAATATAATTCATCACTGAAAAGATTACCTTAGAAACTTGATTTTTATACATATGCACCCCTGTAATAAATAAATACCCAAACGGTGAAAAAATTATCTTAGATCTGAACAGATTATAGATTAGATTATTAGTTAGTTTAAGCCTCCCTATCTGCAACAAAGGCGATCCAAAGAGTGGAAGGAAGAAGGCACCATTTGGTATGGAGTTTAGGGAACGCTGTATCTAGGCAGAAAGAGCATAGAAACGGTTAGTTATGAAAGAAGGTTGTAAAGCAAAGTCAAAGTTGAAGAAAAAAGAATTATGTGTTGAAAAACAGGACAGCAGTGAACAATAACATTTTATTTCCACAAGAATAAAGCCTACCTAACTCTCAGCGTTGACCCTTTATAGTCTCGCGCTCAGGAACGTTGGTAAAAAGATTATCAATGTCAAACGAACACATAAAATACTGACTTGCATTTTGTACTTTCGATATTTCCTGAACAAATGACTTAAAATTTTTTACTGTATATTGATTAGTAGTGAGAGGATTCAATACTCTCATCTGAGATGTGCATCTGAGTACGTCGGCTTGACGTCACGTACTCTAGGCTGTAGGGTGGCCGAGCATCGAGGTAGGAGTTACCGCACAGGAAACATTTCATCTAGTCCTCCGCATTCAGCTATTAGGGATCATTCAGAGCATTGTGATAGCCCGTTTGACATCAGTAATTTTAAAATTCTCACTAGATCAAAATTTGCCTCCGATTTAAGGATTTTAGAGTCTCTATTCATTGTAAAAAAAAGCCAATTTTAAACAACTAATTTAGTTCTTTTCCATTGTCAATAGTTAACAGGTAGTTTTTAAGGTTAGTTGTTTGTTTCTGTAATTCATGAACTTTCAAATTCATTTCATGTTTTTCAGGTGAATTTGTTTTTTGTTTTTTGCTGAAGATGAGCGAATGCTCGAAACGTTCAATATTATTGTTTTGCTTGCAGTTTTTAATTCGAGTAAATGTTTTATACGGCGTTTTTGGTTCTCTCTTTTTTACTTAAAATCAGGAAGCCTCCCGAAAACTTTCGTGCAATAATTGTTAATCCTGGTCGGCCAATGCCGACACGTGGGTTGAGTGAGCAGTGATTCCTGGCCGGAAGATTTTCCCGACGAGGAGATTCACCGGGTTCGCATTAAAGGGAATCGAAACAGCGACCTTTCTCCTGAAAGGCCCGTACCCTTAACTGCTGACCACGGTGGCCATTGTCAGCGGTTGTACTACAAGCGACTTGATCGCAATAAGTGCGTTGCATTTTGCTGACTATTAAGTTGAGAAGTGAACTTGTTGTGTAGGGCAATTTGCTCAAATTGTATAGTTTTGCCTTAAATTTTACAAAGAAAAGTCAGCATCGGATATTAAAGTCAAACTTAGTCGTAGGTGTAGATCATTTTCAACTTCTCAATGAGAAAACTTCTTGAAGTGGTTTGCAGACATATTGAGGAGGGATTGCCTAATTCTCTCCGCAAATAAATATAATTATAACGGAGGAAAACAAACGACGTACATTCTCACGATGAAATTTGTTAAATAATGAAATTCTGAGCAATTTATCTCTTCAAGTGTCTTGTACCATTTTCGTATAGGGTTCTTAATTAGAGAAATTTCTTTTCGTTCCAGTGGTATTAACACTCTGCTCAAAAACACTAAAAAATAACACTGATTCATTTCTCAGTTTTCTGCGTGGAAGATGGGCAAATTTACAGAGAGGGAGAGACGACGGACGAAGACTGCCGCAGAGAGTGCACTGAGGGTGGCCTCGTCGGTCCTGGTGAGCAGCAGAGGCAGACGACCTTACCGTACTGATAGAGATAGAAGCGAATCTTGCTTCATTGAATTTCATGCGCAGACAATGAATAAGATTGTGTACATTTATGGTGATATTGAATGAACCACCGTTCTCCCATATACTTCCGTTTCTCACCTCATTTTCAAATTTGAGCAATCATCAGCTTTTAACTAATATTTTATTATCGAACAATTATAAACCATTGAATTAAGATCATTTTTATCAGACAGAGGAGCTTTAAAAAAATTAATCATCTTTTAATGCTGATCCAGTCACAGTAAAATATCAGTGAGCGTAAAGTTTACACAAGTTTGTATTTAATATTGCTGTATACTTATGCTAATGAATGAATCATAAAGTTAACATCAGTATAATTCGCTAACTCTCGAGTTAATGAATGCAATAAGATGCAAAATTACAAGCAGCACTAAATATGACTGCAATCGGGTAAATGCTTACCAAAACTCTCTTTTTCAGTTAGATTGGATGAGTTTTAAACTACAAATTTGTAGAATAGACAGTGGTAGTATTGTCATAGATAGCTATAATTTAGTTCCTCAATCTCAAAAACCCGAGAAAAAATGTGCCACAGGGAAAATAAAGAAATTGAAACCGATGTCAAAAAATAAATAAACACCAATTGAAAAAATGACACATGAAAAGTTATATTACAGTTATTAAGGTTATAGAGTAATCTCATTCTAAAAGCTACAATTACATTTAGTAGCTTTTTCTACGAAATGTAATTTTTTGATGCGAGTGAAAAAAAATTTTATGACTAGAAAACTGAAGATACATAAGCATTCATGGGTGAGTTTCTGATGGAAAAATTCTTTCAGATGTTGGGAAGTATTCGTAATGAAATTTTCTCTCTCGGCCGGGTAAATCCGGTGTGGCAAATGATGGAAGAAAATAGGCAACATTTACTCTGGTTCAGAAAATAAATCATCACAGTAAATTAGAGCACTGCAATTACTAGTCGTTGGGGAATGAAACATACCAACCGACAACTATAATGCCTATTGTTATTTTGCGTATAAAATGTAAACACTTTGCACACACCTATAGTTACACTGCAATTTCGAAACACTGCGCTTTACTTGAAGCTCACTAAACAACACAACCAAACATTTACATTCCCCTCGCAAAACGCCATTCCTCTAGGTAGATGATTAAGACTATGATGATTAAGACTATAGTAAGACTATGATGGTATAAGAATGGTCATGGACTTGTTAAAGTATCATGAGCACAATTAGATTATTTATGTATACTCATAGATGTCCAACTTTTTTCTTGGAGAACAGAAAGGCTTCACCAAGTTGCCATATTTCCTCCGTATGTGTGGCAGCCGAGCTCGAGACAGACATTGGGTCTAGAAGGACTGGCATATTCTTGACACCCTTGAAGCAGGCATGCAAAAAATCATACAAGACCCAATTTTAAGTCGAGACAAGATTATCTTTCCTCATCTTCACATCAAATAAGGTTTGATGAATCAATCTGTCAAGACATTGCAATGGAAACCGAAGGTGAATGTTTCCAACACATCATCACAGCTTTGGGTTATCATTTGAGAAGATCAAAGCAGGGTTGTTTGATGGCCCGCAGATTCGAAGCCTAATTTGTGAAGATCAGTTTGTTGCAGAGATGACTGCTTTAGGAAAGGCAGCACGGTTTTTCTTCGTGGCAGTCGTTCAAAACTTCCTTGGAAACAAAACGGCAGAGAACTGCAGTGAACTTGTGAACAGCCTGCGCCTGGCTTTTCGTGATCTCGGGTGCAACATGAGCATCAAGGGAAATTTTTTGAACAGTCACCGTGAAAAATTCCCTCACAACCTGGGGGCTGTGAGTGATGAACAAGGAGAACAATTCCACTTTGAACAGAAAATCCTGGAAGAACTCTACCAATGGCGCTGACACAAAAGTATGATGGCTGACTACTGCAGGAGCACTTTACGAGATGGCCCAGATGAAGTGTACAAACTCAAATTCCTGCCGCAATGGAATACAAAAAATTGTAAAATTTAGCAGCTGTGGTGATGTTTTGAAGGATGCTGATCTAACTTTGGAGTAAGGATTGATGTTTTCTTAGACGTGCTATCAGGAAATATGACACAACTAACAACAGTGTAAATTACTCTCAAATCGCATTTTACTATTCGGTTCCTTTTGCTTTGATTAATATGCAGAAATGGCTCTCACGCCTTTTTAAGATTCGTTTGAACAAAAGCAATGTGGCTGATACTGCAATATCCCATCATGACAAAAGTTTAGAGTATAAAAAATATCAAATTGCATAAAATCTGTTGTTTGCAAACAAAGACGGACTCCTGATTTGAAATCAACACTTTCAATTGACTATAGAACAGTGTGTTTTAAATGCAACAATATGGAATGTTCCCCTTCTTAAAAAGATATTCGACGTCGACTGCATCAGGACCTAATTTATACGAGCCATCATAAAAATAAATGTTTCCTTCGTTGTGACCATAACCGAATTAACTTTACATCACCTATAATTAGATCCCACTTTGGATATAAGTTTATCTGGGGGTAAGCGTCACTCCGTATGAGTAAAATACTAGAAATGCAAAACAAACACAAACTTCTCAATTCCAATTCATTTGATATCTTTTCTCTCCTTCGGTAAGTAATCTTACTGTCATTTTCACTCGCAGTTCATGCAACCAATGCTTAACCGGAATCTTTCTGTTTGCCATATCAGTTCATTTCCTACTTTCTCCGATGAGAATGAATGTCTTTTATACACAATATTCAAACTTAATCGATGCTCTAGTTCCGCAGCATAAATGTCTTAACCCTATATGATAGGTATGGGACTATGAGAAACAGACCCAAAACTCAACTTAAATTAGACAGCCTTTAAGAATGCGTCATTCGATCACAAAATATTTCAGATAAAACGTGTAATAAGAGATGTTAAGTTATGAACTCAATCGTCACAAAAAAGTTAATGCAGTAAAACTCTGTAACTGGCAAAATTCTTAAAACGTGAAAAAGACTGACCAACCGTATTTTACATGGTGAATGAAAAAATACTAATGGAATGTATTTGGGGCGAAAAAATGGTGCAACCACCCAAATTAGAGATTCCTGAAAAAGTTTTCCTCTGAAAGATTCACCCAGTTCAAGGATGAGGGAAATGATGAGGGATTTCTCAAGTTATGATTACAATGAGAAAGCCATAAACATAAGAATCTGTGGCTCATTATATTATACTCGAACACGATGGGAAAGGTATCGCAGATATAATAAGATTTATTGCAGGGGAAAATATCGCGGAAAAAGGAAGCAATCATTCTATGTACTAATCACTGACGCTACTTTGCAGGCTGAAACTTCAACTATTCTTGGAACGTTGATCTGATAAACGTTTCATATGTTTCCACAGGCATTTTATCTACTGAAAACAAATTCATGCTCTAGATATTTACTTTCAATTAAGAATATTAAGTGCGCTGGTCGTGAAACTTCATAACTTATGCCAGAATTTTTAAAGTAATCGTTTTTCGTTGGCTTTTTCCTGTTCCTCAAAAAAATTCATGAGTTTCTCTCATCTTCAAGAGCGATGGCAAAACTGGTGGCACCTACTAACGATTTTAAATATCGCTAATCTTAATTATTGTTCCCAAAAAATAGTGCACTATAAAGTAAATTCTTTTGTAGGACGAAACAAATTAATTCCTACTTGTAAAGCAACTAACTCATGGAGCTTTCCACCCATCATTTCAAGATTTTGCGAATTGTGCAGTGTGTCTTTGTCACTTATGATGAGTGAATCTAGTACTCTCCAGATTATTTGTACTCAATGAATGATGCGATTGTGAAGTCGCAGCACAATTTAGTCTAAGCTATGCAACCATGTCATGAAAGCATTTCCTTACGAAAGGTTCTAGTTCTACCTCTGAAACCATAAATAACACGTTTACAGTTAAATTTCAACACAACCAAATAAGTCCCTCGCAGGTCTGCTCATGAGACTCTAATGTTACTTTTGAATTAATTCCACTCTTTTGTTGTTGATTGCAAAAATAATAATCATCAAGTTCTTCCCCGAAAGTGCCGTAAGCATCACAGACCATTGAAATCAAGAATTAAATAATTAGAAGTTCGCTTCATCTCATCGGAAACGAAATCTGCATGAATGTCAACACACGTAAATATAGTCTCTTCATTTGTAAGAAATAACAACCCACTTTTGTGATAAGTTCAGTCATAAATAATTGAACCTAAAATCAACTGAAAACGCCATGGAATATTGAAAAGCAGAAAATATATATAGACTTTAAATAATAGAATCAACCGACACGTAAAACGCTATTCGAAAACAAAAGAGTAGTGCACTAATTTCAACACATTCTCCCGAGAGAAGAAGTGAAAATTATTAACAGTGCACTCATCAGTCGTATTGTCACTATGGTCAGAGATGAAAATAAAACTGATAAAGTATTCACTCATCAAAAGGTTTTTTGGGCTGTCTCTTCCATAGAATGCAACGCCTAAGCCTAAAAATTTTGAAACTGAATGCTTCCAATTTCTACAGGAAGCTTTAAAGGTATGTAGAAAATACTTAAGGATATAAAAATTATAACCAGGTCTCGAAATAGTTTTTTATTTCGATGTAACAAACTCAGGAACAGCATTCCCATTTCCTATGCCCCTTCTTTTTCAGTTTTATGAGTTTTTAAAGTTATTACTCAATGCCCTCAATTTACATGGCATATAAAACATCTAGAAAAAACGTTAAAGAAAAATAAAAATAAAAATCAAATAATACATTGATTCCATACTCTACTTTTCTCGTGAATGATGAACAAAAAAGCACAATAAATCTCTGTTCAAAAATATGTGATAAAAAGGTTTGACCTAAACTTTAAATCGTACTTTCTACTTTCTAGTTGCTAACATATTTTTTGCGAGTGTCCGAATATGGTTATGAAGTTAAATCTTTGCATACTAAATTATTTATTATGGTATACTGCAGAATGTGTGCAACTGCTTGTTGATAGCCATAGACACGTTGTTGCTCATCTGGTCGGCATGGCTAATATTGCTTACACTTAGATATCAAGTACAGTCCGACATTTTGCACTTCACAGGTACCAGCTTCTGACAAGTAAATCTTTCAAATCACATCGGTACGATGTGTATTCACATAATTACAAGATATTCACAAGTAGTGAAAAGTATTATCATCAGTATTAGATGTTTTTCTGAATGGAAATCATATATGAAAGTAGGCCTTTCCTGGCTACAATGCTTTCGAAACAGTTCTTGCACAGCGAACGCAGACTTTTATTGTAGACGTAAATTGTATTAGAATTTTTAAATTATTCTCGGCGTAAATATTTTGATTTCAACATGAGATTATTTGACATTTCCAAATTTTTCCTTGATCTTCTGTTGCGTTTAATTGTTAAAGCTATGAAATTTTCTAAATAAAATTTACAGGGCACATGTATTCGTTCGCTCGCTGACATACGTTTTGTTTTGTGTCGTGGTGTCTTCGATTTCCGTAGCAATGATCATTTAGTTTTGAGTCTTTATGCGTAGTCCAATACTGTATTTCCTAATATCGCCGAAGTTTGGGCGAGCTCCTTATTTGGTGCACACGCCCTGAACAAATGATCCTGAGTTTTAATGCTGCCACAAAGCTCTACTGTTGGTATGATTCGTTTTAGTGACTGATCGAGACAGGACAGCGCATGGTGATTTTACGGTAACGACTGCAATCTCTTCCGATAACAGGGAATAAACCTTCCTTGATCCAAGGCTTCGATGAACGATCCTCGCACTGTGGACAGCATTGTTCGCTGCAGGCATAAACCATCAAAGTTTGCACTTCACATAAGTTACTGTGTACATGCTCTGTATTTGAAAAAATTTGAGGAATTCCTTCGTCAATAGCTTGTACAATTATTGGTATATACAATGCAACGATAATGTCTTTGCAGGCAATGAAATCCCTGGCTCTACGGTAATCCTACAAGAGACGAGCAAATTCTGTAACGAAGTACAGTAAATAACTCGATCTACATATTTTTCGGACTGCGACAAACATGGTAACATCTAGGTACTGAGACGAACATGATTGCATCTAGAGGAGAAAAAAAATTTCTTTTCATTTTAATAAATATTCAGAAAATATGTAAATATTTTATTTCGGAAACACTTGTCTTGTGTTGGTAGATAACAGTACATAGCCGTTTTACATTTTGGGTTCCATTTTACAGTAGGACACATGAAAATAGTTTAAAACTCCTGATTCTTAACAAACAAAAACGTTTTTATCAATATTATTCCCGAACAGGAAGGAAATTTATAGATTCAAAATAACGGCGTTCGCTGAAAATGACCTTAATCACAGTAATAACAGGTTCATGCGAAACGATTGTTCACTAGATCAGAGTTTTAACTTTAAACAGATTTTTTATTTTTTACAACTATTCAGGCACGACATAACTGAAACCTGATTCATTTTGTTTTGGAATGCCATAAACAAAACCCTAAACAGATTTACATTAAAATTCCAACATCCCCTCAAAATCACTCTTCATCATGTAGCTGTTGTGAACACCATCTGCTTTATTTTATCAGTATTAAAATCTTCGCTCATGATTTTTTTAACTGTGGCTTATTCTGCTTTGTCCCAGAGTACAAAGAAAAGGGATTGGATTGTATTGGATCCAGGATTGTACTGTAAATGTATTCAATTGCATTTTCTTCCTTGTTTGACTGAGGATTTAATTTTCAGGAAAATTCAGCTTCGCTTTTGACTTAATGTCATGTTGCCCGACATCAACAAACCCGTGCATCGCGGCTGTTGATTCCCCCGTAAACATCTGCGTGACATTTGACTTTTGTTTTGCGTTTGATCTCGTGATTCCGAGTGTGGAAGATGCCGACAACGCCAAGCGGGTGTATAACATACTGCAAACTCTTAGAGCGAGTAAGTAGAGATCTAGTTTTTGTGATTGCTTTTTGACGTAAATTTAAGATATCTCCTGAAATTTTTGTTGTGAAGAACTGCATTACCATAAATTGAGTTTTTCAATCCAAATAGTATGACCAGTACATTTAAAAAGTTTATTTGATGAAGAAATGACTGAAAATCGTGTGAAAAACATTTTTCAGAGAGTGAGATATACAGTACAGCATGGGTCGACGTCTTCAAAGATAATGAGGGTGTCTGGCGACACGGAGCATCTCGAAACCCAGTGGACGATTCCCGCTGGGGGCCTGGAGAACTATCGAATCCTGGGAAATGTGCTGTGGCTACTGACATGAACTACATAAAGCCTGCTCGGTGTGAGGATACGTACATCTTCATCTGTCAAGGGTTTGAAGAAAACTATCCGAGATGCGAAAGGCCTTACATTGAAATCATTCAGGACATATACTAGACATCCGAGAAATTGCATCGTTGAATTTATTTGAATTTAATATATTATGGGCTCACTGGGTGAGAACATATTATTCTTTAGTGACCTCGTGCACATGAGGCAAAATTAGCGGTTTCTTATGGAAATAATGGACTCTGTTGATAATTTTATCCACAAAAAAGTTAACGAATCGCTTTCAACTAGGACCTGAGGGTGCTTAAACTTCATGACTCAGAAATGTTGCATAACATAATTCAAACACAGCAATACTTTTAACTATTATTCGTCAAATCACACTTGCAATTATGAGGACTTGATCCCAACCCACCAGCCAACCATTGAGGTAAAATGTAGTGCTAAATATGAAGTAGACGACTAAATGCTCCGTAAGATTGTAATGCATTATTAAATGGGATGTAGAAATGAATGCGCTATTCTCTCATTAAGTCCAGTAGTCCAGTACTTAAGAAAAGCACGAGTGATGTTTAAAATTTAATGTGAATCGTTATATTTTTACGTGTCTGTTTTCTTTGTTGGGGTGTTCTGGTAAAATTATCGAGGTATTAAAATATCTCTGGATGCATCGTAGTTGTATGTGTTTGCTTCTCTGGGTATTAAATGGTTGCAAATGTGTTATCAGTTTCTCTCAAGCCCCTTTTGTGTATACGAGAGAAAATAAAAAAAATTGCATTTTATTTCTTTCACGTGACTTCTAGTTTGGGACACTCTAGATTGACAGCTAAATCGCTTAACGTCATCTGGTAAACAACAAAATACACGTGGGCTTCAATTTACTGTCAGTGTTTCGTTTTTTCCTAACGAATAACAGTAATCTTCGTACAGTGGTCATTCATGATTATGTTACTTTAGAGCTACGGTTATGTTGCACATTTTGGGAACAAAATGGCCAGAAAAAATTTCAGGATTAATAACAAAAAAAGGAACAAGTTTCGTTTCCTGAAAATTCATCTAACACATTGATGAAAAGCTGCTTCTGACTTTATTTATATTGGATTGATGTTATACCTGAATAACATTTTCATAAAAATCTAGCCACAAAACATGCAACTAAAATTGTTCTACCAATTTGTAACGTCACTCTTGCACTCCATGTGTTGCTCACATTATACAATGAGACCTTCCACAAGTCTGGGCAATAAATAAACAGATAATGTGCGTACAAGTAGTTACACAAGGAAGCGCAAGATGGCATCTTCTTTTGCCGCACGCAGCAGGATTCGAGGGTGGCAAGATATTCAGGACATTTTCTGTATGTTTGGTCTTCTGTGTCTGAACATTATTAAGAAATAATTCTCTCTATTTGGTATTTTTTATACGAAAGATTGTAATTATGCATTTACACTAGAAATCCAACGGGCAATAAACATCTGTAAAGCCCATTGTATGAACTATTTCATGAAGAAACATTGTGGTGGTCTCATAGCGAATAATTTCGGATACTGTTTTAACACGATGCCCTTGATGGGTTAAACTGAAGCTCAATATACAACTCAAGCTTAAAGAAAATTTTGGTAATCAATTTTAAAATTCGCCAACATTGAATGGGTTGTGCCATCAATAAGCCTCGCCTAAGCTTTATGGAAATTGAGTTAGTGACTACTGGTCGGTCAACAACATAACGAGTGTAAAATTCCTTTCCGAGAGCACTGGCGGCACAAATCACGGAAAAGTGTTGATCAATCTAGGTTAGGTTGAGTCACGCATATCAGATTAATTTTGCTTTCAACGATTAATTGCTTCATTTAATTAAAACTGTATTAAGCCAAAGCGTATTCATATTTTATTGATTTACGGATGCTAAGTTAACCGTAGCACGCACAATGAGGAAAGTTTAATAACACCGACAGTATACTACAAAAACCCACATCTTTCAGTATACAATACTGACAAACGCATAAGGAAGTAAATTACTGAGCGTAGCACAGAATGGGTCAGCTCATTCACAACTAATATTTCTGTAGTAGCCTAAGACTTTGAACTCAGATCTCTTCATTAGTCTTAGACTCTCGATGAAAATCTCTTCAAGAACGTAGCACTCACTAAAATCTCTTCAGGAGCCATACCATCGTTATTTTAGCTTCCAAAGATAAACAGAGCCCAATTTTTATCTTTAGAGCATACAAATGTCGTCAATGAGGTCAGATGTTAACATGAGGGCTGTGAACCTCATTGCCACTTGTGCTATTATGAGAACAACCAGCCCTTCCAAGCAACTGACTGGCACATGGATATGGAAGCCCGAAAAATCACGCAACGAAGCACGCAACAACATTCTAATTAAGCAGTAACTAATAAACAACGCAAAAAATTTGGTCACGAACATGAATATACCAGACTAAAAATAAAAGTCAATGTAATTTTGAACTGACAAAACAAATCCTCCACCAACAATCAAAGCCCTGGTCCTTTCGTATTCTCAGGCTTCTTTTTAACATTGAAGGTACTTCCCGAAAAGTGCTTGTATTATATCTCAAGACCCTCCCGCTCAACTACCTCCGAGTGAGTTCATTTTATTGCAATTAGTTATTCTGACATCTTGAGAAATGCTGCCCTTTACTGAGCATAAAATTGGTGAACTAACGTCGAAACACGTTACAAATTCTTTTCTCTAGTTAGCCATGAGCAATATTACTGGACTTGTTGAGAGTTCACTCTTTCAACTCGGAAATAAAAGCAGAAAACTGATATAACCACTAATAGCAACAAAAAAACTTTTTCTAACTACGTATATGCAGTTTTTCACTCAGCGAGAGAATTTTCGGCAAATTGCCAAACCAATTACGCTTCACGTCAATTACACGCAATTTTTTTGTTCATTTGATACTCTAAACCAACGTCGATATACCAGAGTGTTTACGATTCATTGCATGTACCTTGTCAGTACCTTTCTGTTCAAAATAACGAGTGAATGAGAAACCTAAAATGTTTCATTAGCTTTGAGTGCAACGGCTCAACAATTTCTACTATACTAGAAATTAGAAGCTAGCTTAGTTTTTACGATTTCCTTCTGAGACCACTCTTCTTCAAGTACACGAGCAATATAAGTAGTAGGGTGGTCCTCATTCGAAGATGAATAAAAATTTATTTTTTCGCCCTGACCCCATCAACTTGTTAAATTCGGTTGAAAAACACCATGTGCAGAGGTTGATTTGCTATTTTTAAATCTTTCATCCTTTAATAATAAGCTCAACAAAATGGTTGAGGCATTTTTAGGCAAAATAAAGTATACGAAATTGCGTTTACCTATTGATTTCTCTTGTTCTGGCAGCTAAACAGAATTACAGTGCATCACGTAGGTACAAAAAGTATGCAATAGATGGTGCTGAGGTGGTGGCAAGCCTCAACGTCAACAACCTTTTGATACCTGTGTACGCGTTGCCGAACTTCTCTGTTTTCCTATTTCAATTACAGGGTAGAAAAGTAAATATTCTGTGTCTATTAAACATTTTGTATTTAATATGTTATTGTAGACGTATTTGAACATATTTTTGGTAGCTAATTATGTAATAATGACACCGTGTAAGGTACGTGATTACTGGTCCACAATTTTGTTGTGCTGCCCATTCATAGTAAAAATTATGAGTAGATTATCAGCTCAACTAAACTTTGAACCTTTTAACTACAACATTTATTCATTGCATTTAACCTTCACAGGCCCCAAAATGGATGTATCAGGTTTCCATGGAACCAGAAATATATAACTGTCGGCTATGGCAACAAATTATGCCGATGATTCTGATGATGGCATGGACACGGACAACAGTGTTGCTGATGCCGATTTCATTCCCCACACAAGTGGTGCTATTGCTGATGACATTGATGAAGACGATGATACATGTGATGTAGGCCCAACTATATTGCATGACAATGAAGGCGGCTCAAATCAATAGTTAGAGGGACTAAGTACAAAAAAGCAAAACGGGTAAACAAAATATTGATGTAATTCATTCAACTGATGAACTTCCAGATGAGCCTCTCACGCATGGACGATATATCTCTGAAAATATGTATACATTTTACTAACAACAATGGTAAACACAGTAACGACAATGAATTTTGGAAGCATAGGCAGCTGTTAGAAATGTTTCGTGACCACTGTGAGAAGGTTAAAGGCAGCCCATACCAGAGTGTAGATGAAGAAATGGTGCCTTACAAAGGCACTAGGGCGGGATAAATATGCTGGTACATCAGAAATAAACCCTTTAAATGGGGCTTCAAGATCTTTTGTAGGTCAAGCTGTAGTTGAATCATTCATGATTTACTATTGCATCAAGGAAAAACGGCATTTATCACGGAAAACCTGGAACAAAATGAAAAAGACCTGTTGGGTTAAAAGGTGTTGATGGTAATGACAAGATCTATCCCTAACCCTTAATAAGCTGTTGTTTTTGTGATAACTTTTTCACAATCATATAACGTGTGATGTATTTTTGGGCAAAAAAAAGCAAAGTTGCTTCGTTGATTGTCACAAGAAGTAAACATGCGCCATGACGGTGATTGTAATTGACTCTAGTCGTATCATCCAGTTACATTGGAACTCGTCCAAATATTTTTTTATTTGATACGGAGCAAATCCAATGATTTTCAGTTGAAATGGCAACAAAATTTTGATTTCTGTTTTTCCCTTCTTTCCTTGTATTTCAAATTAGCATTGGAAAGAAATAAGTTTGTTACTTTTGTCATTGTTTGTGAAAAATACATTGATAAAATGAGTCAATGTATATATGTATATGATAGTCAACAGTCTGCCTTACTACCATAATGCGGCAGCTCTACAAAATTGTAGCTACCGCTATGTGGCAACTTAACAATATTGTTGAGACTCGTAACTTGAGAAATATGGTAGATACGTAAAATTTTCTTAAACAAAAGTTGATACTCTAATTCAGAGATAAGGGATTTTGACATGAAATTTTTTTGCCAAATTCTACATGTGACTATTAAAGGATTAAGGCTCAATGGATCTGAAGTTCTGCAACCCATGAGCTGTGAAATATACAGTAATTTCAGCATGCCTTTTGAACGTGGCGATGCAGCTTCATTCCTCAAAAAACTCTCCTGAAACCTGTTACCCGAGATCAAGAGTTCTTTTGCGTTTTTCTAAGAATGTAACGGATTAACATTCATAACTATTTTCCTTCAACAGTTTTCAACGTAGGCACGTGATTTTGGTCTCATTCAATGCGGAAATACACAGGGAACAGCGTCACAAAGCGGAATGTCTTTCAGGTACCAAATTGTTTTTTCTGGTGAAAAATCTAGGATTTTTATGAAAAAACATTATTTGGTGACAAATGTATCAATAAATATTTTTCGAATCCGAAATTCAAAATATCCTTCGTCTCTTCATTTCCTCAGTCTTTTAGCGTTGAATGAGTTCATAATCACTTTTCCACGTTTGAAATTGTGGAAGGGGTATGGTTTTGCTAAAAAATGTTTGTTTGCGGAATTACTTCTTTTCTATTGCGAAAATCGGAAATTCCTGTTGGATGAAATGTATTTAAAATTTCTTTTTACATACTGGGATGCATTTTTGTTTACCTAGTCTCGATAGAAATGAAGAAAATTCGGAAATTGTGTCTATTATGAGTAGTATCCAGTCAGAAATGCTAGTGTAGATCGGCATCGATTATCTGGGAACAGTGTATCTTTTTTAGGATCAGTGCGGGGCCCAGTTCAGGAAGAAATTTGTATTCACGGGTCATTGCAGATCAATGCAGAAAATTCTGAACAGAAATGTCTGCAGTGATCTTAACAGATAAGTAGGCACTGCTAATCAATAATTCCAAGAGGGGTATTTGTTTTTAAGCCAATGAACATTATGAAACCGGGGTTTGATTTCAAATCGAATGATTATCTTTCAAATTAGTTGAGGGGATCTCTATCCCTGATATTTTCCTATTATCAAAATTTCCCATTTTTGAATTTCTTTCGCAACTTGGGAACCAAAATGCATAGGGATATGTAACATTGAAATCCGAACACATTTTCTTCAATAAAACTTCTCAATTGGAAAAAATTGAATGCGTGGACATATAAAAATATATATATTGCGCAAAACACTTCTCTTTCTACAATTTTCAACGTAGAAGTTTAACTATCGTCTCATACGATGCGGTACGATAGTGAAAACAGCGGAGCGAAACAGAATTTCATTTGAACTCTAAATTCGATATATATACCTCTGGTGAAAAATCTTGGATTTTCGAAAAATTTTTTGACAAATCTATCAACAATTTTTTTCTAATTCGAAATTCAATATGATCATTAATTTTCCAGTTGTCACATTCTTTCTGCGTCGAATGAGAGCAAAAAAAGCTTTTACTTTGAAAATTGTAGAAGGAGAAGGGTTTTGCGCAATATATATATTCTTTATATATTGCATTTGTTCGCGTGTTAACTTTTTTCTATTTTTAAAATGGAAACTTCTTAATGAAGTAAAAGTTTTTCAAATTCAATTTTACATATTGTTATGCATTTTCGTTCCCCTTGTCGAAATAGAGTTTCTAAAGTGAAATTTGAAAAATTAGGTAAATTAGGTCAATTTTAGGGGTACAGATCCCCTTAAAATAAGCCAATTCACAAGAGCACGTGGCTTGTTTTTATTCAAATTTCACATTCATTACATTTTCAGTAATAGTTCACCACCAAGTGAGTACAATTCTATGTTCCGATTTGTCTATGAGAACAACGCTGGGAATTTTAGAATTTTTTTTGTAAAACGTGCTTGCCATGACGGAAATTTTATTTGCATATTTTCACATTTCAATCTCCTTCACAGAGTCAATCCATTCAGCAATTATTTTGTTGTAGAAATAAAATGCCAATCCCCATAAAATCCCTTCGTCGTTCCGCTCCTAATTATGGAAACTTGAAATTCCGCTGGCCAACATAAATGACTTAATCAATTTGATAGGAAACAAGCATGGCGTAACTCACGAGCAGGGCTAAAATTATTATGCCATTGAAATTCAACTTTCAAATTTTAAATGCAAGTATTGTATAAATTGTACAAGCATGTACATAGAGCGCCTGTTGTATTACTCCAGCAATAATAGTTACTGCCAACTTTGCAGCATTTTATTCAATTCAACCATCAATTATTTAATTTCATTGTGGAGATTATTTCAATAATTTTTATTTCCAATGAAGTAATTATATTGTCACATGAAAAAGCAAATATATAGAACTAGTTTTTTGGTCGCACACATTTCACCACAGGAGTGTGCAGCGGTCAATGTTGACATAAGTCACAACTTCACAACAAGCGCGTTAGTGAAACTAAGCTTTAGGCGTTCTGAGTTTGTGAGAAAAGCTTCAAGTTCAAAAAAGACGCTAAGCATTGTGCTATGGTGATGGGAAATCAAAGAATGAGAAAATTATTCTATGAATAGAGTAAAAGACAGGAAAGGCCAACGATTGTTGCATGTTTAGAAAATTCAAACCGACATAGGGAGCTCTTCTGACAGTAATTTCTCCAGCAAGAATTGAAAAAACGCGCAGTGAATCGGTCTGGTCGGCTGATCGACTGATAATTTCAACAGCTCTTTGTCAATTTGTAACAGTGAAGAAGATTTATATGGGAAGTGAGTGACATATGTCATTGAGAGTGTGGGCACTTTGATTGGATAAGCAGTTGAAAACAAATTGGAAAGAAATTTATTACATGAGAGAGTATCTCTCACTAGTTTAACAGTGAACATTGAAGGCAAACCCTTCTACAATATAATAAATGCACAGCTGATGCAATCCTTGTTTCTGCTACTGAATATCGAGCTATAATAATTTGTGTAGGCAATTATTGTTTTAAGAAGATCATCCCAATTTTTCAACTTTTTTAGTCCGATTCATTTGAAAATTGGCCAGTATATGTATTTTGTGAAAGTAAACCTTTTTTACTCATGTCACTTTTTCGATTTAGGCCTGAGTTTTTTTTACGAAAATTTAGTTTATTGGTACATTTTATGTATATTTCTAAACGTAACTCGTCATTAAGTTTTGATGCTAGAACAAAACCATAGACAGTTTTAGAATTCTTGGCTTATAGGCATACCCATAACAAATACACATAATAGTCAAATTTCATAAGAATCAGACTGAAAATAAAAAAATTTTATAATTGAAAAAAATTTAAAAAATTTTTTCTTTTTTTTGTTGGAAATCACAATTCACAGTGTGAATATGAAGTTAGTTATGTATGGAAATTATCGAAATAAAAATTGAAACTGCATTCAATTACATAAATTGTTCATTATATTACACTTCAATAAAAAATTTTGTTATGGCTTATACCCATAACAAATAACTTTCAACATTCGAACCGTATGTACTCATTTAGTTTTTTGATGCTAGAACAAAACAAAAGACGGTTTTAGAATCCATGGAACATTTCTAACAAACTCAAATAGGTTTTTTTTAATTCGAAAAAATATATAGCTCTAACCCAAAAATAATTGTTAGTGTTTTTTGGGGTTTAGAGTTGTATAACTTTTTTTTCTTCTCAAATTTGAAAAAAATTTTATTTGAGTTTGTTAGAAGTGTTCCATGGATTCTAAAACTGTCTTTTGTTTTGTTCTAGCATCAAAAACTAAATGAGTAGAAACGGTTCGAATGCTGAGAAATATTTGTTATGGGGATAAGCCATAACAAAATTTTATGGTGAAGAGTAATATAATGAAGAATTTATGTAGTTGAGTGCAGTTTTAATTTTTATTTCGATAATTTCCATACATAACTTCATATTCACACTGTGAATTGTGATTTCCAACAAAAAAAGAATAAAATTTTTTTTTCAATTTTGAATTTTTTTGTATTATCAGTCTGATTCTTATGAAATTCGGATATTGTATGTAACTTTGGAAAAGAAGCACAATATCTATCATTCATTTTTTTATTTAGGCCTTAGTTTTTGATAAAAATGGGACATATTGGATTTTAGTTCATTTAAATGGATATTTCAAACCGTATCTCCTCATTGAGTTTTTATGCTAGAACAAAAATAAAAACAGTTTTAGAATTCTTGGAACATTTATGACAAAAGTGATTTTTCAAATTATCCATTTCCCGTTTTATTTTAATTTTATATGGGGTTGAAATGGTATCGAAAATTCAAAATTTTTGTCCCCTTTCCCCACCCCCCTTGAGGGGAGGGGTTTTATTGTCCGTAGCGCCAAAAAATTTAGGACCAAATAGTCCACCACCGAAGGGTCCTTTTCGAAGAACAAAACAAAAAAAGCTCACCGGACCGACAGGGGCCTGGTGGGGGCCTGGGACGATCTCCTTAAGTCTCTATGAATGAAATACCTAAACCTGACTAATTGGGGAAAAAAATGCTAGAAAGATTTGGAAAACTTATCTGGTCAGTAGGAACGAAAGATTTGAAAAAATTGCAGCATTTTAGTGTAATAATGAGGGAACAAGTGCTGCTGTGCCGCTTACTTGGCAAAACCCTCATGAACAATCACAAAAAGAGCATCAACCAAAGACTTCCAGGTCGCAGCAGTACATGTGCACCGTGCTCACAACTGCAAGTAAGGATTACATTTAGTCTATGTCATTGGTGCCTTGTATTTTAAGTTCCTGTCAGCTTGTGTTGCATAAAATTCTGGTATGCCAATTGTAAGATGAATGTCAAAGTGCAACATAATGCCATTTTTTTCCAAGTGTTTTGAATTTTTGTGCAATCAATTCTTTTCAGATATCACTCTGATATCACAAATATTTTCAAAATATATCAGAAATTCTGTTTGTTTCATCTTTGTACGTTTATTTTAATTGTCCCAACCTAGTGTTTAAGTTCTTTGACACAGTGTGAGTACCTTGTAGAAATAAACATGTGGAAAATAGAAAACATTTATTTTGATTTAAAGTAAAACATGAAGTATAATATATTTCTTGTGAAATAGTTTTCTATAATGAACAGGTAATACATATGTAGCATATAAAAATGTTTTCATGTATTGCAATAAGTTTTCAATGTTTTACAATATAATTGTCTACATTCCCCAACAACCCATGAACACGGCGAAAATAACCTGTGTGGCATCACTGGGACCTCAACTACAGAGTGAGAATTTGATGAGGCCAGGACAACTTCTTTTCAGCTTCTTCAGTGTATCACTTTCACCCGGACAGCAGAACAAATCCTCTCAACAAATTATCAAAGAATGAACAAATCATCAGCCATAGTAAGTTTTATTTCTACTTTGAATGACATGTTCTTTAAGCTTTGCTATCCTAATCAAAGGTATAATGAAAACGGGTTTAATGAAAGATCATCCCTAAATTATTAGAAAGCAATAGAAATATTTATCTTACTAATTATGTTTTTGCCAAAATGTATGTGCTAAAATTTATTCTTTCCATTCAGAATGAATTGCTGTGAAATGAACACACCAAGTGTTCATAGGGGAATGTAAAACACCGGATTCTGGTTTACATCTGTTGGAAAACGATACATTTATACATCACTAGTGTCACGAAACTTGGGATATCATCACGTAGTTTTGCCCGGAACGCAGAGCAAACATGGTTTTTTACATATATAAGAAAATGTAATTCTGCATTGTTTTCCACCGGACGGTGTTCTTAACTAAGACCGAGTAATACTATGTATTTTAACAAAATTAGGTTACCTAATTTTGATACGGGATTCGCAGACGATTGTTCTTCAGTACTTCAATTCGATCAGATCGATCGATCTCTATGGTTCAAGACTGCATGAGAGAACTGTATACCACGTTGATAATTTGTAATACAATGAATGAAAATCCTTTTGAATGAACTGATGATATGCAACAGTTTGAAGTGCTGATCACTTCGACCACTGATAGCGTGGATTTGCCTATCTCTGGTGCATAACACTGCCTTCATTGCCTCCTAAATATTTTCTACGTCAATCATTTGAACGATTAAAGATGTCGTATACAAATTTTTAGAAATTTTAATTGCATTTCTTTTTCTTAAAATTATCTTCATTATGAATGGCAATCCACTTATCAAAAACTTAACTTTCAATGAACATCAACATGTGTTAGGAATCCTGGTCAACACATGACAAATTCCTCGTGTTCATACCCGTGAGGCTGTGTACAGTGTTTTAAAGGTAAATAGACACATACTCAGGCTCTTTATCATATAGGAGGTTGTGGTCGGCACGAGAAGAAAAATTTGGAGTATATTATTTAACAAATTGTGACGACTAGATGAGAGGGATAAATGGAGACAGACACATGATGAAAGAAAGAATTCGATAAAAACAGACTGCTCTGATTTCTGTTTTCGTGGAATTTGCTGGAGGATGTTCCTCTCGTGGGGAATTTTATTTACAGGATGTAGGAATTTAATTTGCAGAAACGTGAGGGCTCGAGCTAAAGATCGTAGGAATTTTTTCTTTGAGACATAGAATTATTTTGTTCTTTCAAGGATTTTTTTTTTTGCTTACTAATAACCTTTTTTTTCATCGGCGATTACTTTCATTTTCGACTAACATCTGGGTCCACGAGAAATCTTCTTGACTTTATATTTCTATGAGCAGGGTGGATGGATCTCAATGAACATATTTTCACACTTGATGATGCAAGTAATTTTTCGGGGAATTAGTTTTTGTTGTTGTTATAGACGCTTAAACTAATTTATAATCTAATAATTTCTGGTGAAGGTTATTCAGTCAAACAATGGTTAAATTTTTATAACAAATATTACATCTGATTCATATGTGTAGATTGGTGCTGGCCAATTTCTTAAAAACACGCTCAACGCATGTTTTACATTGTTAAAGTTACCGCTGGTTCATAAGTGATGTACAAATACGATGGAGTGGTCTTCTATTGGAAGGGTTAATGCAACTAAAACTAATTTTGTAATGATGGCAATGTCAGATACGACTACCATAATTTCAGGTCTCGGAAAAAAGTATAAAATTTCTTACATGTAACCATAAACACTAGTCGTTCACGCACATTATAATTGAATGTTTTTGACGGGCCACTGCGCCCGGGTTAGATTTTGTTGGGAAAATTTGAAGATAATTACTCGAAATAATTTAAAAAAGGAATATGATAAATTAACTAAATTATTCGAGTAGTAAGTGATATTGCATAAAATAATCATTTACACTTAAGGAATTTTAGATGAGTGAGTTCTGATTCTTCGGATGAAAAGTTCACGGATGTTATTTCTGTCGTTGATACTATTTTGAGATTTAATTAGATTTCTGGAAAGTTTATTATATGCTGAAATACGAGCAGGTTAGTAGATTCGTGAATTGTGTTACCATTTTCGTTCATATTAGGTATGTTTTAGAATAACTATTTCGATATTTCTTTCTTGTTCGATGTACATTTTGTCTAGTAGACTTCATTGTTGAGTTAATGTTTAATGCTCAGTATTCCTGTGTTGGAACACTTGTGAAGCCTAGGTTCCTCGCATTCATATGTTCATCAAGGATGTGTCGAAAGTTCGTCGATTTTGTCAAATATTAGTGCAACTTTTCTCAGTCACTTCTTCAAATGCCCAAGTTTCTAGTTTACTGAATGACTGACGGTCGAGTTTTTCTTTACCTATGTGATGCACTTTACGGATGAAATGCCAGTTATTAGTCAAACAAATGTAATATTAAACTTAATAATTTACTTGTAATAAATGTATTGGGTCAACCACCAAAGTTTGCGTGTTTCCACCAGTGACTGAATGACCTAAGATAATGCTGGCAATGAACATATTCTAGATACTTGATATTCGTTTTATTAAAAATGAATGCGCAGATGTCCTTTTTAATAGGGAAAATATCAAATCCTAGTGCACATGTAAAGATTCTCGGATGATTATTTAATGGAAAAATGGATTACCTATCCATCCTTTAATTCCTTAGCCAAGAGTAAATCTAATGCTGGATACAACTTTAAATTCCGGAAAATTCTTTCAAAAGTGGTCATCGTTTCGTCTGTCCAATATCAGTGTGATCTTTGCCTTAAACACAGCGATAGCAAAGGGGCAATCCATAGTATGGACGCGTGAACGAGTTATTATTATATATTGTGCGCAGGATCTATTTTTAAAATATTCTGAAATTCTATAAAGATGTTTGGACTTTAAAATTGAAGAACTGGTATAACAAGCGATCTAGGGCAAAGCTGTTTTTACCTAGTTGTCAAAAAAATTTTGTTCGCATGCCAGGTATGAGATAAAGATAAATTATTCTGATTTCACCAAATAAAACATAAAATGAGCTATCACTTCATGAAGTGGGTGCCTGTATTCTTATATTTTTACATTTATTGATGAACATGTTCATGACAAATTATTCCCCATAGAGTGCGAGCGTAATGTGCTGCAAAAAGCGTGCAAACAAATTCAAGATACTGCATTATTTGTGTTTGAATCAATTTTTTCGTGAAATTTCTAAATATTCTGTTACTTAAATTTTCCCTAAGTCATTGTTAATTTATAGTCTGTTGAATTTCAAACATCACCAGACGAAAATAATTTTTGAGCCATTTCTGTGGACTTTGAATATAAATTCACGGAGGATAAGTGCGCAAAAACTTCAGCTTCAGCTAGCTGACTTGCGGTTTGGTAACCTCTGGTTTCGACACATCCTTCATGTCCGTACTAAATAGTCCATTAGCCTATCCCTAACGGATAAAGTTCTCGAATAAAAAGCATTAATCAACGCTTTGACTGCGACGTGTGCCACCGGTGGCCAATAGAGGATTTTCGCAATGCTAAATACCGACCAGTAGTCACCAACTCAATTTTTATAGATACTCCATCAAATCTAAATGAAGGCTCAACCCAGTCCTAGCTATTTTAAACATCGCCTACCACAGTTTACTTTAAACTTGAGTTGGAAATTAAACTTCAGTTTTACCTGGTGCAATCAAGGTGTTAATTATTAAATAACACGGAGTTTTTTTATTTCCCCACTGGTCACTTACAATGTAACGAAAAAAACGAAATTAGATGTGATCAACTAAAAGTTACAATGTAATGAATAGAACTTTTAGTTAATCACATCTAATGCAAACTTCTGATTAGAAAATCACTGCTGGTCAAGCAAATTTGTAAGGCTAAAGCTAATTTGTTCAGAAATACCAGGTGAAAATGTGTGCGGGCCCGAGCTGAGAGTTAGGTAGGCTTTATTTTTGTTGAAATGAAATGTTTAATTATGTTAAGAAACATCTTTTTACGGTTCACTGCTGTCCTGTTTTTCAACAATTTCTACGTCTTCAAGTTATATATTGTTTCATGAACTTTTTCTGAAGTTACTGTTTCTATGCAACTTGTGCGTAAATTCCGTGTTCCCTTATCTCCATACCGAATGGTGTTTTCCTCCTTCCTCTTTGCATTGCCTTTGTTGCAGACAGGGGAGCGTAAACTAATATCTGAACTAAACTATAAAATAAACTATAGAGATTGTCCTTGAATATTTCTTGTGTTCTAAGTCCTCAAAGGATAATTATAACTCGAGCATTGTTGACCGTCGTTATAAGGAGTGAAGTATGGTGGAAATGTTGTTCGCAATATTGGCAGAGAAAGGGACTAGGCTAAATTTCTAGTACGAATGTATGGCAATTATTTAAGCAAAGGAGTCGTTTTGCATTTGTTAGCCAAGCCTAATCTGTTTGCCCGAAAATTAATGGGTTGTTTATGGTTTCTGTACAAGTAACCTTTCCCATGAGTGCCCGTGTCTGCGTTATGTCACTTGGATTTTCTCTCATCGCAGAACGAAGACATTTCTGATTTCTTACCGAAGTAAACTGTTACGGAATTATGACGACTTGCGAGCTTTCAAGAACATGTTATTTAGCTGAATGTTAAGTATAATGTGTGCTTTTTCATGAATGTAATTACAGAATGGAGACCAAATTCTACCCGGACGGTGCCTTTTCGGGACGATCCGATGGTTCACCATTGGTTGGAGGAGCAGAACGGGGGGGCTGAATAAGGACCAAGTGAGCTGCTTCTGATCTTTGAGCGGCTCCACTGACTGAGTCATAAACACTCTGGGTCACAGAACATTTACGTAAGAAGAACTTCAAAACTACTGTGGACCCAAAGCCCGCTCAAGACAAACATACGCACGCACGTCAACCAATCAGCTGCCTGCAGTTACGACTGGCCGCTGACATCATCACGGCCAAAGCTTTCAATTGGCTGCATATCCAGGCTTTACTGTGATGCTCGTTTGGATTGAAAGTCTAATTTTCATGCTTTAAGTTATAAACGTTTCTGGGCGTACTAAGGATAGTGAAAGTCAAAATAATGAATTGCGGTTACATAGACAGCATTTTTTTATTATTTCATTCACTATACATACACGTGAATGCGCATTCATATACATGTTTGTAATTCATGTATAAAGACTAAGGCGCATTTAGATTAGACTAAGGTGCTGAATGTGATAAAACGTTAGTGCCGTATATTAAAAGTTTCCGGAAAGGGTTCATAGTCCTTTTAAGCCATTCAATATCAGATTCTCATACTAGTCGAAACAATACGATGATGAAGAATTTAAGTTATTTGAGCGATGAAAAACCTGCTAATAATATGTAGCGTTGTTATTTATATTCATTATACGAAAAGATTACCCAAATAGTTACATAGTAGAAATGGGAAGAAGTTTACGTTAACGTAATGTTTTTTACGTTACGTTCATTGATGAATGATTCGAGCGTGTGTTGCTTGATAGGTTATAGATTAGTTTTAGCCTCCCTTTACCACATACCGCAACAAAGAGGTTCAAAGTGAGGAAGGATGAAGGCACCATATAGTATGGAGTTGAGGGAACGCGGAATCTATGTACAAGGTGTGTTCCGGCACAGGATCCCGTGCGCATGGAAAGTCAGTTAAGAAGGAAGGTTATGAAACATGATAAAAGTTGATGAAGAAAGTTAGAGGTATTGAAAAACAGGACAGAAGTGGACCGAAAAAAGATGGTCCTACACAAAACTACGAACATTTTATTTCAACAGAAAGAAGGCTTACCTAACTATCAGCACAGTGCCTCACATTTTTCCCTTGGGAGCGTTAATTCCCTTAGATATAATAGTTGTATCCACCTGAGGGGCGCGAACGTTGCTTCGTAACAATAATGGAGAATATAGAGGAAGGAGAGTCAGCAAGACCGCCACGCACACACTTTGCATTATCCAGGCAGCATTCGTTTGTTCGTAGGATATTCAGAGGATATCCTCTCAGGATGTCCCAGGATTGTCCTTTGATAACATCCTCGCGATATACAAATTTGTACACATTCAGGGGATATTACAAGCAGACATCCAGAGGACATCAGAATCAAATATACTGGGAATATAATATACAAATATTCCAATGATGTCCCCCTCAACTCTGAAGGCAGGAATTTAGAAATCAACTTCCACCAGGGTCACCAGCACATACCTCTAAAGAGAATATCCACTACTGATATTAAATGGAATGTCTACGGAACTTTCTGAAAGTATTATAGTGATAATATCACCACAGAATTTAGTCATTCAAAAATTCATTTACTAATCATACTAACTACATTATTCGTGATATTTTTAGAGTTTGCAAAACATTCTAACACCCTAGATACCTACTTCCACTTCCTTGTGTTATCAATCACTAAACAGAAACGGATAAAAACAGCAGGAACTTGACTTTGAACCCATCTAGGTATAGTAAATTAGATATATTCCATCTAAAGTACACTACCAACAGAACTGTTTTTTTTAAATTGTCTATTAAAAACACGCAGATTAGGAAGCGTTAAATTTAAACTTACTAAAATTATGAAGAAAAGCAATCAATTACAGGTCAATGAAGATAAGTTCATATCAATGTAACCAACAATTTTGGTAAAATGAATAACTTACCTACTCGATTCCATGTAAAAGAATTCTATAGCTAGTTATATGAAGAATTATTTCATACCCACTCCTTAATGATGTTTGTTAGGTTGATTTTCACCCGCAATTCAATCATCTTTGCAAAACCGTCTGAATCTCTGAAACATGAAACAATTAATAATTAGCTACAGTATTTTTATTTATAAAAGTTAAATAATGAGCTTATTGAAAATATCCAATTGAAAACACTTTGTCTAACTACTGAAAAAAATTTTATCAAATAAATTACGTCATGAAAACATTTTACAGCACAGAAGGCTCGAAAAGAAATCATCATTCCAATTAAATTCAACTAAGTGTTATCAACGTAGAGTAAAGAGGGTCATTTCCACGGTCTCCCAAGAGGCACCCATCTGTGAACCGTCGTTGACTTTATATTAAAGTGGAAGTCTCACCATGATGAATTTGAAGTACTTTAGTAAAATTTGAGATCGGTTGTCCTCAAATTTCACTAGAGTACTACAGACTCACACAGTCCTACATTAACCACTTGAATTAGCATATGTAGCTACTGATACCAAATAATATGACAGGACAGTGTGTGTGTGTGTAGGTGTGTGTGTGTAGGTGTGTGTGTGCATATCCATACACACATGTGTATGGATATGCACACAAATACATATATACATATAAGCATGAGGACCAAGAAGATTATAAGTTTTGTATTACTGATTCAACAATTTTAACATAACGGTCATTAGTTAACAAGCATTTTATATAAATATAAATGGATGATCGTACACCAAAAGTATAGTTTTTACATGAATGCTTTACAATACTAAAGAGATGACGAGTTAGGTAATGTTACAAGTTGAGAGTGCACAGAAAAAAGACCATTATCTCTGGTAAAATGCTAGTTGTCAGTCTAGTATACACATATGTGCACGTATACATGTAAATATATACACATACACATGCACACATATACCCACGCACATACTTACACCAAACTCGTGAGCAAACACAAATGCATTTCTATGCATCGAGGCAATACATACGCATTCTACAGAGTGTCATACGCATAGCGTGGACACGTACACATATCACAAGTAAGCATGTGCGCAAATATCAGCGTAAACTAGTTCGTATAAACCAGAATTCCAATCGAGGGAAACGGAGAAAATATCTTTTATTATAGCATGAATTTTATAATATTTCGTACTAAAAATAGTGGCACAAAACAGTCCACTTAAGTCGGAAACATGAAAACGATTGTGGGACGTGAATAAGAAAGAAAAGATTAATGTCCTATAAAGGTTTCATATTAGAAAAAAAAATCACATTATCTTTGAAATATGGCGCAAATTTTCGGCAGTTGATAAACAAACATAGGTATCACATTATTATAAGCATATAACTATAAGCCGAATAAGTATATTACTGCAGTATAAATGGATGATCACACAACGAATTTATTTTTTTTACATGGATGCTTTACAATTTCATATTAGAAAAAGACACATTATTTTTTTCAATATGGTGCAGAATGTCTGCAATTGATCAACACACACACACATAGGTACCATGTCGGTCTAGTTTGATGCTTGCACAGAAACGGAGAGGAATGACATAAAATGCACCTTCGACTGGTTGATCTACTCTAGTGCACACAGTTGTACGTGCACATATACACACCCATATGCGCACATACACCTATATACGTACACACATATACAAGTAAGCATGTTTGCAAATGACAACGAATAGGCGGTCAAATCATAATACCTACGCATACTTCAAAACTGTTGTGTGATGTCTTGAATTATAAAACAATGAGCGAGGGAGATTGTTCAGCAAGGGAGATACCAGGGAAATGAGATTCGTCAGTACTCATTCAGTATGTTCTGTAATTAAGGATTATTATTGAGACACAAGATGACGAGATATTTTGGCTTTAAATTCTCTCGGTCTTTGAGGGACTTTAATACTCAGGGGAAGTTTGTTCCACAGTAAGGCGCCTGATATGGACAGAGCCTTCTGCCCTAAGTGAGATGAACGATAGTTGACTAAGACATCATTGTTTCTGTTCGGTTTTTGATTGGTTACAGTGGGTGGATGGAAACGCACTATCTCAGCATTGCTCTGAGGAAGATATAACGAGGAGAATACGTATTGGGCCTTCTGCATGAGGAGCCTTTCTTGGATAGGGATCCAGCCGAGTTTATTGAGGAGAGGGGTTACGTGATCACTTCTTTTGAAATTACCGTTGCATACCACCTTGGCTGCAAAATTCATGCATTTTTGTAAGTCCCTTTTAAGGTATTGAGGTAAGTCTCCCCATACTAGGCTGCAGTATTCAATGCGCGATAACACAAGGGATTGAATGGCTAATAATCTGGATTTTTCGTCTAGCATACTTTTTATACGATGAAAAAACATTAAAGTTCCGTAGATTTTGTTGCAAGTAGTCTCAACGTGAGATTTGAAGGACATATTTCTATCGAACCAGATACCCAGATTTTTAACTTTTTCTGATGCATTAATTTTATCATTTCCAACTGCAAGAGTAAGATCTGAAGTTTTTTTAATTGCATCTTTGGATCCAAAAATAATGCATTGTGTTTTATTAGCATTTAATTTCAGACCATTTCGGTCGTACCATGATTTCAGGCTAGTCAGTAAAGTTTCGGCTTTAATTTGCGTCTGTGGTATTTCCGATACAGAACTTGTTATTGCAATTTGAGCATCATCTGCATACATTGAGATCCGTGTGTCAGAAGGCATTGGAGGGAAATCATTAATGAAAATAGAAAACAGTAGTGGACCAAGAATGGATCCTTGGGAACACCAAAATTGTCTTGAGTGAATGGGGACAATTTGTTTTCTATGCGGACTGCATGAGATCGATTTGACAAGTAACTTTCAAACCATTGCGTGTCTATTCCCAAGTTCAGTATTTTACGTAGAAGTCTTTCATGTTGGACGCTATCGAACGCCTTAGAGAGATCGAGTAGCAGCAAGAGTGTTACATTCTTTTGATCAATGTCACTGTATATTTTTTCAGATATATTGAGCAGAGCGTCTTGAGTGCTAGTATTTCTTCTATAGGCATATTGATTTTGGTGGAGTAAATTTGACTCGTCCAGGTGAAATGACAGTTGATTTGTCACCACTTTCTCCAATAGTTTGGACATGACAGGCAAAAGACTGATGGGCCTGTAGTTTGATGCTGTATTTGAGTCACCACTTTTGTGCAACGGTCTAATAATGGAGTGTTTCCATTCGTTTGGAAATGTGTTGGTTACTATTGATGTATTAATTATCAGACAAATCCATGGTGCTGTAACAGGGAAACTGTCTTTGATATATTGAAGACTGATACCATCATGTCCAACTGCCTTTGTGTTTTTCAGTGAGTATAAGATGTTTCGTAACTCCGGTAAATCGACAGAGCGTGGTCTCCACTTGACATCAGTCCTCGAGGGTGCAGTGGGGCATGAATTTTCAATTGTCGTTTCATCTGGATTGGTGCACACCTCACTGAAAACTTGAGCCCCTACTTTTGAAAAGAATGTGTTGAAATTAATTAAGAAACTGATGTGTAGAATTTCAACTAAGGATATGATGCTTAATGTTTTAGATTTGTTGTAATATTTAAAGATATGTTAGATAGTAACGTGAATGTATAAGTAATTTCATTAAAAATTTGAATTTACATGTTACATATAAAATTTTATTTTCGCGATTTAAATAATTATACTTCATGCCCATCAAAATATTCCTTCATGAAAAGAACGTCTTGATACATTAAATTATCTCAACATTAGGATGATGGAATTTGTGAAATGTAAAATCGATCATTATAGACATACGCTTGATATTAATTTAATCGCAGGAGTATATTGTCATATAGCGTACTTAACGTGAATGTACTACTAGATAAGTTCTATTTCTCTTGCTGCGAATTATTTAGGTTATAACATACTTAACGTCAATGTACCACTAGAAAATTCTGTTTTCTCTCGCTGAGGATCAAATTTAGGATATGTCATTTACAAATAATGGAGTAAAATAGGTTAAGTTCTGTGTGCCCTTATGTGAGCACAGAGAGGATAGTATGAAGTGAGATGCTGGGATGTGTATGGGAATGGAAGCTTGTCTGGAACGAATGAATTAACAAGACCACCAAATAACCAAAACTAAAAATTTCAGCTGCTGTCCACGGTGTGGTTGCCACGAGCACACTGCCGCAGCCCACACACATGGCAGGCTTCACGTTCACGTGGTCCGCAAAGTGTCGACGCAGCGTACGGACAGTAACAACAACAACAGCAGCTGCAGCTACTCTCACCCGTACTACGATGGGCCTATGAACTGCTCCCTAAGTGGGGAGGTTCAGTTAAATGATTTGAATTTGAAGCTTGAAGAGCTAACTATTAGAACGGTTGGATGTTTTAGTTTTGAAGGTTAAGGGTTGAATATGATTTTAATTTAGCAAATGAACAAGGTTGGTGTTCTTGATAAGGCGGGTCACCAGTCGCCTGTTAAGGCGACACTTAATAGAATAAAATGATAGATATATATCTGACTACGTCCTCAGAAGGAGGCTTTAATTTATTCAGTGTTCGTGGGGCTTTATGCCTCCGTTTAATCAAACTAAGCGAACTTTACATTTTATTTTCGCGATTTAAATAATTATACTTCATGCCCATCAAAATATTCCTTCATGAAAAGAACGTCTTGATACATTAAATTATCTCAACATTAGGATGATGGAATTTGTGAAATGTAAAATCGATCATTATAGACATACGCTTGATATTAATTTAATCGCAAGAGTACATTGTCATATGGCGTACTTAACGTGAATGTACTACTAGATAAGTTCTATTTCTCTTGCTGCGAATTATTTAGGTTATAACATACTTAACGTGAATGTACCATTAGAAAATTCTGTTTTCTCTCGCTGAGGATCAAATATAGGATATGTCATTTACAAATAATGGAGTAAAATAGGTTAAGTTCTGTGTGCCCTTATGTGAGCACAGAGAGGATAGTATGAAGTGAGATGCTGGGATGTGTATGGGAATGGAAGCTTGTCTGGAACGAATGAATTAACAAGACCACCAAATAACCAAAACTAAAAATTTCAGCTGCTGTCCACGGTGTGGTTGCCACGAGCACACTGCCGCAGCCCACACACATGGCAGGCTTCACGTTCACGTGGTCCGCAAAGTGTCGACGCAGCGTACGGACAGTAACAACAACAACAGCAGCTGCAGCTACTCTCACCCGTACTACGATGGGCCTATGAACTGCTCCCAAAGTGGGGAGGTTCAGTTAAATGATTTGAATTTGAAGCTTGAAGAGCTAACTATTAGAACGGTTGGATGTTCTAGTTTTGAAGGTTAAGGGTTGAATATGATTTTAATTTAGCAAATGAACAAGCTTGGTGTTCTTGATAAGGCGGGTCACCAGTCGCCTGTTAAGGCGACACTTAATAGAATAAAATGATAGATATATATCTGACTACGTCCTCAGAAGGAGGCTTTAATTTATTCAGTGTTCGTGGGGCTTTATGCCTCCGTTTAATCAAACTAAGCGAACTTTACTACGGACTGGACCAAGCAGAAGGAAAAGAAAAAGAATATGGTTTTAATTCTCTGGCCTTTTATTGAAGCTGGAAGATTCGTCAATCCTGTCGGTTTCTTCAGGATGAGCTGATGTTGTGGTCCAATCTTGAGTAGGACTGCAACAGGCTCGCAGCAGCGTTGGTTATATGGCGAGTGTATGTGAGGAGAGGGTCGTGTGCTTGGGAATCCCAATGGCTTGAGACGGCATAAGCGTCAGTGAATAAAGAAGACGGTGAAAGGCTCAATTCCCCAAAGGTTGATCAAATATTGAATTGTTGGGTTCAGCAGCAAGTGAATTAGATGCAACCCAAGTGTCTCAATTCGTCACGTCGCTAGGATGGGGGGGGACGTAACGTGAATGAGGAATGAGGTTGAAGGGGAATGAGTAAACAGAATTCGCTGCCCAGTTAAATGAGTAGAAAACCCAAGGGAAGGAGGCAGTTTTTGTCCTCTGCCAAGTTGGCTACCGGGTTATTTACCCCCATTGTATGAGTGGGCAAGGTAGGTGACGTGGCAGTGGAGTGTGAAGTGTCTCGTGGCTTCCTGTACGGGACGACATAGCTGGGTTAATGTGCCACAAGGTATTTTAGGGAAACCACATAGCAACACACGCTATGCTGCAAACAATCTGGCATTAACATGCCGCCTCAAAGCGAGGAGTCTCTTCGAAAAACGACCCCCACCAGCACTCTGGCGCCGGAGTGCAAGTGGGGATCAACTTCGGAGCACTGACAATTTGCTCGGAGCCAAATATTAACCTTAATATTTTAACGGCATGAAGCTACAACTTTATACGGAGTCAAGAGTAAGAGAGGTAGCGGTTCATGCATTTTCATCAAAGATGTCTACTCTACATCCTTAGTTCCGATAAAAGAAAAATGCGAAGACATAGAAATGGTTTGGCTCAATGTTCAAGTAAACAAACACAAGTCTTTCATTATCGGCAGTCTTTACAGACATCCGTCAGCATCTCTTCGTCCAACATTAGATTTCATTGAAAATACGCTTAGATCAATCTCTGCAGCCAAAAAATCTTTCTATGTTTTCGGAGATTTTAACGTGGATCTGACAAATAAAAACAATCAGCTAAGCAAGATGCTGCACAGACTTATCCTTTCCCAAATGATCCAAGAACCAACGCGAATTACCAACACTTCTAAAACTCTTCTTGACCTAGCAATTACCAACAATCCCCGAACAGTACTCAGCACAGAAATCTTACCGTCCTTTTCTGATCACCATTCGGTAGAATGCCAAATCAATATTGCAAAAGAGAAACAGAAATCTAGTTACATTACATATCGCATGAAAAACCACTACTCCCCTGAAATATTTCAAGAAAAGCTATTAGACAGATGGAGTGAATTTCAAGGCATGGAAAACACCGATGATGTCAATCTACAAGTTTCGCTTTTCAACGAAAATTTAGTATCAGCTCTTAACGAATGCGCACCTTTCACTACGAAGATAGTTAAGCCAAGAATTTCTAAATGGATAACAGATGAGATAAAACAGTTGAGCAGAGCTAAAAGAAATTTGCAGCGTGAGTACAAACTGAATAAATCAGACAGTACGCGTCGAAAATTATATAAAGATCATGAGAAGATCCTACGAAGAAAAGTTAAGGAAGCAAAACGGGACTACTTCCACAAAGAACTCTTGGCGGCAAAACAAAACCCTGAAAGAACTTGGGAAATCATTAGAGAAGCTGCTCAGTATAAAAATTCAGACTGCAAAAGCACTTTTGACAACCCCTCAGAAATGGCGAATGACTTTAACACTTTCTTCTCAAAAGTTGGCGAAGATGTTTTCAATGAAGTATCCAGGACAGTTTCAGACACATCCACAGAGGCAATTCTGAGCGATGTTTCATCCCCAAATAGTAGCAACAAGTGGAGACCAAAGCCAGTTAGCGTCATAGAGATACGAAAAATCTTATACTCACTTAAGAATACTAAAGCGACTGGACATGATGGCATAAGCCTCCAACATATTAAAGACAGCTTCCCTGTCACAGCACCCTTTATTCGCTTGATAATAAATACATCTATAGTCACAAACAAGTTTCCCGATCAATGGAAACTATCCATAATTAAGCCATTACATAAATCTGGTGATATCGACATAGCGTCAAACTACAGACCAATCAGTCTCCTGCCTGTTATGTCCAAAATATTAGAAAAAGTAATAACAAACCAGCTCTCGTCTCACATAGACGAGTCACATCTACTGCATCGCAATCAATATGCTTACAGGAGGAATACCAGTACTCAGGACGCCCTGTTAAACATACCAGAAAAAATTTATAAAGATATTGACCAAAAAAAATTAACTCTCTTACTATTGCTTGATCTCTCCAAAGCTTTCGACAGTGTTGAACATAAGAAACTTCTACAAAAAATTTCAAACCTCAGAATAGACACTCAGTGGTTTGAAAGCTACCTACGAAACCGCTCTCATGCAGTGTGCTTGAATAACAAAATGTCATCATTCATTCCAAATAACTTTGGCGTTCCTCAAGGTTCAATCATCGGCCCACTCCTATTTTCAATTTTCATCAACGATTTCCCCACCATGCCGGCAAACACAAAAATCTCAATGTATGCTGACGCCGTACAAATTGCCATGACAAGCTCAACAGCGGATTTAACAGAAACACAAGCCAACGCTGAAAACCTTCTGAGAAATCTGAAATTGTGGTATGACCATAATGGCCTCAAACTTAACGCAAGTAAAACGCAATGCATTATTTTTGGATCACAGAATGCGACTGAAAATTTACCACCATTCAAGCTAACATTTGGAGACGATACAATAATTAAACCAGTCGATAAGGTTTAAAATCTGGGTGTTTGGTTTGACAAAAATATAACTTTCAATTCACACGTCGAAACAATGTGCAACAAAATTAACGGAACCTTAATGTTCTTTCATCGTATAAAGAACACACTTGACGAAAAATCTAGATTATTAGTGATTCAGTCTTTAGTTGAATCGCTTCTGGACTACTGCAGTCTTGTGTGGGGAGACTTACCTAAATGTCGTCAGGAAGAGTTGCAAAAATGTGTAAACTTCGCCGCCAAAGTTGTATGCAAAGGAAATTTTAATAAATACGATCATGTCACCCCTCTTTTAAGAAAACTCGACTGGATCCCAATACCGAAAAGATTCATGATCCAGAAAGCTCGACGAGTATTCTCCTCTCTGTACCTCCCCCAAAGTAATGCAGAGGTGGTAAAATTTTTTCCATCTAATATGCCAAACGAAAGACCAAACCGGAGGAACGATGTTTTAGTCAGTTACCGTTCATCTAACGTGGGACAAAAAGCTCTCTCAGTTTCTGGAGCTTTTTTGTGGAACAAGTTTCCCCAGCATATCAAAAACTCCAAAACTGGAAAAGAATTTAGAGTAAATGTGTCACGTCATTTTGCATCTCTGTCATAGGGCCTGCAGCATCTCGGTGTGAACTTCCCATCTATCAGAAATTTTAATTTTTCCTGAAATTTCTGTTAGACATTTAGAAACTATTTCATTTTACGTTTGCTAAGCGATTCGTATATTCATCTTACTTATTTCTGTCGACAACAATGAGCACCACAGCCGTCAGTTCAGTGCAGCAGAACGAACGTTCTTTCCATAATTAGGAGTATTTCCTCATCTTTATTTTGTTATTTCTTTCTCTTTTCTGTATTAATATCTAACGTCCGTATGACAAATATACCATGAAATACATTTTGTGTGTACACCAATAAACAGGTTTATAGACGTGAGGGTTGTGCAAAGTTTATAATGAATTAAATTTTTGGCTAACGTTGTCTCGCTATTTCAAAATCATTCTCGAAGATGTTTCAATCGATTTTCGGCTGAGCTGGAGGGAAAGGGGTAATTTGAGCATTGCATTTAGTCTTTTTATTTTTTTTTCGTGCGTTCAGCGCACACTAGCACTGAACTTTCAAATCGGAAAAAACTTTTAATTTCTGTAATCAAAATTATCATTTTGGATCAAGGCCTAATCTTCCTATATGTGCAATTTTTGTGAATATTCTCCACTCAGATGTGATATCCGGCCACAATGTTACTCCATTTTATCCCACGTACACATGTCCCTATAATGCTGAAGAGTTGTGTTACTTCTTGACTATAACCTGATTTTTGTTAAAAATTTCTGTGAAGAAATTAAAAAACAGCTCATTTTTATGTTTTTCGAAGTCTTCTCTTCCCTTTAGTTATTTTTTTGCGAAAAATTTCTTAGGATTACGGTGAGCTCAGCTGTCATTTTCTGTGTAGCAGATGGTAGGTTGCTTCTATCTTTTATCTTATATATGTATTTTTTTCTAATATTTTATTTTCAATAAGTATATAAATTAATATGTGTGTGTACATGTGTAGGTATATATATGTATCTACATAAATAGATATACATGTTTCTATTTCATTTATTTACGCAAAAACCATTCGGTTAATAAATTTTATTGCAATAGCGAAATGATTCAAAAATAGATCTAGCACTTCCCCAGAGGGCGTTTCTGTGAATCGGATTAATGTCATATATAATTAATGAAATAAAGTGCAATTTGAGCATATGAATCGTAGTAAAATTATCTTTCTGTCCGTATGTTGTACAAGCTATGAATTTTGATATTGAATATATGTTTGTTTACCCATTTCTACCAATATTTTGTAGATATTTGTCAATCATGAGTGGTAACCGGCTTACACTGTATCTCTATTTTATCCCATGTACCCATGTCCGCATGATGTGGTGAATATCGAGAAGATACGAAATATGTTTTTGGTGGTGATAGGGCTTTGCATATTTTTAGGGCATATTTTTCATTTCTCATTCAACTACCCTTGGCAGAGATAGACTATTGGCAAGCCACGTGTGGTTTGTCTATTAGTACGCCTCGTATATTTTGTCTATTAATATGCCTCGTATGGTCTATCTATTTTGTACACCTCTGATAGCTTGTCTATTAGTACACCTCGTATAGGTTGCCTATTATTATTATGCCTCGTAAGGCTTATCTATTTGTACACCTCGGATGGTTTGTCAATTAGTACTCCTTGTATAGAACTTTTGTTAGACTACTAGCACACCACGAATGGTTTGTCTATTAGTACGCCTCGTATGTTTCGTCAATTAATATGCCTCGTATGGTCTATCTACTTGTACACCTCTGACAGTTTGTCTATTAGTACACCTCGTATAGTTTGTCTATTCTTATGCCTCGTATGGCTCATCTACTTGTACACCTCGGATGGTTTGTCAATTAGTACTCCTCGTATGGAACATTTGTTTTAGGATGCCCTATATTTAAGAAACTTTTAAAAGCCAATATGTTGGCATGTATCTCATGTGACAATTTGGAAATAAACATTTTTTCTTTTTTTTCTTTTCTTTTCCTCAATCTCCAGATTATATCAACAAGTTTGAGTTTTAACGTGGAATAACTTAATTGCTGTTCACGCTAGGAATCAATGTACAATGACTACTTAATTAAATTTACTAACTAACTATTCTTCAAAACATCACTACTATTTAAATATACAATACTGATTCTATTAGGAAAAGCTTGTTGTCAATTGTACTTAGGTATTTATAAGGATAGTCCTGAGCAAGATTTAAATGAACAATGATTTATGTAGCTTGCTTAAAAAAACTAAAACATTGTAATTATTTCAAACCCTACTTAATTGAAAATTCAGCTGTGAAAACAAAGCTTATAATTATAATTGATGCAAAGCCTATCTTCACTAAGGAAAGTACAGCTGTAAAAATTAAAATAATTATAATTGCTTCACAACCTAACTTGATTAAAAGAAATACAGCTGTGGAAATTAAAAATGGATTATAATTAATTCAAAGCCTAACTTGATTAAAAAAACAACACTTGAGAACGAAAAGATTATTCAGAGGCTGGAACACAAAAAGCAGGAATAAAAACACACTTAATTACACAATGCCCGACAGTAAATGAAATAATCAAAATTCTAGCTACTGCAGTGTCAAAAGGTAATTGAATTATAATGCTAACTGAACTGGTAAAAATACCAGTGCGAATCCGTTAAAATAAGCAAATTCCAATTGGGATCTGATGCTAAAGTGAATATGCAAGTTTGCACGGCTAAATTAATTCAGGGGAACACAATGACAAAATGGCACAGTACTTAAGCACAACAAAGGAGACGATCCTAAGTTGCTCAACTTTTTAAGCTATCGGAATACACTCAGGCACATGAAACACTTCTTGGGGCAACACAATTATAAAGGAGACGACGTATTATGTACTAAAAAATAAGCTTTAATTCACAGAATTTAACACAAAATTTAGTCTCACCCGTCGCTGCAAAAACCAGAACCGAAACACAAGGGAGTTATAGTTAGAGTGCGTTACGATTCAAAATGGCTAGGCAGTGTTGCCAAGCGCAGTTACGAAAATGACGGGCGTAGGTACGTAAACCGAAAATATTTACGAGACACATTTTTGGTAAAAATTTTGGTTTTGACGAATAAATTCGGTCTTGCAATTTTTTGAAAATCATTACTTTGATATAAATAAATTTATAATATTCGTTTTAACGTTTTTACAAATTCGAGTGAAATGAGTCCCAAAAGTTCACTACAGCTACCCCTCAACGCATGGGGACCGAAAGGTCTGGTAACAGTGAAGCTGTTACCTGGGTATTTTACTACCAGTATTAGCTGCTTCGTATGCATTTTCAAACATAACTTCGCCACCTGAAAGGTCTGCACACAATTTATCATTAAAATTATAATTAAAATTACCCCTTTTACTTTCCAAAATTTTATCGCGTTCTAACGATGACGTTGGTGTTTCCGTCGGCGGTGAACGATTTTGAGCTTTCTCAGTGACGCAGGGCAGGGGCGACGTCGCCATGAAGCAACCGTTTCGGCGAGACGAAGGAGCCCGAAGTACTGTGGCAGATTCCGCCAGTGACGCGGTATCTTCTTTACTAAAGATTCTCAGCTTTGTGGACGATGAGTCTTCTCGGACACAGTCCAAAGCGTGGGGTTGCGAGTCGAGTGCTGCTTGTACATAATTTCTTGAACTCGCTTCGGGTGTGCCCGTAGCAGGTTTCTGAACTTGAGAAGATGAATTATTACTGGGAGCTGAATTATTACAAGCAGCGCCTGAGAGATTTTCGCCCGTGTCAGATGACTCAGATTTTGCAGTCATTAGTGATGCTTCAGGGGCTGAGAAACACTTGCTTATATCAGACTTCACGAACGTCCGAGAAGCATTTTTCGTTTTGAGTGTTGAGGACCTTGAGCTGATGGATTTACAGGGGCGGATTTATTAGGTCTGCCTTGCCGCTTTATGGCTGGTGCTTTGCGCTTTTTACTGAGCTTTTCGTACGAAGCTGTACTGGAGGATGTTGTTTTTTCAGATGGGGCAACCTTCCGAGTAGTTGAACGAGTTCTATATTGATACATTGTGACGTTGATAGAGAGGAAGAAAAAAAATTAAATTTTGTTCATTGGGTTAAAGTAGAAGACCTCGCCTTTTAAGGTAGATAAAGAGAGACTGCCAGTAGGAAAGCAAGGGGGGGGGGGGGTGCTTGGGGTGTAAGCCAGAGGAGGACAGAGTGTGAGCGGGAGGAGGGGGCAGGATGCTTGCGGTCGGCAGAGCAGAGCAGCGTTGCTTGCTGTCCTGCTTGGGGAAGAAAAGAGAAAAGAAAAAAAAGAAAGAAAAGAAAGATTGCTCTGGTGAACTATTGGAGAAACGTCGTATTGTTCAAATTTACTTCACATTGTGGAATTATGCTCTGTCTGTGAAAACAGGCTTACTATGTATAACATGGTAAATTATTTCCGAAGTTGCTGGATCAAGTTTATTTAATTTTTATATTTAAAAGTTCCTTCAAAGAAGAAGAAGATTTTTCTCCTTCTCACATATAACGTCAATAGTTAACCAAAATTGTCCATCAAAAGAACATGATAATAAGGTAAGCTAATTTTTTTAATCAAAAATTGAATGAGTACATTAGAAATTTTCAACATTCATGCTCTATTGTAACAAAAAATAGTTCACAAAAAAATGGTCACCATTATTTTCCAAAGATGCGAGTTTAACAGAGCACACTTTCTATTTTGTTTCTGGAGATAACGGCACTTGTTCTTCCATGTTAAGAGGGATGGAGCGGAGATGGAGGGGGGATGGAGGGGGTAGGCTCCTCACCGGCACTGCGAGGGCAACACAAAGTTTTCACATCTCGCCGCTCTGATCTACTTGTTAAAATGATCATAATTGACTCACCGAAACCCAGAAAGTTCACTTTTACCATTTAGTTAGGTAGACGGCACATTCACGGACACTCAGTTCTAATTTCGTACTTCGTGGAGTTTTCCTTCCCTCACATTCTGAAACAATTTGAAACAATTTAGCTCCGGTGGCATGGAGCGTGCGTTGGCTAAATCGAAGGAAACCAATAAGGAAAGTAAGTAAGAAACCAATACTATTTAGGAAAGTAAGGAAAGTAGGAAACCAATACTATTTTTTTCCATGTAAAGATTGCTATGGTGAGCTATCCAAAAGACGTCATATTGCTGAAAATTCGCCTTTCGTTGTGGAATTATGTTCTAGCAGTGAACACAGATTTAAGTTAGCCACTATTACAGCGTGGCAATTCTTACAATGAGAGGGTAGGCTGCGGGGAGGAAGGGGTGCGGGCGCAGACTTGGTGTAGCTGAGCCCTCATAGAGCTCTATTGTTTCAGGGTTTCACATTTTATTCACTCATTTTGCGACCTTCAACATTTACAGAAAATATTTTCTCTAAATCACTTTTTACGTCACTGTTTCACCAAAAGTTCTCAATAAAAGGACAGAATTACTTACTGGTAAAGTAATTTGAACACAATTTTGAGGATTAAAGGTCAAAATTGAGCGTCATAGACACTCAACATAGTTTTTTTTTGCAATAACTGATAAAATACCAAAAAATGTCTCACTGTGTTTAATGTTTGTCTTCACAAAATTCAAAATTGCTAGTGCATCGGGCTTTTTTTTTGTTTTCATGCTGGTATTCGTGGTACGTTTGTTCTATATGCGGAAGAGGGAGGAGCAGGTGTTGCGGTTGACCAGGGAGGGAGGCTACACCGAGGGTCGCTACACAGACTTCGAGTGGAGACAAAGTTTACAGAAAGCACCAGACTGTTTTTGCACGATTAAATTGGTCACAAATGATTGTACTTGATTACTGTTTTTCACTTTTGCGATTCAATGAGGTAGAAAGCACATTCACAGATACTCAGTTCGAGTTTGGGGTTTTGGGAAAGTTTTGTTCCCTTACATTTTGAAATGTTTGACGCCGCGTTTACGCGGAGCGTCAGTTCACCTACGCACTCAGAGCCTTCCAGAAATCTAAACAAGTCCTCCTGGGCTCTCAGACTCTAGTCCACTTTGACCCTCAGAAACCCATAGTGGTAGTGGCTGACAGTAGTGCGTATGGTGTGGGAGCGGTGCTGTGTCACCTTATTGATAGGATTGAACTATTTTGCCTCCCAAACTCTAACAGCAACTGAACGCAACAACTCCCAAACTGAGAAAGAAGCCCTAGCTATGGTGTTCGCACTTCGAAAATTTCATTGCTACCTGTTGGGACAGGATTTCACTGTGGTTACGGACCACAAACCTTTGTTAGGACTATTTGATCCGGGTAGAAGCATTCCTCCGATGGCATCCGGGCGCATTCAAAGGTGGGCTTTACTACTGCAGTCCTACAAGTTCATCCTGCGTCACCGGTCCGGCGTGCTGTTGGGCACAGCTGATGCTCTCAGTCGTCTACCTTTGACAACTCCCGAGGAAGCCACACCTATTCCTGCGGAATGGACGTCCTTAGTAAATTTCCTCGAGTCAGCTCCAGTCACCAGCACCCACATCCGCGACGGCACCCTAAGGGACCCAGTACTTTCAAAGGTATACAAATACTGCCAAGTAGGCTGGCCTTCGACGGTAATTGGTGAGCCTGATCTCGCTCCGTATACTAGGAGGCGAGACGAGTTGTCCACACAAAATGGCTGTGTGCTCTGGGGAGCAAGAATTATTGTACCCCAAGCTCTCAGACAAGCCATTGTGGACGAACTTCACTCTGGCCATGCTGGATCATCCAGGATGAAGGAGTTAGCTCGCAGCTATGTAAGGTGGCCGCTGCTGGACAAAGATCTAGAAGAAACGACTAAGTCATGCAGCGAGTGCCTGAGCACTCGAGCTGCACCAACAAAAGCTGAACTCCATCCTGAACTCCTTGGCATCGCATACACATTGACTACGCGGGCCCAATGGATGGAAAATACTATCTAGTGATCGTGGATGCACACTCTAAGTGGGTTGAAATTTTTCCCACATCTACTACAACCTCTAGCGAAACAATCTCGTGCCTGAAACACACTTTTGCGACAATTGGATTTCCAGTAACAATTGTTTCTGACAATGCAACGTGTTTCACATCGGCTGAATTCCAAGAATTTGTGAAGGCATGTGGTATGCGACATATTACGAGCGCACCATACCACCCTTCAACTAATGGACTGGCAGAGCGCATGGTACAAACTTTCAAGAAGAATATACGAAAGTCAACGGAACCCCTACGCCTAGCACTAGACAGGTTTCTGTTCAACTATCGGCTGACACCCCACACGACAACAGGTGTTACGCCCGCCGAACTGATGTTAGGCAGAAAAGTTCGCTCTCGTCTTGATCTGCTTTGGCCGTCAGAAGCAATCGCGTCCAAAGTTGCTCAACGCCAGGACGCTCAGAAAAGATACCACCCAGGGTCTCGCGCGGTTGATATTCCGCCGGAGTCTCCTGTAATGGTCCGTCAATACACGCCGGGTTCCCCAAAATGGACCCCTGCTACCACCATTGAGAAAACAGGCCCGGTATCCTACAAGTGCCAACTGAAGGGGGGAGAGGTCGTTCGTCGACACCGGGACCAAGTTATTACCTGCTCGAACACCATCCCTGAACCCTTGGAACAACCTACGGAGGAAACCGTCGTGTTTCCACAACCTGCTCAAAATTCATATCCACCACCTCCGACCAATGAACCTGACTCCGGAACACCTGATTACCCGATTCCCACCCAGGAGGCTAGGATGCACGAGCCTACAAGTGCTAACATCTCACGCAGGTCTACCCGGGCTCGGAAGCCTGTGGTGAGAATGGACCTTTAGGATTGACTATATTGAATAAGGGGACTGGGGATACAGGGGGAGGGTTTCTAATTAAGGAGGTAGGGGTGTAATATAGCGAGTAATAATAATGAAGGCATCTACGGATGCTTTATTTCCAATCAAGCCTGATACATATCACCTTGTACATTGGATTTTCAAATGCCTTATAACTAACACCAGGACGCCATGACGCTTTCCCCCGGTCGAGACCGGTACCCATTTCAGACACCTGGGTAGAGTGGGGTATTGTGCTTGGAATTTTTCTCCTATACCCAACAGAGAAAATCGCCACTGCCAGCGCCGAGTTTCGAACCCGGGTCCCGGCCGCACGGCGGCGGAACCTATAGCACATGGCTATCGCGAGCACATACCTCGCGAGTAGTGTAAGTTCTAGTTAGAGAGACCAAAAGTTAGCAACGCTCGAGAGAGCAACACTCGCAAGTCAGTCTGCAAGTGGCCTCGGGTTCAACAACAAGTAAATGTTGACCGAGTGTGTATATCATTACCTACTGTGGTTGGTATCTAAATTCTTAAGTTCTAAACTAATGTACTAATTCTATTCTACTCTATTCTATATATTTCCGTCTATCTCCGCTCTAATCTCACTAGCCACAGTACTGCAAATTGAGTATTAAGTTAAGGTACCCAAGAGGTGAGTGAACTATTTACCTAACTTACGGTGTCATGCATTTGTCTATTGATGTGTTATTTGTGTCTATGTGGAACCTATACTGTGCTCTAGTGTAGGGTTACTAGAGCTACAACAAATTAGTAATCTCTAAAGTTTTTGAGTAAATGCATTACATATAAAATAACACTCGACACTTCCGAGAGAGGAGCCTCTGGGATTGGCAACACTGGCGTGGTACGCTTGGGTTGCCAACTCACACTCTCGTTATCCTTAGCCGTGGTGCATTATACCGTGCTTGTAAGTGAAGGAAATTAAGTGTTAAAATAGAGCAAAAGTCTGGTAAAGTATATTGTAATTGTTTAGGGTGCATTGTGCTGAGTATAAGTGATCGTGTCAGAGTCGTGATTAGAGATAAACATGAAAATAGTCGTAGAGTTCGTAAATAGCATTCGTAACGTAGTTCGTTCGTTCGTAATTCGTTGGTAACGTAGCGTAAAATTTTGCGTCACATGTTCATTGCATTTCGGTGTCAAGATTTCACTATCAACATTTAAATCATGTTCCTTTTTTTTTTGCGGCAAAAATTATACACTTGCAGCTGCCATTCATGATATCGAAACTCGTGCATAAAATACATCGTGAACGCGCACGGCAGAGTCCGGCGCCATTGTTTCCGAAAATGGCGTAGCATAAACTGCTGTCTCATGTCATTACTCTGTGAGTTAAATTGCACTATATTTATGTGGAATAACTCTCCATTTTTTACTACATATACCTGCAATGCTCGTCTTCAGTGTGTTTGAAGTGTAAATGAATTTAGGACTGCCTTTTTATTTTCCTCGTGTAAACCTAGGTATTGAGAGTACAAAAAAAGTATTATTTCCATTCTATGCATTATAGCTATTTATATATTTCTTTCTACTCCACGAATCATGTGTTTTAAGTCACATGTATTTTCCATAATTCCACAAAATGGAATTACCGAATATTACTGATTTAAAAATCACAAGGCTGGTACTGTCCTGCAGATTCTTGCAAAAGTTTTAGCTGTGTGGATACGTCATATTATTTCGTAGATCTTGTGCTTAATCGCATGTAATTTCGGTAATGAATGACGATTGTCATTACCGGAAGTTCTTGTAAATCTCAGGTTCTGATATAAAATAAAGGCATTAGAAAAAAAAGTTTGCTAGCTACTAAAATCTATCCTATCTCATGAGCTTGACAAAAAGAGAACAAATTAAAATAGCTCGTGTTGAATCTGTAGGAAGACTCAGTGTTTCTCCGTGATGGGAAAATTTATCTGCAGTGTAGGGAATGTCAGTATTGGAATTTTTCCTTGATGCCTCTTCGAGGGCCCTTTCATTCAGCGACCTCGATTATTGCAGATTCCTCGACGGCACACCAAAGCGCCACAACACTTCCTTGGGTCTTAACCTGACCTATACATTCATCTGAATTACACAAGTCGCATATTAACTTGGCAAATCTTAGCTATAACTCATGCATCGAGTCATACAACTTAATTGCCTATATTTGACGTGAGGCATTTCTGAACTGTTTGCCTTCTCTAAACTGCAGCCACTTGCCGGCCTGTCAGTAGCTAAAACTTATACACTGCAACTCCCCAAAAACACATCACTTACACTTTGCCAACGTCATCGCTCACCGGACTTCACCATCATCCGCGGGACTTCGCCGGCATGGAGTGCCCACCTAGACAAGCTCTTCGAGATCAAGCCCATCGCCAGTCCTCCCGGGTTTTCCTTCAATAAATGCCCGAGCTGAGTCCCAACGTGACGTAATTATCCCTTTCTCGCAATTTTGAGAACCTTATCGAGTACGTTTACGTTGGTCGTTGAATACGGATACTGAAGTTTAATCCATAAACCCGCCAACGTAACACTGGTGACAACCCAGAGTGACCACAGCTTTAAAGCTTAAAAACTGTTCAAATTAAAACTGGTGATCCCCAGAACTATAACTAACTACCCAAAGCTTAAAACCCCAGCCTTAAAACTTAAAAACTATTCAACTCGATAAGTGTTTGAAAAAGCGTGAGAGAGGATAATATTGGCATATCATTGTAATGATAACTTTCCCAATTTCGTAGTAATGCCTTGAGAATTTCTATTGATTTAACCGTGTTAATGTTCTCTGAGCAGCTCTAAAAATTTTTTTCCTTTCATGCTGTTTCCTGTTGTAATGTCGTGCGCTTGCGGAATTTCTATCTTCGCTTCGGCACGCCATTGAACGGAACTCGGAAGGACGCCCAAAGGGAAACGAGGTCTCTTCAGGTTTTTTATTTCTTATCCCATGGTTCCGTAAATCTGCACAGACAGGTATAGTCAGACTCGGACTAGCGATCGCATGACAGGAGAATTCCTAATCTAGGATCACAGTCGACTGACCAGTTGACGTATACAGTACTACATAATAAGAAAGGAAGGTATATGAGAAGTAGCTGAGTGAGACATAAGAGGCAACTGAATAATTCTAGCACTAGACATGATATTCTAATGACGGAAGGGCGATAAGAGTGGTCATGAGGCATAGTCATGGGAACAACATAGCATAATGACATTTCATGACTCAATTGTTATCATTATATAGAAAAGTTTTAGCCTCCCTTAACCCCGACAAAGATGTTCCAAGAGAGGGAAGAAGAAGGCACCATTTACATAGCACCGCACAACAAGAAAGTAAATTCATACCTCGAGGGTACACGAGAAATAGCTGAGTGAGACATAAGAGGCCATAGAATAGTAGCACATAATAAAGGGAGCTCGCCGCCCTGCTAACGACGTAGCACCACAACAATTCGCATTGCTATTACTAGTATTATTATATAAGAAAGTTTTAGCCTCCCTTAACCGCGACAAAGATGTCCCAAGAGAGGGAAGAGGAAGGCACCATTTAGCGTGGAGTTGGGGGAACGCGGAATCTACGCACAAGGTGCACAGGAACAGCAAGCTAGGAGATAAGTTCACGAAACAAGAAGGGTTTCAGTTGCATTGACAGGGAAGAGAATAAGTCCTTAGTCGATGAACACATTATCAAGAACACCCTGCCGAGGACACACAGCTAGAAACACATTTAGAAAGAACACATTTATGATACGCACACGAATATTGTAAAACTCGTGTCACTAACGCCAGGCAATAATACATGAATCGCTAGTTTCGCCCAATGTTCAAAGTGTCTTTTTAAGGAAGCATAACAGGATATATACATGAATACACATCCGTATCTAGCAATTTTAACACAGCGGTCACTAGTTGATACGCACTTTATTTGAACAAAAAGGTGGACAATCGCACAACAAAGGTATAGTCTTCGCATGAATGCCTCACAATAATAAAGGGATGACGAGTTAGGTAACGTTACAAGTTGAGAAAGAATACTTTAAAATACTTACAGACGATGGGGAAAGGTCCCTCACTTTAGACCTGGAACAGCTTATTCTAGGACATAAAATAATTGATTGCTCTGTCTTTTCCTTTACCCTATCTGTGGAAAAAGAGACAGCAAAATTAGGTCTCTAAAGCAGGGGCAAGTCACTCAGGTTATCAAATCAGCCATTATCAATAAATTCTATTATCAAAAAAAAAATGAGAGAGGCAAGTACACGTTTATCAACGTCGCTTTGAAAACACAAATCAAACGTGCTGGTGGTCTCATAAATCTCCGTGCCTATTCTCAGTCTACTTCTGAGAATTCTTCAACTTTAGGCTTCCACCTTGCTGACTGGCGCAACCTGCTCAGCACAGCTCATAGGTGAGAAGCCAATCGACAAAAAATATCTTTCTCTGTTTCACATCTTTTTCTTAATAAATAATACGGAAACTGCGATATAAAGACAAGAACATCATGTTTCCAAAGTTGGTACGAGTTTAGAACGATGTGTCGTCGTGAACTTCTCACTATCAACAACTGATGTCTAATCCATGGAAGGACCACAATATAGTTTGTATCTTTAATACACAAATCTTTTAAATAGTGAAGCAGCGGTTGGCTTGCATTCTCAAACAAATATAAAATTGTGTTATTTTGTGTTAATCTATGAAATGTAATAAACTTCAAATAATCCTGTGTCAAATTAAGAAGCATTTGGACCTTAATACAAAATCACTTGGAGCAGTGAAATAGAGATAGGAAAGTTCATCAGTTAAATCACTCGTTTTCTGAACCTGCCTGATACACAAACTTTTTCCATCTTGAGCTGTTATACTTTGCATGAGAATGCACATATCAACTTAACCTCAGGGTTAAATTGCTCAACGGACAAATCGGTAAAATCACAGTGTTCAGCTAAAATACCGTTAAACTAGAACCTGACTAATTCCCAGCATTACACCGCAGCTTACTGGCTACATCGAAAGAAAACACCGGACCTTATATAATTGTAACGGCTAGTCTGACTCAATGTAGGTGGGTTTGCCGGCCGCCAGAAGCATCCTCGAATGCTCTAGAAACCGGCCGTTCACCGCTATCGAACACAAGTTGTGTGAAAACACTCAAAAAATATAGCCAGCGATGTAACACGTAAATTAAATGAGTTTCCTACTCAAATTCACTCTTAAAAGACACAGAAGCTTAAGATTATCCGGGAACCTGTTCCTCCCACGCACTTCAAACAAATAAAACGTTGGCGTCATTCTTGCGGACCAGCGCGGATCCGCAGAATATTGCCGAAATATTATTGTCAAAATTCTTCAAATTTTCTCACGTCTTGTACGACGTGACACTCCCCCCTTTTGGTGGCTCTGGCCACCAATAACTGCCTTCGGGGGGGGGGGGGCCGCTGGTTAAGGGCTGGTTCAGTGGCGGGGCGCCACCCACTACGTACTCATCGCAGTCGTCTCGCCCCGCGGGACGTGTCGGTGTTGTCTTCAGCAACGTGTGGGTGGCCTTCCACCTGCTGCGCGGGCGTGACTCATAGAGGAGTCCTCTCTGCTTCCCCGACCAACGTCGAACTTTCCGTCGCTGGCGGGTGGTGGACCTCTGGAGGGGCCCGGGTGTTGTCTCCTGGTCTTTCTCGACGCTGCCCGGCATTCCTCGTGCGTCGGCGAGTGCGTCTTGCTCGTCCCGATGCTTCGGATTCCGACGGCAGCTTGTCGCGTAGGCGGTACAGAGGGGCTGGTAAAGGGAAGATGGAGGTGGGTGCTCGGCGTTTCCTGGAGGGTCGGGAGCCGCGGGGCCGCCTCCCCCTTTGCTTGGCCCGTTCTGTCGAGCTCTCTTGTCAACAGATGTGCGCTCAGCATGGTGCGCGTCGGACTTTCTCTTCAGATCACCAGGGTACGGAAGCTCCCGTTTCGGTCTCTTCTTGGACTCCGGTGATGCGCTGTCTGGATCGCACCGAGCGTCCATTTCGTCGTCTGTTGCTGACTGGTTGATAAATCTCGTCGTTGGCGGGGCTTCCGCTTGATTGTCTTCCTCTGCCCTTGTGTTTTTCATCTTTTCATGGTCTCCGCGATCGTCGGGGGGCCGCGGATGAGAGGTTTCATCGCTGTGCTGCTGGGCGATGGCGTCTTCTCCTGAGAGCGGTCCAAGGCACGTCTCCGGGCCACCCGTTTTGAGAGCGGCTTCGGCTACGATTCTTGCGACCGCGTAAGAGTGCTCTCCTTCGGGGCTGGCGTCGTCGTTCACCTTGCCGACCACTGCCCAGCCTAAGGCAGTGTGGTGGACGAACGGAGCCTTACGGCGTTGTTTGTCGGAGTGACTGTAGAGTAGGTCTCCGCAGTTCGTCCCCAGGAGCACCGCGACTTCCGCGTGTTTGTCCAAGGGCAAGAAATGCTGAGCGAAGTGCGATATCTCCGGGGTTCTTGCGATGCGCTCGTAGGTCGCGACTGCTTTCTTCCTGTCGGGGATGGAGTTGCATTCCAACATCGGTGGGAGCTCGAAGGTTTGGTCTTCGGACACTCCCTTTATTTTCAGCCCTGACACGCATCTGCCGTATCGAGCGGCGGATTGATCGGTCAGCGTTTCCAGCTCGTAGTGAGACTTGGGGGTTGTCACGCGGAGGGCGTTCAACAGCTTATGAGAGCAGAAGGACGTGGTGCTTTGCTTTTCTAAGATTACGTAGGCGCGGCACGACCGACCAGTGTTCTCGTCGATAACGTCTGCCAGAACAACTTTGCTGCATGCACCCTTCTCGGCTTTGGGTAAGCGAGAGGCCAGGGCCACGGCTCTCAATCTCTCCCCGAGTTCGCTCTGAGCTCTGTCGTCGCTCGGTTCTCGACTGGGTCTCTCCTGACGAGTGGTTTCACTCGAATTTCCAGCTGATCGCCAGTTGATGTGAGCGGTTGTGATGTGATTCTCGGCTCCGCAATCGTCGCACTTCACGATCTCTTTGCAATGCTTTGCCCAGTGAGGGCCTAAACAGCGGTAGCACAGCTTGTGCTCGCGTATGAAGTCCTTCTTCTTCTGAGATTCCATCTTTCTTACCGCTTGGCACGAGTTTGTCGCGTGCTGAGCGCTGTGGTGGAGAGCACAGCTGCCGGTTTGATTCTCCGAGGACGTGTAGAGCACTCGCGGGGCTCTTGGATTGGGACGAGCGGGTGCCGCGGTGTTGCGTCGGGCACTCACCCAGTTGAGGTTTGATGCTCCAAAACTGTCGCATTGGGTATCTGACAGCGTTTTGATGAAATCGCAGAACCTCGCGAAATCAGGTAGCGATCCAGATGGTCTTCTGTGCCTAGTTCGTTCGCTTCTCCAGGCGTCCAGAACGAAGAAGGGTAGTCTCTCAACAATGGGGGACAGCCCTACGTCGGTGTTCAGGAAGGCGAGGCCTTTGTTGTGCTGCATTGTGTGATGAATCGCTAGACAGGCGTCGCTGAACTTCCGCAGCTTGAGACCGACCGTGCGGTCGCCCTTTGTCCCCTTTATGTCTGACGTTTGCGCGAGGCGTTCGAGCAGGCTATCGGCTACCCTGTCATCAGAGGCGAAGCGAGTCTTCAATTGTTCGACGATGAGGGTGAGCAGGGCCGCTGTGTCCAGGTAGGTAGCTGCCGGGGTGTCGTCAATGAGGCTCCTTGGCTCGCCGCAGGTGTGGTTCGTGAGGATCTCGATGGCGTCGATGGGCTCCACGGCGAGCCTCTCCATCCTTCTCTTGATGGCATCGAACCATCTGTGGAAAAGGTGAGCCTCTCCCGCGTAGGGTTGGCTGGGCGCCCTTTTTAAATCTTCGATCATTGAGAGCCTCATAGCTCCGTCGATCACTGGTGGCTTCGTTTCAAAGACCACGGCGGGTGAGCCGGCGGAAGCCCGGGGCTGGAATGCTGGTGCGGAGGGATTCATCGGAGGTGCGAGATCGGTGTCACGGGGCGAAGCATTCGCAACCGCCGTTGTGCCCCCTGCGGGTTCAATGACGTGATGCTGGAAGGCTTGGTCGACCCATGCTCCTGTGCGGTCCTCTTTGCACTCGGTATTCTGCTCACCGAAGGGCTGATCATTCTCCGTTCGGTTCCTGTTCCTCAATTTCGACCTCTCGATGGCGATTTGAGCCAACAGTACCGATGGCTCTTCAGTGATGTCAATAAGCATCTGCTTATTGCCTTGGCTAGGGGGCTCGCGGCGCTCGGATTCGCGGTCCTTGTGACGAGAGCTGGCACTGGGAATGCTCTGGCTATGATCGCTCTCACTGTCTTGACTCTGGCTGTAATAGCTCGATCCTTGGTGACTCTGACGACGATGGCTGGGGCTGGCCTGGTCTCTGCCCCGACGGTTGGAACGGTGTCCGTTCCTGTTCTCAGCCAATGATGATTTTGGGGGCTTGTTCTGATGGGCAGCGCCTTGCTGCTGGTTCTTGGACGAGGTCCTCCTCGACCTCGAGCTCTTGCGCTGGGAAGGTTCCGTTGTCACACTCCGTGAGGAGCTCCCCAGGTGCTCCTTACTTCTGCGATCCATTGAATCCATCAGCTTCTTTCTGCGGGCTCTGGCGATTGTCAACGAGTCCCGAACTGCTGTCGCTTCTGCTGTGGCTCCCGAGCCCTCTAGAGCCATAGCTAGCTGGTCTCCGAGTTTTCTAACGGCCTTAGCCTTTGTTCGGATTCCGGCATGTACCTGGTCCACCTCGCTGGGGTTCCTGAGGTCTCGTGGTACTGCACCATTCAGGAGACTGTTCAAGGCTGACAGCTCAGTGTTGAATTGGTCTTCCAGCTGTGGAAGTCTGGGCTTGTACTTTCTTCCGAGAGAGGTCATCTCGGCGCTCTTGAAAGTTTGCCACGGGTTGCTGAGATACTGCTGTGGGCCTCCTCTTTGGAGGGCTTCTTCGTGGAGGGGACCTTCCGATGACGTCTATTCACTGTTACGTGTGCTCTAGCGGAAATTCTATCTTCGCTTCGGCACGCATAGGAACGGAAGGGGTAGATACACCAAGAAGAACACGTGGTTTCTTCGGTTTTATTTCTTATCCAAACGACTCCGTGAAACTGCCCAGACAAGTATGGTTCAGACTCGGACCAGGAATTGCGTGACAGGAAATCCTTATTTGAGATCACAGTCGAATAATCAATTAATGTATAACGAGAAAGGAACCTTCCACTTCCTGAGCGAGACACAGAGAACTGCTAAATGTTGTTAGAACTAGGTATGATATTCTAGTAACAGAGTTCGTAACGCATTACTAGTATTAAAATAGGAAAGTTTTAGCCTCCCTCGACCACGACAAAGATGTTCCAAGAGAGGGAAGAGGAAAGCACCATTTACATAGCACCGTACAACAAGAAATTAAATTCATACCTCGAGGGTACACGAGAAATAGCTGAGTGAGACATAAGAGGCCATAGAATAGTAGCACATAATAAAGGGAACTCACCGCCCTGCTAACGACGTAGCACCACAACAATTCGCATTGCTATTACTAGTATTATTATATAAGAAAGTTTTAGTCTCCCTTAACCGCGATAAAGATGTCCCAAGAGAGGAAAGAGGAAGGCACCATTTAGCGTGGAGTTGGGGGAACGCGGAATCTACGCACAAGGTGCACAGGAATAGCAAGCTAGGAGATAAGTTCACGAAACAAGAAGGATTTTTAGTCACATTGGAAAAAATGCATAAACTAACACTTAAGTAATATAGACTAGATAAGTAGATCACAAAAGACGAAAGCGACTAGACAAAATAACAACCTTTTTTATCACAGAAATAGTAGTATGACTAGATACATTGTACAAAACCGATGTTCATCACACGAGAGACAAGAGCCAAATGGTCGAGCAGCCTCGTCGCACCTAGCAAGCTGAAGTTCTACGAAACAGTTTGAGAGCGAAAAAATCATTCGTGTTTTCATTACCAGGATCGTCCAAAAATCCTCGAAGGAATGACCTCGAATGAATATATTTGAGAGAAGTGAGTGAATAAATGTCGTTCAGTGTTGATGAAATATTTTAAGTTGATAAGAATGAAATTTTTACTGTCTTTCACAAGGAGATGAGGGTAGGAGTATTGAAATTTAACCTCGAATACATTGCCTGATTTTCAAAGACGCATCATGAGCATGCGATAGCAACCAACCGCAAGTTGATTCTGTTTTTGAATGTAAAGTTAAGAACGGCATTAAGATAGTTCGTCCGGCCGCGGATGACACAAAATGAGCGTAAACCAAATGAGAAAAAAAAATTAAAGAGAACAGATGTTTGGATAAAGGGAACAAATTTTTGCCGACAAGCTGCTGCAGTACTACAGAGCGCGCTTCAACTGAACATTTTCACAGCAGTCCACACTACCAGCAAACAACAATGATCATCAACGCGGAATTGTTGATGAAACAAAAATTAGATACCGGATGTCCAATCTGGGTTTCAATAAGCAAGATCCTGAATTTGAGATGTAGCAATTTTTGCGCATTGCTGCATATCACGAATTGCGACGCGCGCAAGCGTGCGGTATAGCTCAACTGAGAGCATCGTTCTCTATTCATGGGAAGAGTGCCTGAAAGAGTGCCTGTTTTTTTTGACAGCCTGAGGATGATGTTTGATACGTCGAAACGTTGCATTTTATAATTAGACAGAAATATAAATTTTAACGAATTGCTTTGTTTTAGTACGAAAATGCTAGGTGCATTTCTTAATCAACTTACACGTGAAGAAATTGAACTACTTCGTAGGGCTGAAAAGTTAGAAAAAAAATTATGCAAGTGCGTGTCAGCCATTTTGTTCAATGAAGTGTGCGTGAGAGAAGGGTTTCTCCCGACCTACACGGACGTTCGCCTCTATGACGGAGGGGCGAGGCTATCGACACTGACGTGTGATTTTCGTAAGAAGTTATTAGAGCGTGAGTTAGATCAGAAATTAAAATTGAAAATTCAACTAAATGACGAACTGCAGCAAGAACATGAAAATTTTCGAAGATCAGCAAGGCAAGAAGTTTTGGAAGAATTCGAAGAAGCACTCCGTTTTACAAGAACTCGGGAACATGAGAGCAATTTGGCAGCTGTTTCGCGTAAACTCAATCGGCTGTACGACGGTAATTTGATTTTGCCCGAACAGTGTCAGAAGTACTTAAATTTAACTGATATAGAATTAAACGATCATGAAATTGATGTTTTAAATTTGGGCTGGAACTATCACACTAGAAGTAGGTTCAATCCAGTTAAAAAGCAGCTGCAGTTGGAGTTGGCTTATCAAAATATTCTCAAATTAGGTCGGGAAAGTTTAGTTACAGTTGAACCTAACTTAGACGCCGCATTGATAGCTGAGAGCACTCGCAATAGAAGCACGTTTAGTAGAAAGGGTTTAACTCAATCACAGCGCCAAGCCATCCGTAATTTACGTTCGAATAAAGAAATAGTCATTCGCAAAGCTGATAAATGTAACAAATACGTACTTTTTAAGCCCGATGTGTAGAAGCAAAAGTTAGACCTTATATTGGCAGATCATACCAAGTTCGAGCGGTTACAACGGGATCCTACCGAAAAGATAAAGAAAAGATTGAATCAGCTAATTTCCATTGTTAATGCTGTTCCGAACCCTTACAATTTAAAGAAATTGGAAGGGCATTACCAACCTGGTTACATATATGGCAACGCAAAAATCCATAAGGACCAAAATAATCCTCCCTTAAGGCCAATAATTTCACAGGTTCCTGCAGTAACCTATTCAGTGGCGAAGACCTTAAATAAAATTATATCGCCATATCCACCGCAAAAATATATGCTACGCTCATCAGATGAATTTGTGACAGTGTTGCGCAGCAAATCTCCTGCCGGTATATTAGCTTCTTTAGACGTAGAATCATTGTTTACTAATGTACCCGTGCTGAATACTATAGACATTATTTTGGACTATGTATACAATAGAGATGACTCTGCCCCACCTGATCTGTTTCCTCGCCATATTTTGAAGGACCTTCTCATAATATGTACAACCGAAGCTCCATTTAAACATATTGATGGTAGTTTGTTCCGACAGTTGGATGGCGTTGCCATGGGTTCCCCTTTAGGACCTACTTTTGCTAACTTTTATATGTCATTTGTTGAGAACTTGGTGTTGAATACGATGGATGTAAAACCGAGCAATTACTGTAGATATGTGGACGACATTTTTGTTGAATTACAAGACCTTGAGCACCTGGAAGCATTGAGGAGTTTGTTTGTTGAAAAATCTGTTTTAAATTTCACGTATGAGTTGGGTCTACACGGTAAGCTCCCATTTTTGGATGTTTTGGTTGAAGCTTCTAACGGTACATTCCATAGATCCGTTCATGTTAAACCTTCCCATGCTGGGGAAACTATTAATTACGGTTGTGAAGCTCCTCAAATCTATAAAGAAGGCGTCATACATACTTTGATAAATAGAGCTCGTAAAGTTTGCAGTAATTGGGAAAACTTTCATTCCGAAATGCTTCGAATCAAACGTTTACTTGTTAATAACAACTTTCCTAATACATTGATTGATAAAACTATTGATAAATTTTTGAACCGAATCATGAGCAGTGACAATAATTCAGCGAATGCAAACCGTATCAATATGTATTACGAAAATCAAATGCATGAGAATTACAAAATTGACGAACGGGTCTTTAAAAACATTGTTACAACTTTTGTTAAACCAATAAATCCAGAAACTTCTATTAAAGTTTGCGTGTATTATAAGAACCGTAAAATCAGTGACCAATTAGTAAAAAATAATCTGTCTGCATCTAAGGTCAACGATCTGGACAAGGCCGGTGTGATTTATCAATTTAAATGTAACCGAAGAGAATGTAAGTCTCTTGATAAACGTTACATTGGCATGACCAGAATGACCCTGAAGCAACGATTAACCGCTCATAAATATCAAGGTTCCATTTTCAATCATTTTCGTGTTGACCATAGTTGCAAACCATCCAATGAAGATCTGTTCCCTAACACCAAAATTCTTTATAATGTTATTAAAAAAGATCATATTCATATAATTGAAGCATTACACATTCATGAGCTTAAACCTCCCCTTAATGAAAACACGAATGATTTTTTCGCTCTCAAACTGTTTCGTAGAACTTCAGCTTGCTAGGTGCGACGAAGCTGCTCGACCATTTGGCTCTTGTCTCTCGTGTGATGAACATCGGTTTTGTACAATGTATCTAGTCATACTACTATTTCTGTGATAAAAAAGGTTGTTATTTTGTCTAGTCGCTTTCGTCTTTTGTGATCTACTTATCTAGTCTATATTACTTAAGCGTTAGTTTATGCATTTTTTCCAATGTGACTGAAAATCATTCTGTTTTTTTTTTTTTTACAGCCTGAGGATGATGTTTGATACGTCGAAACGTTGCATTTTATAATTAGACAGAAATATAGATTTTAACGAATTGCTTTGTTTTAGTACGAAAATGCTAGGTGCATTTCTTAATCAACTTACACGTGAAGAAATTGAACTATTTCGTAGGGCTGAAAAGTTAGAAAAGAAACAAGAAGGGTTTCAGTTGCGTTGACAGGGAAGAGAATAAGTCCTTAGTCGATGAACACATTGTCAATAACACCCTGCCGAAGACACACGGCTAGAAACACATTTAGAAAGAACACATTTATGATACGCACACGAATATTGTAGAACTCGTGTCACTAACGCCAGGCAATAATACGTGAATCGCTTGTTTCGCCCAATGTTCAAAGTGTCTTTTTAAGGAAGCATAAAAGAATATATACCTGAATACACATCCATATCTAGCAATTTTAACACAGCGGTCACTAGTTGATAAGCAATTTATTTGAACAAAAAGGTGGACGATCGCACAACAAATGCATAGTCTTCGCATGAATGCCTCACGATAATAAAGGGATGACGAGTTAGGTAACGTTAGAGGTTGAGAGAGAATACTTTAAAATACTTACAGACGATGGGGAAAGGTCTCTCACTTTAGACCTGGAGCAGCTTATTCTAGGACATAAAATAATTGATTGCTCTGTCTTTTACTTTACCCTATCTGTGGAAAAAGAGACAGCAAAATTAGGTCTCTAAAGCAGGGGCAAGTCACTCAGGTTATCAAATCAGCCATAATCAATAAATTCTATTATAAAAAAAAAGTGAGAGGCAAGTACACGTTTATCAACGTCGCTTTGAAAACACAAATCAAACGTGCTGGTAGTCTCATAAATCTCCGTGCCTATTCTCAGTCTACTTCTTAGAATTCTTCAACTTTAGGCTTCCACCTACTGGCGCAACTGGCGCAACTTGCTCAGCACAGCTCATAGGTGAGGAGCCAATCGACAAAAAATATCTTTCTCTGTTTCACATCTTTTAAATAGTGAAGCAGCGGTTGGCTAGCATTCTCAAACAAATATAAAATTGTGCTATTTTGTGTTAATCTATGAAATGTAATAAGCTTCAAATAATCCTGTGTCAAATTAAAAAGCATTTGGACATTATTACAAAATCACTTGGAGCAGTGAAATAGAGATAGGAAAGTTCATCAGTTAAATCACTCGTTTTCTGAACCTGTCTGATACTCCAACTTTTTCCATCTTGAGCTGTTATACTTAGCATGAGAACGCACATATCAACCTAACCTCAGGGTTAAATTGCTCAACGGACAAATCGGTAAAATCACAGTGTTCAGCTAAAATACCGTTAAACTAGAACCTGACTAATTCCCAGAATTACACTGCAGTTTACTGGCTACATCGAAAGAAAACACCAGACCTTACAGAATTGTAACGGCTAGTCTGACTCAATGTAGGTGGGTTTGCCGGCCGCCAGAAGCATCCTCGAATGCTCTAGAAACCGGCTGTTCACCGCTATCGAACACAAGTTGCGTGAAGACACTCAAAAAGTATAGCCAGTGAGGTAACACGTAAGTTAAATGATTTTCCTACACAAATTCACTCTTAAAGACACAGAAACTTAAGAATATCCGGGAACCTGCTCCTCCCACGCACTTCAAGCAAATAAAACGTTGGCGTCATTCATGCGGACCAGCGCGGATCCACAGAATGTTGCCAAAATGAAATTGTCAAAATTCTTCAAATTTTCTCACGTCTTGTAAGACGTGACAGAAGGTAAGGCCAGGCAACCTAAGGTAAGGTAAGGCCAGGCAATGTAAGGCCAGGCAAGGTAAGGCCAGGCAAGGTAAGGCCAGGCAAGGTAAAGCCAGGTAAGGTAAGGCCAGTTAAGGTAAGGTAAGGCCAGTTAAGGTAAGGCCTGGTAAGGTAAGGCCAGTTAAGGTAAGTCCAGGTAAGGTAAGCCCAGTTAAGGTAAGGCCTAGTAAGTTAAGGCCAGGCAAGGTAAGGCCTGGTAAGGTAAGGCAAGGCCTATTAAGGTAAGGCCTGGTAAGGTAAGGCCAGTTAAGGTAAGGCCAGGCAAGGTAAGGCAAGGCCTATTAAGGTATGGCCTGGTAAGGTAAGGCCAGTTAAGGTAGCACAACAAAAAAGGCCTAGGGAATAATGTGTGTGTGGCGTTGGCGACGTCGTTGAGGTCACGGACGGAGACAACCACAAGCTACGAAAGCTGAGCGAGAGTGACGCCTAGGAAACCAAGCGTCCTGCGCGGTTGTTGCCAAATTCACAGGCTTAAACACGAAAATGTCAATCATGACTTTTAATTTTATGCTCTTTGCACAAAAGCTTTAAGGATTACTTATTATAAGTGGCAAACAATTAATAGTAATTTAGAGTAAGATTTTTAATGTTAATAATTGTTTATTTAAGTGCGAATAAGAAAGTTTATAATTTTACGCTTGTGTAGCTGATGCTACATGTATGTAGCAATAATGTAATAATAATGAAGGCATCTACGGATGCTTTATTTCCAATCAAGCCTGATACATACCACCTTGTACATTGGATTTTCAAATGCCTTAGAACTAACGCCAGGACGCCATGACGCTTTCCCCCGGTCAAGACCGGTACCCATTTCAGACACCTGGGTAGAGTGGGGTATTGTGCTTGGAATTTTTCTCCTATACCCAACAGAGAAAATCGCCACTGCCAGCGCCGAGTTTCGAACCCGGGTCTAGGCCGAAAGGCGGCGGAACCTATAGCACACGGCTATCGCGAGCACTCGCTACATAAGCGTGAAATTATAAACTTTCTCATTCGCACTTAGATAAAATAATTATTGACAATAAAAATCTTACTCTAAATTATTATTAATAATTTGCTACTTACAATTATGTAATATAGCGAGTAGTGTAAGTTCTAGTTAGAGAGACCAAAAGTTGGCAACGCTCGAGAGAGCAACACTCGCAAGTCAGTCTGCAAGTGGCCTCGGGTTCAACAACCAGTAAATGTTGACCGAGTGTGTATATAATTACCTACTGTGGTTGGTATCTAACTTCTTAAGTTCTAAACTAATGTACTAATTCTATTCTACTCTATTCTATATATTTCCGTCTATCTCCACTCTAATCTCACTAGCCAGAGTACTACAAATTGAGTATTAAGTTAAGGTACCCAAGAGGTGAGTGAACTATTTACCTAACTTGCGGTGTCATGCATTTGTCTATTGATGTGTGATTTGTGTCTATGTGGAACCTATACTGTGCTATAGTGAAGGGTTACTAGAGCTACAACACTAGCGACGAGGATTTGGCTACTCTTTGGCTACTCATGCAACTGATATTATTGCTACTACTATTTCAGGTAGATATCTGACAATTAGCTGTAAAGCTGGGTAAAAATGCCAATGCTAGGCTCAGTGGGAGAATTCAATCCTTTAGAGGAAGAATTCCCAGAATATGAAGTCAGGCTAAACTGCTTCCTGAGTATTAGTAAAGTGGAAGATTCAAATAAAGCTAAAACATTTATTGCTCTGGTGGGTCCTAAAATTGCTAGGTTAGCAAAGGACCTACTCTCCCCTAAAAGACTTTTAGATGCTACCTATGATGAGATCATGGAAGCGTTAGGACGGCATTTTAAGCCGACACGCAACCAGATCTTTGAAAGGTTTAGGTTCCATAAACGGAACCAGAAACAAGGGGAGAGCATTGCTGATTTTGTGGCTAGCTTAAAGGTTTCAGACACCTGTAATTTCAAACAGGAAGTTCTAGAAGAAACACTGCTAGATAGGTTCATACTGGGTGTGGCGCCAGTAATGATGTTCAAAATTGTTTGCTGAATGAAGCTGACCTCACATTGAAAAAAGCCGTGGATCTGGCAACTGCCAAAGAAACACAACTGAGGGAGACGGTTGTGTTAAGGCAACCTAATTCCATACTAAATGTTGGCCAGCATAGAGTAAAGCAAGCTGCAATTAAGCCTCAGGGCAAAACTCAGGCTCAAGCTAGCCCCAAATCAGCATGCAGCGGCTGTGGTAATCTGCACTGGCGTAGAGATTGCCCCTATAAAGACAGTGTTTGTCATGGTTGTGGCCAAAAAGGCCATCTTAAGAAATGTTGCTTTAAATTGAAAAATCAAAATTCTGCTAAAGGCAACAAAAAAAATTTTGTGCATGCTATGCATGAGAAAAGGGCGAGGGAACACCACCCTAACCCTAATTGAACTAACAATGCAACCTGTGCAGACTATCCAGTTGCTAAAATAGGCTGTTATGGGGAGATTTTCTCAATAGCCGAAGAAATGAAACCCCCCATTAAAATGAAAATATTACTAAACAATACCCCACTGGAAATGGAGGTAGACACGGGTGCTGCCATGTCTATCCTATCAAAAGCTGCTTATTGTAAACTACCGACAAAAACAAGGCCCGAGTTGAGACCTTCTGATGTTAAGCTTAGGACTTATGGTGGAACCACACTAGTGGTTTGCGGAGAGATTAGGGCTAACATCCAGCGTGAATCTGGTAATATGGTTCCTCAGCTAGCAACTATTGTGATTGTAGACAGGGAGGGGCCAGCTTTGCTGGGCAGGGACCTGATTGATTCCCTTGGGCTAACTATAGTATTAAATAATGTCAAAAAATTGACTACCTGCCCTGAAGAGTTAGCAAATAAATTCCCCGACCTTTTTCAACCAGGTCTAGGTTGCTTTAAGGGAAGGAATTTCAAAATAGAAGTGGATCCAGCCGTACCACCAAAGTTTTGTAAGGCCAGGAACATGCCTCACACACTGAGACCTAAGGTGGAGGCAGAACTTGATAGACTGGTGCAGGAAGGTATCCTCACCCCTCTACAGTACTCAAGATGGGCAGCGGCTATCGTCCCTGTGCTCAAGGCTGATCAAAGCATCCGAATATGTGGGGCCTACAAACTAACCGCCAACAGAGCCACTAGGCTTGATACCTACCCTATACCCAGAGTGGAAGATCTATTTAGCGGGTTAGCAGGAGGAGTTATATACTCCAAGCTAGATATGTCTCAGGCATACGCTCAGCTACCCTTGGATGAAGACTCCAAGGAACTCACGGTAATAAACACCCAGAGAGGTTTATTTGCCTACAACCGTCTCAGCTTTGGAATTGCGTCCGCACCTGGAATCTTTCAGCGTGCCATGGAAGGACTATTGCATGGCCTCCCAGGAGTGTTCTGCTACCTGGATGACGTCCTGGTGAGTGCCACTAATGAGCAAGAGCATAACAAGCGTCTCTATCAAGTCTTATCTAAACTACAGGAGGCAGGGCTAAAACTGAAAATGGATAAATGCCAAATTGGAGTGCCACAGGTATCCTACCTTGGATACCAAATTAACAAGGATTGATTGCACCCCACTGCAGAGAAGGTAGCAGCAATCCAGAATGCACCAGCTCCTACTAATGTGACTCAACTGAGAGCCTACCTTGGGCTGTTAAATGTCTATAGGAAATTTCTAAAATCATCTACAACCATGCTGGAGCCCCTAAATACCTTACTGAGGGATAAAACCCCTTGGAAATGGGATGCAAGTCAGGAGAGAGCCTTCCAGAAATCTAAACAAGCCCTCCTGGACTCTCAGACTCTAGTCCACTTTGACCCTCAGAAACCCATAGTGGTAGTGGCTGACAGTAGTGCGTATGGTGTGGGAGCGGTGCTGTGTCACCTTATTGATGGGATTGAACGCCCCGCCTATTTTGCCTCCCGAACTCTAACAGCAACTGAACGCAACTACTCTCAAACTGAGAAAGAAGCCCTAGCTATGGTGTTCGCACTTCGAAAATTTCATTGCAACCTGTGGGGACAGGATTTCAGTGTGGTTACGGACCACAAACCTTTGTTAGGACTATTTGATCCGGGTAGAAGCATTCCTCCGATGGCATCCGGGCGCATTCAAAGGTGGGCTTTACTACTGCAGTCTTACAAGTTCATCCTGCGTCACCGGTCCGGCGTGCTGTTGGGCACAGCTGATGCTCTCAGTCGTCTACCTTTGACAACTCCCGAGGAAACCACACCTATTCCTGCGGAATGGACGTCCTTAGTAAATTTCCTCGAGTCAGCTCCAGTCACCAGCACCCACATCCGCGACGGCACCCTAAGGGACCCAGTACTTTCAAAGGTATACAAATACTGCCAAGTAGGCTGGCCTTCGACGGTAATTGGTGACCCTGATCTCGCTCCGTATACTAGGAGGCGAGACGAGTTGTCCACACAAAATGGCTGTGTGCTCTGGGGAGCAAGAATTATTGTACCCCAAGCTCTCAGACAAGCCATCGTGGACGAACTTCACTCTGGCCATGCCGGATCATCCAGGATGAAGGAGTTAGCTCGCAGCTATGTATGGTGGCCGCTGCTGGACAAAGATCTAGAAGAAACGACTAAGTCATGCAGCGAGTGCCTGAGCACTCGAGCTGCACCAACAAAAGCTGAACTCCATCCGTGGGAATGGCCTGCGAAGCCTTGGCATCGCATACACATTGACTACGCGGGCCCAATGGATGGAAAATACTATCTAGTGATCGTGGATGCACACTCTAAGTGGGTTGAAATTTTTCCCACATCTACTACAACCTCTAGCGAAACGATCTCGTGCCTGAAACACACTTTTGCGACAATTGAATTTCCAGTAACAATTGTTTCTGACAATGCAACGTGTTTCACATCGGCTGAATTCCAAGAATTTGTGAAGGCATGTGGTATGCGACATATTACGAGCGCACCATACCACCCTTCAACTAATGGACTGGCAGAGCGCATGGTACAAACTTTCAAGAAAAATATACGAAAGTCAACGGAACCCCTACGCCTAGCACTAGACAGGTTTCTGTTCAACTATCGGCTGACACCCCACACGACAACAGGTGTTACGCCCGCCGAACTGATGTTAGGCAGAAAAGTTCGCTCTCGTCTTGATCTGCTTTGGCCGTCAGAAGCAATCGCGTCCAAAGTTGCTCAACGCCAGGACGCTCAGAAAAGATACGACCCAGGGTCTCACGCGGTTGATATTCCGCCGGAGTCTCCTGTGATGGTCCGTCAATACACGCCGGGTTCTCCAAAATGGACCCCTGCTACCACCATTGAGAAAACAGGCCCGGTATCCTACAAGCGCCAACTGAAGGGGGGAGAGGTCGTTCGTCGACACCAGGACCAAGTTATTACCTGCTCGAACACCATCCCTGAACCCTTGGAACAACCTACGGAGGAAACCGTCGTGTTTCCACAACCTGCTCAAAATTCATACCCACCACCTCCGACCAATGAACCTGACTCCGGAACACCTGATTACCCGATTCCCACCCAGGCGGCTAGGATGCACGAGCCTCCAAGTGCTAACATCTCACGCAGGTCTACCCGGGCTCGGAAGCCTGTGGTGAGAATGGACCTTTAGGATTGACGATATTGAATAAGGGGACTGGGGATACAGGGGGAGGGTTTCTAATTAAGGAGGGAGGGGTGTAATATAGCGAGTAATAATAATGAAGGCATCTACGGATGCTTTATTTCAAATCAAGCCTGATACATATCACCTTGTACATTGGATTTTCAAATGCCTTATAACTAACACCAGGACGCCATGACGCTTTCCCCCGGTCGAGACCGGTACCCATTTCAGACACCTGGGTAGAGTGGGGTATTGTGCTTGGAATTTTTCTCCTATACCCAACAGAGAAAATCGCCACTGCCAGCGCCGAGTTTCGAACCCGGGTCCCGGCCGCACGGCGGCGGAACCTATAGCACATGGCTATCGCGAGCACATACCTCGCGAGTAGTGTAAGTTCTAGTTAGAGAGACCAAAAGTTGGCAACGCTCGAGAGAGCAACAGTCGCAAGTCAGTCTGCAAGTGGCCTCGGGTTCAACAACAAGTAAATGTTGACCGAATGTGTATATAATTACCTACGGTGGTTGGTATCTAACTTCTTAAGTTCTAAACTAATGTACTAATTCTATTCTACTCTATTCTATATATTTCCGTCTATCTCCGCTCTATTCGCACTAGCCACAGTACAACAAATTGAGTATTAAGTTAAGGTACCCAAGAGGTGAGTGACCTATTTACCTAACTTGCGGTGTCATCATTTGTCTATTGATGTGTTATTTGTGTCTATGTGGAACCTATACTGTGCTCTAGTGTAGGGTTACTAGAGCTACAACAAATTAGTAATCTCTAAAGTTTTTGAGTAAATGCATTACATATAAAATAACACTCGACACTTCCGAGAGAGGAGCCTCTGGGATTGGCAACACTGGCGTGGTACGCTTGGGTTGCCAACTCACACTCTCGTTCATCCTTAGCCGTGGTGCATTATACCGTGTTTGTGGGTGAAGGAAATTAAGTGTTAAAATAGAGCAAAAGTCTGGTGAAGTATATTGTTATTGTTTAGGGTGCATTGTGCTAAGTATAAGTGATCGTGTCAGAGTCGTGATTAGAGATAAACATGAAAATAGTCGTAGAGTTCGTAAATAGCATTCGTAACGTAGTTCGTTCGTTCATAATTCGTTGGTAACGTAGCGTAAAATTTTGCGTCACATGTTCATTGCATTTCGGTGTCAAGATTTCACTATCAACATTTAAATTATGTTCCTTTTTATTCTTGCGGCAAAAATTATATACTTGCAGCTGCCATTCATGATATCGAAACTCGTGCATAAAATACATCGTGAACGCGCACGGCAGAGTCCGGCGCCTTTGTTTCCGAAAATGGCGTAGCATAAACTGCTGTCTCATGTCATTACTCTGTGAGTTAAATTGCACTATATTTATGTGGAATAACTCTCCATTTTTTACTACATATACCTGCAGTGCTCGTCTTCAGTGTGTTTGATGTTTAAATGAATTTAGGACTGCCTTTTTATTTTCCTCGTGTAAACCTAGGTATTGAGAGTACAAAAAAAGTATTATTTCAATTCTATGCATTTTAGCTATTTATAAATTTCCTTTCTACTCCACGAATCATGTGTTTTAAGTCACATGTATTTTCCATAATTCCACAAAATTGAATCACCGAATATTACTGTTTTAAAAATCACAAGGCTGGTACTGTCCTGCAGATTCTTGCAAAAGTTTTAGCTGTGTGGATACGTCATATTATTCCGTAGATCTTGTGCTTAATCGCATGTAATTTCGGTAATGAATAACGATTGTCATTACCGGAAGTTCTTGTAAATCTCAGGCTCTGATATAAAATAAAGGCATTACAAAAGAAAGCTTGCTAGCTACTAAAATCTATCCTATCTCATGAGCTTGACAAAAAGAGAGCAAATTCAAATAGCTCGTGTTGAATCTGTAGGAAGACTCAGTGTTTCTCCGTGATGGGAAAATTTATCTGCAGTGTAGGGAATGTCAGTATTGGAATTTTTCCTTGATGCCTCTTCGAGAGCCCTTTCATTCAGCGACCTCGATTATTGCAGATTCCTTGACGGCACACCAAAACGCCACAACACTTCCTTGGGTCTTAACATGACCTATACATTCATCTGAATTACACAAGTCGCATATTAACTTGGCAAATCTTAGCTATAACTCATGCATCGAGTCATACAACTTAATTGCCGATATTTGACGTGAGGCATTTCTGAACTGTTTGTCTTCTCTAAACTGCAGCCACTTGCCGGCCTGTCAGTAGCTAAAACTTATACACTGCAACTCCCCAAAAACACATCACTTACACTTTGCCAACGTCATCGCTCACCGGACTTCACCATCGTCCGCAGGAATTCGCCGGCACGGAGTGCCCACCTAGACAAGCTCTTCGAGATCAAGCCCATCCCCAGTCCTCCCGGGTTTTCCTTCAATAAATACCCGAGCTGAGTCCCAACGTGTCGTAATTATCCCTTTCTCGCAATTTTGAGAACCATATCGAGTACGTTTACGTTGGTCGTTGAATACGGATACTAAAGTTTAATCCATAAACCCGCCAACGTAACACTGGTGACAACCCAGAGTGACCACAGCTTTAAAGCTTAAAAACTATTCAAATTAAAACTGGTGATCCCCAGAACTATAACTAACTACCCAAAGCTTAAAACCCCAGCCTTAAAACTTAAAACTATTCAACTCGATAAGTGTTTGAAAAACGTGAGAGAGGATAATATTGGCATATCATTGTAATGATAAGTTTCCCAATTTCGTAGTAATGCCTTGAGAATTTCTATTGATTTAACCGTGTTAATGTTCTCTGAGCAGCTCTAAAAATTTTTTTTCTTTCATGCTGTTTCCTGTTGTAATGTCGTGCGCTAGCGGAATTTCTATCTTCGCTTCGGCACGCCATTGAACGGAACTCGGAAGGACGCCCAAAGGGAAACGAGGTCTCTTCAGGTTTTTTATTTCTTATCCCATGGTTCCGTAAATCTGCACAGACAGGTATAGTCAGACTCGGACTAGCGATTGCATGACAGGAGAATTCCTAATCTAGGATCACAGTCGACTGACCAGTTGACGTATACAGTACTACATAACAAGAAAGGAAGGTATATGAGAAGTAGCTGAGTGAGACATAAGAGGCAACTGAATAATTCTAGCACTAGACATGATATTCTAATGACGGAAGGGCGATAAAAGTGGTCACGAGGCATAGTCATGGGAACAACATAGCATAATGACATTTCATGACTCAATTGTTATGATTATATAGAAAAGTTTTAGCCTCCCTTAACCACGACAAAGATGTTCCAAGAGAGGGAAGAGGAAGGCACCATTTACATAGCACCGCACAACAAGAAAGTAAATTCATACCTCGAGGGTACACGAGAAATAGCTGAGTGAGACATAGGAGGCCATAGAATAGTAGCACATAATAAAGGGAGCTCGCCGCCCTGCTAACGACGTAGCACCACAACAATTCGCATTGCTATTACTAGTATTATTATATAAGAAAGTTTTAGTCTCCCTTAACCGCGACAGAGAAGTCCCAAGAGAGGAATGAGGAAGGCACCATTTGGCGTGGAGTTGGGGGAACGCGGAATCTACGCACAAGGTGCACAGGAACAGCAAGCTAGGAGATAAGTTCACGAAACAAGAAGGGTTTCAGTTGCATTGACAGGGAAGAGAATAAGTCCTTAGTCGATGAACACATTATCAAGAACACCCTGCCGAGGACACACAGCTAGAAACACATTTAGAAAGAACACATTTATGATACGCACACGAATATTGTAAAACTCGTGTCACTAACGCCAGGCAATAATACATGAACCGCTCGTTTCGCCCAATGTTCAAAGTGTCTTTTTAAGGAAGCATAACAGGATATATACATGAATACACATCCGTATCTAGCAATTTTAACACAGCGGTCACTAGTTGATAAGCACTTAAACAATTTAAACAATTTAAACAATTTATTTACCACAGGTGATACAGAGGTAAAATTTTTCTTAAGTCTAGTACAATGGTCAAATTTGAGTATAGCTACCTGTGGGCCCGAATAAGTTCAGCGACTTCTAGGGCATCCTACCATCACGTTATTCTAGGGTGTACAAAAATGTTTAACCTAGTTCACTTAACCTAGTTTCGCATTAGACTGATCATTGAGATAATTAGCTCGATATTTTATGCTGTATTTTACAATATAGGTCAAATCGGCTATATTTAACAGTATGTTCGATAAAACGATTCAAGAGCAGAGAGAAGATTGGTTATGGCACACAGGCAAGTTACATTATTACATTATCATTAGCTACATGTAGGAGGCAAGATTTCGACACGGTGATCTTACACGACTAGTATTCTGATAGGAAGTGAGACTCAAGATGTCTTTTGAATGCTTTGTACGAATTACATTCACGGATCTCTGCAGGTATAGAGTTCCAAGTTTTGGTTCCAACGAAGAGAATACTGTGTTGCGACCTAGCTGGCCTTTGAATAATAAGGAAGCAAGAATTTACTTCTATTTCGGGTTAAATGGTCGTGATGACCAGTTTGCGCAGTCAATAATTGTCTTAGGCTATTGTCGCCATCATTTCTTAATGTTTTGTAAATGAAATTACAGATGGAGATTTTTTGAGATCCGAAAGTTTAAGTATTTGTAAATTTTTGAAAGAATCATTTGTGTGAGCATTATATTCTAGGTTCTTTACCGCTCTGACAGCCCTTTTCTGCGGAGTAAAAATTTTGTTGGTTTTATTTTTATCGGTTTCGTGCCATGCTTCTATTCCGTATTGCAAGTATGGAGAAATGAGCGTTTGGTAGAGCATTTGTAGAGCTGTTTCAGGCAGAAAATTTTTAACTTTATTTAGGATTCCGATGAATTTTGATAATTTAGAACAAATATGAGTGATGTGCTCTTTGAAGGTCAGGTGTTATCTATTATGATGCCCAGAAACTTACATGAGTTGTTTTCTTCGATTTCACCTTCGCCAATTTTAATGCATGGGAGAGATACATCTTTCTTGTATGAGAATGTAATATAATTTGTTTTATCGATATTTAGGCTTATTTTATTAGCTTTGAGCCACGATGAAACCTTGTGAAGTTCAGTATTTATACTCTCCACAATCATAGCAGGATTTTGGTTCGGAAGGACCGCAGAAAGCGTACTGTCATCGGCAAAAAGTATGAATTTGAAGAATGTTGTAGATTTTACAATATCATTGATAAAAATCAGAAACATGAGAGGCCCAAGAACAGATCCTTGTGGAACTCCATGGCTAATTGTCTGTGGGTCTGATTTTGCGTCGTCAATGACAACGTATTGCTTCCGATTTGTTAGGTATGATTTGAACCAATCATGGGCAATCCCTCGAATGCCATAACAGTGTAGTTTCGAGAGTAGTATTTTATTGTCCACACAATCAAATGCTTTTCGAAAGTCAAGAAATACAGAGAAGACAGGCTTTCCTTGATCTATATTAGAGTAGAGGAATTTTAAATGATTTAATATAGCCTGTGTTGTTGATTTTTTAGAGGGAAAACCGTAATGTTTATCGTAAAGAAATGATTTTTGTTCAAAAAAAGAGTACACTTTTTTATACACAATCTTTTCGAATACTTTGCTAATAATTGGTAGTGTCGAGAATCTGTTCAGAATGATCAAATTTTGCGAATTAAAAATGAAAATTCTTGTAATTGTGTGTAATGTAACAAATTTTGTGCTCACGTAAAAAGTTGTGTGTTGAAATGTCTCAGTAAATCCCAGCAGCACAGAGGGGTCGCTTCAACATGAATGTTTTTTATGTCTCTTAAACATGTATGTTTTCTTTTATGCCTGTGTGTTTAGGGGGAGCGATAAGAGTTAATGGCTCGAACGACGGCTGTTGACATTGGGTGTTGTTTCTAGAGGGACCTATGTTGTGGTGTTAGCAAGTTTTTTATTCGGTCGAGCCTTGGAAAATTGAGACGCTCGGAAAAATGCCTACACAAGCGCGAACAAAGTCGCCTTCTTGTCAAAGATAAATCGACACACTCAGGACGAGAGAGGCGGTAAAGCCAACGGTCGGGTTCGAAGGAGCTTGAGCGTGGGAAGCAATGAGGCTAAGAAAGAAATAAAGGCAAGCTGCGGTACTACCAATTAGAAGAGACGTAGGCGGGCGCTCCGAGGCTCCTAAGAATCCTATAGGTCGAATACGAGAGAGCGGGCAACCCTCGGGAAATAGGCTAGGCATCTGAGGAACAATGGACAGTTCGACCGGCGAAACCGTAACGTGAGGTGCAACCAAGAAACGCGGGTGTGTTCACAATAACAAACGTGCTTAATGCAATAATAAGAAAAGTGGCTATATTGAAAATTATACTAAGTTTCACGCTATAATGTAATACAGAAATTAACACATTTCGCGTTTCACTTGCAGAAAATTTACGTGTTCCCGTCACCACGTTCACTAAGGGGAAATTTATCAAAACATAACACACCGTGGGAGTTATTGATGGAACATGGAGATGCTGCACTAGAAGGGATGGTAAGAGATGCATTTCTCAAAAAAAAGAAAGAGTAAAGATAGTGTTGAGATAAATATTGCGATAATTCATTGTCATTCAGTCATTGATGCGCTTAAAAAGTAACAAGTTAAATTTTTAGTAACAAGTTAAATTTTTATCTTTGACAGGCGGGACGGTTATTCAGTCATATGTCTGAGGATTGATCAGCTCGACTGAGGGGAAATCGACGTGTGAATACTCTGAAGCGGAATAAGCAAAATAACGTCAGCACTAGACATTTTCTGAACAGTGCATAAGATAGGCCTTTGAACTGAAGCGAGTCGCGGACGAATTTTGTGGTTGAAGTGACCTTCGCCTACTGGGCTGCTGGGAGCGCTGAGATATTGTAGGCATTATTTGTGTTATGTTTGGGTGCATAAGCAATCTGCGGTTAAAGGCTGGCCAGCCAATATTCGGTATAATTGTGTGATGTAAGTCATTTTTTAGCGTACGCCAGTTTGTTTAGATGCCATCAACTAGTTGCATTATTCTTAAATACCATTCATTGCGCGTATGCCCATTGATGTTTGTATGACGTTCAGCTGGAAATCATAAATGTTGAGCGAATACACCTGTGTATCATGCCCACTCTATTAGAAGAGCCAGATTATGACATCACGGGCGCTCGATTACAACATCTCACCGTGGATAATTAGCGCTCAGAAAAATGCGCTGAGTAAGTGGGTCAGCTTTCGTCGGTGAGTACCTTTTCTTTTTAGTATATGTACTGTAATTGCCGATTATCATTCATTAATTTTGTGTGGTATGTGTATCCTTTGGAGGTGTGCCATTCCTCAACTCCGAGAGCCGGATCTTCCTGTTAATGAAATGTTAACAAAGAGGTGAAGGGTACACATCTCGTGACATCACCATTTGGTGAGATCAACACGATCGCTTTGTAATTTGTGTGAATTTAGTGAGTGTAGTATAACAGTTGAATTGTAAATTTTTTTTGCGTGGTTAGTTCATGTGCAAAACGTACAGAAATTCAGTAGAGGTACATGACTCGCAGTGATGATATTTTGTGTTCCGGTGTGAGATGCCAGCAAGCACACTGCCATATAGATAAAGAAAGGGAAAGTGTTTATAAAAGTGATAAGTTTTAGTGAGAAAATTCTGGTGTGTTCACTCGACTAATTTCAAAGTCTCAGTAAAAGTTTTACAGTGAGTAGATGTGGAAAACATTTGAGTGATCGCAAAATTTTGAGTTTTGGCAAAAGTGAATTGAAGAAGATCGACACTATGCCTGCGCGCGGGAGAAGGAACAACGACCGCAGAAATGCGCCAGCAACGCCACCATAGCCCGTAGAGGAAGTAGTTAACATGCCCGTGGTAACCAGCTGCGTGGGAGCCATAGGGGCCAAGTTCAGGAGGGGCGACGATGTAGGGGAACATTTGGCAAGGTTGAAGTTTTTGACGGGCAATCTGAATAACAGCGAGCAGGTGAATGCCTTCTTCCTATGCCTAGGTCCACAAGAGGCAAAGGAATGCAATAAAATAATGGTACACTAACGAACCTACGAGAAGCAGAAAGATGGCTGCGCTCCTACGCCGATCAAGTAGAACATCCGACTCAAGCGCTGTTTGAAATAGTGACCAAGAAGCAAACAAGCCGAGAAGGAGTTTCAGAGTACCTGACGCGCCTGGAAAGGCTGTACAACGAGAATTATCTAGAACATCCGGAACGAGTCCTTGTAGATTTGATGTGGCTCGGATTAAGGGAGAACATCACAAGACCCTTTCGAAGTGATGCGCGACCTACGACAGTACAAGAATTGAGGGACATGGCAATCGAAGTGGAAAATCGACGGATAGTACCAGTACCAAGGGAAACGACAGAGAAGAGGGAACCGGAGAGAGAAAGAGCGCAGCGAAGCGAGAGGAGGCCACAGCATGAGACTGCACGTGTCGGCCACACGATGCGGTATCACCACAACGGCCAAGAGGCTACCGCCATGAAGTGCCACCCTGGAGAGAAAGGAACAGACAGATACGACACTCTCCTTATCATCGAAGAGGAAATTATGAAGCACCCCACTGGATCGAAAAAGGCAGACTTAGGCAGACATCAGCACCAAATTTACTACGCAAGAGAACCACAGCCGCAACCGGAAGTAACACCTGCACCTGCAATGGATTTGGCACAGTATAAAGCGGTGCCACCGCCGTGCGTCAACTGTGGAAAATTTGGGCACCTAAGAGCTAATTGCAGAGTGCAACAGTTTGCAGGACAGCCAAAAAACGGAATAGGAGACCGTTAGCTCCAGTAATAAATCCCAGCGTTGTACTCCAAGTGAATAGTACGCCTGTTACCGCACTTCTTGATACCGGAGCAAGTATATGCTTGGTAAAAGAGTGTGTGGTTGCGGGGATTAAAAATGCTAGTGTGAAAGGAACATCGACTGCATTAAAAACAATTGGAGAGGAACCCGTACCGGTGCTGGGAAAGATTAATGTGCCAATCAAAGTTAACGGTCAGAAAATTGTTCAGAGATGTTTTGTTGTGCGGGAAAATGCATTCCCAGGAGACCTGCTAATAGGAGTGGAAGTAATGAACAAAGTCAACGCAAAGCTAGACTTCGGAAAACGTAGGGCATCATTCTTTGGCACTCACGTGAACATGTTTTCAGCACCAGGACACGCTTCTCCAAAAATTCTGTGCGTAACGCGGGAAGAAACATCACTCACTCTGGCTGAGGATATTACAGTGAAGCCTCGTACGCAAACCATGGTGAAGTGCCGAGCAGATGGCAAGTTTAATGGGAAGGAAGTAATTTTTGAGCCTAGAATTAAGTGGGCGCCTTACGTCGGAGCCACCGCTGCAAAGGTACAAAACGGGTATGTTTTGATGCCTGTGCTTAACCCTTTTGCCGAAGAAATCGCTCTGACTGAAGGAGCAATAATTGCAACATGCCACGAAATCTCGGATGAAGATGCAACTGCAGAAGAAAACAGTGGGGAAAATAGCGAAGCAGAAAATCGCCGCAGAGAGAAGCGCTTTCAGCAAATTGATGAGCTTGACCTCTGTCACTTGGATGCTGAAAAACAAGGACAAGTCAGAAACCTGCTGAAGGAATATCACAAGACGATTAGTGCAGACGAGATGGATATTGGCCACGTGAAAGGAGTGAAATACAAAATTTGGCTGAGTGATTACAGGCCAATTCAAACGAAAGGATGGCGTATTCCGTACTCCAGCCAAGAAATTATTGATAAGAAGGGCTCGGAGATGATTGAAAGTGGAGTTGTGCAAGAGAGCACAAGTGCTTGGAAGAATCCCCTCGTACTCGTAAAGAAGCCTGGTGCGGGACACAGAATTTGCCTTGATTTGCGAGCTGTAAACATGCGGGTAATAAACGAACATTATCCGATTCCCAACATCATAGGGACACTGGAGGAGGTGGCTGGCAAAGAATACTATTCCATTGTCGATGCAAAATCAGCCTTCCATCAAATTGAGCTCGATGAAGAAAGTAAGCAGTACACGGCATTTCAGACTCGACAAGGCAACTTCGAATTCTCTAGGCTACCTATGGGACTCAAGTGCTCAACATCAGTGTACCAGAGAGTAATTTGTCATGTTCTGAAAAGGCAACTTGGAAAATTCGCCGCTATTTACTTGGACGATGTGCGCGTTAGCTCTATGACTTTTGAGAGTCACCTAGAAAATCTAAGGGAAGTGTTGCACGAGTTTCAATGAGCCGGAGTAAAAATAGGCTTAGACAAGTGCAAATTTGCGCAAAAACAAGTGAAGTACCTAGGATATTACATCAGTCGTGAGGGACTCATTCCAGATCCCAAGAACGTGGATGCGATGCAGAATTACCCTAGGCCGACTACCGCACGTAAAGTGCGCTCGTTCGTGGCAGCGCTTAATTTCTACCGGCGCTTCATTCCGCACTTTGCCACAACAGCTGCACCCCTTAATGCGCTGACTAAAAAAGGGGCAAGGTTCCAGTGGAAGGAAGAACACGAACAAGCCTTCTGTAAACTTAAGCAGCTCATGATAGAAGCTCCAGTTCTGAAGAAGCCTTCTCTAAATGAGACGTATTACTTGAGCTGTGATGCCTCAAATGAGGGCTCTGGCGCGGTCCTTGCGCAAAAATGTAATGGTAAGGAACAACCGATTGGATACTTCAGCAAAAGATTCAATGATGCTGAAAAACTTTATTCAATCACTGAACGTGAAGGATTAGCAGTAGTAGCGGCTGTGAATCACTTTTCACCTTACCTGTACGGCAATAAGTTTGTTGTAATCACTGATCACACGGCTCTCAAATATTTGTTCAAAGGTAAAAACACCAAGAACAACAGAATTATGAGATGGGCCCTAACACTCTCTCAATATGATTTTGAGGTAATTTATCGGCCAGGAGCTCAGAACGTAGTGTCCGACGCATTGTCGAGAAATATTGCGAACGATAACGAAGAAGAAAATCGAGACGACGAAGCCCCTAAAACAGTGTTCGTCACAACGATGATAAATGAAGCGCCCAATGTACAAGAGGCGGAAAGTAAGTTGCAGAAAGAAAATGTGAGAGCAGAGCAATTGAGGATCCTGTTTGGGGGCCTGTACTGAGGTATCTTGAAGGTGACAAATCAGGGGACGCGCCAAGTCTCGCTCTGAAATCCAAGTCTCGCTCTCCAAGTCTCGCTCTGAAGTCTCGCATCTTGCATTTCAGGAAGACGCAACGAAAGCCTAACAGAACAAGGCACTTGATCGTGGTGCCAGACGTTCTGAGAGAAGCAGCAATAACGTTAGCGCATGATAGCACAATTGGTGCACACCAAGGTCGTGCTAAAACATGGAAAAAGCTCATGGAATTCGGGTACTGGATTAACATGGCGCGTGACGTTAACAAGTACGTCGATTCGTGCATGCAATGTCAGAAACGTAAGATCAACAATCGCATTTGTGTTAGCATGGGTTCATTCCCTGAAATTGACAAGCCTCTGGACAGAATAGGAGTTGATTTAATTGAAATGCCTGTCTCGAACGAGGGACACAAGTACATCCTAACCGTGGTCGATCACTTTAGTAGATATGTTGCAGCGTTTCCGCTCAGAAGCAAGACGACTGAGGAAGTAACGAAAGCTTTAACTCAATTCGTGACTACGTACGGCACAGCCAAGACTCTCATCTCAGACAGGGGTACCGAGTTCACGTCAGCTTTGTTCAGAAATGTGTGTGAAGAATTGAAAATAAAATACTACAACACTTCAGCATATCATCCCCAATCAAACGGAATGACCGAACGGCAAAATCAGAATATCAAGACTGTTTTATCACACCTTGCCGCCAACGATCAATCTTCGTGGCCTGATGCACTTTTTTGGACGTGCCTGGCACTGAACACCAGCTACCAGAGCGTCATTGAAGAAATTCCCTTCTATTTATTCTTTGGTAGGGATGCAGAAATTCCTGTTGTTGACTGGTTAAAAACCCCTCGCATGGATTACTCTCTAGGGGAGAATTACAGTGCCGAGGTAAGCTTACGACTCTACGATGCGTTGAACACAGTGAAGGCAAAATCTAAAGCCTCACGCGATATATCGGTGCAGTTAAAAGAGCGCGGAGTGAAGAACAGTCAGGTGCAAGTTGGCGATATTGTTTTATTACACAATCCGACAGGAAAAGCCGAAGCTGCAAACGCGTGGCCTACAGACTGGAGAGGCCCGTTCCGTGTCCTTAAAAGGAATGCCACAAATGCGACCATTAAAGCACTATATAGTAACCGACAAGAAAGGGTTCACTTGGATAGATTGAAAGTTGCTTACCTACGGGGCGAGGCCTTTCCCGGCACGTCGGACGTCGCAGCTGAACCAGGGAATGGAAACGGATATGAAACAGTCGAAAGTGTAGAGGAAGACCTGAGGACAGAAAACCACGCAAACGAGAGAGCTGCGTTCAAAGAGCGGCGAAGCTACAATCTACGTTCAAGGTGTAGGTGAATCACCACTTGGATACGAACTGCAGTGGACTGAGATCATGCGTCACTTTAATTTCGCGGGATGTGCTCTTGTGTGTTGAAGTTCAGAAAAACTCTTGCGTAGGAGTGAGTTTTTTGGCGCTGTACTGCTTTAATCTAAGTGTGTTGTTTAGTAGAATTGTGCTATTCTAGCTGTAATTAAATCTAATCTCACTCACTGGAGTGTGATGCTTCGTTCAATAGGAATATGCTCTAGGTTATGTAACTCCAACTTTCTTTGCTCACAAGAAATTCGTCTGGACGAAAATCTTGTTGAGTGATCTAATCTTATACTATGCTTAGTTCTCATTTTTCTCTCTTGCTAAGTAAAGGGAAATTGAGCGTTTATTAGGTTAACTTCGTGTGTTTCTCAAGAGGAGTACTTTGTTTCCTTTGTAGGATGCTTATATACTCGCCAGCTTCTCGTGAAGCGTGCGCGCTTCATACGAAACAGCTCTAGCGAATGAATTAAGTTTCATCAGAAGTTCTTAGGCTGAAGCTATCTCAGGCTAGCCAATTTTATTAATACCGTTAGACCGTTCATTTCACAACGGGGAAAATAAGTTTAGCGTCATATTAAAATTTGCGTATTCTTTTGTACTGTAGCGTTGAATTTCTGACTTTGTGTCTTACTCTTGCCCTGAAAGAATATCGTAAACACGGTATTCCGGAAGGAATTATTCTCCTCTTACTCTGTAGAAGTATAGTACATTTCTTTTCAGACTTAAGGAATTAATTTCTTGGTAGATTAGCGTAGTATGTACTTCAGCACAAAACAGGCCAGAACAATTGCATAACACGAATGCGTCTCGTATAAGCAGCAAATTCGGGAAGAATCACGTGGAATATAAGTAATTATTTACAAGAACAACGAACAAACAACAACACGACATAGGGGAGGCATCGCACTTGTATTGGAAATGTTTAAAAGGATTGCCCAAATTCAAGCGTTGCAGTGAGAGGCGACAAAGACGAATGTATAGCTGGAAACTTGCACCATGCTCAGAAGAATGCGGAGGGCACAAGTAATTGCCTCAGAGCCACTCGCGGTCGAGCTGTGGCCGTAGACATGGGGCGCTAACAAGCAGAGCCAGGAAAGGGCATCTCAAGTAATTAGTGCCCATGCTTCGGAGTGGATAACAGCACCGGGTGACTAAACATCACGATGAGGAAGGAAGGAAGAGGAAAGCGAAAAATAATGAAGATAATAGTCTAGGGTACCTCAATGTAATAGCGTTCAAAAATGCTTTTATACAGTGGGCACTCCAATGAAACAATTACAATGCTTTTATATGCTTGAGTGTTGATATTGACTTAAGTATTTTGGAATTTGCGTCGTGACATTTATGCCTGGTGAGGCATTCCTGAAATTCGAATGCAAGTGTCCTGTGAATTTTACTATGCAAATTATCACATTGGAATATTGAAGCCGCATTTTAGGCATCTCTATTTATACGTGAAATAAAAAATTAAAAGGAGATTACGTCGGATATCCTTTGAATGATACGTACGGTCTTCAAAGAATATTAACCCACGAAATTCTCGCACAAATAAGAATGTTCACTCTGAGAAAATAAAATATTATTTTGTGTCTATTAGATTCCACGTCGACGTCAAGGAATGCTGAGGGGAATTCTACAGGATACCAGCGTGCACTGCGCAGGATTGTGCCTCGGAATACTTCAGCATTACTTCGTGGAATTCGGAACCCTATCGCGAAGGGAGACTATATTAAATGAAATTTATCGACGCTTCGACTCGTATTCTTCGACAGATCAACATAAGTTCCTGATTTGCCAATTCGTCTGATCAACGAATAGGCATTCATGAGTAATCTGCCGATTAAAAATTTGAGTTGAATAAACGTCATAAAATATATGTGAAACATTGCACTTAACATGATTTGTTGGTAATTTGAATCGTAATAATGATACATCTTACAGAATGAAATCGTGCAGTTAGTGTGGTGTATAGAAATTTTATACGAGTCTGAATATTGAGCTCGCAATCCTTCCTCCTGAAATTAAGTACCCATCTTCAACGCGTGTGTGAAGCCATTGAAATGCCAGAAGAGAAGCATGGAAGGAAAGCAAATTCGTCAACGATACCAAAGGAGTCAATATCGAATCGTTAAAAGCAGCGTCAAGGACTTGGACAACAGAACATGGAAGCGTGAATTGAAATCTACGAGATACAAAGTCATGAATACTGTAGGATGTTTGAGAATGAAGGAAATGTGCCCGTAAATTTTTGTGAACACAATAAAATATATTACACCGTGCTGATTGTAATGAATAAGATTATTAAGTGTATTGTAGCCTGTTTTCTGCGGAATTAATTTTAGAATATGATGTGATTAGGTAGAATTTACCATGTGTGTCTTATATTGGCTGCATACTGTAGTACTTATTATTCAATAAACAGCTGAAAGCTAATTCAAAAAAAATTGTCAGGCCAATTTTTTTTAACTCTAGGAGGGCCGTCTGTCGAGAATCTGTTCAGAATGATCAAATTTTGCGAATTAAAAATGAAAATTCTTGTAATTGTGTGTAATGTAACAAATTTTGTGCTTACGTAAAAAGTTGTGTGTTGAAATGTCTCAGTAAATCCCAGCAGCACAGAGGGGTCGCTTCAACATGAATGTTTTTTATGTCGCTTAAACATGTATGTTTTCTTTTATGCCTGTGTGTTTAGGGGGAGCGATAAGAGTTAATGGCTCGAACGACGGCTGTTGACATTGGGTGTTGTTTCTGGAGGGACCTATGTTGTGGTGTTAGCAAGTTTTTTATTCGGTCGAGCCTTGGAAAATTGAGACGCTCGGAAAAATGCCTACACAAGCGCGAACAAAGTCGCCTTCTTGTCAAAGATAAATCGACACACTCAGGACGAGAGAGGCGGTAAAGCCAACGGTCGGGTTCGAAGGAGCTTGAGCGTGGGAAGCAATGAGGCTAAGAAAGAAATAAAGGCAAGCTGCGGTACTACCAATTAGAAGAGACGTAGGCGGGCGCTCCGAGGCTCCTAAGAATCCTATAGGTCGAATACGAGAGAGCGGGCAACCCTCGGGAAATAGGCTAGGCATCTGAGGAACAATGGACAGTTCGACCGGCGAAACCGTAACGTGAGGTGCAACCAAGAAACGCGGGTGTGTTCACAATAACAAACGTGCTTAATGCAATAATAAGAAAAGTGGCTATATTGAAAATTATACTAAGTTTCACGCTATAATGTAATCCAGAAATTAACACATTTCTCGTTTCACTTGCAGAAAATTTACGTGTTCCCGTCACCACGTTCACTAAGGGGAAATTTATCAAAACATAACACACCGTGGGAGTTATTGATGGAACATGGAGATGCTGCACTAGAAGGGAGGGTAAGAGATGCATTTCTCAAAAAAAAAGAAAGAGTAAAGATAGTGTTGAGATAAATATTGCGATAATTCATTGTCATTCAGTCATTGATGCGCTTAAAAAGTAACAAGTTAAATTTTTAGTAACAAGTTAAATTTTTATCTTTGACAGGCGGGACGGTTATTCAGTCATATGTCTGAGGATTGATCAGCTCGACTGAGGGGAAATCGACGTGTGAATACTCTGAAGCGGAATAAGCAAAATAACGTCAGCACTAGACATTTTCTGAACAGTGCATAAGATAGGCCTTTGAACTGAAGCGAGTCGCGGACGAATTTTGTGGTTGAAGTGACCTTCGCTTACTGGGCTGCTGGGAGCGCTGAGATATTGTAGGCATTATTTGTGTTATGTTTGGGTGCATAAGCAATCTGCGGTTAAAGGCTGGCCAGCCAATATTCGGTATAATTGTGTGATGTAAGTCATTTTTAGCGTACGCCAGTTTGTTTAGATGCCATCAACTAGTTGCATTATTCTTAAATACCATTCATTGCGCGTATGCCCATTGATGTTTGTATGACGTTCAGCTGGAAATCATAAATGTTGAGCGAATTCACCTGTGTATTATGCCCACTCTATTAGAAGAGCCAGATTATGACATCACGGGCGCTCGATTACAACATCTCACCGTGGATAATTAGCGCTCAGAAAAATGCGCTGAGTAAGTGGGTCAGCTTTCGTCGGCGAGTACCTTTTCTTTTTAGTATATGTACTGTAATTGCCGATTATCATTCATTAATTTTGTGTGGTATGTGTATCCTTTGGAGGTGTGCCATTCCTCAACTCCGAAAGCCGGATCTTCCTGTTAATGAAATGTTAACAAGGAGGTGAAGGGTACACATCTCGTGACAGTAGAATGGAGATAGGTCGATAATTGTTTACACAGGTTTTTTACCACTTTTAAAGATAGGGGTTACTCTAGCAACTTTGAGGGAGTTCGGAAAAGTGCCTAGTAAGAGACACTGGTTAATAATATTTGATATCAGTGGGGCTACAATGTCAGCAATAACTTTAAGTACTTTAGTCGGAAACGTTTGTAACCCACTCGATTAATTTTTCATGTTGTTTATGCACGTAATTCCATCGGAGGAGTTTGTAGGCGTAAAGAAAAAGGAGTTGGGTTCTCGAATATGATCCATAAATTCCAGGTGATCAGTAGGTTCACTTGGAATACCATCAGCTATGGTTTTCCCTACGTTGACGAAGAAGTTGTTAAAGAGATTAGCAATTTCTTTTTTATCATGATTGTCAGGCCGCACAGGGGTTATCGAGCCTTTTTGTGTTAGTTACCCATAATCTTAAGTATTTTCTTCAGGTGTCCAGCTCTCTGAACGCCGACTTGTCTATTTCTCCGCGCTGATGTTGCGTTTGTGCATTTACTTTAGTTAGCCCTTAAATATCATTCGTATTACATGTCGATATTCCAATGTTTCTTGTGTTATCTAGCTAAATACGACTTAAATTTTAAATGCAATTTTGAGTGTTGTACCCTGTTATGCAGTAGCTCACGTCTGTACGCACTATTTTTGCACTAGAAAATAAATCACTGTCTTTGTGAAAATATATCAGTGTATGTGATAGGGACTTCAAAGAGATTCAGCATTAAACAAGTCACACCCTGAGGTCAAAAGAGTTTCCTTTCTCCTTGTTGACACAGGCTTTAGTCTTATACGACACTTCGCCTAATAAGGAGTTAAAGGAGCCACCTCGGAAGGACGAACTATTTCGCATAGTTTGTCAATAGGAAGACGCTGTCGCAGTTCGGCACTAACAGATTCACTTCTGTTGCCCTAGCGGTCTCATACGGCGCAGACAGTTGCTCGTCTTCCTAACGGTACCACCGTAGTTCGGCACTAACAGAATTTACTTCTGTTGCCCTAGCGGACTTATTACGGCGTAGGTGCTACCCACACACACACCCCACCCTAGCGGTACCACCGTAGTTCGGCACATAACAGAATTTACTTCTGTTGCCCTATCGGACTGAATACGGCGCAGGCGGTACCCACACTCACCTCACCCCCCACACACAACGGTACCGCCGTAGTTCGGCACTAACAGAATTTACTTCTGTTGCCCTAGCGGACTGATTACGGCGTAGGCGGTACCCACACGAACCTCAGGAAGGGCAGCTGCGAAGAAAAGCTAGCGCCCCGGAAAAGGTAGTTATACAGAAGACAGCCCTCTTCCACGAACCCTCACGTCGACCGCACGACGGTATCGACATATTCTGGCGCCCGAACAGGGACCCAGAAGCTTTGCGCGACTACCAAAGTTGTCTGGGATTTCTGGGTTCTAATCAACTACGCGGACACCGCATCACTTAAACAAGATGAACCTCGTCGCTCAAGCTCGAGAATACGTCGAAGCCCTCGGCCTCACTCCCACCGATGCGGAGTACCGGGAAGAATTTACCAGCCGCCTGAGACATTTGGAAGAAGCCGCAGAACGAGAAGCCACAGAACGAGCAGCGGAACGAGAAGCAGCACAACGAGACCACGAGCTCAGACTCCGACAACTCGATGCTCAAATCGCTCCCCAAAATGCTAGAGTGAAGATACCTCCACCGGCTCCATTCGATCCCACGAAAGAAAGGATGGACGAATTCTTGCAACGCTTCTGCACTCACACCACAGCGATGGGATTTACTGAAGTCGATGCTGTTGTCATGCTCCATAATTTGATCACACCGAAGGAACGTCGACTCATCGATACCCTGCCCGCAGCAGATCGCTTCAAGCTTCCTGAAATTAAATTGCTTCTACTAGATGCTCATAAAGTTACTCCGGCAAAACTACGTGCCAACTACTACGAATTGAAGCCAGAAGAAGGCGACAATATGTCACGTTACCTACGGCGACTCGAACAATCCTTTGACGCTTGGTTAAAAGGATGCAACATCGAAGCCAACTACAAGACTCTTCGTGACTTTCTAATTGTTGACCGAGCTTATTCAAGCTTGCCGCCCTTCCTCGCTACTCAGTTGCGTGACAGGGGTGGTAACACAGTCGCAAGCCTAGGAGAGCAAGGTGATAGCTTCCTACAAGCAAGACCTCATACATCGCTCCATCAGCTTTGTAAAGGCCCGGCTACACTATGCGTTTCTTCGTGCAACTCACGCGCGACTCGCCCTAATTTGACGCATGCATGTCGGATGCACGAGTGCTGCATGAACTTCGACGGTGTGCGGTTTTTGACGCGTCTTCTTGAGAAGCAAGCATCTGTGGCGCGTAGTTAGGAGTGAACTACACATCATTTCAGGGTCATCGCCCGACAGCTCTCCCATTTCGCAGTTGTACTTTATCATGGAGTGTTCTATTGTACTTCTGTTTATTGCTTGCGCTTTCTACAACGAGTGATTGGCCACGCGAGCTGGTGCTCCAGCTCAGAGACCAATTTAAAGTAAAGTAATGCATCTGAAACGTCAAAAATTCAACATATAAGAAATAAAGTTATAAGAATTTGCTTACAAAATTATGTTAACATCTCTTGACACTGAGAAGGCATTGACAGTTGATATAACCACTATTATAGAAGTAGCCGCGTCCATCCGTCCGTGTGACTCCCTCTTCTAATCGATAGCTTTGATAGCAACAAGGATATAGCTTAAGAAATACAAGAAATTATTCTACTGCATTATTTTTCTGTGGCGATTAAATTCCCTTTCATTTGGATTATGGTATCCAGAATACGCAATCAGCATATTTTTACAAATAGAAATTTTCTTTGAAGCTTTCTCTGTTGAAATTCATCATTTTGCTTTGATATTTCTAATTGATAATGCGAAAAAATGTTTTAAATTCGTTTGACCAGTAACCTGGCTACCACTTAGTATAAAGCCCAAGATTTTGGAACTCGAGTTTTTGTTTTCGAAATTGTGATTTACTTAAAAAGCTCGGAAGAGATAATAGACATTTCAGAATAAAATTTTACCAAGAGAGGCCACCACGGATAGAAATGTTTTCAGGCTCAATTGACATTGTTTTTAATTTTTTCAGGCTCAATTGACATTTCGAGCTTAGTTTTATGCTTGCTAAACAGAGGACATGTAACTTTTCGTTGTGGTGTAACTCTGTCATTTTGAACTAGTAAAAATAAAATTCACACATTGAAGACACAGTATTTTTAGGCTGAACAAAATGTTCAGCATTTAAAAAAAATCGAAGCAGGTACAGAGGAGGTACAGCGACTGACCCAATCTTGCTATGATATGTTGTCATTTCTTAATGATGGGTAGAGAGACGGCAGTCAACATCAAATTTGCATAGTCAAGTAGTCGCTCAGGTAAGTCATGTGTATTATTTATTTGTATATAGAAAATATACAAGTTAAATAATTCTTCCCATTGCATTTGTACCTGAGTGAATAAAACCAAAATTAAAAATGAATACCGTGTATATATTTTTGAAATATATAGCATTTATTTCGAGTAAATCAACCCTGTTTCTTGTTGATTAGATAGCTTAACCCGAAATTAGAATGAAACATAGTTGGGTAGTTATGTCTTTGATTGACTGTAAATTACTTATAAATGAAGGAAATAGACAGGTAACGTGAGTGATTGTCTTTCCTGTTTTTTCTTCCCTATCGCACATGCGATAGCGACTGACCGGAGCGCACGTTTATCGACATCTTTCCTCTCCGGGCTGCGCTGTGCAACTGATGCGGCGTGATGCCGCTGCTCCGCGTAGCGTAGTGTAGCCGCTCTAGCATGCAGGGGGTAAAAAATGCCTGAGGATTGCGCAGTAAAAATCGCATAGTGTAGCCTCGCCTTAAGGGTCGCACACTGACATCATCGACGGATGCGGGCCCTCCAGCACTCAAAGCATCAGGAGCACCAGAGCGACGCGCGACATTTCCTGTCCGAGCCCCGAGCACTCCAGCAAGATCACCCAACTCCAGCAACAACTCTCGAGGAACGCCGCCAAGAACTTCTAGCACACGTGGTGGTCCCACCAGCTCAGGACCGGTCAACACTCCGCAGCGCGAACAACGAGGACCTTACAATGGATTTTACTGTAATTTTCATGGCCCCAACCGATCGCATTCCAGTGATGAGTGCCGCCAATTGCAGAGGAGGCAAGGTGATGGTCACAGTAATGGAGCAGCCCATGCAAGCCCACCTATCTCCAGTACTACCACTCGAGTAAACAATCTAGCAACGCATGAAGAAGCAGATGAATACGATGATATTCCTCCAGTAGCATGCAATCACATCGCCTCGAACAAGCTGATCGAATTGGGACAGCTGAAAACATGCTCTGGCACCGTGAACCAACAACCCGTTCAAGTACTACTCGATGGAGGAGCAACGGCGGTCTTCGTCAAGAAGGCTCTCGTCCCAGCTGACGCCATTTTGAAGAAGGAAATTACCGTACGGCTGGCCAACAATCACTCTTTCGAAGCGCCTCTGGCCCGGGTCTCTCTCGTGTGCCCCTATTACCACGGAGAGGTGACAGCCGTAGCCATGGAAGAGCTCTCCCACGATGTCATTCTCGGCCGAGTTCCCGGAACCACCTCCTTCGAAGAACAGATGACCGACTATGAAGAGCAACCAGTTGCTGCAGAAGTATCTCACGTTGTCACAAGGGCAGCAGCAAAAGCAATCGAAGATCCCACTGCCGCACCAAGCACTGTCGATATATTGCAACACAACAAAGAAGACTTCAAGAAATTACAGCGGGAGTGCAAAACATTGCAGCTTTTATTTAAGAAAGTTGACATTGGCAAAGAAGAAACGCACAAGGATGGCAGAGTCATTACCTTTGAACTCCATGACGGCATTCTCCATCGGAAAACGTTACGAGACGGTCAGGAAACTCATCAACTTGTAGCACCTGCAAGCGTGCGCCCACAAATCTTGGAAATGGCTCATGACAATCCACTTGCTGGCCATTATTCCCAAAAGAAGACTCAGGCTCGACTAGAACGCGATTTTTATTGGCCGTCCCTAGCAAAAGATGTGGTCCAATACTGTCACTCCTTCCATACCTGCCAGACGCACGCTCCATCTCGACCAAGAAAGGCACCTATCTCAACCCCACCGATCACCACTCCATTCTCCGCGCTCAGTGTTGATTTGGTAGGCCCATTACAACCAGCTTCGGCACGTGGCCACCGATACATTCTCACCGTGGTGGACCAAGCAACTCGGTACGCAGACGCAGCCCCGCTCAGACATATAGATGCAGAAACAGTCGCCCAGGAGCTACTCGAAATCTGCAGCAGAGTTGGTTTCCCTCACACGCTAACAAGCGACAACGGCACTCAGTTCACAGCTGCAACCTTCGAAGCTTTCCTGAAACTCGTCGGTATCCAGCACCGATTGACGCCATTATACCATGCCCAATCGAACGGCATAGTCGAACGCTTCAATGGTACGCTCAAAGTCATGTTGCGGAAGTTAGCCGTAGAACAGCCGCGAGATTGGGACCTGTATCTGCCTTCACTCCTTTTTGCTTATCGAGACGCTCCTCAGGCCTCAACCGGGTATTCTCCTTTCGAACTCATCTACGGCCATCGCGTCCGTGGACCTTTAACCGTGCTCAAGGAATGCTGGACCGATGGTAGCTTGCAAGACGACACGAGCACTGCTCAGTATTTGATGGAAATGAAGCACCGATTGAAAGAAACATGTAAAATCGCTCGCGAGAATCTAAACAGGAGCCAAGAGAAAAGCGCCAAGTTCTTCAACAGACGTACCAAGATGCGAACTCTAAAGCAAGGAGATAAAGTCCTCGTATTTCTGCCCGATTCTCGAAAGAAGCTACTTATGACTTGGAAAGGTCCCTATACAGTGAAATCACGCCTGGGAACCTATACCTATACATTGGACGTGGATGGAAACAACAAAGTCTATCACATCAACCTCCTTCGCCAGTACCACGACCGGGAGCAGCAAAGTTCCGCCTCACCAAGCGAGAAAGATCGCGAGGAGGATGACGAGAGAGTAGAGGAAGCATTTGCAGCGGTTGGCCTCGCCCTAGAACCTACCTGCGAAGAAGAAGAACTCGACCGGAAAGAACCAGAGATACCGTCACCCGTCGGAGAAACCATTGAAGACTGTCTCATCTCCTCTACTTTGACTACAACACAACGCTCAGAACTCCAGGAACTACTTGAAGAATATCGCGATCTTTTCACAGATACTCCCGGAAGAACCAGCACGGCAGTTCATGAAATAAAATTGAAGGACCCTTCCAGTTTTCGACTTCAACATTCGTATCCACTTCCCATAGCGCTGGAGCCTGAACTGCGGTCAAGTTTAGAGAAGTGGATGAAGATGGGAATCGTGACGCCATCCACATCACCTTACTATTCACCGCTCCTTGCTGTCCGGAAGAAAGACGGAACCCACCGATTTTGTCTGGACTGCAGGCACCTCAACAGCCAGACAGTATTCGATGCCGAGCCCATAGCAGACACCACTGCTATTTTCACCAATTTAGCTGGCAAAACAATATTCAGCAAAATGGATCTGACCAGTGGATATTGGCAAGTACCTCTACACCCTGAGTCCCGCCAATACACCGCCTTCAAAACTAGGTCTGGCCTCTATGAATTCAACGTACTGCCTTTCGGCCTAGCAAATGCTCAAGCCACTTTTTCCCGCCTTATACGTCAAGTCACTGCAGGACTGCAAGACACCGAGGTCTACATGGACGACATCTTAATCGCCTCGACAACCTGGGAAGATCATTGCACAGCATTAGCTAAACTGTTCGAAGCTCTCTCTCGACATGGCCTTAAGGCGAAGCCGTCCAAATGCGAATTCGGATTTGACAGCCTCCAGTATTTGGGTCATCAACTGAACAGTAATCAGATCCAGCCTCTGGAGAACAGAGTCGAAGCCTTGAAATCGGCTCCACTCCCAAAAACCAAACGGGAGCTCCGAAGTTTTCTCGGTACAGTTGGGTACTACCAACAGTACATTCCTAACTACTCTCAACTGACATCCAAACTCCATGATTTCCTAAAGAAGAACTCCCCAGAACAAATACCTTGGACCGATACAACAGAAGATCTGTTCGAAAGTTTGAAGACAGCGTTAGTCAAGAGACCGGTCTTACAGTTACCAGACCCCAGATGTCCTTTCATTCTGAGGACAGACGCCTCCCAAACTGGGCTTGGAGCAGCTCTCCTCCAGCCAAGCAAACGAGACTTCCGTCACTACGCGCCGGTAGCATATGCTTCACGTCGACTGAGAGGAGCAGAAATAAACTATTCTACCATTGAAAAAGAAGCGTTAAGCATCTACTGGGCTCTACAGAAGTTTGAGGTCTACCTGTATGGACGAGAATTTGTGTTACAAACCGACCATCGACCGCTCCTTTATTTGCAACAGGCAGACAAGTTGAACCCCCGATTGAAACGCTGGGCTTTGTATTTCAGCCTTTTCAGGTTCCGAGCAGAACACCATCCGGGAGTCGACAACCACCTTGCAGATTTCCTGTCTCGGCTATCGTAGCAAAGACACCCTCCCCCGAACGTGTCAGGCCGCACAGGGGTTATCGAGCCTTTTTGTGTTAGTTACCCATAATCTTAAGTATTTTCTTCAGGTTTTCAGCTCTCTGAACGCCGACTTGTCTATTTCTCCGCGCTGATGTGGCGTTTGTGCATTTACTTTAGTTAGCCCTTAAATATCATTTGTATTACATGTCGATATTCCAATGTTTCTTGTGTTATCTAGCTAAATACGACTAATATTTTAAATGCAATTTTGAGTGTTGTACCCTGTTATGCAGTAGCTCACGTCTGTACGCACTATTTTTGCAATAGAAAATAAATCACTGTCTTTGTTAAAATATATCAGTGTATGTGATAGGGACTTCAAAGAGATTCAGCATTAAACAAGTCAAACCCTGAGGTCAAAAGAGTTTCCTTTCTCCTTGTTGACACAGGCTTTAGTCTTATACGACACTTCGCCTAATAAGGAGTTTAAGGAGCCACCTCGGAAGGACGAACTATTTCGCATAGTTTGTCAATAGGAAGACGCTGTCGCAGTTCGGCACTAACAGATTCACTTCTGTTGCCCTAGCGGTCTCATACGGCGCAGACAGTTGCTCGTCTTCCTAACGGTACCACCGTAGTTCGGCACTAACAGAATTTACTTCTGTTGCCCTAGCGGACTTATTACGGCGTAGGTGGTACCCACACACACACCTCACCCTAGCGGTACCACCGTAGTTCGGCACATAACAGAATTTACTTCTGTTGCCCTATCGGACTGAATACGGCGCAGGCGGTACCCACACTCACCTCACCCCCCACACACAACGGTACCGCCGTAGTTCGGCACTAACAGAATTCACTTCTGTTGCCCTAGCGGACTGATTACGGCGTAGGCGGTACCCACACGAACCTCAGGAAGGGCAGCTGCGAAGAAAAGCTAGCGCCCCGGAAAAGGTAGCTATACAGAAGACAGCCCTTTTCCACGAACCCTCACGTCGACCGCACGACGGTATCGACAATGATATTTTACATTATCTTGAATAACATATTCGATTTTCTTTTTATCAGCATTATTCGGTTTACAGCAAGAGTTAAGGAGATGCCAAGTCTTTTTAACGTCAGTTTTGAATTGAGTAAACTTGAGCCTAAAGTAGTTCTATTTTGATGTTCTTATCTGGTTTGTTACATAGTTTCTTAATCGGTAATATGTTTCTCTAGATATTCGTCCTTCGCAAAGGAGGGCTAGGTACGCTTGACGTTTCTTTATATTTATCACGATTTCTCTAGTAATACAGGGCTTTTGTTTATTTTTCGGGTAACTGTACGAGTTACAATTGGGCAACACTGATTGCATGCGGTCATTATAGTTTCAGTCAACTTTACTACTGCTTCATCAATGCTCGTAGTATTATTGCTTTGTTGAGAGATGTGTAATGTAGGCATTGATTCTTCTAGAACTGTGCTCATTTCTTCAAGATTTGATTCGCTTATTTTACGATATGAGTAAGTTTCAGCCCGGGCCTTGGTGCAAGCAACTTTATTTGAACTTTATTTGAACTTTATTTGAACAAAAAGGTGGACAATCGCACAAAAAAACCGTTTATTTCCAAGTTGTCACATGAGATACATATGCCAACATATTGGCTTTTAAAAGTTCCTTAATATAAGACGTCCTAAAACAAAAGATCCATACGAGGAGTATTAATTGACAAACCATCCGAGGTGTAAAAATAGATAAGCCATACGAGGCATAATAATCGACAAACAATATGAGGTGTGCTAATAGATAAACTATCAGAGGTGTACAAATAGATAGACCATACGAGGCATATTAATCGACATAATATACGAGGCGTACTATAATAGACAAACCACACGTGGTGTGCTAATAGTCTAACAAAGTTCCATACGAGGAATACTAATTGACAAACCATACGAGGTGTACAAATAGATAAGCCGTACGAGGCATAATAATAGACAAACTACACGAGATGTAATATTAAACAATACTATCATAGGTGTACAGATAGATAGACCATACGAGGCATACTAATAGAAAAAATATACGAGGCGTACTAATAGACAAACCATACGGGTCGTGCTAATAGTTTAACTCTGTCAAGGGTAGTTGAATGAGAAATGAGAAATATTATCTCTTAGATATTTTATATTCCAAGAGATTCCGGTACAGCGCTTCTTGCCTTTTTCCCACTTCGATAATTTCAACTAAGAACTTGGCAGTTTCGAAGAATTCTTTAGTATTTTTCGAATTATTTATAAGATCATCGAAGTAGGAAAAATACAAAAAAACGCTACACCGTACTAGATTGAAACAACACCGTAAATGACAATCAAGTATTGAGAAAAAGATAGTCTCGAAATAATTTGTAAAGAACATCGCGCAACACAGCACGCACATCTAGAAATGCGTAAACCAACTTACACTCAAAATTGAAATGCATGGCTTGTTCGGCATACAAATATAGAGATAATTTTTGCACGAGTGCTTTATTTCCTTTGTCTGTTTATACTTTTTAATTTCTTCTGTTCACAGAAATGCCCTTCGGGGTCGTGATAGATCGATTTATAAATCATAAAGTAAGCGCAATCAATTTGTTTATTTCTGAAATTTGGTGCAGTGTTAACTGATCGCAGAGCTTTAGGTAAAATGTAATGTGTCTTGAGGTTTTGCTTTTTATGCAAAAAGTAGAAATAGAAACCGATATATGTACATGTGCGCATATATGTGTGCGAAACGTGTGCATGTTTACACTGATACATAAACATTCATGTTTGCGTGCGCACACGTACATACTCACGCACACACCAACACACATATTCATATATATATATACGTATTGAAAACTAATATAAGAAAAATGCTAATAGACATGAAAAATAATCTTACTCTTTCAATATTTGAAATGACAGCCCAAGCTCTGATGAATCGTAAGAAATAACCTGAGGAGAGATAAGGAATAGAAAAGGACTTCGAAAAACGTATAAATGGAATGGTTTTTTAATTTCCTGAAGAAAATTTTAAGAAAACTCAAGTTACCGCTGAGAAACAACAACAAAAAAAACATATATCTTCAATATATCATATCATATATCATATCTTCTCGATATTCTCTGCAACATCATGCGGACATGGGTACATGGGATAAAATGGAGATACAGTGTAGGCCAGTTACCACTCATGATTGACAATTATCTACAAAATTTTGGCAGAAATGCGCAAACAAACATATACTCAACATCAAAATTTGCTTGTACAACATACGGACAGAAAGATAATTTTACCACGATTCATACGCTCAAATTACGAATAATTTCATTAATTGTATTTGTCATTAATCCGATTCACAGAGACGTCCTCTGGTGTAAGTGGGAGATCTATTTTTGAATCATTTCGCTAGTGCAATAAAATTTATTAACCGGATGGTTTTTGTGTAAAGAAATGAAAAAGAAACATGTATATCTATTTATGTAGATATATATATACCTATATACGTACACACACATATTAATATATGTACTTATTGAGAATGAAATATAAGAAAAAAATACAAATATAAAATATGAGGATACAAACAACCTACCATCTATTACACCGATAATGACAGTTGAGCTCATTGTAATCCTAAGAAATTATTCGAAAAAAAATAACTAAAAGGAAAAGAAGACTTCGGAAAACGTAAAATGAACTGGTTTTTAGTTTCTTCATAGAAATTTTTAAGAAAACTCAGGCTACAGTCAAGAAACAACACAACTCTTCAGCATTATACAGACATGTGTACATGGGATAAAATGGAGTAACATTGTGGCCGGATATCACATTTGAGTGGAGAATATTTACAAAATTTGGCACATATAGGTAGATTAAGCAATGGTCCAAAGTGATAATTTTGATAACAGAAATTAACAGTTTTTTTCGATTTTAAAGTTTAGTGCTGGTGTGCACTGAACGCACGGAAAAAGTATTAAAAGACTAAATGAAAATGCTTAAATTAACCCCTCCCCCCAGCTCAGCCGAAATCGATTGAAAACATCTTCGAGAATGATTTTGAAATAACGAGACAACGTTAGCCAAAAATTAATTCATTATAACCTTTTCAAAATCCTCACATTTATAAACCTGTATATTGGTGTACACACAAAATGTATTTCAGAGTATGTTTTCCATACGGATGTTAAATATTAACACAGAGAAGAAAAAATAACAAAATAAAGATGAGGAAATACTCCTAATTATGGAAAAAACGTTCATTCTGCTGTATTGAACTCACGGCTGGGGTGCTTATTATTGTCGACAGAAATAGTTAAGATGAATGCACGAATGGCTTAGCAAACGTAAAATGAAATAGTTTCTAATTTTCTAACAGAAATTTCAGGAAAATTAAAATTTCTGGTAAATGGGAAATTCACACCGAAATGCTGCAGGTCTATAGAGATGCAAAATGACGTGACACATTTAATCTAAATTCTTTTACAGTTTTAGAGTTTTTGATATGCTGGGGAAGCTTGTTCCACAAAAAAGCTCCAGAAACTGAGAGAGCTTTTTGTCCCACGTTAGATGAACGGTAACTGACTAAAACATCATTCCTCCGATTTGGTTTTTTGTTTGGGATATTAGATGGAAAAAATTTTACCACCTCTGCATTACTTTGGGGGAGGTACAGAGAGGAGAACACTCGTCGAGCTTTTTGGATCATGAATCTGTTCGGTATTGGGATCCAGTCGAGTTTTCTTAAAAGAGGGGTGACATGATCGTATTTATTAAAATTTCCTTTGCACACCACTTTGGCGGCGAAGTTTATACATTTTTGCAACTCTTCCTGACGATATTGAGGTAAATTTCCCCATACAAGACTGCAGTAGTCCAGGCGCGATAAAACTATAGACTGAATCACTAACAATCTAGATTTTTCGTCAAGTGTGTTCTTAATGCGATGAAAGAACATTAAGGTTCCGTTTATTTTGTTGCACATTGTTTCGACGTGTGAATTGAAAGTCATATTTTTGTAAACCAAACACCCAGATTTTTTACCGTCTCTACTGGTTCAATTGTATCGTCTCCAAATGTTAGCTTGAATGGTGGTAAATTTTTAGTCGCATTCTGTGATCCAAAAATAATGCATTGCGTTTTACTTGCGTTAAGTTTGAGGCCATTATGGTCATACCACAATTTAAGGTTTCTCAGAAGGTTTTCAGCGTTGGCTTGTGTTTCTTTTAAATCTGCTGTTGAGCTTGTCATGGCAATTTGTACGGCGTCAGCATACATTGAGATTTTTGTGTTTGCCGGCATGGTGGGGAAATCATTGATGAAGATTGAAAATAAGAGCGGGCCGATGGTTGAACCTTGAGGAACGCCAAAATTGTTTGGTATGAATGATGACATTTTGTTATTCAAGCACACTGCATGAGAGCGGTTTAGTAGGTAGCTTTCAAACCATTGAGTGTCAATTCTGAGGTTTGAAATTTTTTGTAGAAGTTTCTTATGCTCAACACTGTCGAAAGCTTTGGAGAGATCAAGCAATAGTAAGAGAGTTAATTTTTTTTGGTCAATATCATTGTAATTTTTTTCTGTTATGTTTAACAGGGCGTCCTGAGTACTGGTATTCCTTCTGTAAGCATATTGATTTCGATGCAGTAGATGTGACTCGTCTATGTAAGACGAGAGCTGGTTTGTTATTACTTTTTCTAATATTTTGGACATAACAGGCAGGAGACTGATTGGTCTGTAGTTTGACGCTATGTCGATATCACCAGATTTATGTAATGGCCTAATAATGGATAATTTCCATTGGTCGGGAAACTTGTTTGTGGCTATAGATGTATTTATTATCAAACGAATGAGGGGTGCTGTGACAGGGAGGCTGTCTTTTATATGTTGGAGGCCTATGCCATCATGTCCAGTCGCTTTGGTATTCTTTAGTGAGTATAAGATTTTTCGTAACTCTATGACGCTAACCGGCTTTGGTCTCCATTTGTTTCGACTATTTGGGGATGATACATCGCTCGGATTTGCTCCTGTAGATGTGTCTGAAACTGTCCTGGATACTTCATTGAAAACATCTTCGCCAACTTTTGAGAAGAAAGTATTAAAGTCATTAGCCATTTTTGAGGGGTTGTCGAAAGTGCTTTTGCACTCCGAGTTTTTATACTGAGCAACTTCTCTAATGATTTCCCAAGTTCTTTTTGGGTTTTGTTTTGCCGCCAAGAGTTCTTTGTGGAAGTAGTCCCGTTTTGCTTACTTAACTTTTCTTCGTATGATCTTCTCATGATCTTTATATAATTTTCGACGCGTACTGTCTGACTTATTCAGTTTGTACTCACGCTGCAAATTTCTTTTAGCTCTGCTCAAATGTTTTATCTCATCTGTTATCCACTTAGAAATTCTTGGCTTAACTTTTTTCGTAGTGAAAGGTGCGCATTCGTTAAGAGCCGATACGAAATTTTCGTTGAAAAGCGAAACTTGTAAATTGACATCATCGGTGTTTTCCATGCCTTGAAATTCACTCCATCTGTCTAATAGCTTTTCTTGAAATATTTCAGGGGAGTAGTGGTTTTTCATGCGATATGAAATGTAACTAGATTTCTGTTTTTCTTTTGCAATATTTATTTGGCATTCTACCGAATGGTAATCAGAAAAGGACGGTAAGATTTCTGTGCTGAGTACTGCTTGGGGATTGTTTGTAATTGCTAGGTAAAGAAGAGTTTTGGAAGCGTTGGTATTTCGCGTTGGTTCTTGGACCATTTGAGACAGATTAAGTCTGTGCAGCATCTTGCTTAGCTTATTGTTTTTATTTGTCAGATCTACGTTAAAATCTCCGAAAACATAGAAAGATTTTTTGGCTGCAGAGATTAATTTAAACATATTTTCAATGAAATCTAATGTTGGACGTAGATATGCTGACGGATGTCTGTAAAGACTGCCGATAACGAAAGACTTGTGTTTATTTACCTGAAGATTGAGCCAAACCATTTCTATGTCTTCGCATTTTTCTTTTATCGGAAATAAGGATGTAGAGTAGACATCTTTGATGAAAATGCATGAACCGCTACCTCTATTACTCTTGACTCCGTCATAACGGTACAATGTGTACCCGGCAATGCTGAGATATGAGCTTTCGACTCGTGAATCGAACCATGTTTCAGATACGCATAAAATATCGATATCGTTAGTGATCAACATTACTCGTACGTCATCCATTTTACCATTGAGACTGCGAGCATTTATGTGTAATATTTTGATGTTATTTATCTCAATAGGCAGATCTTTAGTGGAGTTATTGCATTTTTTAGGTCTAGCAGGGCATTTGGTATTCGTCTCTAGGTCTTTATTGCCGCGTTCATTGTTTGTGATTTCAGCTTCAAATTCAATTTGATCACTGTTATTTAGTCACAAGATGGGGGAGGGAGCAACACGATTTTCATCACGCATTTTCAAGAGGGCGCTATAGTGGTCCTGTTTCCGGTGTATGTTTACCGGAGGACAGTTTATAAACTGATGATATACACTCTGATAATTATCCGAGCATTTGATGTAGGGGAGATTGTCGTCTTCCAAATCCCATTTTCTCTTTCATCAAATACGTGAATTGGTGTTCTCGTCACATTAGAAAGTATTTGGGGTATGAGGTCTCCAACTGCGTGATCGAAGACTTTTCTATTGATGTATTTATCGATGAGTTGTTCGAAACTGCCACTGTTCTTGTCAACGAATTTTGCATACTGGTCCTTGTTTCTGGAGCTCTCAGTTTTGATGGCTATTTTCAGAGATGTATAATCCCATTTCGATCTTTGTTGTGAAGCAAGCTGCGTCGTTACGGCGTGGAGGAGACAGTGTCCGTCACCTACAGTGTAAGCAGGCTCCATTTTGAGCGATCGTTTCAAGTCGTCCAGTGTGTTTGCAACGCGTGTGCAAATTTGATTCACTGTTGGTTTTGCGGTAGCAGTATCGGTTTGATCGTTCAACGGAGGCCTGGCAGAGGAAACAGATTTTTTTTGAATGATTTGATTTTTTTTGGAATAGTTTTGAATATCGTTATTAGCTTGACTTTCCTCGGTTCCTGCGTATTCACTGGAAAGTTGAGAATTGGTTGAAAAGAAGGGCATGTCGCAATCACTATTTGTGTCTGTTGCAAGTAACGCAAATTTATTTTTCGTACTGACATTATATTTGTCTGAGATCGAGTCAGGGAAAGGCTCGGGCTTATTCATGTTCCTCATGTTGTGGGTGGGTGAGTTACTCAGAGCTCTGCTGGATGACGCAATCAATTTTGAAGGATTTGGAGTACCATGTGCAGCGATGTGCATAGGCTTATATTCTTTTCCAAAGTTTAAAGTGAGACTATTTGTCTCTTTCCGTGATGTTTTCGATTCATTGGAATGACCTACAATTCCAATTTTTGCTTGACATTTGTTAAAATGAGGACAATATGGCACGGTGATTCGCAATGTTGATTTCATTGCAAGTTGTCCAAGAACACAGAAGTTTTCTGCCTGGGTGCGAGGCCGTTGAATGTTATTGAGTGCGTCACCATTTTCATTATCTGGGTAAGTTTGAAATTGAATCCAGTTTAAACCCAGGTTTTTGCAGAAATTCATCGCTTTGTTGAATTCTTTCGCACTGCAAGCATTGGCGATATAAATAGTAGAAAGTGCGTACTTCCTTACAATTTGTTGTTTGATTCAAGCAAGGTCTGAGGGAGAGTGGCAGAGACCATCAAAACTTAGTATATAATTTTTAAATCTAGGCATGCAATTTATAGCATGGAGAAGATCGTCGAAGCGCCCAGATGGAACAGTTTTGATCCAGCAAGAGCGATCGATGTCCTTCCTTCTGATCGTGCTTAGGATATTGTCACCTAGCAGCAGAGTATCGTAAGGTTCTCGACAATTGGAGTCGACTTCACAAGAGATACTAGCAGGTACCGCAGTTGCAAGGTCATGAGAACTTATATGTGAATTTAAAGTAAAAAGTTGCTCGGTTAAGTTCTGAATGTTTGATACTGTAGAGAAAATCGACGACGAGCTAGGAGGCTCACGTTGTCGTAGGGATTTATTGAAAAACGCTGCTGTTAGAGACAAATTGTGAATGATTTCATGAATTTTTTGAGAGCTTGTGATTTGAAGCGGGTGCAAGTAGCCATTTAAAGAAGTAACAGTGTTTTTTTTCTATTGCTCTGTACTGGAAATTTCATTTTGTTCTCACAGCTTGCGCTCTGGGGTAATTTACTGCCAGTATCGGTTTGTGCGCGAATGTTATCGAACATATAATCTGGAGAATGAGGAAAAAAAAGAAAAAAAGAAAAAATGTTTATTTCCAAATTGTCACATGAGATACATGCCAACATATTGGCTTTTAAAAGTTTCTTAAATATAGGGCATCCTAAAACAAATGTTCCATACGAGGAGTACTAATTGACAAACCATCCGAGGTGTACAAGTAGATGAGCCATACGAGGCATAATAATACACAAACTATACGAGGTGTACTAACAGACAAACTGTCAGAGGTGTACAAGTAGATAGACCATACGAGGCGTATTAATTGACAAAATATACGAGGCGTACTAATAGACAAACCATTTGTGGTGTGCTAGTAGTCTAACAAAAGTTCTATACAAGGAGTACTAATTGACAAACCATCCGAGGTGTACAAATAGATAAGCCATACGAGGCATAATAACAATAGGCAAACTATACGAGGTATACTAATAGACAAGCTATCAGAGGTGTACAAAATAGATAGACCATACGAGGCATATTAATAGACAAAATATACGAGGCGTACTAATAGACAAACCACACGTGGCTTGCCAATAGTCTATCTCTGTCAAGGGTAGTTGAATGAGAAATGAAAAATATGCCCTAAAAATATGCAAAGCCCTATTACCACCAAAAACATATTTCGTATCTTCTCGATATTCACCACATCATGCGGACATGGGTACATGGGATAAAATAGAGATACAGTGTAAGCCGGTTACCACTCATGATTGACAAATATCTACAAAATATTGGTATAAATGGGTAAACAAACATATATTCAATATCAAAATTCATAGCTTGTACAACATACGGACAGAAAGATAATTTTACTACGATTCATATGCTCAAGTTGCACTTTATTTCATTAATTATATATGACATTAATCCGATTCACAGAAACGCCCTCTGGGGAAGTGCTAGATCTATTTTTGAATCATTTCGCTATTGCAATAAAATTTATTAACCGAATGGTTATTGCGTAAAGAAATGAAATAGAAACATGTATATCTATTTATGTAGATACAAATATATACCTACACACGTGCACACACATATTAATTTATATACTTATTGAAAATAAAATATTAGAAAAAAAATACATATATAAGATAAAAGATAGAAGCAACCTACCATCTACTACACAGAAAATGACAGCTGAGCTCACTGTAATCCTAAGAAAATTTTCGCAAAAAAATAACTAAAAGGAAGAGAAGACTTCGAAAAACATAAAAATGAGCTGTTTTTTAGTTTCTTCCCAGAAATTTTTAAGAAAAATCAGGTTATAGTCAAGAAGCAACACAACTCTTCAGCATTATAGGGACATGTGTACGTGGGATAAAATGGAGTAACATTGTGGCCGGATATCACATCTGAGTGGAGAATATTCACAAAATTGGCACATATAGGAAGATTAGGCCTTGATCCAAAATGATAATTTTGATTACAGAAATTTAGAGTTTTTTCCGATATGAAAGTTCAGTGCTAGTGTGCGCTGAACGCACGAAAAAAAAAATAAAAAAAAATAAAAAAATAAAAAGACTAAATGCAATGCTTACATTACCCCTTTCCCTCCAGCTCAGCCGAAAATCGATTGAAAACATCTTCGAGAATGATTTTGAAATAGCGAGACAACGTTAGCCAAAAATTTAATTCATTATAAACTTTGCACAACCCTCACGTCTATAAACCTGTTTATTGGTGTGCACACAAAATGTATTTCATGGTATATTTGTCATACAGACGTTAAATATTAATACAGAAAAGAGAAAGAAATAACAAAATAAAGATGATGAAATACTCCTAATTATGGAAAGAACGTTCGTTCTGCTGCACTGAACTGACGGCTGTGGTGCTCATTGTTGTCGACAGAAATAAGTAAGATGAATATACGAATCGCTTAGCAAACGTAAAATGAAATAGTTTCTAAATTTCTAACAGAAATTTCAGGAAAAATTAAAATTTCTGATAGATGGGAAGTTCACACCGAGATGCTGCAGGCCCTATGACAGAGATGCAAAATGACGTGACACATTTACTCTAAATTCTTTTCCAGTTTTAGAGTTTTTGATATGCTGGGGAAGCTTGTTCCACAAAAAAGCTCCGGAAACTGAGAGAGCTTTTTGTCCCACGTTAGATGAATGGTAACTGACTAAAACATCGTTCCTCCGGTTTGGTCTTTCGTTTGGGATATTAGATGGAAAAAATTTTACCACCTCTGCATTACTTTGGGGGAGGTACAGAGAGGAGAATACTCGTCGAGCTTTCTGGATCATGAATCTGTTCGGTATTGGGATCCAGTCGAGTTTTCTTAAAAGAGGGGTGACATGATCGTATTTATTAAAATTTCCTTTGCATACCACTTTGGCGGCGAAGTTTACACATTTTTGCAACTCTTCCTGACGACATTTAGGTAAGTCTCCCCACACAAGACTGCAGTAGTCCAGACGCGATAAAACTAAAGACTGAATCACTAATAATCTAGATTTTTCGTCAAGTGTGTTCTTTATACGATGAAAGAACATTAAGGTTCCGTTAATTTTGTTGCACATTGTTTCGACGTGTGAATTGAAAGTCATATTTTTGTCAAACCAAACACCCAGATTTTTAACCTTATCGACTGGTTTAATTGTATCGTCTCCAAATGTTAGCTTGAATGGTGGTAAAGATTCTACCACGCTTGAAATGTCCTTATAAATAACAACTATTCTGTCTTGTACCACTGATGAGGATGGCGTTTGTGTCCCCGTCTTTGGCGGACAGTTTGGAGCGTTGTTGTTGAGGCAGAGCTGGGGAACTGGCACGCTGTTATGCTTGTTCAGATGAGGAGCAGCAGTTGGTTGTGGTGCTGCAGCTGAGACTTCACTGCTTCGAACCTTCAAATGATTGCTGGAGGTTTGGCAGATATGTTTTCCCTCGTCCTGCGATATTGGTTGCATAGTCTTCACTGACGTTGCTTCGGAAGGTGACACACATTCTCTGACGGAGTTACTGGCAGCGGTTAGCAAGTCTCCTGCGTTTTGAGCATTAGAATCTTGTGAGTGAGAGGTTGTAGGTTTCCTACTTGCAGGCACTTTGCTTGGTAAGGTCGTATTTTTGCCCCTGAAAGAACCATTTTTCCGGGATGTTGCGTAGGGCAACATCTGTGCAGAGAACGGCACTTTCCGGCCTGCGTAGCGAGTCTCGTAAGGATGCATTGTGCGTTATATTTGCATAGCTATGACTGAATTATGAGAACGATGTAGTTTTTGTATATGTATCGCTGATACTGATTTGCTAAATTTTACCTCGCTCAGCAAGTATTTTATGAAAAGTGAGGTAAATCCAAGCCGTTCATCGAGGTATTGAAGCTCACAGCTGAGAGAAGAGGGGTTGCCCTTTAATGCTGGAGGACAGAGGCGAGGAACTGTGAGGCTTGGGGTTGGCCGCGAACAATGACATGCAATTTTGCATTTTGCATTTTGTACGACTAGGTCACAGTCTCTGACACGAGTCGTGATTTTTTTTCTTTTTTTGGCGGAGAGTTTCTTCCTATTTGAGGGACGTTTTAACTATTCAACAGAATGAGATCTGGTACAAAATTTGATATGATGATATTGAGGGACAGCACAATTTTTAAATTTTAGTTTCATTGATTATAAAGAAAGCATATCTTAGTATTCAGCCTCATCTTCAGTCTTTTCCTTCGTTCGGATGGGCTTCCTTTCGCTGCGGTAATTTTGCAGGAAATTTTGCAGGATCAAGAAACACATCGTCAGTAGGATGACTAACGCTTCTAGTGAGATTATATTTGAATTACAAATTCAAGGTTAGGTGCACTTTTCATAGTATTTTCCCTGGTGATTGTAAATGTTTTTCAACTTCTCGTTCACCCGTTGTTCTTACTGGTAGCTCACTTCAAACTTTCTGTGTATTCAAACTATTCAGTGTCAGTAGTGAAACGGAGGTACGAAACACAATAATTCTTTCGTGCACATTTGCCGTCTCGGCCACGTAGGAAGTGAACAAAAACTTAACTGAGAGGTTTGACATTACCAAAAATTGATCAAAAACAAACGTAATTTCTTTGGTTGCTTGAAGCGGAAAAGTCCAGGTTTTACTATGCTCTGAACGGTCAGAGGACGGGAGGCAGGTGTACGGGAAGGGGGGGGGAGGGTGCGGGCGCGGTGAGGGGAGACTGAGGGAACAAGGATACTTCACACTTCACTCAGGCCTATCGTTCGAGACCAAGCTGAGCACACCATTTCACACCCCTTGCCAGCACTGCTTCGTTGGCTTTTCATTTAAAGTGCACTGATTTAAGCAGAAATAAGACAAAAGTTATTTTTTCCTTTTCGTTGTTCCACAGGTAGCAAACACATTCACTGATAGTATAATTTTTATGCATGGCTAGGTCATTTCCCCCTTGCAATTTCAACAATTACCGCACCATTTCCCCGCACGTCCGACCGCGACCGAGTCCGACGAAGACTTCACATGAATGCCTCACAATAATAAAGGGATGACGAGTTAGGTAACGTTACAAGTTGAGAGAGAATACTTTAAAATACTTACAGACGATGGGGAAAGGTCCCTCACTTTAGACCTGGAACAGCTTATTCTAGGACATAAAATAATTGATTGCTCTGTCTTTTACTTTACCCTATCTGTGGAAAAAAAGACAGCAAAATTAGGTCTCTAAAGCAGGGGCAAGTCACTCAGGTTATCAAATCAGCCATTATCAATAAATTCTATTATCAAAAAAAATGAGAGAGGCAAGTACACGTTTATCAACGTCGCTTTGAAAACACAAATCAAACGTGCTGGTGGTCTCATAAATCTCCGTGCCTATTCTCAGTCTACTTCTGAGAATTCTTCAACTTTAGGCTTCCACCTTGCTGACTGGGGCAACTTGCTCGGCATAGCTCATAGGTGAGAAGCCAATCGACAAAAAATATATTTCTCTGTTTCACATCTTTTTCTTAATAAATAATTCGGAAACTGCGATATAAAGACAAGAACATAATGTTTCCAAAGTTGGTACGAGTTTAGCACGATGTGTCGTCGTGAACTTCTCACTATCAACAACTGATGTCTAATCCATGGAAGGACCACAACATAGTTTGTATCTTTAACACACAAATCTTTTAAATAGTGAAGCAGCGGTTGGCTTACATTCTCAAACAAATATAAAATTGTGCTATTTTGTGTTAATCTATGAAATGTAATAAACTTCAAATAATCCTGTGTCAAATTAAAAAGCGTTTGGACCTTAATACAAAATCACTTGGAGCAGTGAAATAGAGATAGGAAAGTTCATCAGTTAAATCACTCGTTTTCTGAACCTGCCTGATACTCCAAATTTTTCCATCTTGAGCTGTTATACTTTGCATGAGAATGCACATATCAACCTAACCTCAGGGTTAAATTGCTCAACGGACAAATCGGTAAAATCACAGTGTTCAGCTAAAATACCGTTAAACTAGAACCTGACTAATTCCCAGCATTACACCGCAGCTTACTGGCTACATCGAAAGAAAACACCAGACCTTACAGAATTGTAACGGCTAGTCTGACTCAATGTAGGTGGGTTTGCCGGCCGCCAGAAGCATCCTCGAATGCTCTAGAAACCGGCCGTTCACCGCTATCGAACACAAGTTGTGTGAAAACACTCAAAAAATATAGCCAGCGAGGTAACACGTAAATTAAATGAGTTTCATACTCAAATTCACTCTTAAAAGACACAGAAGCTTAAGATTATCCGGGAACCTGTTCCTCCCACGCACTTCAAACAAATAAAACGTTGGCGTCATTCTTGCGGACCAGCGCGGATCCGCAGAATGTTGCCGAAATAAAATTGTCAAAATTCTTCAAATTTTCTCACGTCTTGTACGACGTGACACCTGTCTTTTGTTTCATGTGCCATAGTAGGTAGGAAAAAATGTTTTTTCTCCTATTTCCGTGCTTTACGCTTATTTCTGACTACCGTAAAAATTTTCGATTCCATATATTTTTTTTCTCTTCTTTCTTTCCGTTTCAATTTTGTTTGAATGATTGAATAAGTAACTAGTAACGAAAAACCTTTTGACACTTTAATACAAAAAAAAGTTATTAGGTGTTGATTACGTAAATTCCGTGCCGTTATAGCTTAAATTTTAGAAAATTGCCAACATGTCCGACACAGAAAATGAAGATCGAGCACGCACTAAACCTATTAGTCTTCCACCTTTCATACCAGCCGACAGCCTCACTTGGTTTAACCAAGTGGAGGCAATATTTAGATATAATAATATCAGGGACGAAAGCGATATGTTCTATGCCCTCATCGCCGCAGCACCCACAAAAATGCTAAGTGATTCGAATGACCTCAATACGAACCCGCCGACGGTTAACCCTTATGGAATCTTGAAAGGTAAAATACTGGCAAAGTTGCAGATGTCCGATGCGGACAAGTTTAGGTCTCTAGTAAATGAGTCAGCAATTCCACCTGTCTCTGAAACTTTCTCTCCGACTGCCTTAGTGAATGAGCTCAAAAGGTTATCAGCGGGTGTTAACATAGCTGAGGGATTTCTCAAAGAAGTTTTCCTGAATAAACTGCCGGGCACAGTGCGGCCCTTCCTGTCGATGGTCGGTCCGAACGAGAGTCTAGAGACTCTTGCTCAGGCTACTGAGACAGTGATGCGCAACCTAAATATGTCACAAGCACCGCAGGTAGCTTCCTTGGAAATTTCTGTTATCAAAATTATCACTTTGGACCATTGCTTAATCTACCTATATGTGCCAAATTTTGTAAATATTCTCCAATCAAATGTGATATCCGGCAACTATGTTACTCCATTTTATCCCATGTACACATGTCTGTATAATGCTGAAGAGTTGTGTTGTTTCTTGACTGTAACCTGAGTTTTCTTAAAAATTTCTATGAAGTAACTAAAAACCAGTTCATTTTACGTTTTCCGAAGTCTTCTTTTCCTTTTAGTTATTATTTTTCGAATAATTTCTTATGATTACAATGAGCTCAACTGTCATTATCGGTGTAATAGATGGTAGGTTGTTTCTATCCTCTTATTTTATATTTGTATTTTTTTCTTATATTTCATTCTCAATAAGTACATATATTAATATGTGTGTGTACGTATATAGGTATATATATATCTACATAAATGGATATACATGTTTCTAATTCATTTCTTTACACAAAAACCATCCGGGTAATAAATTTTATTGCACTAGCGAAATGATTCAAAAATAGATAGAAAAGATAGATTAAGGGAACCCCAAATCTGGACCTTACACCAGAGGACGTCTCTGTGAATCGGATTAATGAAAAATACAATTAATGAAATTAATCGTAATTTGAGCGTATGAATCGTGGTAAAATTATCTTTCTGTCCGTATGTTGTACAAGCAAATTTTGATGTTGAGTATATGTTTGTTTGCGCATTTCTGCCAAAATTTTCTAGATATTTGTCAATCATGAGTGGTAACTGCATGGCCTACACTGTATCTCCATTTTATCCCATGTACCCATGTCCGCATGATGTTGCAGAGAATATCGAGAAGATATGATATATGATATATTGAAGATATATGTTTTTTTTGTTTGTTGTTGTTCCTCAGCGGTAACTTGAGTTTTCTTAAAATTTCCTTTAGGAAATTAAAAAACCATTCCATTTATACGTTTTTCGAAGTCCTTTTCTATTCCTTATCTTTCCTCAGGTTATTTCTTACGATTCATCAGAGCTTGGGCTGTCATTTTAAATATTGAAAGAGTAAGATTATTTTTCATGTCTATTAGCATTTTTCTTATATTCGTTTTCAATACGTATATATATGAATATGTGTGTTGGTGTGTGCGTGAGTATGTACGTGTGCGCACGCAAACATGAATGTTTATGTATCAGTGTAAACATGCACACGTTTCGCACACATATATGCGCACATGTACATATATCGGTTTCTATTTCTACTTTTTGCATAAAAAGCAAAACCTCAAGACACATTACATTTTACCTAAAGCTCTGCGATCAGTTAACACTGCACCAAATTTCAGAAATAAACAAATTGATTGCCCCACCATGCCGGCAAACACAAAAATCTCAATGTATGCTGATGACGTACAAATTGCCATGACAAGCTCAACGGCGGATTTAACAGAAACACAAGCCAACGCTGAAAACCTTCTGAGAAATCTGAAATTGTGGTATGACCATAATGGCCTCAAACTTAACGCAAGTAAAACGCAATGCATTATTTTTGGATCACAGAATGCGACTGAAAATTTACCACCATTCAAGCTAACATTTGGAGACGATACAATTAAACCAGTCGATAAGGTTAAAAATCTGGGTGTTTGGTTTGACAAAAATATGACTTTCAATTCACACGTCGAAACAATGTGCAACAAAATTAACGGAACCTTAATGTTCTTTCATCGTATAAAGAACACACTTGACGAAAAATCTAGATTATATTATTAGTGATTCAGTCTTTAGTTTTATCGCGTCTGGACTACTGCAGTCTTGTGTGGGGAGACTTACCTAAATGTCGTCAGGAAGAGTTGCAAAAATGTGTAAACTTCGCCGCCAAAGTGGTATGCAAAGGAAATTTTAATAAATACGATCATGTCACCCCTCTTTTAAGAAAACTCGACTGGATCCCAATACCGAACAGATTCATGATCCAGAAAGCTCGACGAGTATTCTCCTCTCTGTACCTCCCCCAAAGTAATGCAGAGGTGGTAAAATTTTTTTCATCTAATATCCCAAACGAAAGACCAAACCGGAGGAACGATGTTCTAGTCAGTTACCGTTCATCTAACGTGGGACAAAAAGCTCTTTCAGTTTCTGGAGCTTTTTTGTGGAACAAGCTTCCCCAGCATATCAAAAACTCTAAAACTGGAAAAGAATTTAGAGTAAATGTGTCACGTCATTTTGCATCTCTGTCATAGGGCCTGCAGCATCTCGGTGTGAACTTCCCATCTATCAGAAATTTTAATTTTTCCTGAAATTTCTGTTAGAAATTCAGAAACTATTTCATTTTACGTTAGCTAAGCGATTCGTATATTCATCTTACTTATTTCTGTCGACAACAATGAGCACCACAGCCGTCAGTTCAGTGCAGCAGAACGAACGTTCTTTCCATAATTAGGAGTATTTCCTCATCTTTATTTTGTTATTTCTTTCTCTTTTCTGTATTAATATTTAACGTCTGTATGACAAATATACCATGAAATACATTTCCTGTGTACACCAATAAACAGATTTATAGATGTGAGGGTTGTGCAAAGTTTATAATGAATTAAATTTTTGGCTAACGTTGTCTCGCTATTTCAAAATCATTCTCGAAGATGTTTTCAATCGATTTTCGGCTGAGCTGGAGGGAAAGGGGTAATTTAAGCATTGCATTTAGTCTTTTTATTTTTTTTTATTTTTCGTGCGTTCAGCGCACACTAGCACTGAACTTTCAAATCGGAAAAAACTCTAAATTTCTGTAATCAAAATTATCATTTTGGATCAAGGCATAATCTTCCTATATGTGCCAATTTTGTGAATATTCTCCACTCAGATGTGATATCCGGCCACAATGTTACTCCATTTTATCCCACGTACACATGTCCCTATAATGCTGAAGAGTTGTGTTGCTTCTTGACTATAACCTGATTTTTCTTAAAAATTTCTGTGAAGAAACTAAAAAACAGCTCATTTTTATTTTTTTCGAAGTCTTCTCTTTCTTTTAGTTATTTATTTGCGAAAAATTTCTCAGGATTACAGTGAGCTCAGCTGTCATTTTCTGTGTAGTAGATGGTAGGTTGCTTCTATCTTTTATCTTATATATGTATTTTTTTTCTAATATTTTATTTTCAATAAGTATATAAATTAATGTGTGTGTACGTGTGTAGGTATATATATGTATCTACATAAATAGATATACATGTTTCTATTTCATTTCTTCACGCAAAAACCATTCGGTTAATAAATTTTATTGCAATAGCGAAATGATTCAAAAATAGATCTAGCACTTCCCCAGAGGGCGTTTCTGTGAATCGGTTTAATGTCATATATAATTAATGAAATAAAGTGCAATTTGAGCATATGAATCGTAGTAAAATTATCTTTCTGTCCGTATGTTGTACAAGCTATGAATTTTGATATTGAATATATGTTTGTTTACCCATTTATACCAATATTTTGTAGATATTTGTCAATCATGAGTGGTAACCGGCTTACACTGTATCTCTATTTTATCCCATGTATCCATGTCCGCATGATGTGGTGAATATCGAGAAGATACGAAATATGTTTTTGGTGGTGAAAGGGCTTTGCATATTTTTAGGGCATATTTTTCATTTCTCATTCAACTACCCTTGACAGAGATAGACTATTGGCAAGCCACGTTTGGTTTGTCTATTAGTATTCCTCGTATATTTTGTCAATTAATATGCCTCGTATGGTCTATCTACTTGTACACCTCGGATGGTTTGTCAATTAGTACTCCTCGTATGGAACATTTGTTTTAGGATGCCCTATATTTAAGAAACTTTTAAAAGCCAATATGTTGGCATGTATCTCATGTGACAATTTGGAAATAAACATTTTTTTCTTTTTTCTTTCTTTTTTTCGATTGCGCTTGCTTTATGATTTATAAATCGATCTATCACGACCCCGAAGGGCATTTCTGTGAACAGAAGAAATTAAAAAGTATAAACAGACAAAGGAAATAAAGCACTCGTGCAAAAATTATCTCTATATTTGTATGCCGAACAAGCCATGCATTTCAATTTTGAGTGTAAGTTTGTTTACGCATTCCTAGATGTGCGTGCTGTGTTGCGCGATGTTCTTTAGAAATTATTTCGAGACTATCTTTTTCTCAATACTTGATTGTCATTTACGGTGTTGTTTCAATCTAGTACGGTGTAGCGTTTTTTTTTGTATTTTTCCTACTTCGATGATCTTATAAATAATTCGAAAAATACTAAAGAATTATTCGAAACTGCCAAGTTCTTAGTTGAAATTACCGAAGTAGGAAAAAGGCAAGAAGCGCTGTACCGGAATCTCTTGGAATATAAAATATCCAAGAGATAATATTTCTCATTTCTCATTCAACTACCCTTGACAGAGTTAAACTATTAGCACGACCCGTATGGTTTGTCTATTAGTACGCCTCGTATATTTTTTCTATTAATATGCCTCGTATGGTCTATCTATCTGTACACCTATGATAGTATTGTCTTATATTACATCTCGTATAGTTTGTCTATTATTATGCCTCGTCCGGCTTATCTATTTGTACACCTCGTATGGTTTGTCAATTAGTATTCCTCGTATGGAACTTTGTTAGACTATAGCACACCCCGTGTGGTTTGTCTATTATAGTACGCCTCGTATATTATGTCTATTAATATGCCTCGTATAATCTATCTATTTGTACACCTCTGATAGTTTATCTATTAGCACACCTCATATAGTTCGTCGATTATTATGCCTCGTATGGCTTATCTATTTTTACACCTCGGAAGGTTTGTCAATTAATACTCCTCGTATGGATCTTTTGTTTTAGGACGTCTTATATTAAGGAACTTTTAAAAGCCAATATGTTGGCATATGTATCTTATGTGACAACTTGTAAATAAAGGGTTTTGTTTTGTTGTTTGTTTGTTTGAACGCATCAGCTGCAAATTTTAGCCCGTCAAATACTGCTAATAATCAATCCTCAGCAACAATAGAAACGATGCAGCGAGAAATCGCTAAGCTGAAACAAGCTCTCCAGAATTACCAGCTAGGTCAGAGTGTAGCTCATATCCAGCCAGACCCAAGGAATGTCCCACACTATCATGGCTACGACTATCCCTACAACTATCATCCTTTTACTCCTCCTCAACGTTTAGATAGAGGTAGATCTTATGATAGGTCAAATCAAAACCGCCGCTTTAGATCGCGCTCTTGCGATGCCAACAGTCTCTTGTGTTGGTATCATGAGAAGTTCGGCGACCAGGCTCGCAAATGTGCCTCTAGACACTGTCCTCGTTATACCGAAATGAATTCGGGAAACGCAAACAGCAACGCATAGTAGCGAGGACGGCGTTGCCTCATTCCCAGACCACTCACTGGTTGATCATTTTCGATCCTATTACAAAGCTTCGATTCCTAATAGACACAGGCTCAAGTGTGTCAATCATACCAGCTACGGCGAAAGACAAAAATAGTATTTGCTCAGCAACGCTACGTGCCGCAAATGGCACGCCAATTCCTTGTTATGGAGAGAGAGTACTAGAGTGCAGTCTGGGATTGAGGCGAAATTTTCTCTTCACCTTCCTAATCGCGGAAGTCCATGAGCCCATAATTGGCGCGGACTTCCTAGCGAAGTTTGGGATCCTTGTAGATGTTAAAAACCGTAGAATTAGGGACGAGGAGACACAGATCTCAATTCCCGCTTGTGGCATAACTAGAGCTAATGTTTTGCATTCCTTCTCTATTGCTTTCAAGGAAGAGTGCATGTTCGAGCAGGTTCTCGCAGATTACCCTGCATTAACAAACTCTAAACTAGCTTCTAAAAATATGCAGACGAGCACAAAACACTTCATTGAAACGACTGGACCGCCAGTTCACTCTAGAGCTAGGCGACTACCGCCTGATCGATTGGCTTTAGCCAAGAAAGAATTTTCCAGGATGCTAGACAGCAGCATCATCCGCACTTCCAAAAGCCCTTGGGCTAGCCCTCTTTTGCTAGTACCCAAGGCTAACGGTGAATTCGGGCCCACAGGTAGCTATACTCAAATTTGACCATTGTACTAGACTTAAGAAACATTTTATCTCTGTATCTCCTGTGGTAAATAAATTGTTAAATTGTTTAAAATTGTTTAAATTCAGACCTTGAGGGGATTTCCGCAGGTTGAATGCTGTTACTCTACCTGATCGCTATCCTATTCCTTACCTTCATGATTTCAGTGCAAATTTAGAGGGAGCACAAATTTTCTCAAAAATAGACATCCAACACGCCTTCCACCAAATACCACTTGAGGAAAGCGCAATCGCTAAGACCGCGGTAATCACTCCGTTTGGTCTCTTTGAATTTCTCAAGATGCCATATGGTCTCCGGAACGCACCTCAAACGTTCCAGAGACACATGGCTGAAATTTTCTCAGATCTCACTTTTGCCTATGTGTATCTTGACGACATCCTGGTGGCATCCGCAATCCCGGAGCTTCATAAAGACCATCTTAGGGTCGTGTTTAAAAAGATTGTCCGACAATGGACTTTTGGTAAATCCTGCCAAATGTGAGCTCGGAAAGCCATCACTGATTTACTTAGGAAAGAAAGAAAAAAAGAAAAACAGTATATTTCCAATATAGATGGTACAAAAGTACCATCATTGGTTTTTAAAATCTCTTAAAATTAATACACTTAGATGATACACACACACGAGTATTGTAAAACTCGTGTCACTAGTCGAAAATAAATGATTGAGGGCAATGTACTCCTAATCTTGCTTAATCTACATTTGATAATACATGTAATGATAATTATAATAGACAACACAATTTCATGGACGATGCATTTTCATTGTGAGGTGAAAACACTTTTGACAGTTTACATGTACATGACATAAAACTTCGCAATTCTTGATGCCAGGAAATAATACATGAATCGCTTGTTAGGTCATGAAATCTCTAGCCTAGGTCTAAAACCTTTGCCTTCCAAAGTAGAGGTAATCGAAAACTTTCCTCTTCCACAGACCCAGAAGGAACTGAGAAGGTTCCTAGGTTCTGTTAATTTCTATCATAGATTCATCAGAAATTGCGCGCAAACTTTAGTGCCCTTGGCAGACTTGCTGGAACCTAAAAGAAAAGGCAAATCTACTGATGTAAAATGGACGGAGGATGCGCGCAAAGCCTTCGACGAGATTTAAACAATTTAAACAATTTAAACAATTTATTTACCACAGGTGATACAGAGGTAGAATTTTACTTAAGTCTAGTACAATGGTCAAATTTGAGTATAGCTACCTGTGGGCCCGAATAAGTTCAGCGACTTCTAGGGCATCCTACCATCACGTTATTCTAGGGTGTAGAAAAAAGTTTAACCTAGTTCACTTAACCTAATTTCGCATTAGACTGATCATTGAGATAATTAACTCGATATTTTATGCTGTATTTTACAATATAGGTCAAGTCGGCTATATTTAACAGTATGTTCGATAAAACGATTCAAGAGCAGAGAGAAGATTGGTTATGGTACACAAGGCAAGTTACATTATGACATTATCATTCGTTACATGTAGGAGGCAAGATTTCGACACGGTGATCTTACACGACTAGTATTCTGATAGGAAGTGAGACTCAAGATGTCTTTTGAATACTTTGTACGAATTACATTCACGGATCTCTGCAGGTATAGAGTTCCAAGTTTTGGTTCCAACGAAGAGAATACTGTGTTGCGACCTGGCCTTTGAATAATAAGGAAGCATGAATTTACTTCTATTTCGGGTTAAATGGTCGTGATGACCAGTTTGCGCAGTCAATAATTGTCTTAGGCTAATGTCGCCATCATTTCTTAATGTTTTGTAAATGAAATTACAGATGGAGATTTTGTAGAGATCCGAAAGTTTAAGTATTTGTAAATTTTTGAAAGAATCATTTGTGTGAGCATTATATTCTAGGTTCTTTACCGCTCTGACAGCCTTTTTCTGCAGAGTAAAAATTTTGTTGGTTTTATTTTTATCAGTTCCGTGCCATGCTTCTATTCCGTATTGCAAGTATGGAGAAATGAGCGTTCGGTAGAGCATTTGTAAAGCTGTTTCAGGCAGAAAATTTTTAACTTTATTTAGGATTCCGATGGATTTTGATAATTTAGAACTAATATGAGTGATGTGCTCTTTGAAGGTCAGATGTTTATCTATTATGATGCCCAGAAACTTACATGAGTTGGTTTTTTCGATTTCACCTTCGCCAATTTTAATGCATGGGAGAGATACATCTTTCTTGTATGAGAAAGTAATATAATTTGTTTTATCGATATTTAGGCTTATTTTATTAGCTTTGAGCCACGATGAAACCTTGTGAAGTTCAGTATTTATACTCTCCACAATCATAGCAGGATTTTGGTTCGGAAGGACCCCAGAAAGCGTACTGTCATCGGCAAAAAGTATGAATTTGAAGAATGATGTAGATTTTACAATATCATTGATAAAAATCAGAAACATGAGAGGCCCGAGAACAGATCCTTGTGGAACTCCATGGCTAATTGTCTGTGGGTCTGATTTTGCGTCGTCAATGACAACGTATTGCTTCCGATTTGTTAGGTATGATCTGAACCAATCATGGGCAATCCCTCGAATGCCATAACAGTGTAGTTTCGATAATAGTATTTTATGGTCCACACAATCAAATGCTTTTCGAAAGTCAAGAAATACAGAGAAGACAGGCTTTCCTTCATCTATATTAGAATAGAGGAATTGTAAATGATTTAATATAGCCTGTGTTGTTGATTTTTTGTAGCGAAAACCGTATTGTTTATCGTAAAGAAATGATTTATGTTCAAAATAAGAGTACACTTTTTTATACACAATCTTTTCGAATACTTTGCTTATAATTGGTAGAATGGAGATAGGTCGATAATTGTCTACACAGGTTTTTTCACCACTTTTAAAGATAGGGGTTACTCTAGCAACTTTGAGGGAGTTCGGGAAAGTGCCTAGTAAGAGAGACTGGGTAATAATATTTGATATCAGTGGGGCTACAATGTCAGCAATAACTTTAAGTACTTTAGTCGGAAACGTTTGTAACCCACTCGATTTATTTTTCATGTTGTTTATGCACGTAATTACATCGGAGGAGTTTGTAGGCGTAAAGAAAAAGGAGTTGGGTTCTCGAATATGATCCATAAATTCCAGGTGATCAGTAGGCGACTGAATTATCCTACCCTATTGCTAATGCTGATTTCAGTCTGGTGGTTGACGCCTCCAGTACTGCCGTAGGTGCTGTTTTGCAACAAAAAGTAGGTACTAACATCTCTCCTCTTGCCTTCTTTTCCAAAAAGCTATCGCCCACTGTGCGTGCTTACAGCGCGTTCCGTAGGGAACTCCTTGCTATCTACTTGTCTGTGAGACTCTTTCGCTATGCTCTAGAGGCAAGGGAGTTCGTGATCTACACAGACCACAAACCCTTGACCTCGGCGATCAAGATGCCTTCTGAGCGCCACTCGCCAAGAGAAGCTCGACACCTGTCCTTCATTAGTCAGTTTACCACTGACATCCGCTTCATCAAAGGTCTCGACAATACTGTCGCTGACTGTCTATCTCGGATTAATTCTGTCCAAACCAGTGGTGAAATCACTTTCGGGAATATTATTAATGTTCAGAAGGAGGATCCTGAACTCCAGGATCTTCTCAAACCTTCTAATACCACCTCTTTGAAATTAACTTTGGTTGACAACGTGTACCGTGATGCTAAGCGACCTTCTCGTTGGTATCTTCCTGCGACTCTCCACAAAGTAGCTATTCTTCACTGTCACTCTCTCTTTCATCCTGGTATTAACCGTACATTGCGTTTGATTTCCGATCGTTTCGTCTGGCCAGCGATGCGTAAGGAGGTCAAGCAAATTGTGCAAAATTGCCATGCATGTCAGAGTAGCAAAATTGTGAAACATAATCGTGCAGCGTTACAGAGCTGTGCATTTGCAGGACACAAATTCGACTCCGTACACCTAGATTTGGTGGGTCCGTTGCCTTTGTCGCGCGGTCATTCTTATTTGTTAACAATAATTGATAGGTTCTCCAGATGGGTTGAGGCCGTGCCTCTTCCTGATACCCAAACTGAGACTGTAGCTCGCGCTTTCATGAGCACCTAGATTTCCAGATTTGGGGTTCCCTTAAGTGTCACGCATGACCGGGGATCACAATTTACCTCCAAATTCTGGAGTGAGCTTAGCACCGTTTTAGGGTGTGAAAACATTAACACCACGGCATATCACCCGCAGTCGAATGGACTCATTGAGAGAGTCCACAGAGATTTAAAAGCTGCATTGCGTTGCCTTAATTGCAGTCACGATTGGACTGACAGACTTCCAGTAGTATTATTGAGCATCCGCAATTTGCATCGGTAGGATCAGCAGTGCACAGCAGCAGAAATGCTGTATTGTAAGACCCTTCGTCTCCCGGGCGACATTGTTGACCCAAAACCTTTGCCTGAATTTTCATCTACTGACCGTTCCGCATATGTAACCAATCTCAAAGATTGTATGCGTCAGATCAAGTATGTTGCTCCACGAATGCCGCAGACAGAAGATAAACCCGATCCTGCGTTGCAAGAGTGCACACATGTGTACGTCCGAAATGATTGCATCAAACCTACGCTCACACGCCCTTATGATGGCCCATTCAAAATATTGAAAAAGACGCCCAAGTATTTCATCATTGAAAGATCTGGTTCACCCGACCCTGTGAGCATAGATCGATTAAAGGTCGCGTACACTTCCGATAATAGTGTGATTTCTAACTCCTCATTCTCTCCACAGAACTTCTTTTCACAGAACCAAGGTGGTATGCAACGGTAATTTCAAAAGAAGTGATCACGTAACCCCTCTCCTCAACAAACTCGGCTGGATTCCTATCCAAGAAAGGCTCCTCTTGCAGAACGCCCAATACGTATTCTCCTCGTTATATCTTCCTCAGAGCAATGCTGAGATAGTGCGTTTCCATCCACCCACTGTAACCAATCAAAAACCGAACAGAAACAATAATGTCTTAGTCAACTATCGTTCATCTCACTTAGGGCAGAAGGCTCTGTCCATATCAGGCGCCTTACTGTGGAACAAACTTACCCTGAATATTAAAGTCCCTCAAAGACCTAGAGAATTTAAAGCCAAAATAACTCGTCATCTTGTGTCTCAATAATGATATTTAGTTACAGAACATACTGAATGAGTACTGACGAATCTCATTTGTCTGGTATCTCCATAGCTGAACAATCTCCCTCGCTCATTGTTTTATAATTCAAGACATCACACAACAGTTTGGAAGTATGCGTAGGTATTATGATTTGACCGCCTATACGTTGTCATTTGCAAACATGGTACCTATGTGTGTGTGTGTTTATCAATTTCAGACATTCTGCACCATATTACAAAGATAATGTGTTTTTTTTTCTAATTTGAAATTGTAAAGCATCCATGTAAAAAAAAAAAATTCGTTGCGTGATCATCCATTTATACTGCAGTAATATGCTGATTCTGCTAATAGTTATATGCTTATAATAATGTGATACCTATGTTTGTTCATGAATTTCCGACAATTTGCGCCATATTTCAAATATAATGTGATTTGTTTTCTAATATGAAACCTTTATAGGACATTAATGTTTTCTTTCTTATTCACGTCCCACAATCGTTTTCATGTTTCTGACTTAAGTAGACTGTCTCGTGCCACTATTTTTAGTACGAAATTTTATAAAATTCATGCTATAACAAAAGTTATTTTCTCTGCTCCCCTCGATTGGAATTCTGGTTTATAATGGCTAGTTTATGCTGATATTTGCGCACAGGCTTACTTGTATATATGTGTACGTGTGCACGCTATGCGTATGACACTCTGTAGAATGCGTATGTATTGCCTCGATGCATAGAAATGCATTTGTGTTTGCTTACGAGTTTGGTGTAAGTATGTGCGTGGGTATGTTTGTGCATGCGTATGTGTATATATCTACATGTATATGTGCACATATGTGTGTACTAAACTGACAACTAGCATTTTACTAGAGAAAATGGTCTTTTTTCTGTGCACTCTGATCTTGTAACATTACCTAACTCGTCACCTCTTTATTATTGTGAAGCATTCATGTACAAACTATACATTTGTTCTGCGATATATTTAAATAAAATGCTTATTAACTAATGACCGGTATGTTAAAATTGTTGAATTAGCAATACAAAACTTATAATCTTCTTGGTCCTCATGCTTATGTGTACATATATGTGTATATATTCACATGTATGTGTGCACATATGTGTGTACTAGACTGACAACTAGCATTTTACTAGAGATAATGGTCATTTTCTGTTCACTCTCAACTTGTAACATTACCTAACTCAAACAAACAATTTAAACAATTTATTTACCACAGGTGATACAGAGGTAGAATTTTACTTAAGTCTAGTACAATGGTCAAATTTGAGTATAGCTACCTGTGGGCCCGAATAAGTTCAGCGACTTCTTGGGCATCCTACCATCACGTTATTCTAGGGTGTAGAAAAAAGTTTAACCTATTTCACTTAACCTAGTTTCGCATTAGACTGATCATTGAGATAATTAACTCGATATTTTATGCTGTATTTTACAATATTGGTCAAGTCGGCTATATTTACCAGTATGTTCGATAAAACGATTCAAGAGCAGAGAGAAGATTGGTTATGGTACACAAGGCAAGTTACATTATGACAATATCATTAGTTACATGTAGGAGGCAAGATTTCGACACGGTGATCTTACACGACTAGTATTCTGATAGGAAGTGAGACTCAAGATGTCTTTTGAATACTTTGTACGAATTACATTCACGGATCTCTGCAGGTATAGAGTTCCAAGTTTTGGTTCCAACGAAGTGAATACTGTGTTGCGACCTGGCCTTTGAATAATAAGGAAGCATGAATTTACTTCTATTTCGGGTTAAATGGTCGTGATGACCAGTTTGCGCAGTCAATAATTGTCTTAGGCTATTGTCGTCATCATTTCCTAATGTTTTGTAAATGAAATTACAGATGGAGATTTTGTAGAGATCCGAAAGTTTAAGTATTTGTAAATTTTTGAAAGAATCACACAAATGATTCTTTCAAAAATTGACAAATACTTAAACTTTCGGATCTCTACAAAATCTCCATCTGTAATTTCATTTACAAAACATTAAGAAATGATGGCGACAATAGCCTAAGACAATTATTGACTGCGCAAACTGGTCATCACGTCCATTTAACCCGAAATAGAAGTAAATTCATGCTTCCTTATTATTCAAAGGCCAGGTCGCAACTCGTCATCTCTTTATTATTGTAAAGCATTCATGTACAAACTATACATTTGTTGTGCGATCATCCATTTATATTTGAATAAAATACTTATTAACTAACGACCGTTATGTTAAAATTGTTGAATTAGAAATACAAAACTTATAATTTATAATCTTCTTGGTCCTCATGCTTATGCGTACATATATATATATATATATATATCTGAATGAGTGTGTGTATGTAAGTATATATATATATGTACGTATATATATGTATATGGATTTGTATTTATATTTTTTTTCATGCTTCCTTAAAATGACACTTTTGAACATTTGCCGAAACAAGCGATTCATATATTATTTCCTGGCATCAATAATTGCGAAGTTTTATGTCATGTACATGTAAACTGTCAGAAGTGTTTTCACCCCACAATGAAAATGCATCGTCCATGAATTTGCGTTATCTCTTATAATTATCATTACATGTATTGTCAAATGTAGATTAAGCAAGATTAGGAGTACATTGCCCTCAATCATATCTTTTCGACTAGTGAAACGAGTTTTTTCAATACTCGTGTGTGTGTATCATCTAAGTGTATTAATTTTAGGATATTTAAAAACCAATGATTGTAATATTGTACAATCTCTATTGGAAATAAAGTTTTTTTCTTTCTTTCTTCTTTTCCACTGAGACTCGATCATATCTACCATCTCAGCTTCCTCAGTTGGCTGCATTGTTGCCTAGTCAACTTGAGTGTAATCCTTTCTGTGTGCCTGTACATTCAAACCCTATCCATACGCCTATCGTAGACTCTAATTCTAGCTCTCTTAGTGAAACAGCGACAGGTCTGGAGAGACCAGACGAGCCCGCTGCAGTAACTCCTGTTCCTAGAACTCTTGCTGATCTAAATTTGCAGACCAGTTTGTTAAAACTTCCCCGCTCAGTAACATTTTCCGACCGCCAAACCCGGCAGCGCTAGTGTCAAAAGTCTGTTGATGCCCTCCTTCTCGCATGATCACCTGGGCTGCATGCCAGATACCGCCAGATCTTGCATACACCTGCGATGCATGCCAGATGCCGCCAATAACTACCGTGTTGTGTTCTCCTATATCCCTTATGCTGTATTTTCTATATAAAAACTGTTAACGACAGTCGGATATTAGGAAACACGTCTGGCATTTTGGAAATCTCACCAGCAGCCTCTGAAATTTTGGCCACGAGATCTTCCTCACATTTCCATTCTAAACGTTTTTGCAGAAACCTTTTAATCGAACATCTCTAAAAGGAAATTTAATCTTAGTACACCCTCGTATATTAGAAGTGTTTATAACGTAAATTCAAACTAAACATTGTGAGTAATTGTATCGTGAAATATCATACTTTAAACAATTAACTGCTAATATCTCACAAACCCAAAAGTGTTCTGAAAATTTCATAGAAACAAATTGTTCATCTGGCCATATTCTGCTCGTGAAATTTTGTACCTCTTGTAAAACTTCCTGCACAAACTAGCATTATCTCCGTACAGTTAGCCAGCAGGTTTTAATTATATTAACTTAATAAATCTGAACACGTCAGTGCTTTGCTTTAATCACAACCTTATCAGAAACTTTAAAACGGAAGTAATTCCGATAAAATTTATCATCTTCACTATGAAAACGTTTCGGAGTCCAGTTCCATCATCAGTTCAAACGAAAAACAAAAGAATTACGTCTGAAATATAAGATCAAAGTAAAATAGGTTGTAGCTACTACAAATATATTATGAACGTAAAAATACAGAGTATAAGACGGACAAAAACAAAGAATAAAATACAGAAGCCCAAAAAGAATACATGTGACACATAAGTATGAAATGAAATTAGTCTGGCTCAGACTAGGAATCTACCTATTCACTATTTGCAAAAGGTACGAACTGTCCATATTGTTCATATGAGGGTTTCGCTTGATGATATGCAAGAACTTTAAAATTCTGAGGACATGCGGGGTTGAAGCTGAGTCTAAAATTTTAAAATCGGCAAGGAGATTTAGGAACATTGCATTATTAACTTTATCATGTAATTACAAAGGAAGGAAAGCTTTTTGAATATAAATATTGTTCACTTAGCCTGACGATGAACAATTGTGAGACAAAACGAACAGTCTTTGAACGTTCGTGTTCAGCTGATATCTAGTATTTATATTCCCGCAAAAGAACTAATGAAATACTAATGGAATTCTTAAAACTTATGACCAAACTATGACAGCAATATATAATTGTAAAATTCGTAATATTTTTTTCTTTTCATACAAATAAACATGTAGTTTCGTTAAAGAATGATCTGTAGAAATTGCGGTATCTAGCATGCATCGCAGGTGTATGCAAGACCGCTATTTTCTACAGATCATTCTTCATCGAAACAACATGTTTATTTGTATGAAAAGACAAAAATATTCGAATTTACAATTATATATTGCTGTCGTAGTTTTCGTCATAAGTTTTAAGAATTCCATTAGTGTTTCATTAGTTCTTTTGCGGGAATATAAATACTAGATATCAGCTGAACACGCACGTTCAAAGACTGTTCGTTTTGTCTCACAATAGTTCGTCGTCAAGCTAAGTGAACAATATTTATATTCAAAAAGCTGTCGTTCCTTTGTAATTACATAATAAAGTTGATAATACAATGTTCCTAAATCTCCTTGCCGATTTTAAAATTTTAGACTCAGCTTCAACCCCGCATGTCCTCAGAATTTTAAAGTTCTCTCATATCATCAAGCGAAACCCTCATATGAACAATATGGACAGTTCGTACCTTTTGAAAATAGTGAATAGGTAGATTCCTCGTCTGAACCAGACTAATTTCATTTCATACTTATGTGTCACATGTATTCCTTTTGTGCTTCTGGATTTTATTCTTTGTTTTTGTCCGTCTTATACTTTGAATTTTTACTTTCATGATATATTTGTAGTAGCTACAACCCATTTTACTATGATCTTATATCTCAGACGTAATTCTTTTGTTTTTCGTTTGAACTGATGATGGAACTGGACTCCAAAACGTTTTCATAGTGAAGATGATAAATTTTATCGGAATTACTTACGTTTTAAAGTTTCTGATAAGGTTGCGATTAAAGCAAACCACTGACGTGTTCAGATCTATTAAGTTAATATAATTAAAACCTGCTGGCTAACTGTACGGAGATAATGCTAGTTTGTGCAGGAAGTTTTACAAGAGGTACACAATTTCACCAGCAGAATATGGCCAGATGAACAATTTGTTTCTATGAAATTTTCAGAACACTTTTGGGTTTGCGAGATATTAGCAGTTAATTGTTTTAAAGTATGATATTTTACGATACAATTACTCACAATGTTTAGTTTAAATTTACGTTATAAACACTTCTATTATACGAGGGTGTACAACGATTAAATTTCCTTTTAGTGATGTTCGATTAAAAGTTTTCTGCAAAAACGTTTAGAATGGAAATGTAAGGAAGATCTCGTGGCCAAAATTTCAGAGGCTGCTGGTGAGATTTCTGAAATGCCAGACGTGTTTCCTAAAATCCGACTGTCGTTAACACTTTTTATATAGAAAATACAGCATAAGGGATATAGGAGAACACAACACGGTAGTTATTGGCGGTATCTGGCATGCATCGCAGGTGTTTGCAAGATCTGGCGGTATCTGGCATGCAGCTTAGGTGATCATGCGAGAAAGAGGGCATCAACAGACTTTTGACACTAGCGCAACCCGGCATGGTCGCGTAGTTCGAACTCCTTCCCGCTACAAATGATTGCAGCGGGTGGACCTTTCGGTCTGCGCCTTGGGGGGTAATGTAGCATTCGCTACGTAAGCGTAAAATTATAAACTTTCTCATTCGCACTTAAATAAAATAATTATTGACATTAAAAATCTTACTCTAAATTATTATTAATAATTTTCTACCTATAATTAGTAATCTCTAAAGTTTTTTTGTAAATTCATTACATATAAAATAACACTCGACACTTCCGAGAGAAAGAAAGAAAGAAAAAGAAAAACATTTTATTTCCAATAAAGTACAAACATGAAATGTCGATACATTGGTTTTTAAAACATCTTAACGTTAACATCCTTAACACGTTAGTTGCGATGGGTTAAACTGAAGTTCAATATTCAGCTCAAATTTAAAGTCAAAAGTGATAAGCAAATTTATACATATCAAACATTCACTGGGCCTGTTAAATGCCATTAATTTAGATAGGTTGTTAGAATTTTTCAAAACGATCCATCGATGGGTCGTTTTGCAGCAGGAAAAACCTAACTACGACCCACCGGTGGGTCATACCGCAATGAATGTGTTAAATGATTATAACACATCGGTATCGTAATACCCGTGTAAAATGTTGAAACGAAATGTTTGATAGAAAAGTACAACAAAATTGAGTTCCTTTCCTTGCCTAATCTGATTTTGAAACTAGGAGAGCACAATCCTCGCGACGTTCATTTGAAAAACACTCTCATTAGTACGCATAAGTATTGAAAAATTATAGCGAAAAATGCATTCAAATACCTTAGCATAGAAACCCTTAATTGCTATTTATTCATGGTTATCGTAATATCCATGTTAAGTGTTGGAACATATGATTTAGATCCTTAATTGCTATTCGTAAATGGTTATCGTAATACACATGATGGTTGTCGACATAGGATTCAGGGAGACGCACAAGTTAATAAAAAATAAACAATAATATATATAAGAGGATCGTTTGCATTTGGAGGGCGGCACTAAGTTTCAGTTTCTGTGTTTCAATTTCTAAGTTTCAATCTCTGAAATTTTTGCTAGGGATTGAAAATTTGTCTTATTTTACGTTCGTTAAGTTATTTTAATATTGATCTTGCTTACTCCGGTCGAACAAAAAGAGCATCACAACTGTTGGTTCCACGCAGCGGAATGAGGTTGCTTTCCACAATTACTAGTACTTCATCTGTGGTGCCCGGAAATGGGCATGGAGCGTATTATTTTCTAATAAATTATCAACTCCAAAATCCAGGAGTTCCTTTCGCCCGTCTGACAACACTTCGTTCCCTCTTCCGGTGATGCCCTGCATCCGGTCATGCATCTACATTTGGTTACGCTTACATTTGTTTATATCCTACATCCGGTGAAAGCCCACATCCGATCTTTCGGATGTGGGCTTCGGAAGGTAAGAAGAGTTTACCACACAAAGCTTACGACAGCAATTCGAGACCAGAATAAGAAGTTTAAAATGATGATTTGCAAGGTTATGACATTCGTCAGATCCGAGGCCTTTTTAAATGTTTCAACGAGATCGAAGTAGAGAAAGTATGTACTAAAATACCCTCACATTTGACATCAGCTCTCTATCTTTGCGGTAATTAATTTGGGTTTGGAAATGCAAGATGAAAGTGAGTCACTAAGAACACAAAATCCCTGTGACACATAGCTGAAAATACTCTTGTTAGGGTGCGTGTTATTGGATCATGAGCCCGTAATATTTGCTACACAGCTGGAACACCAATATACACAAAAAAAATTGCTAATGAATTCCGTCGCATGTTCAAAAAGCTTCAATATGAGCGAAAAGTACTCACGAGTAACTTAAAGTTAAGACCATGACTTGAGATCGAATACATGAGGATCGTAATATTTATATTGATTGATTTTGTAACAAATGGTTGGGAGAAAAGTACAAAGAAAATGCATTCCTTCCATTGTGTTGATATCAAATACATGAGGATCGTAATATTTCTATCGGTTAAGTTTTTGAACAAATAATTAGGAGAAAAGTACGTAGATAAATGCATTCTCTCCGTTGTGTTGGTCTGATTTTAACACTGGATTTTATTTCAAGGGGTCAGGAAAACATTGCACATGTGATGCGTGGTTAAGAACACTCCAGTTGGTCCATTTCGATACTGAAATTTGAGCTTGCGAACGTTGAAACCAGTGAAATGAGGGATTAAAGGTTTAAGGTACAACGGGTAGATCCAGAATTAATTTGCATCTTTGACTGCTAGGTTGATGTTATAGGCAGTTTTACATTGTTTTGTATCGACTGGTAAGCTAAAATACCTGGTATGGATGAAATGAACGATTTTACAATAACGGAAAAATTTAAATTTCGTATACTACAAGCTTTGGCACAGAAAAATTTACCGGACTCAAAATAGATGAGAGGGACCGATGTACAATGCCAACCGTAACATTATCAAGATTGCTGGGGCAAAACGAGAAAGTCAAAACCACCTCAAATGGTGTGGCCGAAAGCACACTGGAAGAGTGTAAAGGACGACACTGCGTCTCTACAGGATCAATATGAGCATTTTAAAAGGGAATACGTTCTAAACTTACAGACACGCACATACGTACACCGATATCCATACGCATATACGCACATACGTACTGCATGTACGCACTCCTCCAGCACGTGCTGCAGTTCACACTTATTGTGTTGACGCAAGATAGAGAGCCATTTTAGTTTTGAATTCTCTCAGTGTTTGAGGGGTTTTGAAGCTCTGGGGGAGTCTGTTCCATAGTAAGGCGCCTGATACTGACAGAGCCTTCTGCCCGATGTTAGATGAACGGTATTTGATTGAGACATCACGTCTCCTGTTCGGCCTTTGGTTCGTGACGGTAGGGGAGTAGAATTCCACTGTTTCAGCACTGCTATGAGGAAGACATAAAGAGGAGAAAACGTATTGGGCTTTATGCGCCTGGAACCTTTCCCGAATCGGAGCCCAGCCAAGTTTACGCAGGAGAGGTGTTACGTGGTCATGCTTTTTGAATTTACCGTTGCATACAACCTTTGCTGCAAAATTCATGCATTTTTGTAGGTCTTTTTGAAGATCTTTCGATATACCTCCCCAGACCAGGCTACAGTAGTCAATACGTGATAAGACCAAAGAATGAACGGCCAACAATCTAGATTCTGCGTCAAGCATATTTTTTATACGATTGAAAAACAGTAAGGTCCCGTGAATTGCGTTGCAGGTTTTATCAACGTGGGATTTGAAGGACATGTTCCTATCGAACCAAATACCTAAATTTTTTACTTTTTCTGATGGGTGAATTGTATCATTCCCAACTGTAAGAGTTAGATCTAGATTTCGAATGTTGTTTATTGAATGCTTTGACCCAAAAATAATGAATTGTGTTTTGTTCGCGTTTAGCTTGAGACCATTTTGGTCATACCATGACTTGAGGCTAATCAATAGAGCTTCAGCTCCTTTTTTCGTCTGTGGTATTTCTGCTACAGAGCTTGTCATTGCAATTTGTACGTCATCTGCATACATGGAGATTCGTGTGTTAGAAGGATTGAAGGGAAATCGGAGAAGGCATTGAAGGGAAATCGTTTATGAAAGTTGAAAACAGTAGCGGGCCCAGAATTGATCCTTGAGGGACACCAAATCTGTTTTGAAGGAATGGGGACAACTTGTTATCTAAGAGGACTGCATGAGACCGATTTGAAAGGTAACTATTAAACCACTGTGTATCCACTCCCAAGTTCAGTTTTTTTCGTAGGAGTTGATTATGTTCGACGCTGTCTAATGCTTTAGAGAGATCAAGAAGCAGCAGAAGTGTTACATTTTTTTGATCGATGTCGTTGTATATTTTTTCAGTGATGTTAAGCAGGGCGTCTTGAGTGCTAGTGTTCTTCCTATAGGCATATTGATTCCGATGAAGTAAATTTGACTCGTCCAGGTGAGATGACAGTTGATTCGTTACTACTTTTTCTAATATTTTGGACAGGACAGGTAAAAGGCTAATGGGCCTGTAATTTGATGCTGTATTTATGTCACCAGTTTTATGCAACGGTCTAATTATAGAGTGTTTCCATTGTATTGGAAACTTGTTAGTAGCTATTGATGTGTTGATATCAAACGAATAAATGGTGCTGTGACTGGAAAACTGTCTTTTATGTATTGGAGGTTGAATCCATCATGTCCAACTGCTTTTGTGTTTTTCAATGAGTATAAAATAGTTTTTAACTCTGGTAAATCGATAGGGCGTGGCTTCCCAGAGAGGAACCTCTGGGATTGGCAACACTGGCGTGGTACGCTTGGGTTGCCAACTCACACTCTCGTTCATCCTTAGCCGTGGTGCATTATACCGTGCTTGTAAGTGAAGGAAATTAAGTGTTAAAATAGAGCAAAAGTCTGGTAAAGTATATTGTAATTGTTTAGAGTGCATTGTGCTAAGTAAAAGTGATCGTGTCAGAGTCGTGATTAGAGATAAACAGGAAAATAGTCGTAGAGTTCGTAAATACCATTCGTAGCGTAGTTCGTTCGTTCGTAATTCGTTGGTAACGTAGCGTCAAATTTTGCGTCACAAGTTCATTGCATTTCGGTGTCAAGATTTCACTACCAACATTTAAATCATGTTCCTTTTTATTCTTGCGGCAAAAATTATATACCTGCAGCTGCCATTCATGATATCGAAACTCGTGCATAAAATACATCGTGAACGCGCACGGCAGAGTCCGGCGCCTTTGTTTCCAAAAATGGCGTAGCATAAACTGCTGTCTCATGTCATTACTCTGTGAGTTAAATTGCACTATATTTATGTGGAATAACTCTCCATTTTTTACTACATATACTTGCAGTGCTCGTCTTCAGTGTGTTTGATGTGTAAATGAATTTAGGACTGCCTTATTATTTTTCTCGTGTAAACCTAGGTATTTAAACAATTTAAACAATTTAAACAATTTATTTACCACAGGAGATACAGAGATAGAATGTTTCTTAAGTCTAATACAATGGTCAGAGTTGAGTATAGCTACCTGTGGGCCCGAATAAGTTCAGCGACTTCTAGGGCATCCTACCATTACATTATTCTAGGGCGTACAATAATGTTTAACCTAATTCACTTAGCCTAGTTTCGCATTAGACTGATCAACAGGATAATGAACTCGATATTGATGATTAATTTTACAATATAGGTCATATGGACAATATTTAACAGTATATTCGATAACGATTTGGGAGCAGACTGAAAATCGGCGATATTACTATTGCAAATTGCATTATTAGGACCAGACATGTAGGAGGCAGGATTTGACTTGGTGATCTTACACGACTAGTATTCTGATAAGAAGTGAGACTCGAGATTTCTTTTAAATACCTTGTAAGAATTACTTTCCCGGATCTCCGCAGGTATTGAGTTCCAGGTTTTAGTTCCAACGAATAGTATACTATGTTGCGAGTGGGCCTTTGAATGATAAGGAAGCATGAATTTACTTTTATTTCGTGTTAAATGGTCGTGATGAGCAGTTTGCGCAGTTAATAACTGTTGAAGGCTATTGTCGCCATCATTAGCTAATGTTTTGTAGATGAAATTGCAGATGGAGATTTTGTAGAGATCCGAGAGTTTAAGTATTTGTAAATTTTTGAATGAATCATTTGTGTGAGCATTATATTCTATGTTCTTTACCGCTCTGATGGCTCTTTTTTGCAGAGTAAAAATTATATTGGTTTTATTTTTATCAGTTCCATGCCATGCTTCTATTCCGTATTGCAGGTATGGTGAAATGAGCGTTCGACAAAGCATTAGTAAGGCTGTTTCAGCCAGGAAATTTTTAACTTTATTCAGGATTCCGATGGATTTTGAAAATTTAGAACTAATATGAGTGATGTGCTCTTTAAACAATTTTTTTAAACAATTTAAACAATTTATTTACCACAGGAGATACAGAGGTAGAATGTTTCTTAATTCTAGTACAATGGACAAGTTTGAATATAGCTACCTGTGGGCCCGAATAAGTTCAGCGACTTCTGGGGCATCCTACCATCAACATTATTCTAAGGTGTACAATAATGTTTCCCCTAAATCACTTAACCTAGTTTCACATTAGACTGATCAGTGAGATAATTCAATCGATATCAGATATTTCATTTTACAATATAGGTTATATGGACTATATTTAACAGTACATTCGATAAAAGATTTAACAGCAGACTGAAGGCGAATTGCATATTACCCATGGCAAATTTCATTATTGGAAACAGTCATATTGGAGACAAGATTTGACCCTGTGATCTTACATGACTAATATTCCGATAGGAAGTGAGTCTCGAGATTTCTTTTGAATACCTTGTAAGAATTACTATCACGGATCTCCGCAGGTATTGAGTTCCAAGTTTTAGTTCCAACGAAGAGGATACTGTGTTGCGACCGGGCCTTTGAATAATAAGGAAGCATGAAGTTACTTCTATTTTGAGTTAAATGGTCGTGATGACCAGTTTGCGCACTCAATAATAGTTTCAGGCTATTGTCGCCATCATTTCTTAATGTTTTGTAAATAAAATTACAAATGGAGATTTTATAGAGATCTGGAAGTTTAAGTATTTGTAAATTTTTGAATGAATCATTTGTGTGAGCATTATATTCTAGATTCTTTACCGCTCTGATTGCTCTTTTTTGCAGAGTAAAAATTATATTGGTTTTATTTTTATCAGTTCCGTGCCATGCTTCTATTCCGTACTGCAAGTATGGTGAAATTACCGTTCGGTAGAGCATTCGTAAAGCTGTTTCAGGCAGGTAATTTTTAACTTTATTCAGGATTCCGATGGATTTCGATAATTTAGAACTAATATGAGCGATGTGTCATTTAAAGGTCAGATGTTTATCTATTATGATGCCCAGAAACTTGCATGAGTTGGTTTCTTCGACTTCACCTTCGCGAATTTTTATGTGTGGGAGAGATATGCTTTTCTTGTATGAGAATGTGATATACTTTGTTTTTTCGATGTTGAGGCTTATTTTATTAGCTTTAAGCCATAATGAAACCTTATGGAGTTCATTATTTATGCTCTCCGCAATCATAGCGGGATTTTGGCTCGGAAGGACCGTAGAAAGCGTGCTGTCATCGGCAAAAAGTATGAATTTGAAAAATGATGTTGATTTGATAATATCATTTATAAATATCAGAAATTGGAGAGGCCCTAGGACAGACCCTTGTGGAACTCCATGGCTAATTGTCTGTGGGTCCGATTTTGCGTCGTCAACGACAACGTATTGCTTCCGATTTGTTAGGTATGATTTGAACCAATCATGGGCAATTCCTCGAATGCCATAACATTGTAGTTTCGAGAGTAATATCTTATGGTCCACACAGTCGAATGCTTTTCGAAAGTCAAGAAAAACGGAGAAAACAAGCTTTCCTTCATCTATATTAGAGTAAAGGTACTGTAAATGATTTAATACAGCTTGTGTCGTTGATTTTTCACAGCGAAAGCCATATTGTTTATCATAGAGAAATGATTTTTGTTCAAAATAAGAGTACACTTTTTTATACACATTTTTCTCGAATACCTTGCTAATAATTGCTAACATGGAGATAGGTCGATAATTGTTTACGCAGGTTTTTTCACCATTTTCAAAGATAGGGGTTACTCTAGCAACTTTGAGGGAGTTCGGGAAAGTGCCTAGTAAGAGAGACTGGTTAATAATATTGGATATCAGCGGGGCCACAATATCAGCAATTATTTTAAGTATTTTAGTTGGAAACGTTTGTAACCCACTCGATTTATTTTTCATGTTGTTTATGCACGCAATTACATCGGAGGAGTTTGTAGGCGTAAAGAAAAAGGAGTTGTGTTCTCGAATATGATCCGTGCTCTCCGTGGCACAGCGGTTAAGGGATCGGACTTGTATGCTGAAAGTCGCGGGTTTGTTCCCAGCGCTGGCGCGGAGATTTTCCCCGTTGGGTATAAAGGCCTGTTGACACGAGGACTGGGCGAGCGCTCCACCACGAGCTCATTAAAATGCTTGTTCGAGTCAGCGTGTCCACACGGACCATGGCAGAGGTGCAGACTGCTCCAAGTAAAATCCACAGTCTGCTCCTATCAGCGGTAGAGAGAGAACGTACGAAGGTGGCTCTGCGACAGGCAATGGCGTTTTCAATCTCTATCAGTTGTCGCGGCTATAAAGAAGAAACAAAAACGAATGAGGAAAATGTGGGCGAAGAGTTGGCTTAAAAAAGTCCTTTTTTGGCAGCTAAACGCCACTTTTCCAAGAGAACGTGTAGGCAGGGAGCAGAGACGCACACCCTACACGTTCAGCGTCTGAAATTGCACTGGGAAGCATTGAGTCGCTCGACGAAGACCAAACTCAGACAGACTGTTGTCTACTGCTCCATTGAGTCTGGAACGAGAGAAAATGGGCGTGGTTTAAGCCTCTCTTTTCCGGTGGAGCGCTCGCTCACCCCTCGTGTCAACAGGCCTTTAGGGAAAGCTCAAGCACAATACCCCACTCAACCCAGGTGTCGGAAATGGGTACCGGCTTTACGGGGGAACCGTCATGGTGTCCTATATATAGGCTTAGTTATAAGACATTTGAAAAACCAATGCTAAGATCATATGTATCAGGCTTTATTGGAAATAAAGCATCCCAAAGATGCCGATGTTAACCTAACCTAACCTAACCATAAATTCCAGGTGATCAGTAGGTTCACTTGGAATACCATTGGCTATAGTTTTCCCTACGTTTACAAAGAAGTTGTTGAAGAGATTAGCAATTTCATTCTTCTCATGGTATTTTACATTATCTTGAGTGATATATCCAATTTTCTTTTTATCGGCGTTATTTGGTTTAAAACAAGAGTTAAGGAGGCGCCAAGTCTTTTTAACGTCAGTTTTGAATTGAGTAAACTTGAGGGTAAAGTAGCTCTTTTTTGATGTTCTTATCTGGTTTGTCACATAGTTTCTGAATCGGTTATATGTTTCTCTAGATATTCGCCCTTCGCAAAGGAGGGCTTGGTACGCTTGGCGTTTCTTTATATTTATCACGATGTCTTTAGTAATCCCTGGCTTTTGTTTATTTTTCGGGGTAACTGTACGAGTTACAATTGGGCAACACTGATTGTATGCGTGCATTATAGTTTCAGTCAACTTTACTACTGATTCATCAATGCTCCTTGCATTATTGTTTTGTTAGGTGATGTGCAATGGTGGCATTAAATCTTCTAGAACGGTGTGCATTTCTTCTAAATTTGATTCGTTTATTTTACGATATGAGTAAGTTTCAGCCCGTGCTTTGGTGCACGCAAGATAGACATTTTTCTTAATAAGAAAAACTGGAAAATGATCTGATAAGTCAGAAGTAATTATTCCAGCAAAAAAATCACTTGGGTCTGTCATAAAGATATTGTCAAGCAGCGTAGCACATTCTGAGGTTATTCGTGTTGGCTTTGTGATGATCGGAAGGAAAGATTTGAAATGAAATGCGTTTAAGAAATTTGAGATTGGTTCATAGCTTTCATGTTTCTGCAAATCATAGTTGAAGTCACCGCATATTATTATGTCATTGTAGAAGGACCTGTTGAACTGAGAAATAATTCGATTAAGCTCATTAAGGAAGGATATAGGACTGGCTGTAGGCGGCCTATACACCGTTCCAAGCACAATTCGTTTGCCATCTCTAGACAGTTCTACGAATAATGATTCTATATGATCCTGATTCAGTGTTGCACTTGCTATGATTCTCGAATCCATGTATTGAGAGTACAAAAAAAGTATTATTTCCATTCTATGTATTTTAGCTATTTACATATTTCCTTTCTACTCCACGAATCATGTGTTTTAAGTCACATGTATTTCCCATAATTCCACAAAATGGAATCACCGAATATTACTGTTTTAAAAATCACAAGGCTTGTACTGTCCTGCAGATTCTTGCAAAAGTTTTAGCTGTGTGGATACGTCATATTATTCCGTAGATCTTGTGCTTAATCGCATGTAATTTCGGTAATGAATAACGATTGTCATTACCGGAAGTTCTTGTAAATCTCAGGCTCTGATATAAAATAAAGGCATTAGAAAAAAAAGCTTGCTAGCTACTAAAATCTATCCTATCTCATGAGCTTGACAAAAAGAGAACAAATTCAAATAGCTCGTGTTGAATTTGTAGGAAGACTCAGTGTTTCTCCGTGATGGGAAAATTTATCTGCAGTGTAGGGAATGTCAGTATTGGAATTTTTCCTTGATGCCTCTTCGAGAGCCCTTTCATTCAGCGACCTCGATTATTGCAGATTCCTCGACGGCACACCAAAACGCCACAACACTTCCTTGGGTCTTAACCTGACCTATACATTCATCTGAATTACACAAGTCGCATATTAATTTGGCAAATCTTAGCTATACCTCATGCATCGAGTCATACAACTTAATTGCCGATATTTGACGTGAGGCATTTCTGAACTGTTTGTCTTCTCTAAACTGCAGCCACTTGCCGGCCTGTCAGTAGCTAAAACTTTTACACTGCAACTCCCCAAAAACACATCACTTACACTTTGCCAACGTCATCGCTCACCGGACTTCACCATCGTCCGCGGGACTTCGCCGGCACGGAGTGCGTGCACCTAGACAAGCTCTTCGAGATCAAGCCCATCGCCAGTCCTCCCGGGTTTTCCTTCAATAAATACCCGAGCTGAGTCCCAACGTGTCGTAATTATCCCTTTCTCGCAATTTTGAGAACCTTATCGAGTACGTTTACGTTGGTCGTTGAATACGGATACTAAAGTTTAATCCATAAACCCGCCAACGTAACATGTATGTATGGACGTCGGTATGTATGTACATGTATATGTGTACATGTACATATGCACATATGCGTGTACTAAGCTAACAACTAGCATTTAAACTAGAGATACCGGTCTTTTTTCTGTTCACTCTCAAATTTTAGCAGTACTTAAAACAAAACAAACATCGACATCTTTGGGATGCTTTATTTCCAATCGAGCCTGATACAAATGATCTTAAGCATTGGTTTTTCGAATGTCTTATAACTAACACTATATATAGGACACCATGACGGTTCCCCCGTGAAGCCGGTACCCATTTCCGACACCTGGGTCGAGTGGGGTATTGTGCTTGAGTTTTCCCTTATACCCAACGGGGAAAATCGTAGCGCCAGCGCCGGGATACGAACCCGCGACTCCAACATACAAGTCCGATCCCTTAACCACTGTGTCACCTACTTAACTCGTCATCTCTTTATTATTGTCAAGCAATTACGTAAATAGTATTAATTTGTTGTGAGATCACCCATTTATGTTTAAATAAGATGTTCATCGACTAATGACCATTATGTTTCAAATTTTTTATTATAAAAACGAAATTTGTAAATGTCGTACTTCTCACGCTTGTATTTTTTGCATGCTTGCTCGAAATGATATTTTTAACATCTGCCGAAACAAGTAATTCTGATATTATTTCCTTATGCCAATAAATTCAAAGCTTTATGTTATGTTCATGTAAACTGACAAATGTGTTTTCATCCCACAATAAAAATGCATCGTCAATGAAATTGTGTTGTCTTTTATAGTTGGAGTTACATATATCATCAAATCTAGATTAAGCAACATAAGGAATACATGTAGCATTTGCTAGAAAAGTGTAAATTTATAAAATTCCTCATTCGCACTTAAATAGCATAATTATTGACATTAAAAATTCAACTCTAAATTATTATTAATAATTTTCTACTTATAATTAGTAATCCTTGAAGTTTTTGTGTAGATGCATGAGAGATAAAATAACGATCGACATTCTCGAGTCTAAAGCTTCTCTGATTTGGCAATACTGCGCTGGACGCTTGGTTTGCCGCTCCACTCTCTCTCGTGCCTCTCTAGCGTGTGCTTACACCATCTTATCCTCGACGGCACCAAACACCACAACACACATTCCTTGGGTTTGAGCTTCACAAGTTAAATTCATGTGGCCTAATATCTCTCACTAAACCATCGAGATCCACCACTTAAAGTGCTTATTTGTGACGTGAGTCGGACTCTTAACTCGACCTTAGTTGCTTTGCATTCTCCTCGGTTTTCGAGCTGTTTTCAGCCTGATATATTATCAAAGTGTTGGCTAAGATATTAACTGCTCCAACCCTGGATTCTTGTCGTCAGCGTTTAACGATCTTAAAATCCGACATAAATTAAAGAACGATATCTCAACATCAATCACGTTTCCAAAATTGCTTCTCATTCACATGCTAAAATTAAGCAGAAATGAAGCCTATTCCTTAAAGCCAACGAATTTCTTGGGATTGTTGAATTGTCAGCAATCTGAAAGTAACCGCCACAAAAACACGCTCACTTACACCTGGCCCACGTCCTCGCTCACCGACCTCGCTTGCACGGGGTTTCCCATCTAAGAGAAGACCTTCAGAAGCCAAGCACGCCATCGCTCATCACGGTTTCTTTCAATAAAGAAATCTAAGCTGAGTTCCCATGCTTTATTATCCCTCTCTTACGATTTCGAAAAAAACTGTCGAACAAAACGATTAGGATTGGAAGTTAATTACTAGCATACCCACCAAACCTAACACTGGTGACCCCAGCTTTCGAGCTTAAAACAAAACTATTCAACTCGATAAGTGTTTGAGAAAAGCGTGAGAGAGGATAATATTGGCATATCATTGTAATGATAAGTTTCCCATTGTGTAGTATGCCTTAAGAATTTTCCATTGATGTACTGTGCTAACGTCTCTGAGCAGCTCTAAAAATTTTTTTTTCTTTCTTTCATGCTGTTTCCTGTCTTTTGTTTCATGTGCCACAGTAGGTAGAAAAAAAAATTGTTCCCTTATTTCCGTGCTTTACGCTTATTTCTGACTACCGTAAAAATTTTCGTTTCCATTATTTCTTTCTTACCGTTCAACTTTGTTTGAATGATTGAATAGGTAACTAGTATCGCAAACCTTGACACTTTAATACCAAAGTTATTAGGTGTTGAGTACTTAAATTCCGTGCCGTTATAGCTTAATTTTGCATTCAAACAAAAATTGCCCGTATGCCCGACACCGAGAATGCTGCAGATCCAGTGTGCAATAAGCCTATAACTTTGCCTCCTTTCATACCAGCAGAAAGCCAAACTTGGTTCAACCAAGTTGAATCGATTTTCCGCTACAATGATATTACCCAGCAGAGTGATATGTTCCATGCATTAATAGCCGCTGCGCCCACGCAAATGTTAAGTGACTCTAATGATCTCATCGTCAATCCGCCGGCGATAAACCCTTATGGAATCTTAAAAAGTAAAATCATGGAAAAATTACAAATGTCCGATGCGGACAAGTTTAGGTCATTGGTTGACGCCTCAGCAATTCCACCTGTCTCTGTCTCTTTCTCTCCTACTTCGTTAGTTAAGGAGCTGCGAAAACTTGCAGCCGGTGTTGCCGTAGCTGAGGGATTTCTCAGAGAAGTATTCTTAAGCAAAGTACCGTCTACGGTGCGACCTTTCCTGTCGATGGTCGGTCCGAGCGAGAGTCTCGAGACTCTTGCTCAGGCCACTGAGACAGTGATGCGCAACCTAAACATGTCACAAGCACCGCAAGTTGCTTCCTTGAACGCATCAGCTGCGAATTTTAGCCCGTCAAATACTGCTAATAATCAATCCTCAGCAACAATGAACACGATGCAACGAGAAATCGCCGAACTTAAACAAGCTGTCCAGAATTGCCAGTTAGGTCAGAGTGTAGCTCATATCCAGCAAGGCCCAAGGAATGTCTCACGTTACCATGCCTACGACTACCCCTATGACTATCATCCTTTTCCTCCTCCTCAACGTTTCGATAGAAGTAGATCTTATGATAGGTCAAATCAAAACCGCCGCTTTAGATCGCGCTCTCGCGATGCCAACAGTCTCTTATGTTGGTATCATGAGAAGTTCGGCGACCAGGCTCGCAAATGTGCCTCTAGACACTGTCCTCGATATACCGAAACGACTTCGGGAAACGCCAACAGCGACGCATAGTAGCGAGTACTGCGTTGCCTCATTCCCAGACTACTCGCCTCTTAACTATATTAGATCCCACTACCAAATATCGATTCCTCATCGACACAGGTTCAAGTGTGTCCATTATCCCAGCCCCGGCTAAAGATAAAAACAATAATAATTTAGTGGCGACACTACGCGCCGCAAATGGCACGCCGAAAGCTTGTTATGGAGAGAGAGTACTAGAGTGCAGTCTGGGATTGAGGCGAAATTTTCTCTTCACTTTCCTCATCGCGGAAGTCCAAGAGCCCAGAATTGGCGCGGATTTCCTAGCGAAGTATGGGATCGTTGTAGATGTTAAAAACCGTAGAATTAGGGACGAGGAGACACAGATCTCAATTCCCGCTTGTGGCATAACTAGAGCTAATGTCTTGCATTCCTTCTCTATTGTTTTCAAGAAAGATTGCATGTTCGAGCACGTTCTCGCAGAATACCCTGCATTAACAAACTCTAACTTAGCTTCTAAAAATATGCAGACGAGCACAAAACACTTCATTGAAACAACTGGACCGCCAGTTTACTCCAGAGCTAGACGCTTACCGCCTGATCGATTGGCTTTAGCCAAGAAAGAGTTTGCTATGATGCTAGACAGCGGCATCATCCGCAGTTCCAAAAGCCCTTGGGCTAGCCCTCTCTTGCTAGTACCCAAGGCTAACGGTGAATTCAGACCGTGCGGGGATTTCCGCAGGTTGAATGCCGTTACTCTACCTGACCGCTACCCTATTCCTTACCTACATGATTTCAGTGCAAATTTAGAGGGAGCACAAATTTTCTCAAAAATAGACCTCCAACACGCCTTCCATCAAATACCACTTGAGGAAAGCGCAATACCTACGACCGCAGTAATCACTCCGTTTGGTCTCTTTGAATTCCTCAAGATGCCGTATGGTCTGCTTAATGCTCCGCAGACTTTCCAACGCCACATGGCTGAGATCTTCTCGGATCTCACCTTTGCCTACGTGTATCTGGATGACATTTTGGTGGCATCCGCAACCCCGGAGCTACATAAAGACCATCTTAGGGTCGTGTTTGAAAGACTGTCCGACAATGGACTCCTGGTAAATCCTGCAAAATGTGAGCTCGGAAAGCCATCACTGATTTACTTAGGTCATGAAATCTCTAGCCTAGGTCTAAAACCTTTGCCTTCCGAAGTAGAAGTGATCAAAAACTTTCCTCTTCCACAGACCCAGAAGGAACTGAGAAGGTTCATAGGTTCTGTTAATTTCTATCATAGATTCATCAGAAATTGTGCGCAAACTTTAGCGCCCTTGTCAGATTTGCTGGAACCGAAAAGAAACGGAAAATCTACTGAGGTAAAATGGAAGGATGCAGAACGCAAAGCTTTTGATGTGATAAAGCACAAGGTAGCTACCGCGACTGAATTATCCTACCCTATTGCCAATGCTGACTTCAGTTTAGTGGTTGATGCCTCCAGTACTGCCGTAGGTGCTGTTTTGCAACAAAAAGTAGGTACTAATATCTCTCCTCTTGCCTTCTTTTCCAATAAGCTATCGCCCACTGAGCGTGCTTACAGCGCGTTAGTTAGGGAACTCCTTGCTATCTATCTGTCTGTGAGACACTTTCGCTATGCTCTAGAGGCAAGGGAGTTCGTGATCTACACAGACCACAAACCCTTGACCTCGGCGATCAACATGCCTTCCGAGCGACACTCGCCAAGAGAAGCTCGACATCTGTCTTTCATTAGTCAGTTTACCACTGACATCCGCTTCATTAAAGGGTTGGAGAATACAGTGGCTGACTGTCTATCTAGAATTAATTCTGTCCAAACCAGTGGTGAAATCACTTTCGGCAATAAAGCAAATGCACAGAAGGAAGATCCTGAACTCTAGGATCTTCTCAAACCTTCTAACACTACCTTTTTGAAATTAACCTTGGTTGACGGCGTGTACCGTGATGCTGAGCGACTTTCTCGTTTGTATCTTCCTGTGACTCTCCGCAGAATAGCTATTCTTCACTATCATTCTCCTTCACATCCTAGTATTAACCATACATTGCGTTTGATTTCCGATCGTTTCGTCTGGCCAGCGATGCGTAAGGAGGTCAAACAAATTGTGCAAAATTGCCATGCATGTCAGAGTAGCAAAGTTGTGAAACATAATCGTGCAGCGTTACAGAGTTGTGCATTTGCTGGACACAAATTCGACTCAGTACACCTAGATTTGGTGGGTCCGTTGCCTTTGTCGCGCGGTCATTCTTATTTGTAAACCATAATTGATAGGTTTTCCAGATCAGTTGAGGCCGTGCCTCTTCCTGATACCCAAACTGAGACTGTAGCTCGCGCTTTCATGAGTAATTGGATTTCCTTATCTGGGGTTCCCTTAAGTGTCACAAATGACCGGGGATCACAATTTACCTACAAATTCTGGAGTGAGCTTAGCACCGCTATAGGGTGTGAAAATGTCAACACCACAGCAAATCAGCCGTAGTGGAATTGACTCATTGAGAGAGTCCACAGAGATTTAAAAGCTGCATTGCGTTGCCTTAATTGCAGTCACGATTGGACTGACAGACTTCCAGTAGTATTGCTGAGTATTAGGAATTTGTATCGGCAGGATCAGCAGTGCACAGCAGCAGAAATGTTGTATGGAAAGACGCTTCGCCTTCCTGGCGACATTGTTGACTCAAAACCGTTGCCTGAATTTTCATCTGCTGACCGTTCCGCATATGTAACCTGTCTCAAAGATTGCATGCGTCAGATCAAGTATGTTGCTCCACGAATGCCGCAGACAAAAGATAAACTCGATCCTGCGCTGTAACAGTGCACACATGTGTATGTTCGCATAGACGCTATAAAGCCAACCCTCACACGCCCTTATGATGGCCCATTCAAAGTACTAAAGCGGACGCCAAAGTATTTCGTCCTTTATAGATCTGGTTCACCCGACCCTGTGAGCATAGATCGGTTAAAGGTCGCGTATACCTCCGATAATAGTGTGATTTTCACTCTTCATTTTCTCCACAGAACTTCCTTTCCACTGAGACTCGATCATATCGTCCATCTCAGTTTCCTCAGTGTCGATACCGTCGTGCGGTCGACGTGAGGGTTCGTGGAAAAGGGGCTGTCTTCTGTACAGCTACCTTTTCCGGGGCGCTAGCTTTTCTCCACAGCTGCCCTTCCTAAGGTTCGTGTGGGTACCGCCTACGCCGTAATCAGTCCGCTAGGGCAACAGAATAAATTCTGCTAGTGCCGAGCTACGGCGGTACCGTTGTGTGTGGGGGGTGAGGTTAGTGTGGGTACCACCTGCGCCGTATTCAGTCCGCTAGGGCAACAGAAGTAAATTCTGTTATGTGCCGAACTACGGTGGTACCGCTAGCCGCTAGGGTGAGGTGTGTGTGTGGGTACCACCTACGCGGTAATAAGTCCGATAGGGCAACGGAAGTAAATTCTGCTAGTGCCAAACTACGGTGGTACCGTTAGGAAGACGAGCAACTGTCTGCGCCGTATGAGACCGCTAGGGCAACAGAAGTGAATTCTGTTAGTGCCGAACTGCGACAGCGTCTTCCTATCGACAAACTGTGCGAAATAGTTCGTCCTTCCGAGGTGGCTCCTTAAACCCCTTATTAGGCGAGGTGTCGTATAAGATTAAAGCCTGTGACAACAAGGAGAAAGGAAGCTCTTTTGACCTCAGGGTGTGACTTGTTTGATGCTGAATCTCTTTGAAGTCCCTATCACATACACTGATTTATTTTAATAAAGACAGTGATTTATTTTCTATTGCAAAAATAGTGCGTACAGACGTGAGCTACTGCATAACAGGGTACAACACTCAAAATTGCATTCAAAATATCAGTCGTATTTAGCTAGATAACACAAGAAACCTTGGAATATCGACATGTAATACAAATGATATTCAAGGGCTAACTAAAGTAAATGCACAAACGCAATATCAGCGCGGGGAAATAGATAAGTCGGCGTTCAGAGAGCTGGACACATGAAGAAAATACTTAAGATTTTGGGTAACTAACACAAAAAGGCTCGGCAACCCCTGTGCGGCCTGACACTCAGTTGGCCGCATTGTTGCCTAGTCAACTTGAGTGTAATCCTTTCTTTGTGCCTGTACCTTCAAACCCTATCCCCAATCCTATCGTAGACTCTAATTCTAGCTCTCTTAGTGAAACAGCGACAAGTCTGGAGAGACCAGACGAGACCGCTGCAGTAACTCCTATACCAAGAACTCTTGCTGATCTAAATTTGCAGACCCGTCTGGTGAAGCTTCCCCGCTCAGTATCATTTTCCGACCGCCAAACCCGGCATGGTCGCGTAGTTCGAACTCCTTCCCGCTACAAATGATTGCAGCGGGTGGACCTTTCGGTCTGCGCCTTGAGGGGTAATGTAGCACTTGCTACAAAAGTGTAAAATTATAAAATTCCTCATTCGCACTTAAATAGCATAATTATTGACATTAAAAATCCTACTCTAAATTATTATTGTAATATAGCGAGTAGTGTAAATTCTAGTTAGAGAGACCAAAAGTTGGCAACGCTCGAGAGAGCAACACTCGCAAGTCAGTCTGCAAGTGGCCTCGGGTTCAATAACAAGTAAATGTTGACCGAGTGTGTATATAATTACCTACTATGGTTGGTATCTAACTTCTTAAGTTCTAAACTAATGTACTAATTCTATTCTACTTTATTCTATATCAGTGGTTCCCAACCTTTTTCAGCTTGTTACCCAATGTTGCATGCCACATTGAGCATGTTACCCCTTTCACAAAATGTTGTCAACAATAATATATCTATGGCTAAACTAAAAAATTAGAGGTAATTTCTTTTATTTATTGTATTAGTAAATTTTCCATCTCTAATGACTTACCAAAGATGTCAAGAGCATCAGTGAGATGGTTGGAGTTGCATATTTGAGGCTAGTTGAGGAATATTTGGCTTCGTGGTTGAAAGTGCCAGCCTGGCATCGTTTGCAACATTCAAGCGAGTCCTCTTTTTTTGTTTTCATCCCCAGCACAGTTGAGAACCCCTTCTCGCACATATACGTTATTGAGAATGATACCAACAACTTCAAGGCTCTCTTGGACAGAGTTGGCGAGTCTAATACTGTATATTAGTTTTTAATATTTATTGTAATTTGGTTTAGCTTTGTTACTTACTTATAATAGGTTTACTTTACAACTTAAAATACTAAGACTAAGTTAACATTAATCCTAATACCAATGCTTACTTGATTTTCAGAATTCTTAACATTTTTCTATCACCCCTCCAATACCCCCGAAAAATTGCTACATTACCCCCAGGGGGTAATTTACCCCCAGGTTGGGAACCAATGTTCTATATATTTCCGTCTATCTCCGCTCTAATCTCACTAGCCACAGTACTTCAACTTGAGTATTAAGTTAAGATATCCAAGAGTTGAGTGAACTATTTACCAAACTTGCTGTGTCATTGCATTTGTCTATTGATGTGTTATTTGTATCTATGTGGAACCTATACTGTGCTCTAGTGCAGGGTTACTAGAGCTACAACACTGGCGACGAGGATTTTTGTAGAACTATTGGGAGAGGCTAGACTAATGAAGGAACTCAGAATTATATTCAGTGACTAGAGTAATGATGCTGTAAATTTCTGTTTTTTTTAACAAGGTGTATTATTACAGTCTCTTGAATTGGCTACTCTTGCAACTAAACACCCACAGAGGTTTATTTGCCTACAACCGTCTCAGCTTTGGAATTGCGTCCGCACCTGGAATCTTTCAGCGTGCCATGGAAGGACTATTGCAGGGCCTCCCAGGAGTGTTCTGCTACCTGGATGACGTCCTGGTGAGTGCCACTAATGAGCAAGAGCACAACAAGCGTCTCTATCAAGTCTTATCTAAACTACAGGAGGCAGGGCTAAAACTGAAAATGGATAAATGCCAAATTGGAGTGCCACAGGTATCCTACCTTGGATACCAAATTGACAATGATGGATTGCACCCCACTGCAGAGAAGGTAGCAGCAATCCAGAATGCACCAGCTCCTACTAATGTGACTCAACTGAGAGCCCACCTTGGGCTGTTAAATTTCTATAGGAAATTTCTAAAATCATCTGCAACCATGCTGGAACCCCTAAATACCTTACTGAGGGATAAAACCTTTTGGAAATGGAATGCAAGTCAGGAGAGAGCATTCCAGAAATCTAAACAAGCCCTCCTGGACTCTCAGACTCTAGTCCACTTTGACCCTCAGAAACCCATAGTGGGAGTGGCTGACAGTAGTGCGTATGGTGTGGGAGCGGTGCTGTGTCACCTTATTGATGGGATTGAACGCCCCGCCAATTTTGCCTCCCGAACTCTAACAGCAACAGAACGCAACTACTCTCAAACTGAGAAAGAAGCCCTAGCTATGGTGTTCGCACTTCGAAAATCTCATTGCTACCTGTGGGGACAGGATTTCACTGTGGTTACGGACCACAAACCTTTGTTAGGACTATTTGATCCGGGTAGAAGCATTCCTCCGATAGCATCCGGGCGCATTGAAAGGTGGGCTTTACTACTGCAGTCCTACATGTTCATCCTGCGTCACCGGTCTGGCGTGCTGTTGGGCACAGCTGATGCTCTCAGTCGTCTACCTTTGACAACTCCCGAGGAAGCCACACCTATTCCTGCGGAATGGACGTCCTTAGTAAATTTCCTCGAGTCAGCTCCAGTCACCAGCACCCACATCCGCGACGGCACCCTAAGGGACCCAGTACTTTCAAAGGTATACAAATACTTATTGGAGGTAGGTTAAGTAAGACGAGACACTTGGAGTTTGTATAATCAGTACACACAGCAGGACACAGTTTACATCACGAAGGATAGCGGTGGAGTGGGCTCCAGCCATGCCTGAGAACCATGAGCTCAGTTATCAGCGCGGAGTACTGTCTAAACACATTCTAACACAAGAACACTGTAACATTATCAGTATTATACACATATACATTCAAGGTGCTACAATAAAGGTTTCAACACTCCTTCTCACATTGAATGTGTGTCAGATGAGACCATTCCTAACTTCGTTCTCAGCCTAGAGAACTTTTCTATGGGCAGGTTCTTGATAAATAGTTCGGCGAGCATTTCGTCGGTAGGGCAAAACACTACGTCTGTCTTTGTTACCTACAAGATCCCGTACATAGTGAAACTTAATATCAATGTGCTTGCTCCTCCCATGATATTTGGGATTGTTGGCAAGACAGATGGCTGACTGGTTGTCTTCGTTTATAACCATTGGTTCCACAGTACCAAATTTTAGATCACTGAGTAAGTGCTTCAACCAGACAGCCTCTTGAGCCACACCGGCAGGAGCAACGTATTCGGCTTCTGCAGTTGAGAGGGCTACACAAGTTTGTTTATTAGATCTCCACGTAATTACCGAATTACTGAGGGTGAAACAGTAACCAGAGGTAGACTTTCGGTCATTTTCATTACCAGCCCAGTCAGCATCTGAATAACCAATGCAAGTATCAGAACATTTGCTATACAAGAGACCTAGTTTGGAGGTGCCTCTCAGGTACCTGAATGGTCTCTTCATACACATCCAATGCTGTTCAAGAGGTTTGGAGCTGTATTTAGCAACATTATTCACTGCGAATGCAATGTCAGGTCGAGTTCTGGTTGACAAATACAAAAGGCTACCTACAGCACTTTGATAAGTAGCAGGGTCAAATTCGACATCATTTGGGGAGCATGTCGGATTTACATTTACATCAGCGGGAGTTGCAACAGGTTTACAATTATCAAAGCCAAATTTTGACAACAGAGCCACAGTGTAAGCAGTTTGATTTAAGAGAACATTGTTTTTAGATTGTACAACACTTACACCTAGGAAGTAACTCAGCACACCAAGGTCTTTCATTTGGAATTGGGTAGCAAGACTCATCTTTATTTGATTTATTTCGTCACCAGACTCAGAAGCAATTATTAGATCGTCTACATACATCGCCACAATACACAGTTTCTTCTCTTGAACACGAGTGTATATACAAGCATTACTCTTAGATTGTACAACACCCAATTTCTTCAAATAGCTATATCCAGTGTAGTATTCCAGCACTTAGAGGCTTGTTTTAGTCCGTAGAGCGATTTTTGTAGTGTACACGCAAGATTTTCTTTGCCTTTGATAACAAAACCGTCAGGGTGAACCAGGTACAGTTCTTCAACCAGTTATCCATTAAGAAAGGCTGTTGCAACGTCCATGTGATGGACTTGCATGTTGCATTTGGCAGCCAAAGCTAGTACTGTCCTGACAGATTCAAATCGAACCACGGGACTGAAGGTCTCGTCGTAGTCAATGCCATTTTTGTGTGAGTAGCCCTGAGCCACAAGGCCAGCTTTGTACGAGCAAATGCTTCCGTCGGGTCCGGTTTTTCTTTTAAAGATCCACTTTGATTTGATAGGTTTTTTGTCATTAGGACACTCTATAATAGACCATACTTTGTTTTGATTTATAGACTCCATCTCATTCTCCATAGCTGTTTCCCATAGTTTTGCTTCTGGTCCACTGAGTGCTTCTTGAACACAAGATGGTATATCAAGCTCATTTTTCATTAAATACACCCATTCACCAAACCTATCAGGAGCGCGTCGATACCTGGCTGATTGCAATCAGCCAGAAGAACCAGAACCAGAAGACTCTGAGGGAGGGGTGGAGCATAGACAGTCAGATGCTCCACCCCTCCCTTAGAGTCTTCTGGTTCTGGATCCTTAGGAAGAAAGTAAAATTACCATCATTTACTTCAGAAGGCTCCTTCTCAATTGGCATCTGCTGAGATTCATTGAACATAACGTCTCTACTCAAAAATATCCTTCTGCTGCTTATGACATACAGACGTTATCCCTTGGATCCACTTCCATATCCTACAAGAACACACGGTTTAGATTTTGGATCAAGTTTTTCCCTCTCATCTTTGGGGACATGTGCGTACGCACTGCAGTCAAAGGTTTTGAGGTGCTGTACATTGGGCTTGTGTCCATTAAGGGCCTGGTAAGGGGTCATATCATTCAATGCACTAGCAGGGCTCCTATTTTTGACATACACGGCAGTTGATATAGCTTCACCCCAGAATAATTTTAGTAACTTTGAACCAGACAGCATAGCTCTGAAAAAGTCAATGAGAGTTCTATTCATTCTTTCTGCAACTCCATTTTGTTCAGGTGTCTTAGGCACAGTTTTTTCATGGATAATTCCTTCCCTTTTTAGGAATTGTTCAAAGTCATTAGAGATGTATTCCCCACCGTTATCGGAGCGCAGAATTTTAATTTTGTTATCATAGTGATTTTCTACCAAGGATTTGAACTCATGAAACACTTTAAAAACATCACTCTTATGTTTGATAATGTACACCCAAGTATATCTGGAGTGGTCGTCTATGAAGGTTACAAAATACCTTCCACTCCCAAGTGATATGGGATTAAGCTGGCCACACACATCACTGTGGATAAGTTCTAAATCTAAGGGTTGGCGTTCCCTTTTGTGATTTGTTTTGGGGAACGGAAGCCTATGATTTTTACCATCACAAGAGTTTTCACAAAAAATGTTATCTCCACTCACAGAACAATCAAAACCTCTAACAAGATTCTTAGTGGCTAATTTCTTAAGATTATTGAATCCTAGATTACAAAATCGTTTATGCCACAGAATTTCATCAGAGGAAACGTTCATGCATTTAGCAGCTGAATTAAGGGTGCAATTAAGTTTATACAATTTTCCTACTTTACTGCCTAAGGCAATTAATTCATCGTTTTTATTTACAATCTTACATGAGCTTTCGTCAAAGTAAACTGAGTTTCCACTTTCTGTAATCTGAAGCACAGAAAGTAAATTGTAGACTAAGCCAGGTACATACAAGACATTCTTAACAACACAGGTATCTACTAGACCTTTAGGTAACAACACCATAACTTCAACATCACCTACACCAACACCTTGCAAGTTTCTACCATCACCAACTTCAATGTTAATTGGGCTAGATAGCTCATTCATACAAAAAAAAAAAGAAAAAAAGAAAAACAGTTTATTTCCAATAGAGATTGTACAATATTACAATCATTGGTTTTTAAATATCTTAAAATTAATATACTTAGATGATACACACACACGAGTATTGAAAAACTCGTGTCACTAGTCGAAAAGAAATGATTGAGGGCAATGAACTCCTAATCTAGCTTAATCTACATTTGATAATACATGTAATGATAATTATAAGAGATAACACAATTTCATGGACGATGCATTTTCATTGTGGGGTGAAAACACTTTTGACAGTTTACATGTACATGACATAAAACTTCGCAATTCTTGACGCCAGGAAATAATATATGAAATCGCTTGTTTCGGTCAATGTTCACAAGTGTCGTTTTAAGGAAGCATGAAAAAAATATATAAAGAAATATATATCCATATGCACACATATGTACATATACGTATGCATGTGTGTGCATATCCATACACACACTCACACACACACACACACATACACACACACACAAATACATATATACATATAAGCATGAGGACCAAGAAGATTATAAGTTTTGTATTACTGATTCAACAATTTTAACATAACGGTCATTAGTTAACAAGCATTTTATTTAAATATAAATGGATGATCGCACAACAAAAGTATAGTTTTTACATGAATGCTTCACAATACTAAAGGGATGACGAGTTAGGTAATGTTACAAGTTGAGAGTGCACAGAAAAAAGACCATAATCTCTGGTAAAATGCTAGTTGTCAGTCTAGTATACACATATGTGCACGTATACATGTAAATATATACACATACACATGCACACATATACCCACGCACATACCTACACCAAACTCGTAGGCAAACACAAATGCATTTCTATGCACCGAAGCAATACATACGCATTCTACAGAGTGTCATACGCATAGCGTGGACACGTATACACATATACACAAGTAAGCATGTGCGCAAATATCAGCGTAAACTAGTTCGTATAAACCAGAATTCCAATCGAGGGAAACGGAGAAAATATCTTTTATTATAGCATGAATTTTATAAAATTTCGTACTAAAAATAGTGGCACAAAACAGTCCACTTAAGTCGGAAACATGAAAACGATTGTGGGACGTGAATAATAAATAAAACAATAATTTCCTATAAAGGTTTCATATTAGAAAAAAAATTATATTATCTCTGAAATATGGCGCGAATTGTCGGCAGTTGATAAACAAACATAGGTATCACATTATTATAAGCATATAACTATAAGCCGAATAAGTATATTACTGCAGTATAAATATATGATCACACAACGAATTTATTTTTTTTACACGGATGCTTTACAATTTCATATTAGAAAAAAACACATTATTTTTTTTAATATTGTGCAGATATTAATATTGTACAAGAAAAATCATTCCTATTATTACACATGTGTGCTGTTGCACCGGAATCAATTACCCAACAATTATTGATATTTATCACAGACGATGCACTGATATAATTTGTTTTACCTGCTACAAAATTGTTTTGGTCTTCTGTGTGGTTCCCATCTTCTTTCTTCAACTTTTATTGATAGATTCAGCATTTAGTACGTAGGTGTCCCAATTTTCCGCATTCGTAGCACCTTGAGTTTTTCAATTTCGAGGTCACAAGGGATTTTTCACTGAAGTCTGAAGCACTTTGGTTATTCAGTTTTGCTTCTTCATTCAGAAGACGCTCTGTCACAATATCCCATGACGGTAGTTTTTCGTGAGCTTCCAGTGCAGTCACCAGTGTGGAGAAATGGTCGGGAAGTGACGACAGCAAGATTATTACACGACTTTCTTCATCAACAGCGTCATCAATCACACTCAAGGACTCAAATATTTCGACAAATGCTTTGAGATGAGTTTGTAAGTCTTGGTCTTCTTTTAGTTTCATGTTGTAGAGTCTTTTGCGTAGTCCGAACTTGTTAGACCAAGTTTTCGTTTGGAATGTATCTTCAATCTTATGCCATAGTTGCGCAGGGTCAGTAGGATCACCCAATAAATAAAGTTGACTTGTTTCGACACCAAGCACAATTGTTGCAAGTGCACTGTCACGTCTTTCTTCAAATTTTCTTCGAGCAGTCTCGTCCGTAGTCTGTGGCATGGTTTCCGTTCCTCGAACCAAGTTCCACAGTTTTTCCTTCATCAGGATCATCTTCATTTGCAGCTTCCACGTAGGATAGTTTTTATCATTAAGAGCCGTGAGGCAGTTCTTTGCACTTTCACTTACGGAGCCTGCCATGTTTCTTTCTCTTTCACCGTTTCTGTCTCACACAGCACTAACAAACCACCAACGTCTTGTGGTGGAACATCAGAGCCACACCACACTCAGACGCCAACGTTTCGCCGGCAGAAATGGTGTACGGGCAGACGTTACGCCTCACCGGAGAACTACCTGCAACGAAGAACGAAACTCTCCCAGCGGGAGAATTCCTGCAAAGGCTACAAGAAACAATGACACGATTACAGCCAGTACTCCCAAGGCAGCAGGGGCCTACAGACATCAATGTCCCAAACGCCCTGCTAACGGCAATCAACGTTTTCGTTAAACATGGAGGGGTCAGAAAATCATTGCAGAGACCATACGATGGCCCTTTTCGCGTTCTAGAAAGGACCCCGAAGTATTTAACCTTAGACATACGAGGGAAACCTACCAATATAACGATTGACAGGGTGAAAGCAGCGCACCTACCCGACAGCAGCGAAACAGAAACGGAGCATGTGGAACCAACAAGCGCAAAAGTACACGATGTCTACGAAGGAGTTCCCTTACCCCAGGCAGTGGTGGCTCCTGAACAAGGAATCATAGCTAAATACGGAAGAAGAATCAAATCTCCACTGAGATACTCGGAAACTTGAAAAAACAACGGGGGGGCACCTGTGGTGGTATGAACACACACCACCACAAGTTTAGAAGCGCCACCTCATAGCCTCAAAACGCCAGTACTAAACGACCAATAATCAGAGCTAAAGTTTGGCGCTGGGGTGGCGGACAGAGCTTTATAAGGAGTCTGCTTCGAACAGTCAGGCAACGTCGATAGTAACCTCCGTAAGTATAGCACAAGCCTAGACGGCGAAAAGTGGGCACCCCAGTCTCAGCCAATCGGAGACCTGGACGGGTAGAGTCAGCCTCCAGCGAGGCCTATATAAACAGCCGCGCAGCCAGCGGAGCCTCAACAACGCCCTCTCAGCGGGCTATTTCCCAAACAAACTGAAACACGCAATAATGATCTTTTTACCGAAGCCCTCCACCTCCCAACAAAAGGTGCAAAATTACCGCCCCATCTCCTTACTCGACACCCACGCTAAGCTCCTAGACAAGATAATAACCTACAGGCTAACAGACCATCTAACCATCAACAACATCTACAACAGCCGCCAACACGGATTTCGACACGGAAGAGGTACACACACCGCACTTGCCACGCTACATGAGACCCTCCACATTAAACAAACACAGAGAAACAAAACAGACATCATTCTATGAGATGTAAGCAAGGCCTTCGACGAAGTCTGGCACACAGGACTCAAATTCAAACTGTCGCAGCTACAAATTCACCCCCTATTCACAAAAATCCTGTATAGCTTCATCACTAACCGCACCTCAGCCATACGAATCGCAAACTACACTGGGCCACCCTTCCCAATCAAGTCAGGTGTCCCCCAGGGAGCAGTCCTCTCCCCAACACTGTTCAACTACTTCACACACGACCTTCCCCCACCAATACCCAACACTGACTACATAGCTTTTGCAGACGACATCACACAAATCATATCCGCAGAGCACTCATATAACATGGCAGCTCTTCTAACAACACGAGCCATTGCCCAAATCAACGATTACGAACGAAAATGGAAAATCCAAACTAATGCAAATAAATTCAAAATAATTGCCATCAGCCGCCGCAAACACCCAACAGTGCACATCAACAACACCCCACACCCCTACACAAACTCAGGTAAAGTTCTGGGACTCACAATCAGCACAACCGGATACGCACCCCACACCAGACAACGAGCAGCTCACTAGCACACCAAAACCTCTCACGCCTCTACCGATTCAAACATCTGAACCTAGAAGTGAAACGCCAACTATACATCGCTCTAGTAAGATCCACCCTCATCTACCCAGTCATTCCCCTACACACACTTCCACCAACATCTATCTCAACACTCCAGCGTGTACAAAACCGAGCCACGAGATACATAACAAATTCAGAATGGCAAGATTTCGCCACCTCTGCACAACTACATCGCCGAGCAAACTTGCAGCCAATTAACATTACACTCCAAAACACGCAAAAAGAATCTGGCAAAACATTCACGACATGTATCCACAACTCTACCAACAACTCACATTCCCGCAAGACACTCCACAAATACCACACAGACAATTTCAGAGCTCAAAAATGAAAACACTCGCACCCCAAGCGAGACCAAAATACACTTAACACGACTCTAACGACGGACGGACGGACAGACTCGACTGACCAGCACCGACTCAAGCGAACATCTTGTGATAAAAGAGACCTATCCAACACGGCAAGCCTAACAACCCACGTCCGGTACTAACGATGCCTACTAACTAAAGATGGATCATACAAAGCCCTGACGGGTAATTAACTTCTACCACCCCTAAACTACCTACAAAAAAATACCCTCAACACCAGCATCACATGCGCACAGCGCATCTCTATCTTTTTTCCTACCTATCCCTTTCCGTTTCACCCCTTCTCTTCCCGACACACCCTGTGTCAAACTCTCCTTCCGACTTCTCTATAAGCATCGCCAAGCGGAGCCTCAGTACACTCGCAGCGTCCCTGGTGTTTACAACAAAGTCTCGACGCTCCGCAAGCACCACCTCTGCTACCGTCACCGCCGCCTCGACTGCCAGCCGCCACTCCTCATCGCTCCCTCGACTCGAGCCAGTTCCCTGCTAGTGCCTCTGATACGCCTCGTGCGGAGACTCTCGGTCGGTAGCCGCCTCACGGGTCTGCTCTCGTCCTACGACCACGCTGTGCCTCCCCGACAACCGTCGGCCGGCCTAGACGTCCTCAGTTGCTGTACTACCCGGCTTTGATATTTCGTTGTGTGCCACTATTGTCGGCGATCTTCTCATAATACGGCATTAATTCCAGTTGTGTTTTCCTTACCCTGTCGGGTTCGTTTGCACCTCAGGCACTCGCTCCGGGCATTGATGTACAAAGTCTAAAGGTTTACAAAGTCTAATGGTTTACAAAGTCTGCCCAGAGTGTAAAGCAGCCTGAGGGAGAACACCACAGTCTGTTCTCGCTGTACCGGCTGCTTTTCGCTTCGGGACTTAGGATAACCTCACTTGATATTGCTTCATCGGAAGGTTTTCTGGGCCCATAACCTATTGGAGGTAGGTTAATTAAGTAAGACGAGACACTTGGAGTTTGTATAATCAGTACACACAGCAGGACACAGTTTACATCACGAAGGATAGCGGTGGAGTGGGCTCCAGCCAAGCCTGAGAACCATGAGCTCACAGTTCTCAGCGCGGAGTACTGTCTAAACACATTCTAACACAAGAACACTGTAACATTATCAGTATTATACACATATACATTCAAGGTGCTACAATAAAGGTTTCCACAATACTGCCAAGTAGGCTGGCCTTCGACGGTAATTGGTGACCCTGATCGCGCTCCGTATACTAGGAGGCGAGACGAATTGTCCACACAAAATGGCTGTGTGCTCTGGGGAGCAAGAATTATTGTACCCCAAGCTCTCAGACAAGCCATTGTGGACGAACTTCACTCTGGCCCTGCTGGATCATCCAGGATGAAGGAGTTAGCTCGCAGCTATGTATGGTGGCCGCTGCTGGACAAAGATCTAGAAGAAACGACTAAGTCATGCAGCGAGTGCCTGAGCACTCGAGCTGCACCAACGAAAGCTGAACTCCATCCGTGGGAATGGCCTGCGAAGCCTTGGCATCGCATACACATTGACTACGCGGGCCCAATGGATGGAAAATACTATCTAGTGATCGTGGATGCACACTCTAAGTGGGTTGAAATTTTTCCCACATCTACTACAACCTCTAGCGAAACGATCTCGTGCCTGAAACACACTTTTGCGACATTTGGATTTCCAGTAACAATTGTTTCTGACAATGCAACGTGTTTCACATCGGCTGAATTCCAAGAATTTGTGAAGGCATGTGGTATGCGACATATTACGAGCGCACCATACCACCCTTCAACTAATGGACTGGCAGAGCGCATGGTACAAACTTTCAAGAAGAATATACGAAAGTCAACGGAACCCCTACGCCTAGCACTAGACAGGTTTCTGTTCAACTATCGGCTGACACCCCGCACGACAACAGGTGTTACGCCCGCCGAACTGATGTTAGGCAGAACAGTTCGCTCTCGTCTTGATCTGCTTTGGCCGTCAGAAGCTATCGCGTCCAAAGTTGCTCAACGCCAGGACGCTCAAAAAAGATACCACCCAGGGTCTCGCGCGGTTGATATTCCGCCGGAGTCTCCTGTGATGGTCCGTTGTCGATACCGTCGTGCGGTCGACGTGAGGGTTCGTGGAAAAGGGGCTGTCTTCTGCACAGCTACCTTTTCCGGGGCGCTAGCTTTTCTTCGCAGCTGCCCTTCCTGAGGTTCGTGTGGGTACCGCCTGCGCCGTATTCAGTCCGCTAGGGCAACAGAAGTAAATTCTGTTATGTGCCGAACTACGGTGGTACCGCTAGGGTGAGGTGTGTGTGTGGGTACCACCTACGCCGTAATAAGTCCGCTAGGGAAAGAGAAGTAAATTCTGTTAGTGCCGAACTACGGTGGTACCGTTAGGAATGTGCCGTATCTAAGGGTGGGTAGTGAGTAGACGAGTAGACTTCAACGTATACTTGACGTAGAGAGATAGTAGATCCAAATGCGCTCTGCAGAGCTGAACACGGGGCATTTATACACACAAATCGCTGACTCAGCGGCGCACGGTGCCCAAGTCGCACCAGGCGTGGCACTGAACGTACGTACTAACATATGTACGAGGACAAGTGCGTGACCGTATTGGCACACACCTCCCCCACCATACCTGTTTATTTTACTCAAATTGAAATAAATCGCTCAGAAAGTAAAAATCATACTCCAACAAATGACAAAGGTAACTAAAGGCGTAAATTTCTAAGCTTGAAAATTACTAATTCGTGACAGGAATAAACACATCAATGTAATTTGATTTAGGTATGCAAAGTGAAAATGCGCAATATACCCCCACCAACAAAAAAAATAAGGTGATAGCCGCAGGTTAGGAACATATTTCGTAAACAATACTCAAAGATATTCTCTTATATAAGCAATAACCCGTATTCAAAAACAACAATAATATATTTACCGAAACAGAAAAACATCCGTAAATGAACGTAAAACGCGTCGAAGTCAAGTCGACAAGAACGCAACAGAACAGTATCAGCGTACCGCAAAAATAGTGAAGACATTCAGAAACATCGTACCAAAAAAAATCTACGGTACAAGCTACCAACATTTAACTATCTCTACTGTGGAAATACCCGTAAGGAACTCATTGAAGAAAAATAAACGTTACGACATTAACGAACAACAGCAATATCAAACGACGTAGGCATCATATTAAATCAAAAACAACAACAATTTTGTTTTTTAAAAAAATGTTCAACTTTGAATTTATTTATTTTTGTACGTCTTTTGAAAAAATCTAATATTCATTACGCATGAAGAAGGATAATTATTAAACATCGCATTTATGTACCTATTACATTTACATCAACATTCGCCATGAAAACACAATTACCGCAAACATTGTTTTCTGATGAACAGGGTAAATGCAAAACGCAGTAAAAATAGAAAACCGCATCTGTGAAAAACAAGGAAAGTACTTTTTATTTAAACATAATTAAGAAATAAAGATTTATACATGCCATGAATTTGTAGTAAGAACAATACATTCGTTAAAGTTAAGAATAGTCATGCATGAAATTAATTCCAACGCATTGTCTAAGAAATTTAGTTGATCAGAAAAATTCGCATGACATTTACTGAATTCGGAAACCAATTAATACATACTGAGTTACGTGAACATCATATTATTTGTGAACATCAATGTTAAAAATTAGAAGGAATTACCACAATTATAAGACTGGAATCAACTTAATACCTTAAAACTAATTCCTGAGGTTTATGGTAAACATAAAACTAGAATTCCGTTTTATAACGCATGAGAAAAATAGTGTCGCTTAGAAGACACGCAAAAAAATAAAGTCCACATATTTAAAAACAAAAACACATGCTTCACGGACACCTAAACTTCGCTATTTGCCTGCAGGTGACGCAGCGGTTGGTCAGCGTTGCTCGACCTGAGCTGCTGACGGCGGAGTAATGCATCTTCAGCGCGAAGGCGATCCGCCAGCAAGTTAATTTCACGACGAAGATAGAAGAAGGAAACCCCTAATCCCAAAGTTAAGGGAAAGAGAAGAAGAATACCTAAATCAGACACCCGATCGAGTAGGATGTCGACGAGCGCGTTGGCTTTCAGCCAGTCCTCCGAAACTCTACTTGATGGTTCTCTAGGGCATTCGTTAGTGCCTCCACCGATACATGTGTCATCCTATTTCCCATCGTGGACGACAGGAACGTGAGCGTGCTCGGTCTGAAATTGAAACAAACACAGAGTTCAATTAGCATGGCCTCATAAGAAAAATTTTCAATCAGTTATTATAACGTCGAATTAATCAAGGAAACCAATAGTGACAGCTGGTGGCAGCTGCAATGAGGAGAACAGAGAAAAAAAACAAACATCAAATCTGCACGCAGCAGATCCCATACGGCTGCGACAGCTGCACACCTATTTGCAAAACAAATCGGGAGCCAGCCTCCGCTCCCACAGCAATGAGGGGCCGCGTTTGTAAACACAGGATGTTATTGGACCGAGCAAGGCTCTCGGGCAGATGTAAACCCTGGAGGTAAAAGGGAATGTGTACAGACTCAATCACGCACGTAAAAACTACGGTACACCAAAAATGAAACGCAAATACATAAGGTTATATAAGGAAAGTTCCAATTAAAAATATACGTAAAATTAACATCGAAACAAGAATCACACAGTAGAATTATGTGGACATAGTAACATCGTCAGTCGTAAGTCGCATAGTTTTCATTCAACACTTTTTACGTAAAGGTAGTACATGATTTTTATTACTCCTGAATGTTTTATTGCCTATTTTGATTTCTACGTAATTTCGGTTAATTTTTGTTATAATACCTGGACCATTCCAGGCTAGATCCAGTTTGTTTTTTCGCATGTGATTGCGCAATAAGACACGGTCATTCAGTTCAAAATTTTTATTTTTGCGTCGAAGGTTGTGATACATTGTTCTTTCACTGGTGTTATTTATTATTGTAGCTCTAACGTTTTCAACGATGCGGGCAGCTTCCTGAGCTCGAAATCTTATTATATCCACGTTCGTGTCGTGACTGTAATTAGGTTCGAAAGTTACAGCGCTAAAGCTCGGACACGTATCGCGATTGAAAACAATGAATGAGGGTGTATCCCCCAATGTGGTATTTAAACTATTGTTTATCGCGTTCTCTGTGCTGTTGAGACACTGATCCCATTCCGTATGCGCTAAAGAATTAATATATAATTTTAACAAATTCGTAATTTTGCGATTATTACGTTCAACAATAGCGTTACTGTGAGGGCTCCAAGGGAGGACCTCTTTCTTCGCAATACAATGAATTTGAGAGAATTTTTTAACTGCCACAGACTTAAATTCGAGAGCTTGGTCACTTAGAAGCGTTTTAGGATAGCCAAAGGTTGAGAAACAGCTGTCCAGACAAGAGACAACTGTATCTGCTAATCGATCTGCTGTCGCGTAAAGCTTACAGTAACGCGAAAATAAATCAATCAAATTAAAATATATTTATTCTGTTGATCTGTGACAGGTAGAGGACCAAGAAAGTCCATTGATACCACTTCGAACGGTGCTTTAGCGATGGGAGCGTCTAAAATTTTATTGGGTACAGTACAGCTGGCTTTCAGAATTTTACATACCTCACACATTTGGACAAATTTACGTATGATACTCTTCTCTAATAAATGAAAATAACGCAACTTAAATTTAAACAACGTATGCGTGGCATCAGTATGATATAAAGAATGGATACTTAGCACCGCCTTGTGCATTAGCGATGTCGGTATAACCGAAGTGAGGATAGTACTTTCCCTAGAGTCTATTTGTCGTCGTCTACAAAGTATGTCGTTCAGAATTAAGTATTTTTGTAAGTCAGGGATCGTAGATTGTCTACTAGATAGTAATGCGTCCTTAACCTCAGAACAGAATGGGTCTAGTTGTTGCTCATTTCGGAATTCGTCTCAAGTCCATGATACGTCTTTTAACTGAGGTACGTAGTCAGTCAGTCGCGGTTTTTCAGTCGACTCTGGCGCCACTTGATTAGAGGGCGTCGCGTCTGTATCGTCTACGTCGGCGGTCAGTGCACCACGGCGTGTAGTTACTGCCAAGACGTCAACCTCATCGAACTCTGAGCATTCTTCAAGATCAGAAATAGTTAAATGCTCGGGTAATCTACTTAGGCAATCTGCAACTAGATTCTTTTTCCCGGGGAAATACTTTACTACGGGTTCGAAACATTGCACTGTTAGACACCATCGAGACATAGCCGAATCGTCAGGAAGCTTTTTGAAAAATAAAGGTTGGAGGGGTTTGTGGTCAGTGTAGAGATAGATCGGATATCCAAGAATGAGATATTTAAATGCTTTAAGTGCGCTCACAATCGCGTAGAATTCTTTTTTCGTCGTTGAATAGCGCTTTTGTGTTGAATTTAAACTTTTACTGTAATAAGCTATAGCCTTCATGGATTTTTTTGAATCATTATCTTGTTGCAAAAGTACTGCTCCAATGCCATAGTTTGAAGCATCTGTAAATACATGAAAAGGCTTGGAAAAATCAGGGTGCTTTAAAACGGTATCTGATGTTAAAACAGATTTAATCTTTTCAGAAGCTTTCTGACATTCAGGCGTCCAGATAAATTCAACGTTTTTTCGTAATAATTGATAGAGAGGATATGAAATTGAACCAAACATCGGGATGTGATTGCGGAAATAGTTCGCCACGCCTAGAAAACTTTGTAGTTCTTTCACATTTTTTGGAATCGGGAATTTTTGTAGTTTTTCCGATTCTTTGCATCGAATTCCGTCTGCCGATACGATGTGTCCAAGATATTCAATTGAGCTTTTTAGGAAATGGCATTTTTCAAGTTTAAGTGATAAATTTCCACTACGTAGCTTCTCAAAAACACTCTGTAAATCTTTCAGATGTTGGTTCATGGATTTGGAAAATACTAGTATATCATCAAGGAACACAAAACATAATTTGCCGATGATATTTGCAAGAACAGAAGAAATGATTCTTTGGAAAACTGATGGACTCGAGGATAACCCGAATGGCAACCTCTTGAACTGAAATTTCTCGTAACCGATACTGAACGCGGTGAATTTACGGCATTTTTCTTCCAACTCGACCTGATGAAAGGCTGAGCGGAGGTCTAAACTTGAAAAAATACTATTACCGCCTAAAGAATAAAGAACTTCGTCAATGCGTGGAATTGGGTAACATTCCTTGATAATTATTTTATTTAATTCACGAAAATCTATGACGGGTCGAATCTCGCCCGACTTCTTTTTCACAACGATTAAAGGAAAATTGTACTCGGAGCTCGATGGCTCGATAATTCCTTGATCCAACATCTGTTTATTGGCTTGCAACAATTCATTTTGATACTTATGTGGAATTCGATATGGAGGGATGTTAAGTACTGGAGCATCAGGTTTTAATTCAATAGCATGTCGCATGACATTCGTGACTGCAATATTTTCGCCTTCGAGAGTAATTACGTCTCTAAAATTGTTTAATAAATTCATCAGTAATGATTTAGCATCATCATTTTCACAATTTACATCGTCACACGTCAGAGGACGTCTCTCGTTACTACCTCCTTCTGGGACAACATCTTCGTGTGCATTAAATCCCACTACATCAACACGATTATCGTTACCACAATGCCTCGATTCTACAGATACTAAACCAACGTCTTTACCAGAGATGGCATTGAAACTTCCACCATTAACACTGTCGACTTTGGGTAGATCCGCATTATCTTGGGCATCGCACAAATTCGCATCTCGCACAGCTTCGTGCACGGTAGACATGTAAATCTCGTGTTCAATTTCCATGTCGTTAATTTCTTCAATCGTACTTAACATCGTATTGTCGCTCATATATACCACGTCCTCCGAAACGTTCAAAAGCATTACAGGGACAAACCCATTTGACTTGATATCCACAACAGATTCGGCGACATAAATACCATTCGCGAGAATTGTCTTATTCATAATATACCTTCCGGGCTTAGCCTTTTTGACATACCCATTAATAACACGTAAACAATTTCTGGGCATTTCCACTGCTCCACAATGAACAACTATTTCTCGTTTCTTACTATATTTTAAACCTCTCGCATGTTCCTTAGTTTCTCTTATTTTCTTCGCATGCTGTTTATTTTTTACATTCCCATTATTCTCTCGCCCTGTCGTTGGGCCTGGGGTACCCCTCTCTTCTGCAGTATTTATCTCTAGACCATTTTTATCGCCACTTTCCTGGCTCGCAATTTTTGATTCTCTCTGCTTCAGCAGATATTTTCTTATATTCCTCTTATTCGCAAGCATGTCAGCCATCAGACATTCTGGATTACTTACAGTGTTCAAAAATATCTCCTTCCTACTTTGCTCGTGCAATTCCTGCACATCATGAAACGGTACTTTTACGCCGTCGAGAACAATGAATCCTTCTTTGAAATTAATCACCGCATCTTGTAGAATATCCCTACCGAGGATTACATCATATTTAAATTCGGCATCTTTCAAAATCAAAGCGCTGGTATTGATTTCCTTACTATTTGGCAGCGTAATACAAAGATCGAGTTCTCCTGATACCTGGCTTTTGGAATTTACGCCCCGGATACTCAAGGCACTAGGCTTAATTCGCTCGTTTATACCTTTTAAATTCCGGTAACTCACTAAACATCTGTCGCTACCGCTATCTATGAGAGCGCTCATCAATTTGTTATCATTACGTAATATAATTGTAGGTTTCTTAGAACGCCGTAATGAAAATAAACCATCGCTTTCTTTCCTTAAACGACCTTCCTTCATTATCGTCGCTGACAAACAAACTTCTACAGGTAGTTCAGAATTTGCACCTACATCAAGTTCTTGTTCACCTAGTAATTCGAATTTATTTTTACACAAGAAAAGCGGATCCACCACAGCAGTCGACTTTATAATAGTATCTGGTCTCAACACCACATTTTTATTGACGGGGATAGTAGCTCCAACCCCGGGCACTGGCAACTCCTTCTCTACTCCAAGACACTCTGAATTATCCGATTTTTCTTTGTCTACTCTAAAAAATCTTCACCCTCGCAAGATGCAGCGTAGTACGCTTCGCCTCGCCCTCTACTACGACCACGCGATAGACATTCACGTGCAAAATGGCCCGTCTTGCCACAAGTGTAGCAAGCCTGACCTCGGAAATTTGATTTGCTTTGGCCTCTTTTACTCGTGCACATACTTTGAACATGACCTGCGGTATTGCACAGTGAACAAAACGATTTATCTTTACCACTCTGTTGTGGGTTAACTGCCTGAGCCTCGTGGCACTCCAAGGAACCTAAAGGTCGATCTCCGAAGTAAGCATGCTGTCTTCCCCTTGGAAATCTAGCAGGTCTCCAATTGCTTCTGAAAAATGGTCTCCGACCTTGAAATCGTCGGCTGGTATTTTGTGATGCATAGAAGACCTCGGGGGACGATTCTTTCTCATCCCACTCTCCCTCTTCAGGCACGACCGCAAGATAAGTCTCTCTGGTTTGGTACGGGTACTGGGTATGATTTTTGCGCGCAAGTATTTCTCTTCCCTCAGGGTTATTACGCACAGCGGAAACTAGACGAGCTAACAACTCTTCAGAGGTATTGAACGGCCTCGCGAAGATTTTTTTACAAAAGTTTTCTTCCAAAAGAGGACCTAGAATGGCGATAGCAAGACTGAAAACTACTAGGTCACCCGAGAATTTTTTCAATTCGTTTTGATTTGTACTACCAGTTACAAATGGATGTCGTTGTAATGCTACTTCATTGCTATTAAGAATATGATCACTCAAATTTCTAATTTTTGACATCGCCGTAACCAATTGAGCAGACAATCCTTCGTTTCGTAACAGCCGTAGCTGATTCAGGTCACAAGCTAAAGCATGTACAGATCGTTCACCTTTCGATACATAGATATCATCGAGAATATCGATAACCTGATCAAAAGAATAATTAATAGCAGGGTCTACTAATTTTGTGACGACGCCATTAAAGTCGCCAACGCTTTTGTGTGCGCTGCGCACAAGTAACTCTTTTTTGGCGTCATCGGAAGTGACGTCGGGCAACAAGCACATGTACGATTTAAGATTTGCCACATGCGTTCGAAAACTCTTCGTTTCACAGAAAATCGGGTCTCTGACCCTCTGACGGCCCTTAAATAGAGGTAGCTCTGCACTGGACAATATAGTACTGCCCCTTTGTAAAGTTGTTGTTACACTACCACCCGTCATCGGTCCGCTAGAGGACGTCATGGTAGTAACACTTGGCGTACTGAACGACACAGTCTGCGTACTAACAGTGGTCGTAATTACCGTCGTGGTCTGTGGTCCAGACATAATCACACTTGATGGAGTATGTGCGCACGTACCAGGTAACGTACCACTAAAAGCTGGAACAGAAACCCTTCCGCTACCAGTAATAGTACTCGTAGAACGGATAATTTCTGGTTCTGAATCTGAGTCTCCCATCAATTATCGCAACAAGAAAACAAGTCTTTCGCACAATGCTAAAAAAATGAATAATGCCACTGTTCAACGCAAGATTCCAACGCCACAAAAAAAATAAGATCTCAGAACCCCCAAAAAAAACTTTACCTCGCAAAAAAATAATCACATAACGTAACGCTAAATACACACGTTACACCAAAAAAATGGAGATAGTACACGGTTAAAGCTCCAATGAAAAATCATTGAAAATTGAAACCCCAAAAATTATTTCTGGCTACTTGCAAGCCGAACCGAACCAATTACTAACAAGGAACTCGTTACACGAATTCAAAGGTATCGATCCCAACAATTGTTCAAACAACAAAAAGCAATAAAATAAAAACTGACGACGTCACGGAAAATTATCTAACAATCCCCAATAAGAACAATATAGTTACAGAACACTCAACTGGGAATCAGCAACGCAGCCACTGCAGAGTAGTTCCTGCAGGCAGGGAGTCGCCGTTGCTGTAGGCAAGGGTGAGTTGGTAGACTGCCCAGGAACAGCAGGTGCCGTGCAGCCTGGCTCAAGGTCGTCTGCGTAGCACAGTCACAGCACAGCCAGACGTCGAGAGTGCCGGATGCCAAGGTCGTACACGCAGCGCCGACACACAGCGGAGTAGCGGTGGGAGCTCGAACACGTTCTTGGAGTGTTTACGTATGTTCACGGTTCCACACTGCGCGTAATTGCACAGCCCACTGTTTATGTACACGTATTAAGTACGGTAACCAGTTTCTTTATAAACTTTAAATAAACTCCCTTGGGTATGCAATCTATTTATCACATACACCTTACACAAATGTTCTCGAAGATGTAGTATCACAGTAAATGTTCGTAGAATTTTATGAACACAACCACTGATGCATTCAACCGATAGATGACCACGTTACTTTTTCCGATGGAAATTTACGCACAATTTTATGACGCAGTGATCTTCTTCCTGCTCCAGGTCGACACGCGCTTTGTAGGGCACCCCCACGGGTATTTGCAAATCCAATTTGTAAGAATCCACCATATCTTTTTCAGGAACACGTTTCACTATAATTCTGAATACGTTGTTATAGACTTGCGGTGCTTCTTCAATTTCTCTTCCCGTCGCCGCAGTATTCTCCATATCACAGTCGTCGATCGTTGAGCGTAGACCGCCACACGCAGCACATCCAGTAAAGTCCGTGGACACGCGATCTTCAAATCGTCGTCGATAAACCAGGCGGAAATTCCCGATATCTTCAATCACCGTACTTGCACCATCCAACTCACAGCACAAGTACCAAGTATAATTTCACGTCGTGGGAACGTACTAACTGCGCCACCAGTGTGCCGTATCTAAGGGTGGGTAGTGAGTAGACGAGTAGACTTCAACGTATACTTGACGTAGAGAGACAGTAGATCCAAATGCGCTCTGCAGAGCTGAACACGGGGCATTTATACACACAAATCGCTGACTCAGCGGCGCACGGTGCCCAAGTCGCACCAGGCGTGGCACTGAACGTACGTACTAACATATGTACGAGGACAAGTGCGTGACCGTATTGGCACAGGAAGACGAGCAACTGTCTGCGCCGTATGAGAACGCTAAGGCAACAGAAGTGAATTCTGTTAGTGCTGAACTGCGACAGCGTCTTCCTATTGACAAACTATGCGAAATAGTTCGTCCTTCCGCGGAGGCTCCTTAAACCCCTTATTGGGCGAGGTGTCGTATAAGACTAAAGCCTCTGTCAACAAGGAGAAAGAAAACTCTTTTCACCTCAGGGTGTGACTTGTTAAATGCTGAAGCTCTTTGAAGTCCCTATCACATACACTGATATATTTTAACAAAGACAGTGATTTATTCTCTATTGCAAAAATAGTGCGTACAGACGTGAGCTACTGCATAACAGGGTACAACACTCAAAATTGCATTTAAAATATTAGTCGTATTTAGCTAGATAACACAAGAAACATTGGAATATCGACATGTAATACAAATGGTATTTAAGGGCTAACTAAAGTAAATGCATAAACGCAACATCAGCGCGAGGAAATAGATAAGTTGGCGTTCAGAGAGCTGTACACATGAAGAAAATACTTAGGATTATGGGTAACTAACACAAAAAGGCTCGACAACCCCTGTGCGGCCTGACACGCCCGGGGGAGGGTGTCTCTGCTACGATAGCCGAGACAGGAAATCTGCAAGGTGGTTGTCGACTCCCGGAAGGTGTTCTGCTCGGAACCTGAAAAGGCTGAAATACAAAGCCCAGCGTTTCAATCGGGGGTTCAACTTGTCTACCTGTTGCAAATAAAGGAGCGGTCGATGGTCGGTTTGTAACACAAATTCTCGTCCATACAGGTAGACCTCAAACTTCTGTAGAGCCCAGTAGATGCTTAACGCTTCTTTTTCAATGGTAGAATAGTTTATTTCTGCTCCTCTCAGTCGACGTGAAGCATATGCTACCGGCGCGTAGTGACGGAAGTCTCGTTTGCTTGGCTGGAGGAGAGCTGCTCCAAGTCCAGTTTGGGAGGCATCTGTCCTCAGAATGAAAGGACATCTGGGGTCTGGTAACTGTAAGACCGGTCTCTTGACTAACGCTGTCTTCAAACTTTCGAACAGATCTTCTGTTGTATCGGTCCAAGGTATTTGTTCTGGGGAGTTCTTCATTAGGAAATCATGGAGTTTAGATGTCAGTTGAGAGTAGTTAGGAATGTACTGTTGGTAGTACCCAACTGTACCGAGAAAACTTCGGAGCTCCCGTTTGGTTTTTGGGAGTGGAGCCGATTTCAAGGCTTCGACTCGGTTCTCCACCAGAGGCTGGATCTGATTACTGCTCAGTTGATGACCCAAATACTGGAGGCTGTCAAATCCGAATTCGCATTTGGACGGCTTCGCCTTAAGGCCATGTCGAGAGAGAGCTTCGAACAGTTTAGCTAATGCTGTGCAATGATCTTCCCAGGTTGTCGAGGCGATTAATATGTCGGACCTCGGTGTCTTGCAGTCCTGCAGTGACTTGACGTATAAGGCGGGAAAAAGTGGCTGGAGCATTTGCTAGGCCGAAAGGCAGTACGTTGAATTCATAGAGGCCAGACCTAGTTTTGAAGGCGGTGTATTGGCGGGACTCAGGGTGTAGAGGTACTTGCCAATATCCACTGGTCAGATCCATTTTGCTGAATATTGTTTTGCCAGCTAAATTGGTGAAAATAGCAGTGGTGTCTGGTATCGGCTCGGCATCAAATACTGTCTGGCTGTTGAGGTGCCTGCAGTCCAGACAAAATCGGTGGGTTCCGTCTTTCTTCCGGACAGCAAGGAGCGGTGAATAGTAAGGTGATGTGGATGGCGTCACGATTCCCATCTTCATCCACTTCTCTAAACTTGACCGCAGTTTAGGCTCCAGCGCTAAGGGAAGTGGATACGAATGTTGAAGTCGAAAACTGGAAGGGTCCTTCAATTTTATTTCATGAACTGCCGTGCGGGTTCTTCCGGAAGTATCTGTGAAAAGATCGCGATATTCTTCAAGTAGTTCCTGGAGTTCTGAGCGTTGTGTTGTAGTCAACGTAGAGGAGATGAGACAGTCTTCAATGGTTTCTCCGACGGGTGACGGTATCTCTGGTTCTTTCCGGTCGAGTTCTTCTTCTTCGCAGGTAGGTTCTAGGGCGAGGCCAACCGCTGCAAATGCTTCCTCTACTCTCTCGTCGTCCTCCTCGCGATCTTTCTCGCTTGGTGAGGAGGAACTTTGCTGCTCCCGGTCGTGGTACTGGCGAAGGAGGTTGATGTGATAGACTTTGTTGTTTCCATCCACGTCCAATTTATAGGTATAGGTTCCCAGGCGTGATTTCACTGTATAGGGACCTTTCCAAGTCATAAGTAGCTTCTTTCGAGAATCGGGCAGAAATACCTGGACTTTATCTCCTTGCTTTAGAGTTAGCATCTTGGTACGTCTGTTGAAGAACTTGGCGCTTTTCTCTTGGCTCCTGTTTAGATTCTCGCGAACGATTTTACATGTTTCTTTCAATCGGTGCTTCATTTCCATCAAATACTGAGCAGTGCTCGTGTCGTCTTTCAAGCTACCATCGGTCCAGCATTCCTTGAGCACGGTTAAAGGTCCACGGACGCGATGGCCGTAGATGAGTTCGAAAGGAGAATACCCGGTTGAGGCCTGAGGAGCGTCTCCATAAGCAAAAAGGAGTGAAGGCAGATACAGGTCCCAATCTCGCGGCTTTTCTACGGCTAACTTCTGCAACATGACTTTGAGCGTACCATTGAAGCGTTCGACTATGCCGTTCGATTGGGCATGGTATAATGGCGTCAATCGGTGCTGGATACCGACGAGTTTCAGGAAAGCTTCGAAGGTTGCAGCTGTGAACTGAGTGCCGTTGTCGCTTGTTAGCGTGTGAGGGAAACCAACTCTGCTGCAGATTTCGAGTAGCTCCTGGGCGACTGTTTCTGCATCTATATGTCTGAGCGGGGCTGCGTCTGCGTACCGAGTTGCTTGGTCCACCACGATGAGAATGTATCGGTGGCCACGTGCTGAAGCTGGTTGTAATGGGCCTACCAAATCAACACTGAGCGCGGAGAATGGAGTGGTGATCGGTGGGGTTGAGATAGGTGCCTTTCTTGGTCGAGATAGAGCGTGCGTCTGGCAGGTATGGCAGGAGTGACAGTATTGGACCACATCTTTTGCTAGGGACGGCCAATAAAAATCGCGTTCTAGTCGAGCCTGAGTCTTCTTTTTGGGAATAATGGCCAGCAAGTGGATTGTCATGAGCCATTTCCAAGATTTGTGGGCGCACGCTTGCAGGTGCTACAAGTTGATGAGTTTCCTGACCGTCTCGTAACGTTTTCCGATGGAGAATGCCGTCATGGAGTTCAAAGGTAATGACTCTGCCATCCTTGTGCGCTTCTTCTTTGCCAGTGTCAACTTTCTTAAATAAAAGCTGCAATGTTTTGCACTCCCGCTGTAATTTCTTGAAGTCTTCTTTGTTGTGTTGCAATATATCGACAGTGCTTGGTGCGGCAGTGGGATCTTCGATCGCTTTTGCTGCTGCCCTTGTGACAACGTGAGAGACTTCTGCAGCAACTGGTTGCTCTTCATAGTCGGTCATCTGTTCTTCGAAGGAGGTGGTTCCGGGAACTCGGCCGAGAATGACATCGTGGGAGAGCTCTTCCATGGCTACGGCTGTCACCTCTCCGTGGTAATAGGGGCACACAAAAGAGACTCGGGCCAGAGGCGCTTCGACAGAGTGATTGTTGGCCAGCCGTACGGTAATTTCCTTCTTCAAAATGGCGTCAGCTGGGACGAGAGCCTTCTTGAAGTGCTCTCCGTGGCACAGCGGTTAAGGGGTCGGACTTGTATGCTGGAAGTCGCGGGTTCGTTCCCAGCGCTGGCGCAGAGATTTTCCCTATTGGGTATAAGGGAAAGCTCGAAAAGCACAATACCCCACTCAACCCAGGTGTCGGAAATGGGTACCGGCTTTACGGGGGAACCGTCATGGTGTCCTATATATAGGGTTAGTTATAAGACATTTGAAAAACCAATGCTAAGATCCTATGTATCAGGCTTGAATGGAAATAAAGCATCCCAAAGATGCCGATGTTAACCTAACCTTTGACGAAGACCGCCGTTGCTCCTCCACCGAGTAGTACTTGAACGGGTTGTTGGTTCACGGTGCCAGAGCATGATTTCAGCTGTCCCAATTCGATCAGCTTGTTCGAGGCGATGTGATTGCATGCGACTGGGGGAATATCGTCGCATTCATCTGCTTCTTCATGCATTGCTAGATTGTTTACTCGAGCGGTAGTACTGGAGATAGGTGGGCTTGCATGGGCTGCTCCATTACTGTGACCATCACCTTGCCTCCTCTGCAATTGGCGGCACTCGTCACTGGAATGCGATTGGTTGGGGCCATGAAAAGTACAGTAAAATCCATTGTAAGGTCCTCGTTGTTCGCGCTGCGGAGTGTTGACCGATCCTGAGCGGGTGGGACCACCACGTGTGTTAGAAGTTCTTGGCGGCGTTCCTCGAGAGTTGTTGCTGGAGTTGGGTGATCTTGCTGGAGTGCTCGGGGCTCGGACAGGAAATGTCACGCGTCGCTCTAGTGCTCCTGATGCTTTGAGTGCTGGAGGGCCCGCATCCGTCGATGATGTCAGTGTGCGACCCTTACAGAGCTGATGGAGCGATGTATGAGGTCTTGCTTGTAAGAAGCTATCACCTTGCTCTCCTAGGCTTGCGACTGTGTTACCACCCCTGTCACGCAACTGAGTAGCGAGGAAGGGCGGCAAGCTTGAATAAGCTCGGTCAACAATTAGGAAGTCACGAAGATTCTTGTAGTTGGCTTCAATGTTGCATCCTTTTAACCAAGCGTCAAAGGATTGTTCGAGTCGCCGTAGGTAACGTGACATATTGTCGCCTTCTTCTGGCTTCAATTCGTAGTAGTTGGCACGTAGTTTAGCGGGAGTAACTTTATGAGCATCTAGTAGGAGCAATTTAATTTCAGGAAGCTTGAAGCGATCTGCCGAGGGCAGGGTATCGATGAGTCGACGTTCCTTCGGTGTTATCAAATTATGGAGCATGACAACAGCATCGACTTCAGTAAATCCCATCGCTGTTGTGTGAGTGCAGAAGCGTTGCAAGAATTCGTCCATCCTCTCTTTCGTGGGATCGAATGGAGCCGGTGGAGGTATCTTCACTCTAGCATTTTGGGGAGCGATTTGAGCATCGAGTTGTCGGAGTCTGAGCTCGTGGTCTCGTTGTGCTGCTTCTCGTTCCGCTGCTCGTTCTTCTCGTTCCGCTGCTCGTTCTGCGGCTTCTTCCAAATGCCTCAGGCGGCTGGTAAATTCTTCCCGGTACTCCGCATCGGTGGGAGTGAGGCCGAGGGCTTCGACGTATTCTCGAGCTTGAGCGACGAGGTTCATCTTGTTTAAGTGATGCGGTGTCCGCGTAGTTGATTAGAACCCAGAAATCCCAGACAACTTTGGTAGTCGCGCAAAGCTTCTGGGTCCCTGTTCGGGCGCCAGAATATGTCGATACCGTCGTGCGGTCGACGTGAGGGTTCGTGGAAAAGGGGCTGTCTTCTGTACAACTACCTTTTCCGGGGCGCTAGCTTTTCTTCGCAGCTGCCCTTCCTGAGGTTCGTGTGGGTACCGCCTATGCCGTTATCAGTCCGCTAGGGCAACAGAAGTAAATTCTGTTAGTGCCGTACTACGGCGGTACTGTTGTGTGTGGGGGGTGAGGTTAGTGTGGGTACCACCTGCGCCGTATTCAGTCCGCTAGGGCAACAGAAGTAAATTCTGTTATGAGCCGAACTACGGTGGTTACGGGTGGTACCGTTAGGAAGACGAGCAAGTTGCAACTGTCTGCGCCGTATGAGACCGCTAGGGAAACAGAAGTGAATTCTGTTAGTGCCGAACTGCGACAGCCTCTTCCTATTGACAAACTATGCGAAATAGTTCGTCCTTCCGAGGTGGCTACTTAAACCCCTTATTAAGCGAGGTGTCGTATAAGACTAAAGCCTGTGTCAACAAGGATAAAGGAAACTCTTTTCACAGCAGGGTGTGACTTGTTTAATGCTGAATCTCTTTGAAGTCCCTATCACATACACTGATATATTTTGACAAAAACAGTGATTTATTTTCTATTGCAAAAATAGTGCGTACAGACGTGAGCTACTGCATAACAGGGTACAACACTCAAAATTGCATTTAAAATATTAGTCGTATTTAGGTAGATAACACAAGAAACATTGGAATATCGAAATGTAATACAAATGATATTTAAGGGCTAACTAAAGTAAATGCACAAACGCAACATCAGCGCGGGGAAAATAGATAAGTCGGCGTTCAGAGAGCTGGACACATGAAGAAAATACTTAAGATTATGGGTAACTAACACAAAATGGCTCGACAACCCCTGTGCGGCCTGACATCCGTCAATACACGCCGGGTTCCCCAAATTGGACCCCTGCTACCACCATTGAGAAAACAGGCCCGGTATCCAACAAGTGCCAACTGAAGGGGGGAGAGGTCGTTCGTCGACACCAGGACCAAGTTATTACCTGCTCGAACACCATCCCTGAACCCTTGGAACAACCTACGGAGGAAACAGTCGTGTTTCCACAACCTGCTCAAAATTCATACCCACCACCTCCGACCAATGAACCTGACTCCGGAACACTTGATTACCCGACTCCCACCCAGGAGGCTAGGATGCACGAGCCTCCAAGTGCTAACATCTCACGCAGGTCTACCCGGGCTCGGAAGCCTGTGGTGAGAATGGACCTTTAGGATTGACTATATTGAATAAGGGGACTGGGGATACAGGGGGAGGGTTTCTAATTAAGGAGGGAGGGGTGTAATATAGCGAGTAGTGTAAGTTCTAGTTAGAGAGACCAAAAGTTGGCAACGCTCGATAGAGCAACACTCGCAAGGCAGTCTGCAAGTGGCCTCGGGTTCAACAACAAGTAACTGTTGACCGAGTATGTATGTAAATACCTATTGTGGTTGGTGTCTAACTTCTTAAGTTCTAAACTAATGTACTAATTCTATTCTACTCTATCCTATATATTTCCGTCTATCTCCGCTCTAATCTCACTAGCCACAGTACTACAACTTGAGTATTAAGTTAAGCTACCCAAGAGGTGAGTGAACTATTTACCTAACTTGCTGTGTCATTGCATTTGTCTATGGATGTGTTATATGTGTCTATGTGGAACCTATACTGTGCTCTAGTGTAGGGTTACTAGAGCTACAACAGACAATAAAACCGTCAGGTTGAACCAGGTAAAGTTCTTCCATCAGTTCTCCATTAAGAAAGGCTGTTGCAACGTCCATGTGATGGACTTGCATGTTGCATTTGGCAGCCAAAGCTAGTACTGTCCTGACAGACTCAAATCGAACCACGGGACTGAAGGTCTCGTCGTAGTCAATGCCATATTTTTGTGAGTAGCCCTGAGCCACAAGGCGAGCTTTGTACGAGCAAATGCTCCCGTCGGGTCCGGTTTTTCTTTTAAAGATCCACTTTGATTTGATAGGTTTTTTGTCATTAGGACGCTCTACAAGAGACCATACTTTGTTTTGATTTATAGACTCCATCTCATTCTCCATAGCTGTTTCCCATAGTTTTGCTTCTGGTCCACTGAGTGCTTCTTGAACACAAGATGGTATATCAAGCTCATTTTTCATTTAATACACCCATTCACCAAACCTATCAGGAGCCCGTCGATACCTGGCTGATTGTCTAGGCTCCACTCCCTCCATCCCAGCATCTGACTGTCTATGCTCCACCCCTCCCTCAGAGTCTTCTGGTTCTGGATCCTGAGGAATAAGAGTAAAATTACCATCATTTACTTCTGAAAGCTCCTTCTCAATTGGCATCTGCTGAGATTCATTGAACATAACGTCTCTACTCAAAAAATATCCTTCCGCTGCTTATGTCATACAGACGATATCCCTTGGATCCACTTCCATATCCTACAAGAACACACGGTTCAGATTTTGGATCAAGTTTTTCCCTCTCATCTTTGGGGACATTAGCGTACGCACTGCAGCCAAAGGTTTTGAGGTGCTGTACATTGGGCTTGTGTCCATTAAGGGCCTGATAAGGGGTCACATCATTCAATGCACTAGCAGGGCTCCTATTTTTGACATACACGGCAGTTGATATAGCTTCACCTCAGAATGATTTTGGTAACTTTGAACCAGACAGCATAGCTCTGACAGAGTCAAGAAGAGTTCTATTCATTCTTTCTGCAACTCCATTTTGTTCAGGCGTCTTAGGCACAGTTTTTTCATGGATAATTCCTTCCCTTTTTAGGAATTGTTCAAAGTCATTAGAGATGTATTCCCTACCGTTATCGGAGCGCAGGATTTTAATTTTGTGATCATAGTGATTTTCTACCAAAGATTTGAACTCCTGAAACACTTTAAAAACATCACTCTTATGTTTGATAATGTACACCCAAGTATACCTGGAGTGGTCGTCTATGAAGGTTACAAAGTACCTTCTACTCCCAAGTGATATGGGATTAAGCTTGCCACACACATCACTGTGGATAAGTTCTAAGGGTTGGCGTTCCCTTTTGTGATTTGTTTTGGGGAACGGAAGCCTATGATTTTTACCATCACAACAGTTTTCACAAAAAATGTTATCTCCACTCACAGAGCAATCAAAACCTTTAACAAGATTCTTAGTGGCTAATTTCTTAAGATTATTGAATCCTAGATGACAGAATCGTTTATGCCACAGAATTTCATCAGAGGAAACGTTCATGCATTTAGCAGCTGAATTAAGGGTGCAATTAAGTTTATACAATTTTCCTACTTTACTGCCTAAGGCAATTAATTTGTTGTCTTCATTTACAACCTTACATGAGCTTTCGTCAAAGCAAACGAAGTTTCCACTTTCTGTAATCTGAGGCACAGATAGTAAATTGTAGGCTAAACCAGGTACATATAAAACATTCTTAACAACACAGGTATCTACAAGACCTTTAGGCAACAACACCATAACTTCAACATCACCTACACCAACACCTTGCAAGTTTCTACCATCACAAACTTCAATGTTAATTGGACTAGATAGCTCATTCATACAAGAAAAACTCATTCCTATTATTACACATGTGTGCTGTTGCACCGGAATCAATTACCCAACAGTTATTGATATTTATCACAGACAATGCACTGATATAATTGGTTTTACATGCTACAAAATTTTTCTGGTCTTCTGTGTGGTTCCCATCTTCGTTCTTCAAATTTTCTTGATAGATCCAGCACTTGGCGCGTAGGTGTCCCGTTTTTCCACATTCGAAACATCTTGAGTTTTTCAATTTGGAGGTCACAAGGGATTTTTCACTGAAGTCTAAAGGACTTTGGTTTTTCAGTTTTGCTTCTTCATTCAGATGACGCTCTGTCACAATGTCCCATGACGGTAGTTTTTCATGAGCTTCCAGTGCAGTCACGAGTGTGGAGAAGTGGTCGGAAGTGACGACAGCAAGATTATTACACGACTTTCTTCATCAACAGCGTCATCAATCACACTCAAGGACTCAAATATTTCGACAAATGCTTTGAGATGAGTTTGTAAGTCTTTGTCTTCTTTTAGTTTCATGTTGTAGAGTCTTTTGCGTAGTCTGAACTTGTTAGACCAAGTTTTCTTTTGGAATGTATCTTCAATTTTGTGCCACAGTTGCACAGGGTCAGTAGGATCGCCCAGTAAATACAGTTGACTCGTTTCTACAACAAGCACAATTGTTGCAAGTGCACTGTCACGTCTTTCTTCAAATTTTCTTCGAGCAGTCTCGTCCGTAGTCTGTGGCATGGTTTCCGTTCCTCGAACCAAGTTTCAGAGCTTTTCCTTCATTAAGAGCATCTTCAGTTGCAGCTTCCACGTAGGATAGCTTTTATCATTAAGAGCCGCGAGGCAGTTCTTTGCACTTTCACTTATGGAGCCTGCCATATTTCTTTCTCTTTCACCGTTTCTGTCTCACACAGCACTAACAAATCACCAACGTCTGTTCTCGCTGTCCCGGGCTGTTTTTCGCTTCGGGACTTAGGATAACCTCACTTGATATTGCTTCATCGGAATGTTTTCTGGGCCCATAACCTAATGGAATTTAGGTTAAGGAAGACGAGACACTTGGAGTTTGTATAACCAGTACACACAGCAGGACACAAGTTTACATCACGAAGGGTAGTGGTAGAGTAGCCTTCAGCCAAGCCCGAGAACCATGAGCTCAGTTCCACAAGAACATTGATATCAGTTCTCAACGCAGAGTACTGTCTAAACACATTCTAACACAAGAGCACTGCAACATTATCAGTATTATACACATAATACTGATAATGTGGAGAAAGAAAGAAAGAAAGAAAAACGGTTTATTTCCAATAGAGATGGTACAAAAGTACCATCATTGGTTTTAATAATAACTTAAAATTAATACACTTAGATGATACACACACACGAGTATTGAAAAACTCGTGTCACTAGTCAAAAGAAATGATTGAGGGCAATGAACTCCTAATTTAGCTTAGTCTACATTTGATAATACATGTAATGATAATATAATTGTAAGAGATAACACAATTTCGTGGACGATGCATTTTTATTGTGTGGTGAAAACACTTTTGACAGTTCACATGTACATGACATACAACTTCGCAATTATTGACGCCACGAAATAATATATGAAATCGCTTGTTTCGGTCAATGTTCACAAGTGTCATTTTAAGGAAGCATGAAAAAAAGAAATATATATATATATATAAATATATATCCATATACACACATATGTACACATACGTATGCATGTTTGTGTATATCCATACACACACTCACACACACACACATACACACACATACACACACGTGTTTTACGGCCATGTGTGTGCCTAGGTTACGAAAAACACCGGTTTCGTTAACATGGACACACACCTGTGTACATATAAGCAAGAGGACCGAGAAGATTATAGGTTTTGTATTTCTGATTCAACAATTTTAACATGACGGTCATTACTTAAAAGCATTTTATTTAAATATAAATGGATGATCGCACAACAAATGTATAGTTTTTACATGATTGCTTTACAATACTAAAGATATGACGAGTTAGGTAGTGTTACAAGTTGAGAGTGCACTGAAAAAAAGAGCATTATCTCTAGTAAAATGCTAGTTGGCAGTCTAGTACATGTCACATATATGCACATATACATGTAAATATTTACACATATATTTCACATGCACACATATACCCACGCACATATTTACACCTGACTCGTAAGCATATGCAAATGCATTTCTATGCATCGAGGCAATACATACGCATTCTACAGAGTGTCATACGCATAGCGTGGACACGTACACATTTACACAAGTAGGCATGTGCGCAAATATCAGCGTAAACTAGTCAGTATAAACCAGAATTCCAATCGAGGGAAACGGAGAAAATATCTTTTATTATAGCATGAATTTTATAAAATTTCGTACCAAAAATAGTGGCACAAAACAGTCTACTCAAGTCAGAAACATGAAAACGATTGTGGGACGTGAATAAGAAAGAAAACCTTAATGTCCTATAATGGTTTCATATTAGAAAAAAAAAATCACATTATCTTTGAAATATGGCGCAAATTGTCGTCAATTGATGAACAAACATAGGTATCACATTATTACAAACACATTAAAAGAGAAAAAGAACGAAGGCTATGACTAAACTGCAGCTGCAAATGCGTTGAATTTGCTTTGCATTCCTCGAAGATGCATACCTTGTAAGAATTACTATCACGGATCTCCGCAGGTATTGAGTTCCAAGTTTTAGTTCCAACGAAGAGGATACTGTGTTGCGACCGGGCCTTTGAATAACAAGGAAGCATGAATTTACTTCTATTTCGGGTTAAATGGTCGTGATGACCAGTTTTCGCAGTTAATAATTATAATTGTTTTAGGCTATTGTCGCCATCAATTGATAATGTTTTGTAAATGAAATTGAAAATGGAGATTTTGTAGAGATCCGAAAGTTTAAGTATTTGTAAATTTTTGAATGAATCATTTGTGTGAGCATTATATGCTAGATTCTTTACCGCTCTGGTGGCTCTTTTTTACAGAGTAAAAATTTTATAGGTTTTATTTTTATCAGTTCCGTGCCATGGTTCTATTCCGTATTGCAAGTATGGTGAAATTAGCGTTCGGTAGAGCATTCGTAAAGCTGTTTCAGGCAGGTCATTTTTAACTTCATTCAGGATTCCGATGGATTTTGATAATTTAGAACTAATATGAGCGATATGCTCGTTAAAGGTCAGATGTTTATCTATTATGATACCCAGAAACTTGCATGAGTTGGTTTCTTCGATTTCACCTTCGCCAATTTATATGCGTGGGAGAGATATATTTTTCTTGTATGAGAATGTAATATATTTTGTATTATCGATGTTGAGGCTTATTTTATTAGCTTTAAGCCATAATGAAACCTTATGGAGTTCATTATGTATACTCTTCGCAATCATAGCGGGATTTTGGTTCGGAAGGACGGCAGAAAGCGTGCTGTCATCGGCAAAATGTATGCAATTGAAAAATGATGTAGATTTGATAATATCATTTATAAATATCAGAAATAGGAGAGGCCCAAGGACAGATACTTGTGGAACTCCATTGCTAATTATTGGATTAGCCGGATTAGCTCCATGGCTAATTATTGGACATGGATTAGCCATGTCCACATGGCTAATCCATGTGGAACATGGCTAGTAGTAAGGGGAAAGAGCTTGCCGGCCCAATTTAGGATTTTTGGAGGATTTCAGCAATTAAAGAACGACCTTGAAAAGCCACAAAGCCTCATCCATGATTTTCGGAGGGTTACAGCCATTAAAGAACGATCTTGTGAAGCCTCATAATCCATGATTTTACGAATTAACAGGAAGAGTAAAAAATATTCTTATTTTGCACAATTATTTCAATACTTAAAATGTTACGATTAAGAAAAAATGATTTGCTACTGAAATTTCTAAAGAAGTATATAATTTCAATGAAACGTTTAGGTATCCCCTCAAAATCTTCTCGTTTTCTTCACAACTATAGAAAATTTATTAGAAGAAACTAATGTATACAAATATAGGATGGGAATCTTTCGCTGAATATTTAGGTCTAAAAGATTATCAAGGGTATAATGAGTGTATGCTTATAAGCATGTCAAATAATCTTTAAAATATAGTTATGAATTCTTATCAAGTTTCACGTTTGTGCCGTACATAATAACGCAATCTCCTTTCTGATTGTAAAACATGATACAACCTTCTTAAATACTTTCCGGTTGTAAAACATGATGCAACTTTCTTAGATACTTTCCAGCTGTAAAACATGATGCAATCTCCTTTCCGATTGTAAAACATGATGCAACCTTCTTGAAAACTTTTCGATGGTAAAACATGATGCAACCCCCTTTAAATACTTTCCGGTTGTAAAACATGAAATATTCTCAAATACTTTCCGGTTGCAAAACATGATGCAAGATTTAACACCCCCAATTGCTCGTCATGATGAAATTTTTGTGATAAGGAGCAAAAATTTCCGGGTTCACTTCAGATGCTTTCTCGCCTGAGTACTTAAAGGAGGTGCTACTACTGAACCCACACTTTTCAAATTAGTTGAACTTTTATTGTATTAAAAATGGTATATGTTAAATCATCAGATGTATATAGATTATATAACAATGAAAAAACACGACAACATAAAAACTCGAAAAAACCCACAAAGAAAGTATTGACTTCATTTGATCTTGAAAAAAATAAAATACCCTCAGATAAGTATCTTATAAAAATGAATAAACCATTCAATGTATTCTGTAATATCTGTAATGTATCTATTAAAAACTTTAACAAACATGAAAAGACACTGACACATATGAAAAACACTAATAATATTTTAATATCTAATAAATTCTTCACTCAACATAAAAACTCGAAAATACACACAAAGAAAGTATTGACTTCATTTGATCCTGAAAAAAATAAAATACCCTCAGATAAGAATCTTATAAAAATGAATAAACCATTCAATGTATTCTGTAATATCTGTAATGTATCTATTAAAAACTTTAACAAACATGAAAAGACACTGACACATATGAAAAACACTAATAATATGTTAATATCTAATAAATTCTTCACTCTACGTAAAAACAAGTTAAAAAAATATTGTGACATATGTAAAAAACACCTGACAAATATCTATAATCATAGAAAATCATTGAAACATTTCCGGAATGTTTATGGATGTAAATTTAGAAAAGTTACTAGAGCAATAAATGGAATGAGCTCACAGTATGATTACGGAGATATATCAATCAAGGATTATGAGGTATTTCTCAGAAACTTCACACCTGAAATTGAAAAAGTAATAAAAAATCAAGCATTTGACAATCTCAAGTTACAGCTTAATTTAAAAGTGCAATTTTATAAATTAAAATTAGAAAATGAAAAGCTAAGCTGCCAAGCTTGGTTCAACTCTGGCAAATTTGTGACAGCATCAAAAGGATACATAGAAATTGCAAATTTACACAAAGAGGTTGTTAATAAAATCGATGACTTCACAAGAAATTCATCTGGTTGGATAGTTGAACAATTATTAGAGTTCAGTTTGAAAATCGTTGAATGCAAACCGATTACAGGGTCAAGCTATATTAAATTACCTGAGAAGTTTCGAAATCCCAATTATAAATTAATAAATATACAAAACACTGACAACGAATGCTTCAAATGGTGTATCGCGAGATATCTCTGTCTAGATGAAAAAAACGGTCATCGAATTTCTAAAAGACTAAAAGCTGAAGCCGAAAAACTTAATTTTTCTGATATTAGGTTCCCCGTAGAACTAAAAAGTATAACCAAATTCAAAAAAAAATAATAACATTTCCGTTAACGTATATAGTTTTAATTATAATAATGAATTGTGTCCACTCAGAATATCAACATCAAAGAATAAAGATGTGGTATCATTAATATTCATTAGAGATACAAACACGACTCACTATGTTCTCATGAAATCATTAAGTCCTTTTTGTAAAACCAGTAACCATTACACAAAACATGTATGTCCGTATTGTTTATCAGTTTTTAGAAGATCAGATATTCTAGATAAACATAAAGACGATTGCTCAGTTCACACTCCAACAAAGTATGTTCTTGAGGGAGGTAAATTGAAATTTAAACATTACCAAAAAACAATTAGACATCCTTTCACAATTTATGCTGACTTTGAATCAACATTGACATAAATAGATACGTGTCAACCAAATCAAAACTCAAGTTACACCCTGAACATTCAGAAGCACAATCCTAATTCATTCTGTTGCTATACAAAATGTGAAGCAGATGAATATTCCCGCTTAGAAATATATAATGGTGAAGATGCTTCCCAAAAGTTTGTAGAATATTTAGAAAAAGAGACCAAGAGAATTTATAGTCTGTTGAAAATGAATAAGAAAATGTATTTACCATCAGATGAATTCGAAAAATATAAAGAAGCCACAAGATGCTATGTATGTGGCGGAGAATTTACGGAAGATAACTATAAAGTTAGAGACCACAATCATTTTACAGGTCATTATAGAGGTCCAGCTCATTTAAAATGTAATTTAAAAATTAGGAATCCTAATTTTATACCTGTGTTTCTACACAATCTGTCTAATTACGATGCTCATTTGTTTGTGAAAGACTTGGGAAATATATCCGGAAAGTTGAACGTTATTCCACAAACAGATGAAGAATATATTAGTTTTACACAAACCATAAAAGTAGATTATTATGTATGTAAACATACAGGAAAAATTAAAGATATCACCAGAGACTTACGGTTTTTAGACAGCTACAGGTTTTTACCTTCGTCTCTGGATAAACTATCAAAGAATTTATCTGAGCACAAAGAATTGTCGAAGTTCTTTCTCAATGAACAACAATTAGAGTTGATCATCAAAAAAGGTATTTATCCGTATGAATATGTAAATAGTTATGAAAAAATGAACGTTAATAGTTTACCAGCTAAAAGTGAATTCTACAGTAGATTAAATAATAAAAATATTTCAGAAGATGAATATCAGCATGCACTCAAAGTGTGGAGAGCTTTTAATTGTAGAACATTCAAAGATTACCATAATTTATATCTAAAAGTGGATACATTATTATTAGCAGAAGTATTTGAAGAATTTAGACTAACATGCATGGAAACTTATTCTCTAGATCCAGCACATTATTTTACGGCTCCAGGATTGTCTTTCGATGCTCTACTGAAACATACAAAAATAGAATTGGACTTGTTTGAAGATCCTGATATGCTCCTATTCATTGAAAAAGGAATAAGAGGTGGGATTTCTACAATATCAACACGATATGCAGAAGCAAACAATCCATATATTCCAGAAACATTCGATAAGGGAAAACCAAATAGTTTTATCACATACATAGATGCAAATAATCTTTACGGCTGGGCTATGTGTCGATCATTACCTACTGGTAACTTTAAATGGAAAGATCCAAAGTCGAAACTCAAAGCAGATAAAGGTTATATATTAGAAGTTGATTTAAGTTATCCAAAAGACTTACATGCTCTACATAATGATTTACCATTAGCTCCAGAAAATATCAAAGTAACCGATGTAAATAAATTAGTTCCCCATCTTGGAAAACGAGAAAAATATGTTGTACATCTTAAATCTCTAACACAATATCTAGATCTAGGATTGAAGTTGGAGAAAATTCACAGAATATTAGAGTTTGATGAAAGTCCATGGATGAAATCATATATTGATATCAACACAAAAATGCGCCAGCAAGCTAAATCTGAATTTGAAAAAGACTTCTACAAGCTGATGAACAATTCAGTATTTGGTAAAACAATGGAAAATATTAGAATTAGAGTAGATGTGTGTTTGGTAAAGTCAGAGAAAGAATTAATTAAATTAGCAAATAAACCAAACTTTACCAGTTTTAAAATATTCTCAGAAAATTTGATAGCATGTCAGATGCAAAAACAAAGATTGAAATTTGATAAACCAATCTACGTAGGGTTATCTGTATTAGATATAAGTAAAACATTAATGTATGATTTCCATTATAATCATATTAAAAAGAAATATGGTAATAAGGCAAAGTTGTTGTTTACAGATACAGATTCATTATGTTATGATATCGAAACAAAAGATTTGTACAAAGATATGGAAAGAAATAAAGACTTGTGTGATACATCAAACTATTCTAAAGAACACTTCCTATATTCAACTAAAAATATGAAAGTGATTGGGAAAATGAAAGACGAAACGTGTGGAATACCAATTGAAGAATTCGTTGGTCTCAGAGCAAAACTATATTGTTACAAGACGAAAAATTCCGTGAGTAAGAAAGCAAAAGGGGTAAGTAAGAACATAACTGAGCACAATATCACAATGGATGAATATAAAAGAGCATTAAATAATGAAACAATATACAAAACGATGTATAATATCCAAAGTGTTAACCACGAATTATATACTAAAGAAATAAATAAGGTTGCATTAAATGGTAATGATGATAAGCGACATATATTACCAGATGGTATCGACACACTAGCAATAAATCACTATAAAATATAATTATTAAATAAAGTATAAAAAATGATTATCTACAACAATAATGACTTCTATAACCAAGATTTATTATCTAATGAAAATGAACAGTATTTGAGTGATTTTAAATCAATAGTTAATGTAGAAAAAACTGGGAAGGGTATTGTAAATACATTGCTTAGAAAACTTCCATTACCTGAAATGCATTTGAAATTACCATCTAATATTCAATCTGAACAAGTCCCGAACGGTTCATTCAACAATAAACATACCTACTCATTTTGCGGTCCAGGAACTAAGGTGCAGAAGCGAATTCAAGAAGGTTATCGAGGAGTTAACTCACTCGATCAGGCTTGTAAGAATCATGACATATTTTATTCACAACATCCAAAAACGAAAGACAGAAATTATGCTGATGATATTCTAGCAAAAAGAGCCGCTGAAATTGCAACTGATCCAAATGAATCAGAATACGTTCGACAAGATGCTAAATTAGTTAACGCAATTATGGCAGGTAAGAGTTGGTCAGGAATGGGCCTCTCGTCGACAAAAAACTATCAAACACGCTCACTGATGTGAGCGATAAAATCTTGAATGACTTATATCATAATCCAAAGACTGGTTACACTGGAATGAATCAACTTGTTAAAAAATCCGGCTTATCTTCAACCCTTGTACGAAATTGGTTAGAAACTCAAAAAACTCACACTCTACATAAACCAATAAAACCTAATTTCAAAACGAGAAGACTGAAGGTATCAAAAATTGATGATCAATGGCAAGCTGATTTGGTTGACATGCAAAACTATAAAGATCAAGGAAATAACTACATTTTAACAGTAATTGACATTTTCAGTAAATATGCATGGGCGATTCCAATAAGTAAAAAGACAGGTGAAGAAATCAAAACTTCATTTCAAAAACTATTTAAAATACGAATTCCTTCTAAAGTTCAGACAGATAAAGGATTAGAGTTTACAAATAAATCCACTCAAGAACTATTCAAGAAACATAACATTCAGTGGTTTAGTTCAGAAAATGAAACCAAAGCTCAAGTTGTGGAACGCTTCAACAGGACGTTAAAAACTAAAATGTGGAAATATTTTACACACATGAAAACTAAAAAATGGGTGAATATTTTACAAGATTTAATGCAAAATTACAATAATAGCTATCATAGAACAATTAAAATGACACCTAACCAAGCATCACTGGAAAAGAACAGTAAAAAGGTTTATGATAACTTATTCCCTCCAAACGAACCAACTTTCACATCACCGAAACACAAAATTGGGGATAGAGTAAGAATAAGCAAGAAACGGAAGGACTTTCGGAAGGGTTATTTGCCAAATTTCACTAATGAGTTATTCATTGTATCCGAAATACTGTCTACTGAACCAATTACTTATAGATTAAAAGATATGGATGGTGAAGAAATAAAAGGAAGTTTTTATGAACAAGAACTATCAAAATATACTAGTGATGTTTATGCAATTGAGAAAATTCTCAAGAAGAGTAAAGGAAAACTTCTGGTCAAGTGGAAAGGTTATGATGAACCTTCATGGATCTCAGCAACTGAACTTAATGTCAGTTCAGAGTGAACTTATATTAAGTTAAAGTCTTTTTGAATTTTTCTCTTTAAAAAATGGCGTTGATTGATATCAAAACTAAATCAGATTTACTAAACTTAACAAAGAGTTTGAAAAAGCAATTCACAACTGATAAAATACTCGAACAAGATTTATACCATGATGTCAAAAAAGTTTACAAACCATTGATTGAACCTTTATCTAAAATTGTTGACGAAACTAAACAAACTAGGTTGGCACTAAAAGATATACCTCATGAAAAACTTGAATCTATCCAAGGAAAACCTGTTGAGAAACTAGCTTTGCCATCTTCTGAATCCAACACTGTAGTTGGGCCTATCGCATTGGATTTCTTGCGTTTTGCATGGAAACCTGGAAATGAGTATGACAAAGCTTATGGCATTCGTTGGGATGGAAGTAAAGTTATGCTAGGAAATAAAAAGGTAGATATTTTGGGTAATGATTTGAAAATTGGAGATAGAATATACGAAGGCACAACTGGATTATGGGAATTATTAACAAAGCAAAATCCTATTGATTTTAGGGATGAAGATAAAAATAATTATTATGAAATGTTGTATTCAACTGATGCTTATTTGAAGGAAGACGGTACCGTAAAACCAAATAGGGGTGAGAAATATTCTAAATTTATCAAACCCCTCTATCGTTTAGTTCAACGAAAAAAAGCTCAAGCTGCAGTTGAAACAATTAGATCAGCAAGTCCATCAAGTCGTGAATCAAGTCGTGAATCAAGCCCTGAACCAAGTCCTTTAGGAAACCCAAGAATAGTAGAATCCTCAATTTCGAGTCGATACAAAATTCCTTCAACAAGTCAAACACCAATTTTCGACCCGTCACTAAGGTCTACTTTTAGACCAACTCCTACTCCTACATCTTCTCCTATACCTCCTCGTCATCCTCACAGAGAGGATTCAGACGTTTCAGGATCAGGTATTATTGTATTGCCATCTAACATCAATGATCTTGTAAAAAGACACCAGTTATTGTTCGGTTCGTTTACCGCTGGAAATACAGGAGTTTTTAATGAACTGCAAATACTTACGCATGAACTTTTAAAACAAGGTCTATTAAATACTGCTGAAGTAAAGGTGTTTGATGATTTATTGTTTAAAAAATGGAATCTCAAAGCATTGTAATTAGTGAAAGAAAAAGTGACATAAGTATAAACTTTAGTCCAGCAATAGAATTGAACAAAAATAAATTTCACGAAATGGCACTGGTTGGGTTAGACATGTATCATTCTATTCCTAACATTGATGAAAATAATAATAAATTTTATTATAAATTAAATGGTGTTGAAAATGTAATTACACTTTCAACAGGATGTTATGAAATAGAAAGTATAAACGAATTCATTCAAAAAACATTGGCAGGCTTTATTGAATTCAAAGCAAATACTAATACTTTGAAATGCGTCATAGTTCTCCATTCATCTACGTTAAAAGTATTTTTCAATAAAGAAAAATCTTTTAATACAATGTTGGGATTTGGAGAAATTATCTTAGAAGGTGTTGGAGAACATGAAAGTATAAATATAGTGAACATAATGTCTGTTAACGCAATACTCGTTCATTGTAGTGCAATTAACGGCTCATACCTTAATGGTTCTTTGCATAATATTTTATATTCCTTTTTCCCAAACGTCCCACCAGGATATAAAATTGTAGAAAATCCAAATAAACCAATTTATCTACCGATATATCAACCTTTACTCTATGATTTGAGAATTTGGCTTACTGATCAAAATGGACATACTCTGAATACTAGAGGTGAAGAAGTAACTGTTCGATTACACCTAATATCTAGAAATTAAGATAACTTGATAAAATTATCTTTAAAAAATGGATTCTTTAAGATGGAATGAAAACATTAAAGTTGATGAATCAATTGAAAAAATTGAAACGCATAACTATGAACCACAAATAGGTACTGATCTGAATCGTGAACATAACGATATCAAGATCATTATCCAGAATCAAGATCAGTTCGTATTACCTAGTAAAAGTTTTATGTATATAGAAGGAGCTTTGAATAAAGAAGATGGAAGTGATTATAATTTTAAAGATGAAAAAATAACAATAATCAACAATGGATTAATGCATTTGTTTGATAGAGTTTCTTACAGAATTGGAGATGAAGAAATTGAAGGTTATAGTTACCCTGGAATTACAACAACTCTAAAAGGATTAGTTAGCTATCCCCGAAATGTTAAAGAAAACATGATATTTTTCTGGAGCGTCGATACTAAGAAGAATGAAAAATCAAACGAAGGATTTAGCGATCGAAATGACTACTTAAGTTCAGCTAATGGGAAATTCAGCGCTGCTATCCCACTTGAACATGTGTTTGGATTTTGTGAAAATTATAAGAAGGTAATTTATGGAGTGAAACATGCTCTGACTTTAAGAAGAGGTGATAATTCTAATGCTATATTCAAATCAGATGAGAAAGATGCAAACCAGCAAGATAAAGTAGTGGATGGTAAAATTACTATTACAAAATTAATTTGGAAAATGCCAGCTTACAAACTGTCTGATGAGTATAAAATAAAGCTATATCGTCAAATTAAGGATAAAATAACATTACCTATTCCATATCTGAATAGACAATTGGAACAAACAATTGTAAACTCTCAACAGAAATTCTTAGATTGGACTTTAACTCCAAATTCAGGATCTCAAAGACCTCGATACATAATTTTAGCATTCCAAACTAAGAAAGCTAATTCACAAGCTGTTAACAATGCAATTTTCGATCATTGTAACTTGACGAATGCATATGTTCAGCTGAATAATGAACGATACCCTGATCACAATTTACAGATTGATTTCGATTCTAACAATTATGCTACAGCTTATAAGATGTTAATAGATTATGTACCTAATGAAAATTGTGCTATCGAATATAGACACTTTAAATATTTGTATCCCATCTATGTGTTTGATATCAGCAGACAAAATGAACGCATCAAGGAAACTACAATTGATATTAAAATTAAAGCAGAATTTAAAACTAATATTCCTGATGATACACATGCATATGCACTGATTCTATCTGACAGAGTAATTCGATTGCAATCTGACGGTGATAAAATGAGTTTAAACTACTAAAAATTAAAATATATTCACATAATAATGTTTAAAAAATGTATTGTGTAAAGTGTAAGAAGAAAACTGATACTGATAATCCTCAATATTTAATTACAAAGAACAATAAGAAACTTGTCAAAGGTATGTGTATTATTTGTAAAAAGACAAAGACTTCTTTCGTTTCTAAAGATACTGCGACGAAAGGTGGTTTTATATTTACAATTCCAGCTTTATTAGCTGGCCTTGGGGCTGCTGGCTCTTTGGCTGGAAGTGCTGCTGCAATAGCATCCGCAGTCAATAAGAAAAAAGCTGATGATAAACTCTTGTCAGAACTAAAAGGCACAATGAAGCAATGGAAAGTAAAAAAGGTTCAGGTATACGGATAACTCCGAGAAAAAAAAAACTTGTGGAAAGGGTCTCTACTTGAAACCACAAAAGAAGTAATACCTAACCAACCATTATCTAAACATGATTTGGAATACTACATAAATATATTGAAAATTCCGAATTTTCGAGGTATTTACATGAGAGATACTTTACCTAAACACCCTCTAGAAACGGAATGCGGAATCCTAAACTTAGACACTGAAAAAGGATTAAGAACGCATTGGACTTGTTGGTATAAGAAAGATAACATATGTTATTACTTTGACAGTTATGTATTGATTTATCTAATTGAATTTAAAGACTACTTAACAGATTGTGTTGATATAATTTTCTCTACTTACAAAATCCAGAAAATAGGTGATGTAATTTGTGGACATTTATGTCTAGAAATGCTGAAGCGTTTAGAAAATGAAAGCTTTCATGCAATTCTTTTAGATCTATATAAAACCTAAACTAGTTTGTAGAAAATAAACTACAGTTAATTTTTTTTCTTTAAAAAATGTTTTGTGGAAATATTTATGCAGCAAAGTTGGTCTTTTTACCTTCCTGTAAAGAAAATCATGAACATGAAAATAGTGAAAATAATTCTGAAGGACTTTTGCAGAATGTAGAGCAAATAAAAAGTTTACTTGAAGATTCTAATATAGAGTCATTGAAAGACACAATTGAAGCTCTCAAAAATGAAAGATCTGAATTGGAATCAATTATAAACGAGTATGATGAGAAATATGCAACTCTGAAAACAGATATACAAGTGAAATTTTCTGATGTAGACTCAATCATTAAATTCTTAGAGACGTTAATTTATGATTTATCTGAAAAGTTCGTTGCTCTCGAACCAAAAATTGTTTCAAATGATGAACGACTATCAAGCATAGACTCAACATTGATGAAGAAAATTGATGAAATTGATGCTAAATTTGAAAACATTGATTCAAACATAATCAACCTAACAGACGTAAAAATTCCAGAGATTGAGGACAAATTGAAGAGTCTAGAGTCAGGTATTGAAACTAGAATCGATGAAAAGCTCTTAGTTAAAGAGTCGGCATTAACCGATCAGATTAAAGGAATTGAAGCTAAATTTGAGCTTGTGGACTCTAAGATAACCAATTTGATTGATGTTAAAATTCCTGAGATTCAAGAGAATTTCAAGAATCAAGAGTCAGTTATAGAAAATCAAATGGATGAAAAACTGAAGACTTTAGAAACTAAAATTAATGATCAAATTGATTCAAAGAACTTATTAATAAGTAATAAAGTTGAAGAACAAGAAATTAGTATAATTAATGTTGTGAATGAAAAAGAAATGAGCTTGCAGACATCACTTAATGATCAAATTGAAGAAAAGCTGAAGAGTTTAGAATCAACACTGAAAAATACTGTTGAAGAAAAAAGTAAAAGCTTAGAGGCACATCTAACTGAATTAAGTGATAGAAACCTTTTTGTTATGGAAAGAACTGTAGCATTAGCACCTTCGTTTGTTGAAGTTGACAATAAGCTGAAAAATTTAGAGTCAACCATAACCTCATCCAGCGAAGAAAAATTCAATGGTCTTAACAAAATTATAATGGAATTACGAGCAGAGTCAGTCCCATTAAGAAAAATAGAAGAACTAGCTAAGAACTTGAGTGATGTAGAAAGTCTTTTCCAGGAGTTTTCAAGAGACATTATTTCAAATCAGAATGAAATCAGTCAGTTCAAATTAATGCTTCAGAATGAAACTGATAAAAATGTAAAATTAAACCAGGAAGTGGAAAGTTTGAGTGACCGAGTAAATAATTTGATATCTATGAGAGTTAGACAAAATTTAGAGAATTGGAAATTCTATGTATAAAAAATGATAGGCGTAAATATTTTTGGACAACAAGGAAAAAAATCATTTTTATCTTCACAACCAGGACCTCCTGGAATAGGTTTTAAATATCTTGATGAAGATCAAAATTTCGATTTAAATAATAGAAGACTTGCAAATATTTCTTTTCCAATCGAAGAATTTGACGCTACGAACAAAAAATACGTTGACGAAGTTTTGGAAAATTTGAGGCTTCATCTCAGAAAATATATAGAGGTAAGAGAAAATCTTATCAATGAAAATTATCAGTTCAGAAGTGATTCTATCCAAGCATCTATAGATGAGAATACTACAAGTTTTCAAGAAAAACTCAGGGAAATTTTAACAAATCTCGATGAACATAGTAGAATATCTGAGGAAAAAATAGAGGTGATTCGAACAGGTACTTTAGAACATACAGACTTTTTGAAAAATGAGATAAAGAGGTTGAAAGAAGAGGTAATAAAAAGTGTGAAATTAGACTTCGCAAATCTCGAGAGAGTATTCAACGACATGAGTTCATACATTGAAACTTTTAGAAATAATCTTCATGAACAGGATAGAGAAACAATCATAAATACAAATGAAATAGAAAAATTGAAACAGTCATCGCAAAAACTGGAGGATGACAGTGCTGATATTAAAAACAGATTAATATCGTTAGAGAATACTTTGAGACGAGAAACCGTTGAACCGTTGAACTAAAAAAACATGTTTTTTAATAGATGAACTTAACAAGAAAGAAAAACACATTGAAGAATTAAACTTAATAAAATGGAAGATTTTATTACAGATATTCAAAGAGAAGTTGTTCTCAATACTGCAAAAATATATCAATTGCAATTAGATGTTGATCAAATTCAAAATGATGTCGAATTAAATAGGGAAGTTATAACTCAATTAGAGTCAGATATCATTCATCTTGAAACATTAATCAGTAACGATTCTTATGACACCAAAGGTAGCTTTTTCTCTCGTAATTGCCCAACGAGACAACCAATAAGAAAGAAAAATACATTGAAGAATTGAACTTAATGAAGTAGCGAATTTAAAAAAACAATGTTTACAATTGCTACAAACAGAAAATAAATATTGTAAAATGAGTTGTAGTTTATTAGTTATATAAAATGGTGTATATGTGGAAAGACAGTAAAAGAAATAATCAAAAGAATCATTTTATTTTTCCTTCACCTTCTTTACGGTGTGTTATAGTCGGTAGATCGAATTGTGGTAAAACCTGTTTATTGATCAGACTTCTTCTTGAGGAATATATCGATTTTACCAACCTGTTTCTTTATAGTAAATCGACAAAACAAGCAGAATATAAACTACTTAAAAATGCTTTTTCAAAAGGTTATAAACAGTCTGAAATAATTGAGCTTTTTAAAATCGGTAGTGGAAATATTGATACATTTCTCGAAGGCTTAGCTGTAAAACGCAGCGCAAAGGTAATCGTTAAATATTTTGAAGATATCACTTCTATTCCTGATCCTAGTGAAGTGGATGCTAAGAAAAAAAATTTGTTTATATTCGATGACATCGCAACTGAAAAGAATCAGACACCAGCTGATAATTTTTACACCCGAGGGAGGCATAATAATTGCAGCTCGATTTACTTGATTCAAAATTATTATTTATTACCTCGTCAGTCGATACGGACAAATGCAAACCTATTGATTCTATTTGAATTACCAACTAACGATTTAAGAAATATTCATATGGACATTGTCTCAGGAGACATGTCCTTAGAAAAATTTATTGAATTTTGCAGTGATACTTTCAAAATTCCTTTTAGCTACATAATGATAAACAAAGACGTTCACCCAATAAAGCCATGTCCACATGGCTAATCCATGTGGAACATGGCTAATTAATTAACAGAGTTCCCCGAAACTAATCAACGCCTACGTGAAAGACTGGAAGCACGCCATCTTGTTTGCATTTGGCGCATCAAAATGAATTGTTATGAACAGCTTTTCAACTGCGAATGTTTTGTATTTAAGTCTAATATTATGATTAATATCTAACATAGTTTCAGCTGCCGGCTTCAACGGAAGTTATACCATTGTTAGGACAAGGAGTGAATTTTGAAATTATTTCCACATTTTCATTTTTTATACATCCTAGTCCGACGACTGTCATCAAGAAGGCTCTAAAATATTTTAAAATGTGATACAGAACTTTTTCATCCAGTATGCCAACATAAAAATTTCTACACGTTTCGACATGATCATCACAACTGATGAACATCAGGGATAAATTGAACAGCAATAAAATACAGAATCGTATATAATCGATCATGCTGAATGCAAGCACAATATTATTCCACCCTTTAATTTGCTGCGTTTCATTCACACCGCTATTAGACTCGAACAGACAGAATGTGTAAAATCCATGCGATGTATAGAGGTTTTCCGATCAACATTAGTGCGAGCTAATAGTCAAAATTTGCAGTAAAAACTAACAGACAGCAGCTTTATCTCTCCCGAGAGCATACAGTGGAACGGATCGTGTTCTAGCAGCCTTTTTACAAATCCAGCCAAAAATACAATTAGGCATAAAGTGAACATGTGAATAATAAAGTGAATCAAAGCGGTAAAGGAAACTCAAAGTTGCACGTGGCAGATTCAAACCGACTTCATAGTGAGTGACGGCGTCCGACTCCCACAAGTTGACGGCCTGCATAAAAGTTACGATTTTGAAAATGACGCAAGCACAAATCGAACCTTCGCTGGTAGCAACACTTCCGAAAGCCATCATAGCTCTGAGGCCCGTTCCTTTGAGTGAAGCAAAGCATATTGGACTTGGTACGTGCATGAGTGTTGTAGTTCTTCGTCTCTCGCCGATTGGAGTAAGATACAGTAATGGCTACGGGTGTGAAATGTAACGCGGGTCAACTTAAGTTTTTGGAGGCGCGCGAGTCGGAGAGGCTAATCGATGAATTTCTGTAGTTCCCAGAAAACCGTTAGGGTCTTTTGTACAATAGGGAAAAGAGAATGTTTTACTCTTTTATTTGAGAGTAGTTTGAAGTCGATGGGTGCATCCTTCCATATGTTAACAGCGGGTCAACTTGAGTTTTTTGACGGCGCACTAGTCGGAGAGGCCTAATGATAAATTATTGTAGTTCCCAGAAACCCGTTAGGGTCGTGTGTACAATATGGAAAAGAGAATGTCTCACTCTTTCCTTTGAGAGTAATTTGAAATCGATGGGTGCATTTTTTCAAAAGTTAACAGCGGACCAACTTGAGTTTTTTGACGGTGCATGAGTCAGAGAGGCTTGATGATAAATTATTGTAGTTCCCAGAAAACCATTATGGTCGTGTGTACAATATGTGTAGCAAAGCACAATGGACTTGGTACGTGCATGAATGTTGTAGTTCTTCGTCTCTCGCCGATTGGAGGAAGATGCAGTAATGGCTACGGGTGTGAAATGTAAAGCGGACCAACTTGAGTTTTTTGAGGGCGCATGAGTCAGAGAGGCTTAATGATAAATTATTGTAGTTCCCAGAAAACCATTATGGTCGTGTGTACAATATGGAGAGAGAGGATGTTCAACTCTTTCATTTTGGAGTAATTTGAAGTCGATGGGTACCGCTACGAATAAAAAAATAAATAATTAACTTTAGAGGGCGTGAAGTAGCTTGATCTGCACTGTAGATTTTGAACAAGTTATTCTCTCGTTCATCAGCACCGACTTACAAAAGTGTGTTTAATTAAGAACGCGTGGTATATCGTACTGCGCACGAGTGAGAGCTTGCAACAAAGGTTCATAAAAAAGTTGAAATACACTGCAGCGCACAAAGACACTTGGCAGGAACGAGTGTACCTGATTCAGAGTTAACTGTCTATAAAAAGAGAGTAGTGGTAGTGACTTCAGCCGGAGCTACTTTCACTGCTGTGAGACTGGAAATAAAATGAACTTCGTGAGTACGCATCTTCAAGGAACGCAAAGCAAATTCAACGCATTTGCAGCTGCAGTTTAGTCATAGCCTTCGTTCTTTTTCTCTTTTGTCAGAAACAGAAAGGTAAAATTACCGAGGAGCTAAAAAGCATGGATTGAACTTTATTTATAAAACTCAAATTTTAACAAACTGGCTGTTCATGCAGATGTACGGCCGTAAATTAATCCCAAATTTCCAATGTAGAATGTTGGATAAAAGTATTTTGTCATTACCAAACAAGTGAAATATATATTTTTTAATTCTCTCAAATTTCGTTCATCGATGAGAAACAGGTAAAAATCTAATTTTGTCTGAAGTAAGAACTCTATTCACACACTGGGTAAAATGCTACAAGAGAATCACGTAGCATTGAAGTTTTGTTGGTAATGTCGAGCCATAAATTCATTGAATCATAAAAAATTATACAAATGAAGTGAAAGTTTTCCAGATTTAATCACACGTGTCGAGAAACACTTAATTTTTGGAAATTTTTTGTGTCCTTTTTTTGTGTTAACTGATTTGTGGTTTTGTGTCGAGAAACACTTAATTTTGGGAAATTTTAACTGATTTGTGTCCTTTTTTTGTGTTAACTGATTTGTGCTCTTGTGTTTTGTACATTTTTTTAGGATATTGTAGTACTTGCGTATTCCAACAGCACGAGCGGATCGCTTAACATGTGTGCCTGGTGGCTTGTGTTCACATGTGTGGAGTTGTGTGCTACGTGTTGTGTTGGTGTTGTGCTTGGAAGGAATTTATGTGTAAGCCTTTCCTGGACAAGAAAGTCTGTTTCCTTAAACCACATTCGACTGGGAGAACTAATGGTCACACAAAGAGGTCCTGTGTTGAAGATGTGAGAAAGATGAACTTGTTATGATTAGTTAAGACCTTTTGGAGAGGCATGGGCGCCCAAAAGTCAAACCACAAGGGTGACAAGGATTTATAGAGCACTCAAGCTTGAGGGTTGGGGACGAGCGACACTCGAAGCGGCAAGATTGTTGACACAGCAACTACACCGTTGTAATCCCTGTAATCTTCTCTTTGGGGACGCTAGACTTCCCCTCAAAGCTTCTTCTAAAAATGATAGTGAGAATATTTTCGTGTATGACTCGATGTCAAAGCGTCCCTCGAAACGCGAAGAATGCGTTCGGAAGAAAAATATCCTTCCAAAGTCTCCTGCATGTGACAATGACGCTGAAGATATATACTTCTTGTACATAAAAATCCTGATTGTAATCTCGTATAGAAATGACTCTCTAAATGACTTTCCAGAATAACGATTCTTTATATATACTTCTTGTACATAAAAATCCTAATTGAAAATAGAAATGACTCTCTAAATGACTTTCCAGAATAATGATTCTTTTTCTGAAGTTCCTCAAAAATCATATTGGAAATGCTTTGGAAGAAATACATTCGTCGAAAATTGTAAAAAAATTATATCAACACGAAGTTGACGATGCCTGCAGCATGGAAAAAACACGAAAAGCTCATTTTAAAATTTCAGAAGATCATTTCATTTAGGCTCGGCCATCACATTTCCAAGGGGAACTCTCAAAAGAGACCTCATGCATGATGGATGCAGAAGCTGTGATGATATTGAAAGGAACAATAAGCAGGTGCTGTGTTATGACAGGATGGCTGAATAACTTCAATCTCAGTTAAACATTGGGAGCACATTAAGTTTTCGACTGCGCGCGAGTCGGAGAGGCTTATCGATGAATTTCTGTAGTTCCCAAAAGACCGTTAGGGTCGTGTGTACAATATGGGAAAGAGAATGTTTTACTCTTTCATTTGAGAGTAATTTGAAGTTGATGGGTTCATCCTTTCATAAGTTAACACCGGGTCAACTTGAGATTTTTGACGGCGCGCGAGTCGGAGAGGCTTATTGATAAATTTCTGTAGTTCCCAGAAAAGCGTTAGGGTCGTGTGTACAATATGGAAAAGAGAATGTTTTACTCTTTCATTTGAGAGTAATTTGAAGTCGATGGGTGCATCCTTTCATAAGTGAACACCGGGTCAACTTGAGTTTTTTGACGGCGCGCGAGTCGGAGAGGCTTATTGATGAATTTTTGTAGTTCCCAGAAAAGCGTTAGGGTCATTTGTACAACATGGAAAGAGAAATGTTTCACTCTTTCTTTTGAGAGTAATTTGAAGTCGATGGGTGCATTCTTTCGAACGGTAATAGTAGGTCAACTTAATTAACACATTCCCTGCGAAGGGACCCACCAGTGGTCCCTTAAGTGGTTTTCAAAGTGCTGCTGACCCACCTGCAGTCACTAACTCATTGATTATAAATACTTAATGAAAGGTAAACATAAGCCCAATCCAGTTTATGTTTGCTATTTTCCAAGTAGATTACTATTGAATCAAAATTGGAATTGAATATTGAACTTAAGTTTTAACCCATCGCAGTTAACGTGTTAATTTTTCAGAGTCGCGCGAGTCGGAGAGGCTTATTGATGAATTTCTGTAGTTCCCAGAAAAGCGTTAGGGTCATTTGTACAACATGGAAAGAGAAATGTTTCACTATTTCATTTGGGAGTAATTTGAAGTCGATGGGTGCATCCTTTCAAAGGTTAGAAGTGGGTCAACTTGAGTTTTTTGCCGGCGCAGGATTCGGAGAGGCTTAATGATGAATAATATGTTCCGGCCCTTTTCAGTATCAGGCCGTAACCAAACGCGAATGAGGTTCGGGAGTGAATCAGATGCAGTAACGTGGTTATCCTTTATTGTTACTTCAGAGTTGACACAGGCTTCGTAATTGGTAGAGAATCCTTAGTTCGGAAGGTAATCTCGTTACTTCTATAGCGCATCTGTGATCTCTACAGATGCTTTCTCGATGGTCGCGCTTCTGCTACTGAACAGCGACGCTTCTGTTTGTAAGTGCGACCTCTACGGCAAGCCACCTCTAATGAACGTCGATGTCTCTTGCCGAGTCTATTTATATGCTCGGTGGGCGCACATAATGCTCCCCCCATACTAAAATTCTTTATGACAATAAAAATTTTAAACGTTATTCAAGTAACTTTGATTTTCCCTTGACTATCAATTAATCTTACCATCCGTCAAGTCAAATCGAACAGATCAGAACGTATGACAAAATTTCATCCGAATTGTGAACGGAGGTAGGCAGGTATGGCCTTTGCTGTCATCATAAACAAATTTCAACGGTAATCCTACATCTTGTTAAACATCATTTTTAGTGTCAATATTATATTTTAGTGTCAATTCAATACTAGATTTATTACCCAAAATCAACCAAATAATCACTCTACGCACTTAGCTCAAACAATTCGTTCATTCATTACCAAGTTATTTATCAATTGATTCTTAGAACTCTTGGATACTCCAGATATTTTGGATACAAAGGATACACCACACAATTTTATTAACATATCAAAATATCAAAATCAAACATCAAAACGCGTACTTAATAAATCCTTTCCATAAGGTACACTTTCTTGAACAAACTGGACACCTATCGTCAAATCGAGAACAAAATTTTTATTTTGGATTAACATATTAACATATTTCGAGAACAGAATTTTCAATGCAATGCGAATTCAATGCAATTCAATGCGCAAAACAGTACATTACATTACCACAATTGGCAAGGTAAAAGTAGAATAGGATGCAAATCGTCCTACGATTTAAATTACCATATTCCAATTCAACTAAACGTGCAATTTGGTTTTTTTTTTTGCAATATAATACTTCGTCACAATATTTCACGTGAATACATGAATAAAATAATCTATAAAATAGAATACATAATCCGTATATAATAGAGATTTTTTCCGTATAAAATAGAATTAATCTAAGACAATGGAAGGTTACTACTCCGTTGCAGATTGGATAATCTGAACATGATACTACTCTGATCTATGGTATTCAGATTTAGAATGTGGGAGTCTAGCGTTGTAACGTTACGCGCTAACTTGAGGTGTTAGTGCAACTACTTGCCTAGGGCTATTACTGATCTCCTTCCAAGCAGATCGACGCAAAGCTACGTCCTCTCCGCTTAGTCTTCCCACGACTTTGTTGAGATCTCGTTTAATATAAATAACCATTACGGTAATTATAATTGTGATTACTGTGTAAAGGAGCAACATTATGTCACTCAATCGATCAGGGATGAGGTCGACTGTCGTCTCCTCTGTGTGGCGGATTAGTTCATCCGATATTTGACCATTATTAGCCTTAATGGCAGTTAAAATGGTGTCAACATTAAGGTTGGACACCTTATTGCCCATCTTAGCAGGCCACAAAGCGATTAACAGCGCGGGGATTAAAATTGTGATAAATAAATTATAAATTTATAAATCAACAGTATTGTTGGTTAATGTGTACAGTTGAGCACGCCCCCTTATCCCTGCGCACCACGTTGATGTAGAAAAGTAATTCTTAACCGGATGTTCGCTGGGAATGCAGCGATTCTGATTATGAACACGAGTTCGACGTGTTCTCCGGATTCATACACTTGAATTCGAGTACGCAACGGGGAATCGAGGTTCAGGAACAATCTAAATGTGCAATAAGCTTCTTGTAATACTTCTTTCGGTACACGGATTCCGAAAACTATCGTTGTTTCCTGCGGCCGCCAGAGTTGACCGTGTCCCCCGCTACACATCGGTTTAAGGGTTTATGAGTGAATTATTACTGGAATTGAACAAGTGTATCTTGTGAGTCGGAATGTGCAATGTTCTTGAATCGTTCCGGAGTCGTCCAAGGAATCTGAAAGGATACGACACAAGAAATTAGCATGGCCACAAGTTTAAGTAAGCAATTGTCGTTTCACAATAAGGCAACGCTTCATTCTCATTAAGACACATTCATTTCAACTACACTGCCTAGCATTGTTGCCAAACAATTTGCGGCAGAAGCGCAGATCTCGCGGCTTCGCGCTCGCACTCTCGTGTTGACATTTCCAAGATTGCATCTCAGTTTATCAACTCTAGCTGACGGCTTGACGAACACAGCTTTTGATGTCGCAACAACAGTATGACAACATCATAAGCTCAACATCTCCACACAAGGTGTTTGCGCAACACAATATTTCCTAACGCAAGACATACATAAAGTCTTAAGAAAGGAACTCATAGAATGCTCTTACAAGCTAAAAACTCAGAGAACTCACTTACAAGCTAAATACCATTAAAATACATATATGGAATGGCAATTTCGGAATATTAGTAATGAACAGTTCCAAACTTGGTTGACAATTTTACCTTCTTAACTTATCTAAAGGCAGTACATGGTTTAAGTTCGTTCGGATAATCTTGTTACCGATCTTAATATCTGCGTAATTTTTACCTAGCTTTTCAACGATACCTGGTCCTAAGAAATTTAGCTGTAACTTGTGTTTTTTGGCATGATTTTTTACTAGTACACGGTCCGTCACTTTTAAATTTTTATCGCGACGTTTCATATTTCTATAGGCAGTTCTTTCGATTGTGGCGTTAATGATCGCATTTCTAATATTGTTCACTACAATAGATGACTCGGTAAATTTTTGTTTGTGAACATCTTCATATGTAGTCGCAACATTGAAGTCTTCTAAATTAGTAGAACTGATATACACACACGTATCTCTACCGAAAACCGTGTATGCGGGTGTATCGCCTAAAGTTTCATTGAAACTATTGTTAATCGAATTCTCCACAATATCCAATAGTCTATCCCACTCATTATGAGTAAGAAAATTTAGATATAACTTGAGCAGGTGTCGAATTTTTCCATTACATCGCTCGACAATACCATTAGAAAAAGGTGAATAAGCCAGAACTTCCCTTTTTAAGATAGAAAGTCCTTTTGTGAAATTTCTCACATTAGATGATTTAAATTCTAGAGCATTGTCGGATAACAATACGTCCGGGGTACCGAACAAACAGCAAAAATTCCATAGACAATCTGTAACAGTCTCTGTACATCGGTCACTAGTCGAATATAATTTAACAAAACGTGAAAATAGGTCGATAATTACAAGAATATATTTGTTACCATTGTCCGTCATTGGTAATGGACCGTAGAAGTCCATGCTGACCGTTTGAAAACATCGTGTTCCAATTGGAGCATTTAGAATTTTAATCGGCATCGGTATTCGTGATTTTAGAATCTTACAGATGTCACAAGATTCAACAATTTTGCGTGTAGTTGTCCGTTCGTACGGATGAAAATATTTTAATTTAAACTTAAACAAGGTATGATTCAAATCTGTATGGGACAAATTATGGATGAATAGAATTGTCTTGTGCAACAGAGTATATGGCACCACAATAGTCAGAATGGTGCTGGGTCTGTTGTCAATTCTTCGTCTTTTATACAAAATGTCATTCATAATCAGAAATTCATTCATGTCAGTATTATTAACTCTTGTTGCATTTTCTAGGGCATCCTTTATTTCAGCACAAAAGGGATCCCTATCTTGTTCACGTTTAAATTCGTCTAACGACCAGTTGTCGTTAATACTTGAATGGTCTGTAGTCTTGTTAACTTTATCCAGTCTGCATAAGCTCGTTTTCTGTCTGCTATTAAAGTCACTGGGTTCACGTCTGGGGCTTTCAGCAGTACTGTTGTTGTTTCTTCCGTCATTACTCCCTCGCATTGTCTCCTCGAACTCTTCCTTAGTCACTGGCTTGTTACATTTGTTACCCGCAGCAGCGGCTTGCAGCCTGGTTACAACGGGAAAAGTCTCTACCTCAGGGGTTATTTCAGAACACTCTAATAGTTCTCTTTCTGTTAAAGGATTTTTGTCATGATTTAATCTACTTAATGCATCGGCGGCACTATTCGCCTTCCCAGAAAAATACTTTAATTTGGCATCAAACGCTTGGACATAAATACTCCATCTCGCAAGCGTGTTGTCTTCAGGCAATTTCTTTGAAAATAAAGGAACTAAAGGCTTATGATCGGTGTAAATGACCAGATCATAGCCTAAAACAAGATATTTAAAGTACTTCAACGCTTCAACTATAGCAAACATCTCCTTTTTAGTTGTTGAGTATCTTCGTTGGGTGGAATTCAACGTTTTAGAAAAAAATGCGACAGGTCTCATGTTTCGAACTTTATCAGTAGATGATTGGAGTAAAACAGCTCCTATGCCGACATTTGATGCATCACAAAACAGATGAAAATTTTGATCGAAGTTTGGGTGACTCAAGATTGTATGTTCACATAACTCATCCTTTAATTTTTCAAAAGCATTTTGACAATCCTTTGACCAATTGAATTCAACATTTTTCTTCAGAAGATTATAGAGCGGGCTTGCGATACTCGCAAAATTTTTTATGTACCTACGAAAGAAATTTACTAGACCTAGGAATGATTGTAACTGCTTGACATTCTTAGGAATGTCTAAATTCTTTACTTTATCAGTACCGGTGCTTCTGGTTCCCATTCCACTAATGGAATGTCCGAGATATTCAATCTCGTCACGGAAAAATTGGCATTTTTCCGTTTTTATTGACAATCTAGCGTTTCTTAATAGTTCAAGTACAACTTTTATATCTGCAAGATGCTGTGCCTTTTCCTTAGAAAATATGAGCACGTCGTCCATAAAGACGAAAGATAGTTTTCCTAGAACAGGAGATAGCGTTTGCGTCATTACTGACTGGAAATATGCAGGTGAGGTTTTTAAACCGAATGGTAAGCGGTTGAACTCGTATTTTCTACTACCAACTGTAAATGCGGTTATTTCTTTACTCTCATCGGTCAGTGTAATATTATGATATCCTGACCTAAGATCTAATTTTGAAAAATATTTCTGACCATTTAAACTATAGAGAAATTCGTCCACGCGCGGCAGCGGGAACGATTCTTCATGAATTACCTCATTTACTTTGCGAAAGTCAACTACCGGACGTATAGTTCCATCTTTCTTATGAACTACAATTATCGGTGAATTATAAGCTGAAATCGATGGTCTAATAATTCCGTCGTCTAACATTTTTTCGTTAACGACTTTCAAGTCTTCCATGTAACGGTGGGCAATACGATAGGGAGGGACATTTACAACATCCACGTTAGGTTTCAAACGTATTTTGTATGGTTTAATTGCAGCAGCTGAGATCGATTCATTGTCTATAGTAATAACGTCTCTGAATTCATTCAACAAACTCAGCAATTCAGGCTTCATTTCGTCATCGTTACACTTGATATCATCATTATTTAATTTCCGCCGACCACGGGCTATTTCTTTGGAATCAGAAACGTACCCTTCGTCGACAACTCCTGTGATCCCGACAGATTTACTATTAGTGTCTTTCTTCTCGACATCTAAATGACTGTCCTGAAAAACACTCGTTGCCCGCACAAAGGTACTCAATCCTCCCTTTAATTCTCCTTGTACATCTGACAAGTAAACTTCGGATTCAATGTGATCCTTTTCCACTTTTTCTAAGGTACTTATAATTGCATTCTCTGGTAAAACAATCGCTCTGTCGGAGCTATTAATTAACAACAACGGAATCTTTCTCCTATTGTTAACTCTCACAATTGCTTCTGCGACACAAATGCCTTCTTTTAAAGTTGCTTTCTTTATTATGTATTCTCCATTTTTACACTTTCCAACATGTCCAACATGTTTCAAAATTACATTGGGAGCAATCTCCACTTGTCGAGTATGCACTCTTAACGGCCTTGGCCTTGTGAGGGAATTGGTAACTGCAATTGCGCCTCGAACAGGCTGATTTTCTCTCTTACCATCCCTTTTTACTTCCTCGCCTGCTCTCTCAGCAATGCACGTCCTCTTCTCTCTTAGCTTATTTAAGACTTTTTTCTTAGCTCTGGACGTAATCGTGTCCGCCATGAGACACTCAGTATTCTCTATTAAATACTCGAGACACTCTGTCTTTCTCTTTCTTCGTCGTTTTACCTCTGCAAAGGGGATTTTCTCGTCTTTGATAATTAAACATCTTTGTTTTAAGTCTACAACGGCGTTCTTGTCCAACAAATCACGCCCAATAATGACGTCATAATTGTAAATACCATCTTTTATTATTAAAGCATTTGTCTTTAAACTTATACCGTTTTTTAACTTTAGGACAAGCTCCACCTCGCCTTCAACATTACTCTTAGCGTTAACGCCTTTTACAGTCAGAGAACTTGGCTTCACGTCATTACTTATCTCACTTATTCTGTGGTAGCTGATTAGGCACTTCTCTGAACCTGAATCAATCAATGCATTCCACAGGTCTGCATCTTTTCTAAGCACAATCATGGGCTTATGACTTTTTCGTATTACAAATAATTCATTTTGTCCTGTAACTTCAACTTCTTCATCTTCTTCGTATTTACAAACGTTCGCCGTCACATGGCTTTCTATTATTTTGTGGCTTTCTATTTCAGTGCCATGAGCGTTCAGATCATCACTTAATTCCGCCTCTCCCAGCGATTCATATCTATTTTGACACTTGATGATTGGATCTATCATCTCAACATTTTTAACGAGGGAATCTTCAGACATGTTTAACACATCAACTCTCTCGACATTTTTAACGAGGGAATCTTCAGCACCAGAATTCTCCTCGGGTTCACAGGGATTTGTCGCCGTAGAGTCATACTTAGTTATTGTAGTTTCATTTTTACCATTGACGTTATTTCTATCGGAAATGAAATCGTCTCTGCTGTTTACGCTAAAAAATCATTTCCACTGTTAGTTTGGTAAGTTTCTACCTGGCCTTTTTCTGACATACGAGTTTTATACTGTCCTCGCGCACGGACACGATCCGGTCTGCCTGGCCTGTTTAAATAGTCTCTTCTGGACCTACAATCTCTTGCGTAGTGTCCTAACTTATTACAACGAAAACAAGCTACATCACGCAGTGAATGCTCGGTGGCTGTCTGAGACGAACCTGGTTTGTACCAATCAGTCGGTTTCCTAGCCACGGTGGTTGCCGACTCACTTTGTCCTTGACAGACACACACATGATTGTAACACTTCGAGCAACGCTTTGTTTCAGCTGTCTCCAATGCCTGGACTTCTAGAGTTCCCAATTCACGATCTCCAAAAAAAGATTTTACGTGAGGTCTAGCACGGAAAGTTGGTCTCGGGAAATTTGGTCTCCAGTAGGGCCTACGCGTCCTACCTCTACCTTGAAATCCGCCTCTTGCCATTGTATGCACTTCGGCCTCATCACAGGCAGCTTCGAAGTTTGATTCGGACGAATGATCATCCTCAGCACAATAGATTTCCATAGATCTCTCAGATCGAGTCGCTAATATTTGCTTATCCTCGGGAAAATTCCTAATTACAGTCACGAGTCTCTGAAGGAGCTCTTCCGACGATTTGAAGGGTTTATTGAATAGATTTTTTGAGAAATCTTCTGTTACTAGAGGGTTGATGATGGCCATAGCTAACGCAACAACTAAAGTATTCTCCACATACTTATCGAGGGCAACAGGATCGGGACAATTTACTACATAGGGGTGGGCTCTGTTCGAACACTCCGGGCTGTTCATTATTCTGTGGGTAAATTTACGGATTTTGGACAGGATAGCCACGAACTGGCTAGCTAATGCATCGTTTCTTTTCAGGCGTACGTTATTTAGATCACAGGTGACCGCGTGCAAAGATCTTTCACCTTTTGATACGTAGATATTTTCTAACAGGTGCACGACTTCTTCGAAACTTAATTCATAACCTTCACTAATTATGGAAGCGACGACCGTATTGAAGTCGCCTACCCGCTTGTCTGCAGTTCGCAATAATAGATTTAGTTTAGCTTCCTCCGAATTATCTGACAGCATATTGAAATATGCTCGCACATTCTTTATATGCGTTTCTAGTGACTTATTTTCTATGAAGTCCGGGTCGTTTCTACGTTTTCTACCTCGGTACTGCGGTAGATCCTGCCCAGCAATTACAACACTAGGTATCGGACTGACAATAGAAGTCGTCACAGCGGTAACCGTACTAGTTACAGGGCTTGTGGTAGTGACTGCACTGGTAACAGGGGTGACAGTTGTGGTGGTCGCCATCGTGAAAAAAATAGGCACTGAAATTCTTCTTACTCGTGTCACATACGGGGTGGTTCTTATGTACTCGTATTCGTCAGAGTCACTGTCCGACATAAGCACAAAAATAATCCTATATTCATAAACCTCCAATTTCCATTAAAAGAAAAATGTTCTACACACAATAAAATTTTCTACATGCAAATGATAATATTCTACATACAATAAAATTTTAACTCACATTTTCAGTGGACTTAAACCAGGCTAATGCTAATCCAGCACACAAAGTCAAAAAGTCAAGCAGCTTGAAGGTCGGCAGCAACTGAACAGAGTAAGCCGCTCCAGCTTACTCTTATATGCCGGAGAACAATGGCCGAGAACAATAGCAACAACTTCCTTCAATTGTCATGGAGAACAATGGACTACCTCTCCACACAACTTTTCCGCGTACACGCTCGTTCTCCCACTTACCAGGAATCAGCTTGCTTACTGCGCTTTCGCAATGCCTAGGCTGCTCCGCCGCTCAACTTCCAACTTCCCGGAATCAGCACTTGCAATGCTTACCGCTTACTGCTTACTGCTTAACTTCCTACTCATTAATTTTATAATGATGATGTATAATCATTAATTTGAGCGCATGCTTATTTAATTTGCAAGCAACATTATCGGCGTACACTTAACTTAATATTTTGGCGATGCGTAGATCTCGTAGTTCTTCTCGTTGCAGATGACGGTGCGTAAATGCGTAGATCTCGTCGACAGACCAGGTTGTTGGTCTGGACCCTCACTCCATCTTCTCCTTTGAGTAGCGATGAGCAGACTGGTGTTTCTTTCTCGAAGAGTTTCTTTCTCGAAGAGTTTCTTGGAAAGCACTTCGATTTTTTGCGCTGACGTCTTTCTTCCTTTTCTCGATGCTCTGAAGTAATGCGATAACTGTGCGACGTTACTCCAAACAGGGTGACACTCCTCACATTTAAAATCACGGGTCAGCAGAACTGAAGATCAATTCTTGATGTCTTTCTTCTTCAATGGGGCAATGTGGATATCTTCAATGTTCGATCCCCATACACGGGCACCAAATATGTTCCGGCCCTTTTCAGTATCAGGCCGTAACCAAACGCGAATGAGGTTCGGGAGTGAATCAGATGCAGTAACGTGGTTATCCTTTATTGTTACTTCAGAGTTGACACAGGCTTCGTAATTGGTAGAGAATCCTTAGTTCGGAAGGTAATCTCGTTACTTCTATAGCGCATCTGTGATCTCTACAGATGCTTTCTCGATGGTCGCGCTTCTGCTACTGAACAGCGACGCTTCTGTTTGTAAGTGCGACCTCTACGGCAAGCCACCTCTAATGAACGTCGATGTCTCTTGCCGAGTCTATTTATATGCTCGGTGGGCGCACATTATTGTAGTTCCCAGAAAACCGTTAGGGTCGTGTGTACAATATGGAGAGAGAAAATGTTTTATTCTTTCATTGAAAGTAATTTGAAGTCGATGATGCTGTCTTTCAAAAGTTAAAAGCGGGTCAACTTGAGTTTTTCGACAGCGCGCGAGCCGGCGGAGAGGCTTATCAATGAATTTCTGTAGTTCCCAGAAAGGGTTAGGGTCGTGTGTACAATATGGAAAAGAGATTGTATCACTTTTTCATTTGAGAGTAATTTGAAATCGATGGGTGCATTTGTTCAAAAGTTGAAAGCGGGTCAACTTAATTTTTTGGAGGCGCACGAGTCAGAGAGGCTTATTGATGAATTTCTGTAGTTCCCAGAAAAGCGTTAGGGTCATTTGTACAACATGGAAAGAGAAATGTTCAACTCTTTCATTTTGGAGTAATTTGAAGTCGATGGGTACCGCTACGAATAAAAAAAATAATGAACTTTAGATGGCGTGAAGTAGCTCGATCTGCACTTTAGATTTTGAACAAGTTATTCTCTCACTCAGTCTGGAACAATCTGAAAGTCGTTGTCATGGCAACTCTCCTGGCTCAAGTGTAGCCAATAAATCTGTTACCCTCGCACTACTCTCAGAGGGTGCTTTCCTTTCTTGGACCACAGCATGGGCATTCTCTCAAGTGTTTGGTTGATTAAGTTTCGTCCAAGGTCTCGTGAAAATTGCTGACTCCCCACAAATCCCTTGGGACTCTAAACAGACATCGTTCGAGCCATTAAATTTTATCGCTCCACCTAACATTTGCTGAGTCCAAACATACATGCACAAAACATACATGTTGAAGCGACCCTCCTGTACTACTGGAGTTTACTGAGATATTTCAACAGTATTTCACCGGACAAATTTTTTTAGTAAGCACAAAACTTGTACACACCCTTAAAAGATTTATTACACATGATTTCCTTAAATCCTCATTTTTAATTCGCAAAAATTGATTATTCTTAACAGATTGTAGACAAACAAATTTTTGAATTTTTCAAGTAAAACATACTAACTTTTTACTTATTACTTTACATGTCAATAAAAAATTTTCTACTTAACTTATCAAAAAACAACTATGCAGGTTTATAGTATTTACCTTGATCTTTACGATGCAAGAAAGATCTCAGTAAGTAAAAAACTGTTGGAGAAATAATTAAAAATCTGGAACACTTTTTCCACATAAAAAGTTTTCTTCTATTCTACGGCTCAATATCTCCTAGAGTTTTTCACCTATGAAGGAGATCTTTTTTGCATCGTGGAGAGCGAATAAATAATAATGAAGGCATCTACGGATGCTTTATTTCCAATCAAGCCTTAATGATAAATTATTGTAGTTCCCAGAAAAGCGTTAGGGTCGTGTGTACAACATGGAAAGAGAGAATGTTTAACTTTTTCATTTAGCTTTCCTACGACAGTTGTTAGAAAGGTGAAATTTCAACCTATATGGCGATATCTTTGTCGTGAAATAGCACACTGCAGAACACCTGAAACGTAAATAAACAACTGATTTGGGTTTTACATTCTGTCCTACTCAACATTTTAGTGTTCTGACATTCACCAGCTCAAACTTTGGTCCTAAGGAGTTTTTTCTGTACGTTCACAAAGAGTCAGCGGAGTTACGAATTCAAACAAACGGAGAGTGATGATGACATAGATTAAAAAAACATTAGACATCGAAAATGCAAAAACTGTTGTGTCGTCTGATATGTTATCATTAGACTCAGAAAATGACCGTAGATAAAATGTTGAAGAACCTGTTATTCGCTCAACTCAATTCATTCAGAAATATTACTCAAATAAACATAGAGTAATCAACGTTTTCTTCGAGTATTCACACTAAAGTGAGAGTTGATAATTTACAATTCACTACAGTCGATGGTCTGCTCGCACTGAAGCAGAAAATTATAATTGCCGTGAAAAGGGGTGCTTAAGTGCAGAATATTTATAATTATTGTAGGTTTTCTCTTCGAGCATTCGCGAACGTGAACACCTACAAATATTAACTTCTGTTTTACCAAAGCCTTTTCAATTAAAAATTTTCGAAATGAGGTAAAAGTGAGTGTCATAACTAATTAGATATCTCAGAATTAGTCTTTAAACTTTTACGGAGTGGCTAAACGATGTTATATAAAATTGGTAAAAATCATGCACTTTTGTCGTGACCCTCTTTATTTTATCTCGCTGAGGTCACGGTCTTCATTTTTCTCTGCCGTCATTCTTTGTTGCGATGCATGATATTTTCCATGTGATATTATTAGTCGTGACATTATGATTATTCGTCACCTTTCTTTTATTTTCTACTTGTTAATATCAAGGTAGCTGCCACCAACTCAGAGTAAGTCTGAGTAAACATTTAATTCAATCTTCGGTAAGCGTTGCGACCGGCCTAAGGCCATAAATTAATCGTGCATTTTAGCCGTGTTTCCTGGCTTCAAACATCATCTTTTCTTTCTAAATCATATCATCTCTTCCTATCTATTTGAGGGATATTAAGGACGACGAAAACATTAAAGGAAATTCACTATTGAACGAAGTAAAATATTGAGACATTAATTATCTAAAATACGTATACGTAACCTAATTGAACGCACACGATCTGCGCATTCACATCCTGATATACTCAGAAGCGTGAGAGGGAACTGGGATTTGACATGAAATCAGAGGGAAACTTATCTTGAGATTTGGAGATCGGTCTCACAGTCTGAATGTCGCCTGGCTGGCGCGCTGGAGCAAGGTCGCCATGTTTGGTAGAGGGCAGAGAGACCAGGTTGGTGGCTTGGACTATGCCGACAGTTAGCAGTCTAGATGGGCAATCTCTAATTCACGTTAAATAGGCACTGCGGTTGAGTATTCTTGAAGTAAATCACTTTCGAGCGAATGAGGGCACAGATGTTCTAGGATGACTTGAAGTAGTGAATTTGAGAGGCAAGCCTCGGCCCAACTGGACCAAGGTAGAGGAACAAACTCGTATGCGACTGCTTGTGATCGTATTCTCGCCTGTTATATACTTCTTTTTTTTGTAGAATCCGAGTTTATGATTTTTCAAATTTTCTTTCTTTTCAAGTCTAAAAATCAAAGGAGTTATTTTCCGAAAGAAAACACGATTCTTTCAACGTGGCCACATCGTTTTTACTTGTTATAATGAAAGATGTACACAAAATATGACAATGGGGTAGATGAGACTAGCAAATTTAGGAACAATTGCTACATAAGTCTTTCGTATCTTTTGGGTACGCAGCGATGTCGGGGTATGATGACAAGATCTCGAATTGTACGTTAAAGTCTTTTGCGTGAAGATTAACACAGAGTCAGGGACTAATACGGTGTGCCTACCGTATACAAGTTTTACAAATTAAAGAAAGCGGCACCGAGAGATCTTTAAGCGACGGAGTTTCGCTCTATAGTGATGATGCCCTAGCCCTCGTCGTACCCTTTAAGTAGACTCGCGCCGTGACCGTTACTTCTGGGGCATGCAGCAAAATGCTGCAGCTGAACACCCCTGTCGTCGCTTAGGCCCAGCCGCACCCTCGGGTAGCGCCAGCCGTTGCCATCTGCTGTTGCCGTCCGCTGCCACACTGGTGCCACGCTGGTGCCACGCTGTTGCCACGCTGCCACGCTGCCCCCGGGAGCGCAGGTGTTGCCTCTTCTTGTTTGTAACGGTCGAGCCTTCGCTGGGTAAGCGTTGCCCTTTCTCACGCCGGGTTTATGCTGAATTGCAGGACTCTTTTTTTATAGCAGTCCAGATGTCGGACTCACGTTCAACCGTCCTTACTCCTTTTTTGTGGTGAAAACTTAACGGTTCGTACTCGGGACACAACAGAATCCCCCCCACCTATATTAATCAGCATCCTCCTGGATGTAAAATGGAAGTTTCCGTCTACTGAAGTCACGCATCTGAGATTCGTACTTCATTTCAGGGGCGAAATTAGACAAGCCTTGAGATTTGTGCTTCTGACGCACTTCTGAATCGAAGATCCTGAACAAGCGATAGCTTACTGTAGTCGTCGGGACGTCCTATTCCAGTTCACTATCGAAGACCTTCTCCCTTGGCTAATGACGTTCTATCAGAGGCCTTCTGAAGACGTTCAAGGGGTGAAAACCACCTTAATAAAATATCGAATATGCATTCGACCAGTCTATACTCAACCTCCTGCGTGTAGTTACTACGGACATATTGCTGTCCAACGGTATCTTCTTCATTTTTTTCTTCGCCGTTGTTGAATCCGTGTCCGGCGAAAATATAGATGTTCAGGGGAAAGTCCCGTCCTTTGTACGAGTGAGTGTACTGTTGCTGCAGATGGGAAACTGGGTCCGCCTATTGCGTCTGTACAGCTGGGGCCGCGGCACGCCAGGACAGCTGAGGCGGGCCCTTTAATAGCAAGGTCGTCGCTGACGGCGCGTAGCAGAAACAGCTGGTATGGAGAGCTGTGTTGCCATAGCGTTGGTAGTGTACTGTGCGCCTGCACACTGCCCCTGGGTCGCTGCACTGCTGCGCGGGCGAGCGGTGCGTGAGTGCTGTGCGCCTGTACACGGCTCCCCAGCCGCGGCGCAGCTGCGGTGGAGAGAGGAGGGTGTGTGCTGCCGCTGCTCGGGCCCCAGTTGGCACAGCATCGCTGCAATCAATCGTTCCACGTTAATCTCAGGCTTTGATAAATTTTTCTCTCGGATTTCTTTGACTTATCGTAATCAATTGTGTCCATCTACTCATCACATCTCCCCCATGCCATTCACATCCCGGTGTACCATCCTTCGATAGCATTTTAACTAGAATCAAAGTAATCTAACGCAATAAGTTCTAAGAAATCCATTTAGAGAATATTATAACTAACGCAAAATAAAATAAATGCAAGGTAAATGAAATTCATGAGAGATCAAAGTAATCTAACGCAATAAGCTCAAAGAAATCCGTTAGAGAACACAAAATGCACGGTAAATGAAGTTAATGAGAAATACATAATATGACATTCAATATCTCGGATAATTAGTGGGCTGTAAAGGAAAGTTCCTACGTATTAGCACGCATTCCTGGGGAAGAGCTATGAAGAGACATACGAACGGGTTACAAATTTGACATCGAGTAAAATTTTTATCTGATTAATGAGCATCATCAAGGTAAATACATAAATTGATTTATAAATCGACATTAATCATGTAATACATCCTATCTGCATTTCGCTGGAGAAATCATTTAAATTTAAGTCGAAGCACTTATCCTAAAATTGAAATATGAAAGAAATGTTAAACACAAGGGAAATGATTAGAAAACATTCTTAATATTAAACATAGAACATTTGGGAGTGAAATGAGATAATCATTATTGAAGTTTTGGGACGTCCTTGCGAGACACAAATAATCATACATAGTTTGGGCGTCTCGTCCGATTCCTCAGAGAATATCTAGGAATCATTTCTTCATTTCTCTGGCTTGTGCTCGGCACTGTAGGAATGTCGTTCGTCTCTGCCCCTTGCAGTTCGTCCTTTTCTTCGTCGTTGTTGAAAGGGAAGGCCATGGCGTCGTCAAGATAAGCTCTTTTGACCCGGTTGAGGTGAACCTTCTGCTCTTTTCTGTCTGAGTAGAGGCCTTTGATAGTGATGTTATTTCCATGTCTAGAAGTAACTCTGTACGGGCCTCTGAACCTCGTTGGGAAGGCTCTGTCCTCGACCCGCCCTGCTTCATTCCTCAACATAATAAGGTCCCCAGCTTGGACATCACATTCTTTGGCCGTTCGATTGTAGATCTTCGCCGCAGCTTGCCTGTGTTCCGGCCCTTTTCTCTAACAGGCCGCAAACAAACGCGGATGGGATTCGAGAGTGACGAAGCAACGACGTGATTCTGGTTTATTGGTACTTCAGAGTAGATACAGGTTTGATGGTTGACAAGAAACAGTGAGGTCGGACGATAGTTGCTGGTACAAGTCTTCTACAACGCATCTGTGATCTTATACAAGTGCTCTGCGATGGTAACGCATCTGCTACTGGCCAGTGATGGCTCTGTCTAATGTGATCACCACGACAGCTGGCCGACAATGAACGACGATATCTCTCACCGACTCTATTTATATAGGAGGCGGCCGCACATATGCTCCCCCCACAATTTTTAAAAATTCTTTATTACAATAAAAATTTTTAAATCGGTATTTAATTTACTTTGATTTTCCTGTGACTATCGAGTAATCTTACAATCCGTCGTATAACAAAATTCAGAATCAGAACGTATAAGCTTCCGAATTATGAACAGAGGTAGACAGGTATGGCCTTTGCTGTCATCATAAACAAATTTCAACGGTAATCCTACATCGTGTTAAACAATTTTTAGTGTCTATATTATATATTAGTGTCACTTCAATACCAGATTTATTATCTATAATCAGCCAAATAATCACTCTATGCATTTAGCTCAAACAATTTGTTCATTCATCATTAAGTTTATCAACTTAAATTTATCAACTGCTTTTAGAATGTCCGTTATTCGTAATAGAATTCGTGGATACTTCAAATATTTCGGATACAAAAGATACATCGCACAATTTAACATATCAGAATATCAAAATCGAACATCAAAACGCGTACTGAATAAATCAACTCAAGTTATAGAATATAAGTTTTAATACGCAAACAATACAATACTACAAATGGTAAGTTCAAATCGATTCAAAACCTACGATTCAAATTAACGTAATAATAATAGAATAATAGAGAAAAATCTACGGATTTCAATACCAGAATTTAACTATCTCGTGGCACGCTGCTGAAAAATGCTTTGAATATGACAAATCCATTAATACAAATAAATTCGCAAGTGATCATTACATGGTCAATATATAAGTAGTTATTCTGTCTTCGCTTTTCAATCATTACAATTAAAATGGTTCTTCGAATTTTCAAGAAGCTCTCGTCCTTCGCGAACTACTGACGAACAAAACATTTCCATGGGGCAAGTAAAACAACAAAAAGGTTATAATATCGACAGCGAAAACAGAATCCGTATATAGAACTTTTTAAAATACAGCATATAAAATAGAGATAATCTAAGACATGGGTTTCTTCCTCCGCGGAAGATTGCGAACATGATATTTAGATCTATGATATTCAAATACAAAATTTAGGAGCCTAGAATTGTAACGTTACACGCTAACTTGAGGTGAGACTGAAGGAATCTGCCTAGGACCGTTACAGATTTCCTTTAAAGCGGTTCGACGCAAGGCGACGTCCTCTCCACTAATTCGGCTAATTACCTTGTGTAAATCCCGTTTTATGTAAATAATCATCACCGCAAGGATGATGGTAATGACTGTGTACAAAAGCAACATTATGTCGCTTAACTGGTCAGGAATGAGATCAACTCTCGTTTCCTCAGTATGTCGGATAAGTTCATCCGAGATTTGGCCATTATTGGCCTTTATCGCCGTTAATATGGCATCGACATTAATATTCGACACTTTATTGCCCATCTTAACAGGCCAAAGTGATACTAACAGAGCGGGAATTAAAATGGTGCCGCTTGAAATTACGTAAGTAGTTAGTATTGATTAATAGTGAATATCGTTTTTAGTAATTACAGATTTATTTTATCACTGGATGGTTGCTGGAAATGCAGCGATTCTTATTTGAATTACTAGTTCTATATCATTTCCGGCCTCATATACTAAAACACGTGTACGTAAAGGGGAATCAAGGTTCAGGAATATGTTTAATTTGCAATAGGCCTCCTGTAACAATTCTTTAGGTACCCTAAATTTTAAAACGATAGTCGATTCCTGTGGCTGCCAGATTTGGTTGGTAGGCCAGGTACACATCGGGTTTTACGTATTCAGAATAAAAAATGGAAGTCTAGCGTTGTGGTATTGAACGCTAACCTTAGGTGGAACAGCAAGTATTTGCTTATTACAATGGCATTAATCGTTGATTGATGGATTGATTAATTAATTGATTTATTTATTGATGTTAGATAAGTACGTTACCAAGTACTAATTGAAGGTTCAAAGTGTATGTGTATCTTGTAAATTGGAGTGTTCACTGTCCTGGAAGTGTTCAGGAGTCGCCCAAGGATTCTGAAAAAGAACGACACATGACATTAGCATGGCCCCAAGTTTAAAATAGACAATTTACATTTCATACTAAGGTTAGTATTTCATACTCAGATTTCATACTAAGGCACGCTTCATTCGCATTACGACACACTCACTCCGACCACAGTCTCTGGCATTGTTGCCAAACAATCTGAGACAGAGGCGAGGGAATTCTCGCAGTTGCGCATACGCACTCTTGTGGTGACATCTCCAACTCAGTTTATCAATTCTAGCTCACGACCTGATGAGCACACTCAGATGTCGCAACGATAACATGACAACATCCTCAGCTCATCATCTCGGCTGAAGGTGTTTGCGCAACAGAAATATTTCCTAGAGCAAGACACACATAATTCTCAAGAACTCAAAGAACGCACTTACAGGCTAAGAACTCATAGAACTCACTTACAGGCTAAGAATTCATAGAACGAACTTAAAACTAAATACCATTGAAATACATATATGGAATGGCGTTTTCAGAATAATAGGAATGAACAGCTACAAACTAGGTTGACACTTTTACCTTTTTATCCTATCTAAAGGCAGTACATGGTTTAAATTCGAGCGGATAATCTTGTTACCAATCCTAATATCTGCATAATTTTTACCTAGCCGTTCAATGATAGCAGGACCCAAAAAATTCAGCTGTAATTTATGTTTTTTGGCGTGATTTTTTACTAGTACACGGTCCATCACTTTTAAATTTTTATCGCGGCGTTTCATATTTCTATAGGCAGTTCTTTCAATTGTGGCGTTAATGATTGCATTTCGAATATTGTTCACTACAATAGATGACTCTGTAAATTTTTGATTTTGAACATCTTCATATGAAGTCGCAACATTTAATTCTTCTAAATTAGTAGAACTGACATAAACACATGTATCTCTACCGAAAACCGTGTATGCAGGTGTATCTCCTAAGGTTTCGTTATAGCTATTATTAATCGAATTCTCTACAATATCCAGCAATCTGTCCCACTCATTATGAGTAAGAAAATTTAGATATAACTTGAGCAGGTGTCGAATTTTACCATTGCATCGCTCGACGATACCGTTAGAAAAAGGTGAGTAAGCCAGAACTTCCTTTTTTAAAATAGAAAGTCCTTTTGTGAAGTTTTTTACGTTAGATGCCTTAAATTCTAGCGCGTTGTCGGACAACAACACGTCTGGGGTACCGAACAAACAGCAAAAATTCCATAGACAATCTGTGACAGTCTCTGTACATCGGTCACTAGTTGGATATAATTTGACAAACCTGGAAAAAAGGTCAATGATAACAAGAATATACTTGTTACCATTGTCCGTCATTGGCAGTGGACCATAGAAGTCCATACTGACAGTTTGAAAACATCTCGTTCCAATTGGAGCATTTAGAATTTTAATCGGCGTCGACATTCGTGACTTTAAGATCTTACAGATGTCACATGATTCAACAATTTTGCGTGTAACTGTCCTTTCGTACGGATGAAAATATTTTAATTTAAACTTAAACAAGGTATGATTTAAATCAGTGTGGGATAAATTATGGATGAAAAGAATTGTCTGGTGCAGCAAAGTATATGGCACTACACTAGTCAGAATAGTACTGGGTCTGTTGTCAATTCTTCGTCTTTTATACAATATCTCATTTATAATCAGAAATTCATTTATGTCGGTATTAGAAACTTTAGTTGCATTCTCTAGGGCATTCTTGATTTCAGAACAAAATGGATCTTGATCTTGTTCACGTTTAAATTCATCCAGCGACCAGTTGTCATTAATACTTGAATGGTCTGTAGTCGTATTAACTCTATCCAGTCTGCATAAGCTCGTTGTCTGTCTGCTATTAAAGTCACTGGGTTCACGTCTGGGGCTTTCAGCAGTACTGTTGTTTCTTCCGTCATCATTTCCTGGGATTGTTTCCTCGAACTCTCCCTCAGTCACAGGCTTGTTACATTTGTTACTCGCAGCAGCGGCTTGCAGCCTTGTTACAACGGGAAAAATCTCTACCTCTGGGGTTAAATCAGAACATGCTGACAGTTCTTTTTCGGTTAAAGGATTTTCGTCATGATTTAATCTACTTAATGCGTCAGCGGCACTATTCGCTTTTCCAGAGAAATACTTTAATTTGGCATCAAAGGCTTGCACATAAATACTCCATCTAGCGAGCGTGTTATCTTCGGGCAGTTTCTTTGAAAATAAAGGGACTAACGGCTTGTGGTCGGTATATATGACCAGATCATATCCTAAGACAAGATATTTAAAGTGTTTTAAAGCTTCAACTATGGCGTACATTTCCTTTTTAGTAGTTGAGTATCGACGTTGAGTGGAATTCAACGTTTTAGAGAAAAACGCGACAGGTCTCATGTTTCGAACCTTATCCGTAGATGACTGGAGTAAAACAGCTCCTATGCCCACGTTTGAGGCGTCACAAAACAGATGAAATTTTTGATCGAAGTTTGGGTGACTCAAGGTGGTGTTAGCGCACAATTCATCCTTTAATTTTTCAAAAGCGCTTTGACAATCTTGTGTCCAATCGAAATCGATATTTTTCTTTAGAAGATTATAGAGCGGACTTGCAATACTCGCAAAATTTTTTATGTACCTACGAAAGAAATTTACCAGTCCTAGGAAGGACTGTAATTGTTTAACATTTTTAGGGATCTCTAAGTTCTTTACTTTGTCAGTACCGGTGCTTCTTGTTCCCATTCCACTAATGGAATGTCCTAGATATTCAATTTCTTTCTCGTAAAAAGCACATTTTTCCGTCTTTATTGACAATCTAGCGTTTCTTAATAGTTCAAGTACAACTTTTATATCTGCAAGATGCTGTGCCTTTTCTTTCGAGTAGATTAGCACGTCGTCCATAAAAACGAAAGATAGTTTTCCTAGAACAGGCGATAGCGTTTGCGTCATTACGGATTGGAAATACGCAGGTGAAGTTTTTAAACCGAAAGGTAATCTATTGAACTCATACTTCCGACTACCAACTGTAAATGCGGTTATTTCTTTACTCTCATCGGTCAGTGTAATATTATGATATCCTGACCTAAGATCTAGTTTCGAGAAATACTTTTGACCATTTAAACTATAGAGAAGCTCATCTACACGAGGCAGCGGGAAGGATTCTTCATGAATTACCTCATTTACTTTGCGAAAATCAACTACCGGACGTATAGTTCCATCTTTTTTATGAACTACAATTATTGGTGAATTATAAGCTGAAATCGATGGTCTAATGATTCCATCGTCTAACATTTTTTCGTTAACGACTTTCAAGTCCTCCATGTAACGGTGGGCAATACGATAGGGAGGGACATTTACAACATCCACGTTAGGTTTCAAACGTATTTTGTATGGTTTAATCGCAGCAGCAGAGATCGATTCATTGTCTATAGTGATAACATCTCTGAATTCGTTTAATAGACTCAACAATTTAGGCTTCATTTCATCATCGTTACACTTGATATCATCATTATTTAAATTCCGCCGACCACGGGCTATTTCTTTGGAATCAGAAACGTACTCTTTGTCAACAACTCTTGTGATCCCGACAGATTGACGATTAGTGTCTTTATTATCGACATCTAAATGACTGTTCTGAACAACACCGGCTGCCTGCACAAAGGTACTCATTCCTTGTTTTAATTCTCCTTGTACATCTGACAAGTAAACTTCGGACTCAACTTGATCTCTTTCCACTTTTTCTAGAGTACTTATAATTGCGTTCTCCGGTAAGACAATCGCTCTGTCGGAGCTATTAATTAATAACAATGGAATCTTTCTCCTATTGTTAATTCTCACAATTGCTTCGGCGACACAAACGCCTTCTTTTAAAGTTGCCTTCTTTATTATATATTCTCCATTTTTACACTTTCCAACATGTCCAACATGTTTCAAAATTACATTGGGAGCGATTTCTACGTGTCGAGTATGAACTCTTAACGGCTTGTGGGAACTGGTAACTGCAACTACGCCTCGAACAGGCTGGTTTTCTCTCTTACCATCCCTTTTTACTTCCTCACTTGCTTCTTCAGCAATGCACGTTCTCTTCTCTCTTAGCTTATTTAGGACTTTTTTCTTAACTCTGGACGTAATCGTGTCTGCCATGAGACACTCAGTATTCTCTATTAAATACTCAAGACACTCTGTCTTTCTCTTTTTTCGTCTTTTTACCTCTGCAAATGGAATTCTCTCATCTTTTATGATTAAACATCTCTGTTTTAAGTCTACAACGGCGTTCTTGTCTAATAAATCACGTCCAATAATGACGTCATAATTGTAAATGCCATCCTTAATTATTAGAGCATTTGTCTTTAAACTTACACCGTTTTTCAACTTTAGGACAAGCTCTACCTCTCCTTCGACATTACTTTTAGCATTAACGCCTTTTATAGTCAGAGAACTTGGCTTCACTTCCTTACTTATCTCATTAATTCTGTGGTAGCTTATTAGGCACTTCTCTGATCCTGAATCAATCAATGCATTCCACAGGTCTGCATCTTTTCTCAGTACAATCATTGGTTTTTGACTTTTTCTTATTATACACAATTCATTTTGATTCGTAACTACCACTTCTTCATCTTCTTCGTATTTACAAACGTTTGTTGTGAAGTGACTTTCAACACTATCAGTGCCATGAGCTTTTAAGTCATCGCTTAAATCTACTTCTCCCAGCAATTCATATCGATTTTTACATTTGATCATTGGGTCAACTCTCTCAACATTTTTAACGAGGGAACCTTCAACGCCAGCATTCTCCTCGGGTTCATCGGGCATCACTGTCGTAGAGTCACTCTTAGTTATAATTATTTTAGTTTCCGTTTTATCATCGACGTTACCTCTATCGGCAATGAAATTCTCGCCACTGCTTACGTTAAAAAATTATCGCTACTGTTGGTTTGGTAAGTTTCTACCTGGCTTTTTTCTGGTACTCGAGTTTTATACTGTCCTCGCGCACGGACACGATCAGGCCTACCTGGTCTGTTGAAATACTCTCGTCCGGACCGACAGTCTCTTGCGTAATGTCCTAACTTATTACAACGGAAACAAGCCCCGCTACTCCGCGACTGCTCGGTGGCCGTATGCCCTAAACTGGGTTTGTACCAATCAGTCGGTTTCTCTACCGACGCACCTTGTCGTTGGCACACGCACGCACTTCTGTTGCAATACGAGCAACGCCTAGCTTCGGCGGCTGTTTCCAATGCTTGAACTTCTAGAGTTCCTAATTCACGATCAACAAAAGATTTTACATGAGGTCTAGCACGGTAAGTTGGTCTTGGGAAATTGGGTCTCCAGTAGGGTCTACGCGTCCTACTTCTACTTTGGAATCTGCCTCTTGTCATGGTATGGTGCACTTCGGCCTCATCATAGGCTGCATCAAAATTTGATTCGGGTGAAATGTCATCATCCTCAGCACAATATGTTTCTACAGATCTCTCAGATCGAGTCGCCAGGATTGGTTTATCTTCGGGAAAATTTCTGATTATAGCTACTATTCTCTGAAGGAGCTCTTCCGACGATTTGAATGGTTTATTGAATAGTCTTTTTGAGAAATCTTCCGTCACTAGAGGATTAATGATGGCCATAGCTAACGCAACAATTAAAGTACTCTCGACATACTTATCGAGAGCAACAGGATCGGGACAGTTTACTACATACGGGTGGGCTCTGTTCGAACATTCCGGGCTGGTCATTATTCTGTGCGTTAGCTTACGGATTTTGGCTAATATTTCGACAAATTGACTCGCTAGGGCATCGTTACGTTTTAGGCGTACATTATTCAGATCACACGCAACTGCGTGCAGAGATCTCTCGCCTTTCGATACGTAAATATTTTCTAACAGGTGCACTACTTCCTCAAAGCTCAACTCGTATCCCTCACTGATTATGGAGGCAACTACAGCATTGAAGTCGCCGACCCGCTTGTCTGCGGTTCGCAACAATAGATTTAGTTTCGCCTCCTCTGAGGTGTCGGATAACATGTTGAAATAGGCTCGCACATTCTTTATGTGCGTTTCTAATGACTTATTTTCGATGAAGTCAGGGTCAAAACGACGCCTTCTACCACGGTATTGGGGTAGATCCTGCCCGGCAATTACCACACTGGGTATCGGACCGACAACAGAAGTCGTCACAGCGGTAACTGAGCTAGCCACAGGAACAACTGTGGTAGTAACTGTACTAACTACAGGGGTAACAACGGTGGTCGTCGCCATGGCGCTAAGTGCCGCAATCGAACTCGCCGTAACAGTAGGGATAGATATTCTTCCTACGCGCGTCACATAGGGTACGGTCCTTATGTACTCGAATTCTTCAGAGTCACTGTCTGACATAAGCACAAAATAATCCTATCTTCACAATCCTCCAATGTCCATTAAGAAAAAGAATGCTCTACACACAAATAAATTTTCTACATGCAATTTATATTATTCTACACAGATGCACACTTGAAAATTTCAACTCACATTTGCAGTCGACTTCCGAGGACTTAGAACAGGCTAATAGCTAATTACTAATTACGTGAAGGCTGGCACAATTCTGAATAGAGGTAAGCTGCTCCCGCTTACTTTTATATGCTCGAGACAATGGGCACCAGAGGACAACGGTTGCTAGAGACAAAGGCTATAACTTCCTTCAACTGTTTCAGAGAACAATGACTACCGCTTCACTTCAATTGTCCTCACAGACAATGGACTACCGCCTCACACAATGTTTCCGCGCGCACGCTTACTGCGCTTTCGCAATGCATATGCTGCTCGCTCTGCGCTCCTTCCGGGAATCAACTTGCCTCCGCACTCCCAGGGAACAGCGTGCTGCAATGCCTACTGCTTGCTGCCTAGTGCTACTGCTTGCTACTTACTACTTACTGCTTAACTCCTACTCATTAATTTTAGAATGATCATTAATTTGAGCTCATGCTTATTTAATTAGCAAGCAACATTATCGGCGTATACTCAGCTTAATATTTGGCGATATGCAGATCTCGCTGATCTTCTCGTAGATCCCGTCGATCTCTTCTCGTTGCAGACGACGATGGGTAGATGGGTAGATCGTAGATGTGGACCCTCACTTCTTCTTCTTTGAGTAGCGATGAGTAGACTGGTAGACTGGTGAAAACTGCGTAGCGTGCAAATTTTCGATTATTTTTCTCTCCTTTCTTTCTCGAAGTGTTTCTTGAAGAACTTCGATTTTCTGCGCTGACGTCTTTCTTCCTTTTCTCGATGCTCTGAAGTAATGTGATAACTGCGCGACGTTACTCCACTGGCTGACACTCTTCACACCACTTAAAATCACGGATCAGCTGAACTGAAGATCAATTCTTGATGTTTTCTTCTTCAATGGAGCAATGTGGCAATCTTTAATGTGGCTTCTTGATGTGGTATCCCCATACATGGGTCACCAAAATGTTCCGGCCCTTTTCTCTAACAGGCCGCAAACAAACGCGGATGGGATTCGAGAGTGACGAAGCAACGACGTGATTCTGGTTTATTGGTACTTCAGAGTAGATACAGGTTTGATGGTTGACAAGAAACAGTGAGGTCGGACGATAGTTGCTGGTACAAGTCTTCTACAACGCATCTGTGATCTTATACAAGTGCTCTGCGATGGTAACGCATCTGCTACTGGCCAGTGATGGCTCTGTCTAATGTGATCACCACGACAGCTGGCCGACAATGAACGACGATATCTCTCACCGACTCTATTTATATAGGAGGCGGCCGCACACCTGGCCGCCTCAGAGTTTTTTCTAACAGCAGCAAATGCTTTGGACAGTCGGAGCGAAACTTCTGTTGAATAATCTTGGTCACATGCGTAATTGATGGGCTGCTCCTTGAAAATGTCGTGGTAAGGAAGGTTAGCATCTCTACCGTAGAACAAGAAGAACGGCGTGTCTTTAATCGCAGTCTGATAGGAAGTATTCACCGCGAGAGTCGCAAAGGCAACGCTCTCGTCCCAGCTAAATTTATCTTCCGCGGCCAGGTGAGAAATTGCAGTTTTCAAGATGCCATTGAGTCTCTCACAGCATCCATTTGCCATCGGGTGGTAAGCAGTAGTCGTTTGTGATCTCGCTTTAAGATTCTTGCAGACGTCCTGGAATAATCTATTGGTAAATTCGCGGCCTCTGTCACTGACGATCGTATTTGGGGCTGAGAACTTTCCGACGTATTGGACAAAAGCTCTGGTGACAGTATCAGCAGACTTATCTGTAAGGGGGTAAGCATCAACATATCTTGTGAAATGATCAACTATTGTTAGAAGGTATTTGTTGCCAGCGTAACTAACAGGCAATTCAACAAGGTCAACAGCAACTCTTTCAAGGGGGTACGAGGTTTCAGGAAATTTACCTAAGGGGACTTTAAATTGGCCCTGCCATTTTCTTCGTTGGCACTGCAAACATTTCTTCACGTGGTCTTTGACGTCACGAATTTGATTAATCCAGAAGAATTTATCTCTGGCACGTTCAAGAGTTCTAAGGAAACCCATATGAGCGGACAAATCGTTGTCATGGCTCAGCTTTAAAGCTACCTTAACTAAAGACTTAGGAATGACTATTTGTACATTACTTCTACCGTTTCTGCGTTTCTTTCTCGACAATCTACACAGGACATTGTTCTCATCAATAAAATATTCGTCAATGTTTGAAATCTTAGTATTACCCAAGTCATTGCCAGTTAACAAGTTTCTTACACCAGACCAAAGTGAGTCCTTTTCTTGCTCTGAAACAACATCATCCAGGCTCAATTGCTTTGCCTCGACGGCAACACTCTTATCACGTTCACTGTACACGGGTGGAGGGCACACGTCGTCGACGGGAACATCTGTCGCATTATTATTAGAACAAGGCTTAATTCTAGAAGGAACATCAGCATTAATTTTAGGATCATTCTTATTACTACAGTTTGACTCAGCAGTATCAACGACAGCATTTACGATTCTTTCGGATCTAGACAAATAGTCGGGCAAATGGTGTTGTGCTCCCGGCTTGTACCGAACAGAGAAGTTATACTCCTGAAGAAGCAGAGCCCACCTTGAAATACGGTGGTTACCTGTTTTATTAGCAAAAATGAAAGTTAAGGGGCGATGATCTGTCACCACGACGAACTCATTTAAGTACAGGTACGCATCATAATGTTTGATTGAATCATGGATAGCAAGAGCTTCGAGTTCTGTTGCAGAGTACTTAAGTTCATTTCCTTTTAATTTTCGACTATAGTATGCTACAGGTAACTCAATGCCGTCGTGCATCTGAAGTAATGCTCCTCCAATTGCAATGCCCGAGGCATCAGTGTGCAACACAAACTCTCTCTGAAAGTCAGGAAATTTAAGTATAGGCGCAGACACAAGTTTATCTTTCAAGTCATCGAAAGCTCGCTGATGGACGTCAGTCCATTTAAATACGTTCGTCTTTTTTGTAAGCTCGGTTAGAGGTGCCGCGATATGAGCATAATTTTTAATGAACTTTCTAAAGAATCCGGTAGAGCCTAAGAATCTTTTTACCTCTTTAATATTCCTAGGTCTCAAAGCATCTGCCAAGGCCTGGACTTTCGCAGGTGGGGGGTGAGTCCCTCCGAACTGACTTTGATTCCAAGAAAAGTTACGCTACTCGCAGCAAATTGGCATTTCTTGAGACTTAGTTTGAAGCCTGAAGCAGCTGTTTGAAGCAACGCCTTATCCAAATGTTCGACATGAGTCTCGAAATCTTTTGAATAGATGATGATGTCGTCAACGTAACAGAACAGAAATTTTGAAATGAATGGAGAAAAAGCCATATTAACTGCTCTTTGAAGTGCAGCCGCAGATGTGATAAGACCTTGGGGTGAACGGCAATACCTTTAACTACCTGTCGGTGTTTTGAAAGCGGTAATGTCTCTGCTCTCTGGGGACAGTTCGATCTGATGATAGGAGCTTCTCATATCTAAAGTGGTGAACAAGTTTGAGCCCTTTAGAGATTCCAAGGTGTCTGTCATATTCGGAATTGGGAAAGAGTCCTTCCTACAAATCGTATTGATAAGTCGGAAGTCAACTACGATCCGATGTGAACCATCACTTTTACGTACAGCTAAGATTGGGGAAGACCAAGGCGAAAAACTTGGTTCAATAACTTTTTGCCTGAGCATCTCCTGGACATGCTCTTCAACCAATTGTTTTGTAGCGTGGGGAACTCGATACTGAGGGGTATTTATGGGGGAGTGTCCCTGAACGTCTAACCTATGCACAGCATTTTGCGCATGACCAATCTCGTCTCCAACCGCGAACGCATTCCTGTGTTCGTTAATCAAATTTACAAGGGTCGTTCTCTGATCTAAGTTCAAGTGAGACAAATCAACATCGTCTATCATTTCATTGAATTCAGGTTCATTGCGTTTCTCTGCGACGCGTATGAGTCTGCTATTCCCAATCTCTGCCTGCTGGTCAGAGCGGCAGTGAGCTGACTCGCTCGTTTGTCTACATCCATGGTCACTGTGCACTACAGCCACCGCCTCATAGGCCTTGCGCCGCGTCTGCGCTCGAGCATCACTTTCGCTTTCGTCTGAACCAGACTCCGGCTCTTCAATAGCAACATCTAGGGTAGCACAAATTTTATTTCTAGGTACAAGAACATTCTTATCATTATAATTTACAAAAACTACAGGCACGGTACCATCACGGACTGTGGCTAATGTACGAGGCACTGCTATTCCTTTGCACGTAACGCTCTGTTTTAGAACGACTGTTTTTCCATTCATGTGCTTGGGAACTCTCAAAAAGGAATGGCACAACGTGCCTCCCTCAATAGTCAGATCATGTGACATTCTCGCGACACTGAATGATGCATCCTCAGATTGTTTCACAAAATTTACTGAATTAGAAGCAGCAATTGATTGAAATGGGTAAATTTTATCATTAATTCTCACGTGACCTTTCTCATGCTGACTGTATTTTATTTCAATACCGAATCTCTTAAGGAAATCTCGGCCTATCAAGACAGCTCCAGGGAAGTAAGAATCTTCCACAATAATAGCGGAATGGCAATACTCAACATCACCAAGTTTGAATTTCAAGTCAATCGTACCTCGAGTGTGGAGATTATCTCCATTTACAGAACAGAGAACTTTAGTGCATCGTTTAATTCGGGGTGGAGTTTGGAATAATTTGCTAATTACACAAGATTTCACAAGAGTCACGGAAGAGCCTGAATCAACGAAAGTGGAGCATTTTTTCTGTTTAATATTTAGCAAAATCACGGGGGAAAAACTTTTCGGTTGCTGTGGAAGTTTTTTGACTTTACTGCGGCGATGTCACCATTCTGACTCGGATGGCCATTGAATTTGCGTTGATAATTATTAAATGGGCGAGCATTTTTGTGTGAAGCACTTTGCCATTTGAATGGATTTTTAGGCTGGTACGCTCGCTTTTGTGGTGAATTGTATTGGTACTTCTCAACCACCACATCACTTTCGTGAATTCGCCTCTTCCGGCTCAACATAGTTCTTTCTTCGATCAAAGACTCCTCAATTGACCTCGCTTTGTCTAGGAGTTTTGTCACACTCTCAGGATCAAAATCATGAGATAATTTTTCACTGATCTTGGGATTCATATTTTTAATGATAGTAGGAATGAGTATCTTTTGTGCTTTGCTATCCTCGTAGTGCCATTCTGGACCGAACACGTCCTTCCAGCTAGCAAGAACGCGAGTTGCAAAGGCATTCACTGTCTCATCATTCTCTTGACGCAGATTAAATAGGATTTTATGAACGGTTTTTCTATAATTTACAGCCCCCTTGTACACAGAAATAAGCCAAGTCTTGACATCTTCCAGTGTGACCAATTGGTCGGACTTGAGGACATAAGAATCCCAAGCCTTCCCAGTAAGAGCATTTTTCAAATAACGACATTGCAAATCGATGTCATTCGTGTAGATGTCAACTCTGGTCTGAAAGTGTTTTAAAAATGAAGTTACACAGCCTTCACCATTAAATTTAGGCAGTTCAATTGCGTGATTTAAAGTGACAAAGCTACTTTGATTGTTCTCACCATTTTTACTTTGATTACTTTCATTATCGTCCCCAGCCATGGTTTCAACTGATAATTAGGGCAAAATTGGCGAAGCGAAATAGATTCACAATGAACACTGATAGCAATTTTAGAGTTTCAAATTAGAAGTTAAAATGCAATATTTCGTACAATATGTTTCCAAATACACAGACATAATTGAGTTTTTTCGCACAATAAGTTTCCAAATGCACAGAAATAAATGAATCGTCAATAACATCAACAACAGTAATAGAAAATAGGGTCATAATGGGGATAAAATGGGGTTTTGAATAGGCACAATAATCATATTAGAAAGGTAAATGGGTTAAATTACGCAATGGGAATGAGACAATAAATGGGTAAAGCATCAAAATAGTAAATATGGTACAAGTTCACACGAAATAAATCAATACTCTGACACAAGGTGCAAATAATGACAATAAATCACATGGGAAATACACAAGTAAATCAATACAATGACATAAATTATGTGAATAGAATGGGTACAATGATGAGTGAAATAAACTTCCTAATCATGTGGCCATTCATGTTACGTTAAACATCTAATTTTTTTTGAATAGGTAGCGTGGCAACAGCGGTCTCTTGCGGAGACGTTAAGTTTTAATGGGTTATGATCCCACACTCGCTGCCCACCATTTTGTTATATACTTCTTTTTTTTGTAGAATCCGAGTTTATGATTTTTCAAATTTTCTTTCTTTTCAAGTCTAAAAATCAAAGGAGTTAATTTCCGAAAGAAAACACGATTCTTTCAACGTGGCCACATCGTTTTTACTTGTTATAATGAAAGATGTACACAAAATATGACAATGGGGTAGATGAGACTAGCAAATTTAGGAACAATTGCTACATAAGTCTTACGTATCTTTTGGGTACGCAGCGATGTCGGGGTATGATGACAAGATCTCGAATTGTACGTTAAAGTCTTTTACGTGAAGATTAACACAGAGTCAGGGACTAATACGGTGTGCCTACCGTATACAAGTTTTACAAATTAAAGAAAGCGGCACCGAGAGATCTTTAAGCGACGGAGTTTCGCTCTATAGTGATGATGCCCTAGCCCTCGTCGTACCCTTTAAGTAGACTCGCGCCGTGACCGTTACTTCTGGGGCATGCAGCAAAATGCCACAGCTGAACACCCCTGTCGTCGCTTAGGCCCAGCCGCACCCTCGGGTAGCGCCAGCCGTTGCCATCTGCTGTTGCCGTCCGCTGCCACACTGGTGCCATGCTGGTGCCACGCTGTTGCCACGCTGCCACGCTGCCCCCGGGAGCGCAGGTGTTGCCTCTTCTTTTTTGTAACGGTCGAGCCCTCGCTGGGTAAGCGTTGCCCTTTCTCACGCCGGGTTTATGCTGAATTGCAGGACTCTTTTTTTATAGCAGTCCAGATGTCGGACTCACGTTCAACCGTCCTTACTCCTTTTTTGTGGTGAAAACTTAACGGTTCGTACTCGGGACACAACACGCCCCAACTGCCGCCCTCTCCCTCTGAGTCCCTCAGGCAACCCGCGTTCGGCGTCACCTTGAGGTGCCAACTTTGAATAACAACTTAACAAGGTTACCAATAAGAACGTGATATATCCCTACTATTGAATAGAAAACATACATCATTAACCTTACCCTCATTACTATATAAAAATCCCCACAAAACAATGTTAAACATATGAATTAAAGCAAATGAAGACATCCGTTGAGGTTCTTAGCATCTTCCGTTAGCGTCTTCGTTCATTACGCGTATCGACGACGTCTGGGCGTTGTTCTTGACGAGTCGACTGTTCTAGGACGTAACGTTGCAATGTTTTCTCGCAGAAATCAGGCTTAATATTCGGTCTTTTGAATTATTTATGGATTACGTTGTAGGCCAAGCAACGCTTCCCTAGATTCTTAGCGAAGTTCCGTACTCAGTTATGCGGAGAAGCATAACAAATCCCCCGTGGCCGAACAAATCACAAGCTCCTGCTTGTGCTCGAAAGGCTTATCTTCGACGTTGCTCACACGTGCAGCCGACGCCTTAAATGCGTGGAACGTGGGGAGAGTCAAGATGCTTACAACTGGAGTTTGCTCTTCTGGCGAGCGCTGATTCAGAGTCGTCAAATAAAGGAGTCATTATAGTCGTCCTATGGGCAGAACCGTGTCCTATAGATGACACCGACTTCTCCCTCCGTTGCGTGGATCACTGCAGTAATCCTTGAGAGTGAAAACCCTCGGAAGTGTAGCGAACACTTCCAAATACACCCAAGTCGTATAATCCTGGGCTGCATAACTTGCTCCACCACTTGCAGAAGTCTTATAGAGATCTCCGAAAAATATTCCGTGTGTCGTTGGTCGAAGTGGACTACTATCTCGTGGAGTTCCTCATCTTTTTTTGGGTTGCGTAGGACTCGCTGCCTTTATGCTGAGATCTTAAAGTTGACACGTTGATTTTCATCCGGGCCTTCGTATTATTTTCATCGTCGTTGATTACATCTGAAGCCGTCGTCGTCGAATCCATCCGAAGTCCGAAGTCGTGATTGAAATCCCTATGTTGAGCTGTCCTTTAAATTTTAAATGCCCGTCGTTTTCAATTCACCGTGCCTCAGTTGAAAATTAGCCGCGGTCGTCGACCCAGTCCGCTGATAAGAAATTTTCTTCGCGTACTCGTTTTCTACGAGTCGGTGTGCGAGCTCAGGTCTGCAGCTGCGTGTCAAGATAGCCAGCTGCCGCCTGGCGAAGTTTTCTACGCCTCGCCGTTTTCTGATAGTCGGTGCGCGAGCTCAGGTGGTTGTCGTCTTGCGTCGTGCTCCAAGCGTCGAGGTAGATGGCGGAGTAGGGAGCGGTGTGCAGCGTGCGTTCGTGTGTGCGCGGCCTACCCGTAGTAGTGATACCGTTCGAGCAGGGCGACGGTGAGAGCGGTGGTGCAGCGCGTGTTCGTGGAGGTGCCGCTCTCACCAACCATGGTGAGTGGTGAGTGATTGTGCCGGCGCGTGCGTTCAGCCGCGCTCAGCTGATGTCATCCACCACTCCTGAAAGGTCAATCCCATTAAGTGTTTGTTCTGATGTTCTTCTTTAATTTTTCCCAAGCCTCCCTCTACATCACGTCAATCAAGCCTTCCCTCTCAAACTCCCAAGTATTTACAAAAAGATTTAAGCCTCCTACGTTTGAATTTTACGTTATTATAAGCAAATTACGAATAGAACATAAGGTTCAAAAAATTATTTAAGTATAGATCGCAAAGTTTAAAATTAATTACATCCTACGAGTACACACACATTTACGGAATTATCGAAATACATGAAAGTGAAACAAATTGAACTATTTTCCCCACACAGAAATATTAATTACAAAAATTATACATAGTATTTAAATTCGATCAACTCGATGCAATGGAGTTCATAGTTATATTCAGGGCCAGTAGAACGTTTGAGCAAACATATTAATATGAGATCGTCGTGATCGAATTCATTCGTTAGAAATAAATCCTGGCTGTGATAAATTTTTGAAACCACGAATTAAACTTATTTTCTCTACTCAGATACGTTGTGGTGTCTCTGGTAATTCGCGCATTAATTATATTACGTTTTAGTGACAATCAGAATCCCTATGTGATGCATTCGCAGGTTAATAATTATTTTAAGAGTAATAGTAAATCTAATTCTTTAGATTATTCGCCCAAAATGAAATTGTTCCGAAGAATCGTGATTAAATTTTGAAAACCTTAACTAACTAGTAACTCTAATAGCAGACAAACGCCTCTGGTTTACATTCATTCTAGTTGAAACTGTGCCATTTGGTATTTAAATTGAATCTATTGTATTTAAATATTAAATTTAAATTTGTTAAAGAATGCTATCTCCGGAAATTGGAATAAAATTATCTATAAGCTGGCTTTGATCATTAGTATTTAAATTTTGAATATAAAATTCCCATGATATTGACATAATTATGCCGTGGTATCCGCAGAAATTTGTTTGACGAACGTCGAATTAGAAATTTTACACGCAGTAATGATGAAATAATTAAAATTTTACGTTCTCACGTGTTATTAAATTTATTTTTCATTAGAAAAACGTAAATATTACATGCCTAAACTAAGAAAATCGTGATTCACAACATTTATCGTTCGCGTTATTGAAGTTTAGAATCATGGAAAGCTCTAGCGTGTGGCATTTGTGGCAGTTCGTACGCCGGTACGTGGGCTTTGTTTATAGTCTCACATTCCATTGGCGAGGGCGTGAGCTGCCGTGGCAAAGCCGGCTCACTCAAGGATTGAGGAATGTTCGATCCTAACATTCGTCTCCAACGTAGCATGTTGTTACATTTCAGTTTTTACATTGGATGGTACAGAAAATGCCGCATACATGGTAGTTAAAATTACTTGATGAAGGGATACGTTGCACACCCGTACCTATTATGAGTCTATCGACAACATTGAAATATGAAACATTAATACAACATTACTTTATCGTTCCAAATGACATTCTGCAAATAAGTATTCATTAGGAAGAGAGAGATAAGATGATTCAGATAAAGAAATTATTTTTAGTCGGCCAAATATCAATTTTTAAATTTGAATGTTTGAATGCACGTATATATTTTTTTTTGGAGGTGTGAGTCCGGTAGGCATGAGATTTTACAGTAACATTCACATTTAAAGCAAAACTCAAATCCCAACGCTCAGCCACCATATGTCGTGACCCTCTTTATTTTATCTCGCTGAGGTCACGGTCTTCATTTTTCTCTGCCGTCATTCTTTGTTGCGATGCATGATATTTTCCATGTGATATTATTAGTCGTGACATTATGATTATGCGTCACCTTTCTTTTATTTTCTACTTGTTAATATCAAGGTAGCTGCCACCAACTCAGAGTAAGTCTGAGTAAACATTTAATTCAATCTTCGGTAAGCGTTGCGACCGGCTTAAGGCCATAAATTAATCGTGCATTTTAGCCGTGTTTCCTGGCTTCAAACATCATCTTTTCTTTCTAAATCATATCATCTCTTCCTATCTATTTGAGGGATATTAAGGACGACGAAAACATTAAAGGAAATTCACTATTGAACGAAGTAAAATATTGAGACATTAATTATCTAAAATACGTATACGTAACCTAATTGAACGCACACGATCTGCGCATTCACATCCTGATATACTCAGAAGCGTGAGAGGGAACTGGGATTTGACATGAAATCAGAGGGAAACTTATCTTGAGATTTGGAGATCGGTCTCACAGTCTGAATGTCGCCTGGCTGGCGCGCTGGAGCAAGGTCGCCATGTTTGGTAGAGGGCAGAGAGACCAGGTTGGTGGCTGGGACTATGCCGACAGTTAGCAGTCTAGATGGGCAATCTCTAATTTACGTTAAATAGGCACTGCGGTTGAGTATTCTTGAAGTAAATCACTTTCGAGCGAATGAGGGCACAGATGTTCTAGGATGACTTGAAGTAGTGAATTTGAGAGGCAAGCCTCGGCCCAACTGGACCAAGGTAGAGGAACAAACTCGTATGCGACTGCTTGTGATCGTATTCTCGCCCCAACTGCCGCCCTCTCCCTCTGAGTCCCTCAGGCAACCCGCGTTCGGCGTCACCTTGAGGTGCCAACTTTGAATAACAACTTAACAAGGTTACCAATAAGAACGTGATATATCCCTACTATTGAATAGAAAACATATATCATTAACCTTACCCTCATTACTATATAAAAATCCCCACAAAACAATGTTAAACATATGAATTAAAGCAAATGAAGACATTCGTTGAGGTTCTTAGCATCTTCCGTTAGCGTCTTCGTTCATTACGCGTATCGACGACGTCTGGGCGTTGTTCTTGACGAGTCGACTGTTCTAGGACGTAACGTTGCAATGTTTTCTCGCAGAAATCAGGCTTAATATTCGGTCTTTTGAATCATTTATGGATTACGTTGTAGGCCAAGCAACGCTTCCCTAGATTCTTAGCGAAGTTCCGTACTCAGTTATGCGGAGAAGCATAACAATTTTTTCAATAACATTAGCATTTTGACACTTTTATTTGTAGTTGTAATGCTATGAAAATATTTACTGAAAATATTTTGGAATGAATAAAATATTCCATAATACGAAATTCCACATCATTCGATGTGGAAGGATAAATTGAACTGCGATAAAATACAGAATCGTATATAATTCTATCAAGCTGAATGCAAGCACAATATTATTCCACCCTTTAATTTGCTGCGTTTCATTCACACCGCTATTAGACCCGCACAGACAGAATGTGTAAAATCAATGCGATGTATAGAGGTTTTCCGATCAACATTAGTGCGAGCTAATAGTCAAATTTTGCAGTAAAAACTAACAGACAGCAGCTTTATCTCTCCCGAGAGCATACAGTGGAACGGATCGTGTTCTAGCAGCCTTTTTACAAATCTAGCCAAAAATACAATTAAGCATAAAGTGAACATGTGAATAATAAAGTGAATCAAAGCGCTAAAGGAAACTCAAAGTTGCACGTGGCAGATTAAATCCGACTTCATAGAGAGTGACGGCGTCCGACTCCCACAAGTTGACGCCCTGCATAAAAGTTACGATTTTGAAAATGACGCAAGCACAAATCGAAGCTTCGCTGGTAGCAACACTTCCGAATGCCCTAATGGCTCTGAGGCCCGTTCCTTTGAGTGAAGCAAAGCATATTGGACTTGGTACGTGCATGAGTGTTGTATTTCTTCGTCTCTCGCCGATTGGAGGAAGATACAGTAATGGCTACGGGTGTGAAATGTAAAGCGGGTCAACTAAAGTTTTTGAGAGGCGCGCGAGTCGGAGAGGCTTATCGATAAATTTCTGTAGTTCTTAGAAAATCGTTAGGGTCATTTGTACAATATGGAAAGAGAAATGTTTCACTCTATCATTTGGGAGTAATTTGAAGTCGTTGGGTGGATTCTTTCAAAAGTTAACAGCGGGTCAACTTGAGTTTTTTGACGGCGCACGAATCGGAGAGGCGTAATGATAAATTATTGTAGTTCCCAGAAAACCGTTAGGGTCGTGTGTACAATATGGAGAGAGAAATGTTTCACTCTTTCATTTGAGAGTACTTTGAAGTCGTTGGGTGCATTCTTTCAAAAGTTAGCAGCGGGTCAACTTGAGTTTTTTAACGGCGCATTTTTGAGTCAGAGAGGCTTAATGATAAATTATTGTAGTTCCCAGAAAACCGTTAGGGTCGTGTGTACAATATGGAGAGAGAAATGTTTCACTCTTTCATTTGAGAGTACTTTGAAGTCGTTGGGTGCATTCTTTCAAAAGATAGCAGCGGGTCAACTTGAGTTTTTTAACGGCGCATTTTTGAGTCAGAGAGGCTTAATGATAAATTATTGTAGTTCCCAGAAAACCGTTAGGGTCGTGTGTACAATATGGAGAGAGAAATGTTTCACTCTTTCATTTGAGAGTACTTTGAAGTCGTTGGGTGCATTCTTTCAAAAGTTAACAGCGGGTCAACTTGAGTTTTTTGCCGGCGCAGGATTCGGAGAGGCTTAATGATAAATTATTGTAGTTCCCAGAAAACCGTTAGGGTCGTGTGTACAATATGGAGAGAGAAAATGTTTTATTCTTTCATTGAAAGTAATTTGAAGTCGATGATGCTGTCTTTCAAAAGTTAAAAGCGGGTCAACTTGAGTTTTTCGACAGCGCGCGAGCCGGCGGAGAGGCTTATCAATGAATTTCTGTAGTTCCCAGAAAGGGTTAGGGTCGTGTGTACAATATGGAAAAGAGATTGTTTCACTTTTTCATTTGAGAGTAATTTGAAATCGATGGGTGCATTTTTTCAAAAGTTGAAAGCGGGTCAACTTATTTTTTTGGAGGCGCACGAGTCAGAGAGGCTTATTGATGAATTTCTGTAGTTCCCAGAAAAGCGTTAGGGTCATTTGTACAACATGGAAAGAGAAATGTTCAACTCTTTCATTTTGGAGTAATTTGAAGTCGATGGGTACCGCTACGAATAAAAAAAAATAATGAACTTTAGAGGGCGTGAAGTAGCTCGATTTGCACTTTAGATTTTGAACAAGTTATTCTCTCGCTCAGTCTGGAACAATCTGAAAGTCGTTGTCATGGCAACTCTCCTGGCTCAAGTGTAGCCAATAAATCTGTTACCCTCGCACTACTCTCAGAGGGTGCTTTCCTTTCTTGGACCACAGCATGGGCATTCTCTCAAGTGTTTGGTTGATTAAGTTTCGTCCAAAGTCTCGTGAAAATTGCTGACTCCCCACAAATCCCTTGGGACTCTAAACAAACATCGTTCGAGCCATTAAATTTCATCGCTCCACCTAACATTTGCTGAGTCCAAACATACATGCACAAAACATACATGTTGAAGCGACCCTCCTGTACTACTGGAGTTTACTGAGATATTTCAACGGTATATATTTCACCGGACAAATTTTTTAAGTAAGCACAAAACTTGTACACACCCTTAAAAGATTTATTACACATGATTTCCTTAAATACTCATTTTTATTTCGCAAAAATTGATTATTCTTAACAGATTCTCGACAAAGAAATTTTTGAATTTTTCAAGTAAAATATACTAACTTTTTACTTATTACTTCACATGTCAATAAAAAATTTTCTACTTAACTTATCAAAAAACAACTATGCAGGTTATAGTATTTACCTTGATCTTTACGATGCAAGAAAGATCTCATTAAGTAAAAAACTGTTGGAGAAATAATTAAAAATCTGGAACACTTTTTCCACATAAAAAGTTTTCTTCTACTCTACGGCTCAATATCTCCTAGAGTTTTTCACCTATGAAGGAGATCTTTTTTGCATCGTGGAGAGCGAATAAATAATAATGAAGGCATCTACGGATGCTTTATTTCCAATCAAGCCCTAATGATAAATTATTGTAGTTCCCAGAAAAGCGTTAGGGTGGTGTGTACAACATGGAAAGAGAGAATGTTTAACTTTTTCATTTAGCTTTCCTACGACAGTTGTTAGAAAGGTGAAATTTCAACCTATATGGCGATATCTTTGTCGTGAAATAGCACACTGCAGAACACCTGAAACGTAAATAGACAACTGATTTGGGTTTTACATTCTGTCTTACTCAACATTTTAGTGTTCTGACATTCACCAGCTCAAACTTTGGTCCTAAGGAGTTTTTTCTGTACGTTCACAAAAAGTCAGCGGAGTTACGAATTCAAACAAACGGAGAGTGATGATGACATAGATTAAAAAAACATTAGACATCGAAAATGCAAAAACTGTTGTGTCGTCTGATAGGTTATCATTAGACTCAGAAAATGACCGCAGATAAAATGTTGAAGAACCTGTTATTCGCTCAACTCAATTCATTCAGAAATATTACTCAAATAAACATAGAGTAATCAACGTTTTCTTCGAGTATTCACACTAAAGTGAGAGTTGATAATTTACAATTCACTACAGTCGATGGTCTGCTCGCACTGAAGCAGAAAATTATAATTGCCGTGAAAAGGGGTGCTTAAGTGCAGAATATTTATAATTATTGTAGGTTTTCTCTTCGAGCATTCGCGAACGTGAACACCTACAAATATTAACTTCTGTTTTACAAAAGCCTTTTCAATTAAAAATTTTCGAAATGAGGTAAAAGTGAGTGTCATAACTAATTAGATGTCTCAGAATTAGTCTTTAAACTTTTACGAAGTGGCTAAACGATGTTATATAAAATTGGTAAAAATTATGCACTTTTTTCAATAACATTAGCATTTTGACACTTTTAATTGTAGTTGTAATGCTATGAAAATATTTACTGAAAATATTTTGGAATGAATAAAATATTCCATAATACGAAATTCCACATCATTCGATGATAAATGTGGCCATAAAGTTCAGCATTACGAATGAAGTCCCCTTTATAGTGCGAGAATTTAATGAGTAAAACGCAAACTCGAGCAGAATTTTCCGAATGTTATTTGGGAATCACAAGTTATTCATTTGCATTAGTTGAAATTTCAACTCTACACACCTGGTGCGATGAAGTACATTGATGAACATATTGTGCATATCTCGCGAAAGGGCTTTGATCAACGATAGAGACCAAGCACAAACGAACAAAACCTTTGCATCGTTTTCAGAGAGAAGACACTTCCGATTGATATTCTGCTTATAAACGTGAAACGACTTTGAAGCTTAAATACCTAACAGAGACAAGTTATCATATCTCGAGAGTTCAGAGTCTGGAAATGTCCACTTTGTTCTCGTTCACTTCATTAGAACGCTAATTCGTAAGTAGAAGAGCTTCACAGTCTCACTCTCAACCATGGAACTATGTAAAAAACACGTTCGATCACAGTCATACTTTTACCTGCAGCTAGGTACCTGCGACCTCTTATCCCAAATATCGATCTCGTTTTTCCCATTTGATACCTCCCTTGTTAGGCTTCCCGTCCGTGGAAAAGAAAATAGATTAAGAATCGACTCAATTTTCTCTTCGTGGCACAGCGGTTAATGGATCGAACTTGTATGCTGGAAGTCGCGGGTTCGTTCCCAGCGCTGGCGCGGAGATTTTCCCCGTTGGGTATGAGGGAAAGCTCAAGCACAATACCCCACTCGACCCAGGTGTCGGAAATGGGTACCGGCTTTACGGGGGAACCGACATGGTGTCCTATATATAGTTATAGTCCTATAGTCTTATATATAGGTTAGTTATAAGACATTTGAAAAACTAATGCTAAGATCATATGTATCAGGCTTGATTGGAAATAAAGCATCCCAAAGATGCCGATGTTAACCTTAATTTACTACGGTTGCTGCTGAACATCTGGACACCTCGCAAATATCACACATACTTGGGTGTCGTGAAAATACCTCAAAACAAAAAGGCAAGTGCAAAAAACTGTTTGTGGGAAAGCAAGTGTTTCAATAAATTTTAGCGCTTGTTAAAAACGTAGTCCGCGAAATCTCAAAAAACTGTAAAGAAATTTTCCCGTGAGTTGAAAACATAATGTAAACACGTTCTAAGGAGGAACAGAATATTTACGAGTTATTGAATTGGCTTTAAACGTGAAAAAGAAAATCTGAATATGAGCATGCTGGCAAATACAGTATGCAAAGAAATCATGTACGTGTAGAATGATACGCATTTCTTTCATATTAGAAGCGAAAATATTCGTAAAAAATAGGCCGTGAAGGACTAAAATGAATTCTACTTCTATGCGTTCTCTGTGTAACTTCCTTGATTTTCTCATAATCAATGGTAATTTTCTCTCTGTTACCCCATCATCTCATTATATGCAAGTTTCGCACTGCTGAGTTGTTTTCATGAAGGAAATGAAGTACTCAAATTCTCACAATATTCAAAGTTTGACCGAAATGGATCACTGCAACAATCAGTGTTCTAACTGACCAAGTTAGTCCCCAGACTTGAAACCAAGCGGAACTCTCTTTGCCTATATTGGTGACTTCATGTCCAATGTGTAGTTCTAAAATGAAACCCTGACCTGAACAAGTGATGTAAAGGAAAATGTAATTAAATGAGATTGAACCAAATCCTACTGAGCAAAAAGTGATGTACTGCAAGCTATGATGGATGGTGTCCTAGTTTGATAAGTTCAAAGTTAGTGTGTTATATTATACAGTACGAAGTACAGTATACAGTACAGTATACTGTATACAGTACAGTATATTATACAGTTATATATACAGTACGAAGAAGAAATTCGGTGATCGACGCACGTAGTGAAAGCAAGATTTCGATTTTTATTGTATTTTGAAAATAAAGCCTAATTTTGGGGGAATTGAGATTGAGTGCAATAACTTGAATTTTGATACTGCGAGTTCTGAAATGATATATGTCAGAGCAAATAACTGTGATTATAACTTAGGACAAAATTTAGCCCCTAACAATTCATAAGTGAAAAATCTTATTTGATATTTCAAACGAGCGAAAAGTGACATTGTAGTATGAAGGACGATATCCACTGAGTGGATATGATATTAGGGCTTCCACCGGGGTTTAGATTCCAAGAATCATACCCCGGACGAGCTTCCCTTTGCAGGTCGCCGTGAGTCAGCCCCAAACTAATCGGCTCGTGCAGACAGACCTGCCCCGCTGACTTCTGTAGCCCACATCCGGTAATTTTTTTGCATTTTTTATCTCCCGATGTTCTGCTATAGATACTGCTCAAATATCTGATTTGTTTTCTTTATTGCCAATTATATTTTTTAAAACAGTTTAGGGAAATGGTTACCGGAAAACTGATCCTCGCTGATATTAAAATCAAATAATAACCTCTCAGGAGGCTCAGATTTGATGTTAATCATCAGCTCGGGATCATCTTCGAACTCCACAAAACTGCAGTCCGGCGAGTATGAATCGAAAGTGCAGCCCAAACTCTCATAGCTGGGGAAAATGAAATTGAAATTCTCAGCTTCTAGAGAATCGTGCTGATGATTGTTGGTTACATCCTGATGGGATGCACCATCGCAGGGAGGAGGTGCACTACTGCCCTGAGGGGGCTGACAAATGCCCTGAAGGGGCTCACTAGCGCCCTGAAGGGGCACACTAGCCTCATACTCCTGAATCTCCGGCAACAATTTCCCAAGAACTTTGAGAGAAGTGCCGCGAGCAACTTTAGCTTTGGCTGCATTCAGCACTTTGCCCGACCTCGTGGTGATCCCCGAGGTGGACAAACAACACTTGGGCGTTACAAGTTTTCCTCGTTTATGGGCCCAAGACCTAGTGAGAGGCCGGCCAGCGGCACTGCCCGACCTCTTCACCGTGGATCTAAGAACAAAATCCATAACTTCAGAAAAGTTCGTAAAGCGCAAAGAAAAATTGACACCAAATGAAATATAGGAGCACTGGAAAAAACAATCAGTAAGGAGCGACAAGAAGCTAGAACCAAGCGCAAATACAGCCAGGCTGTGAAAGTGTGAATACTGAATGAATGACGGTCCACCGTCCAAGTCCAACACTTGCGGTCGCCCAGTGCCCACTGCTGCGACTGGCCACGCCTCCTTGTGGTTGCTGCTGGCGTTATGACAATTTCTTATGACTGGTTATTAGACTGTTTATTTTATAAGACAGGTCCTCACAGAAAGTCATTGAAAATACCGAACCCTATCATTACATGCCGGTTGCATGTGTTGACAAACGTCAAGTTTTCACAGCTTTTCGTCTTCAACATAGTTACGTGAATTATATTACCATAAAATATCAGAGGTTATTGGTAACTATAATCTCCGAACTTGAATTGATTATCAGATCTGATGAAGAAATTTACCGGGTACAATTTTATAGATTAGCCTAACATTTTATGAAATAATTCTGTGATTTTGATATATTGATTCTTTCCCCATGCTTCCGTGATTCATTTTCTTCCAGATATAAATTACTGGGTAAATAACGCTATGGATTTCAAATTCATTTGATCGTATGTATGAATTTAGGTGTTTTAAGGAAGCACTTCGACAAGCGATAAGTTAAATATCAGAACACAAAACCAAATTATAATTATTTTACGCTAAAACTTTTTTTGAAAAAAAATTAAGCGATTCGTATTAAACTTTGAAAGTAAAGAGAACTAGACATTTTAAAAATTGTGAAGATATTACCTTAACATGGAAGATTAATTGGTTGCATGCATTGAATTGAAGCTATTTTATTTCACTTATCATCAAAGGATTGACGGTCTTCCAAGATGAAGCGAGGAAATTTTGTACATAAATCTTTTAGAACATTTTCACATTTTCCTCAATAGCATACCAAAGAATGAGTCAGTAATCCTTCAAAAATAGTTTTAATGCATTGTATTTCAGCTATCGAAATAAAATGAAAAACAATAGAAGTTCTTCCCACTTTGGTTGTGTAGGTAGGCAAGCTGAGAATATTTTTCCAGTCAATCAATGTAAACATTTCAATCCCAAACTGATGAAGTTTGTTGAGTGAGCGACTAGGCCGATCCGTGTTATGTTGGTATCAAGACTATTTTTGTAAGCTGACTCAAGTGTAGATCTATAAAAGAGGTTTCTAAATGAAGTTGGAATTTGATCGTGCAAATTAAAGGCTGCTGTTTCCCAACTGCCGACTGGAACCTTATTCGGTCACGATATCTGTTTATTTTAATTTCGAGCGAAAAATTTTTCCATTGATAAATACTTTTTTATGCCATGAGAAATGTTATAAATTTGATTTTCAAACCTGGATCTGCACAATTTTGTTTACTAACATACTATTTTTTTTGTTCTTGTGTCTGTGATCTCTCAATTTGCTTGAGGCGTTCATTGGTTGCAGTTGACGGCGCCAGTTCGCAGCCCTCGTTCAATTTACCGCCAATTGAGACGCCCGCCAAACTTCATTTCCATTTGCCGGAATTAATTGCTGCAAAAGCGCCGTGGAATAGATTCCGCATGATGATGCGGGCAGCAAACATACGAGTTGTGCCTCGTGCAGCTGAAGTGCACCGCACGAGGGCGTCTGGCGTCTATGACTGCGAGGCTGTAGTTCCCAGAAAACCCTTAGGATTGTGTGTACAATATGGAAAGAGAAATGTTTCACTATTTCATTTGGGAGTAATTTGAAGTCGATGGGTGCATCCTTTCAAAGGTTAGAAGCGGGTCAACTTGAGTTTTTTGCCGGCGCAGGAGTCGGAGAAGCTTAATGATAAATATTATTGCAGTTCCCAGAAAACCGTTAGGGTCGTGTGTACAATATGGAGAGAGAGAATGTTTCATTCTTTCATTGAAAGTAATTTGAAGTCGATGATGCTGTCTTTCAAAAGGTAAAAGCGGGTCAAATTGAGTTTTTCGACAGCACGCGAGCCGGAGAGGCTTATTATAATTATCAATGAATTTCTGTAGTTCCCAGAGAAGCGTTAGGGTCGTGTGTACAATATGGAAAAGAGATTGTTTCACTCTTTCATTTGAGAGTAATTTGAAATCGATGGGTGCATTTTTTCAAAAGTTGAGAGCGGGTCAACTTATTTTTTTGGAGGCGCACGAGTCAGAGAGGCTTATTGATGAATTTCTGTAGTTCCCAGAAAAGCGTTAGGGTCATTTGTACAACATGGAAAGAGAAATGTTCAACTCTTTCATTTTGGAGTAATTTGAAGTTGATGGGTACCGCTACGAATAAAAAAATAATGAACTTTAGAGGGCGTGAAGTAGCTCGATCTGCACTTTAGATTTTGAACAAGTTATTCTCTCGCTCAGTCTGGAACAATCTGAAAGTCGTTGTCATGGCAACTCTCCTGGCTCAAGTGTAGCCAATAAATCTGTTACCCTCGCACTACTTGCAGAGGGTGCTTTCCTTTCTTGGACCACAGCATGGGCATTCTCTCAAGTGTTTGGTTAATTAAGTTTCGTCCAAGGTCTCGTGAAAATTGCTGACTCCCCACAAATCCCTTGGGACTCTAAACAGACATCGTTCGAGCCATTAAATTTTATCGCTCCACCTAACATTTGCTGAGTCCAAACATTCATGCACAAAACATACATGTTGAAGCGACCCTCCTGTACTACTGGAGTTTACTGAGATATTTCATCGGTATATATTTCACCGGACAAATTTTTTAAGTAAGCACAAAACTTGTACACACCCTTAAAAGATTTATTACACATGATTTCCTTAAATCCTCATTTTTAATTCGCAAAAATTGATTATTCTTAACAGATTCTAGACAAACAAATTTTTGAATTATTTAAGTAAAATATACTAACTTTTTACTTATTACTTCACATGTCAATAAAAAATTTTCTACTTAACTTATCAAAAAACAACTATGCAGGTTTATAGTATTTACCTTGATCTTTACGATGCAAGAAAGATCTCAGTAAGTAAAAAACTGTTGGAGAAATAATTAAAAATCTGGAACACTTTTTCCACATAAAAAGTTTTCTTCTACTCTACGGCTCAATATCTCCTTCAGTTTTTCACCTGCAAATAGGGCATACTTGAAAGGAATCCATGGGAGATAATTACCATGTCCAGAAACTAATTCAATACGGTTGTTGCAGCTATATGTAAGGCTGTTGTGACACGGCTGCTGTAAGGAATTTTTCCGTGGCAACCTTACACAATAGTAGTAAAGGTAATAATAAGGATTTTAACGCTTATCCAGCGAAGCATTTACTTTTTATTATTCGACATTGTAGTTCTTTTATTGAACTACATGTTATTGTAAGTTGAACAAGAACAATTATTCTTAGAAGTTAATTTTAACTGAACGCAATTTAACGAGTACAAAAATTGCAATGAGAGCGACGACGAGACATAGCAGGACGGCAGCAGCTCGCATAACCAAGGTAGTGCAGAGCCGGCAACTTGAGGTCTCTGAACAGGGCCACAGGAGTTCAGGTACGAGCCCGCTACTATCAGAGCAGAAAGGGCAACAGTAGCAACTGCATCGATGGACGCAGCGGCAGAGACTGTTGCAGTAGCAGTAGTAGTACACGCGGCAGCAGTAGCAGTAGTAGTACACGCGGCAGCAGTAGCAGTAGTAGTACACGCGGCAGCCGTAGCAGTAGTAGTACACGCGGCAGCAGTAGCAGTAGTAGTACACGCGGCAGCAGAGGCAGCTTGACCAGTGGAATGATGTAGGAGATACTGTTGAAGGCTAATCAGTTAATTGGCGCCTAAGAAGCAAAGCGCGGGTTAAATAGTGTGAAACGATTAGAGCAATATTTGAGCACGACTTCACAAAACTAGGGCACAACTCACCTAAGCTGATTGATTCAGCCCAGTGGGCCTAGGAACGCTACTTTCAGAGGTTAGAGAAATTTGAAACCCTATCAAAGACGAGGGGATTGTGGTAGTCAGGCTCACCGTAAGGACAGGAAGAACAGTTGAAGGTTCGTCTGCTTAGGATAAAGTTAGGGAGAAAGAAACCTAATCCTCCACTCTAACCCTACTAGACCCCAAACAAACTATTCTAAATTCACCAATGGAGGATGTTCCCCAGACGTACTAAGGTGAGCCCGCAGTGAATAATTAAACGTGAACCCTGACAATCAAAGAAATAACTTATACAGGTCACAGGCACACCAACATAACGATTGTTGAAGTTAGATTTTAGGAAGATGAAGGAACCTCGGCAAATGCCACTCGCTGCACCACGAACACCGCGCCGCCTCCCTAACACGGGGCTGCCGTAACCTCAGTCCTGCTTTACCAAGGTGTCGATCGCATCTCTCTCATGCTAGAAACATGCTACCGAAGTAGCGTCTGAACCGCGCACGGGACAAATGACGGCGCAGATGCGCCGCCAAACGAAATTTCCTATACTGCACAGCGACGCCAGCACTACAGAGGCGTGCTTGAACACAGCAGTGACTGCTCCAGCATCCCCGCTGCTCTGACTCAAGGTCATGGCAGACTCACAGTGACTGCTGCGGGCAAGCGCCACGCTCGGGCTGGACGTGTGCAAGGCAATGGTCTAGCAGGGCCGCACTGTTCGCGCAGTCTACGAGAAATCTGGCAACACCGCGCTCCATTGATATGGCACGGCTAGACGATGCACTCACTCGGGCGTAAATATTGCGACCAACAGGGTCGACGCGAGTTAAAGGGCTGAACGACTGAGTGCAACGCGTGAGGGTTACCTCGACTACGAGAACGTGGAGCAATCTACTAGCTATCGACGGAACTACAGTTTGGAGAGTGACGTGACATCACAGCGAGGGTGAAGCTTCCCCCCGTTTCGATATACGCCAAAGCATGGATTCGGCTAAGGCGGGAAAAAAAATTAAGAAGATACCGTTGAACACCAATACGTTCAAAATAACTACATGCATGCGGAAGTAACGACAAAATCGAGTTTACACTTGACATATTTATATTTTGGGCGGTATTCACCTCCAGATATCCTCGGATTGGCCTCCAAGGAATATCATCAGTCGCGGGAGAAGGTCTTCGATGATGAAGTAGGATAAGGATATCCCGATATCAACTTTTCGTCATTGCTTGTTTAAGATCTTCGTTTCAGCGTGCGTCAGAAGCACAAATCTCGTTGGCTTGTCTAAATCTTCCCTTGCAATGAAGGGTGAGATTTCTCAAAACTTCAAGTAGACGGACACTTCCAACTGCGACAATATCCAGGAGGATATTACTAAAAACGACGTGGGGAGGATTGTTATGTACCCTCTATGTAACGACACGCCATACACGAACAACGTTTGCGCCAGCAAGGGAGCTTCGTACTCAGTGCACTAGCGACGGTTGCAAGGTTCTGCATATCTCAGCAAAAACCACCTCAGCGTCTAGACGGTGCCTGCCTGGCAGCAACGAGGGGCCACACCAGAAAAGTCACGAAAAGTGGACCTCACGGCGGTTAGGATGCCAACCGCCTTAGAGAGTAGCTGCAGTAAAATTCTACGATAAAAGGTGGTACGCTTTGTAGCCTAAATTGTAGGAGGGATCATTCTCGCACGCGTCATTGTAGCTGAAGGTCCTCGTAATCGCCGCCTTTGTTTGAATCTTTGAGATAGAGTCCAGCTCGGCGTACTGGACATAGCTATTGTATAAATTTTCCACTTGTGACTTCACGCTTCAATCAACTGATTAATTAAATAAAGTAAACGAGGCTACTTCGAATATAACGAAACCCGTACCAGCGCTTTACACCAGTGTGCGTAAGATTACCTTTTTGTGGCCATTACGTTTGCATGCTTTAATCAGTCCCCGGCATATTGGTGATATCCGTTTATAATAGTAAATTGTGTGGCCATGCATAACATGTGTTTCAATGCCTACTATAATTGCGCCTTATTTGGAAAGCCAATCATGAGATTTCACTGAATTTGAGAAAAGAGATTTATTACCTCAAAACGGTTTACCTAAAAGAAAATTTCAATCACTACGTTCGATCCTGAAAAGGAGGATCGTAACACCAACTCATAGCTCTGGCCCTCACATTTTCTTTCCTGGGAGCGCTAGCTCCCACAGATACAATTGTTGTATCCCTCTGAGGAGTGTCTACATTATATCGCGTGTCCCATAAAAATGTCTCGGAGTTTTTAAATGATTATATAACTCCGCTTTAAATTAACATATTTAAAATGTATTTTTTTCACAATGTATTAAATTTTGTTTCCGTTTCGAATAATCATTTTTTTACATCGTTTAGTAACCTCTTTATACTGATCGATTTAAAGAAAGCGGTAGAAAACTAATTGTTCAGGGGAAAGATTTTAAAAACAACGCTGGTGTTCTTCATTTCTAAATATCTACCTTTGAAAATAATTTCACAATGATATATCCTACAGACCACCAAATATTTAAACCCTCTGAAAGGTTATTTACTCCCTTATTTCATCATTTGAAGACACACAAAATACAGCTCACTTACGATCAATGAATTTTCACCGCATTGGAATATGAAGCAACGAAAAACTGTGAAAAAGTTCGAAGTGCAATTAATGAAAAAATCCCGAAAGGAACTCGTCCGATAAGAAAACTGTGTATCGTTTGAGTTAGAAAATTAGAAAGAAAATTAAATGTTCCTTTAGCTTTGTCACAGTTTTTGGTTGCTTCATTTTCTAATACGATGAAAATTTTTTGATGGTAAGTGAGTTGTGTTTTAGGTGTCTTGAAATAATGAAATAAGAAAATAAATAATCTCTACGAGGATTTAAATACTTCGTGATATGTAGGATACATCATTGTAAAATTATTTTTAACAGTAGGTATTGAGAAATTAAGAACACCATAATTGTTTCCTTTGAACAATTAGTTGCCTCTGAACAATTAATTTTCCATCTGTTTCAGTAAATCGATCTGTGTAAAGTTGAACGATTTGAAAAAAAACGTGAATTATAATTCAAGTTTTTTTTCAAATCGTTCAATCGTTCAACCGTTCAACGAGATACCGGCGTGAGAGGTGGTGTGGTGCTTAGCTGAGGCTTTATACTGTGTACATTGCACTGGATTGTGAAAATATATATTTGTGTGTCCACGATAACATATATATATATATATATATGGTTGGTCATTAGAATACTTGTTTTTAGTAAAATGGTTAGAAAATACTAATGTTTGATTCTTTCTTTCTTTCAGGTCAACATGAGTCGGCTTTCCTGTGCCAATCATCCAGACAACTTCTGTTATGTCTGTGGTCGGTATACCACAAAAGATCAACAGCGACGTATATCTACAGCAGTGAAAATGAAGGCCGCCTACTTTCTCTACTTCGGGTGTGAGGCTGGGGACCAAGAAAAGAGCTGGGCACCACACATATGCTGCACAAGCTGCCACAAAGGCTTGACTCAGTGGTTGGTGGGCAAGCGCGCGAGCATGCCATTTGCGGTGCCCATGAAATGGCGTGAGCAACAGAATCATCATGATGATTGTTATTTCTGCTGCACACGCATCGCCGGCTTCAACAAGAAGAATAAAGGCCACATCAAGTACGCTTACTGCGTCTCTGCTCGTAAACCTGTGCCTCATGACGACGAGAACCCCGTTCCGACACCTCCAGCTGATCCGAACATACATGTAAGCAGTGGCGAAGAGGATGGTGTTTCATCATCACCATCATATGATGGTGATGATGAAACTTTTGAACCCGACACTCAAGAACCACATCTTCTGAACCAGGGAGACTTAAATGATCTTGTAAGAGATCTCTCGCTGTCAAAGGCGAAAGCAGAGCTGCTTGGATCAAGGCTGCAGCAGTGGAATCTACTTGAACCTAACACCAAGATTTCCTGTTTCAGAGCACGTCACAAAGACATGGCTGAGTTCTTTGAGATGGAAGACAAAATGACATTCTGCAGTGACATCAACGGGTTGTTGAAAGAACTTGGGTGTAATCACGATCCTGCAGACTGGCGCCTCTTCATCGACTCAGGGAAGAACAGCTTGAAGGCTGTTTTGCTCCACAATGGCAACGAGAAACCATCAGTCCCACTAGCTCACGCGTTCGGCATGACAGAGACCTATGAGAATATGCGGCAGCTGCTTCATTCCATCAAGTACAATGACTTCAAGTGGCACATCTGCGCAGACTTGAAAGTGGTGGCGCTGCTGTCAGGGCTGCAGTCAGGCTACACAAAATACATGTGCTTCCTTTGTCTCTGGGATAGCAGAGACGACAAGAATCACTGGACGAAGAAAGATTGGAAAGAGCGGAAGGAGCATGTACCTGGTCGATACAACGTAAAACATGTCGCCCTTGTTGACCCAGCCAAGATTTTCCTTCCACCACTCCACATAAAGCTCGGCTTAATGAAAAGTTTTGTACGGGCAATGGATCTGAATGGGCGGGGGTTTTTATACCTTAAGGAGAAGTTTGGCAACACCTTGTCGGAGGCCAAGATCAAGGCTGGTGTCTTTGTTGGACCACAAATTCGACAGATTATGAAGGACGAAACTTTTCCGACAACCCTAAACCCCAAAGAGCTGGCAGCGTGGAGGAGCTTCAAAGCTGTGACGGACAAGTTCTTGGGGAACGAGCGCGCGGACAACTATGAAGAAATAGTGCAGCAGCTGCTGGAGTCCTTCAGGAAACTTGGCTCCAGGATGTCCCTGAAAATCCATTTACTACACCAGCACCTGAACTTCTTCCCTGACAACATGGGAGCTGTCTCGGACGAGCACGGCGAGCGATTCCACCAAGAGTTTTCCCTCGTGGAGACACGTTACCAAGGGCGGCACACCCCGAATATGATGGGCGACTTCTGCTGGTTCCTGCATCGTGAAACTGACACAGAGCAGCACAAACGCAAAGCCAAATGCCTAAAGCATTTTTAATTACATTTTAATGGCGTTTTTCTGCAATTTCTATAATTTTGAAGCATTCATGATGTAATAAAAGAATAAATGAGTTTTTGTAAATTTCATTGAAATCCTGACTTCTAGGCAATAGGAATATTTCTATAACTGAAAATCCTGACATGATACAGCAAAACGGTTATGATTTTTGAAATCAGCGTACCCAAATTAGTCTTAATCATTTTACACATCTCCAGTAAAAAAACAGTTGTTCAGTGATGCATTGTGCTAGCTAATTGTGCCCTAGTTTTATATCTAAAACTGCATTAGTAATGCAAGGAAATTCTTTTGTGCTATTCTCTGCCATTATTTTCCATTTGGTTCTCTAATGAAATATTTTAAGTATTATTTTTCAGTGTTTGAATTTGTTATAAAAGATGCTGTTCGGCATCCAGCCAATAAACAAGCACATTCAGCCGATTTTAAGTGCCTACCTATGCATTTTATGAATGATGCATTTCTTTTGCAAACAAAAAAAAAATCGGTGCTGGTTCATTGGTGACCCAGCTGAGAAAGGGGTATTGAAAACTTTAAACAATTTAAACAATTTAAACAATTTATTTACCACAGGAGATACAGAGGTAGAATGTTTCTTAAGTCTAGTACAATGAACAAGTTTGAATATAGCTACCTGTGGGCCCGAATAAGTTCAGCGACTTCTGGGGCATCCTACCATCAACATTATTCTAAGGTGTACATTAATGTTTAACCTAATTCACTTAACCTAGTTTCACATTAGACTGATCAGTGAGATAATTCAATCGATATCAGATATTTCATTTTACAATATAGGTTATGTGGACTATATTTAACAGTACATTCGATAAAAGATTTAACAGCAGACTGAAGGCGAATTACATATTACCCATGGCAAATTTCATTATTGGAAACAGTCATGTTGGAGACAAGATTTGACTTGGTGATCTTACATGACTAATATTCTGATAGGAAGTGAGTCTCGAGATTTCTTTTGAATAACTTGTAAGAATTACTATCACGGATCTCCGCAGGTATTGAGTTCCAAGTTTTAGTTCCAACGAAGAGGATACTGTGTTGCGACCGGGCCTTTGAATAATAAGGAAGCATGAATTTACTTCTATTTCGGGTTAAGTGGTCGTGATGACCAGTTTGCGCACTTAATAATAGTTTCAGGCTATTGTCGCCATCATTTCTTAATGTTTTGTAAATGAAATTACAAATGGAGATTTTATAGAGATCTGGAAGTTTAGGTATTTGTAAATTTTTGAATGAATCGTTTGTGTGAGCATTGTATTCTAGATTCTTTACCGCTCTGATTGCTCTTTTTTGCAGAGTAAAAATTATATTGGTTTTATTTTTATCAGTTCCGTGCCATGCTTCTATTCCGTACTGCAAGTATGGTGAAATGAGCGTTCGGTAGAGCATTCGTAAAGCTGTTTCAGGCAGGTAATTTTTAACTTTATTCAGGATTCCGATGGATTTCGATAATTTAGAACTAATATTAACGATGTGCTCTTTAAAGGTCAGATGTTTATCTATTATGATGCCCAGAAACTTGCATGAGTTGGTTTCTTCGATTTCACCTTCGCCAATTTTTATGTGTGGGAGAGATATGCTTTTCTTGTATGAGAATGTAATATACTTTGTTTTTTCGATGTTGAGGCTTATTTTATTAGCTTTAAGCCATAATGAAACCTTATGGAGTTCATTATTTATGCTCTCCGCAATCATAGCGGGAATTTGGCTCGGAAGGACCGTAGAAAGCGTGCTGTCATCGGCATTGTAACTTTAATTTCATTCGTTATTTTCTTTAGGTTTCGTCCAAGGTCTCGTGAAAATTGCTGACTCCCCACAAATCCCTTGGGACTCTAAACAGACATCGTTCGAGCCATTAAATTTTATCACTCCACCTAACATTTGCTGAGTCCAAACATACATGCACAAAACATACATGTTGAAGCGACCCTCCTGTACTACTGGAGTTTACTGAGATATTTCAACGGTATTTCACCGGACAAATTTTTCAAGTAAGCACAAAACTTGTACACACCCTTAAAAGATTTATTACACATGATTTCCTTAAATACTCATTTTCAATTCGCAAAAATTGATTATTCTTAACAGATTCTCGACAAAGAAATTTTTGAATTTTTCAAGTAAAATATACTAACTTTTTACTCATTACTTCACATGTCAATAAAAAATTTTCTACTTAACTTATCAAAAAACAACTATGCAGGTTTATAGTATTTACCTTGATCTTTACGATGCAAGAAAGATCTCATTAAGTAAAAAACTGTTGGAGAAATAATTAAAAATCTGGAACACTTTTTCCACATAAAAAGTTTTCTTCTACTCTACGGCTCAATATCTCCTAGAGTTTTTCACCTATGAAGGAGATCTTTTTTGCATCGTGGAGAGCGAATAAATAATATTGAAGGCATCTATGGATGCTTTATTTCCAATCAAGCCTTAATGATAAATTATTGTAGTTCCCAGAAAAGCGTTAGGGTGGTGTGTACAACATGGAAAGAGAGAATGTTTAACTTTTTCATTTAGCTTTCCTACGACAGTTGTTAGAAAGGTGAAATTTCAACCTCTATGGCGATATCTTTGTCGTGAAATAGCACACTGCAGAACACCTGAAACGTAAATAAAAACTGATTTGGGTTTTACATTCTGTCTTACTCAACATTTTAGTGTTCTGACATTCACCAGCTCAAACTTTGGTCCTAAGGAGTTTTTTCTGTACGTTCACAAAAAGTCAGCGGAGTTACGAATTCAAACAAACGGAGAGTGATGATGACATAGATTAAAAAAACATTAGACATCGAAAATGCAAAAACTGTTGTGTCGTCTGATAGGTTATCATTAGACTCAGAAAATGACAGCAGATAAAATGTTGAAGAACCTGTTATTCGCTCAACTCAATTCATTCAGAAATATTACTCAAATAAACATAGAGAAATCAACGTTTTCTTCGAGTATTCACACTAAAGTGAGAGTTGATAATTTACAATTCACTACAGTCGATGGTCTGCTCGCACTGAAGCAGAAAATTATAATTGCCGTGAAAAGGGGTGCTTAAGTGCAGAATATTTATAATTATTGTAGGTTTTCTCTTCGAGCATTCGCGAACGTGAACACCTACAAATATTAACTTCTGTTTTACAAAAGCCTTTTCAATTAAAAATTTTCGAAATGAGGTAAAAGTGAGTGTCATAACTAATTAGATGTCTCAGAATTAGTCTTTAAACTTTTACGAAGTGGCTAAACGATGTTATATAAAATTGGTAAAAATTATGCACTTTTTTCATAAACATTAGCATTTTGACACTTTTAATTGTAGTTGTAATGCTATGAAAATATTTTCTGAAAATATTTTGGAATGAATAAAATATTCCATAATACGAAATTCCACATCATTCGATGATAAATGTGGCCATAAAGTTCAGCATTACGAATGAAGTCCCCTTTATGGTGCGAGAATTTAATGAGTAAAACGCAAACTCGAGCAGAATTTTCCGAATGTTATTTGGGAATCACAAGTTATTCATTTGCATTAGTTGAAATTTCAACTCTACACACCTGGTGCGATGAAGTGCATTGATGAACATATTGTGCATATCTCGCGAAAGGGCTTTGATCAACGATAGAGACCAAGCACAAACGAACAAAACCTTTGCATCGTTTTCAGAGAGAAGACACTTCCGATTGATATTCTGCTTATAAACGTGAAACGACTTTGAAGCTTAAATACCTAACAGAGACAAGTTATCATATCTCAAGAGTTCAGAGTCTGGAAATGTCCACTTTGTTCTCGTTCACTTCTTTAGAACGCTAATTCGTAAGTAGAAGAGCTTCACAGTCTCACTCTCAACCATGGAACTATGTAAAAAACACGTTCGATCACAGTCATACTTTTACCTGCAGCTAGGTACCTGCGACCTCTTATCCCAAATATCGATCTCGTTTTTCCCATTTGATACCTCGCTTGTTAGGCTTCCCGTCCGTGGAAAAGACAATAGATTAAGAATCGACTCAATTTTCTCTTCGTGGCACAGCGGTTAAGGGATCGAACTTGTATGCTGGAAGTCGCGGGTTCGTTCCCAGCGCTGGCGCGGAGATTTTTCCCGTTGGGTATGAGGGAAAGCTCAAGCACAATACCCCACTCGACCCAGGTGTCGGAAATGGGTACCGGCTTTACGGGGGAACCGACATGGTGTCCTATATATAGTTATAGTCCTATAGTCCTATATATAGGTTAGTTATAAGACATTTGAAAAACTAATGCTAAGATCATATGTATCAGGCTTGATTGGAAATAAAGCATCCCAAAGATGCCGATGTTAACCTTAATTTACTACGGTTGCTGCTGAACATCCGGACACCTCGCAAATATCACACATACTTGGGTGTCGTGAAAATACCTCAAAACAAAAAGGCAAGTGCAAAAAACTGTTTGTGGGAAAGCAAGTGTTTCAATAAATTTTAGCGCTTGTTAAAAACGTAGTCCGCGAAATCTCAAAAAACTGTAAAGAAATTTTCCCGTGAGTTGAAAACATAATGTAAACACGTTCTAAGGAGGAACAGAATATTTACGAGTTATTTAATTGGCTTTAAACGTGAAAAAGAAAATCTGAATATGAGCATTCTGGTAAATACAGTATGCAAAGAAATCATGTACGTGTAGAATGATACGCATTTCTTTCATATTAGAAGCGAAAATATTCGTAAAAAATAGGCCGTGAAGGACTAAAATGAATTCTACTTCTATGCGTTCTCTGTGTAACTTCCTTGATTTTCTTATAATCAATGGTAATTTTCTCTCTGTTACCCCATCATCTCATTATATGCAAGTTTCGCACTGCTGAGTTGTTTTCATGAAGGAAATGAGGTACTCAAATTCTCACAATATTCAAAGTTTGACCGAAATGGATCACTGCAACAATCAGTGTTCTAACTGACCAAGTTAGTCCCCAGACTTGAAACCAAGCGGAACTCTCTTTGCCTATATTGGTGACTTCATGTCCAATGTGGAGTTCTAAAATGAAATCCTGACCTGAACAAGTGATGTAAAGGAAAATGTAATTAAATGAGATTGAACCAAATCCTACTGAGCAAAAAGTGATGTACTGCAAGCTATGATGGATGGTGTCCTAGTTTGATAAGTTCAAAGTTAGTGTGTTATATTATACAGTACGAAGTACAGTATACAGTACAGTATACTGTATACAGTATAGTATATTATACAGTTATATATACAGTACGAAGAAGAAATTCGGTGATCGACGCACGTAGTGAAAGCAAGATTTCGATTTTTATTGTATTTTGAAAATAAAGCCTAATTTTGGGGGAATTGAGATTGAGTGCAATAACTTGAATTTTGATACTGCGAGTTCTGAAATGATATATGTCAGAGCAAATAACTCTGATTATAACTTAGGACAAAATTTAGCCCCTAAAAATTCATAAGTGAAAAATCTTATTTGATATTTCAAACGAGCGAAAAGTGACATTGTAGTATGAAGGACGATATCCACTGAGTGGATATGATATTAGGGCTTCCACCGGGGTTTAGATTCCAAGAATCATACCCCGGACGAGCTTCCCCTTGCGGGTCGCCGTGAGTCAGCCCCAAACTAATCGGCTCGTGCAGACAGCCCTGCCCCGCTGACTTCTGTAGCCCAAATCCGGTAATTTTTTTGCATTTTTTATCTCCTGATGTTCTGCTATAGATAGTGCTCAAATATCTGATTTGTTTTATTTATTGCCAATTATATTTTTTAAAACAGTATAGGGAAATGGTTACCGGAAAACTGATCCTCGCTGATATTAAAATCAAATAATAACCTCTCAGGAGGCTCAGATTTGATGTTAATCATCAGCTCGGGATCATCTTCGAACTTCACAAAACTGCAGTCCGGCGAGAATGAATCGAAAGTGCAGCCCAAACTCTCATAGCTGGGGAAAATGAAATTGAAATTCTCAGCTTCTAGAGAATCCTGCTGATGATTGTTGGTTACATCCTGATGGGATGCACCATCGCAGGGAGGAGGTGCACTACTGCCCTGAGGGGGCTGACAAATGCCCTGAAGGGGCTCACTAGCGCCCTGAACGGGCACACTAGCCTCATACTCCTGAATCTCCGGCAACAATTTCCCAAGAACTTTGAGAGAAGTGCCGCGAGCAACTTTAGCTTTGGCTGCATTCAGCACTTTGCCCGACCTCGTGGTGATCCCCGAGGTGGACAAACAACACTTGGGCGTTACAAGTTTTCCTCGTTTATGGGCCCAAGACCTAGTGAGAGGCCGGCCAGCGGCACTGCCCGACCTCTTCACCGTGGATCTAAGAACAAAATCCATAACTTCAGAAAAGTTCGTAAAGCGCAAAGAAAAATTGACACCAAATGAAATATAGGAGCACTGGAAAAAACAATCAGTAAGGAGCGACAAGAAGCTAGAACCAAGCGCAAATACAGCCAGGCTGTGAAAGTGTGAATACTGAATGAATGACGGTCCACCGTCCAAGTCTAACACTTGCGGTCGCCCAGTGCCCACTGCTGCGACTGGCCACGCCCCCTTGTGGTTGCTGCTGGCGTTATGACAATTTCTTATGACTGGTTATTAGACTGTTTATTTTATAAGACAGGTCCTCACAGAAAGTCATTGAAAATACCGAACCCTATCATTACATGCCGGTTGCATGTGTTGACAAACGTCAAGTTTTCACAGCTTTTCGTCTTCAACATAGTTACGTGAATTATATTACCATAAAATATCAGAGGTTATTGGTAACTATAATCTCCGAACTTGAATTGATTATCAGATCTGATGAAGAAATTTACCGGGTACAATTTTATAGATTAGCCTAACATTTTATGAAATAATTCTGTGATTTTGATATATTGATTCTTTCCCGATGCTTCCGTGATTCATTTTCTTCCAGATATAAATTAGTGGGTAAATAACGCTATGCATTTCAAATTCATTTGATCGTATGTATGAATTTAGGTGTTTTAAGGAAGCACTTCGACAAGCGATAAGTTAAATATCAGAACACAAAACAAAATTATAATTATTTTACGCTAAAACTTTTTTTGAAAAAAATTAAGCGATTCGTATTAAACTTTGAAAGTAAAGAGAACTAGACATTTTAAAAATTGTGAAGATATTACCTTAACATGGAAGATTAATTGGTTGCATGCATTGAATTGAAGCTAGTTTATTTCACTTATCATCAAAGGATTGACGGTCTTCCAAGATGAAGCGAGGAAATTTTGTACATAAATCTTTTAGAACATTTTCACATTTTCCTCAATAGCATACCAAAGAATGAGTCAGTAATCCTTCAAAAATAGTTTTAATGCATTGTATTTCAGCTATCGAAATAAAATGAAAAACAATAGAAGTTCTTCCCACTTTGGTTGTGTAGGTAGGCAAGCTGAGAATATTTTTCCAGTCAATCAATGTAAACATTTCAATCCCAAACTGATGAAGTTTGTTGAGTGAGCGACTAGGCCGATCCGTGTTATGTTGGTAACAAGACTATTTTTGTAAGCTGACTCAAGTGTAGATCTATAAAAGAGGTTTCTAAATGAAGTTGGAATTTGATCGTGCAAATTAAAGGCTGCTGTTTCCCAACTGCCGACTGGAACCTTATTCGGTCACCATATCTGTTTATTTTAATTTCGAGCGAAAAATTTTTCCATTGATAAATACTTTTTTATGCCATGAGAAATGTTATAAATTTGATTTTCAAACCTGGATCTGCACAATTTTGTTTACTAACATACTATTTTTTTTGTTCTTGTGTCTGTGATCTCTCAATTTGCTTGAGGCGTTCATTGGTTGCAGTTGACGGCGCCAGTTCGCAGCCCTCGTTCAATTTACCGCCAATTGAGACGCCCGCCAAACTTCATTTCCATTTGCCGGAATTAATTGCTGCAAAAGCGCCGTGGAATAGATACCGCATGATGATGCGGGCAGCAAACATACGAGTTGTGCCTCGTGCAGCTGAAGTGCACCGCAGAGGGCGTCTGGCGTCTATGACTGCGAGGCTGTAGTTCCCAGAAAACCCTTAGGATTGTGTGTACAATATGGAAAGAGAAATGTTTCACTATTTCATTTGGGAGTAATTTGAAGTCGATGGGTGCATCCTTTCAAAGGTTAGAAGCGGGTCAACTTGAGTTTTTTGCCGGCGCAGGAGTCGGAGAGGCTTAATGATAAATATTATTGCAGTTCCCAGAAAACCGTTGGGGTCGTGTGTACAATATGGAGAGAGAGAATGTTTCATTCTTTCATTGAAAGTAATTTGAAGTCGATGATGCTGTCTTTCAAAAGTTAAAAGCGGGTCTAATTGAGTTTTTCGACAGCACGCGAGCCGGAGAGGCTTATTATAATTATCAATGAATTTCTGTAGTTCCCAGAAAAGCGTTAGGGTCGTGTGTACAATATGGAAAAGAGATTGTTTCACTCTTTCATTTGAGAGTAATTTGAAATCGATGGGTGCATTTTTTCAAAAGTTGAGAGCGGGTCAACTTATTTTTTTGGAGGCGCACGAGTCAGAGAGGCTTATTGATGAATATCTGTAGTTCCCAGAAAAGCGTTAGGGTCATTTGTACAACATGGAAAGAGAAATGTTCAACTCTTTCATTTTGGAGTAATTTGAAGTTGATGGGTACCGCTACGAATGAAAAAATAATGAACTTTAGAGGGCGTGAAGTAGCTCGATCTGCACTTTAGATTTGAACAAGTTATTCTCTCGCTCAGTCTGGAACAATCTGAAAGTCGTTGTCATGGCAACTCTTCTGGCTCAAGTGTAGCCAATAAATCTGTTACCCTCGCACTACTTGCAGAGGGTGCTTTCCTTTCTTGGACCACAGCATGGGCATTCTCTCAAGTGTTTGGTTGATTAAGTTTCGTCCAAGGTCTCGTGAAAATTGCTGACTCCCCACAAATCCCTTGGGACTCTAAACAGACATCGTTCGAGCCATTAAATTTTATCGCTCCACCTAACATTTGCTGAGTCCAAACATTCATGCACAAAACATACATGTTGAAGCGACCCTCCTGTACTACTGGAGTTTACTGAGATATTTCAACGGTATATATTTCACCGGACAAATTTTTTAAGTAAGCACAAAACTTGTACACACCCTTAAAAGATTTATTACACATGATTTCCTTAAATCCTCATTTTTAATTCGCAAAAATTGATTATTCTTAACAGATTCTAGACAAACAAATTTTTGAATTTTTTAAGTAAAATATACTAACTTTTTACTTATTACTTCACATGTCAATAAAAAATTTTCTACTTAACTTATCAAAAAACAACTATGCAGGTTTATAGTATTTATCTTGATCTTTACGATGCAAGAAAGATCTCAGTAAGTAAAAAACTGTTGGAGAAATAATTAAAAATCTGGAACACTTTTTCCACATAAAAAGTTTTCTTCTACTCTACGGCTCAATATCTCCTAGAGTTTTTCACCTATGAAGGAGATCTTTTTTGCATCGTGGAGAGCGAATAAATGATAATGAAGGCATCTACGGATGCTTTATTTCCAATCAAGCCTTAATGATAAATTATTGTAGTTCCCAGAAAAGCGTTAGGGTGGTGTGTACAACATGGAAAGAGAGAATGTTTAACTTTTTCATTTAGCTTTCCTACGACAGTTGTTAGAAAGGTGAAATTTCAACCTATATGGCGATATCTTTGTCGTGAAATAGCACACTGCAGAACACCTGAAACGTAAATAAACAACTGATTTGGGTTTTACATTCTGTCTTACTCAACATTTTAGTGTTCTGACATTCACCAGCTCAAACTTTGGTCCTAAGGAGTTTTTTCTGTACGTTCACAAAGAGTCAGCGGAGTTACGAATTCAAACAAACGGAGAGTGATGATGACATAGATTAAAAAAACATTAGACATCGAAAATGCAAAAACTGTTGTGTCGTCTGATAGGTTATCATTAGACTCAGAAAATGACCGCAGATAAAATGTTGAAGAACCTGTTATTCGCTCAACTCAATTCATTCAGAAATATTACTCAAATAAACATAGAGTAATCAACGTTTTCTTCGAGTATTCACACTAAAGTGAGAGTTGATAATTTACAATTCACTACAGTCGATGGTCTGCTCGCACTGAAGCAGAAAGTTATAATTGCCGTGAAAAGGGGTGCTTGAGTGCAGAATATTTATAATTATTGTAGGTTTTCTCTTCGAGCATTCGCGAACGTGAACACCTACAAATATTAACTTCTGTTTTACAAAAGCCTTTTCAATTAAAAATTTTCGAAATGAGGTAAAAGTGAGTGTCATAACTAATTAGATATCTCAGAATTAGTCTTTAAACTTTTACGGAGTGGCTAAACGATGTTATATAAAATTGGTAAAAATTATGCACTTTTTTCAATAATATTAGCATTTTGACACTTTTAATTGTAGTTGTAATGCTATGAAAATATTTACTGAAAATATTTTGGAATGAGTAAAATATTCCATAATACGAAATTCCACATCATTCGATGTGGAAGGATAAATTGAACTGCGATAAAATACAGAATCGTATATAATTCTATCAAGCTGAATGCAAGCACAATATTATTCCACCCTTTAATTTGCTGCGTTTCATTCACACCGCTATTAGACTCGCACAGACAGAATGTGTAAAATCAATGCGATGTATAGAGGTTTTCCGATCAACATTAGTGCGAGCTAATAGTCAAATTTTGCAGTAAAAACTAACAGACAGCAGCTTTATCTCTCCCGAGAGCATACAGTGGAACGGATCGTGTTCTAGCAGCCTTTTTACAAATCTAGCCAAAAATACAATTAAGCATAAAGTGAACATGTGAATAATAAAGTGAATCAAAGCGGTAAAGGAAACTCAAAGTTGCACGTGGCAGATTAAATCCGACTTCATAGTGAGTGACGGCGTCCGACTCCCACAAGTTGACGGCCTGCATAAAAGTTACGATTTTGAAAATGACGCAAGCACAAATCGAAGCTTCGCTGGTAGCAACACTTCCGAAAGCCCTAATGGCTCTGAGGCCCGTTCCTTTGAGTGAAGCAAAGCATATTGGACTTGGTACGTGCATGAGTGTTGTATTTCTTCGTCTCTCGCCGATTGGAGGAAGATACAGTAATGGCTACGGGTGTGAAATGTAAAGCGGGTCAACTTAAGTTTTTGGGAGGCGCGCGAGTCGGAGAGGCTTATCGATAAATTTCTGTAGTTCTTAGAAAATCGTTAGGGTCATTTGTACAATATGGAAAGAGAAATGTTTCACTCTATCATTTGGGAGTAATTTGAAGTCGTTGGGTGGATTCTTTCAAAAGTTAACAGCGGGTCAACTTGAGTTTTTTGACGGCGCACGAATCGGAGAGGCGTAATGATAAATTATTGTAGTTCCCAGAAAACCGTTAGGGTCGTGTGTACAATATGGAGAGAGAGAATGTTTCATTATTTTATTGAAAGTAATTTGAAGTCGATGATGCTGTCTTTCAAAAGTTAAAAGCGGGTCAACTTGAGTTTTTCGACAGCGCGCGAGCCGGAGAGGCTTATCGATGAATTTCTACATGTAGTTCCCAGAAAAGCGTTAGGGTCGTGTGTACAATATGGAAAAGAGAATTTTTCACTCTTTCCTTTGAGAGTAATTTGAGATCGATGGGTGCATTTTTTCAAAAGTTGAAAGCGGGTCAAGTTGAGTTTTTTGACGGCGCATGAGTCGGAGAGGCTTAATGATAAATTTTATTGTAGTTCCCAGAAAACCATTGGGGTCGTGTGTACAATATGGAGAAAGAGAATGTTCAACTCTTTCATTTTGGAGTAATTTGAAGTAGATGGGTACCGCTACGAATAAAAAAAATAAAAAATAATGAACTTTAGAGGGCGTGAAGTAGCTCGATCTGCACTGTAGATTTTGAACACTACGCACCGAGAGGCTTATCGATGAACACTCGCTCATCAGCACCAACTTACACAAGTGTGTTTAATTAAGAACGCGTGGCAACGTACTGCGCACCAGTGGAACCTTGCAACAAAGGTTCATAAAAAAGTTGAAATACACTGCAGCGCACAAAGACACTTGGCAGGAACTGGTGTACCTAATTTAGAGTTAACTGTCTATAAAAAGAGAGTAGTGGTAGTGACTTCAGCCGGAGCTACTTTCACTGCGTTGAGACTGGAAATAAAATGAACTTCGTGAGTACGCATCTTCAAGGAATGCAAAGCAAATTCAACGTATTTGCAGCTGCAGTTTATTCATAGCCTTCGTTCTTTTTCTCTTTTGTCAGAAACAGAAAGGTAAAATTACCGAGGAGCTAAAAACCATGGATTGAACTTTATTCATTTAACGACACATGAGTCCCAGAGGCTTAATGATAAATTATTGGAGTTCCAAATGAAAGAATGAAACATTTTTTCCTCCATATTGTACACACGACCCTAACGGTTGTCTAAGCACTACAGAAGTTTATTGATAAGCCTCTCCTACTCGCGCGCCTCCAAAAAACTTAAGTTGCCCGCTTTCAACTTTTGAAAGAATGCACCCATCGATTTCAAATTACTCTTAAATGAAAGAGTGAGACATTCTCTTTTCCATGTTGTACACTCGACCCCAACGCTTTGATGGGAACTACAGAAATTCATCGATAAGCCTCTCCGGCTCGCGTGCCGTCGAAAAACTCAAGTTTCCCGCTGTTAACTTTTGAAAGAGAGCATCAACGACTTCAAATTACTTTCAGAACAGGTACACTCGTTCCCGCCAATTGTCTTTGTGCGCTGCAGTGTATTTCAACTTTTATATGAACCTTCGTTGCAAGCTTCCACTCGTGCGCAGTACGTTACCAAGTGTTCTTAATTAAACACACTTTTGTGAGTCGGTGAGCTGATGAGCGAAAGAATAACTTGTTCAAAATCTACAGTGCAGATCGAGCTACTTCACGCCCTCTAGAGCTCATTATTTTTATTTTTTTTATTCGTAGCGGTACCCATCGACTTCAAATTACTCCAAAATGAAAGAGTTGAACATTCTCTCTCTCCATATTGAACACACGACCCTAACGGTTTTCTGGGAACTACAATAATTTATCATTGAGCCTCTCTGACTCATGAATGCGCCGTTAAAAAACTCAAGTTGAGCCGCTGCTAACTTTTGAAAGAATGCACCCAACGACTTCAAAGTACTCTCAAATGAAAGAGTGAAACATTTCTCTCTCCATATTGTACACACGACCCTAACGGTTCTCTGGGAACTACAATAATGTATCACTAAGCCTCTCTGACTCATGAATGCGCCGTTAAAAAACTCAAGTTGACCCGCTGCTAACTTTTGAAAGAATGCACCCAACGACTTCAAAGTACTCTCAAATGAAAGAGTGAAACATTTCTCTCTCCATATTGTACACACGACCCTAACGGTTTTCTGGGAACTACAATAATTTATCATTAAGCCTCTCTGACTCAAAAATGCGCCGTTAAAAAACTCAAGTTGACCCGCTGCTAACTTTTGAAAGAATGCACCCAACGACTTCAAAGTACTCTCAAATGAAAGAGTGAAACATTTCTCTCTCCATATTGTACACACGACCCTAACGGTTATCTGGGAACTACAATAATTTATCATTAAGCCTCTCTGACTCATGAATGCGTCGTTAAAAAACTCAAGTTGACCCGCTGTTAACTTTTGAAAGAATGCACCCAACGACTTCAAAGTACTCTCAAATGAAAGAGTGAAACATTTCTCTTACCATATTGTACACACGACCCTAACGGTTTTCTGGGAACTACAATAATTTATCATTAAGCCTCTCTGACTCATGAATGCGCCGTTAAAAAACTCAAGTTGACCCGCTGTTAACTTTTGAAAGAATGCACCCAACGACTTCAAAGTACTCTCAAATGAAAGAGTGAAACATTTCTCTCTCCATATTGTACACACGACCCTAACGGTTTTCTGGGAACTACAATTATTTATCATTAAGCCTCTCTGACTCAAAAATGCGCCGTTAAAAAACTCAAGTTGACCCGCTGCTAACTTTTGAAAGAATGCACCCAACGACTTCAAAGTACTCTCAAATGAAAGAGTGAAACATTTCTCTCTCCATATTGTACACACGACCCTAACGGTTTTCTGGGAACTACAATAATTTATCATTAAGCCTCTCTGACTCAAAAATGCGCCGTTAAAAAACTCAAGTTGACCCGCTGCTATCTTTTGAAAGAATGCACCCAACGACTTCAAAGTACTCTCAAATGAAAGAGTGAAACATTTCTCTCTCCATATTGTACACACGACCCTAACGGTTGTCTGGGAACTACTGAAATTCATCAATAAGCCTCTCCGACTCCCGCGCCATGGAAAACTGCTAAGTCGACAAAAAATACATAAACGAACGAGAGTCTAAAAAATAAAAAGCTGCAAGTACGCGTGAGATATGTACGGGAAATACAAGCAATCTAGCATAAATACGTAATTTACCAGAAATACGAAAATGTACGAAAGTCTAAAAAAATTAAAATGATACAAGTGCACGGGAGTTCGGGAAAATTCAAGAAATCTAGCACACAAATATAATCTTCGAAAATTACAAAATATACAAACTGGCACATATGTACAGTAAAAAATGAATAGGCGCTAAAAAAACAGAATTACAGCACCCCGGAAAAAGGAGTTTTTCCATATCAGATCAAGAAAGGACAACCTATCCCTCAGCCAGATAAATAAATAAGATATTGGTAAAATAAAGCATAAATATCAATAACAAACGATGGTTGGCAACTTATGTGTTGCCTGTATGTGTTTGTCAGCGCGTTTTTGCGAAACCCTGACCACTTGAGCTCCACAGATTTATAGCCAGACTCTTTGTCAGCACGTTTTTGCGAAACCCTGACCACTTGAGCTCCACAGATTTATAGCCAGGCTCTTTTCGTAACCTGAGAACAAAGCTCTCCTTGTGGAGTTCTCGGGTTGTTGTTGTTCTTATCTCAGCATTCTTATCTCAGCAAGTTATTGTATTTCCTCAAGTAAAGAATTTTTAAAGTGAATTGTTTCCTCAAATAAATTATTTCCCAAATTTCTCCGCGTAATTTAAAGTATCCTTCCCCCCTCTCCCTCCCCTCTCACCCCTCCCTTCATCCAAAACATAGAAAAAAAAAATTATACAAAAAACATACATTAAACATTCAAAAAATAAAACGTTGAAATGTTCCATGAAAAATGTTTTTTCAGCATAGGCAATTCTGGCTTGTGAGCGAGAGTAACATACGGCCGCAAACTTTTGCTGGGCCGTTTTCAACTTTTTCCTTTAAACGCCTTACGGTACAAAAGAGAAAAGAAAATTGATTGAATCTTTCTAACCAAAACCCAGGTGTTCTCTTAGAAGATAGAAGTAGGCATCATTAAGTAAGGAATTATGGGGACAAGAGATCTATTCACTACGAGCGTCCCCACACCCTGCGCACAGCAGCAGCAAGATTGAAAGAAGCTCGTGAAACAAGGTAAAAGTTGAGGACAGAAGTTATGTGCTTAACAAAACAGCAGTGAACCCGAAAAGATGATCCGCATCAAAACAAACGATGATTTTCCTTCAACAGAATGAAAGTCTACCAAATCTTCCGGTCAGGAGCACCTATTCTTAGGCATAGATACTATAATTATTGTATTTTCCAAAGGGAACATCTTTCTTTAAGAATGATGATTCTCAGAAGTGAAATACTTTTCTCCATGAGAGGAAAAAACGAAAGAAAGAAAAATATAGTTGGCTCCCAGCAGAGATGACTCATGAACTTCATTTCAACACTCTGTTTGTAGAGGTGACAATAAAAAAACAAAAGTGCCCATGGTTGACCTGTTGTCAGAACATTCATTAACAGTGGCACTTCAGAGAACACTAAGAGTACGTGTCTCTACAAAAGCTGTAACACAAAATAAGTCTACGTGAACGATCGCAAACCTAAAACCTAAAACATAGCGTTGACTGTGCAACAGCTTGGAATTGACTTTCAGTATATATATACTCGGCGATCTTCATGAAATGTCGAGAAACTTGAATTTCATGAGAAACTAATACACTTAGATGATACACACACACGAGTATTGAAAAACTCGTGTCACTAGTCGAAAATAAATGATTGAGGGCAATGTACTCCTAATCTTGCTTAATCTACATTTGACAATACATGTAATGATAATTATAAGAGATTACGCAAATTCATGGACGATGCATTTTCATTGTGGGGTGAAAAAACTTTTGACAGTTTACATGTACATGACATAAAACTTCGCAATTATTGATGCCAGGAAATAATATATGAATCGCTTGTTTCGGCAAATGTTCAAAAGTGTCATTTTAAGGAAGCATGAAAAAAAAAATATAAATACAAATCCATATACATATATATACGTACATATATATATATACATACATACACACACACATACAGATATTTATATATGTACGCATAAGCATGAGGACCAAGAAGATTATAAGTTTGTATTTCTAATTCAACAATTTTAACATAACGGTCGTTAGTTATTAAGCATTTTATTTAAATATAAATGGATGATCGTACAACAAATGTATAGTTTGTACATGAATGCTTTACAATAATAAAGAGATGACGAGTTAGGTAATGTTACAAGTTGAGAGTGAACAGAAAATGACCATTATCTCTAGTAAAATGCTAGTTGTCAGTTTAGTACACACATATGTGCACACATACATGTAAATATATACACACGCGTTTTACGGCCATGTGTGTGCCTAGGTTACGAAAAACACCGGTTTCGTTAACATGGACACACGCGTTTTACGGCCATGTGTGTGCCTAGGTTACGAAAAACACCGGTTTCGTTAACATGGACACACACCTGTGTACATATAAGCAAGAGGACCGAGAAGATTATAGGTTTTGTATTTCTGATTCAACAATTTTAACATAACGGTCATTAGTTAAAAGCATTTTATTTAAATATAAATGGATGATCGCACAACAAATGTATAGTTTTTACATGAATGCTTTACAATACTAAAGATATGACGAGTTAGGTAGTGTTACAAGTTGAGAGTGCACTGAAAAAAAGAGCATTATCTCTAGTAAAATGCTAGTTGTCAGTATAGTACATGTCACATATATGCACATATACATGTAAATATTTACACATATATTTCACATGCACACATATACCAACGCACATATTTACACCTGACTCGTAAGCATACGCAAATGCATTTCTATGCATCGAGGCAATACATACGCATTCTACAGAGTGTCATACGCATAGCGTGGACACGTACACATTTACACAAGTAAGCATGTGCGCAAATATCAGCGTAAACTAGTCAGTATAAACCAGAATTCCAATCGAGGGAAACGGAGAAAGTATCTTTTATTATAGCATGAATTTTATAAAATTTCGTACTAAAAATAGTGGCACAAAACAGTCTACTTAAGTCAGAAACATGAAAACGATTGTGGGACGTGAATAAGAAAGAAAACCTTAATGTCCTATAATGGTTTCATATTAAAAAATAAATCACATTATCTTTGAAATATGGCGCAAATTGTCGTCAATTGATAAACAAACATAGGTATCACATTATTACAAACACATTAAAAGAGAAAAAGAACGAAGGCTATGACTAAACTGCAGCTGCAAATGCGTTGAATTTGCTTTGCATTCCTTGAAGATGCATACCTTGTAAGAATTACTATCACGGATCTCCGCAGGTATTGAGTTCCAAGTTTTAGTTCCAACGAAGAGGATACTGTGTTGCGACCGGGCCTTTGAATAACAAGGAAGCATGAATTTACTTCTATTTCGGGTTAAATGGTCGTGATGACCAGTTTTCGCAGTTAATAATTATAATTGTTTTAGGCTATTGTCGCCATCAATTGATAATGTTTTGTAAATGAAATTGAAAATGGAGATTTTGTAGAGATCCGAAAGTTTAAGTATTTGTAAATTTTTGAATGAATCATTTGTGTGAGCATTATATGCTAGATTCTTTACCGCTCTGGTGGCTCTTTTTTACAGAGTAAAAATTTTATAGGTTTTATTTTTATCAGTTCCGTGCCATGGTTCTATTCCGTATTGCAAGTATGGTGAAATTAGCGTTCGGTAGAGCATTCGTAAAGCTGTTTCAGGCAGGTCATTTTTAACTTCATTCAGGATTCCGATGGATTTTGATAATTTAGAACTAATATGAGCGATATGCTCGTTAAAGGTCAGATGTTTATCTATTATGATACCCAGAAACTTGCATGAGTTGGTTTCTTCGATTTCACCTTCGCCAATTTATATGCGTGGGAGAGATATATTTTTCTTGTATGAGAATGTAATATATTTTTTTTTATCGATGTTGAGGCTTATTTTATTAGCTTTAAGCCATAATGAAACCTTATGGAGTTCATTATGTATACTCTCCGCAATCATAGCGGGATTTTGGTTCGGAAGGACGGCAGAAAGCGTGCTGTCATCGGCAAAATGTATGCAATTGAAAAATGATGTAGATTTGATAATATCATTTATAAATATCAGAAATAGGAGAGGCCCAAGGACAGATACTTGTGGAACTCCATTGCTAATTATTGGATTAGCCGGATTAGCTCCATGGCTAATTATTGGACATGGATTAGCCATGTCCACATGGCTAATCCATGTGGAACATGGCTAATTAATTAACAGAGTTCCCCGAAACTAATCAACGCCTACGTGAAAGACTGGAAGCACGCCATCTTGTTTGCATTTGGCGCATCAAAATGAATTGTTATGAACAGCTTTTCAACTGCGAATGTTTTGTATTTAAGTCTAATATTATGATTAATATCTAACATAGTTTCAGCTGCCGGCTTCAACGGAAGTTATACTATTGTTAGGACAAGGAGTGAATTTTGAAATTATTTCCACATTTTCATTTTTTATACATCCTAGTCCGACGACTGTCATCAAGAAGGCTCTAAAATATTTTAAAATGTGATACAGAACTTTTTCATCCAGTATGCCAACATAAAAATTTCTACACGTTTCGACATGATCATCACAACTGATGAACATCAGGGATAAATTGAACAGCGATACAATACAGAATCGTATATAATCGATCAAGCTGAATGCAAGCACAATATTATTCCACCCTTTAATTTGCTGCGTTTCATTCACACCGCTATTAGACTCGAACAGACAGAATGTGTAAAATCCATGCGATGTATAGAGGTTTTCCGATCAACATTAGTGCGAGCTAATAGTCAAAATTTGCAGTAAAAACTAACAGACAGCAGCTTTATCTCTCCCGAGAGCATACAGTGGAACGGATCGTGTTCTAGCAGCCTTTTTACAAATCCAGGCAAAAATACAATTGGGCATAAAGTGAACATGTGAATAATAAAGTGAATCAAAGCGGTAAAGGAAACTCAAAGTTGCACGTGGCAGATTCAAACCGACTTCATAGTGAGTGACGGCGTCCGACTCCCACAAGTTGACGGCCTGCATAAAAGTTACGATTTTGAAAATGACGCAAGCACAAATCGAACCTTCGCTGGTAGCAACACTTCCGAAAGCCATCATAGCTCTGAGGCCCCTTCCTTTGAGTGAAGCAAAGCATATTGGACTTGGTACGTGCATGAGTGTTGCAGTTCTTCGTCTCTCGCCGATTGGAGGAAGATACAGTAATGGCTACGGGTGTGAAATGTAAAGCGGGTCAACTTAAGTTTTTGGAGGCGCGCGAGTCGGAGAGGCTAATCGATGAATTTCTGTAGTTCCCAGAAAACCGTTAGGGTCTTTTGTACAATAGGGAAAAGAGAATGTTTTACTCTTTTATTTGAGAGTAGTTTGAAGTCGATGGGTGCATCCTTCCATATGTTAACAGCGGGTCAACTTGAGTTTTTTGACGGCGCACTAGTCGGAGAGGCTTAATGATAAATTATTGTAGTTCCCAGAAACCCGTTAGGGTCGTGTGTACAATATGGAAAAGAGAATGTCTCACTCTTTCCTTTGAGAGTAATTTGAAATCGATGGGTGCATTTTTTCAAAAGTTAACAGCGGACCAACTTGAGTTTTTTGACGGTGCATGAGTCAGAGAGGCTTGATGATAAATTATTGTAGTTCCCAGAAAACCATTATGGTCGTGTGTACAATATGTGTAGCAAAGCACAATGGACTTGGTACGTGCATGAATGTTGTAGTTCTTCGTCTCTCGCCGGTTGGAGGAAGATGCAGTAATGGCTACGGGTGTGAAATGTAAAGCGGACTAACTTGAGTTTTTTGAGGGCGCATGAGTCAGAGAGGCTTAATGATAAATTATTGTAGTTCCCAGAAAACCATTATGGTCGTGTGTACAATATGGAGAGAGAGGATGTTCAACTCTTTCATTTTGGAGTAATTTGAAGTCGATGGGTACCGCTACGAATAAAAAAATAAATAATTAACTTTAGAGGGCGTGAAGTAGCTTGATCTGCACTGTAGATTTTGAACAAGTTATTCTCTCGCTCATCAGCACCGACTTACAAAAGTGTGTTAATTAAGAACGCGTGGTATATCGTACTGCGCACGAGTGAGAGCTTGCAACAAAGGTTCATAAAAAAGTTGAAATACACTGCAGCGCACAAAGACACTTGGCAGGAACGAGTGTACCTGATTCAGAGTTAACTGTCTATAAAAAGAGAGTTGTGGTAGTGACTTCAGCCGGAGCTACTTTCACTGCTGTGAGACTGGAAATAAAATGAACTTCGTGAGTACGCATCTTCAAGGAACGCAAAGCAAATTCAACGCATCTGCAGCTGCAGTTTAGTCATAGCCTTCGTTCTTTTTCTCTTTTGTCAGAAACAGAAAGGTAAAATTACCGAGGAGCTAAAAAGCATGGGGTGAACTTTATTTACAAAACTCAAATTTTAACAAACTGGCTGTTCATGCAGATGTACGGCCGTAAATTAATCCCAAATTTCCAATGTAGAATGTTGAATAAAAGTATTTTGTCATTACCAAACAAGTGAAATATATATTTTTTAATTCTCTCAAATTTCGTTCATCGATGAGAAACAGGTAAAAATCTAATTTTGTCTGAAGTAAGAACTCTATTCACACACTGGGTAAAATGCTACAAGAGAATCACGTAGCATTGAAGTTTTGTTGGTAATGTCGAGCCATAAATTCATTGAATCATAAAAAATTATACAAATGAAGTGAAAGTTTTCCAGATTTAATCACACGTGTCGAGAAACACTTAATTTTGGGAAATTTTTTGTGTCCTTTTTTTGTGTTAACTGATTTCTGGTTTTGTGGTGAGAAACACTTAATTTTGGGAAATTTTAACTGATTTGTGTCCTTTTTTTGTGATAACTGATTTGTGCTCTTGTGTTTTGTAAATTTTTTTAGGATATTGTAGTACTTGCGTATTCCAACAGCACGAGCGGATCGCTTAACATGTGTGCCTGGTGGCTTGTGTTCACATGTGTGGAGTTGTGTGCTACGTGTTGTGTTGGTGTTGTGCTTGGAAGGAATTTATGTGTAAGCCTTTCCTGGACAAGAAAGTCTGTTTCCTTAAACCACATTCGACTGGGAGAACTAATGGCCACACAAAGAGGTCCTGTGTTGAAGATGTGAGAAAGATGAACTTGTTATGATTAGTTAAGACCTTTTGGAGAAGCATGGGCGCCCAACAGTCAAACCACAAGGGTGACAAGGATTTATAGAGCACTCAAGCTTGAGGGTTGGGGACGAGCGACACTCGAAGCGGCAAGATTGTTGACACAGCAACTACACCGTTGTAATCCCTGTAATCTTCTCTTTGGGGACGCTAGACTTCCCCTCAAAGCTTCTTCTAAAAATAATAGTGAGAATATTTTCGTGTATGACTCGATGTCAAAGCGTCCCTCGAAACGCGAAGAATGCGTTCGGAAGAAAAATATCCTTCCAAAGTCTCCTGCATGTGACAATGACGCTGAAGATATATACTTCTTGTACATAAAAATCCTGATTGTAATCTCGTATAGAAATGACTCTCTAAATGACTTTCCAAAATAACGATTCTTTATATATACTTCTTGTACATAAAAATCCTAATTGAAAATAGAAATGACTCTCTAAATGACTTTCCAGAATAATGATTCTTTTTCTGAAGTTCCTCGAAAATCATATTGGAAATGCTTTGGAAGAAATACATTCGTCGAAAATTGTAAAAAAATTATATCAACACGAAGTTGACGATGCCTGCAGCATGGAAAAAACACGAAAAGCTCATTTTAAAATTTCAGAAGATCATTTCATTTAGGCTCGGCCATCACATTTCCAAGGGGAACTCTCAAAAGAGACCTCATGCATGATGGATGCAGAAGCTGTGATGATATTGAAAGGAACAATAAGCAGGTGCTGTGTTATGACAGGATGGCTGAATAACTTCAATCTCAGTTAAACGCTGGGAGCACATTAAGTTTTCGACTGCGCGCGAGTCGGAGAGGCTTATCGATGAATTTCTGTAGTTCCCAGAAGACCGTTAGGGTCGTGTGTACAATATGGAAAAGAGAATGTTTTACTCTTTCATTTGAGAGTAATTTGAAGTTGATTGGTTCATCCTTTCATAAGTTAACACTGGGTCAACTTGAGTTTTTTGACGGCGCGCGAGTCGGAGAGGCTTATTGATAAATTTCTGTAGTTCCCAGAAAAGCGTTAGGGTCGTGTGTACAATATGGAAAAGAGAATGTTTTACTCTTTCATTTCAGAGTAATTCGAAGTCGATGGGTGCATCCTTTCATAAGTTAACACCGGGTCAACTTGAGTTTTTTGACGGCGCGCGAGTCGGAGAGGCTTATTGCTAAATTTCTGTAGTTCCCAGAAAAGCGTTAGGGTCGTGTGTACAATATGGAAAAGAGAATGTTTTACTCTTTCATTTGAGAGTAATTTGAAGTCGATGGGTGCATCCTTTCATAAGTTAACACCGGGTCAACTTGAGTTTTTTGACGGCGCGCGAGTCGGAGAGGCTTATTGATGAATTTCTGTAGTTCCCAGAAAAGCGTTAGGGTCATTTGTACAACATGGAAAGAGAAATGTTTCACTCTTTCTTTTGAGAGTAATTTGAAGTCGATGGGTGCATTCTTTCGAACGGTAATAGTAGGTCAACTTAATTAACACATTCCCTGCGAAGGGACCCACCAGTGGTCCCTTAAGTGGTTTTCAAAGTGCTGCTGACCCACCTGCAGTCACTAACTCATTGATTATAAATACTTAATGAAAGGTAAACATAAGCCCAATCCAGTTTATGTTTGCTATTTTCCAAGTAGATTACTATTGAATCAAAATTGGAATTGAATATTGAACTTAAGTTTTAACCCATCGCAGTTAACGTGTTAAGTTTTCATAGTCGCGCGAGTCGGAGAGGCTTATTGATGAATTTCTGTAGTTCCCAGAGAAGCGTTAGGGTCATTTGTACAACATGGAAAGAGAAATGTTTCACTATTTCATTTGGGAGTAATTTGAAGTCGATGGGTGCATCCTTTCAAAGGTTAGAAGTGGGTCAACTTGAGTTTTTTGCCGGCGCAGGATTCGGAGAGGCTTAATTATAAATTATTGTAGTTCCCAGAAAACCGTTAGGGTCGTGTGTACAATATGGAGAGAGAAAATGTTTTATTCTTTCATTGAAAGTAATTTGAAGTCGATGATGCTGTCTTTCAAAAGTTAAAAGCGGGTCAACTTGAGTTTTTCGACAGCGCGCGAGCCGGCGGAGAGGCTTATCAATGAATTTCTGTAGTTCCCAGAAAGGGTTAGGGTCGTGTGTACAATATGGAAAAGAGATTGTTTCACCTTTTTCATTTGAGAGTAATTTGAAATCGATGGGTGCATTTTTTCAAAAGTTGAAAGCGGGTCAACTTATTTTTTTGGAGGCGCACGAGTCAGAGAGGCTTATTGATGAATTTCTGTAGTTCCCAGAAAAGCGTTAGGGTCATTTGTACAACATGGAAAGAGAAATGTTCAACTCTTTCATTTTGGAGTAATTTGAAGTCGATGGGTACCGCTACGAATAAAAAAAATAATGAACTTTAGAGGGCGTGAAGTAGCTCGATCTGCACTTTAGATTTTGAACAAGTTATTCTCTCGCTCAGTCTGGAACAATCTGAAAGTCGTTGTCATGGCAACTCTCCTGGCTCAAGTGTAGCCAATAAATCTGTTACCCTCGCACTACTCTCAGAGGCTGCTTTCCTTTCTTGGACCACAGCATGGGCATTCTCTCAAGTGTTTGGTTGATTAAGTTTCGTCCAAGGTCTCGTGAAAATTGCTGACTCCCCACAAATCCCTTGGGACTCTAAACAGACATCGTTCGAGCCACTAAATTTTGTCGCTCCGCCTAACATTTGCTGAGTCCAAACATACATGCACAAAACATACAAGTTGAAGCGACCCACCTGTACTACTGGAGATTACTGAGATATTTCAACGGTATATATTTCACCGGACAAATTTTTTAAGTAAGCACAGAACTTGTATACACCCTTAAAAGATTTATTACACATGATTTCCTTAAATACTCATTTTTAATTCGCAAAAATTGATTATTTTTAACAGATTCTCGACAAAGAAATTTTTGAATTTTTCAAGTAAAATATACTAACTTTTTACTTATTACTTCACATGTCAATAAAAAATTTCTACTTAACTTATCAAAAAACAACTATGCAGGTTTATAGTATTAACCTTGATCTTTACGATGCAAGAAAGATCTCAGTAAGTAAAAACTGTTGGAGAAATAATTAAAAATCTGGAACACTTTTTCCACATAAAAAGTTTTCTTCTACTCTACGGCTCAATATCTCCTAGAGTTTTTCACCTATGAAGGAGATCTTTTTTGCATCGTGGAGAGCGAATAAATAATAATGAAGGCATCTACGGATGCTTTATTTCCAATCATGCCTTAATGATATATTATTGTAGTTCCCAGAAAAGCGTTAGGGCGGTGTGTACAACATGGAAAGAGAGAATGTTTAACTTTTTCATTTAGCTTTCCTACGACAGTTGTTAGAAAGGTGAAATTTCAACCTATATGGCGATATCTTTGTCGTGAAATAGCACACTGCAGAACACCTGAAACGTAAATAAACAACTGATTTGGATTTTACATTCTGTCTTACTCAACATTTTAGTGTTCTGACATTCACCAGCTCAAACTTTGGTCCTAAGGAGTTTTTTCTGTACGTTCACAAAAAGTCAGCGGAGTTACGAATTCAAACAAACGGAGAGTGATGATGACATAGATTAAAAAAACATTAGACATCGAAAATGCAAAAACTGTTGTGTCGTCTGATAGGTTATCATTAGACTCAGAAAATGACCGCAGATAAAATGTTGAAGAACCTGTTATTCGCTCAACTCAATTCATTCAGAAATATTACTCAAATAAACATAGAGTAATCAACGTTTTCTTCGAGTATTCACACTAAAGTGAGAGTTGATAATTTACAATTCACTACAGTCGATGGTCTGCTCGCACTGAAGCAGAAAATTATAATTGCCGTGAAAAGGGGTGCTTAAGTGAAGAATATTTATAATTATTGTAGGTTTTCTCTTCGAGCATTCGCGAACGTGAACACCTACAAATATTAACTTCTGTTTTACAAAAGCCTTTTCAATTAAAAATTTTCGAAATGAGGTAAAAGTGAGTGTCATAACTAATTAGATGTCTCAGAATTAGTCTTTAAACTTTTACGAAGTGGCTAAACGATGTTATATAAAATTGGTAAAAATTATGCACTTTTTTCAATAACATTAGCATTTTGACACTTTTAATTGTAGTTGTAATGCTATGAAAATATTTACTGAAAATATTTTGGAATGAATAAAATATTCCATAATACGAAATTCCACATCATTCGATGATAAATGTGGCCATAAAGTTCAGCATTACGAATGAAGTCCCCTTTATGGTGCGAGAATTTAATGAGTAAAACGCAAACTCGAGCAGAATTTTCCGAATGTTATTTGGGAATCACAAGTTATTCATTTGCATTAGTTGAAATTTCAACTCTACACACCTGGTGCGATGAAGTGCATTGATGAACATATTGTGCATATCTCGCGAAAGGGCTTTGATCAACGATAGAGACCAAGCACAAACGAACAAAACCTTTGCATCGTTTTCAGAGAGAAGACACTTCCGATTGATATTCTGCTTATAAACGTGAAACGACTTTGAAGCTTAAATACCTAACAGAGACAAGTTATCATATCTCGAGAGTTCAGAGTCTGGAAATGTCCACTCTGTTCTCGTTCACTTCATTAGAACGCTAATTCGTAAGTAGAAGAGCTTCACAGTCTCACTCTCAACCATGGAACTATGTAAAAAACACGTTCGATCACAGTCATACTTTTACCTGCAGCTAGGTACCTGCGACCTCTTATCCCAAATATCGATCTCGTTTTTCCCATTTGATACCTCGCTTGTTAGGCTTCCCGTCCGGGGAAAAGACAATAGATTAAGAATCGACTCAATTTTCTTTTCGTGGCACAGCGGTTAAGGGATCGAACTTGTATGCTGGAAGTCGCGGGTTCGTTCCCAGCGCTGGCGCGGAGATTTTCCCCGTTGGGTATGAGGGAAACCTCAAGCACAATACCCCACTCGACCCAGGTGTCGGAAATGGGTACCGGCTTTACGGGGGAACCGACATGGTGTCCTATATATAGTTATAGTCCTTTAGTCCTATATATAGGTTAGGTATAAGACATTTGAAAAACTAATGCTAAGATCATATGTATCAGGCTTGATTGGAAATAAAGCATCCCAAAGATGCCGATGTTAACCTTAATTTACTACGGTTGCTGCTGAACATCCGGACACCTCGCAAATATCACACATACTTGGGTGTCGTGAAAATACCTCAAAACAAAAAGGCAAGTGCAAAAAACTGTTTGTGGGAAAGCAAGTGTTTCAATAAATTTTAGCGCTTGTTAAAAACGTAGTCCGCGAAATCTCAAAAAACTGTAAAGAAATTTTCCCGTGAGTTGAAAACATAATGTAAACACGTTCTAAGGAGGAACAGAATATTTACGAGTTATTGAATTGGCTTTAAACGTGAAAAAGAAAATCTGAATATGAGCATGCTGGCAAATACAGTATGCAAAGAAATCATGTACGTGTAGAATGATACGCATTTCTTTCATATTAGAAGCGAAAATATTCGTAAAAAATAGGCCGTGAAGGACTAAAATGAATTCTACTTCTATGCGTTCTCTGTGTAACTTCCTTGATTTTCTCATAATCAATGGTAATTTTCTCTCTGTTACCCCATCATCTCATTATATGCAAGTTTCGCACTGCTGAGTTGTTTTCATGAAGGAAATGAAGTACTCAAATTCTCACAATATTCAAAGTTTGACCGAAATGGATCACTGCAACAATCAGTGTTCTAACTGACCAAGTTAGTCCCCAGACTTGAAACCAAGCGGAACTCTCTTTGCCTATATTGGTGACTTCATGTCCAATGTGGAGTTCTAAAATGAAATCCTGACCTGAACAAGTGATGTAAAGGAAAATGTAATTAAATGAGATTGAACCAAATCCTACTGAGCAAAAAGTGATGTACTGCAAGCTATGATGGATGGTGTCCTAGTTTGATAAGTTCAAAGTTAGTGTGTTATATTATACAGTACGAAGTACAGTATACAGTACAGTATACTGTATACAGTATAGTATATTATACAGTTATATATACAGTACGAAGAAGAAATTCGATGATCGACGCACGTAGTGAAAGCAAGATTTCGATTTTTATTGTATTTTGAAAATAAAGCCTAATTTTGGGGGAATTGAGATTGAGTGCAATAACTTGAATTTTGATACTGCGAGTTCTGAAATGATATATGTCAGAGCAAATAACTCTGATTATAACTTAGGACAAAATTTAGCCCCTAACAATTCATAAGTGAAAAATCTTATTTGATATTTCAAACGAGCGAAAAGTGACATTGTAGTATGAAGGACGATATCCACTGAGTGGATATGATATTAGGGCTTCCACCGGGGTTTAGATTCCAAGAATCATACCCCGGACGAGCTTCCCCTTGCGGGTCGCCGTGAGTCAGCCCCAAACTGATCGGCTCGTGCAGACAGCCCTGCATCGCTGACTTCTGTAGCCCACATCCGGTAATTTTTTTGCATTTTTTATCTCCCGATGTTCTGCTATAGATAGTGCTCAAATATCTGATTTGTTTTCTTTATTGCCAATTATATTTTTTAAAACAGTTTAGGGAAATGGTTACCGGAAAACTGATCCTCGCTGATATTAAAATCAAATAATAACCTCTCAGGAGGCTCAGATTTGATGTTAATCATCAGATCGGGATCATCTTCGAACTCCACAAAACTGCAGTCCGGCGAGTATGAATCGAAAGTGCAGCCCAAACTCTCATAGCTGGCGAAAATGAAATTGAAATTCTCAGCTTCTAGAGAATCCTGCTGATGATTGTTGGTTACATCCTGATGGGATGCACCATCGCAGGGAGGAGGTGCACTACTGCCCTGAGGGGGCTGACAAATGCCCTGAAGGGGCTCACTAGCGCCCTGAAGGGGCACACTAGCCTCATACTCCTGAATCTCCGGCAACAATTTCCCAAGAACTTTGAGAGAAGTGCCGCGAGCAACTTTAGCTTTGGCTGCATTCAGCACTTTGCCCGACCTCGTGGTGATCCCCGAGGTGGACAAACAACACTTGGGCGTTACAAGTTTTCCTCGTTTATGGGCCCAAGACCTAGTGAGAGGCCGGCCAGCGGCACTGCCCGACCTCTTCACCGTGGATCTAAGAACAAAATCCATAACTTCAGAAAAGTTCGTAAAGCGCAAAGAAAAATTGACACCAAATGAAATATAGGAGCACTGGAAAAAACAATCAGTAAGGAGCGACAAGAAACTAGAACCAAGCGCAAATACAGCCAGGCTGTGAAAGTGTGAATACTGAATGAATGACGGTCCACCGTCCAAGTCCAACACTTGCGGTCGCCCAGTGCCCACTGCTGCGACTGGCCACGCCTCCTTGTGGTTGCTGCTGGCGTTATGACAATTTCTTATGACTGGTTATTAGACTGTTTATTTTATAAGACAGGTCCTCACAGAAAGTCATTGAAAATACCGAACCCTATCATTACATGCCGGTTGCATGTGTTGACAAACGTCAAGTTTTCACAGCTTTTCGTCTTCAACATAGTTACGTGAATTATATTACCATAAAATATCAGAGGTTATTGGTAACTATAATCTCCGAACTTGAATTGATTATCAGATCTGATGAAGAAATTTACCGGGTACAATTTTATAGATTAGCCTAACATTTTATGAAATAATTCTGTGATTTTGATATATTGATTCTTTCCCCATGCTTCCGTGATTCATTTTCTTCCAGATATAAATTAATGGGTAAATAACGCTATGCATTTCAAATTCATTTGATCGTATGTATGAATTTAGGTGTTTTAAGGAAGCACTTCGACAAGCGATAAGTTAAATATCAGAACACAAAACAAAATTATAATTATTTTACGCTAAAACTTTTTTTGAAAAAAATTAAGCGATTCGTATTAAACTTTGAAAGTAAAGAGAACTAGACATTTTAAAAATTGTGAAATATTACCTTAACATGGAAGATTAATTGGTTGCATGCATTGAATTGAAGCTAGTTTATTTCACTTATCATCAAAGGATTGACGGTCTTCCAAGATAAAGCGAGGAAATTTTGTACATAAATCTTTTAGAACATTTTCACATTTTCCTCAATAGCATACCAAAGAATGAGTCAGTAATCCTTCAAAAATAGTTTTAATGCATTGTATTTCAGCTATCGAAATAAAATGAAAAACAATAGAAGTTCTTCCCACTTTGGTTGTGTAGGTAGGCAAGCTGAGAATATTTTTCAAGTCAATCAATGTATACATTTCAATCCCAAACTGATGAAGTTTGTTGAGTGAGCGACTAGGCCGATCCGTGTTATGTTGGTATCAAGACTATTTTTGTAAGCTGACTCAAGTGTAGATCTATAAAAGAGGTTTCTAAATGAAGTTGGAATTTGATCGTGCAAATTAAAGGCTGCTGTTTCCCAACTGCCGACTGGAACCTTATTCGGTCACCATATCTGTTTATTTTAATTTCGAGCGAAAAATTTTTCCATTGATAAATACTTTTTTATGCCATGAGAAATGTTATAAATTTGATTTTCAAACCTGGATCTGCACAATTTTGTTTACTAACATACTATTTTTTTTGTTCTTGTGTCTGTGATCTCTCAATTTGCTTGAGGCGTTCATTGGTTGCAGTTGACGGCGCCAGTTCGCAGCCCTCGTTCAATTTACCGCCAATTGAGACGCCCGCCAAACTTCATTTCCATTTGCCGGAATTAATTGCTGCAAAAGCGCCGTGGAATAGATACCGCATGATGATGCGGGCAGCAAACATACGAGTTGTGCCTCGTGCAGCTGAAGTGCACCGCACGAGGGCGTCTGGCGTATATGACTGCGAGGCTGTAGTTCCCAGAAAACCCTTAGGATTGTGTGTACAATATGGAAAGAGAAATGTTTCACTATTTCATTTGGGAGTAATTTGAAGTCGATGGGTGCATCCTTTCAAAGGTTAGAAGCGGGTCAACTTGAGTTTTTTGCCGGCGCAGGAGTCGGAGAGGCTTAATGATAAATATTATTGCAGTTCCCAGAAAACCGTTAGGGTCGTGTGTACAATATGGAGAGAGAGAATGTTTCATTCTTTCATTGAGAGTAATTCGAAGTCGATGATGCTGTCTTTCAAAAGTTAAAAGCGGGTCAAATTGAGTTTTTCGACAGCACGCGAGCCGGAGAGGCTTATTATAATTATCAATGAATTTCTGTAGTTCCCAGAAAAGCGTTAGGGTCGTGTGTACAATATGGAAAAGAGATTGTTTCACTCTTTCATTTGAGAGTAATTTGAAATCGATGGGTGCATTTTTTCAAAAGTTGAGAGCGGGCAACTTATTTTTTTGGAGGCGCACGAGTCAGAGAGGCTTATTGATGAATTTCTGTAGTTCCCAGAAAAGCGTTAGGGTCATTTGTACAACATGGAATGAGAAATGTTCAACTCTTTCATTTTGGAGTAATTTGAAGTTGATGGGTACCGCTGCGAATAAAAAAATAATGAACTTTAGAGGGCGTGAAGTAGCTCGATCTGCACTTTAGATTTTGAACAAGTTATTCTCTCGCTCAGTCTCGAACAATCTGAAAGTCGTTGTCATGGCAACTCTCCTGGCTCAAGTGTAGCCAATAAATCTGTTACCCTCGCACTGCTTGCAGAGGGTGCTTTCCTTTCTTGGACCACAGCATGGGCATTCTCTCAAGTGTTTGGTTGATTAAGTTTCGTCCAAGGTCTCGTGAAAATTGCTGACTCCCCACAAATCCCTTGGGACTCTAAACAGACATCGTTCGAGCCATTAAATTTTATCGCTCCACCTAACATTTGCTGAGTCCAAACATTCATGCACAAAACATACATGTTGAAGCGACCCTCCTGTACTACTGGAGTTTACCGAGATATTTCAACGGTATATATTTCACCGGACAAATTTTTTAAGTAAGCACAAAACTTGTACACACCCTTAAGAGATTTATTACACATGATTTCCTTAAATCCTCATTTTTAATTCGCAAAAATTGATAATTCTTAACAGATTCTAGACAAACAAATTTTTGAATTTTTTAAGTAAAATATGCTAACTTTTAACTTATTACTTCACATGTCAATAAAAAATTTTCTACTTAACTTATCAAAAAACAACTATGCAGGTTTATAGTATTTACCTTGATCTTTACGATGCAAGAAAGATTTCAGTAAGTAAAAAACTGTTGGAGAAATAATTAAAAATCTGGAACACTTTTTCCACATAAAAAGTTTTCTTCTACTCTACGGCTCAATATCTCCTAGAGTTTTTCACCTATGAAGGAGATCTTTTTTGCATCGTGGAGAGCGAATAAATAATAATGAAGGCATCTACGGATGCTTTATTTCCAATCAAGCCTTAATGATAAATTATTGTAGTTCCCAGAAAAGCGTTAGGGTCGTGTGTACAACATGGAAAGAGAGAATGTTTAACTTTTTCATTTAGCTTTCCTACGACAGTTGTTAGAAAGGTGAAATTTCAACCTATATGGCGATATCTTTGTCGTGAAATAGCACACTGCAGAACACCTGGAACGTAAATAAACAACTGATTTGGGTTTTACATTCTATCTTACTCAACATTTTAGTGTTCTGACCTTCACCAGCTCAAACTTTGGTCCTAAGGAGTTTTTTCTGTACGTTCACAAAGAGTAAGCGGAGTTACGAATTCAAACAAACGGAGAGTGATGATGACATAGATTAAAAAACATTAGACATCGAAATTGCAAAAACTGTTGTGTCGTCTGATATGTTATCATTAGACTCAGAAAATGACCGTAGATAAACTGTTGAAGAACCTGTTATTCGCTCAACTCAATTCATTCAGAAATATTACTCAAATAAACATAGAGTAATCAACGTTTTCTTCGAGTATTCACACTAAAGTGAGAGTTGATAATTTACAATTCACTACAGTCGATGGTCTGCTCGCACTGAAGCAGAAAATTATAATTGCCGTGAAAAGGGGTGCTTAAGTGCAGAATATTTATAATTATTGTAGGTTTTCTCTTCGAGCATTCGCGAACGTGAACACCTACAAATATTAACTTCTGTTTTACAAAAGCCTTTTCAATTAAAAATTTTCGAAATGAGGTAAAAGTGAGTGTCATAACTAATTAGATATCTCAGAATTAGTCTTTAAGCTTTTACGGAGTGGCTAAACGATGTTATATAAAATTGGTAAAAATTATACACTTTTTTCAATAACATTAGCATTTTGACACTTTTAATTATAGTTGTAATGCTATGAAAATATTTACTGAAAATATTTTGGAATGAATAAAATATTCCATAATACGAAATTCCACATCATTCGATGTGGAAGGATAAATTGAACTGCGATAAAATACAGAATCGTATGTAATTCTATCAAGCTGAATGCAAGCACAATATTATTCCACCCTTTAATTTGCTGCGTTTCATTCACACCGCTATTAGACTCGCACAGACAGAATGTGTAAAATCAATGCGATGTATAGAGGTTTTCCGATCAACATTAGTGCGAGCTAATAGTCAAATTTTGCAGTAAAAACTAACAGACAGCAGCTTTATCTCTCCCGAGAGCATACAGTGGAACGGATCGTGTTCTAGCAGCCTTTTTACAAATCTAGCCAAAAATACAATTAAGCATAAAGTGAACATGTGAATAATAAAGTGAATCAAAGCGGTAAAGGAAACTCAAAGTTGCACGTGGCAGATTAAATCCGACTTCATAGTGAGTGACGGCGTCCGACTCCCACAAGTTGACGGCCTGCATAAAAGTTACGATTTTGAAAATGACGCAAGCACAAATCGAAGCTTCGCTGGTAGCAACACTTCCGAAAGCCCTAATGGCTCTGAGGCCCGTTCCTTTGAGTGAAGCAAAGCATATTGGACTTGGTACGTGCATGAGTGTTGTATTTCTTCGTCTCTCGCCGATTGGAGGAAGATACAGTAATGGCTACGGGTGTGAAATGTAAAGCAGGTCAACTTAAGTTTTTGGGAGGCGCGCGAGTCGGAGAGGCTTATCGATAAATTTCTGTAGTTCACCGGACAAATTTTTTAAGTAAGCACAAAACTTGTACACACCCTTAAAAGATTTATTACACATGATTTCCTTAAATCCTCATTTTTAATTCGCAAAAATTGATTATTCTTAACAGATTCTAGACAAACAAATTTTTGAATTTTTCAAGTAAAATATACTAACTTTTTACTTATTACTTCACATGTCAATAAAAAATTTTCTACTTAACTTATCAAAAAACAACTATGCAGGTTTATAGTATTTACCTTGATCTTTTCGATGCAAGAAAGATCTCAGTAAGTAAAAAACTGTTGGAGAAATAATTTAAAATCTGGAACACTTTTTCCACATAAAAAGTTTTCTTCTACTCTACGGCTCAATATCTCCTAGAGTTTTTCACCTATGAAGGAGATCTTTTTTGCATCGTGGAGAGCGAATAAATAATAATGAAGGCATCTACGGATGCTTTATTTCCAATCAAGCCCTAATGATAAATTATTGTAGTTCCCAGAAAAGCGTTAGGGTCGTGTGTACAACATGGAAAGAGAGAATGTTTAACTTTTTCATTTAGCTTTCCTACGACAGTTGTTAGAAAGGTGAAATTTCAACCTATATGGCGATATCTATGTCGTGAAATAGCACACTGCAGAACACCTGAAACGTAAATAAACAACTGATTTGGGTTTTACATTCTGTCTTACTCAACATTTTAGTGTTCTGACATTCACCAGCTCAAACTTTGGTCCTAAGGAGTTTTTTCTGTACGTTCACAAAGAGTCAGCGGAGTTACGAATTCAAACAAACGGAGAGTGATGATGACATAGATTAAAAAAACATTAGACATCGAAAATGCAAAAACTGATGTCTCGTCTGATAGGTTATCATTAGACTCAGAAAATGACCGCAGATAAAATGTTGAAGAACCTGTTATTCGCTCAACTCAATTCATTCAGAAATATTACTCAAATAAACATAGAGTAATCAACGTTTTCTTCGAGTATTCACACTAAAGTGAGAGTTGATAATTTACAATTCACTACAGTCGATGGTCTGCTCGCACTGAAGCAGAAAATTATAATTGCCGTGAAAAGGGGTGCTTAAGTGCAGAATATTTATAATTATTGTAGGTTTTCTCTTCGAGCATTCGCGAACGTGAACACCTACAAATATTAACTTCTGTTTTACGAAAGCCTTTTCAATTAAAAATTTTCGAAATGAGGTAAAAGTGAGTGTCATAACTAATTAGATATCTCAGAATTAGTCTTTAAACTTTTACGGAGTGGCTAAACGATGTTATATAAAATTGGTAAAAATTATGCACTTTTTTCAATAACATTAGCATTTTGACACTTTTAATTGTAGTTGTAATGCTATGAAATATTTACTGAAAATATTTTGGAATGAATAAAATATTCCATAATACGAAATTCCACATCATTCGATGTGGAAGGATAAATTGAACTGCGATAAAATACAGAATCATATATAATTCTATCAAGCTGAATGCAAGCACAATATTATTCCACCCTTTAATTTGCTGCGTTTCATTCACACCGCTATTAGACTCGCACAGACAGAATGTTTAAAATCAATGCGATGTATAGAGGTTTTCCGATCAACATTAGTGCGAGCTAATAGTCAAATTTTGCAGTAAAAACTAACAGACAGCAGCTTTATCTCTCCCGAGAGCATACAGTGGAACGGATCGTGTTCTAGCAGCCTTTTTACAAATCTAGCCAAAAATACAATTAAGCATAAAGTGAACATGTGAATAATAAAGTGAATCAAAGCGGTAAAGGAAACTCAAAGTTGCACGTGGCAGATTAAATCCGACTTCATAGTGAGTGACGGCGTCCGACTCCCACAAGTTGACGGCCTGCATAAAAGTTACGATTTTGAAAATGACGCAAGCACAAATCGAAGCTTCGCTGGTAGCAACACTTCCGAAAGCCCTAATGGCTCTGAGGCCCGTTCCTTTGAGTGAAGCAAAGCATATTGGACTTGGTACGTGCATGAGTGTTGTATTTCTTCGTCTCTCGCCGATTGGAGGAAGATACAGTAATGGCTACGGGTGTGAAATGTAAAGCGGGCCAACTTAAGTTTTTGGGAGGCGCGCGAGTCGGAGAGGCTTATCGATAAATTTCTGTAGTTCTTAGAAAATCGTTAGGGTCATTTGTACAATATGGAAAGAGAAATGTTTCACTCTATCATTTGGGAGTAATTTGAAGTCGTTGGGTGGATTCTTTCAAAAGTTAACAGCGGGTCAACTTGAGTTTTTTGACGGCGCACGAATCGGAGAGGCGTAATGATAAATTATTGTAGTTCCCAGAAAACCGTTAGGGTCGTGTGTACAATATGGAGAGAGAGAATGTTTCATTATTTCATTGAAAGTAATTTGAAGTCGATGATGCTGTCTTTCAAAAGTTAAAAGCGGGTCAACTTGAGTTTTTCGACAGCGCGCGAGCCGGAGAGGCTTATCGATGAATTTCTACTTGTAGTTCCCAGAAAAGCGTTAGGGTCGTGTGTACAATATGGAAAAGAGAATGTTTCACTCTTTCATTTGAGAGTAATTTGAGATCGATGGGTGCATTTTTTCAAAAGTTGAAAGCGGGTCAAGTTGAGTTTTTTGACGGCGCATGAGTCGGAGAGGCTTAATGATAAATTTTATTGTAGTTCCCAGAAAACCATTGGGGTCGTGTGTACAATATGGAGAAAGAGAATGTTCAACTCTTTCATTTTGGAGTAATTTGAAGTCGATGGGTACCGCTACGAATAAAAAAAATAAAAAATAATGAACTTTAGAGGGCGTGAAGTAGCTCGATCTGCACTGTAGATTTTGAACACTACGCACCGAGAGGCTTATCGATGAACACTCGCTCATCAGCACCAACTTACACAAGTGTGTTTAATTAAGAACGCGTGGCAACGTACTGCGCACCAGTGGAACCTTGCAACAAAGGTTCATAAAAAAGTTGAAATACACTGCAGCGCACAAAGACACTTGGCAGGAACTGGTGTACCTAATTTAGAGTTAACTGTCTATAAAAAGAGAGTAGTGGTAGTGACTTCAGCCGGAGCTACTTTCACTGCGTTGAGACTGGAAATAAAATGAACTTCGTGAGTACGCATCTTCAAGGAATGCAAAGCAAATTCAACGTATTTGCAGCTGCAGTTTATTCATAGCCTTCGTTCTTTTTCTCTTTTGTCAGAAACAGAAAGGTAAAATTACCGAGGAGCTAAAAAGCATGGATTGAACTTTATTTATGACAACTTAAATTTTCGCAAACTGACTGTTCATGCAGATGTACGGCCATAAATTAATCCCAACTTTCCACTGTAGATTGTTGAATAAAAGTACTTTGTCATTACCAAACAAGTGAAATATATTTTTTTTGAATTCTCTCAAAAAATCTAATTTTATCTGAAGCAAGAACTCTATTCACTTACTGGGTAAAATGCAACAAGAGAATCACGTACGTTATCTTCATATTTTTCGCCGTCTAGCCTGCGCTGTTTGCGAGTCTATTTCCTATTCTAAATCAATTTAACATTGTATTCAATGTTATTCTTTGAAACCTGTTCATAATTTATCCCGTAGAGAGAAGTGCGTTTGAAGTTCAGAAAAGTATGAATGTCGAGAATCTGTTTAGAATGATCAAATTTTTGCGAATTTAAAATGAAAATTCTTGTAATTGCGTAAAAAGTTGTGTGTTGAAAGATCTCAGTAAACCCCAGCAGCACGGGAGGGTCGCTTCAACATGAATGTTTTTATGTAGCTTAAACATGTATGTTTTCTTTTATGCCTGTGTGTTTAAGGGGGAGCGATAAGAGTTAATGGCTCGAACGACGGCTGTTACATTGTGTGTTGTTTCTGGAGGGGACTATTTTGTTGTGTTAGCAACTTTTCAGTTGGGCGAGCCCTTGGGAAACTTGAGACGATCGAAAAATGCCTACCCATTCGCAAACAAAGTCGCTTTCTCAACGCACATAAATCGCGACCCTTGAGCTGCGAGGGTGAACGGAGCAACGGTTTCGAAGGAGCCTGGGCGTGGGAAAGAGTGGAACCAACATATAACCAGGGAAGCAGTAGGGGACTGTCCACGAGTAAAAGGACCAGATTGGTCGGACAGGAGGAAGGGCACAACCCTCAAAATATACGATAGACATAGTGATGAACAGGAGGGCAGTTCGACAGTCGACGCCGCGACGCGAAGTATAAAGATAAAACTCGGGTGTGTTCGCGGTAACAAACGTGCTCAAAGATATAATGGAAAGGGATTATTGGCTATATTGAAAATGATACTTAGTTTCGCGCTATAATGTAATCCAGAAATTAATACAGTTCTCGTTTTACTTGCAGAAAATTTACGTGTTCCCGTTACCACGTTCACTAAGGGAAAATTTATCAAAAAATAACACACCGTGGGAGTTATTGATGGAACATGGAGATGCTGCACTAGAAGGGAGGGTAAGACATGCATTTCTTAAAAAAAAAGAGTAAAGATGGTGTTGAGATAAATATTGCGATAATTCATTGTCATTCAGTCATTGATGCGCTTAAAAAGTAACAAGTTAAATTTTTAGTAACAAGTTAAATTTTTATCTTTGACAGGCGGGACGGTCATTCAGTCATACATCTGAGGATTGATCAGCTCGAATGAAGGGAATCGACGTGTGAACATGCTGAAACGTAATGAGCAAGAAACGTCATCACTAGACATTTTCTGAACAGTGCATAAGATAGGCCTTTGAACTGAAGCGAGTCGCGGATGAATTTTATGGTTGAAGTGACCTTCGCCTACTGGGCTGCTGGGGGCGCTGAGATATTGTAGGCATTATTTGTGTTATGTTTGGGTGCATAAGCAATCTGCGGTAAAAGGCTGGCCAGCCAATATTTCTGTGTAATTATGTGATGCAAGTCATTTGACGTATGCTATTTGATTTCATTACTTAATTAGCATTGTTCCTAACACTATTCATCGTGTGTGCGCTCATTAATGTTTGTATGACGTATAGCTGGAAATTATAAATGTTAAGCATAGTTCATCCTGTGTATCATGCCCCACCATATTAGAAGCGATCAATCGTAATACCAAGGAGGGCGCCCAGAAAATGCGCTGCGTAAGTGGGTCAGCGATCCCCGGTGAGTACCTTTATTTTTTAGTATATGTACTGTAATTGCCGATTATCATTCATTAATTTGTGTTGTATATGCATTCTTTGGAGGTGTGCCATTCCTCAACTCCGAGAGCCGGATCTTCCTGGTAATGAAATGTTAACAAGGAGGTGAAGGACAATTTCTCGTGACATGAAGCTTCTAGAGCATTTTTTGCCCTCACCACTCTGAAATGGGGTAACTTCCGCAAAGGTTAGGTTAGGTTAACATCAGCATCTTTGGGATGCTTTATTTCCAATCAAGCCAGATACATTTGATCTTAGCATTGGTTTTTCAAATGTCTTATAACTAACCCTATATATAGGACACTATGACGGTTCCCCCGTAATGCGGTCCCCATTTCCGACACCTGGGTTAAGTGGGGTATTGTGCTTGAGCTTTCGCTTATACCCAACGGGGAAAATCTCCGCGCCAGCGCTGGGAACGAACCCGCGACTTCCAGCATACAAGTCCGATCCCTTAACCGCTGTGCCACGCAAAATCTTTTAATCCCTGTAAGCTTCTCTTTGGGGACGCTAGACTTCCCCTTATAGTTTCTTCTAAAAATGATAGTGAGAATATTTTCGTGTATGACTCGATGTCAAAGCGTCCCTCGAAACGCGAAGAATGCGTTCGGAAGAAAAATATCCTTTCAAAGTCTCCTGTGACAAAGACGCTGAGAATATATACCTCCTGTACATGAAAATCCTAATTGTAATCTCATATAGAAATGACTCAAAATGAATTTCCAGAATAATGATTCTTTTTCTGAAGTTCCTCAAAACTCATAATGGAAATGCTTTGGAAGAAATGCATTCGTCGAAAATTGTAAAAAAATTATATCAACACGAAGTTGACGATGCCTGCACCATGGAAAAATCACGAAAAGCTCATTTTAAAATTTCAGAAGATCATTTCATTTAGGCTCGGCCATCACATTTCCAAGGGGAACTCTCAAAAGAGACCTCATGCATGATGGATGCAGAGGCTGTGATGATATTGAAAGGAACAATAAGCAGGTGCTGTGTTATGACAGGCTGGCTGAATACCTTCAATCTCAGGTAAACGCTGGGAGCACATTAAGTTTTCGACGGCGCGCGAGTCGGAGAGGCTTATCGATGAATTTCTGTAGTTTCCAGAAAACCGTTAGGGTCATTTGTACAACATGGAAAGAGAAATGTTTCACTCTTTCATTTGAGAGTAATTTGAAGTCGTTGGGTGCATTCTTTCAAAAGTTAACAGCGGGTCAACTTGAGTTTTTTGACGGCGCATGAGTCGGAGAGGCTTAATGATAAATAATTGTAGTTCCCAGAAAACCGTAAGGGTCTTGTGTACAATATGGCAAGAGAGAAGGTTAAACTCTTTCATTTTGGAGCAATTTGAAGTCGATGGGTGCATTCTTTCGGACGGTAATAGTGGCTGAACTTGAGTTTTAGAGTCGCGCGTGTCGGAGAGGCTTATCGATAAATTTCTGTAGTTCCCAGAAAACCCTTAGGATTGGGTGTACAGTATGGAAAGAGAAATGTTTCACTATTTCATTTGAGAGTAATTTGAAGTCGTTGGGTGCATTCTTTCAAAAGTTAACAGCGGCTCAACTTGAGTTTTTTGACAGTGCATGAGTGGGAGAGGCTTAATGATAAATTATTGTAGTTCCCAGAAAACCATTAGGGTCGTGTGTACAATATGGAGAGAGAGAATGTTCAACTCTTTCATTTTGGAGTAATTTGAAGTCGATGGGTACCGCTATGAATAAAAAAAATAAAAAATAATGAACTTTAAAGGGCGTGAAGTAGCTCGATCTGCGCTGTACATTTTGAACAAGTTATTCTCTCGCTCATCAGCACCGACTTACATAAGTGTGTTTAATTGAGAACGCCTGGTAACGTACTGCCAACGAGTGGAAGCTTGCAACAAAGGTTCATAAAAAAGTTGAAAAACACTGCAGAGCACTAAGACACTTGGCAGGAACGAGTGTACCTGATTTAGAGTTACCTGTATCTAAAAAGAGAGTAGTGGTAGTGACTTCAGCCGGAGCTACTTGCACTGCTGTGAGACTGGAAATAAAATGAACTTCGTGAGTACGCATCTTCAAGGAATGCAAAGCAAATTCAACGCATTTGCAGCTGCAGTTTAGTCATAGCCTTCGTTCTTTTTCTCTTTTGTCAAAAACCGAAAGGTAAAATTACCGATGAGCTAAAAACCATGGATTGAACTTTATTCATTTTAACGACACATGAGTCCCAGAGCCTTAATGATAAATTATTGGAGTTCCAAATGAAAGAATGAAACATTTTTTCCTCCATATTGTACACACGACCCTAACGGTTTTCTAAGAACTACAGAAGTTTATTGATAAGCCTCTCCTACTCGCGGGCCTCCAAAAAACTTAAGTTGCCCGCTTTCAACTTTTGAAAAAATGCACCCATCGATTTCAAATTACTCTTAAAAGAAAGAGTGAGACATTCTCTTTTCCATGTTGTACACTCGACCCCAACGCTTTGATGGGAACTACAGAAATTCATCGATAAGCCTCTCCGGCTCGCGCGCCGTCGAAAAACTCAAGTTTCCCGCTGTTAACTTTTGAAAGAGAGCATCAACGACTTCAAATTACTTTCAGAACAGGTACACTCGTTCCTGCCAATTGTCTTTGTGCGCTGCAGTGTATTTCAACTTTTTTATGAACCTTTTTTGCAAGCTTCCACTCGTGCGCAGTACGTTACCAAGTGTTCTTAATTAAACACACTTTTGTAAGTCGGTGAGCTGATGAGCGAAAGAATAACTTGTTCAAAATCTACAGTGCAGATCGAGCTACTTCACGCCCTCTAAAGTTCATTATTTTTATTTTTTTATTCGTAGCGGTACCCATCGACTTCAAATTACTCCAAAATGAAAGAGTTGAACATTCTCTCTCTCTCCATATTGAACACACGACCCTAACGGTTTTCTAGGAACTACAATAATTTATCATTGAGCCTCTCTGACTCATGAATGCGTCGGTAAAAAACTCAAGTTGAGCCGCTGCTAACTTTTGAAAGAATGCACCCAACGACTTCAAAGTACTCTCAAATGAAAGAGTGAAACATTTCTCTCTCCATATTGTACACACGACCCTAACGGTTTTCTGGGAACTACAATTATTTATCATTAAGCCTCTCTGACTCATGAATGCGCCGTTAAAAAACTCAAGTTGACCCGCTGCTAACTTTTGAAAGAATGCACCCAACGACTTCAAAGTACTCTCAAATGAAAGAGTGAAACATTTCTCTCTCCATATTGTACACACGACCCTAACGGTTTCTGGGAACTACAATAATTTATCATTAAGCCTCTCTGACTCAAAAATGCGCCGTTAAAAAACTCAAGTTGACCCGCTGCTAACTTTTGAAAGAATGCACCCAACGACTTCAAAGTACTCTCAAATGAAAGAGTGAAACATTTCTCTCTCCATATTGTACACACGACCCTAACGGTTTTCTGGGAACTACAATAATTTATCATTAAGCCTCTCTGACTCATGAATGCGCCGTTAAAAAAATCAAGTTGACCCGCTGTTAACTTTTGAAAGAATGCACCCAACGACTTCAAAGTACTCTCAAACGAAAGAGTGAAACATCTCTCTTTCCATATTGTACACACGACCCTAACGGTTTTCTGGGAACAACAATAATTTATCATTAAGCCTCTCTGACTCAAAAATGCGCCGTTAAAAAACTCAAGTTGACCCGCTGCTAACTTTTGAAAGAATGCACCCAACGACTTCAAAATACTCTCAAATGAAAGAGTGAAACATTTCTCTCTCCATATTGTACACACGACCCTAACGGTTGTCTGGGAACTACTGAAATTCATCAATAAGCCTCTCCGACTCACCCGCCATGGAAAACTGCTAAGTCGACAAAAAATACATAAACGAACGAGAGTCTAAAAAATAAAAAGCTGCAAGTACACGTGAGATATGTACGGGAAATACAAGGAATCTAGCATAAATACGTAATTTTCCAGAAATACGAAAATGTACGAAAGTCTAAAAAAATTAAAATGATACAAGTGCACGGGAGTTCGGGAAAATTCAAGAAATCTAGCACACAAATATAATCTTCGAAAATTACAAAATATACAAACTGCCACATATGTACAGTAAAAAATGAATAGGCGCTAAAAAAACAGAATTACAGCACCCCGGAAAAAGGAGTTTTTCCATATCAGATCAAGAAAGGACTACCTATCCCTCAGCCAGATAAATAAATAAGATATTGGTAAAATAAAGCATAAATATCAATAAAAAACGATGGTTGGCAACTTATGTGTTGCCTGTATGTGTTTGTCAGCGCGTTTTTGCGAAACCCTGACCACTTGAGCTCCACAGATTTATAGCCAGACTCTTTGTCAGCACGTTTTTGCGAAACCCTGACCACTTGAGCTCCACAGATTTATAGCCAGGCTCTTTTCGTAACCTGAGAACAAAGCTCTCCTTGTGGAGTTCTCGGGTTGTTGTTGTTCTTATCTCAGCATTCTTATCTCAGCAAGTTATTGTATTTCCTCAAGTAAAGAATTTTTAAAGTGAATTGTTTCCTCAAATAAATTATTTCCCAAATTTCTCTGCGTAATTTAAAGTATCCTTCCCCCCTCTCCCTCCCCTCTCACCCCTCCCTTCATCCAAAACATAGAAAAAAAAAATAATACAAAAAACATACATTAAACATTCAAAAAATAGAACGTTGAAATGTTCCATGAAAAATGTTTTTTCAGCATAGGCAATTCTGGCTTGTGAGCGAGAGTAACATACGGCCGCAAACTTTTGCTGGGCCGTTTTCAACTTTTTTCCTTTAAACGCCTTACGGTACAAAAGAGAAAAGAAAATTGATTGAATCTTTCTAACCAAAACACAGGTGTTCTCTTAGAAGATAGAAGTAGGCATCATTAAGTAAGGAATTATGGGGACAAGAGATCTATTCACTACGAGCGTCCCCACACCCTGCGCACAGCAGCAGCAAGATTGAAAGAAGCTCGTGAAACAAGGTAAAAGTTGAGGACAGAAGTTATGTGCTTAACAAAACAGCAGTGAACCCGAAAAGATGATCCGCATCAAAACAATCGATGATTTTACTTCAACAGAATGAAAGTCTACCAAATCTTCCGGTCAGGAGCACCTACTCTTAGGCATAGATACTATAATTATTGTATTTTCCAAAGGGAACATCTTTCTTTAAGAATGATGATTCTCAGAAGTAAAATACTTTTCTCCATGAGAGGAAAAAACGAAAGAAAAAAAATATAGTTGGCTCCCAGCAGAGATGACTCATGAACTTCATTTCAACACTCTGTTTGTAGAGGTGACAATAAAAAAACAAAAGTGCCCATGGTTGACCTGTTGTCAGAACATTCATTAACAGTGGCACTTCAGAGAACACTAACAGTACGTGTCTCTACAAAAGCTGTAACACAAAATAAGTCTACGTGAACGATCGCAAACCTAAAACCTAAAACATAGCGTTGACTGTGCAACAGCTTGGAATTGACTTTCAGTATATATATACTCGGCGATCTTCATGAAATGTCGAGAAACTTGAATTTCATGAGAAACTAATACACTTAGATGATACACACACACGAGTATTGAAAAACTCGTGTCACTAGTCGAAAATAAATGATTGAGGGCAATGTACTCCTAATCTTGCTTAATCTACATTTGACAATACATGTAATGATAATTATAAGAGATAACGCAAATTCATGGACGATGCATTTTCATTGTGGGGTGAAAAAACTTTTGACAGTTTACATGTACATGACATAAAACTTCGCAATTATTGATGCCAGGAAATAATATATGAATCGCTTGTTTCGGCAAATGTTCAAAAGTGTCATTTTAAGGAAGCATGAAAAAAAAATATAAATACAAATCCATATACATATATATACGTACATATATATATATACATACATACACACACACATACAGATATATATATATGTACGCATAAGCATGAGGACCAAGAAGATTATAAGTTTTGTATTTCTAATTCAACAATTTTAACATAACGGTCGTTAGTTATTAAGCATTTTATTTGAATATAAATGGATGATCGTACAACAAATGTATAGTTTGTACATGAATGCTTTACAATAATAAAGAGATGACGAGTTAGGTAATGTTACAAGTTAAGAGTGAACAGAAAATGACCATTATCTCTAGTAAAATGCTAGTTGTCAGTTTAGTACACACATATGTGCACACATACATGTAAATATATACACACGCGTTTTACGGCCATGTGTGTGCCTAGGTTACGAAAAACACCGGTTTCGTTAACATGGACACACACCTGTGTACATATAAGCAAGAGGACCGAGAAGATTATAGGTTTTGTATTTCTGATTCAACAATTTTAACATAACGGTCATTAGTTAAAAGCATTTTATTTAAATATAAATGGATGATCGCACAACAAATGTATAGTTTTTACATGAATGCTTTACAATACTAAAGATATGACGAGTTAGGTAGTGTTACAAGTTGAGAGTGCACTGAAAAAAAGAGCATTATCTCTAGTAAAATGCTAGTTGTCAGTCTAGTACATGTCACATATATGCTCATATACATGTAAATATTTACACATACACATGCACACATATACCCACGCACATATTTACACCTGACTCGTAAGCATACGCAAATGCATTTCTATGCATCGAGGCAATACTTACGCATTCTACAGAGTGTCATACGCATAGCGTGGACACGTACACATTTACACAAGTAAGCATGTGCGCAAATATCAGCGTAAACTAGTCAGTATAAACCAGAATTCCAATCGAGGGAAACGGAGAAAATATCTTTTATTATAGCATGAATTTTATAAAATTTCGTACTAAAAATAGTGGCACAAAACAGTCTACTTAAGTCAGAAACATGAAAACGATTGTGGGACGTGAATAAGAAAGAAAACCTTAATGTCCTATAATGGTTTCATATTAGAAAAAAAAATCACATTATCTTTGAAATATGGCGCAAATTGTCGTCAATTGATAAACAAACATAGGTATCACATTATTACAAACACATTAAAAGAGAAAAAGAACGAAGGCTATGACTAAACTGCAGCTGCAAATGCGTTGAATTTGCTTTGCATTCCTTGAAGATGCATACCTTGTAAGAATTACTATCACGGATCTCCGCAGGTATTGAGTTCCAAGTTTTAGTTCCAGCGAAGAGGATAATGTGTTGCGACCGGGCCTTTGAATAACAAGGAAGCATGAATTTACTTCTATTTCGGGTTAAATGGTCGTGATGACCAGTTTTCGCAGTTAATAATTATAATTGTTTTAGGCTATTGTCGCCATCAATTGATAATGTTTTGTAAATGAAATTGAAAATGGAGATTTTGTAGAGATCCGAAAGTTTAAGTATTTGTAAATTTTTGAATGAATCATTTGTGTGAGCATTATATGCTAGATTCTTTACCGCTCTGGTGGCTCTTTTTTACAGAGTAAAAATTTTATAGGTTTTATTTTTATCAGTTCCGTGCCATGGTTCTATTCCGTATTCCAAGTATGGTGAAATTAGCGTTCGGTAGAGCATTCGTAAAGCTGTTTCAGGCAGGTCATTTTTAACTTCATTCAGGATTCCGATGGATTTTGATAATTTAGAACTAATATGAGCGATATGCTCGTTAAAGGTCAGATGTTTATCTATTATGATACCCAGAAACTTGCATGAGTTGGTTTCTTTGATTTCACCTTCGCCAATTTATATGCGTGGGAGAGATATATTTTTCTTGTATGAGAATGTAATATATTTTGTTTTATCGATGTTGAGGCTTATTTTATTAGCTTTAAGCCATAATGAAACCTTATGGAGTTCATTATGTATACTCTCCGCAATCATAGCGGGATTTTGGTTCGGAAGGACGGCAGAAAGCGTGCTGTCATCGGCAAAATGTATGCAATTGAAAAATGATGTAGATTTGATAATATCATTTATAAATATCAGAAATAGGAGAGGCCCAAGGACAGATACTTGTGGAACTCCATTGCTAATTATTGGATTAGCCGGATTAGCTCCATGGCTAATTATTGGACATGGATTAGCCATGTCCACATGGCTAATCCATGTGGAACATGGCTAATTAATTAACAGAGTTCCCCGAAACTAATCAACGCCTACGTGAAAGACTGGAAGCACGCCATCTTGTTTGCATTTGGCGCATCAAAATGAATTGTTATGAACAGCTTTTCAACTGCGAATGTTTTGTATTTAAGTCTAATATTATGATTAATATCTAACATAGTTTCAGCTGCCGGCTTCAACGGAAGTTATACCATTGTTAGGACAAGGAGTGAATTTTGAAATTATTTCCACATTCTCATTTTTTATACATCCTAGTCCGACGACTGTCATCAAGAAGGCTCTAAAATATTTTAAAATGTGATACAGAACTTTTTCATCCAGTATGCCAACATAAAAATTTCTACACGTTTCGACATGATCATCACAACTGATGAACATCAGGGATAAATTGAACAGCGATAAAATACAGAATCGTATATAATCGATCAAGCTGAATGCAAGCACAATATTATTCCACCCTTTAATTTGCTGCGTTTCATTCACACCGCTATTAGACTCGAACAGACAGAATGTGTAAAATCCATGCGATGTATAGAGGTTTTCCGATCAACATTAGTGCGAGCTAATAGTCAAAATTTGCAGTAAAAAATAACAGACAGCAGCTTTATCTCTCCCGAGAGCATACAGTGGAACGGATCGTGTTCTAGCAGCCTTTTTACAAATCCAGCCAAAAATACAATTAGGCATAAAGTGAACATGTGAATAATAAAGTGAATCAAAGCGGTAAAGGAAACTCAAAGTTGCACGTGGCAGATTCAAACCGACTTCATAGTGAGTGACGGCGTCCGACTCCCACAAGTTGACGGCCTGCATAAAAGTTACGATTTTGAAAATGACGCAAGCACAAATCGAACCTTCGCTGGTAGCAACACTTCCGAAAGCCATCATAGCTCTGAGGCCCGTTCCTTTGAGTGAAGCAAAGCATATTGGACTTGGTACGTGCATGAGTGTTGTAGTTCTTCGTCTCTCGCCGATTGGAGGAAGATACAGTAATGGCTACGGGTGTGAAATGTAAAGCGGGTCAACTTAAGTTTTTGGAGGCGCGCGAGTTGGAGAGGCTAATCGATGAATTTCTGTAGTTCCCAGAAAACCGTTAGGGTCTTTTGTACAATAAGGAAAAGAGAATGTTTTACTTTTTTATTTGAGAGTAGTTTGAAGTCGATGGGTGCATCCTTCCATATGTTAACAGCGGGTCAACTTGAGTTTTTTGACGGCGCACTAGTCGGAGAGGCTTAATGATAAATTATTGTAGTTCCCAGAAACCCGTCAGGGTCGTGTGTACAATATGAAAAAGAGGATGTCTCACTCTTTCCTTTGAGAGTAATTTGAAATCGATGGGTGCATTTTTTCAAAAGTTAACAGCGGACCAACTTGAGTTTTTTGACGGTGCATGAGTCAGAGAGGCTTGATGATAAATTATTGTAGTTCCCAGAAAACCATTATGGTCGTGTGTACAATATGTGTAGCAAAGCACAATGGACTTGGCACGTGCATGAATGTTGTAGTTCTTCGTCTCTCGCCGATTGGAGGAAGATGCAGTAATGGCTACGGGTGTGAAATGTAAAGCGGACCAACTTGAGTTTTTTGAGGGCGCATGAGTCAGAGAGGCTTAATGATAAATTATTGTAGTTCCCAGAAAACCATTATGGTCGTGTGTACAATATGGAGAGAGAGGATGTTCAACTCTTTCATTTTGGAGTAATTTGAAGTCGATGGGTACCGCTACGAATAAAAAATAAATAATTAACTTTAGAGGGCGTGAAGTAGCTTGATCTGCACTGTAGATTTTGAACAAGTTATTCTCTCGCTCATCAGCACCGACTTACAAAAGTGTGTTTAATTAAGAACGCGTGGTATCGTACTGCGCACGAGTGAGAGCTTGCAACAAAGGTTCATAAAAAAGTTGAAATACACTGCAGCGCACAAAGACACTTGGCAGGAACGAGTGTACCTGATTCAGAGTTAACTGTCTATAAAAAGAGAGTAGTGGTAGTGACTTCAGCCGGAGCTACTTTCACTGCTGTGAGACTGGAAATAAAATGAACTTCGTGAGTACGCATCTTCAAGGAATGCGAAGCAAATTCAACGCATTTGCAGCTGCAGTTTAGTCATAGCCTTCGTTCTTTTTCTCTTTTGTCAGAAACCGAAAGGTAAAATTACCGAGGAGCTAAAAAGCATGGATTGAACTTTATTTATAAAACTCAAATTTTAACAAACTGGCTGTTCATGCAGATGTACGGCCGTAAATTAATCCCAAATTTCCAATGTAGAATGTTGAATAAAAGTATTTTGTCATTACCAAACAAGTGAAATATATATTTTTTAATTCTCTCAAATTTCGTTCATCGATGAGAAACAGGTAAAAATCTAATTTTGTCTGAAGTAAGAACTCTATTCACACACTGGGTAAAATGCTACAAGAGAATCACGTAGCATTGAAGTTTTGTTGGTAATGTCGAGCCATAAATTCATTGAATCATAAAAAATTATACAAATGAAGTGAAAGTTTTCCAGATTTAATCACACGTGTCGAGAAACACTTAATTTTGGGAAATTTTTTGTGTCCTTTTTTTGTGTTAACTGATTTGTGGTTTTGTGTCGAGAAACACCTAATTTTGGGAAATTTTAACTGATTTGTGTCTTTTTTTGTGTTAACTGATTTGTGCTCTTGTGTTTTGTAAATTTTTTTAGGATATTGTAGTACTTGCGTATTCCAACAGCACGAGCGGATCGCTTAACATGTGTGCCTGGTGGCTTGTGTTTACATGTGTGGAGTTGTGTGCTACGTGTTGTGTTGGTGTTGTGCTTGGAAGGAATTTATGTGTAAGCCTTTCCTGGACAAGAAAGTCTGTTTCCTTAAACCACATTCGTTTGGGAGAACTAATGGCCACACAAAGAGGTCCTGTGTTGAAGATGTGAGAAACATGAACTTGTTATGATTAGTTAAGACCTTTTGGAGAGGCATGGGCGCCCAACAGTCAAACCACAAGGGTGACAAGGATTTATAGAGCACTCAAGCTTGAGGGTTGGGGACGAGCGACACTCGAAGCGGCAAGATTGTTGACACAGCAACTACACCGTTGTAATCCCTGTAATCTTCTCTTTGGGGACGCTAGACTTCCCCTCAAAGCTTCTTCTAAAAATGATAGTGAGAATATTTTCGTGTATGACTCGATGTCAAAGCGTCCCTTGAAACGCGAAGAATGCGTTCGGAAGAAAAATATCCTTCCAAAGTCTCCTGCATGTGACAATGACGCTGAAGATATATACTTCTTGTACATAAAAATCCTGATTGTAATCTCGTATAGAAATGACTCTCTAAATGACTTTCCAGAATAACGATTCTTTATATATACTTCTTGTACATAAAAATCCTAATTGAAAATAGAAATGACTCTCTAAATGACTTTCCAGAATAATGATTCTTTTTCTGAAGTTCCTCAAAAATCATATTGGAAATGCTTTGGAAGAAATACATTAGTCGAAAATTGTAAAAAAATTATATCAACACGAAGTTGACGATGCCTGCAGCATGGAAAAAACGCGAAAAGCTCATTTTAAAATTTCAGAAGATCATTTCATTTAGGCTCGGCCATCACATTTCCAAGGGGAACTCTCAAAAGAGACCTCATGCATGATGGATGCAGAAGCTGTGATGATATTGAAAGGAACAATAAGCAGGTGCTGTGTTATGACAGGATGGCTGAATAACTTCAATCTCAGTTAAACGCTGGGAGCACATTAAGTTTTCGACTGCGCGCGAGTCGAAGAGGCTTATCGATGAATTTCTGTAGTTCCCAGAAGACCGTTAGGGTCGTGTGTACAATATGGAAAAAAGAATGTTTTACTCTTTCATTTGAGTGTAATTTGAAGTTGATGGGTTCATCCTTTCATAAGTTAACACCGGGTCAACTTGAGTTTTTTGACGGCGCGCGAGTCGCAGAGGCTTATTGATAAATTTCTGTAGTTCCCAGAAAAGCGTTAGGGTCGTGTGTACAATATGGAAAAGAGAATGTTTTACTCTTTCATTTGAGAGTAATTTGAAGTCGATGGGTGTTTCCTTTCATAAGTTAACACCGGGTCAACTTGAGTTTTTTGACGGCGCGCGAGTCGGAGAGGCTTATTGATAAATTTCTGTAGTTTCAAGAAAAGCGTTAGGGTCGTGTGTACAATATGGAAAAGAGAATGTTTTACTCTTTCATTTGAGAGTAATTTGAAGTCGATGGGTGCATCCTTTCATAAGTTAACACCGGGTCAACTTGAGTTTTTTGACGGCGCGCGAGTCGGAGAGGCTTATTGATGAATTTCTGTAGTTCCCAGAAAAGCGTTAGGGTCATTTGTACAACATGGAAAGAGAAATGTTTCACTCTTTCTTTTGAGAGTAATTTGAAGTCGATGGGTGCATTCTTTCGAACGGTAATAGTAGGTCAACTTAATTAACACATTCCCTGCGAAGGGACCCACCAGTGGTCCCTTAAGTGGTTTTCAAAGTGCTGCTGACCCACCTGCAGTCACTAACACATTGATTATAAATACTTAATGAAAGGTAAACATAAGCCCAATCCAGTTTATGTTTGCTATTTTCCAAGTAGATTACTATTGAATCAAAATTGGAATTGTATATTGAACTTAAGTTTTAACCCATCGCAGTTAACGTGTTAAGTTTTCAGAGTCGCGCGAGTCGGAGAGGCTTATTGATGAATTTCTGTAGTTCCCAGAAAAGCGTTAGGGTCATTTGAACAACATGGAAAAAGAAATGTTTCACTATTTCATTTGGGAGTAATTTGAAGTCGATGGGTGCATCCTTTCAAAGGTTAGAAGTGGGTCAACTTGAGTTTTTTGCCGGCGCAGGATTCGGAGAGGCTTAATGATAAATTATTGTAGTTCCCAGAAAACCGTTAGGGTCGTGTGTACAATATGGAGAGAGAAAATGTTTTATTCGTTCATTGAAAGTAATTTGAAGTCGATGATGCTGTCTTTCAAAAGTTAAAAGCGGGTCAACTTGAGTTTTCAACAGCGCGCGAGCCGGCGGAGAGGCTTATCAATGAATTTCTGTAGTTCCCAGTAAGGGTTAGGGTCGTGTGTACAATATGGAAAAGAGATTGTTTCACTTTTTCATTCGAGAGTAATTTGAAATCGATGGGTGCATGTTTTCAAAAGTTGAAAGCGGGTCAACTTATTTTTTTGGAGGCGCACGAGTCAGAGAGGCTCATTGATGAATTTCTGTAGTTCCCAGAAAAGCGTTAGGGTCATTTGTACAACATGGAAAGAGAAATGTTCAACTCTTTCATTTTGGAGTAATTTGAAGTCGATGGGTACCGCTACGAATAAAAAAAAATAATGAACTTTAGAGGGCGTGAAGTAGCTCGATCTGCACTTTAGATTTTGAACAAGTTTTTCTCTCGCTCAGTCTGGAACAATCTGAAAGTCGTTGTCATGGCAACTCTCTTGGCTCAAGTGTAGCCAATAAATCTGTTACCCTCGCACTACTCTCAGAGGGTGCTTTCCTTTCTTGGACCACAGCATGGGCATTCTCTCAAGTGTTTGGTTGATTAAGTTTCGTCCAAGGTCTTGTGAAAATTGCTGACTCCCCACAAATCGCTTGGGACTCTAAACAGACATCGTTCGAGCCATTAAATTTTGTCGCTCCGCCTAACATTTGCTGAGTCCAAACATACATGCACAAAACATACAAGTTGAAGCGACCCTCCTGTACTACTGGAGTTTACTGAGATATTTCAACGGTATATATTTCACCGGACAAATTTTTTAAGTAAGCACAAAACTTGTACACACCCTTAAATGATTTATTACACATGATTTCCTTAAATACTCATTTTTAATTCGCAAAAATTGATTATTCTTAACAGATTCTCGACAAAGAAATTTTTGAATTTTTTAGGTAAAATATACTAACTTTTTACTTATTACTTCACATGTCAATAAAAAATTTTCTACTTAACTTATCAAAAAACAACTATGCAGGTTTATAGTATTTACCTTGATCTTTACGATGCAAGAAAGATCTCAGTGAGTAAAAAACTGTTGGAGAAATAATTAAAAATCTGGAACACTTTTTCCACATAAAAAGTTTTCTTCTACTCTACGGCTCAATATCTCCTACAGTTTTTCACCTATGAAGGAAGATCTTTTTTGCATCGTGGAGAGCAAATAAATAATAATGAAGGCATCTACGGATGCTTTATTTCCAATCAAGCCTTAATGATAAATTATTGTTGTTCCCAGAAAAGCGTTAGGGTCGTGTGTACAACATGGAAAGAGAGAATGTTTAACTTTTTCATTTAGCTTTCCTACGACAGTTGTTAGAAAGGTGAAATTTCAACCTATATGGCGATATCTTTGTCGTGAAATAGCACACTGCAGAACACCTGAAACGTAAATAAACAACTGATTTGGGTTTTACATTCTGTCTTACTCAAGATTTTAGTGTTCTGACATTCACCAGCTCAAACTTTGGTCCTAAGGAGTTTTTTCTGTACGTTCACAAAGAGTCAGCGGAGTTACGAATTCAAACAAACGGAGAGTGATGATGACATAGATTAAAAAAACATTAGACATCGAAAATGCAAAAACTGTTGTGTCGTCTGATAGGTTATCATTAGACTCAGAAAATGACCGCAGATAAAATGTTGAAGAACCTGTTATTCGCTCAACTCAATTCATTCAGAAATATTACTCAAATAAACATAGAGTAATCAACGTTTTCTTCGAGTATTCACACTAAAGTGAGAGTTGATATAATTTACAGTTCACTACAGTCGATGGTCTGCTCGCACTGAAGCAGAAAATTATAATTGCCGTGAAAAGGGGTGCTTATTTGCAGAATATTTATAATTATTGTAGGTTTTCTCTTCGATCATTCGCGAACGTGAACACCTACAAATATTAACTTCTGTTTTACAAAAGCCTTTTCAATTAAAAATTTTCGAAATGAGGTAAAAGTGAGTGTCATAACTAATTAGATGTCTCAGAATTAGTCTTTAAACTTTTACGAAGTGGCTAAACGATGTTATATAAAATTGGTAAAAATTATGCACTTTTTTCAATAACATTAGCATTTTGACACTTTTAATTGTAGTTGTAATGCTATGAAAATATTTACTGAAAATATTTTGGAATGAATAAAATATTCCATAATACGAAATTCCACATCATTCGATGATAAATGTGGCCATAAAGTTCAGCATTACGAATGAAGTCCCCTTTATGGTGCGAGAATTTAATGAGTAAAACGCAAACTCGAGCAGAATTTTCCGAATGTTATTTGGGAATCACAAGTTATTCATTTGCATTAGTTGAAATTTCAACTCTACACACCTGGTGCGATGAAGTGCATTGATGAACATATTGTGCATATCTCGCGAAAAGGCTTTGATCAACGATAGAGACCAAGCACAAACGAACAAAAGTTGTGCATCGTTTTCAGAGAGAAGACACTTCCGATTGATATATTTTCTGCTTATAAACGTGAAACGACTTTGAAGCTTAAATACCTAAGAGAGACAAGTTATCATATCTCGAGAGTTCAGAGTCTGGAAATGTCCACTTTGTTCTCGTTCACTTCATTAGAACGCTAATTCGTAAATAGAAGAGCTTCACAGTCTCACTCTCAACCATGGAACTATGTAAAAAACACGTTCGATCACAGTCATACTTTTACCTGCAGCTAGGTACCTGCGACCTCTTATCCCAAATATCGATCTCGTTTTTCCCATTTGATACCTCGCGTGTTAGGCTTCCCGTCCTTCGAAAAGACAATAGATTAAGAAACGCAACAATTTTCTCTCCGTGGCACAGCGGTTAAGGGATCGAACTTGTATGCTGGAAGTCGCGGGTTCGTTCCCAGCGCTGGCGCGGAGATTTTCCCCGTTGGGTATAGGGAAAAGCTCAAGCACAATACCCCACTCGACCCAGGTGTCGGAAATGGGTACCGGCTTTACGGGGGAACCGTCATGGTGTCCTATATATAGGGTTAGTTATAAGACATTTGAAAAACCAATGCTAAGATCATATTTATCTGGCTTGATTGGAAATAAAACATCCCAAAGATGCCGATGTTAACCTTTAAATGTTAACCTTTGTTCGCGCCGGATTTCTCCGCACAGGAGCTTTCCGATCTTACCTTCGTGAGTACGCATCTTCAAGGAACGCAAAGCAAATTCAACGCATTTGCAGCTGCAGTTTAGTCATAGCCTTCGTTCTTTTTCTCTTTTGTCAGAAACAGAAAGGTAAAATTACCGATGAACCAAAAAGCATGGATTGAACTGTATTTATGAAAACTTAAATTTTCACAAACTGACTGTTCATGCAGATGTACGGCCATAAATTAATCCCAACTTTCCACTGTAGAATGTTGAATAAAAGTATTTTGTCATTACCAAACAAGAGAAATATATTTTTTTTTAATTCTCTCAAAAAATCTAATTTTATCTGAAGCAAGAACTCTATTCACTTACTGGGTAAAATGCTACAAGAGAATCACGTACGTTATCTTCATATTTTTCGCCCTCTAGCCTGCGCTGTTTGCGAGTCTATTTCCTATTCTAAATCAATTTAACATTGTATTCAATGTTATTCTTTGAAACCTGTTCATAATTTATCCCGTAGAGAGAAGTGCGTTTGAAGTTCAGAAAAGTATGAAGCTTCTAGAGCATTTTTTTGCCCTCACCGCTCTGAGTTGGGGTTCCTTCCGCAACTACACCGTTGTAATCCCTGTAAGCTTCTCTTTGGGGACGCTAGACTTCCCCTTAAAGTTTCTTCTAAAAATGATAGTGAGAATATTTTCGTGTATGACTCGATGTCAAAGCGTCCCTCGAAACGCGAAGAATGCGTTCGGAAGAAAGTTATCCTTTCAAAGTCTCCTGTGACAATGACGCTGAAGATATATACTTCCTGTATATGAAAATCCTAATTGTAATCTCATATAGAAATGACTCTAAATGACTTTCCAGAATAATGATTCTTTTCTGAAGTTCCTCAAAACTCATAATGGAAATGCTTTGGAAGAAATGCATTCGTCGAAAATTGTAAAAAAATTAAATCAACACGAAGTTGACGATGCCTGCAGCATGGAAAAAACACGATAAGCTCATTTTAAAATTTTAGAAGATCATTTCATTTAGGCTCAGCCATCACATTTCCAAGGGGAACTCTCAAAAGAGACCTCATGCATGATGGATGCAGAAGCCGTGATGATATTGAAAGGAACAATAAGCAGGTGCTGTGTTATGACAGGATGGCTGAATAACTTCAATCTCAGTTAAACGCTGGGAGCACATTAAGTTTTCGACTGCGCGCGAGTCGGAGAGGCTCATCGATGAATTTCTGTAGTTCCCAGAAGACCGTTAGGGTCGTGTGTACAATATGGAAAAGAGAATGTTTTACTCTTTCATTTGAGAGTAATTTGAAGTCGATGGGTTCATCCTTTCATAAGTTAACACCGGGTCAACTTGAGTTTTTTGACTGCGCGCGAGTCGGAGAGGCTTATTGATGAAAATCTGTAGTTCCCAGAAAAGCGTTAGGGTCGTGGGTACAATATGGAAAAGAGAATGTTTTACTCTTTCATTTGAGAGTAATTTGAAGTCGATGGGTTCATCCTTTCATAAGTTAACACCGGATCAACTTGAGGTTTTTGACGGCGCGCGAGTTGGAGAGGCTTATTGATAAATTTCTGTAGTTCCCAGAAAAGCGTTAGGGTCGTGTGTACAATTTGGAAAAGAGAATGTTTTACTCTTTCATTTGAGAGTAATTTGAAATCGATGGGTGCATTTTTTCAAAAGTTGAAAGCGGGTCGCGCTAGTCGGAGAGGCTTATCGTTAAATTTCTGTAGCTCTTAGAAAACCGTTAGGGTCATTTTACAATATGGAAAGAGAAATGTTTCACTCTTTCATTTGAGAGTAATTTGAAGTCGTTGGGTGCATTCTTTCAAAAGTTACCAGCGGGTCAACTTGAGTTTTTTGACGGCGCACGAGTCGGAGAGGCTTAATGATAAATTATTGTAGTTCCCAGAAAACCATTGGGGTCGTGTGTACAATATGGAGAAAGAGAATGTTCAACTCTTTCATTTTGGAGTAATTTGAAATCGATGGATACCGCTACGAATAAAAAAAATTGAAAATAATGAACTTTAGAGGGCGAGAAGTAGCTCGATCTGCACTGTAGATTTTGAACTCTACGCACCAAGAGGCTTATCGATGAACACACTCGCTCATCAGCACCAACTTACACAAGTGTGTTTAATTAAGAACGCGTGGCAACGTACTGCGCACCAGTGGAACCTTGCAACAAAGGTTCATAAAAAAGTTGAAATACACTGCAGCGCACAAAGACACTTGGCAGGAACTGGTGTACCTAATTTAGAGTTAACTGTCTATAAAAAGAGAGTAGTGGTAGTGATTTCAGCCGGAGCTACATTCACTGCGTTGAGACTGGAAATAAAATGAACTTCGTGAGTACGCATCTTCAAGGAATGCAAAGCAAATTCAACGCATTTGCAGCTGCAGTTTAGTCATAGCCTTCGTTTTTTTTCTCTTTTGTCAGAAACAGAAAGGTAAAATTACCGAGGAGCTAAAAAGCATGGATTGAACTTTTTTTATGAAAACTTAAATTTTCACAAACTGACTGTTCATGCAGATGTACGGCCATAAATTAATCCCAACTTTCCACTGTAGAATGTTGAATAAAAATATTTTGTCATTACCAAACAAGTGGAATACATATTTTTTTATTCTCTCAAAAAATCTAATTTTATCTGAAGCAAGAACTCTATTCACTTACTGGGTAAAATGCTACAAGAGAATCACGTACGTTATCTTCATATTTTTCGACGTCTAGCCTGCGCTGTTTGCGAGTCTATTTCCTATTCTAAATCAATTTAACATTGCATTCAATGTTATTCTTTGAAACCTGTTCATAATTTATCCCGTAGAGAAGTGCGTTTGAAGTTCAGAAAAGTATGAAGCTTCTAGAGCATTTTTTTGCCCTCACCACTCTGAGTTGGGGTTCCTTCCGCAACTACACCGTTGTAATCCCTGTAAGCTTCTCTTTGGGGACGCTAGACTTCCCCTTAAAGTTTCTTCTAAAAATGATATAGTGAGAATATTTTCGTGTATGACTCGATGTCAAAGCGTCCCTCGAGACGCGAAGAATGCGTTCGGAAGAAAGTTATCCTTTCAAAGTCTCCTGTGACAAAGACGCTGAAGATATATACTTCCTGTACATGAAATCCTAATTTTAATTTCATATAGAAATCGCTCTAAGTGACTTTCCAGAATGATGATTCTTTATCTGAAGTTCCTCAAAACTCATAATGGAAATGCTTTGGAAGAAATGCATTCGTCGAAAATTGTAAAAAAATTATATCAACACGAAGTTGACGATGCCTGCACCATGGAAAAAACACGAAAAGCTCATTTTAAAATTTCAGAAGATCATTTCATTTAGGCTCAGCCATCACATTTCCAAAGGGAACTCTCAAAAGAGACCTCATGCATGATGGATGCAGAAGCTGTGATGATATTGAAAGGAACAATAAGCAGGTGCTGTGTTATGACAGGCTGGCTGAATAACTTCAATCTCAGGTAAACGCTGGGAGCACATTAAGTTTTCGACGGCGCGCGAGTCATAGAGGCTTATCGATGAATTTCTGTAGGTCCCAGAAGACAGTTAGGGTCGTGTGTACAATATGGCTTAATGATAAATTATTGTAGTTCCCAGAAAACCTTTAGGGTCGTGTGTACAATATGGAGAGAGAAAATGTTTTATTCTTTCATTGAAAGTAATTTTGAAGTCGATGATGCTGTCTTTCAAAAGTTAAAAGCGGGTCAACTTGAGTCTTTCGACAGCGCGCGAGCCGGAGAGGCTTATCAATGAATTTCTGTAGTTCCCAGAAAGGGTTAGGGTCGTGTGTACAATATGGAAAAGAGATTGTTTCACTTTTTCATTTGAGAGTAATTTGAAATCGATGGGTGCATTTTTTCAAAAGTTGAAAGCGGGTCAACTTATTTTTTTGGAGGCGCACGAGTCAGAGAGGCTTATTGATGAATTTCTGTAGTTCCCAGAAAAGCGTTAGGGTCATTTGTACAACATGGAAAGAGAAATGTTCAACTCTTTCATTTTGGAGTAATTTGAAGTCGATGGGTACCGCTACGAATAAAAAAAAATAATGAACTCTAGAGGGCGTGAAGTAGCTCGATCTGCACTTTAGATTTTGAACAAGTTATTCTCTCGCTCAGTCTGGAACAATCTGAAAGTCGTTGTCATGGCAACTTTCCTGGCTCAAGTGTAGCCAATAAATCTGTTACCCTCGCACTACTTGCAGAGGGTGCTTTCCTTTCTTGGACCACAGCATGGGCATTCTCTCAAGTGTTTGGTTGATTAAGTTTCGTCCAAGGTCTCGTGAAAATTGCTGACTCCCCACAAATCCCTTGGGACTCTAAACAGACATCGTTCGAGCCATTAAATTTTATCGCTACACCTAACATTTGCTGAGTCCAAACATACATGCACAAAACATACAGAAGCGACCCTCCTGTACTACTGGAGTTTACTGAGATATTTCAATGGTATTTCACCGGACAAATTTTTCAAGTAAGCACAAAACTTGTACACACCCTTAAAAGTTTTATTACACATGATTTCCTTAAATCCTCATTTTTAATTCGCAAAAATTGATTATTCTTAACAGATTCTCGACAAAGAAATTTTTGAATTTTTCAAGTAAAATATACTAACTTTTTACTTATTACTTCACATGTCAATAAAAAATTTTCTACTTAACTTATCAAAAAACAACTATGCAGGTTTATAGAAATTACCTTGATCTTTACGATGCAAGAAAGATCTCAGTGAGTAAAAAACTGTTGGAGAAATAATTAAAAATCTGGAACACTTTTTCCACATAAAAAGTTTTCTTCTACTCTACGGCTCAATATCTCCTAGAGTTTTTCACCTATGAAGGAGATCTTTTTTGCATCGTGGAGAGCAAATAAATAATAATGAAGGCATCTACGGATGCTTTATTTCCAATCAAGCCTTAATGATAAATTATTGTAGTTCCCAGAAAAGCGTTAGGGTCGTGTGTACAACATGGAAAGAGAGAATGTTTAACTTTTTCATTTAGCTTTCCTACGACAGTTGTTAGAAAGGTGAAATTTCAACCTATATGGCGATATCTTTGTCGTGAAATAGCACACTGCAGAACACCTGAAACGTAAATAAACAACTGATTTGGGTTTTACATTCTGTCTTACTCAACATTTTAGTGTTCTGACATTCACCAGCTCAAACTTTGGTCCCAAGGAGTTTTTTCTGTACGTTCACAAAGAGTCAGCGGAGTTACGAATTCAAACAAACGGAGAGTGATGATGACATAGATTAAAAAAACATTAGACATCGAAAATGCAAAAACTGTTGTGTCGTCTATCATTAGACTCAGAAAATGACCCTAGATAAAATGTTGAAGAACCTGTTATTCGCTCAACTCAATTCATTCAGAAATATTACTCAAATAAACATAGAGTAATCAACGTTTTCTTCGAGTATTCACACTAAAGTGAGAGTTGATAATTTACAATTCACTACAGTCGATGGTCTGCTCGCACTGAAGCAGAAAATTATAATTGCCGTGAAAAGGGGTGCTTAAGTGCAGAATATTTATAATTATTGTAGGTTTTCTCTTCGAGCATTCGCGAACGTGAACACCTACAAATATTAACTTCTGTTTTACAAAAGCCTTTTCAATTAAAAATTTTTGAAATGAGGTAAAAGTGAGTGTCATAACTAATTAGATGTCTCAGAATTAGTCTTTAAACTTTTACGCAGTGGCTAAACGATGTTATATAAAATTGGTAAAAATTATGCACTTTTTTCAATAACATTAGCATTTTGACACTTTTAATTGTAGTTGTAATGCTATGAAAATATTTACTGAAAATATTTTGGAATGAATAAAATATTCCATGATACGAAATTCCACATCATTCGATGATAAATGTGGCCATAAAGTTCAGCATTACGAATGAAGTCCCCTTTATGGTGCGAGAATTTAATGAGTAAAACGCAAACTCGAGCAGAATTTTCCGAATGTTATTTGGGAATCACAAGTTATTCATTTGCATTAGTTGAAATTTCAACTCTACACACCTGGTGCGATGAAGTGCATTGATGAACATATTGTGCATATCTCGCGAAAGGGCTTTGATCAACGATAGAGACCAAGCACAAACGAACAAAAGTTTTGCATCGTTTTCAGAGAGAAGACACTTCCGATTGATATTCTGCTTATAAACGTGAAACGACTTTGAAGCTTAAATACCTAACAGAGACAAGTTATCATATCTCGAGAGTTCAGAGTCTGGAAATGTCCACTTTGTTCTCGTTCACTTCATTAGAACGCTAATTTGTAAGTAGAAGAGCTTCACAGTCTCACTCTCAACCATGGAACTGTGTAAAAAACACGTTCGATCACAGTCATACTTTTACCTGCAGCTAGGTACCTGCGACCTCATATCCCAAATATCGATCTCGTTTTCACCATTTGCTACCTCGCTTGTTAGGCTTCCCGTCCGTCGAAAAGACAATAGATTAAGAATCGACTATTTTTCTATCCGTGGCAGAGCGGTTAAGGGATCGAACTTGTATGCTGGAAGTCGCGGGTTCGTTCCCAGCGCTGGCGCGGAGATTTTCCCCGTTGGGTATGAGGGAAAGCTCAAGCACAATACCCCACTCGACCCAGGTGTCGGAAATGGGTACCGGCTTTACGGGGGAACCGACATGGTGTCCTATATATAGTTATAGTCCTATAGTCCTATATATAGGTTAGTTATAAGACATTTGAAAAACCATTGCTAAGATCATATCTATCAGGCTTGATTGGATATAAAGCATCCCAAAGATGCCGATGTTAACCTTAATTTACTACGGTTGCTGCTGAACATCCGGACCCCTCGCAAATATCACACATACTTGGGTGTCGTGAAAATACCTCAAAACAAAAAGGCATGTGCAAAAAACTGTTTGTGGGAAAGCAAGTGTTTCAATAAATTTTAGCGCTTGTTAAAAACGTAGTCAGCGAGATCTCAAAAAACTGTAAAGAAATTTTCCCGTGAGTTGAAAACATAATGTAAACACGTTCGAAGGAGGAACAGAATATTTACGAGTTATTGAATTGGCTTTAAACGTGAAAAAGAAAATCTGAATATGAGCATGCTGGCAAATACAGTATGCAAAGAATTCATGTTCGTGTAGAATGATACGCATTTCTTTCATATTAGAAGCGAAAATATTCGAAAAAAATAGGCCGTGAAGGACTAAAATGAATTCTACTTCTATGCGTTTTCTGTGTAACTTCCTTGATTTTCTCCTAATCAATGGTAATTTTCTCTCTGTTTCCCCATCATCTCATTATATGCAAGTTTCGCACTGCTGAGTTGTTTTCATGAAGGAAATGAAGTACTCAAATTCTCACAATATTCAAAGTTTGACCGAAATGGATCACTGCAACAATCAGTGTTCTAACTGACCAAGTTAGTCCCCAGACTTGAAACCAAGCGGAACTCTCTTTGCCTATATTGGTGACTTCATGTCCAATGTGGAGTTCTAAAATGAAATCCTGACCTGAACAAGTGATGTAAAGGAAAATGTAATTAAATGAGATTGAACCAAATCCTACTGAGCAAAAAGTGATGTACTGCAAGCTATGATGGATGGTGTCCTAGTTTGATAAGTTCAAAGTTAGTGTGTTATATTATACAGTACGAAGTACAGTATACAGTACGGTATACTGTATACAGTACAGTATATTGTAGAGTTATATATACAGTACGAAGAAGAAATTCGGTGATCGACGCATGTAGTGAAAGCAAGATTTCGATTTTTATTGTATTTTGAAAATAAAGCCTAATTTTGGGGAATTGAGTTTGAGTGCAATAACTTGAATTTTGATACTGCGAGTTCTGAAATGATATAGGTCAGAGCAAATAACTGTGATTATAACTTAGGACAAAATTTAGCCCCTAACAATTCATAAGTGTAAAATCTTATTTGATATTTCAAACGAGCGAAAAGTGACATTGTAGTCTGAAGGACGATATCCACTGAGTGGATATGATATTAGGGCTTCCACCGGGGTTTAGATTCCAAGAATCATACCCCGGACGAGCTTCCCCTTGCGGGTCGCCGTGAGTCAGCCCCAAACTAATCGGCTCGTGCAGACAGCCCTGCCCCGCTGACTTCTGTAGCCCACATCCGGTAATTTTTTTGCATTTTTTATCTCGCTGATGTTCTGCTATAGATAGTGCTCAAATATCTGATTTGTTTACTTTATTGCCAATTATATTATTTAAAACAGTTTAGGGAAATGGTTACCGGAAAACTGATCCTCGCTGATATTAAAATCAAATAATAACCTCTCAGGAGGGTCAGATTTGATGTTAATCATCAGCTCGGGATCATCTTCGAACTCCACAAAACTGCAGTCCGGCGAGTATGAATCTCATAGCTGGGGGAAATGAAATTGAAATTCTCAGCTTCTAGAGAATCCTGCTGATGATTGTTGGTTACATCCTGATGGGATGCACCATCGCAGGGAGGAGGTGCACTACTCACAGTACAGAGAAGAGAAGTAACTTCATATCCAGAATCGGCAAATGTGACGTCATAACAATTGTGACGTCACAGCGACAATCATCCACTCACAGCACGGATGTGGATGACGTGACCTTCTGTATGAATCGTGAGGGCTTTCGCCACGGTTGTCGTTCAACAAAACTCGTGATGGCTACTCGTAAAAAAAAGTGTTCATACCAGAATTGTTCAAGTAACAGCAAAGACGACTCAGAGCTTAGGTTTTTCAACTTCCCTAAAAAATTATACCTAGAATGGATTGCTGCATCTGGAAATGAAAAGTTGAAAAGTTTATCTCTGAGTTGTTTGAGAACTCATCGGTTCATTTGTGCTAAGCACTTCCACCGGTCTGATTTTGCAAGAACATTATCACCTCTAAAGGCTAAGAGTTGGCTGAATGAGGGTGCAATACCACAGAAATATGTGGACATTCTTAAGTCTGATGAAGGTAAGTGTTTATTTGGGTACATTAGGCTGACCTAAGAAAGTTTGTTACCGTTATGGTCATTCTAAAAAATTCTCATTTTTTATTTATTGTAATTTGAAATTTGTCTACATTTTGGTGGGTCTTACTTATTCTTTTTGTGGATTATTCATTGGCTTTCATAACATATCAGTGACTTTATAGTATAGTTTCATGCTTATTTCTCAATGAGTTGCACTTTTATAACACTTATATTTATAGTTTGCATTCCTTTGATATTCTCCAAAGTTTTTAATGTATGTGCTATTGGTCGCCACGAAAGTGTTAAGTAGTTAGTTTTTAGTTTTTGTCGCCATCAATTGATAATGTTTTGTAAATGAAATTGAAAATGGAGATTTTGTAGAGATCCGAAAGTTTAAGTATTTGTAAATTTTTGAATGAATCATTTGTGTGAGCATTATATGCTAGATTCTTTACCGCTCTGACGGCTCTTTTTTGCAGAGTAAAAATTTTGTTGGTTTTATTTTTATCAGTTCCGTGCCATGCTTCTATTCCGTATTGCAAGTATGGAGAAATGAGCGTTCGGTAGAGCATTTGTAAAGCTGTTTCAGGCAGAAAATTTTTAACTTTATTTAGGATTCCGATGGATTTTGATAATTTAGAACTAATATGAGTGATGTGCTCTTTGAAGGTCAGATGTTTATCTATTATGATGCCCAGAAACTTACATGAGTTGGTTTCTTCGATTTCACCTTCGCCAATTTTAATGCATGGGAGAAATACATCTTTCTTGTATGAGAATGTAATATAATTTGTTTTATCGATATTTAGGCTTATTTTATTAGCTTTGAGCCACGATGAAACCTTGTAAAGTTCAGTATTTATATTCTCCACAATCATATCGGGATTTTGGTTCGGAAGGACCTCAGAAAGCGTACTGTCATCGGCAAAAAGTATGAATTTGATGAATGATGTAGATTTTACAATATCATTGATAAAAATCAGAAACATGAGAGGCCCAAGAACAGATCCTTGTGGAACTCCATGGCTAATTGTCTGTGGGTCTGCTTTTGCGTCGTCAATGACAACGTATTGCTTCCGATTTGTTAGGTATGATCTGAACCAATCATGGGCAATCCCTCGAATGCCATAACAGTGTAGTTTCGAGAGTAGTATTTTATGGTCCACACAATCAAATGCTTTTCGAAAGTCAAGAAATACAGAGAAGACAGGCTTTCCTTCATCTATATTACAATAGAGGAATTGTAAATGATTTAATATAGCCTGTGTTGTTGATTTTTAGAGCGAAAACCGTATTGTTTATCATAAAGAAATGATTTTTGTTCAAAATAAGAGTACACTTTTTTATACACAATCTTTTCGAATACTTTGCTAATAATTGGTAGAATGGAGATAGGTCGATAATTGTTTACACAGGTTTTTTCACCACTTTTAAAGATAGGGGTTACTCTAGCAACTTTGAGGGAGTTCGGGAAAGTGCCTAGTAAGAGAGACTGGTTAATAATATTTGATATCAGTGGGGCTACAATGTCAGCAATAACTTTAACCCTTTCGGTCCTGACGGCTACTCCAGTGCCAAGTTGGCTAGTGCTTCCAGTTTAGGGCATCTAACCTAGTTTTAAACTAATTTAACTAGTGAGGGAATATTTTGGAGTAATAACAAAATTAGGGAAATTACAAACATTCATTAAACTAGTTTTTAAACAATTCCAGAAATCTGCACGCGTAAATTACCATAGGTTACCATAGGCCCCTGTAATTACCATAGGACCCTGTAGCACGCGTAAGTTCATGCTACAGGACCCGAGCAACATATTCAATACCCTTTCCATTTAACTTGAGCAAGTTTTTTCTGAACTTTGTTGATTTTTGGTAAATTCGGGCAAAAACGTATGAATAATTTCTTCGTAAATACGAAAACTTTATTATCAACATCAAAAATTTCTGTCGCCAAGCATCGAGCTTCAAAGATTCAAAAAATTTTTAAAATTAAAATAATGAAGAAGGCACTTACTTAAGCTAAAAGCACCACACTAGGACAATTTCACTGACAATTCAGGGTAATGACAACTTTTTCCCCAGGAAGTTTTTACCCAAACAATTTGAATTATCGTACCGAAAGGGTTAAGTACTTTAGTCGGAAACGTTTGTAACCCACTCGATTTATTTTTCATGTTGTTTATGCACGTAATTACGTCGGAGGAGTTTGTAGGCGTAAAGAAAAATGAGTTGGGTTCTCGAATATGATCCATGAATTCCAGGTGATCAGTAGGTTTACTTGGAATACCATCAGCTATGGTTTTCCCTACGTTTACGAAGAAGTTGTTAAAGAGATTAGCAATTTCTTTCTTCTCATGATATTTTACATTATCTTGAACAACATATTCAATTTTCTTTTTATCGGCATTATTCGGTTTACAGCAGGAGTTAAGGAGATGCCAAGTCTTTTTAACGTCAGTTTTGAATTGAGTAAACTTGAGCGTAAAGTAGTTCTTTTTTGATGTTCTTATCTGGTTTGTTACATAGTTTCTGAATCGGTTATATGTTTCTCTAGATATTCGTCCTTCGCAAAGGAGGGCTAGGTACGCTTGACGCTTCTTTATATTTATCACGATGTCTCTGGTAATCCAGGGCTTTTGTTTATTTTTCGGGGTAACTGTACGAGTTACAATTGGGCAACACTGATTGTATGCGGTCATTATAGCTTCAGTCAACTTTACTACTGCTTCATCAATGCTCGTAGTATTATTGTTTTGTTGAGAGATGTGCAATGTAGGCATTGATTCTTCTAGAACGGTGAGCATTTCTTCAAGATTTGATTCGTTCATTTTACGATATGAGTAAGTTTCAGCCAGTGCCTTGGTGTTGCAAGCAATATAGATATTTTTCTTAATAAGAAAAACTGGGAAGTGATCTGATAAGTCAGAAGTAATTATTCCAGCAAGGAAATCACTTGGGTCTGTCATAAAGATATTGTCAAGCAGCGTAGCACACTCTGAGGTTATTAGTGTAGGCTTTGTAATGATCGGAAGGAAGGATTGAGACTGAAAGGTAGTTAGGAAATTAGAGATTGGTTCATGGCTTTCATGTTTCAGTAGATCATAATTGAAGTCACCGCATATTATTATGTCATTGTATAAGGGCCTGTTTAACTGAGAAATAATACGATTCAATTCATTCAGGAAGGATATAGGACAGGCTGTAGGAGGCCTATACACCGTTCCAAGCACAATGCGTTTACCATCTCTAAAAAGTTCTACGAAGAGTGATTCTATATGATCCTGATTCATTGTTGCACTTGCTATGGTTATCGAGTCTATGTGGTTAGATATATATGTGCTGATGCCTCCGCCCCGCTGGTTTTTTCTTAGCGAATGGTAACTATGATAATTTTCAAATCGAATCATGTCTTTAGTCGCGTCATCTAGCCAGCTTACGGTGAAGCTAATCACGTCTAGGGTATATTTGAGTTCAGTAATAGTACATTGTATCTCTTCCAATTTTGGATAGAGTGACCTACAGTTCCAACACAGGAGTGAGAAATCTCGGTCAGTTATTCGTATAGTTTCGTTGAATTTTGATATATTAGTATACTTACACCCATGAGAGTCGTTTTGGTTTGGATATATTCTGTTCAAATGATTGAAATCTGGATCGATTTCCTCAAGTATCTCAGGGTGATCAGTCATTTAAAATAAGTAAACAGTAAGAATTAGGTACTATAGAGCTTAAAACGAAATACAGAGTCAAGCTTAAAGGGATATTCCCGTCTAAAAAGTAGCTTATTAAGTAAGAGAGAATAGAGTAAAAAAGAAAAATCTAGCGCGATTTCGTGAGTACGCACAAACTCAGTCCATGAGCGAGTGATAATGGAGTTCAATATCACAACATTGGTGCAAACAGATGCTAAGGGCGTTTTCACAAGTTCACAAACAACAGGTAATAAGTTTTCAAAGATTATGACTACAACGATACAATCAGCTAATATGGTTTACGCGTAATAATAACTATAGCGGTAAATAAAGAAGAATTCACAGTAACATTGGTTGGTGAAAAATTAATTATTGCGATGTTACAAAATGTGACACACAGATGTCATAGATGTTTACAACACACATCTATTATATTTATTTATTTGTTATAATTTTGGAGTTCGATATCACTACATTGGTGCAAACAGATTGCTGAGGGCGTTTTCATAAGTTCACATACAAGAGGGAATAAGTTTTAAAGATTATGATGACAATGATACAATCAGCTAATATGGTTTACGCGTAATAATGCTGTAGTGGTAAAAAAAAAAAAGAATTCACAGTAATATTGGTAAGTGAAAAATTGCTGATAGATTATAATGACAATGATATAATCAGATTATAAGAAGATTACAACGACAATGATATAATCAGATTATAAGAAGATTATAACGACAATGATATGATCAAATTATAAAAAGATTACAACGACAATGATAATATTATAATCATCTAATATGGTTGTACGATGGCAGTGGAGGGCAGAAGCGATTATCAGATTATAAGAAGATTACAACGACAATGATATAATCAGCTAATATGGTTTACGCGTAATAATACTTAAGTGGTTAAAAAGAGAAACAAATTTACAGTAACATTGGGAGGTAAAAAATTGCTGATTGCGTTGTTTCAAAAGTTCACACACAGCCGCCATAAATGTTTACAACACATCTGTTATACATTTGTATAGATTCAGGTTAAACTAACATCAAGGTGAGGTTAAACTGACATGATACCTAATTGAGGTTAAATTGACACGAAATTGACATATCTAATTTAGGGGATCACCTAGTCTAGTCACCCATGATTTGCTGCGATGACATATTTAGTTGTTGCATCAGGTATTGCTCGAGGTCATCTGGCGTGTTGATCTCGCGGCGTCTTGAATCTGGGTTTCCGGGGTTGAATATGAAGATGTTTCCATCCTGTGTTCTTGGGATTCCAACTTTATCCGGGAATTTCCTTTTGGCCATCCTCAGAATGTACATGGCGTTAGCTCGTGCAGGTATGAGGTATTCATTTATGAAGAAGAACTTTGGTTTCTTTTCTCGGCAGGCGTTGAGAATTTCACGTTTTTTGTTATAATGTTTTAGTTCAAAAGAGAAAAAGAGAAAAAGAACGAAGGCTATGACTAAACTGCAGCTGCAAATGCGTTGAATTTGCTTTGCATTCCTTGAAGATGCGTACTCACGAAGTTCATTTTATTTCCAGTCTCAACGCAGTGAATGTAGCTCCGGCTGAAGTCACTACCACTACTCTCTTTTTATAGACAGTTAACTCTAAATTAGGTACACCAGTTCCTGCTAAGTGTCTTTGTGCGCTGCAGTGTATTTCAACTTTTTTATGAACCTTTGTTGCAAGGTTCCACTGGTGCGCAGTACGTTGCCACGCGTTCTTAATTAAACACACTTGTGTAAGTTGGTGCTGATGAGCGAGTGTTCATCGATAAGCCTCTCGGTGCGTAGTGTTCAAAATCTACAGTGCAGATCGAGCTACTTCACGCCCTCTAAAGTTCATTATTTTTTATTTTTTTATTCGTAGCGGTACCCATCGACTTCAAATTACTCCAAAATGAAAGAGTTGAACATTCTCTTTCTCCATATTGTACACACCACCCCAATGGTTTTCTGGGAAGTACATATATATATATATATATATATAATTCATTAGGCCTCTCCGACTCATGCGCCGTCAAAAAACTCAACTTGACCCGCTTTCAACTTTTGAAAAAATGCACCCATCGATTTCAAATTACTCTCAAATGAAAGAGTGAAACATTCTCTTTTCCATATTGTACACACGACCCTAACGCTTTTCTGGGAACTACATGTAGAAATTCATCGATAAGCCTCTCCGGCTCGCGCGCTGTCGAAAAACTCAAGTTGACCCGCTTATAACTTTTGAAAGACAGCATCATCGACTTCAAATTACTTTCAATGAAAGAATGAAACATTCTCTCTCTCCATATTGTACACACGACCCTAACGGTTTTCTGGGAACTAAAATAATTTATCATTACGCCTCTCCGACTCGTGCGCCGTAAAAAAACTCAAGTTGACCCGCTGTTAACTTTTGAAAGAATCCACCCAACGACTTCAAATTACTCCCAAATGAAAGAGTGAAACATTTCTCTTTCCATATTGTACAAATGACCCTAACGGTTTTATGCTTTATTTCCAATCAAGCCTTAATGATAAATTATTGTAGTTCCCAGAAAAGCGTTAGGGTCGTGTGTACAACATGGAAAGAGAGAATGTTTAACTTTTTCATTTAGCTTCCCTACGACAGTTGTTAGAAAGGTGAAATTTCAACCTATATGGCGATATCTTTGTCGTGAAATAGCACACTGCAGAACACCTGAAACGTAAATAAACAACTGATTTGGGTTTTACATTCTGTCTTACTCAACATTTTAGTGTTCTGACATTCACCAGCTCAAACTTTGGTCCTAAGGAGTTTTTTCTGTACGTTCACAAAGAGTCAGCGGAGTTACGAATTCAAACAAACGGAGAGTGATGATGACATAGATTAAAAAAACATTAGACATCGAAAATGCAAAAACTGTTGTGTCGTCTGATAGCTAATAGGTTATCATTAGACTCAGAAAATGACCGTAGATAAAATGTTGAAGAACCTGTTATTCGCTCAACTCAATTCATTCAGAAATATTACTCAAATAAACATAGAGTAATCAACGTTTTCTTCGAGTATTCACACTAAAGTGAGAGTTGATAATTTACAATTCACTACAGTCGATGGTCTGCTCGCACTGAAGCAGAAAATTATAATTGCCGTGAAAAGGGGTGCTTAAGTGCAGAATATTTATAATTGTTGTAGGTTTTCTCTTCGAGCATTCGCGAACGTGAACACCTACAAATATTAACTTCTGTTTTACAAAAGCCTTTTCAATTAAAAATTTTCGAAATGAGGTAAAAGTGAGTGTCATAACTAATTAGATGTCTCAGAATTAGTCTTTAAACTTTTACGAAGTGGCTAAACGATGTTATATAAAATTGGTAAAAATTATGCACTTTTTTCAATATCATTAGCATTTTGACACTTTTAATTGTAGTTGTAATGCTATGAAAATATTTACTGAAAATATTTTGGAATGAATAAAATATTCCATAATACGAAATTCCACATCATTCGATGATAAATGTGGCCATAAAGTTCAGCATTACGAATGAAGTCCCCTTTATGGTGCGAGAATTTAATGAGTAAAACGCAAACTCGAGCAGAATTTTCCGAATGTTATTTGGGAATCACAAGTTATTCATTTGCATTAGTTGAAATTTCAACTCTACACACCTGGTGCGATGAAGTGCATTGATGAACATATTGTGCATATCTCGCGAAAGGGCTTTGATCAACGATAGAGACCAAGCACAAACGAACAAAACTTTTGCATAGTTTTCAGAGAGAAGACACTTCCGATTGATATTCTGCTTATAAACGTGAAACGACTTTGAAGCTTAAATACCTAACAGAGACAAGTTATCATATCTCGAGAGTTCAGAGTCTGGAAATGTCCACTCTGTTCTCGTTCACTTCATTAGAACGCTAATTCGTAAGTAGAAGAGCTTCACAGTCTCACTCTCAACCATGGAACTATGTAAAAAACACGTTCGATCACAGTCATACTTTTACCTGCAGCTAGGTACCTGCGACCTCTTATCCCAAATATCGATCTCGTTTTCACCATTTGCTACCTCGCTTGTTAGGCTTCCCGTCCGTCTAAAAGACAATAGATTAAGAATCGACTATTTTTCTATCCGTGGCAGAGCGGTTAAGGGATCGAACTTGTATGCTGGAAGTCGCGGGTTCGTTCCCAGCGCTGGCGCGGAGATTTTCCCCGTTGGGTATAAGGGAAAGCTCAAGCACAATACCCCACTCGACCCAGGTGTCGGAAATGGGTACCGGCTTTACGGGGGAACCGTCATGGTGTCCTATATATAGTTATAGTCCTATAGTCCTATATATAGGTTAGTTATAAGACATTTGAAAAACCAATGCTAAGATCATATGTATCAGGCTTGATTGGAAATAAAGCATCCCAAAGATGCCGATGTTAACCTTAATTTACTACGGTTGCTGCTGAACATCCGGACACCTCGCAAATATCACACATACCTGGGTGTCGTGAAAATACCTCAAAACAAAAAGGCAAGTGCAAAAAACTGTTTGTGGGAAAGCAAGTGTTTCAATAAATTTTAGCGCTTGTTAAAAACGTAGTCCGCGAGATCTCAAAAAACTGTAAAGAAATTTTCCCGTGAGTTGAAAACATAATGTAAACACGTTCTAAGGAGGAACAGAATATTTACGAGTTATTGAATTGGCTTTAAACGTGAAAAAGAAAATCTGAATATGAGCATGCTGGCAAATACAGTATGCAAAGAAATCATGTACGTGTAGAATGATACGCATTTCTTTCATATTAGAAGCGAAAATATTCGTGAAAAATAGGCCGTGAAGGACTAAAATGAATTCTACTTCTATGCGTTCTCTGTGTAACTTCCTTGATTTTCTCATAATCAATGGTAATTTTCTCTCTGTTACCCCATCATCTCATTATATGCAAGTTTCGCACTGCTGAGTTGTTTTCATGAAGGAAATGAAGTACTCAAATTCTCACAATATTCAAAGTTTGGCCGAAATGGATCACTGCAACAATCAGTGTTCTAACTGACCAAGTTAGTCCCCAGACTTGAAACCAAGCGGAACTCTCTTTGCCTATATTGGTGACTTCATGTCCAATGTGGAGTTCTAAAATGAAATCCTGACCTGAACAAGTGATGTAAAGGAAAATGTAATTAAATGAGATTGAACCAAATCCTACTGAGCAAAAAGTGATGTACTGCAAGCTATGATGGATGGTGTCCTAGTTTGATAAGTTCAAAGTTAATGTGTTATAATATACAGTACGAAGTACAGTATACAGTACAGTATACTGTACTGTACAGTATACTGTATACAGTACAGTATATTATACAGTTATATATACAGTACGAAGAAGAAATTCGGTGATCGACGCACGTAGTGAAAGCAAGATTTTGTTATATCCTTCTTTTCTTTAGAATCCAAGTTAAAGGTTTTTCAAATTTTCCGTCATTTCGAGTCTAATCTTTAAATCAAGGAGTTTTTTTCAGAAAGGAAACACGTTTCTTTCAATGTGGCCACATCGTTTTAATTGTTATAAGGAAGGATGAACACAAATATGACAAGGGATTGATGAAACTAGCAAATCCAGAACAATTGTTACCATAGTCTCACGCAACTTTGGGTATGCAGCGATGACGAAGAACGCTAATAAGCTCTCGGATTTAACGTTGAATTTTACGTGAAATTAACACAAATGTATTAGACAAGTACGGTGTGCCCGCCGTATGCAAGCAAGTAAATAAAGCGGCACCATGAGACCTTTCAGTGACGGGGCTTCGCAGTTTTATAATTATCCTTCTAACCCTTCTCCTACCCACTAAATAACCCTCGTATTGCTGCGGCTGCTGCGGCTGGTCACTTGTTGTTGCCGTCGTCGCTAAGGCCCTGCCCTCGCTGTAAGCTCGTGATCGCGCCAGCCGTTGAGATCACGTTGTCCGTTGCCATGCCGCAGTTGAGAGCGCGCTACCGTTGCCATCTGTACGTTGCCATTTTGTTGCCATACCGCTGCCGTTGAGGGCGTAGGCGTCGCCTCTTTTTTGTAACAGTCGAGCCGCTGCTGTGCAAGCATCGACATCTGTCGTGTTATATTATGCTGAGCTTTGTGATCTTCTGATAGCAGAACCCGGTGCAGGCTCTCACGTCCAACCGTCTTTATTCTTTTTTGTGGCGAAAACTTAACGGTTCGTACTAGGGACATGACAGATCCTCCCACCCTATATTTCTCAGCATCCTCCTGGATGTAAAATGGAAGTTTCCGTCTACTGAAGTCACGCATCTGAGATTCGTACTTCATTGCAGGGGTGAAATTAGACAAGCCTTGAGATTTGTGCTTCTGACGCACTTCTGAATCGAAGATCTTAAACAAGCGATAGCTTTCTGTCGTCGTCGGGACGCCCTATTCCAGTTAACCATCGAAGACCTTCTCTCTTGGCTAATGACGTTCTATCAGAGGCCTTCTGAAGACGTTCAAGGGGGTAAAAACCACCCTAATAATATAAATGTCGAATATTCATTCGATCAGTCTATACTCAACCTCCTGCGTGTAGTTATTATGGACGTATAGATGTCCATTGGTATCTCCTTTATTTTCTTCGCCGTTGGTGAATTCATGCCCGGCGAAAATATAGGTGTTCAGGAGAAAATCCAGTCCCTGTACGAGTGAGTGCACCGTCGCTGCAGATGGAAGCTGGGTCCGCCGATTTCGTCACGCACAGCTGTGGCTGCGGCCCACGCTAGGACAACTGTGTGGGCTCTTTAATCGCAAGGTCGTTGTGGATGGTGTGTAGTAGGAGTGTGTTGGGATGGCTGGCAGAGCGGTGTTGCCATCGCGTCGATCGCGCACTGTGCGCCTGCACAGTGCACACAGCTTCCCAGCCGCTGCGCTGCTGCAGTGGAAAGAGGAGGGTGTGTGCTGCCGCTGCTCAGGCTTCAGTTGGCTCAGCGTCGCTGTAATCAATCGCTCGATGTTAGTCTCAGGGTTTGGCAAAATTTTTCTCTCGGATTTCTTTGACTTATCGTAATCAATTGTGTCCATCTACTCATCCCATCTCACCCTTGCCATTAACAGCCCGGTGTATCATCCTTCGGCAGTATTTAACTAGATCAAAATAATCTAACGCAATAAGCTCAAAGAAATCCATTAGAGAATATTATAACTAACACAAAATGAAATAAATGCAAGGCATATGAAATTGATGAGAAATACAGTATGACATTCAATATCTCGGATAGCTGAAAGAAAAAATCTTTACGTATTAGCACACATTCCTGCAGAGGAATCATGAAAAGACATATGAATGGGGTACAAATTTGACATCAAGCAAAAGTTCTATTTAATTAATGAGCGTTATCAAGGTAAACACATAAATTGCTTTATATAACCCGCATTAGACATGTAGTACAAGAGGTTAAAAGCATCCTACTTCGCGAAAGAAATCAGTTAATCCTAAACCGAAGCACTCATCCTAAATTTGCAATATAAAAGAAATGTTAAACACAAGGCAAATGATTAGGAAATATTCTTAACATTAAACATAGTACATTTGAGAATGAAATGAGGTAATCATAATCGAAGTTTCTGGGACGTCCTGGCGCGACTCAAGCAATCATACATAGTTTGGGCGTCTATTTCTATTTCTGAGGGGATATCTAGGAATCGTTCCCTCTTCTCGTCGGTTCGCGCTCGGCATCGTTGGTCGTGGGTTCGCGTTCTGCATTGTTGGAATGTCGTTCGTCTCTGCCCCTTGAAGTTCGTCTTTTTCTTCGTCGTTGTTGAAAGGGAAGGCCATGGCGTCGTCCAAATAGGCTCGTTTGATTCGGTTGAGGTGAACGGTTTGTTCTTTTCTGTCTGAGTACAGACCTTTGATAGTGATGTTATTTCCATGTCTGGAGATGATTCTGTATGGTCCCATGAATCGCGATGGGAAGGCTCTGCCTTCAGCGTGTCCAGTTACGTTCCTAAGCATGATTAGCTCTCCTGCTTGAATGTCACATTCTTTGGCCGTTCGATTATAAACTTTCGCTGCAGTTTGTCGAGCTGCCTCCGAATTTTTTCGAACCGCTGCGAATGCTTTAGACAGACGGAGAGAAACTTCAATCGAATAATCTTGGTGACACGCATAATTGATGGGCTGTTCCTTGAATATGTCATGGTAGGGAAGGTTAGCATCTCTGCCGTAAAACAAGAAGAAGGGCGTGTCTTTAATCGCAGTCTGGTAAGAGGTATTTACAGCTAGAGTAACGAAGGCCACGCTCTCGTCCCAAGTGAATTTGTCTTCAGCAGCCAAGTGAGAGATTGCAGTCTTTAGGATACCGTTCATCCTCTCGCAGCAACCGTTCGCCATGGCGTGGTAAGCAGTAGTAGTCTGTGATCTCGCCCTGAGATTTTTGCAAACATCCTGAAATAACTTATTGGTAAATTCGCTGCCTCTATCACTGACAATAGTATTTGGGGCTGAGAACTTTCCGACGTATTGGACAAAAGCTCTGGTGACAGTATCAGCAGACTTATCTGTAAGGGGGTAAGCATCAACATATCTTGTGAAATGATCCACGATTGTTAGGAGATATTTATTGCCATCGTAACTAACAGGCAATTCAACAAGGTCAACAGCAACTCTTTCAAGGGGGTACGAGGTTTCAGGAAATTTACCTATGGGGACTTTAAATTGACCCTGCCATTTCCTTCGTTGGCACTGCAAACATTTCTTCACGTGGTCTTTGACGTCACGAATTTGATTAATCCAGAAGAATTTATCTCTGGCACGTTCAAGAGTTCTCAGGAAACCCATATGAGCGGACAAATCATTGTCATGGCTCAGCTTTAAAGCAACCTTAACTAGAGACTTAGGATTTGTACATTACTTCTACCGTTTCTGCGTTTCTTTCTCGACAACCTACATAGGACATTGTTATCATCAATAAAGTACTCGTCGATATTAGAGATCCCACAGTTACCTCTATCATTATTATTTATTACATCTCTAACGGAAGACCAATAAGGGTCCACACTCTGCTCTAAGGCGACATCATCCAAACTCGGTGGCGGTGCAGCCTCAGCAGCAACACCTGTCTGTTCGCTAGACGTGGGTCGTGAGCACACATCGTTGACAGAAGCACCTGTCACGTTATTATCAGAACAAGGCTTAATTCTAGAAGGAACATTGGTATTAATCTTAGGATCATTCTTATTACTACAGTTTGATTCAGCAGTGTCAACAACCGCATTGACAATTCTCTCAGATCTAGACAAATAGTCTGGCAAGTGATGCTGCGCTCCGGGTTTGTATCGAACAGAGAAGTTATACTCTTGTAGAAGCAAAGCCCACCTCGAAATGCGGTGATTACCTGTTTTATTTGCATAGATAAACGTCAAGGGACGGTGATCTGTTACTACGACGAATTCATTTAAGTACAGGTACGCATCATAATGTTTGATTGAATCATGTATGGCAAGCGCTTCGAGTTCTGTTGCAGAGTATTTAAGTTCGTTTCCTTTATATTTTCGACTATAGTACGCTACAGGTAACTCGATGCCGTCGTGCATCTGGAGCAGTGCTCCACCGATTGCAATGCCCGAGGCATCAGTGTGCAGCACAAACTCTCTCTGAAAGTCAGGAAATTTAAGTATTGGCGCGGACACAAGTTTATTTTTCAAATCATCGAAAGCTCGCTGATGAACGTCAGTCCACTTAAATGCATTCGTCTTTTTCGTTAGCTCAGTAAGGGGCGCAGCGATATGGGCATAATTTTTAATGAACTTTCTAAAGAATCCGGTAGAGCCTAAGAATCTTTTTACTTCCTTAACACTTCTGGGTCTCAAAGCATCCGCTAAAGCACAAGTTTAGGATTGTTTGTGCCGCCATAGCCATGTGGTATAGGTTCTGCCGCCGTGCTGCAAGGACCCGGGATCGAGTCTCGGCGCTGGCAGTGGCGATTTTCTCTGTTGGGTATAGGAGAAAAATTCCAAGCACAATACCCCACTCCACCCAGGTGTCTGAAATGGGTACCGGTCTCGACCGGGGGAAAGCGTTATGGCGTCCTGGCGTTAGTTATAAGGCATTTGAAAATCCAATGTAAAAGGTGATATATGTATCAGGCTTGATTGGAAATAAAGCATCCGTAGATGCCTTCATTATAAAAAAAAAGCTCGCACCGTGTCAGGTCTGGGAGTTAGTCCCTCTGAACTGACTTTGATACCAAGGAAAGTCACGCTACTGGCCGCAAATTGGCATTTTTTCAGACTAAGTTTGAAGCCCGAGGCTTCGGTTTGTGAAAGTGCTTTTTCTAAATGCTCAACATGAACGTCAAAGTCCTCGGAATAAATCATGATGTCGTCAACGTAACAGAACAGAAATTTTGAAATGAATGGAGAAAAAGCCATATTAACTGCTCTTTGAAGTGCAGCTGCAGAAGTAATGAGACCCTGAGGTGAACGGCAATACCTGTAACTACCTGTCGGCGTTCTGAAAGCGGTAATATCACGGCTCTCTGGGGCCAATTCGATCTGATATTAGGAACTTCGCATGACAAGAGTGGTGAACAAGTTTGAGCCCTTAAGACTTTCTAAGGTGTCCGTCATGTTCGGGATTGGGAAAGTGTCCTTCTTACAAATTTTATTGATAAGACGGAAGTCAACTACGATTCGATGTGAGCCATCACTCTTACGTACAGCTAAGATTGGGGAAGACCAAGGCGAAAAACTTGGTTCAATACCCTTTTGCCTAAGCATCTCCTGGACATGCTCTTCAATCAATTGCTTCGTAGCATGAGGGACTCGATACTGGGGCGCATTGATAGGATTGTTTCCCTGAACGTCTAACCTATGCACAGCATTTCGTGCGAGACCTATCTCGGAAATTAGTTCACCAGCTTCTGATATATTTTCTATTTCTTTTAGGCTGTCTATTTTTCAGTTATAGTGTTTGCTAGTAAGATTTTGATAATAGCAGGGAGAAGTTGGATGATTAGATTTTTAAAGCAGCCCACCATTTGTTTCTCCTGGGAGGTTTTCGGCAGATGTGGTGTTGCATTTGAGTTGCCTGCATCTCTTAATTGAGATAGTCTTTCTAGCATGTTCCTGTGATCCTCCGGAACATGGAACATGCTAGAAAGACATGCTAGAAAGACTGATGTAGCCTCCCTTTTTATTCACTGCTGTTCCGTTTCTCATCACCTATGATTTTCTTCTTCAGCGTTAATTTTGTCATAATCTTGCTCCTCAATTCAATATTTGTATGTACAGGGTATCGGGGGATGCAACTATTGTATCTATGGGAATGAGTGCTCCCAAGGGGATTATGTGAGGGCCCGAGCTGAAGGTTGTGTAGGCTTTATTTTTGTTGAAATAGAAAAGGTTTTTGGTTTGTTATGGACCATCTTTTTTCAGTTCACTAGTGTCCTATTTTTCACAATCTACGACTTTCTTCTTCAACTTCGTCTTGTTTCATGAACTTCTTTCATAGCTTATTATTGCTATGCATCTTGTGCATAGATTCCGCATTTTCTCAAATCCATACCAAATGGTGCCTTCCTCCTTTCTTTCTTCGACACGCCCTTTCCTGTAGCGGTCACGGAGGCTTAAACTTGCGTAAAATATTTTCCAGTGAAGCGAAACCTATAGCATGTTTTATTTCAAATAAACATATAAGTACAGAATTTAATCTTATCCTTACGATCCGGTGCGCAATCGTCTGCCACATGCGCATGAAAAGATAATAAAACGTCTTTTATGATTGATTAAAGTAAATTTTCTAATTTGTTTGGAAAGGGCTTTCAATTTACGAAGCGGCTGTTATAATTAAATAGAAGATCGATGACTTTTTAGTTCTTGTAAATTTACACGTAGCCAGACGGAATTAAAATTTCCAGAAAACCAAATCCGGAGACGTGGAGGCACACCGGCAGTCGGTCGTGTTGTTGATCGTACGTCTGGAAGGGCAAGGTACGTTGCGTGGTACGCACGCTGCCGCCGCTGACGTCATGTTGCGTGCGAGTGATGTCATCCGGCTTGTTTGTAATGAAGCTTCCTATTGGCCAGTCGAATTAGCGAATGTGCGCGGCTGTACCCGTAGAAGTGACTTTACCTCATTTAGCTGCCACAGTGCCAGTCTGTACTCTGTAACCGTGACAGTAAGCCGCCAGGTGCCGTGAAGGGTGGTATGAACTGCTGAAACTGCAAAGGTGTTTTCAGTGACTGGCGAACGTCTACGTCACATTTACTTCGAACCCAAGTTTTTCCTTGCTTCGTACTCGGATTTATCATAATCTCTGCACCGTTATAAGTTATAAGATTTTATAGAGCTAGCGATTTTAGTAATAGTTTAACTTAGGATGTCATCCACCGTAAGTGCCAGTGCTGCAGCTGCACCATCTGCCAAGGGGCGTGAAAAGGAACCATCCGGGTGACCTAATTCTTATATTGATGAAATATGTAATTAAGGGATAATATTGAAGGACAGGTGCTAAAAATTCAAGAAAATGTAAATTTCTTTGATTTTATTATGTATAAGTGAAAAAGAAAGGGTTAGGATTGGTACCTGGCCATTCCTAATAGGGGAAGTTTCTGCATTCCCCCGTACCTGAGCATTTTTTTTATTAGTACAATTGCAGAGTTTATATTATTTCTTAATTTGTTTAAACAATTTATTTACCACAGGTGATACAGAGATAGAATGTTTCTCTAGGAGACCGTCTGGGTAGAAATTGGAATATGTGTTGATTTTCTGTTTTTATATGCTTCTTATAGAGGATTTTCTTGCGCTTCCATTGGTACTTTCCGTTTACATCTACTCCAAATAGTGCGCCCACCAGAGGGGGGGAAAGCGATGGGGGTGGAGTGACCTTGAACCCTCCCCCCTCATTATTGGGGGTCAATTGAGTGCTTTTCTCTGCGGGAATGGCATTATAGTTCGTTATTAAGCTACTCAAAGTGCTTCCATTATTCAAATGAAACATTCAAACGCTGAGTAAATATTTTTTTAGAATTTTTGACAATTTCAGAATTTAGCTGTTCTGCCGTATCCATGATACCGCAGCTTTCATTCATAGCTCGATGAGAGCTGCAGTATCATAGCTACAGCTATGGCAAGCACAACAATCCAAAGGGCTTGAAAAGAGCTATAAAACAAAGGAGTTGACTTGACCAAAAGAAACGTATTTTGGTAAGAAAAAAATTAAAAAATAAAAAAGTGGTTGTTGTGAAGAATTACACGTATAGTCTTTTGTTGCATTTTTTTCCCAGATTTACAGAGCTACAGCAATTTAATATATATCAATCGAAAGGGCTTGAAAAGAGCTACAAACGCTCAAGAGTTCATTGTAGAAAATTCTGTAGTTCAAAATATAAAAAGAAAAATATATATATTTTTTTTTGTGGAAAACACATTTTTCTGGAAACTTGATAATATTATAATTGGTTTCTCAAATGCTACTCCTTCCACAATTTTAGAGCTACAAGAATGGTTTATGAACCATTCGATAGAGCTTAGCAAGGTGTATCCATAAGCAATTGCATTTTTTTATACATTCATCATTTTCAAAATTACACCACATGAAAAAAAAACGAAGAAAAGGTCATTTTTTTTAATTCCCAAAATCCACAAAAAGAAGTTATCAAAATTCCCAATTGCTTATGGATATATGGGCATATAAGCAATCTAAAAACGAAGTACTGGTTCTGTAACTTTAAAATTGTAGGAGTAGGATTTTACAAAACCCCCTATTTTATCATATTTAAAAAAAAAAATGCAGCTACAAAAATTTTGTCGAAATAACAAATGATCTATGCATCATTTCACACCTACTGTGAAAATTTCTCTCTAGAAGTCCATCCATAAATAACGGACTTTTTTTTACCCAGACGGTCTTCAAGACTAGTACAATTGTCAAATTTGAGTATAGCTAACTTACCTGTGGGCCCGAATGAGTTCAGTGACTTCTAGGGCATCCTACCATCAAGGTTAGTCTTAGGTTAGGGTAAAGGTTAACATCGGCATCTTTGGGATGCTTTATTTCAACAAACAATTTTTACCACAGGAGATACAGAGGTAGAATGTTTCTTAAGTCTAATACAATGGTCAGAGTTGAGTATAGCTACCTGTGGGCCCGAATAAGTTCAGCGACTTCTAGGGCATCCTACCATTACATTCTAGGGCGTACAATAATGTTTAACCTAATTCACTTAGCCTAGTTTCGCATTAGACTGATCAACAGGATAAAGAACTCGATATTGATGTTTAATTTTACAATATAAGTCATATGGGCAATATTTAACAGTATATTCGATAACGATTTGGGAGCAGACTGAAAATCGGCGATATTACTCATGGCAAATTGCATTATTAGGACCAGACATGTAGGAGGCAGGATTTGACTTGGTGATCTTACACTACTAGTATTCTGATAAGAAGTGAGACTCAAGATTTCTTTTAAATACCTTGTAAGAATTACTTTCACGGATCTCCGCAGGTATTGAGTTCCAGGTTTTAGTTCCAACGAATATATAGTATACTATGTTGCGAGCGGGCCTTTGAATGATAAGGAAGCATGAATTTACTTTTATTTCGTGATAACCTTCCTGGACCTGAAATGGGGTCAGAAATGACCCCAGAGTGTGTAATTTTGCAATAATTGCCAAACTAATGGTTAAATTTGTCCAAAATTATCATTTCCTTCCTAAAATTATGTGTAAAACATTGACAAGCAGTACCAATTGGATACTTGTTTTATTTTACTACTTATGACGTTTTTAAGTGTGTGGGGTCATTTTTGACCCCATTTCAGGAGAATGTGTTGATGTCAAATATTGTCCTAAAAATTGATTTATTACAGAAATTTTTAATTTTTATAATTTTGTTTCAAATAATAATACCCAGTTATGTCTGGTAAATATCTTAGTGATGAACAAATACAAGAAATTTTATATAAATCCGATTCGGAGGTTGATAGTGAGGAAGAACTTATTCATGATGAAAATTCAGAAATAGAAGACAATATCTTACCTAATGAAGATGATTCTTCCTCTTCTAGTTATGAAGAAGACTCAGATGAATATGACGATGAAAATTACATAACCTCAAGAGATGGAACAAAATGGAGAAGAACTCCCCACTCAGCTCAACGAAGAACTTTGAGACGAAATATTCTCCTAGTGACACCTGGACTTACAGCTATCAGCAAAAACATAGAGACGCCAATAAGCGCATTTCAGCTACTTTTTGATGATAGTATTTTCAATATGATAGTTGATTGTTCTGAAAAAAAGGCAGCACAACTCGGTCATCCTGAATGGAAATTGAAGAGAGAAACACTGAATGCTTTTATTGGACTCCTACGGGGTAACTTGTGATAATTTCTTTACTTCGCTCGAACTTGCTCATGAGCTAGCGAAACAAAACAAAACTTTGCTTGGTACAGTAAGACAAATTCGAAAGGAAGTACCAAGAATCATGCTGCCTTCAAAATCACGCGAGGTAAATTCAAGCTTGTTTTTGTTTTCAAGAGATGCAATGATGGTGTCATATGTTCTTGCAAAAACAAATCTGTTATTTTGTTATCTAGTCAACATAACGATCAGGCTGTTAGCCACTGAAGAACATGCTAAGCCAGATATTATATTAGATTACAACAAATCTAAAGGTGCTGTTGATAGTGCTGACAAGATGCTCAAAGAATTTTCTTGTCACAGAATCTCGAAAAGATGGCCGTTTGTTCTTCTCACCCATATTATCAATGTTTGTGCTTTGAATGCTTATTTAAACAATTTTAAACAATTTAAACAATTTATTTACCACAGGAGATACAGAGGTAGAATGTTTCTTAAGTCTAGTACAATGGACAAGTTTGAATATAGCTACCTGTGGGCCCGAATAAGTTCAGCGACTTCTGGGGCATCCTACAATCAACATTATTCTAAGGTGTACATTAATGTTTAACCTAATTCACTTAACCTAGTTTCACATTAGACTGATCAGTGAGATAATTCAGTCGATATCAGATATTTCATTTTACAATATAGGTTATGTGGACTATATTTAACAGTACATTCGATAAAAGATTTAACAGCTTATGTGCTTTACCAAAAGAAATATCAAAATATATCACTGACAAGACTTAATTTCCTCAAGAATTTGGGTTTTGAACTCGTGAAACCTGCAATCAAAGCGAGGGCAAATCCTCCAAGAACAGGAATACCATTGTCAGTTCAAGCAGCTATGGCATCAGTTATAGGCCCTCTACCACAACAGGTTCCACCACCAATAGCAGCTAATTTAGGAAAAGGGAAAAGAAATCGCTGTGCATTCTGCCCAAGGACGAAAGACACCAAATATAGTGTTAAATGTTCGTTATGCTCTGCATTCATTTGCCCTGAACATACAGAATCCAATGTAACAAATTGTGTAAACTGTAATGTTTAATTATTTGTACCCATCAGTTTATCTTTTATTAAATTTTGTTTTTCTTTCCATAAATATGGATTTTAGTTGATGAATATTTGAAAATAAAGCTTTAAAGTCTCTAGAATATAGTTTTTATTCATTCATTCTATTGCAGAACCTTAATAACATGGTTAAAAAACAAAAAAACGATTGGGGTCAAATATGACCCCATTTTAGTACTCCGTGTATTATGAGAGGTTTTCGGTAGAGGAACACACAACACATCGTGATGACCAGTTTGCGCAGTTAATAACTGTTGAAGGCTATTGTCGCCATCATTAGCTAATGTTTTGTAGATGAAATTGCAGATGGAGATTTTGTAGAGATCCGAGAGTTTAAGTATTTGTAAATTTTTGAATGAATCATTTGTGTGAGCATTATATTCTAGATTCTTTACCGCTCTGATGGCTCTTTTTTTGCAGAGTAAAAATTATATTGGTTTTATTTTTATCAGTTCCATGCCATGCTTCTATTCCGTATTGCAGGTATGGTGAAATGAGCGTTCGATAAAGCATTAGTAAGGCTGTTTCAGGCAGGAAATTTTTAACTTTATTCAGGATTCCGATGGATTTTGATAATTTAGAACTAATATGAGTGATGTGCTCTTTGAAGGTCAGATGTTTATCTATTATGATGCCCAGAAATTTACATGAGTTGGTTTCTTTGATTTCACCTTCGCCAATTTTAATGGATGGTAGAGATATATTTTTCTTGTATGAGAACGTAATATAATTTGTTTTATCGATATTGAGGCTTATTTTATTATCTTTAAGCCACAGTGAAACCTTATGGAGTTCATTATTTATACTCTCCGCAATCGTAGTGGGATTTTCATTTGGAAGGACCGCAGAAAGCGTACTGTCATCGGCAAAAAGTATGAATTTAAAAAATGATGTAGATTTAATAATATCATTGATAAAAATCAGAAAAAGGAGAGGCCCAAGAACAGATCCTTGTGGAACTCCATGGCTAATTTTCTGTGGGTCCGATTTTGCGTCGTCAATGACAACGTATTGTTTCCGATTTGTTAGGTATGATTTGAACCAATCATGGGCAACCCCACGAATGCCATAACAATGAAGTTTCGAGAGTAATATGTTATGGTCCACACAATCGAATGCCTTTCGAAAGTCAAGAAATACAGAGAAGACAGTCTTTCCGTTATCTATATTAGAATAAAGGAATTGTAAATGATTTAATATTGCCTGTGTTGTTGATTTTTTACAGCGAAAGCCGTATTGTTTATCATAGAGAAATGATTTTTGTTCAAAATAAGAGTACACTTTTTTATACACAATTTTCTCGAATACCTTGCTAATAATTGGTAACATGGAGATAGGTCAATAATTGTTTACACAGGTTTTTTCACCATTTTAAAAGAAAGGGGTTACTCTAGCAACTTTGAGGGAGTTCGGGAATGTGCCTAGTAAGAGAGACTGGTTAATAATATTGGATATATCAGCGGGGCCACAATATCAGCAATTATTTTAGGTATTTTAGTTGGAAACGTTTGTAACCCACTCGATTTATTTTTCATGTTGTTTATGCACGCAATTACATCGGAGGAGTTTGTAGGCGTAAAGAAAAAGGAGTTGTGTTCTCGAATATGATCCATAAATTCCAGGTGATCAGTAGGTTCACTTGGAATACCATTGGCTATAGTTTTCCCTACGTTTACAAAGAAGTTGTTGAAGAGATTAGCAATTTCATTCTTCTCATGGTATTTTACATTATCTTGAGTGATATATCCAATTTTCTTTTTTTCGGCGTTATTCGGTTTATAACAAGAGTTAAGGAGGCGCCAAGTCTTTTTAACGTCAGCTTCGAATTGAGTAAACTTGAGGGTAAAGTAGCTCTTTTTTGATGTTCTTATCTGATTTGTCACATAGTTTCTGAATCGGTTATATGTTTCTCTAGATATTCGCCCTTCGCATAGGAGGGCTAGGTACGCTTGGCGTTTCTATATATTTATCACGATGTCTCTAGTAATCCAGGGCTTTTGTTTATTTTTCGGGGTAACTGTACGAGTTACAATTGGGCAAAACTGATTGTATGCGTTCATTATAGTTTCAGTCAACTTTACTACTGATTCATCAATGCTCCTTGCATAATTGTTTTGTTGGGTGATGTGCAATGTTGGCATTAAATCTTCTAGAACGGTGCGCATTTCTTCTAAATTTGATTCGTTTATTTTACGATATGAGTAAGTTTCAGCCCGTGCTTTGGTGCACGCAAGATAGACATTTTTCTTAATAAGAAAAACTGGAAAATGATCTGATAAGTCAGAAGTAATTATTCCAGCAAGAAAATCACTTGGGTCTGTCATAAAGATATTGTCAAGCAGCGTGGCACATTCTGAGGATATTCGTGTTGGCTTTGTGATGATCGGAAGGAAAGATTTAGAATGAAATGCATTTAAGAAATTAGAGATTGGTTCATAGCTTTCATGTTTCAGCAAATCATAGTTGAAGTCACCGCATATTATTATGTCATTGTAGAAGGACCTGTTGAACTGAGAAATAATTCGATTAAGCTCATTAAGGAAGGATATAGGACAGGCTCTAGGCGGCCTATACACCGTTCCAAGCACAATTCGTTTGCCATCTCTAGACAGTTCTACGAATAATGATTCTATATGATCCTGATTCAGTGTTGCACTTGCTATGATTCTCGAATCCATGTGCTTAGAAATGTATGTACTGATGCCCCCGCCTTGCTTGTTTTTTCGTAGCGAATGGTAACTATGATAATTTTCAACTTTAATCATGTCTTTGGTCGAGTCATCTAGCCAGCTTTCGGTGAAGCTAATCACATCTAAGGTATACCTAAGTTCAGTAATAGTGCATTGTATCTCTTCCAATTTTGGATAGAGTGACCTACAGTTCCAACACAGTAGCGAAAAATCCTGCCGGGTTATTCGTATAGATTCGTTGAATTTTGATATATTAGTATATCTGCAGTTTTCAGAGTCGTTTAGGTTTGGAAATATTCTGTTCAAATGATTGAGATCCGGGTCGATTTCATCTAATATATCAGCGTGATCAGTCATTCAAAATTAGTAAACAGTAGGCAGTAAGTACTATTGTACAACTTAAAACGAAATACGGAGTCAAGATTAAAAGGATATATCTATCTAAAAACTAGCTTAGAAAGTATAGAAAAGAGTAAGAAATCTCGCGTGATTTCGTGGGTACACTCAATACTCAGCCAAGAGCGATTAATATTGGAGTTCAATATACAAAATTGATGCGTACAAATTGTTGAAGGCGTTGTTACAAAGTTCACATACAACAGGTAATAAGTTTAAAAAAATAAAAATAAATAGAAAAAATTTAGCGACGATGATAATCTAATCAGCTAATATGTTTTACACATAATAATAGTTTGTTGGTTAAAAATTACATACAATTTACGAGGAAAGGTGAACAAGGTGGATATCAATATTCCATCATAATATTGTTAGGTACAAATTGCTGGTGGTGTTGTTGCAATTTCCAATACAGTTGTCATAAATGTTCATATATATCTGTCATAAGATTGTCAAAATTGAGGTAAAACTGCCGTATATATCTTTAGAGGTTGGAACTGATTCCTGACATGAAGTTATGCAGTTTGAAGATCTAGTGTAAAGTTATAGAATTCCAGGCGTTATTGGCATACAAGTATATAATTTGACACAGGTACATGTTTTGATACCTAATTGAGGTGAACACCCAAGACCTGATTCGATGATTTATCCAGTTGCCGCATCAGGTATTGGTCGAGCTCTTCTGGCGTGTTAATCTGACGTCTCGAGTCCGGTTGTCCAGGGATGAATGCGAAGATGTTTCCATCTTGGGTCCTCGGGGTTCCGATTTTTTCCGGGAAATTTCTCTTGGCTACTCTCAAGGTTTACATGATCTTGGCTCGTGAAGGTATTAGATATTCATTTATATAGAACGTTGGTTTATTTACTCGGCAGGCAGAGAGAATTTCACGTTTTTTGTTGTAATGTTTCAGTTCGAAAGCGATATTTCTTCGATCCTCGTTTCCACTTAGTGGTTTTCTTCCCATTCTGTTAGCTGACGTGATGTCAGCATCACTGAGGTCGATGTTGATGTCCTTCAGAATTTTGCAGACTGTTTCTTTGCAATTTTCGTTGTTGTGTGAATGAGGTAGTTCCCCCCCGGAAATGACGAGAGTACATTTTCTATCTTCCAGGTCTCGGCGCTGATCATTTTTTTCCAAGCGATCGAGACGTGACTCCAAGCTTTGTATTTTTTCATTCTGCTCTTCAATAATTTGTTTGTGTTCTGCTTCTTTTCCTGCTATTGTTTCAGATAGTGTTTTAAGGTCGCTTATTTCACTTTTCATTTCGTCAATATCACTATTAAATTTTGTCATCACTGATTCGAAATATTTTATTAGAACAGATACCACTTCTTTGCAGTCTTGCGTTAGGCTAGACACATCAGGATATTGCCCAAACTTTGGTTGATATATTCACAGCTGTTATTGCAGCTGCTGATGTTGTTGCGTTGCTTCCTCGGTCCCATCTTGTAGGTTTAGAGAGTTGGCTTTCTTGTATAAACGAGGGTTGAACACCTTCACACTTTATGAGGGAATATTATATTCTTAGTTTGATGATTTATATGTTGATATCACATTTGAATCCTCATGGCGAGAGAGGGTATCCATTCAGGCTAGAAGTACATTCTTTCTAACAATAGGCACTTTGTTTCGGAGCGAGCGGAGCGAGCGCAACGCACATCCTCACCATATGGAGTCTCAGAGGACACTTCATTTCAAACAATTTTTAAACAATTTAAACAATATATTTACCACAGGAGATACAGAGATAAAATGTATCTTAAGTCTAGTACAATGGTCAAATTTGAGTATAGCTACCTGTGGGCCCGAATAAGTTCAGTGACTTCTAGGGCATCCTACCATCAAGGTTAGTCTTAGGAGTACAATAATGTTTAACCTAATTCATTTAAACTAGAGACGCATTAGACTGATCAATGAGATAAGTAACTCGAAATTAGACACTTTATTTCACAATATAGTTCATATGGACTAGATTTAACAGTATATTCGACAAACGATTCAAGAACAGACTGAAGATCGGCGAAATTAATCAAGGCGAATTACATTATTAGGACCAGTTATGTAGGGGACAAGGTTTGACTCTGTGATCTTACACGACTAGTAATCTGATAGGAAGAGAGACTCAAGAATTTTTTTGTATACTTTATAAGAATTACTTTCACGGATCTCCGCAGGTATTGAGTTCCAAGTTTTAGTTCCAACGAAGAGGATACTGTGTTGTGACCGAGCTTTTGAGTAATAAGGAAGCATGAATTTACTTCTATTTCGGGTTATATGGTCGTGATGACCAGTTTGCGCAGTTAATAGTTGTTTTAGGCTGTTGTCGCCATCATTTGTTAATATTTTGTAAATAAAATTGCAAATGGAGATTTTGTAGAGATCCGAGAGCTTAAGTATTCGTAAATTTTTGAATGAGTCATTTGTGTGAGCATTATATTCTAGATTCTTTACCGCTCTTATGGCTATTTTTTGCGGGGTAAAATTTTGTTGGCCATGCTGCTATTCCGTATTGCAAGTATGGTGAAATGAGCGTTTGGTGGAGCATTTGTAAGGCTGTTTCAGGCAGGAAATTTTTAACTTTATTCAGGATTCCGATAGATTTGGATAATTTAGAACTAATATGAGCGATGTGCTCTTTAAAGGTTAGATGTTTGTCTATTATGATGCCCAGGAATTTACTTGAGTTGGTTTCTTCGATTTCACCTTCGCCAATTTGAATGCGTGTGAGAGATATATTTTTCTTGTATGAGAATGTAATATATTTTGTTTTATCGATATTGAGGCCTATTTTATTAGCTTTAAGCCACAATGAAACCTTATGATTAAAAATAGGAAGACTAATGACACAACGCTTAGACTCATTTCGTACTAATTTTGTACTAATTGGTTGATAAAATCGATAAAAGTGAACGTTTCGACCAACTAGCAGTGGTCATTCTCAACACTGTAAAAGTAAAGATTACAAATCAGACATCATTCAGAAAATCACAATTGTAAAAACAAACAAGAAATTAGAAACATTTGCTAACAAACTATTTGTAGGGGATAGGCAGACTGCATAGGGGATAGGCAGACTGAGATTTGGCTTTAGTCTATAAATGAAAAGAGATTCTAATATTCTGAGTTCTATTGGGTTACTTCCTCGGCCTAATACTTCAAAATCAGATAGTCTAACAGGCAGGTCGCATTTTTCTGCATGTGTGCGTATTGCAGAGTGAGAAGGTGCTGATAAAAGGTTATTAGTACGGTGACTTCGTCCAGCATGCTCAGCCACACGAATACGCAGGCTATACGGGATGTAGATCCAACGTATTCAGATGCACCACTTCGTGCACAACTATGCTTGTATACAACCGAGCCAAGCATGCCTTTAGGAAGTTCATCCTTAAATTTGAAAAAAGATCCAACTGACAAGGAATTGACAAAAATAAATTTGAAATCACACTGCGTAAAACACTTCGATAAAAGGAGGGATAGTTCAGATTTTAGTTTTTCCGACTGAGCACCAAAGTACAATAGTGAAACGTAACATTGTTTTCTATCAACAGAGGCAACCGATGGAACGTTTGTGCGAATAGAGGAGAGAAATTTTCTAATTGAGTCGTCTACTAGGCGAACAGGGAACCCATTCTTAACAAAGTAGCTCTTTAAGAAAAAAAAGAAAGAAAAGAAAAACGGTTTATTTCCAATAGAGATGGTACAAAAGTACCATCATTGGTTTTTAAAATATCTTAAAATTAATACACTTAGATGATACACACACACGAGTATTGAAAAACTCGTGTGTTACGACTTCCAGGTGGTGATGGCATTATTTTTCGTTTCTCATCACCTCTTTTTTTTCCATCTTTTAATTACTGCCGATGTTCTATGATCTTAGTTCCATGAAATTTACGAAAGTATTATTTGTCGTGACATTAAGATTATATTCGTCACAATTCATATATTTTCTACTTGCAAATTTTCAAGGTAGCTGCCACCAATACAGGGTTTATCTGTATAAATATTTAATTCAATCTTCGGTAAGCGTTATGAGCGGCTTAAGGCCATAAATTAATCGTGCATTTTAGCCGTGTTTCATGGCTTCAAACATTATTACTTTCCTTCTGAATCATCATGTATCCTCCTCCTATTTATCTGAAGGTTATTAAAGACACAGGAACATCAAAGAAATTCGCTATTGAACAAAAGAAATTATCCAGACATTAATCATCGAAAGTACGCAAGCTAATTGAACGCACACTACTTATTCACTCGCGACCTGATATACCCAGAAGCGTGAGAGGGGGCTCAGATCGATTTAATATCAGAGGGAAAACTTATCTGAAGTTTGGAGATCAGGTTTCGCAGTCCGAGCGTCGCCTGGCCGGCGCACTGGAGCACGGCCGCCATGTTTGGTTGAGGGCGGAGAGACCAGGTTGATAGCTGGGGCTATGTCGACAGTTAGCAGTCTAGATTGACAATCTCTAATTTGCGTTATATTGGCACTGCAGTTGAGTATTCTTGAAGTAAATCACTTTCAAGCGAATGAGGGCACAGATGTTCTAGGATGACTTTAAGTAGTGACTTTAAGAGGCAAGCCTCGACCCATCTGGGCCAAGGAAGGTGAAATCTCGTATGTGACTGCTCTCTGTGGTGATCTCGCCTAGACTGACTGACGCTCTCTCCCTCTGAGTCCCTCAGGCAACCCGCGTTCGGCATCGCTTTAAGATGCAAACTTTGAATAACGACCTAACAAGGTTACCAATATGAACGTGATATATCCCTACTATCGAATAGAAAACATACATCATTAACCTTACCCTCATTACTATATAAAAATCCCCACAAACAATGTTATACATATGAATTAAAGCAAATGACGACACCCGTAGAGATCCTTGGCATCTTCCGCTGGCGTGTGGTTCGTTACGCGTCTCTTCGGTGTTCGAACATCGTTCTCGACGAGTCGACTGTTCTAGACTTTAACGTTGTGATGCTTTCTCGCAGAAATCAGACTTAATATTTGATCTTCAAGAATCATTTAGGAATAAGTCGCTGGCCGGACGATTATCCAGATTCTTAGCGATGTTCCGTACACAGTTATGCGGAGAAGCATAACATATTCCCCCTAGCCGATCAAATTACAAGCTCCCGCTTGTGCTCCAAAGGCTTATCTTCGATTGTGTTCACACGTGCAGCCGACGCCTTTAATGCGCGGATCGTCGAAGAGTCAATATGCTTACAACTGGAGTTTGCTCTTCTGGCGAGCGCTGATTCAGAGTCGTCAAATAAAGGTACCATTATAGTTGTCCTATGGGCAGAACCGCGTCCTATGGATGATACCGACTTCTCCCTCCGTTGTATGGATCACTGCAGTAATCCTTGAGAGTGAAAACCCTCGGAAGCGTAGCTAAAGCTTCCATAACACCCAAGTCGTATAATCCTGGGCTGCATAACTCGCTCTACCACTTTGCAGAAGTCTTATAGAGATCTCCGAATAAATATTCCGCGTGTCGTCGATCGAAGTGGACTACTATCTCGTAGGGTTCGTCATCTTTTCATCGAGGTTGCACAGGAATCGCTGCCTTTATGCTGAGATCGTTGAGTTGATACGTTGATTTTCATCCGGGCCTCCGTATTATTTTCATCGTCGTTGACATCGTCGATTTTTTCATCGTCGATATTTTCATCGTCGATTTGAAACAAAAGAAGCGGAACACAAAAAAATTCTCGAAGAACAGAATGAGAAAATAGATAGCTTAACCTCCCGCCTCGACCAGTTGGAAAAAAATGATCAGCGCCGAGACATTGAAGACAAAAAATGTACTCTCGTCATTTCTGGAAGGGAAATACCGCAATCTCACGCAGGCGAAATCTGTAAGGATACAGTCTGCCAGCTCCTGAAGGACAAGATCAACATTGACCTCTCCGACACTGACATTACGTCAGCTACAAGAATGGGGAAAAAAACAATAACTGGGAACGTAGATCAAAGAAACATTGCATTTGAACTAAAACATTATAGCAAAAAACGTGAAATTCTCAACGCCTGCCGAGAAAAGAAACCACAGTTCTTCTTCATAAATGAATACCTCACACCTTCACGAGCGAACGTCATGTACATTCTGAGGATGTCCAAAAGGAAATTCCCGGATAAAATTGGAATCCCAAGAACACAGGATGGAAATATTTTCATATTCAACCCCGGAAACCAAGATTCAAGACGCCGCGAGATCAACACGCCAGATGACCTCGATCAATACCTGATGCAACAACTTAATATGACATCTAAGCAGCTCATGGGTGACCAGACTAGGTGATCCCCTAAATTAGATATGTTAGTTTCGTGTTAATTTAACCTCAATTAGGTATCATGTCAGTTTAAACTCAACTTGATGTTAGTCTAACCTGAATCTATACAAATGTATAACAGATGTGTTTGTAAACATTTATGACAGCTAGGTGTGAACTTTAGAAACAACGCAATCAGCAATTTTTCACCTCCCAATGTTACTGTGAATTTTTTTCTTTTTTTTACCACTAAAGTTATTATTACGCGTAAACCATATTAGCTGATTATATCATTGTCGTTATAATCTTTAAAACTTATTACCTGTTGTATGTGAACTTGTAAAAACGCCTTCATGCGGCAATCTGTTTACACCAATGTTGTGATATTGAACTCCAATATTATTCGCTCATGGACTGAGTTTATGTGTACTCACGTAATCGCACTAGATTTTTTTTACACTCTATTTTCTCGTACTTCATAAGCTAGTTTTTTAGACAGGAATATCCCTTAAAGCTTGACTCTATATTTCGTTTTTAAGCTCTATAGTACCTACTTCTTACTGTTTACTAATTTTAGATGACTGATCACCCTGAGATATTCGAGGAAATCGACCCAGATCTCAATCATTTGAACAGAATATATCCAAACCTAAACGACTCTCACGAGTGTAGGTATACTAATATATCAAAATTCAACGAAACTAAACGAATAACTGACCGAGATTTCTCACTCCTGTGTTGGAACTGTAGGTCACTCTATCCAAAATTGGAAGAGGTACAATGTACTATTACTGAACTTAAATATAACCTAGACGTGATTAGCTTCACCGAAAGCTGGCTAGATGACTCGACTAAAAACATGATTCGATTTGAAAATTATCATAGTTACCATTCGCTAAGAAAAAACCAGCGGGGCGGAGGCATCAGCACATATATATCTAACCACATAGACTCGAGAACCATAGCAAGTGCAACAATGAATCAGGATCATATAGAATCACTCTTCGTGGAACTGTCTAGAGATGGTAAACGCATTGTGCTTGGAACGGTGTATCGGCCTCCTAAAGCCTGTCCTATATCCTTCCTGAATGAGCTGAATCGTATTATTTCTCAGTTCAACAGGCCCTTATACAATGACATAATAATATGCGGTGACTTCAATTATGATCTACTGAAACATGAAAGCTATGAACCAACCTCTAATTTCCTAACAACCTTTCAGTCTCAATCCTTCCTTCCGATCATTACAAAGCCTACACGAATAACCTCAGAGTGTGCTACGCTGCTTGACAATATCTTTATGAAAGACCCAAGTGATTTTCTTGCTGGAATAATTACTTCTGACTTATCAGATCACTTCCCAGTTTTTCTTATTAAGAAAAATGTCTATATTGCTTGCACCAAGGCACGAGCTGAAACTTACTTATATCGTAAAATAAACGAATCAAATCTTGAAGAAATGCGCACCGTTCTAGAAGAATCAATGCCTACATTGCAGATCTCTCAACAAAATTATAATGCTACGAGCATTGATGAAGCATTAGTGAAGTTGACTGAAACTATAATGAACGCATACAATCAGTGTTGCCCAATTGTAACTCGTACAGTTACCCCGAAAAATAAACAAAAGCCCTGGATTACTAGAGACATCGTAATAAATATAAAGAAACGTCAAGCGTACCTAGCCCTCCTTTGCGAAGGGCGAATATCTAGAGAAACATATAACCGATTCAGAAACTATGTAACAAACCAGATAAGAACATCAAAAAAGAACTACTTCACGCTCAAGTTTACTCAATTCAAAACTGACGTTAAAAAGACTTGGCATCTCCTTAACTCTTGCAGTAAACCGAATAATGCCGATAAAAAGAAAATTGAATGTGTCATTCAAGATAATGTGAAATACCATGAGAAGAAAGAAATTGCTAATCTTTTTAACAACTTCTTCGTAAACGTAGGGAAAACTATAGCTGATGGTATTCCAAGTGAACCTACTGATCACCTGGAATTTATGGATCATATTCGAGAACCCAACTCCTTTTTCTTTACGCCTACAAACTCATCCGATGTAATTACGTGCATAAACAACATGAAAAATAAATCGAGTGGGCTACAAACGTTTCCGACTAAAGTACTTAAAGTTATTGCTGACATTGTAGCCCCGCTGATATCAAATATTATTAACCAGTCTCTCTCACTAGGCACTTTCCCGAACTCCCTCAAAGTTGCTAGAGTAACCCCTATCTTTAAAAGTGGTGAAAAAACCTGTGTAAACAATTATCGACCTATCTCCGTACTACCAATTATTAGCAAAGTATTCGAAAAGATTGTGTACAAAAAAGTTTACTCTTATTTTGAACAAAAATCATTTCTTTACGATATACAGTACGGCTTTCGCTCTAAAAAATCAACAACACAGGCTATATTAAATCATTTACAATTTCTCTTTTCTAATATAGATGAAGGAAAGCCTGTCTTCTCTGTATTTCTTGACTTTCGAAAAGCATTCGATTGTGTGGACCATAAAATACTACTCTCGAAACTACACTGTTATGGCATTCGAGGGATTGCTCATGATTGGTTCAGATCATACCTAACAAATCGGAAGCAATACGTTGTCATTGACGACGCAAAATCAGACCCACAGACAATTAGCCATGGAGTTCCACAAGGATCTGTTCTTGGGCCTCTCCTGTTTCTGATTTTTATCAATGATATTGTAAAATCTACATCATTCTTCAAATTCATACTTTTTGCCGATGACAGTACGCTTTCTGCAGTCCTTCCGAACCAAAATCCCGCTATGATTGTGGAGAGTATAAATAATGAACTTCATAAGGTTTCATCGTGCCTCAAAGCAAATAAAATAAGCCTTAATATTGATAAAACAAATTATATTACATTCTCATACAAGAAAGATGTATCTCTTCCATGCATTAAAATTGGCGACAGTGAAATCAAAGAAGCCAACTCATGTAAGTTTCTGGGCATCATAGTAGATAAACATCTGACCTGCAAAGAGGACATCACTCATATTAGTTCTAAATTATCAAAATCCATCGGAATCCTGAATAAAGTTAAAAATTTTCTGCCTGAAACAGCTTTACAAATGCTCTACCGAACGCTTATTTCTCCATACTTGCAATACGGAATAGAAGCGTGGCACGGAACTGATAAAAATAAAACCAACAAAATTTTTACTCTGCAGAAAAGAGCTGTCAGAGCGGTAAAGAACCTAGAATATAATGCTCACACAAATGATTCTTTCAAAAATTCACAAATACTTAAACTTTTGGATCTCTACAAAATCTCCATCTGTAATTTCCTTTACAAAACACTAAGAAATGATGGCGACAATAGCCTAAGACAATTATTGACTGCGCAAACTGGTCATCACAACCATTTAACCCGAAATAGAAGTAAATTCATGCTTCCTTATTATTCGAAAGCCCGGTCGCAACACAGTATCCTCTTCGTTGGAACCAAAACTTGGAACTCTATGCCTGCGGAAATCCGTAAATGTAATTCGTACAAAGTATTCAAAAGACATCTTGAGTCTCACTTCCTATCAGAATACTAGTCGTGTAAGATCACCATGTCAAATCTTGCCTCCTACATGTAACTAATGATAATGTAATAATGTAACTTGCTTTGGGTAACATAACCGATTTTCAGTCTGCTCTTGAATCGTTTTATCAAACATACTGTTAAATATAGCCGATTTGACCTATATTGTAAAATACAGCATAAAATATCGAGTAAATTATCTCAATGATCAGTCTAATGTGAAACTAGGTTAAGTAAACTAGGTTAAACATTATTGTACACCTTAGAATAACGTGATGATAGGATGCCCTAGAAGTCGCTGAACTTGTTCGGGCTCACAGGTAGCTATACTCAAATTACGTGACGAGTTTTTATGCTAATGGTTGAATTTATTTTACTGAATTTTTAGATGCTCATTCTGAGAATTTACGAAATATCGACTGAGTTGCGGGATGAGGGTTCACTACAGCTACCCTCCCCCCAAAGGAGACCGAAAGGTCTGGGAGCAGCGAAGCCGATCCCCGACAATGACGCGGAAAAATAACAGACTCCGAAGGAGTTTCCAAAGAGCCGTGACAGCCAAAAAAATTAGGGGAGAAGGACAGAACAGAGTTAACCACCCTAAGACTGCGCGTAACGGGCTGGCGGACGAAGGGGTCTGCCAGACCTGCTACAATGCTCGGGGACTGTAGGAGGGATAAGCTGAGGGGCTGTGAAAGTTGACGTTCGGATCCCCAACTGTGACAATGACAGAGTATCTGGGAGATTTCCGTGATGGGGGGTTACAGTACCAGAAGCACTATCCGAAATGGGGGCACCCGAATTCCTAGGTTCCAACGGCGTTCTTTGAACGGTATACGGGGGAACTATGAACTCGTTACACTCCCTAGTGGGAGGAAGGGTCTTAGCCCAAGCAGACAAGTGCAAACCAGTAGGCTCGACAGGTGTTGACCTGGGGGTGATTTGCAGCCTGGGTTGTTGTGGTTCACGAGAGTGTGTGGGGGTGTCGTCCGGAAGGGACAAAAACGCCGCCTTAAGACGATCTATGCTGACACTGTTTCTCTTGGTACCCCTTTCGATTATGAAATATTTAGGAGTCCTCTTGAGGACCTTATAGGGCCCATCGTAAGGGCGTCGCAGTGGGGTTTTTTACGCCATCCACCCGCACGTAAACATGTTCGCAACTCTGCAAACAAGGGTCTAGGTTTTCAGAAGGTGAAGGTAGGCGAGGCGGTTTGTAAACTACTTCGCCCATGGCGCGCTTGAGGCGCGATGCGTAATCAGCGATTTGGTTGGGGGAATCATCGGTTTGGTACGTGGGGTCAATAACATCACCAGGCAATCGTAATGATTGCCCGTAAAGCAGTTCAGAGGACGTGCATTTTTGATCCTGCCGAAACAGGTTCCTCAGGGTAAGTAATACTATAGGTGGCCAGTCTACCCAATCGTGGTGACATTTTAAACAGCGTAGTGCCGCTTTGAGGTCACGGTGAACTCTCTCGATGAGTCCGTTTGATTGGGGGTGGTAAGCTGTAGTCGAGATATTCGCACAACCTAGGATTTTGGAGATCTCTAACCACAAGGCGGAAGTGAATTGAACCCCACGATCATGCGTGATGCTCAGAGGGACTCCAAACCGGGAAATCCACGTTTCGACAAAAGTGCGTGCTACAGTTTCCGCAGTTATGTTAGCGATGGGAACAGCCTCAACCCAGCGTGAAAAGCGGTCTATCATAGTAAGTAAGTAACTATACCCACGAGAGTTAGGAAGGGGCCCCACGATATCGATGTTGACTGCGTCAAATTTGCCCCCTGAAAATGCACAAGGTTGAATTGCGGCTTTGTTGTGCCGAGTGACTTTGCTTGCTTGGCAATCTGGGCAATTACGAATGAACTCTCTTATGGCCCTACGCATCCCGGGCCAGACAAAACGATCTGCGATTAGGCGGAAGGTTCTATCCGTCCCAGGATGGGACAATTGATGGTAATGCTTAATGGTGGGCAAGCGCAATGTTTTAGGAAGGTAGTATCGGTTAGGCCGGTCGGCGTCACATTAAACGCCTTCTCTGAGTGAGAGCTTTAAGGAGGAGTCGGGGCACTCAATCAAGTTATGGATTTCCAAGTCGCACTGCTGCGCACGAATGACATCGGCTAGCGAAACCGCTTGTACTGAGGGTCGGAACTCGGAAGCTGACGGGTTTAGTACCACGCTGAACACACGCGATAAGCAATCAGCAACCGTATTTTCCTCGCCTTTGATGTGCCTGATGTCACTCGTGAACTGCGCGATAAAGCTCAGGTGCCGGCTTTCCCTAGGGGAATGGCGTTCGGGAGGCATTCGGATTGCGTTGATTATAGGTTTATGGTCTGTGTAAATTATGAATTGACGAGCTTCAAGGGTGTAGCGAAAGTGCTTTACCGCTAAGTAAATGGCCAGAAGCTCTCTCCCGAACGTGCTGTAACGTTGTTCGGTTGGGGAGAGCTTGCGGCTGAAAAACGCCAACGGCGAAGTGACATTATTTACCGTTTGCTGCAACACAGCACCGACCGCTATATTCGACGCATCCACCAGCAGGCTGAAATCTGCCTCAGGGTGTGGGTAAGCCAATTCTGTAGCAGTAGCGAGTCTCTCTTTGATGAGCTCGAACGCTCTCTCTGCCTCCCCAGTCCACTTGACCGTAACGGGTTTGCCTCTTTTCTTAGGTTTAATCAAGGAGGTGAGTGGGGCAAGGGTCTCTGCACAGTTCCTCAGGAATCGGTGGTAAAAATTAACCGATCCCAAGAACCTGCGCAACTGTCTTTGGGTAGTTGGTCTTGGAAAGTTCCGTAAGGCTGCCACTCTTTCGGGAACCGGCTTAATTCCCCTCTCGCTAATGTGGTGACCCAAGAAAGTCAATTCCTTCTTTCCCAACACACACTTCTCTGGATTGATCAGTAGTGAGTGCGACGCTAGTCGTTTGCAAAGCTCTCTCAGATGATGTGCATGTTCCTCAGGCGTCCCCGAAGCCACTAGCACATCATCAAGATAACAGTACAAAAAGGGTAGGTCGGAAAGGACTTCCGTCATGTGACGCTGAAAGGTCTGAGGAGCATTACGCAGGCCATATGGCATGCGAAGATACTCGAACAGACCAAACGGCGTGCACACTGCGGTCTTTTGTATAGAACTCTCGTGCATCGGAATCTGATTGAAGGCACGTTTGAGATCAATTTTAGAGAAGATTTTTGCTCCTGCAAGATTCGCAGTGAAATCTTGTAATAGGGGAATGGGGAATCTATCGGGCGTGGTGACTGCGTTCAGCATCCTATAATCTCCACAGATTCGCGTCTCGCCATTAGCTTTAGGCACTAAAATCAAAGGACTAGACCAGGGACTCTTTGAGATGCGAACTGTCCCATCAGCTATCATCCGCTGGAATTCAGACTTTACCTCCAGCAATCGGTCCGGGGGAAGACGCCTTACTTTAGCGTGAACGGGCGGACCACTCGTCTCAATATAATGTTCCGTCAGCGTGTTGTGATTAGGGTTTACGTTAGGTAAGGAAAGGGCAGGGAATTCTGCCAACACCCGCTCGTATGGGCAAGTGATAGCGACGTTGCAAGTCACGCTTGCTGTGACGTTCAACATATTGACAGAGTGGAGAGGCCTTCTTTCACTGGATTCGCTATCAAACAAGCATCCGTTTCTCACGTCCACCACGAGCGCAAACCTCTGCAGAAAGTCTGCACCAATGATGGCCGTGTCCACATCCGCCACTATGAACACGAACTCCATTGAGCGCTTGAGATTCAGGGAACAAGTAAGTGATTTTGTGCCGTAGCATAGGATGGGTGAGCCGTTCGCGGCTTTAAGGCTCGGGGTTCCCGTACCCTGTTTCTCTATTCGGGAGGCCGGGATAAGGCTGACAGCGCTACCCGTGTCTATGAGGAATCTAATGCTGGTTAAAGGGTCAAAAATCGTGAGGCATCGAGTCAATATCGGTTTAGTAAGCGACGGCGCCTGACTCGCTCTTACGCCGCGCTGTACCCGTTTTTTTGGTGTAGGAGTGCAAACATCGGGCAGGTAGGGCCCTCGCATTTCCGAGCCATATGCAGAAATTGCTGGTGGTACCAGCACAAATCCTTAGCTTGAGGATTTTGATTCAGCCTATTGTTAGGTCTAGGGTCGTTCCTCTGAAACTGATTGAATGACCTATTTGTACGGGCCTGGCGGTCAAACGGAGGAGGGTTTTGAGGGTGATAATTTGCGTGCTGATGCGGTGGTATTTGGTGTTGAGTTACCGCGTGCACATCTCCACGAGTGTTGGCACGCTCGGCTTGCTGGGTAGCGACTAACGCTCCAACTTGCTGAGCTAGTTCTCGTAGCAGCGCGTCAGTGGCGCTGCCGCTACTGTTACTACTACTACTAGTTTGATTTACTGCCGGAGGCGTGGCTAGGCTGTTTAGACCCGATATTTCCGGATCGAGGAGTTTTTCGGCGAATTGGGCTATCTCATTTAGTGCCACGGGAGCGTTAGGGGAAATGAGGAAGGGTCGTACGTGAGCAGGCAAACGCTGGATGTACAATGCTTTGAGTGTTTCGTCGTCCATGTACCCCTTCGCTAAACGTCTCATATCTTTAAGCAACGCTATAGGGGTTTGATTTTGACTTGATGGATTTTGCGAAAGGGCAAGAGTCCGAGAAAAACGATCCTTACTGTAAATTTTTAACATTTCGTTCCTTAAGAGGGTATACGGGTTATCAAGGTTAGGGTTCAAGAAGCTGGAAACGTCATCTATCACCTGCGTGGGTAAACTCCTAACTAGGGCAAAGTACATCCGCTTTTCGTCCGTTATGTTCAGGCTTTCGAAAAACTGTTCTGATTGTAGGAACCAGGCATCGATGCCGTTAATTTCGAAAGGTGCCAATTTTAGTGGGGAGTTAGCATAATCGTGAGGACCCTCTGGGGTCGTCATTTTGGTTAATTTTGACACAAGTCTTTCCAAATGGTGCTTCAAAAGCAATGGTGCTGCAGTAGCAATGGAAATTGGGAAGGTTATTAGTTAGGAGCTACAGTAGCAATGGAAGTTATCCTAGAAGGTCTCCTAGGGTTTGCTTCAGTAGCAATGGAAATGCATGAAGAGTTTTGTAAAAGGTGGCTTCAGTAGCAATGGAAAAACATGAAGAATTTGTTAGAATAGGCTGCAGTAGCAATAACTTATTATTAGGGAAGAGTTTAGGGAGGAAATGCTATGTTTGACTACTGAATAATGAGGAGCAGAGTACTACCTCCTTCAAGACAACCATCAACAGAAGTCGACAGCACTGGCATGCGCTCATCAACCCACAAAGGACAACTCTTGCAAGTGAAAAACACTCTGGTATTAATGCTATTAATAGTCACCAATATGAACTCGTGAACTTCTCCCAAATGGGGAACTAATTGAATTTGATTTTTTAAAGGTTGAATATCGAGGAATTTGTCAATTTCACAAGAGGATGTTCTTTTATAAAGGGAGGTCACCAGTTGCCATCGAACGGCAACACTTAATACACTAATGACTTAATCTGACTCAGAAGGAGTTATGTGAAGGTATTCGGGTTGCTTCGACTGGCAACCAATTTCATTTGCACGGTTGGCCTCTGCAGGACAATGAAAGGACTTTTATACTCTCGCCTGATATTTATTGGTTGACTCTGAGTGCCGTGACTACGGCAGCAGTGTGGGGATCCACTTCTTGAGGAAGAAGGTCCGGGTCCAGAGAGTTGACGCACTCCAGCAGGTGCCGTGGCTCGAGGGAATCCGGGGTGGATCCCGGCGAGAGTGGATTTGTTAGTGTAATATTCCGCAGGTGCGGTAACAGTTTTTATCATATGAGTAGCTCGAAGGAGGTAGTTCCCGCAGGGGTTCTACCCGTGCCTTGTGGCTTGGTTGGGTTTGATAGCCGTGTGGCTTGGTTTGGTTGATAGCCGTGTGGCTTGGTTTGGTTGATAGCCGTGTGGCTAATAGAGTATGGGAATTGTTAATTGAATGTTGGTGGTGATTGTCTGTGTGTCGGCTTCGGAGGTTCTTCTGTACGGGAAGAGAGCTTGGGTTACTTGTTCAAGCATGATAACACAAGGAGAGACAGTAGCTACGCAAGCCAGGCTGCGAGCTTTACTGCTGAATTACAGGATTGCCTCAAATGGAGGATTATATGCGGGTGCCTCGGCCCAATTCTGGCGCCTGAACAAGGGCGAGGCAGTCGCAACAATAAGTACTCGTATGGACAATCATGAATCTCCCTACATGCCATTACTCCACCAAACTAGTATTCTCCGGGTACTATTAACCGTGACGCGTCGTGTACGACCATCTCCGAATTGGAGTGCAAGATTAATACATGAGATAAGAATATTACTGGGTAGGCAATGTAAGGTAGTTTGTCTTGATTAATATTCAAGGCTGTTGCCGCCGAATAATCTAGGGTGGGACTGCTATTTACAATGAGTATCTTAAAAATTGGCAGTGTTTAATTCGAACGTTTACGCTAAGCCGCAGCCGAGGGCTGACTGTACTGATCCTAACTAAGGCTAGAATTGTCATAAAGATTACTTGACTTAAGCTAGGAATTGTGCCAGAGAGGGCACGTGCAGTCTAATTATTGTTATTCTTTATTATTATATGAGAAATCCCTGGTCTCCCTGGCTTGAACGTGAAAGGTGTCCTACGAGAGGAGAGAGGAAAGTTCCATTTGGAAAAGGGTAGAGGGAGCGCGGAATCTATGCACAAAGTGCACAGAATTGGTAGTTGAGGAGGAGGTTCAGAGCACAAGAAGGATTTAGAAAACATTGATCATGAGGATGCATATCAGAATAGTATTAGGGCATCCTATGAGTTATAATGAACAACAACCACTGGAGGTAGCCGACATTGACACGAGGTCAAAGGAACAGGTAGCTACAATTGAGGGAAACAATTGCTGGTTAAACTAAATTTAACCCCCAAATCAGATAATTGGATGATTTCTGGATTAGAATTTCCAGGAGTTGGGAATTTAGAATATTCAGAGACTTCCAGAGGTAAGCACAATCACCCTAATTTAGCTAAATCAGGTAACGACTAATTATTAACATTTTTATACACAAATTGACCTAACCAAAAATCAATAGTAAGAGTTGTCACTAAAGTGATTATGATAGGAATTCTTGCTACCGTTACTACACATTGTTACACGCAATCAGACAGTGGGATAGTGCTGATCAGGAAAGAATGATTATTTATGTGACTTGACTTGAAGTGAGTAACTACCGAAGATACAATCTCTATTGGTGTAAATAACCTATCATAGCTTCATTTCTCAAGATATGAAATTTAAACATTGACTAAAAATTACAAGGGAATTCCAAAAATTATTTAAATCTGACTTAATAAAAATACAAAAATTGAGAACACAATTAATTAAAACTGGAACACACAAAAGATGGGCAAAACACTAATGAGACCATGGCGACCAATAGATTATTCTAATTCAATTGATTAGAGGCTTGAACACATCAGTAAACTTTGCCTGGCCAAACTAAGGTGGCATAAGCAGTGACAACTGAGCCTAAGGTCTCACTTAATTAATCAATTATGGTAAAAATCTACAGCATCTGCTAAATGCAAATGAACTAGAAAACACATGTTCCCAGTTTTTCCTAACTGAAATAATCAATGTACAATGACTACTTAATTAAATTTACTAACTATCTATTCTTCAGAACTGAAGAATATTTGTATCTTTCTAATTGATTATCTAACCTAATTTAATTTAAAAATACAGCTGTGACAATAATTGGTAATTGATGCTGGCCTAGCTGCATTAAGAAGGATACAGCTGTGACTAAAAAATGATAATTGATGCCAGCCTAACTTGATGAAAAAATAACCACATATTGAAATATTGGCATAAAAATTATTTAAAACAAAAAAGGGGAAATTCTAACTTGATAAACAATAACACCATATTGAAATATTGGCATATGAAAAATATTTTAAAACAAAAGGGGAAATTTATAACTTGATAAAAAAATAACACCATATTGAAATATTGGCATATGAAAAATGTTTTAAAACAAAAGGGGAAATTTATAACTTGATAAAAAAATAACACCATATTGAAATATTGGCATATGAAAAATATTTTAAAACAAAAGGGGAAATTTCCCTTATAATGGCTTTACATTAAATAGTGAATTGACAATTTCATTGTCTGAAAATACTGACAGCAACTAGATAGCTACTACTCATGCTGAAGAGAATAATTCTCCTGGTTAGTCCAACCAGTTGCTTCTAGTTAAATTCTGCGGATACTTCTAAGAATTTCTTCTTGGAAGAACTAGGTTCAGAATCTCTGTAAAGCCAAGAGATAATTGTTTGCTAGAAACTTTTAAATGGACATACAACAATACACAAGGGAAAATGCCCTGTGGGGAAACACAAGTTCTGGGCAAGAACTCCTAAGCATTTAGCACACTGGAAAATTTAGGCAATTCTACACAATACATACACAACAATATTATAGACAATTTTACATATAATGCCTAAATATAGTTACCCGTAGATCAACACACACAAAACTTTAATTCTCACCAGAGACGAAAACCGAGCTCTAGGCACTGAGGATGATTTGAAACAAGTAACGCTTGTGCGGGTTGCAATGTTGCCGACACGGCGTCATGGAAGGTTTCGTTACGATTGAAAAGTGATTTCTTAGAGACTGAATTTTTCGATACACATTTTTTTTACTAAAAATGATAGGAATTAGTGAATTACGTGACGAGTTTTTATGCTAATGGTTGAATTTATTTTACTAAATTTTTAGATGCTCATTCTGAGAATTTACGAAATATCGACTGAGTTGCGGGATGAGGGTTCACTACAAACAGTTGAACTTCACGTCAGTGAGTTCAGTCCTTGGTGAGCTTGAGTAAGTTGTGTTGCTTCGATTTGCTTGGCTCGTTGCAGTGACGTGACTGATTGTAACTAAAGCGGCCCATAGACGATCAATTTTATTGTTGATATAATTGACACTGATGAATATTGACAATTTAATTGATCGTCTGTGGGCTTGATTGACGACCGTCAATTAATTGACTTAGTGGGCAAAAATAATTTCATCAATATATTGAGTCAATGATATTGACAATCAAATTGATTGTCTATGGGACGCTTGAAACTGATAGTGCATTATCTAAAAGTGCATGTAGAAATTTATTATAGATATTTAATTTTCATATTTCAGCCTCAGGGGTGTTCAAAATGGCTAGCCCTCCAAAAAGATGGATAAAAAGTGGTATAAGCAATCTTTTAAAGAAGAATGGTTGAAGGACGAGAATTTGAAAGAGTGGCTTAAAGAAGATCCAAGTGAAAAAGGCTGTAGTTACTGCGTGTGCTGTGATACAAAAATAAGAAACGTAAATAAGTCAATGTTGTTAGCGCATAGTAACTTAGTAAGACTGCTAAACACGAGAATAACATGAAATGTGCGTATTCAACGATGAAATTGGATGTATTTTTCAAGAAACCGAAGCTTACCGAAAACGAGGAGGTGGCAAGGGCAGAACTGATGATCTCTGCTTTCATTGCCGAGCATCATATGCCATTTTCTCACACTGATCATTTGATAGAAGTGTGTAAGAAAGCCGGTCATGACAGCACTATTGCTAAAGGGGTTAAAATGCAAGCAACAGAAGCATCTTATCTCATTCGAGAAGGAATTGCATACCATGAAAAACTGGAGAAATGTCATCTGCCAAGTATGTAAACAGCGTAATGAAAAGCGCCTTGCACAGCAGAAAAGTAGTCCTAATATTGATATTTGCGCTGCAGAAGAGAATTAAGAGGAGGAACAGGTATAAAATCAGCATTACCATCATTGTTTTCCCTCATGTATGGTAAATTTTACTTTTTCCTCATTAAAATAACACTTCTAGGTTTTTTTGAACGAATCTGGTTTTTTCATGTTCAATCTAGGTTTATCTGAAAATTCAGAGTTGGAGCCCTGGTCGTCAGTCGTCTACAAGTATCGTTGCGCACTGTGTGCGTCTGAGAACGTGGGGTCCACAAAAAGGGCCTTGCGTACTCGTGTAGCAGAGCATGCTGGATGAAGCTTTCGAACAAATAGGCCTCTTGCTTCTCCCTCTCAATCCTCTGTGCGTGCACATGCAGAAAAGTGCGACTTGCCTGTTCGCTTAGATGATTTCCAGATAATTGCAACATCTAGTCAAACAGATCTGATTTTAATTTACCTACCAATTTACCCCCGCCGCATCAGCTAGGTTATCAACATGGTTATAAAAAAACACCAAAACAACAATACGGTTAAGTAAATTTTTAGAACAAAAAATAAAATTTACGCATCGGAGAAAATCATTAACACAACCACCGCATTCGAAATAAATTTTTATCCCCTTTTTTCCGATAAAGTTAACATTTTCCGCAAACAACCACAAAAAGTTAATTTCAATACATTCTCAGAAAAAAAATTCTGGTAAAATTTCCTTTTACCGCATAGTCGAATATTAAAAAAAAACCTAATAATTAAAAAGCATAAAAGCAAAGCAATGAAAATACGCAAAGAAGCAAAGCAACTGACTTACCGTGCTTAAATATAATCAGCACGTCGACAGCCATGAAGAACGGTGTAAAAAGGGTCATATTGAAACGCCATTTTAATATTGTTAAAACAACCTACGCCATATCAATTAAAAAATAATTACCCGTTGCATCATCGCAAATACCTTTTGTGTTTTCGCATAATACACCTATTAGAAAAATTTAAACAAAACAAAAATAATAAATCGCAATGAATCATTTTAAAAAATAAATCCGCAATGTTTCGAATTTCGAATTGTCACACAAATAAAAAAAAAATGCAATCAAAACACAACATATTCAAATTAGAAATGTCACTTCTAACACCAAAAACAAATAAAGAATTTGCTAATTAAAATTTTTGCGTCAATATTAAAAATAGTATACTTAAATTAAACACATGCCTAATAAATTAGATTAAATAGAACATTAAAAGCATGGATAGGAAAAAACACTGCGCGCCTTGCATCGCATATTTCTCGCGATACGCAATTCCTACTTCACTGCACATAATTTCAGAACGCTTTACTTTCCAACTAATATCTAAACACTTTTCCAAAATTTTCCGATTATTTCTAATTTCGTTTCAATGAAATTTTTTCAACCTATCAAAAAATAATCATTTTCAATTTAAACTCGTCGCGCACCCGCAGGGTTACAGGGACGCTTTACGTGACGTAAATTTATCACTAAAGTTCTTAACGTTGATCTCGTAGACTAAGTAAAATCGTTGCTCTCCTACGAAGACTATGAAGAATCATGGCGAGTCCTAACGTCGACAATAGGATGAGGATCACTATCAGTGCGATCTCCATGTTATTAAACTTTTGGTCAAACGCCACTGTCGTGCAGATGACCAGAAAATCGTCATTTTCAGCGAAAGTCGTCGCCGCACCCGCGACAGCCTCGCCCTCAAACGCTTCCGCCATGGGTGATTCGTTCCGCGCATGCGCTGCAAAGAACAAATACAGAAAGATTAGCATGGCCGTTACCAATTAAAATAAATACAACATATAATTTGGTATCACATCTCGATTGTCTGACAAGAGTCATTAATCAACCACGATAGTCTCGCATAAAAGAAATAAACGCTGACCGTATCAAAAAAATGATTCTAGTCACAAGACACCTGTCTGATGAATTTAATTTAAATTTTTCTTATCGTCGAACATTCTGGATCATCGACATTCTAGATCAGCGACATTCCGGATCAGATAAAAATAGCTCAGCAAGATCGCAGCAGCGCATCTCGCAGCAAAATTTACAAGCTCAGCGAACTCAATTCGCCGCTTACTCAAACGTTCACGAATTAAAATGTCAATTTAGCAATACGAATGTCTGAGTGAATTTGAGAAAAAATTTAATGAAACGTCTTAGCGACAGCTAAACGAGACAGTACAAATTCCTCTGGTGTAAATACCTAAACATTACCTCACATTACTTGAGCATAAGCAACAGTAAGACTAACATATAAAAGTACAACGCATAGATTACTGAGATTATTATGAACGCAAACATATTGCATATAGCGAAAAATGCCTCTAAAATTATGATTATATACCTTAACATTATTGATAAACGGAATAACAACGGTAAAAAGGTAAAAAAAAACGGTAAAACGAAGTAAACAACGATAAAAAGGGTAATTCGTTACTCGTCGATTAGTTAGAACGTCACATAGTCCAATGAACTCGTCTGTTTAACTCACAGATTTGACCTGTTTGAGTGGTAACAAATGATTAATATTACTTCTAATAATTTTAGATCCAATTTTAATGTCAGCGTAATTACGTTTCACTTTTTGGACTACCGCAGGCCCTATCCATGTTAGATCTAATTTAAATTTTTTCCCATGATTTTTCAAAAGAACTCTATCCCCCACGTTAATAACCTTGTTGCGCCGCTTGAGATTTCTATAGAGATTTCGCTCTGTTGTATTGTTTATAATTAAATTTCTAATATTTTCCACGGTTCGAACGGCTTCTCTAGCTCTAATATTCACTAAATCTAATTCTTCATCAAAACTGTAAATGACTGAATCAAAATTTTCGGACTGATAGTAGGCACACGTATCGCGATTAAACATTACAAAGCTTGGTGTTTCGCCTAACGTAGAATTTAAAGAATTGTTCAAAGCATTTTCTACAACTTCTAATAACTGGTCCCACTCTGCATATAACTATAACCCACTATTGACATATAATTTCAAAAGATTCGTAATTTTTTTGTTGTTGCGTTCCACAATAGCATTAGAATGTGGGCTGTAAGCCAAAACTTCCCTTTTTGCAATGGCATGTAATTTTGCAAACTGTTTGAGTGCCACTGATTTAAACTCAAGAGCATTATCTGATATGAGCGTCTTTGGAAAACCTAAAAGTGAAAAACAATTGCTTAAACAAGAAATCACTGTTTCCGTATTTCGATTTGAGATTGCATATAAACGACAAAACCTGGAGAACAAATCAATTACTACCAATATATACTTATTCCCATTATCAGTTACTTTTAGTGGACCAAGAAGATCCATTGAAACAACTTCGAACGGTGCCTTAGCAATCGGTGCTGTCAAAATTTTAATTGGAACTGATGGTCTTGCTTTAATAATTTTACACACCTCGCAATGTTGAACAAGTTTGCGCACAATGGTTTTCTCTAACTGATTCCAATATTTTAACTTAAATTTAAACAACGTGTGCTTGTAGTCTGCGTGGTATAGACTGTGTATGGCCAGAATAGCCTTACTCATTAAAGAATTTGGTACAACTGCTGTGAGTATTGTACTCGGTCGATTATCAATCTCTCTACGTCGATAAAGAATATCATTCGGAATTAAAAATTTTTGCAAGTCTGGGATAGTCGAAATATTGTCATGTAATAAAGCATTCTTAATTTCTATGCAAAATGCGTCGTTGTTTTGTTCGTCGATAAACTCCTAATTCGTCCAAAATATCTCAGACTCTCTCGGCACGTAGTCTATCAGCGCCGGTCGTGCGTCTGGGTCTGCTGCACCGTCAGCATCGTCTCGAGTCGGGGGCAGGTCAACTACCTCGCTTCCTGTCGTGCGTTTGTGTCATGCTCGAGTCTCCACAACACAAACTTCTGATTCAAATGCGGCTTCCAAATCACCACAAGAATTTAGTTCTTTAAGATTTAATTTCTCGTTATTAACAGGTAATCTGCTTAAATAATCTGCTACAACGTTTTCTTTACCAGGTAGATATTTTACAACCGGATCAAAGGAATGTACATTTAGGCACCAGCGCGCCATGTTGGTGTCGTCCGGAAGTTTTTTATTAAAAAGTGGCGCCAAAGGTTTATGATCTGAGTATACCCGGACGGGGTAACCAGTTATTAAATACTTAAAGTGTTTTAGAGCTGAATGAATTGCGAAGAATTCTTTTTTGGTAGTAGAATATCTTCGCTGACTCGAATTTAAATTTTTACTAAAATAAGCCATAGGTCTTAGAATTTTGTCGCTTGAATCATCCGCTTGCATTAATACAGCACCAATTCCTGTATTGGAAGCGTCAGTAAAAACATGGAAGTCTTTATTATAGTCAGGATGTCTTAGAACTGTGTCAGAAGTTAACAACGACTTCATAAATTCAAAACTTTTTTGACACTCGTATGTCCAAGTATAAACAACATTCTTTCTCAAAAGGTTGTACAATGGGTAAGCTACTTCTGCAAAGTTGGGTAAAAAATTTCGAAAATAATTTGCTAAACCTAAAAACTGTTGCAGTTCCTTCACATTGGTCGGCGCTCGGCAGTCTTGTAATTTCTGTGAATATTTACACTTAATACCGTCGGCGGCAATAATATGGCCCAAATATTCGAGCTCTTTTTTAAAGAAATGGCATTTCTCAAGCTTTAAGGATAATTTACCGGATCGCAGCATCTTAAGCACAATCTCTATATCAATCAAGTGCTGATCTTTATTTTTTGAAAACACCAGGATATCGTCTAGGAAGACGAAAGCTAGTTTACCCAGAATGGGTGCAAGGGCTGAGGTCATTACCCTTTGAAATACTCCCGGAGAAGTTGAAAGACCGAATGGTACACGGCAGAAATGATATTTACGGTAATTTACGGTAAATGCCGTGTATTTTCTACTCTCTTTTTCTAACTCTATCTGATGAAATGCCGAGCAAAGATCAAGGTTAGAAAACCACATGTTACCGCCTAAGGTCGATAAAATGTCGTCAATGCGGGGAATGGGGTAAGAATGTTTAATCAAAACCTTATTCAAAGAACGGAAATCTATCACGGGACGCAGATCTCCTGATTTCTTTTTAACTACAATGACAGGAAAATTAAAATCAGAGGACGACTCCTCTATTATTCCTTGATCGAGCATATCGTTAGTTATTCGCATTACCTCTTCTTGGTACTTATGAGGTATGCGGTAGGGAGCTAAATTTAATACAGGCGCATCAGTCTTCAACTGAATATGATGCTTCAAGATATTCGTTACACCTATTTTTTCGCCTTCCAAAGTTACTACATCACGGTACTTATTTAACAATTTAACTAAGGGTAATTGTACGTCATCTTCCTTACATGAAATATCATTTACCGTCAAGTCACGTCTTAACTCCTTTTCTCCACCTTCTCCACTTATTAAACCTGCATTTACTTCTGCATTACAACCTAACTCCTTGTCATCAACAAAAATTTCACCTCTGCCACGAGTATCAGCCTCCAACGCAAGTTTTCTATTAAAAATGGCATTCCTTCCACCACATGTCGATTTAACTTTCGTCGTATCTGACCCCGCGACAGAATTTACTTCAACATCACTTGCATCTCTGAGCGCTGTTTCCACATTTGTTATATATACTTCGCTCTCAATATCATTTGCTACTATGAACTCAACATTACATAGCATCGAATTCTCAGAGAGATACACAGTCTCATCGCTTGGATTTAGGATCATAACCGGTACCACACCGTCTTCATTTATTTGAACAATTGAGTCTGCTATAAGAGCACCATTATCAAGACATCTTTTCAGAATCATGTATTCTCCTGCAATTGGTTTCTTAAGGAAGCCGTAAACTACATTAAGTGAATTACCAGGTACTTCAGCCTGATTGCAATGAACGATTAATTGCTTCGTACTCGTTGACTGTGCCTCAGCCGTCGCTGGACTCTTTTTCCTGCAGTCATCAGTTTTTTCAGTTTTTAATTGCCTCTTGCTCTTTCTCTCAACAGCAATCTCTGACAATAGACAGTCACTATTCACTATTTTTCGCATCACTATTTCCCTGTTTAGCAAAGGTTCCATATTTAAATCTTGAAAAGGAATTGGAATATTATTCCAAAGAAGTTCTTTATCTTTAAAGTTAATAACGGCATCTTTTAATACATCTCGACCCAGTATCAGGTCATAATTAAACTTAGCCTCCTTGACTATGAGTGCGCTTGTTTTAATTACTTTGTTAGTGCCGGGAATTTTAATGGACAATTCCACTTCACCTGTGACGTCACTTTTGCCGTTGATCCCTTTTACTCTCAAATGACTTGGTTTGACTTCTTCGCTCAAATTTTTAACCTGTCTGTAACTGATAAGACATTTCTCTGAGCCGCTGTCTATCAGCGCATTCAAATACTGATCGTTATTTTTGATAATAATAGTCGGCTTGTTGCACTCTTTAAATGATACTAATCCAGCATTTTTATTAACATTTTTTACAACGCTCACAGCAAAATATTACTCTACAGTCGTGCTTTGACAATGATCATTCTCAAGCTCTTCGTCTTGCAACAAATTATATCTATTCTTACACTGAAATAAGGGGTCAACATACGATTTGGTTATCTCGGTGGTATCTGGAATTTTTGCCACGGTCTCTAGTTTAACGAGGTTGGTACCGCTAAATACCTCGGGCTCAATCTGTTTCAACTCTCCCTTACTTCCTTCATCTAGTTTAAAAAACTACTTGACTCACTCTCTGCCCAATGGACTTCACTCCTTCCACGATTATAACTACCTCTACCGCGTAGATACGCTTTATAACTCCTAATCTCCGCACCTGAAGCTCAACAGTTTTTTACAATATGAGTTCCGCCGCACGCAAAACATCCTCTCGGAAATTGTCCTCTCTGACCTCTGTACTCAAGGTTTCCTAAATTACCTCCTGAATTTCCTCCTGAATTTCCTACATAACCAGAACTACCGCTATCTGATTTAACCATGTTGCACTCTAAAGAGCCGCTACTTCGATCTCCTACATAACTGTTTAACTCTCTACCTCTAATTCGGGGATTCCTTAGCCAAGGTCTAGGAACAATCCTCCTCATTCCTGGTCGATAACTCCTCCGGTAACCTCCTACACTACCGTAGAACACTTCATTGTGATCTGGCTCTTCAAAAACTTCTTTCAATTCACTGTTTACCTCACCTACGTAAACTTCACTTTCGTGTCTGACCGGAACTTTCTGCGCAAGGATCTTTTTTTGTCTTGGACTGGCTGCGCACAGCTGATATTAACCTAGCTAACAATTCCTCCGCCGTGGAAAATTGTGTTTCAAAAATTTTTCTAGCGAACGACTCATCAAAAAGCGGACCTAACGTTGATAAAGCCAGACTGTACGACATGCTGTCGCCCACGAATTTTTTTAACTCAGCCTGATTCGTGCAGTTCTGAAATTACGCGTGGCGCTGCCACCCTAGCGAGTTTGAATTAAGAATACTCTCGGTTAGCTTCCTTATTTTCGAAAAAGCATTGACGATCTGAGCAGCCAGTGCATTATTTTTAACTAATTGCAACTCGTTTAGGTCGCAAGCCAATGCATGAATACTCTTCTCTCCACGTGAAACGTAAATGTCCTCAAGGATCTGAACTACCTGATCAAAAGAGTAATTTGAATCAGCGTTAACTAGTTTCGTAACTACGCTATTGAAATCTCCTACGTTCTTGTTAGCCGAGCGTACCAAAAATTCCTTACGACGCTCGTCACTAGTGGCATCAGGCAACAAGGACATGTCTGCCTCGAGATTCTGTATATGAGTATGAAAACTCTTATTTTCTAGGAACTCTCCATCATGGACTCGTCTTCTTCCCCTGAAGATGGGGAGCTCTGCGTTCGTCATTATCGTTCCGACAGGAGGTACAATTATATTTGCAGCAATATCACGTGCAAGCTGTGTCGTTTTAACATTACTAGGAACACTAGAACTAGGCCCTGCTGTGGTTGGGGTCGTCATGGTCGGTACTTGGGTCACACTAGTTACTCTAGGTTTAGAAATACGACCGAATTTAGTTACCGTAGCCTCTGTTCGAACTACTTCCTCATCACTATCAAAGTAATCAGACATCAATTACTCCTATTTCCTCAATCAATTCAAAAATCTCCCTATTCTAAATAAAACGTCGAAATTCAATATTAATCAAAGATCAATCCAAAATTAATGCATCCCTTCGGAACAAAAATAAAAATATTTTACCTAACTTCCATCAATACACAGCGAAATTAATAATTCCACCTGAATCAATAATCACAAAATAGTAACAAAGAAATAATAAAACACACCACCAATAATCTCAATGCAATTAGAAACTAACGTCACTATTAATAGCTTCCGAAGAATTTAACTTTTTAAACACCACAATTAAAATTAGTCTTGGTGACTGGTCAACAATATTGTGCGGCGTGCACTTGACTTTTGCAGTTCAAGTCAAAACCTCGACGAAGGCGTTAGAAAAAAATATTGCTGCCTTACAGCAAAAGAAAGTGAATTTCTATCAATTTAAGGCTTCAAAAATTAACATCAAAGTGTTTCAGACACTTCCTCTAACACTCCTATTCTATTATAAAGAAAATCTGAAACTTACGACGATAATTGAAGGTAAACAGTTGTCAACCAGCTAATTCCAGATTCGGAGAACACGGATGTGTCTCTCACAATGCACAGACTGAGACTGGTGCCTACAGATTGCAGAGCTACACAGGAAATGGACACGGCAAAAAAAATCCGCGGCAGGAAGTGCTACAAAAAAATAAGCTGCCTGAGACCGAGCTCACTTGCATCTAGCAACAGAAAAAGAATTCTTTTTCAGAAAGACTTATCTGAGAACAAAGATGACAACAGCTGCTCACGTCGTTTGCAGGCAATGGTGGGTTGGGGTGCGGCTGTGGACGTCGGCTGGTACAGCAAGATGGTACTGCGTTGATACTGTGTACCACGTTAAAGAATTCACACTTTTAAAATGAAAGTACGTGTCACCGCAATTTACACTCGTACTGTTTATGACACAATTTACCCTGGTACTGTTTACTGATGCAATCGTAGTATTTTACCTCAACACAATTAAATTGTTCTTGGTCACTCCACTGATGTATCACTTGCAGATGTAGAAAGTGTTTCTTCAATCGATATTTGCTGGAAATGCGGCAATTTTTACTTCAAAGACCAATTCGATATCGTCTCCGGCTTCATAAACCAATATACGTGTACGCAACGGTAAATCGTGGTGTAGAAAAATGCTAATTTGGGCGTATGCTTCTTGTAATACTCTTTTCGGTACACTTATTCCGAAAACAATTGTAGTTTCTTGCGGTTGCCAGAGTTGATTGTTTCCGCCGTTACACATCAGGATATAATACTGTTCAAAATTGCCAGTAATTGGACACTTGCTATCCACTGAACACTTATGCGAATGTGAGTTCTGTTCGCCACATACGTCGGTCACCAAAATATGCGACCTACGCAGGTAGATGGAAACTCCGGTGGTAGGCTTGGGTGAGATTTATTGTCAGATAGATGTTGTCGGCAGGGAGAGCAAGTTAGGAATGAGCAACTAAGCCTCGATAATCACGGCTTTTATAGGCACGGTACCGAATACAGATATATAGATATATAGTGCCCGTACAGAGTCTCTTTTTATCATGAAAGACAAACCGGTTTTAAATGATGCCCAATCTTCCTTCCCATTGCAAATTTCCTGTTAGCAATTACAAATGTTATTCATATGTGTGTATATTATTATTTTTTTTTTGTCTGTAAAAAATCTCTTGTATTTTCCCAGATGCTGAAGATGACCCTTGTGGTCGAAACGTTCATTTTCTCATTTATGTTTTTAGTGCTGACCTATTAAACTCTCTAAGAAATAATGTCTATTTTAAAAGTGACTATCCTTGCTATTTTATTTGTTGTTAGACTTTGCAAACGGCAAAACATTGAATTAAATACTTAGGTGTTATATTAGACTCACCTAGACTTGGTTGGGAATCTCAAATTTTGTCACTCAAGACTAAAACAATATCCTTTATGAATTTGATGAGCTCAGTATCCCATAGTAGCTGGGGAGTTGACAGAGATTCACTGCTACACATATATAAAGTGTTAATTTGCAGTCGCCTTGATTATGCTGCCCCTTTGTTCTCTAATGCTGCTCCAACTCTTCTGAAAAAATTAAATGTTATACAGAACAATTGTATTAGAATTGCTACTGGGTGCAGAAAAACCACACCTATTGCATCCCTAGAAGTAGAGGCAAATATTCCTCCTCTGTCAATTCATTTTGATGAATTGCTTTGCAGATATATTTTAGCAAGACTAGCTCAACTCCCATCCTGTTCTGCAGTCATAGAACTATTTCTCCCTAATGCTAACCCTCCTCTCAGAAATCACAATTTCACAAACCCCCATTTGTAGCTCATGCAAGTTGTGTCTTCAATAACCTTAACCTCACAAAGCCTTATCCTACTTCACCTCCTGCTCTGTCACCTATTCCTCCTTGGTTTGAAGTGAGTAACTATATTTTCACAACCTTTTCATCCCTTACTGTTAATTATTTATCTCCTGAAACTGTTATGCAAGAATATAATCATCTCTTAGATACAAAATTCTCTGGTTATATAATATCCTTTACAGATGGGTCTCATATAAAAGATCCTGTTCCTTCCTCCTCTGCTGCTTTTGTTATCCCTAATAGAAAATTCAGTATGAGTTGGAAATTACGCCCTGAAATAGAAGTAATTGAGTGCAAGTTGTACGCTATTTACCAAGCTCTTGTCTGGGCTGAAACGAATTTGACCAATTCTGAAAAACTATTAATATGTAGTGACTCCTTGAGTGCCTTATACCTTATTATAGATAGGCACCCTAAGCGTTACTTGCACATAGTATTTGCTATACAGGAGAAGCTAACTGCTATTTTATCGTCCAGAGATATTAAGCTGCAATTTGTTCCTGCTCATAAGGGCCTACAGGGGAATAAGAAAGCTGACACAGCAGCTAAAAATGCACACTCTCTCCGTTATAGGACTCTAACCCGTCCTTCTAGAGAGGAAACGGTAAGAAGAGTTAAAGCTGCATGCAAAGCTAGGTGGAACGCAGAATGGCTGGGATCAGTACAAGGTACAGGGAAGGTAGGTTTTTAACAAAAATCAAGTCAGAAGTGGGACATTGGCCTTGGGCTTGCCATATAACAAGGCCTTCAGAAACTGCTCTTGCCAAGCTGAGAGTAGGTCATGCAGGTGTACAGCAACACCTGGCTCGCTTTCAGCTGTCAAACACACCCAACTGTGCATGTGGCTCTGCTGAGACCATTGAACACTTTTTAATCAATTGCCCATTGCACAATACGGCTCGGTCCAATCTTCTAGCTGTGTTAGATTCTTTAAGCGTTCCCTTCAATTTGAAGAATATTCCTGGAGGTGGCCCATACATATTGGGAACTCAGAAACAAATCTCTAATGCAGTTGGAGAATATTTGATAGCTACTAGTTCACTCTACCGTCTATAGTACACCATATATAATTTAGGGCATAGTTATTGTTTATGTAGAATACATGGAACCATATCCTATAGACATATTTCATGTTATTTTTTTATTTTTTTTAGTTAAGTTAAGTTAAATTTTGTACCTGCTAACTTAATGAATTTAGCAGTAACAACCTAATTCTGTGGGCACTAACCATTAACTTTCAGACTATCAAACTCTCCCTGGAACACATTATGTTCAAATTTATAATGCAGTAGCACTCTCGGTGATGGTATTTCTTCTGTATAGTAGTTAACAGTGCAGACTGCTCCTGCATTTATACTTCATAAATAGACCCTTGTGAAACTTTCTCCTTAAGAGCCCTGCCCTTATGAGCGTGCTCTCTAATATTGATTTTCACCTCCTGCCACAGAGCAGATAGTCCAGAGCCTCCAGGTTGAGCGGCGCAGGCTGGAGGCTTGACAATTAATTTAGGGGCTCATAAGCGGCACAGAGTCGGGCATGCCTAGATTTACTAACCCGGGCATTATTTCCATAAAAACTAGTAGATGTTGCTCTAAACCTTATTACTCTTATCTGTCAGTGTGAATAGAACTTGAGATTAATTAGGATATACTGAAATACTGAGCACATACTGGGATAATGAGGATATGGAGAATTACTTAGCAATGTGAAATATTGAAGTATACTACACTAAATCACAAAACTTACAAATGTAAAATTGTACTATATGTCCTTACAGGTACAACAAGAGTGACCCAACGAGAAAGGTGCAGACAAGGGTCTACATGAGCAAGATTTCAAAGCTCCTATAAACAACGATACAAAAAAAGTAAGGTCTCGCTTGGCGTGCGCACGTGTGTTTTTGTTCCTCCGACGAAAATTGTGGTGAATTAAAGTGAAGTTGTTGAAAAAATGGTATAGTTGTGTATTCACGTGAGTACAGTATGTGACTTTGTATGGAGTGCTCCTGAGAGTAGTTCTTTTGTTGCGTGAGAGTTAAGCCTGAGCATTGGTGTTATGACTTGCAATTTTTGACTGAATTGTTTTGACTGGTAAGCTGGTATGGTATAGGGTGACTGTGAGAGTAGTAGGTGACATTGTATGGAGTGCTTGTGCGAGTAGTTCTTTTTGTTGCGTGAGAGTTGAGACAGAGCATCGGTGTCGTGACTTGCAATTTTTGACTGAGTTGTCTTGACTGGTAAGCTTTCTCTGCATACAAATGGTATAGAGTGTGACATGGTATAGACCCAGCCGACAGTGCCCTCACAGAATAAAAGTTCACATTTGACCAGTCGATGATTACGGGCTTAGCGAGCGCGCGGTGGGTTTGAATAGAATAGAAGTATAGTGTGTGACTTTGTATATAATAACTGTGGGAGTAGTTGACGTTTTTGTTTCCTTTTCTTTGATAACTGGATCCTTAGTAGACTCATTGAGTGAAGGCCCCTCTGCCTGTAAAGTTTGTGTTGGACTAGAAGTTTGTGTTTGAGAATGGCTAAAAACACAAGGAGGAGTGGTCGAAGGATGGGAGGTGCAAGTGGGATGAAGGAGATGATTCAGTGCAACACTTGTTCAGAGTGGGTGGATATGGATACATGCCAGGGTTTGAGAGAGATGGGGCAGAGAAAGTTGGATGATCTCGTGTTAACGTGCTGGAAATGCCTGAATGATTTGAAAAATAAGTTAGAGGAAGAGAATGAAAGGCTGAAAGCTCTGAATGTTGGCTTGAGGTGTGATCTAGAGGATGAAAGAAAGCTGAATGCAAGAAAGAATGAGAATGATGCAAGAAGTGCAAATGCAGTAAATGATAGTGCAAGGAGTGCAAATGCAGTGGATGATGAGGCACATAATGGTGTAAGGAGTGCAAATGCAGTGGATGATAAGGCAAATGATGGTGTAAGGAGAGAAAATGCAGTGGATGACAAGGCAAATGATGGTGCAAGGAGAGCAAATGCAGTGGATGACAAGGGAAACGATGGTGCAAGGAGGGTGAATGCAGTAAATAATAGGGCATGTGTGACAGATGAAAGTAGAAGGATAAACCAGCATGATGAAAGAAGTACAAATGGAAAGAGAGTGGACGAGCAACCTGTTGATGGGCCACATGAGGTGCAGGTGCCTGCAGTGGAAGTGAATGAAAGGAAGATGGATGGAAAGAGTGATATGAGTGGAAGAAGTGAACGTAAGAATAGTATGAAAGGGAGAGTAAGACCTGCAATTAGAATATGTGGAGACATTATGGTTGAGAATCTGGATAGGTTTATCAAGATGAGTGACAGTAGCGGATGTACGAGCATGAGAGGGAAAGGAGTGGAGGAGATTTGTAGGCATGCTGAGAGAATAATAGATGGAATAGACAAAGGTATGTTTGTACTCTGTTGTGGCTCCACCACAACGTAAGGATCTTTCGAAGGAGGACGCTCCACTATTCGAATGATCAAAGCGGCCAGAGAGAAACGTCGTATGCCAAGGAGACGGTTATCAGACTTTGCGACTCGTGCTAAGTCGTTATTCTTCCCTCCTTCTATTTCTACTCTACGTCGACTCCGAGATCGCGAGGGAAGCAAAGGACGTCAACGGAACGAAGGAGCTGCCGGATGCCAACACAAGAGAGATTCTTCACTGTTATTTCTGTCATTATTCAATAGCCCATGTTAATTAGATCATTTGTACGATTAGCGAGAATTAATGTTTCCCTTTGCTCAAATAATTTAATACGCTAGAGTCATACACAACCGCTTGGTTGAGGAATAATCTATATTGAGATTTCAATGTTAAGCTATCGTTCGAAGTGGGCGTGAGAGCAGACGATCTGGAGGGTGAGCGCTCCGTGCAGACGAGAAGAGTCAGTGCGTCCGAGACTTCCCTCAGAGAAAGAACGCCTTACCACATCTTGAACGCCTGCCTTCGGGCTGGGCATTGTTTCTACTATGAAATGTGTACTACTAGTGATTCCTCATACCTGTTAAATTAAAGTAATTGATAAATGTCTCGGCGTGCACACGATATAGCTATCTTCCGGAATTCGAAACAAAGATAAGTCCACCATGTCATATGTCCCTTAGGTAACATCCTCATTGCCTCCCTTCTGGGCGTAGGATCATCGGTATTATGCCTTAAGCATTCATTTATATCGTCATGCCTTCAGCATGTCTTTTGTTTTGTCTTCAATGTCAATCGAAGTGTAATTTAGTGCGTTAGGCTTATTTTACTTTAGAATAATAACCTTTTGTGACGAGATTAGGGAATAAATGTCGATGTACTATTGCGTATAATTTCCTGCTGGTTAGGAAGATGAGTTATCATGATCTGTGGAGAGATACTCCACGCTACCAATTTATATCAATTTCTACCATTCACATTAATTCGATACTTGCTCACTAATTAAATTTATGGACATTGAAAAGTCCCAGTTTATCTACGTTAACCTAAAATAAAAAAATGTGGTCATCAATCACGCCCGTCAAAAGAGAGCTAAAAAGATGAATAGAATAAAGAATGACATCAAGAAAAAGAGCTCCATAACACTCTGTAGAAGTGAAGCAACCTTCAGTAGAAGTGAAGCATCGAGTGAGTGAAGGTTGTAAGACATTGGGTGCAATGAGGAAAGTTTTTGAATGCAGGAGTTTGAGTATGAATGCTAAGAGGGGACTGGATGAAAGTTTGATTGTGCCAGTTTTGTTGTATGGAGCAGAGTCCTGGGGGTTGAGAGCAGCTGAGAGGAGGAAGTTGGATGTGTTTGAGATGAAGTGTTTGAGGAGCATGTATGGAGTAACTAGAAGAGATAGGATCAGGAATGAGTTGGTTAGGGAGCAGACGGGTGTTATCAAAAAGTTGAGCAGGCGAGTGGATGAAAGAGTGCTTGGATGGTTTGGGCATGTAGAAAGAATGAATGTTGATCGGCTGGTGAAAAAGATATATATGTCGGAAGTGAGTGGTCTTCGAGCGCGAGGTAGACCACGGATGAGTTGGATGGATGGGGTGCGACGTGCTTTGTATGAGAGGGGTCTGACTGTGGACGTGGCGAGAGGGATGGCTGCGGACAGAAGTGAGTGGGGGCAGTGTATAAGGAGGTAATTTTATTTTTGACGCGTTACTGGAAGCTGCCCGCGTGTGATGGGGTTGACCTGTCACGTGCGGGGGAGGGGCTGCACTCAATGAAGCGGTCGGGGTAAACCAGCTGTTGCTGTCGGGCCTGACTGTGGAAGGTGGTTGTGCTGGGCTGCTGCTGATCCTGGCAGTTCAGGTGCGGCCAGTGCTGCCTCTCTCGCCTCCTAGTGACTAAGTGTGGTGATTGTGGCCTGCTGTCGGCTACCCTCCCATGGGGAGGATAAGCCCGGTATATGTATGTATATGTATGTTTGTACTGCAAGGAGGTGGCAATGGATTGCTTGAATGTGGGAGAGAACGTACGGTGAATGCAATTATGAAAGTGATAGAAGGTGCGAGTAAGAAGAATGTCAGAGTGGCTGTGACTAGCATTCTGAGAAGGCCAGCTTGTAATGAAGAGTATGAAAGGGTGCGGAAGGAGGTGAATAAGGAGGTGCATGAAAGGATTGTGAGTATGAAGGCTGAGAGTATGAGAAAGCATGAATTGGGTTCCAGCTTCCTTGATATGGAGAGCGTGATCCAGAGTGGGTGTTTTCGTAGAGTTGGAGTCCACCTTACCCAAGAAGGTGAGATGAAACTCTCTAGGAGATACATCCATTGGATTGGGGCTACTCATATTGCAATGGAAGGTGGAACAGGATGAATAAAAAGCCGTCAGAGCAAAAATGAGAAATGTCATGAATTTCCCAATAGTGTTGTGAGGTTTGGATGTATAAATGTGCGTGGATGGAATGCAGGGAAGTTAGATGACCTTGTAGCAGAATTTGAGAATGGAGATTTAGATTGTGTTGGTGTAGTAGAGACCCAAATGCGTGACAGAGTCAGTTTAAAATGTAGGGAGAGTAAGTACCATATGATAGGAAAAGGGCGTGTAAGTTGGCAAAAAAGAGGTGGTGGAGTTGATCTGATTATAAGGAATGCTCTGAATTGGAAATTAGAGGAACTTCCTGTTGGAAATGAACCTGAGAATGAAGATATGTTAGTAATAAAGTGTGAAAGAATGCATGCCAGAGAATGTGTTATTGTGATTGTATGTTATATGACAACTGATGGGATTTTAGCTCATCAAGAGAATGTGAAAAAGTATGAAATATTAACAAGAATTGTGCAAGAACATGGCAGATGCCCTCTGATTGTGATGGGTGACATGAATGGCCATGTTGGTATACTTGGTGAGCCTGTGAATGCAAATGGACAAAAAATGATTGATTTCTGTGATGAGAATGAACTTGAGAACCTGAATGTCACAATAGGAAATGGCTTGCATACATGGCAAAGCAGGGAATTTAAAACTGCAATTGACTATATGATAGTGAATAGTAGAGCTAGAGCGTGTGTCAAAAAAATGTTTGTAGATGAAGGTGATTTTGATATTGACAGTGACCATAGAATGCTTGTGCTAGAATATAATTGGGGTGGAAAGAAGTCAATGCAGAAGACCAGCAGAGTTGAAGAAAATTGGCGTATAAAAATGGCAAACTGGGAAGAATTTAGAAATGAACTGAGTAGATATAACTGGAACAGGTATGGAAATGTAAATGCCCTAAATAGTGAGATTGCAAGAACCTTGTATGATGTGGCAGAGCAAAAGATGGGTAGAATTAAATGTAGAAAAGGGACAGGGAATGCCAGGTGGTTTACAAGTGAGATAAAGGAAGAACGAATGAAAAGAAAGACTCTAAACAAGAAACAACGCAGTAGGAGGAAAATATGTGAAAGAAACAGAATTACTGAGGATGAATGGCAGAGTGCATGGAATGAGTACAAGGACCAGCAGAAGAAAGTTAGGAGAATGATTAATAAGGCTAGAGTTAAACAGGAGAGACACCAAGTAGAAAATCTAAGAAAGAAAGGTCCGGATGGAATAAAAGATTGGTATAAGTTTATACAAGGTAATGATAGAAGTAGTGAAGTTCAAGTTGATGAATTAGTAGTTAATGGTTGCAGTGTGCGAGATAGGATGCAAATGGTGAAAGCAGTTGAAGAATACTGGGAGGACATTGGTGGAATGAATGAGCAGGTTACAGATGATGCACCCATAAATTTTCTGATTGATGAACGTGAACTGCAAATGGAAGACAAAATCACTTGTGAAGAGATTGTAAGTTTTTTGAAGAAAGTGAAAAATGGAAAGGCATGTGACCCTGATAAGATCCCATATGAGTTCTATAAATGTGGAGGAGAGAGTGTAGTCAGTATGTTGAAATGTTTATTTGATGAGATATGGAAGAGTAAAAGAGTACCGGATGACTGGAACAAGTGTAATGTAGTTCTGTTGCATAAGGGTGGACATAAGAGTATGAAAGAACTTAAAAATTACAGACCAATTGCAACACTGGGTGACACTGTATGTAAGATATTTTGTGGTATTTTGAATGAGAGAATGAAAAATTTAGTTGAGGAGTTTGGAGTCCTTGGTGAAGAACAGAATGGTTTTAGGCAAGATAGACGTGGGGAAGATAATCTGTTTGCAGTGAGTGAAATAATTCAGCGAATGAGGAAGGATGATAAAAAGGTGTATTTAGCATTCCTGGATATTGAAAAAGCGTATGACAGTGGATCGGGTTAGGCTCTTTGTACAATTTTTACTATTTTTCTGCTAAACCCCACTTTTCTCAAAACTTCAAAGAGCCTAAAGAGTCTGTATGAGAACACAAGCGCTATTTACAGGTTAGGAAATTTGGAAACGGGGCAAGTAAGGAGTGTTTGAGGAGTGAGACAGGGCTGTACTCTGTCTCCCCTGTTGTTTGGATTGTACACAGAAGAATTAGCAGTTCGACTGAGGAGTGGCTTAGGACTGAAAGTTGGGAATGAGAGACTGAGCTGTTTGTTGTATGCTGATGATGTGGTTGTGGTTAGTGAATGTGGAAATGAACTGCAAAGGATGCTTGACATTGTGAACGGTTATAGTACAGATTTCAAGATGAACTTCAGTGCCGACAAAAGCAAGGTTATGGTTATACATAGTGATGAGACTGATAGAGACAGACTGTGGAATATTGGAGAAATCAGAATAGGTAGAACAAAAGAATACAAATATCTAGGTTGTATGATAAGTGAAGATGGATGCACTAGAACTAAGGGTGAGAAAGTGGCAAAAGCTATGCAGTGGAGTGGACGATGAAGCAGCGTGGCCAGATACAGAGCAAACAAGTATGAATGTGTGAGAGGAATGTGGAAGTATGTTGCTGTACCTAGTGTCATGTATGGTATGAGTGCTCTTGCCTGGAATGGAAGTGATCTTGAAAAGCTGGATGTAATACAAAATAAGGTAGGACGGTTAGCATTGGGTGCTCCGAAATGGACAGCTACAGAAGCCATTAGAGGTGACTTTGGGTGGAGCCTATTTTCAGAAAGAATGATGAAAGCGGTGCTGAATTATAAGGTGAGAATTGAAAGAATGCAGAATAGCAGATGGGTAAAGCAAATTTTTTAATGGAATCTGAGTGTAAGCTGTTGGGAGAAAGTGTGTTGGGGGTATGCAAGGAAGCTTAGTATGCAAAAGATTATTCATTTTAGAATTGGGAGACCTGTGGATGACTGGAGTTTAATAAATGCTGGAGGTGTAGGGCCTGAGTGGGACTGCAAGAGGGTGAAGAAAGAGATTGAGAGGCAAACAAAAGAGTATGGATTGAATAAGTGGAAGCTTAGCATGGTGCAGAAGCCTACACTTGACTGGTATATGAAAAAAGAAGCACCTAAGTTTGAGATTTTCTATGATGGTAGTTTTGGAAGTCAACTCTTGTGTGCTGTGAGATGTTAGTCATTGAGTGTGAACAGACGTACATGGAGGTGGAATGAGAATAATAACAGATTATGTCGGCAGTGTATCAGTGGAGTGGAGGAAACAATTGAGCATTTTGTGCTGGAATGTAGTAAGTATGACCAGGAGAGAGAAAGTCTCATGAATGTGGTGCTTGAGCAGTATGGAGAGAATGAGTGGTATGCCAGATGTGCTGAAGATGATTGCGGTATGAGTTGTCTTGCTGGACTAGATCAGGAGTGTAATTTGAGTATCGTTGAAGCTATGAAAATGTTTCTTGTGCGTGCCTGGAGAAAGAGACAGTGACTGGAATGAGCCAGTCGGGTAGAGTGGGCTGTAATAACCCAATGTGCCTGGGGATGGTGTTTTGACACACTGGTTGTCCCGGTGATGCCATCCAATGGTGGCTTGTGACAAGGATTGGTAGATCCTGAGTAGTTTAGTGGACAAGCCTGGTACCAAGCGCTGAACTCTTTGTGTGGAAATTGTGGAGGGAATTGTAGGCCATTACAAAGGCCCCGACACTGTCGGCCCTCAAGTTCAAGTTCAAGTTCAAGTTTGTTTGAAGTGCGTGGGTGGAACAGTAAATCTTCTAGAACGGTGCACATTTCTTCTAAATTTGATTCATTTATTTTACGATATGAGTAAGTTTCAGCCCGTGTATGGTGCACGCAAGATAGACATTTTTCCTAATAAGAAAAACTGGAAAATGATCTGATAAGTCAGAAGTAATTATTCCAGCAAGAAAATCACTTGGGTCTGTCATAAAGATATTGTCAAGCAGCGTGGCACATTCTGAGGTTATTCGTGTTGGCTTTGTGATGATCGGAAGGAAAGATTTAGAATGAAATGCATTTAAGAAATTAGAGATTGGTTCATAGCTTTCATGTTTCAGCAAATCATAGTTGAAGTCACCGCATATTATTATGTCATTGTAGAAGGACCTGTTGAACTGAGAAATAATTCGATTAAGCTCAGGCTTGAATCAGGCTTGAAATTGGAAATAAAGCATCCTTAGATGCCTTCATTATTTATTTATTTATTTAATGATCGGAAGGAAGGATTGAGACTGAAAGGTAGTTAGGAAATTAGAGATTGGTTCATGGCTTTCATGTTTCAGTAGATCATAATTGAAGTCACCGCATATTATTATGTCATTGTATAAGGGCCTGTTGAACTGAGAAATAATACAATTCAATTCATTCAGGAAGGATATACGACAGGCTGTAGGAGGCCTATACACCGTTCCAAGCACAATGCGTTTACCATCTCTAAAAAGTTCTACGAAGAGTGATTCTATATGATCCTGATTCATTGTTGCACTTGCTATGGTTCTCGAGTCTATGTGGTTAGATATATATGTGCTGATGCCTCCGCCCCGCTGGTTTTTTCTTAGCGAATGGTAACTATGATAATTTTTAAATCGAATCATGTCTTTAGTCAAGTTATCTAGCCAGCTTTCGGTGAAGCTAATCACGTCTAGGTTATATATAAGTTCAGTAATAGTACATTGTATCTCTTCCAATTTTGGATAGAGTGACCTACAGTTCCAACACAGGAGTGAGAAATCTCGGTCAGTTATTCGTATAGTTTAGTTGAATTTTGATATATTAGTATACCTACACACGTGAGAGTCGTTTAGGTTTGGATATATTCTGTTCAAATGATTGAAATCTGGATCGATTTCCTCGAATATCTCAGGGTGATCAGTCATTTAAAATAAGTAAACAGTAAGAATTAGGTACTATAGAGCTTAAAACGAAATACAGAGTCAAGCTTAAAGGGATATTCCCTTCTAAAAAGTAGCTTATTAAGTTATTAATTAAATTCTTCCCTGCAGGCTTTCTGACAATGGATAGTTATATCGAGCTCTTGAAATTGCTCCCAAGCAAGAGCTGTACAAGTAGACGAGAACTCTTCTGTAAATTGGCCAGAGAATTAGGAACTAGAAAATACTGTCGTGAAAGAAGTCGCTGCAGAAGACTCGAGTCGTCAAGTCCAGCTTTCAAATACGAAGTGGCCAGAATAGTTCAGGTAAATTTATAAACTTAAATTAGTTTAAGCGAGTCCAACTTCGATTAGGCCTATATTTATGCTATTTTAATTCCTGCCCATGCCCATCGCAGTATTTCTAGGATGTCGTAAATTTGTAATCAAATTTTTGAATTTGTAATCAAAGTTCATTCTTGTACTAAAAGTATATAGGAAAGCAACATGAAATTTGCATTTATGTGATTGGTTCCGTAATATAACATGTTCATAACCTATTTGTTATTATTGATCGCAATTAGGATGCCGATTTAGATTGTGAGGCACGATAGAAATAGTTTACAAACTCATATTTCTGAAGTGCCATAGTGTTTAGTCATAATGAAATTTCTTGATGTTTTATCCTGCTGTGAAGGGATCTGACAATCTCCTGATTCAGCGTACTGATTCAGCGTTTAGCTAGACCTGGTAACATTCAGTCATACCCATTTCCTGTTCTGAACTCTTTTTCTTTATGCATCATAACCTATTTATCATAAAAAGTTCTTAAGTGCTTCGGAATAAATTTTCAAAACGGCTGAGGTCACAAGCAGTACCGTAAAAGTCGCAAGTAGACCCGGCGTGGGCCGGAGTTCGCAAGCAGCACCGAAAGTCGCAAGCAACCAGACTCGTGGCACGAAAAGGTTGCGAGCAGTACTGTGAACATGTGTGTGTGTGTGTGTGTTTGTTTGTGTGTGTGTGTGCGAGCGTGTGTGCGTGTGCACGGTTTTCATTATGTTCCTCTAACGTTTTTTTGTGATGTTCATAATATTGTTCACAATCATTATGTTGGTATACCAGGGTGTTTAAATGCAAAAAGTAATGTGGTTCACAATCAAATATTGGAGTCAGGTGAAATGTGAGGATAGCTGGTTGGTTCCAAAGTGTCATTGACCTAATGATGTAAATTTTAACTCTTTACATTTGGCGAGGTGGATAATAATTCAATATTCAACTGCAATGAAATTAAATTTCAACATCAAACTCTCAAAGTGACAAAAAAATTAATTGAAACTTGCCATCATCTATCTGGCTTTGGTCAAGTAAATTGATCAAGTTAAAATGGAAAGCCAAAAAAAGTTTAAATGGATCAAGTTAAATTGGATTTTCATTTCATGGAAATGCAATTCATGAGCACTGTTGGGTCACCTGTAATATGGAAATCTCCTCAGTGAGTGATCGCCAATAGGTCACCAAGCCATCAACGTATTCAGGTGGCTGGGCTCCACATGGTCATCTGTTTTGCTGACATGGTGTTGTTGGCGGCGGCATTTCTTTCTTTGATGAGCATGCAAGTGTTAACTTAATTTCTATTGCATGTTGTATTATTTGTCAACAACCCTGCTGCTGCTGTGATCCTAATTCGTTTTCAACCATGTCAATTGTCCTGAAAGAAGTACGCTAATTTCTTCAAAGAGAATGACCCGTGAACTTAACGAGTATTGCTATTTGAAGCTTACAATTGTTGAACTAATAAACGACTGTTTATCTGCATAATTCTTGAAAACTCCTAATATATGCAGCAGAAGGGTTCACCATCATTTGTTTTTATCCCTAAATATTTAATTGCTTTCTTCTGGCCATTATAGATACGTTCACATTGGCGCTTGCACAGGAATCCAAGAGAAATGAAAAGAAGAAGCTGCTCAGAAATGATGAGGCCAAGGAAAAGCAGCAGAAAGTATCCAAGTCTGGAGCTGGATTGGTGAACGGAGTGCACCTTGAGGTAAGCTCTGAACTATGCCTTTGCTCAATGTGAGCCCCTTGTTTGGTTGGTTCTTCCTGGCTTGTTTACTCTAGGTTTTGGTCAATCTTTGCCTCAGTGGGTTAGGTTAACTTATGTGACAGTTTATTCAGTGTGGTTTATTTGCATTTGTTTTGTATGGCGCTTTTAAACTGGAATGGCGAATGCTGTGTGGAATATTCCAATTGTGTTGTGAACTTGTTTTATGCAATATACCCTGTAGTTTTATATCATGTCTTGTACCCAACTACTTGTCCTGTGTTCAAGAATGACTATGTTCTTCCTTGGCTGCAAGAGAACCTAAGTTGTGAGTGTATGAAACCAGTGATCAAAATTAGTTTATTGTTATGGCCATTTTTGATCCAGCTTATTTTATCAGTTCATTTCCCATGTCTTCCTTCTTGTAAAGTTAATTTTGCTCAATTTCTTATTGAAATTTTTAAATATTTATACATGCATATGTGTTTTACCTAAAAATAATCTAGTTTTTAACACATGCCTCAAAAACTTGAAATGTTGTATGAGTATTTTTGCCCTGAATTTAAATCCTTGTCAATTATGGGGAATTTATTTCTATTTTTGTGTTTTAGTTGGCAGATTCAGACTGATGAGCTGATGCGTGAAACATTTTGTCGTGTTTCTGAAAGTTATCTTATAGCTCTAACTCTCTTGCATTAGTTCTAGATTGCTGGTTGTGGCAGTGTTTCTAATGGAGACTTTCATTATTGAAATCTGCCTTTGTGGATCCAGTAACATATGCCTGTGCCATGTTAGTTAGCAGGAGAGTGTTGTGGGACAGGTAGGCTTCCTACCATCAACACGTGTAGCGTAGACTGCTAGCACTACTCTGCATTGGTTGTGGATGAACTATTTCCTTTCATATCATGGCTCAAGGTGAATAACGAGCCAACACTCCCAGGTCATGGGATTACCTTTCGCTTTCTTTTTTTGTTTATTCACATACTTCTAAGGAGACCGTCTACCCAAAAAAAGTCCGTTATTTATGGATGAATTTCACTAAAATTTTCCCAGTAGGTGTGAAATGATGCAAAGATCATTTATTTCGACAAAATTTTTGTATCTGCATTAGATTTTTTTTTATTTTTGAAAAATATGATAAAATAGTTTTTTTTTTTAATATATCTTCTTCTACAATTTTGAAGTTACAGATCCAGTACTTCGTTTTTAGATTGCTTATATGTCTATATAACCACATGCAATAGGGAATTTTGATGACTTCTTTTTGTGGATTTTGGGAATTAAAAAAAAAAGAAATGACTTTTTTTTCATTTTTTTTATGTCGTGTAATTCTCAAAATAATAAATGTATTAGAAAATGCTATTGCACATCAATACACCTTGCTAAGCCCTACCGAATGGTATATAAACCATTCTCGAACCTTTAAAATTGTGGAAGGAGATACATTTGGGAAACCAATTATCAAGTTTCCAGAAAAATGTGTTTTTTCACAAATTTTTTTTTCTTTTTATTTTTTGAACTACAGGGTTTTCTACAATGCACTCTTGAGTGTTTTTAGCTCATTTTAAGCCCTTTCAATCGATATAATTTACATTGCCGTAGCTCTGTAACTCTGGGAAAAAATATACAACAGAAGAGAATAGGTGTTATTCTTGAAAACAACCAATTTTTTTAATTTTTCATTTGTTTTTGACTAAAATACGTTTTTTTGTCAAGTCAACTCCTTTTTTTTATAGCTCTTTTCAAGCCCTTTGGATTGGTGTGCTTGCCATAGCTGTACCTATGATACTGCAGCTGTCATCGAGCTATGAATGAAAGCTGCGGTATCATAGATACGGCAAAACAGCTAAATTCTGAAATCGTCAAAAATTATAAAAAATATTTACTCAGCGTTAGAATGTTTCGTTTGAATAATGGAAGCACTTTGAGTAGCCAATAACGAACTATAATGCCATTCCCGCAGAGAAACACGCTCGATTGACCCCCAATAATTAGGGGGGGAGGGTTCAAGGTCACTCCTGCCCCATCGCTTTCTCCCCCTCTGGTGGGCGCACTATTCGGAGTAGACGTAAACGGAAAGTACAATGGAAGCGCAAGAAAATCCTCTATAAGATGCAAATAAAAGCAGAATATCAACACATATCCTGATTTCTACGTAGACGGTGTCCTTAACGATAACAACACAAGTAAACACAGAAAAAGTAACCAGATGCGGACAGTAATACCCTACCTACTTACCAATTACCCTAACCAATAAACAATCAACTATAACGCAGCGGTTAACTATACTGGGGGTAGCCCAGCGTGGCAGCAACCCTAGAGCTACTCCCCAAAACCACAATGGCCAACTCGAAGCGCGCCTGCAGGAGTGCAAGGGGGGGCAAGAGTGCAGCAGTACCGGGGTACCAAAGTGATAGGAGGTGCGGGAGCAAGGCCGCAGCAAGAGATCCCAGAGTGCGACAGGAGCTGCCTGAACACAGCAGGAGATGCAAGGTGCAGCAGTTACAGATGATGCCGAGGCACAGCAGCAGCAAGAGATCGGCAGCACTTGAGGAGGAATCAGCTGTTGTTGTCGGCTATCCCTTGTCCTCCAGGTTATGACGGACACGACCGAGCTTTGGGTGATGGCTCTGATGTCTCCCGTCGGGTTCAACTCTCCGATTGGAGGTTTGGAGGTCGATCTGGAGGTTTGGAGGTTGTTGTATAGTGACGCTCTTGGGATATTTATGGAGGTTCCGGCTGCGGAGATTTATGAGTCTCGCTCTCTCGGAGTTTCCGGCGGAACCGCCGATGCGCGCCTGGTATTTACAAGCGCCGGATAGGTCGGAAGCGCGCCCACTGCCGGGCGGAAGTTCATTGTTCGAACTAGACTTAAGAGCAAGCTGTGTGAACTTGAGATCAGTACAATACCAGTAGTCCTGCTGTTCGTTTTGCTATCCTCTTGCCTAGTTTACGGCTAGGCTAACCGATCCACAAGTGCTGTCCAGTAAACCTTATTTCTTGCTGAAATTCCAAGATATTACAATTGGCGACGAGGCTTCGAACTTGCGAAGTGAATTTGAACTTTAAAAGTGCTCTGAAATTAAGATGGCGTATTCTACAGTCAGCTGCCCTCCGTTCGACGTGGAAGTAGAAACAGTGAGTGAATTCTTGGAGCGCTGGAAAGTACAAAGTGCAGACGCTCTTCAGAAAGCAGGAAATAATGGCGGTAAAAAGCTAGTATTTTAATCAAAGCTTTGCCTGTAAACATAATTACTGATCTACAACGAAGAATTAAACTTACGTTACTCACTGAGGCTACATATGAGGAACTTGAAGAAAAATAACACAGCAATTTGAAATTAAGAAATCCATCGTCGGTGCATCGGTTACATTTCTAAATAGAAAACAAGGTGCTAATGAATCCATAGAAAGTAATGCTAAAACGTTAAATGACTTAGCATCTGCATGCAATTATGGTAATTGCTGTCGTGATCGTTTATTAAGAGATGCCTTCGTGGCTGGGCTACACCCAGCGCAAATTCTCAGCGCGGTTCTACAGAAGTGCGATAGCAAGTCCTTCAACGAATGCGTTGAACACGCAAAACTTATCGAACAATTAAGCTCCGACGCTCAAGATATCATTCGTGAGGATTCATCTTCATCGTATTTCACTACAGAAAAACTCCCGTCGAACTACATATGCATTCGCTGCGGAACCAAGCAAAAGCATCTTGCAAAGAATTGCTATGCTTTGAAATTGAAATGTCACACATGTGGAAAATTAGGCCACATCTCTAAGGTTTGCAAATCTACAACTGCAGCTCGGCCTCCTCCTGCTATGCCTACACGAAGGGGACCTACAAAAGGAAAATTTGACGCAGCTCGCACTTGCACAGTGCAGTCGGGAAGAAGCGGTTGCTGTGGCAACGTTGGGAGAGAAGACGTGTTAATGAAGAATTCACGGATGCCTCTACAGAAGAACGAAGCTGTGTTGCAAAAACCTGGGAACGAAGGTGGTGACGGTAATCATCTACATGAGTGTTCTGATTATTCCCCAAATGATTCTTATTTTTTAGAGTAAACACCACTGTAATTCCCGTCACTAAAGAGCCCACTATGATTGCATGCACCTTAAATAGTAAACCTGTTGAATTCCTGTTGGATAACGGCAGTGCCGTGTCAACTATACGTAAAAGAGATGCAATCAAAGTTGGTGCTGTGGTAAATCCTACATGCAGCCAAATTCTCGGGTACAGTGGTGTCTCGGTAAACCTGCTTGGTCAAGCTTCAATAACTGTCATGTACCATAATGTTAGTTTTAATCATAAGTTTCTCATTGTGGAGGATGATAGAATCAACTTACTGGGCCGAGATATTTGTTCTAAACTAAACGTAAACATTGTCATTCCTGATAAATACGACTCCATAAATAAAACGGATTGTCATAGTTTGCAGAAAAGTTTGTCGTTAAAATATGACGAATATTTGTCATCTGATTCACAGTCTAGCGTTAAAGAGACAGTTCATCTTGATGTGTTGCCTAATGCAGTTCCTGTATTTTGTAAAGCACGCCCGGTTCCTGTAAGACTAAGAGACTCTGTCAAAACTGAACTGGAACGCTTGCAGAGTATGGGCAAAATCACAAAAGTGTATGATAGCCAATGGGCATCTCCTACCGTTAATGTTCTAAAGTCTGACGGCAGTGTGAGAATTTTTGGAGATTTTTCAGCTTCCATTAATAATTTTCTGAATCCAGTTCAATCTGTACTACCTGTTATTGATGATGTCATTTCTCAAATCGGAGACGCTAAGTTTTTCTCAAAAATTGATTTGTCTAACGCGTTTTTGCAAATTCCGTTGGAAGAAGAATCAAAGAAAGTTACGACCATTAACACCTCTGAAGGTCTATTCATGTACAATTACTTACCTTATGGTCTACGTGCAAGCCCCGGCATTTTTCAAGTATTCATGAATAGGACTCTGTCTGGCATCGATAACATCATTGTGTACCAGGATGACCTCCTCATTTTGACCTCGTCATATGATGCTCATTTGGAAGTTCTTGACAGGGTCCTGTCTGTCCTAAAAAACGCGGGAATTCGCTTAAATCTGTCTAAATGTGCCTTTCTAACTGATCGTGTGTCTTATCTAGGGTACGTTTTCGATAACAAGGGTGTTCACCCTAACTCTGAGAAAGTAGAAGCTATTCTCAATGCTCCTGTTCCTGAAAACCTCAAACAGTTGCAAGCTTTCATCGGATTGTGTAACTTCTACAGTCGTTTTGTACCCAACTTTTCTAATGTCATGCATCCTCTGTATTCGCTGCTTAAGAAAAATGTAAAGTTCCGGTGGACTCCAGAACAGGACGAGAGTGTCCAGAAAATCAAGAACATCTTTCGTTCGCATAAACCTCTAAAGTTGTTTGATCCCAACCATGAAACTCTTCTTGAAACTGATAGTTCGGGTTATGGAGTTGCTGCCATACTCATGCATTGCGTTAGTCCTTCTCATGATTGGTGTCCGGTTCAATTTGCTTCGAGATCTCTGAATAGTGCGGAACAAAACTACTCTAACATTGAAAGGGAGAGCCTTAGTGTGGTTTTTGGCGTGGAGAAATTCAAGAAATTTCTACTTGGTGCTAAGTTCATTATCCATAATGATCAGAAACCTCTTTGTAAACTTTTTGCACATGACAAGGGTGTACCTCTCAACTGTTCCGCTTGAATTCAGAGATGGGCTTTTAGACTCTCCCAGTTTGACTATGTTTTCAGATATTCAAAAGGCAAATGTAACGTAAATAGCGATTGTCTCAGTAGGCTGCCACTACCTACGACTGTAAGGGAGCTAGAACCGTACGAAATGATTTTTGCTGTGAACACTCTTGATAAAACTCCTGTCACGTGTGAAAATATAAAAACTCATACTGATATGGATAGCGAACTATGCCAACTTAAACAATACATAAAATTTGGCCTGCCTCCTAAACCTGATCCCAATTTTTTAAAATTTAAGAACCTGCTACCTCAGATGACCATCATGAAGGGTTGCATACTTCATAAAGAACGGGTTTTTATTCCCAAGTCACTGCGTAGTTTAGTCCTTGAAACATTTCATGATGGACATCCTGGCATTTGTGGCATGAAATCGTTAGCCAGATCTGTTATTTGGTTTCCCGGAATGGACAAAACTATTGAAGACATCGTAAAATGTTGTCCCCAATGTCAATTAAATCGAGCAAAACCTAAGTCTAGAAATGTAGAATGGCCTACTCCTTCTCGTCCTTTTGAACGCATTCATGTCGATCACTTTTTCTACGGGAATAAAATTGTTTTCATTGCTGTAGATGCATTATCTAAATATATTGAATGTGAAGTGGTACCATCCACGAGTGTGTCACATACTGTCGATGCGTTGAGAATGATTTTCAGCAGAAACGGGTTGTGTGATGTGCTCGTAAGTGACAATGCTTCTAACTTTTCGTCTCAAGACTTCAAAGATTTTCTTATTTCCAACGGCATTGAGCACCTCACACCTCCACCCTACTCTCCAGCAAGCAATGGTCAAGCTGAGAGGGGGGTAAGAGTCATTAAAGACTTGTTGAAAAAACTATCTTCTTCCGAATCGTTCAAATCCCGTCTAGCGAAAGCATTATTTCAATCGCATTGTATTTCGCATAGTGTTACAAAAATTGTTCCCTCTGTTGCGCAGAACAATCGTAAATTTGTTACTTCCATAGATAGAGTTCATCCTAAATTTTCTGTGTCCAGGTCTAAGCCTATGTATGTAACTCAATTTGATGTCTGGGATCATGTTCTTGCTCTGAATTTGAGAAATGGTCCCAAGTGGTTGAAGGGAATTATTGTTAGTAAAGTTGCCGTTAATATCTTTCATGTTCAAATATTAGCATTGAATGTAATCTGGAAGAGACATTCAAATCAGCTGTTGCACAGTAGTTTGGAATCTACCGGGAGTGGAGCAGCAGAGACTCCTGCTTTTCAGCCTGTTAACAGCTCTCCTGAGCAAAATGAACCTCGTAGATCAGGCAGAATAACCAAACCTGTAATACGAATAGGTTGTTGAGTTCCTCCTTCCCTTTGTCACATATTCATCTAAAGGGAGGGAAGTTGTTGTATAGTGACGCTCTTGGGATATTTATGGAGGTTCCGGCTGCGGAGATTTATGAGTCTCGCTCGCTCGGAGTTTCCGGCGGAACCGCCGATGCGCGCCTGGTATTTACAAGCGCCGGATAGGTCGGAAGCGCGCCTACTGCCGGGCGGAAGTTCATTGTTCGAACTAGACTTAAGAGCAAGCTGTGTGAACTTGAGATCAGCACAATACCAGTAGTCCTGCTGTTCGTTTTGCTATCCTCTTGCCTAGTTTACGGCTAGGCTAACCGATCTATAAGTGCTGTCCAGTAAACCTTATTTCTTGCTGAAATTCCAAGATATTACAGAGGTCTTCCTGCCAATCCGCCACGCATAATAGATAATACCTTACAATGATAATACAAGGAATAGAGTACATAATTTCTCACTTTTACCTAATTAATAATTAATATAATTTACAATAAATATTTCAATAAACCAAACATTCTTTTATTTCTGACCTTTTAACATGCATATTATTCTTACCCTTGCTGGTTGATGCTGCTATGAACAATTTGCCTGTATAATATTATGCTGCACTTGGAACTTTGTCTCTACCAGTTAACAGTAATAACTCTGTTCTGAAACAGAAAAATAGGGGTTAGGGGAAAAGGCAGATTGCACCATCTCAAAAGCAAACACAGTTTAGGAGACTGATGAATGGCCCCATTGCAAAAGTCCCAGACACTATTGAAATCAAGCAAGGCTAATATCATCTCTAGTTAGATTATGTTGAATCTTCACTTTCCTTTCTTGCCAGTACTGGCAAATATCACTTAATGAGAGAAAACATCTTCATATTTAATTAACTTTCAACTCAAGCTGACACACTGGTGGCTCTTTTGTGATAAATTTGAATCTATAACTTAGGATCCTGATTACATTTCCTGTGTAAATTCTGCTTCGCATATAAGTACGATCCAACCTGTATGTGAAATTCATATTTATCAAACTAGTACTTGCTTTTTATTTGTTTGTTTAATTCAAACGTGTACGAGTAACCGTGTAGGGTTAATGATTTATTGAGGCATCACTGGTGACATGACATTGTGTGCCAGAATGCTCTGAATGCAATTGCATGCACTGGTAACATTGTAACCGGGGGTTGTGTTGTTATGACTGTGGTTTTTTATCAAATTATTTGTTTTCGTATTTTCTGGACAATTTCCATGATCGTCATTCAATGTAATGCTTATCTAAAGCAAGTTTTAAAACACTCATTATGCGTGGCCATACATTTACTGTTTTGAAGTTTGATAACACCATATATGACAAGTGATGAATTGAAACCAGCAAACAAAATAGATGATGAATAGATTACAATACCGTCCACACAACTTGGAGAAAGTAGCGTTGATGATGTCGATATATAAGAAGGGGTCTCTCGTTTACTTTATGTTTAATTCGTCGTTCTGAAGTCTGGAGTCACAAGAATAAATTTATACAATAACAATCTCAGCATGCCTGACTGAGTTCAAATTTAGAGTCACTAAGAAAGCGGCACAGAAGAGACCCTTCTCAGACTACTTCGCATACAGGAATCTTCCCTCCTAACTCTTGATTCAAGCGTATGTAGAGACCACGCCAGCCGCCGCTCATACAAGATCGTTGGCAGCAACCAATCGTCGGGAAGCCTTTTCTATGCATCTTTTTTCTGATGTTGCCGCTACGCAGGCGTCGTCCCCTCTGCTGCCATACAGGCATCAACGTTTGCTGCTGCTTTTGCTGCTGCTAGAACGTTTTCTCTTGTATCAGAACGCCCTGAGCGTGGTTGCCAGCAACGGGATGACGGTGAACGGGCCGAGCCTGCACATGAACGGCAAGAAGGGCGAGGACAAGGCCAGCAAGGAAACTTTTTCGAGACAGGAGCTCAGCGTCAGCAGGGAGGACATGGTTGACAAACTCTTGCACAATGGCACCAGCTCAGCTACTACTCTCCCTTCCAAGAAGAATAAGAAGCAAAAGTCCGATAAAAGTGGGTATTTGGAGGTCATCTACTGGATGGTTGTGTTGAGCTTGTGGGGCATTTGTTTTGGTTCCCGAGACTTTGTGCTGTGTTGTTGGAACGTAAAGTTGTTGGTATGCTTAGCCATTGAAGACCTCCACCCTCTCAGGGGGTGTAGGATAGGCAATAGGTTGCATGTAAGCATGTTAGTTACTAGATTTGTCTGATGCAATGGAGACTGGCGCAGCCATTGGAGATAATGTTAGGTCCCTTCAGCTATTGAGAGGCCTTTGGGACTTCTCTCTTTTGTGTCCACTTTGCTTCTTTCAGTTTGCTTACCTTCTTTGCTATCTCTTATTTGGTTTTTCTTGCTCTTCCTCCTAATTTGCTGTTTCTATGCGCCGGATATTGTGTGTGGGAGCACATCATGTGCCTAGATTCTTATTTTTTTGCAGTCTATGCTAAATGATTCCATCCTGTTGTTCCCATGAGATTGCCTTTGGTGTGGTTAGAAAAGAAAGAAGAGAAAAAGAAAAACAGTATATTTCCAATATAGATAGTACAAAAGTACCTTCATTGGTTTTTAAAATATCTTAAAATTGATACACTTAGATGATACACACACACGAGTATTGTAAAACTCGTGTCACTAGTCAAAAAAAAATGATTGAAGGCAATGTACTCCTAATCTTGCTTTAATCTACATTTGATAATGCATGTAATGATAATTAAAAGAGATAACACAATTTCATGGATAATGCATTTTCAGAAAGTCTTGAAGTTACTAATGTATGATTTAGTGCAAGCACTAGAAGGGGATACACATCTATGATTAGGTTTCCATGAAAATTAGCGCTCTCTTTGAGAAGATGTGAAATCAAGAGCTGAAAGCTAGGTAAGCCTCTAGTTAAAAGATAATTGAACTCTTATTTTTGATATAGACCATTATTTTTTTGCAGTTCTTTGTTTTGTTTTGAAGTACCTGTTACTTTCTTCATCAATTTTTATCCTGCTTCATGAATTTTTCAATCTTACTTTTCCTATCCGTAAGGAATCTCGTGAGATTAACGAGCTTGTGTGCAGATTCCCGTTCCTTTAATTTTACTCTAAATAGTGTGTTTTTCTTTTCCTACTTGACAATGTCATTTACTCTGCTGTTTGCGTGTGCAGTAATCCACGTGCAGACAATCCTGCAGACGGTGGAAGAGGCGCAGCTGTCGAGCGACCAGCTGTTGAGCAACCAGCTGTCGAGCGACCAGCTGCAGCAGGTGGGGGACAGTTTGCTGGCAGCTGCTGTAGATGATGGCTGGTCAAAGGCACGTAAGGGCGCTGAGGTGGCCGTCACCAAGAAGATGGAGGAGGCCAATAGCACCATCGCTAGACAGCAGGTACTGCGTGCTGGGCATGCCCTAGCCTCGTCCTTGGACATGACCTAGCATTTTTTTGTATGCTAACATGGTACAGTACTTCTTCTGCAACAGTTGGGGATTGTCGTGGTCTCTATCGAATCGTAAGACGAAATAGAAATGGTGGTATTGGGTAGTACTAAGGATTGAAAAGGCCTTTATTGAGCTTCATTGAGCTTCATTGACACACCTGGAAATTCGAGATTGACAAGACACTAATTGTGACGGTAGGAGATTGACGAGCTGTGTCATTCCCGAATGGCAGTATTCATAATTGGTTTGGCGCGTGATTTCCGAGTTGAAATATTTGCTGGGGGCTTGAGTCCCGAGTTGAAATATATTGGCCTGGCTTGCTGTTATGCACGCAGTAGGTGAGGCAGAACTGATCACAGCACCTTGTTATGCAGGAGGTCCCCTTGGGGAGATACAATTGTATTATGGGTCCTGAGCTGACAGTTATTTATGTCGTGAACTCCTATTGCCTCACCGACGTCACAACATTTCGTCGTTGCGGAGGTATATTTCAGATGTGATTTATTTGTTTTCCTTTGTCGTGATGCTTGGTTACACCACTTCAATATATTTTTATTAAATAAGACGCGACTCAATGTCCTCGCCTTGATTTTAATTAATTAATAGTCTATTAATCTAGCTGCCACCACCCTATGGTAGGGAAAATTATTTTTTTATGAAATCAATTTATCAATATGATTTGGGTAACGTTACATACTTTGAATGCCTTGTCTCTCGTTTCCATAACGCAGGAGAATGATACACAATTGTAAGCTACATGGTAAATTTACTTCCTAAGAATCAATTAGGTGCGCGACACAAATATTAGCTAGAGAATTCACTACATGAACTTCACTTGCTATGTCAGAACATGATGATAATCTGCATTACAGACTAACACATAGATAAGGATTAGTTTAACAAGTGTCAGATAGACTGAAGATCAACTCAACTTAAGTACAGCCGGAGAGGGAGAGGTGCGTTGCCTGCTGTTGGGGCTGAGGTATCAACCTGGCGTTCTCAAGGCGTCGGATACTCGACATTCGAAGGACACTCGATAGACAATGCTGCTTCTCGATATTAATAGATGAAAGTTCATGGCACTGCACCTGATTCTTGTTGGTTGACACTCGAATAAGCTATTAGGATGAAGTTTAATGTCTTTCACAATAAGCCTGCGCCCGAAGGCGGGGCTGCGGCCTCAAACTCAGATGGCCCAGATGTTACTCAGATGGTGTCGGGTGGCTTACTGCCTCACCGCCTCTCTCCCATCGTCGCTTGCACCCCGATTTCACAACCGGACCCTAATGTTCTCGATTGTACGTCGCTCGATCGAATATCAAAGTCATTCTAACATATATGGAAATATGCCTAACTGAGTCAATAACATCCCTATGAGTTCCTTTTATGAAATACGTAATAAACTACAAGAAATCAATTTCTAGGGAACAGAATAATTACATATTGAAGTTGCATGTGATAGCGGTAGACGGCATCTCCTCTCGGTCGTTGGGAGACCTCGACGTAACACGTCCAAGACGATGAGCTGTAGGTTCGTCTAGAACTCTCTTCGATGTTTGGTGCGTTGATCCGTTGGTAATTCGCGATGGAATATCTCCTCCAGTATGATGATTGACATAGTTCCCTTTATAGCACAAAAAAAAATTTCTTGGACGCGCAGAACAAAGTCACAACAATTTAGGCCTTCTTTTTGTTGAAATATAATTTTCTTTGTTTTGTTAAGAACCATTTGCTTTCCTTCCTGTTATTCAGCATCTCTGACTTTCTTCTTTAATTTTTATCTTGTTTCATAACCTTCCTTCTTATATTACTGTTTCTATGTGCATGGGATCCTAAGCAGAACACCCTTTGTGTATAGATTCCACGTTATGCTCTCAAATATGTGCAAAGTGAGTGAAATTTATAAACGCTCATTTTTGCTCACTTTGCAATAATAATTCTTCTTCAGCTATTCTTCTTATCTTATCAGTTATACTAATTCTTCTTGTTTTCAGTTATCCTAATTCTTCTTATCAGTTATACTTATTCTTCTTGTTATCAGTTATCCTAATTCTTCTCATTGTTAGTCATCCTAATTCTTCTCATTGTTTGTTATCCTAATTCTTCTCATTGTTAGTTATCCTAATTCTTCTCATTATTTGTTGTCATCCTAATTCTTCTCATTATTTGTTGTCATCCTAATTCTTCTCATCATTTGTTGTCATCCTAATTCTTCTCATTGTTAGTTATCTTAATTCTTCTCATAGTTTTTTATCCTAATTCTTCTCATTATTCGTTGTCATCCTAATTCTTCTCATTATTTGTGGTCATCCTAATTCTTCTCATCATTTATTGTCATCCTAACTCTTCTCATTGTTTGTTATCCTAATTCTTCTCATTGTTAGTTATCCTAATTCCTCTCATTGTTAGTTATCCTAACTCTTCTCATTGTTTGTTATCCTAATTCTTCTCATTGTTAGTTATCCTAATTCCTCTCATTGTTAGTTATCCTAATTCTTCTCATTGTTTGTTATCCTAATTCCTCTCATTGTTAGTTATCCTAATTCCTCTCATTGTTAGTTATCCTAATTCTTCTCATTGTTTGTTATCCTAATTCCTCTCATTGTTACCCTAATTCTTCTCATTGTTAGTTATCTTAATTCTTCTCATTGTTTTTTATCCTAATTCTTCTCATTATTTGTTGTCATCCTAATTCTCCTCATTGTTTGTTATCCTAATTCCTCTCATTGTTAGTTATCCTAATTCTTCTCATTGTTAGTTATCCCAATTCTTCTCATTGTTAGTTATCCTAATTCCTCTCATTGTTAGTTATCCTAATTCTTCTCATTGTTAGTTATCCTAATTCTTCTCATTGTTAGTTATCCTAATTCTTCTCATTATTTGTTGTCATCCTAATTCTTTTCATTGTTTGTTATCCTAATCCCTCTCATTGTTAGTTATCCCAATGCTTCTCATTGTTAGTTATCCTAATCTTTCTCATTGTTAGTTATCCTAATTCTTCTCGAGGTTAGTTATCCTAATTCTTCTCATTGTTAGTTATCCTAATTCTTCTCATTGTTAGTTATCCCAAAGCTTCTCATTGTTAGTTATCCTAATTCTTCTCATTGTTAGTTATCCTAATTCTTCTCGAGGTTAGTTATCCTAATTCTTCTCATTGTTAGTTATCCTAATTCTTCTCATTGTTAGTTATCACAATGCTTCTCATTGTGAGTTATCCTAATTCTTTGTCATTTTTAGTTATCCTAATTCTTCTCGAGGTTAGTTATCCTAATTCTTCTCATTGTTAGTTATCCTAATTCTTCTCATTGTTAGTTATCCCAATGCTTCTCATTGTTAGTTATCCTAATTCTTCTCATTTTTAGTTATCCTAATTCTTCTCGAGGTTAGTTATCCTAATTCTTCTCGTTGTTAGTTATCCTAATTCTTCTCGTTGTTAGTTATCCTAATTCTTCTCATTGTTTGATGTTATCCTAATTCTTCTCATTGTTTGTTGTCATCCTAATTCTTCTCATTATTTGTTGTCATCCTAATTCTTCTCATTATTTGTTGTCATCCTAATTCTTCTCATCATTTGTTGTCATCCTAATTCTTCTCATTGTTAGTTATCTTAATTCTTCTCATAGTTTTTTATCCTAATTCTTCTCATTATTCGTTGTCATCCTAATTCTTCTCATTGTTTGTTATCCTAATTCTTCTCATTGTTAGTTATCCTAATTCTTCTCATTATTTGTTGTCATCCTGATTCTTCTCATTATTTGTTGTCATCCTAATTCTTCTCATCATTTGTTGTCATCCTAATTCTTCTCATTGTTTGGTATCCTAATTCTTCTCATTGTTAGTCATCCTAATTCCTCTCATTGTTAGTTATCCTAATTCTTCTCATTGTTTGTTATCCTAATTCCTCTCATTGTTAGTTATCCTAATTCCTCTCATTGTTAGTTATCCTAATTCTTCTCATTGTTTGTTATCCTAATTCCTCTCATTGTTATCCTAATTCTTCTCATTGTTAGTTATCTTAATTCTTCTCATTGTTTTTTATCCTAATTCTTCTCATTATTTGTTGTCATCCTAATTCTCCTCATTGTTTGTTATCCTAATTCCTCTCATTGTTAGTTATCCTAATTCTTCTCATTGTTAGTTATCCCAATTCTTCTCATTGTTAGTTATCCTAATTCCTCTCATTGTTAGTTATCCTAATTCTTCTCATTGTTAGTTATCCTAATTCTTCTCATTGTTAGTTATCCTAATTCTTCTCATTATTTGTTGTCATCCTAATTCTTCTCATTGTTTGTTATCCTAATCCCTCTCATTGTTAGTTATCCCAATGCTTCTCATTGTTAGTTATCCTAATTCTTCTCATTGTTAGTTATCCTAATTCTTCTCGAGGTTAGTTATCCTAATTCTTCTCATTGTTAGTTATCCTAATTCTTCTCATTGTTAGTTATCCCAATGCTTCTCATTGTTAGTTATCCTAATTCTTCTCATTGTTAGTTATCCTAATTCTTCTCGAGGTTAGTTATCCTAATTCTTCTCATTGTTAGTTATCCTAATTCTTCTCATTGTTAGTTATCCCAATGCTTCTCATTGTTAGTTATCCTAATTCTTCTCATTTTTAGTTATCCTAATTCTTCTCGAGGTTAGTTATCCTAATTCTTCTCGTTGTTAGTTATCCTAATTCTTCTCGTTGTTAGTTATCCTAATTCTTCTCATTGTTTGATGTTATCCTAATTCTTCTCATTGTTTGTTGTCATCCTAATTCTTCTCATTATTTGTTGTCATCCTAATTCTTCTCATTATTTGTTGTCATTCTAATTCTTCTCATTATTTGTTGTTATCCTAATTCTTGTTGTTGTGGGATGTGCAAATCCCGAGACCCAAGGTCTCAAATCGGAGCTCCCAGAGCTCGGATCGGCCTCCAAACCTCCCCTACAGCCGACGCCAGACACACACCTGAGCTCGTGTGTCAGAGGGCACACCGAGTGTGAATACACGCTGCCGTGAAACGAGCACACTTCACGCCAGAAATGGAAGCACACACTAACTCCAAGCTAGTGTGGTGAGTCAGAACACACTCAGACACACAGGCACACAACACGCCTACAGGTCCTACCTGCTTGTGTCTCAGCACAAGGAAAAGAACACAACACAGGTATCTCGCAAGGATACTCTAGAGCTCAACCGGAAGCTCAAGCACGCACGACCACTCTCGGCAGCAGCGAACACAATAATGCCAAGGCCGGCGCACCAATCGACGCTCCATACGTCAGGAAGTAGATCCCACAAAATACCTCCTGCCACTCAAACGGAGCAGCTTACAACGTAAAAAACGTCGCATGTGTAATTCAAAACAGAATAAACACATTGGAACACCAAAGCGTCCGTGAACACAAATTACGATGTGTACACAAGCAACCCGCTGACGGGTGCAGCCCTGTGATTGGCCGCGCGTAGGAATACGTGCCTGGCGTAGCAATACAACTCACTTCTCATTATTTGTTGTCATCCTAATTCTTCTCATTATTTGTTGTCATCCTAAATCACCTCGAAATTGTTATCCTAATTCTTCTCATAATTTGTTGTGATCCCAATTCCTCTCATGATTTTCTTGTTATTGTATTTTTTTTTCATAATTTGTTGTTACCCTAATTTTTTGTTTTGCTGATATAATTTTGTACAATACTGTAATTTACTTCCTTCTGAGCATCCCCATAATGAGTGTGCTGTCAAGGGAAATGGTCTTCCAGCACATGTTCTGAGCTTGATTTTTTTTTGGAGAATTTTGAGAAAATCCTTAGCGTCTCCGTGTGGTGAGCCACCTTGTTCTCTCAAGTACCCTCAAACTGAGAGGTTGTAAGAAATTTGAATTTAAAATGTTTTTTTTTTCATGAAAGAGTCGCTAATTTTCTTGAAGAGAAATCTCGCTAAAGTTGCGGCTTGTGGCAACACTAACCTCGACAGGTGCCTTGTCTGTGACAAATGAGATTGAATTGAACCGCGCTGTGAGGAGGGTCTTGGCCTCTTGTGCGTAGCACCTGTCAGGGAGTATGTGATTGCCTTTTCTTTACTTCTTTAATTTGTGATTGCAAGCGCGTTTTCTGTTCATTTTGTTTAGTTATTTATCTTGCATGTTCGCAACCTCTTTTCTATCCATCTTAAACTACTTGGTCCTTGTGACCTTAAACCACTTGGTCCTTGTGACTCTTAAACTACTTGGTCCTTGTGACTCTTAAACTACTTGGTCCTTGTGACTCTTAAATTACTAGGTCCTTGTGACTCTTAAACTACTTGGTCCTTGTGACTCTTAAATCACTTGGTCCTTGTGACTCTTAAACTACTTGGTCCTTGTGACTCTTAAACTACTTGGTCCTTGTGACTCTTAAACTACTTGGTCCTTGTGACTCTTAAACTACTTGGTCCTTGTGACTCTTAAACTACTTGGTCCTTGTGACTCTTAAACTACTTGGTCCTGGTGACTCTTAAACTACTTGGTCCTTGTGACTCTTAAACTACTTGGTCCTTGTGACTCTTAAAATACTTGGTCATTGTGACTCTTAAACTACTTGGTGTCACGAGAAATGTACCCTTCACCTCCTTGTTAACATTTCATTAACAGGAAGATCCGGCTCTCGGAGTTGAGGAATGGCACACCTCCAAAGAATGCATATAAAACACAATTTAATGAATAATAATGAAGGCATCTACGGATGCTTTATTTCCAATCAAGCCTGATACATATCACCTTGTACATTGGATTTTCAAATGCCTTATAACTAACGCCAGGACGCCATGACGCTTTCCCCCGGTCGAGACCGGTACCCATTTCAGACACCTGGGTAGAGTGGGGTATTGTATTGTGCTTGGAATTTTTCTCCTATACCCAACAGAGAAAATCGCCACTGCCAGCGCCGAGTTTCGAACCCGGGTCCCGGCCGCACGGCGGCGGAACCTATAGCACATGGCTATCGCGAGCACAATATACTAATAATCGGCAATTACAGTACATATACTAAAAAGAAAGGTACTCACCGGGGATCGCTGACCCACTTACGCAGCGCATTTTCTGGGCGCCCTCCGTGGTATTACGATTGATCGCTTCTAATATTGTGGGGCATGATACACAGGATGAACTATGCTTAACATTTATAATTTCCAGCTATACGTCAGACAAACATTAATGAGCGCACACACAATGAATGGTGTTAGAAACAATGCTAATTAAGTAATGAAATCAAATAGCATACGTCGAATGACTTACATCACATAATTACACAGAAATATTTGCTGGCCGGCCGCCGCTAAATTTACAAGAGTTACACATGAGAATTCATCTATCTTGTCCTATTTCTATCTCAGTTAATTCCAGCAGCACAGTGAGCAAAGGTCACTTCAACCACAAAATCGTCCGCGACTCGCTTCAGTTCAAAGGCCTATCTTATTCACTGTTCAGAAAATGTCTAGTGCTGACGTTATTTTGCTTATTCCGCTTCAGAGTATTTACACGTCGATTTCCCCTCAGTCGAGCTGATCAATCCTCAGACTTATGACTCCGTCCCACCTGCAAGATCAATTTATAACCCATTAATTATGATAGTACCCATCAAGCCCCCTTAACACATTTCAATCTTTACATCACTGTATGCCAATAAATTTCAGAAATTTTATAACGAAGAATTATCTCTTCCCAAGAAATGGCTTCGCTTTTACCCTCCCCAAAGACGTTGGACTTAAATGTTCCATTAAATGATTCCCACGCTGGTCGGGGTTTTAATTTGCTCTCTTCTGCAAGTAAAAAAAACGAAAACATGTATGAATGCCATGATCACATTTTGGCGTGAAACTTAGTATGATTTTCAATATATCCAATAACCACTTTTCATTATATCTTTGAGCACGTTTGTTACAGTGAACACACCCGCGGTTTATCTTTATACTTCGCGTCGCGGCGTCGGTTGGAGAACTGACTTTTGTTCCCTTCGCCGCCTAGCCTATTTCCTGAGGGTTGTCCTCTGTACTCATTTCGCCCAATCAGACCCTTCGAACTTCGAAGCGGCCCGCCTACCCCTTCCCTGTGCTATGTCTTGGTGCCCTTGCTTCCCACGTCCAAGCTCCTTCGTAAACGACCGTTGGCTTGTCGTCTCTATCGGCCTGAGTGTCTCGATTTATGTGTGACTATTCGGCGGCTTTGTTTTTTGCCCATGGGTAGGCATTTTTCCGACCGTCTCAAGTTTCCCAAGGGCTCGCCCTAATGAAAGATTGGCCAACACCACAAAATAGACCCCTCCAGAAACAACACACACTGTAAACATACATCGTTTGGCTCTCGCACCTTATCGCGGCCTCCTAACATTGCTGAGTTAAAAGAAAACATACAGGCATAAAAACATACATGTTGATGCGACCTTTCTGTACTGCTGGGATTTTCTGAGATATTTGTAAGTAAGCCAAAAATTATTACACACAATTAGAATTTTTTTTTTCTTAATCCTCATTTTAATTCGCAAAATTGATTATTCTTAGCAGATTCTCGACAGATCCGCCGTCCTATAGTTAAAAAAATTGGCCTGAAAATTTTTTTTTGAATTAGCTTTCAGCTATTTATTGAATATTGATCACTGCAGTTTGAAGCCAACATAAGACACACATGGTAACTTCTACTTAAGCCTATTACATTCTAAAATTAATTCGCAGAAACAGGGTTCGTTACAATTAATAATCCTATTCATTACAATTAGCACGGCGTGATATATTGTGTTGTATTCCACCGAATTGAAGTACGTCACAAATCTTTTGAGTGTTCACCCCTAATAGCATTCACAAAGTATTACGGTTACATCCCCTACATTCTCAAACATCCTACAGTCTTGATGACTTTATGTCTCGTAGATTTCACTTCACGCTTGCATGTTCTGTTGTCAAAATCCTTGACGCTGTGGTTGACGATTCGATGTTTACTCCTTTGGTACAGCTGACGGAATTTTTTTTTTTTATGCCTCTCCTCTCGCATTTCAATAGCTTCACACGCGCGTTGAAGATGAGTACTTAATTTCAGGAGGAAGTATTGCGAGCCCAATATGCAGACTCGTATAAAATTTATATACACCACATTACTACACGATTGCGTTCTGTAAGATGGATCATTATTATGATTCAAATTACCACCAAATCATGTTAAGTGCAATGTTTCACATATATTTTATGACGTTTATTCAACTCAACTTTTTAATCGCCAGATTACTCATGAACGTCGATTCGTTGATCAGGCAAATCAGTACGTCAGTAAGTTATATTGATCTGTCGGTAAAACACGAGTCGAATCGTCGATAAATTTCCTTCACCACAGTTTCCATTCGCAATAAGGTCCTGAATCCCACGATGTCACCCTGAAGAATTCCGAGGCACAATCCTGCGTAGTGCACGCTGGTATCCTGTTGAATTGCTCTCAGTACTCCTTGATATCAACGTAGCATCTCAGTATTCTTTGTTATTGACGTAGAAATTCTGGTAGACACGAGATGTTTATTTTCTCTGAGTAAACACTCTTATTTGTGCGAGAATTCCGTGGGTTAATATTCTTTGAAGACCGTACGTATCATTCAAAGGCTATCCGACGTAATCTACTTTTAATTTTTTATTTCACGTATAAATAGAGATGCCTAAAAATGCGGCTTCAATATTTCAATGTGATAATTTGCCTAGTAAAATTCACAGGACACTTGCATTCGAATTTCAGGAATGCCTCACCAGGCATAAATGTCACGACGCAAATTCCACAATACTTAAGTCAATATCAACACTCAAGCATATAAAAGCATTGTCATTGTTTCATTGAGGTGCCCACTGTATAAAAGCATTTTTGAACGCTATTACATTGAGGTACCCTAGACTATTATCTTCATTATTTTTTGCTTTCCTTCCTTCCTCATCCTGGTACTCCGTCGTTCTGTGGTGCTTTCCGCTTCGAAGTCTTAACTGCCAATTACTTGAGCAGTCCTTCCCGATGCGAGCTTGTTAGCGAACGATCTGTCTGGACGATGTCTTCAGCCACAGGTCAACCGCCAACGGTCCTGAGCTAATTACTTGTGCCTTCGGCATTCTTCAGAACATGGTGCAAAATCTTCAGCCGTACATATAGTTCGTCGTTTCCCAATGCAACGCTATAATTTGATCTACAGTCAAATACTTCCAATATAATTTCGATGAATCCCCTATGTCGTACAGTTGTTGTCTGCTCGTTGTTCTTGTAAATCATTACTTATATTCCACGTGATTCTTTCTGAATTTGCTGCTTATACGAGACGCATTCGTGTTATGCAATTGTTCTGGCCTGCTTTGCGCTGAAGTACATACTACGCTAATCTACCAAGAAATTAATTCCTTAAGTCTGAAAAGAAATGTACTATACTCTACACAGTGAGAGGAGAATAATTCCTTCCGGACTACCGTGTTTACGATATTCTTTCAGGGCAAGAGTAAGACACAGAGTCAGAAATTCAACGCTACAGAACAAAAGAATACGCAAATTTTAATATGACGCTAAACTTATTTTCCCCGTTGTGAAAATGAACGGTCTAACGGTATTGATACAATTGGCTAGCCTGAGATAGCCTCAGCCTAAGAACTTCTGATGAAACTTAATTCATTCGCTAGAGCTGTTTCGTATGAAGCGCGCACGCTTCACGAGAAGCTGGCGAGAATATAAGCATCCTACAAAGGAAACAAAGTACTCCTCTTGAGAAACACACGAAGTTAACCTAATATACGCTCAATTTCCCTTTACTTAGCAAGAGAGAAAAATGAGAACTAAGCATAGTATAAGATTAGATCACTCGACAAGATTTTTTGTCCTGACGAATTTCTTGTGAGCAAAGAAAGTTGGAGTTACATAACCTAGAGCATATTCCTATTGAACGAAGCATCACACTCCAGTGAGTGAGATTAGACTTAATTACAGCTAGAATAACACAATTCTACTTAAGAACACACTTAGATTAAAGCAGTACAGCGCCAAAAAAAACTCACTCCTACGCAAGAGTTTTTCTGATCTTCAACACACAAGAGCACATCCCGCAAAGTTAAGGTGACACATGATCTCAGTCCACTGCAGTTCGTATCCAAGTGGTGATTCACCTACACCTTAAACGTAGATTGTAGCTTCGCCGTTCTTTGAACGCAGCTCTCTCGTTTGCGTGGTTTTCTGTCCTCAGGTCTTCCTCTACACTTTCGACTGTTTCATATCCGTTTCCATTCCCTGGTTCAGCTGCGACGTCCGACGTGCCGGGAAAGGCCTCGCCCCGTAGGTAAGCAACTTTCAATCTATCCAAGTGAACCCTTTCTTGTCGGTTACTATATAGTGCTTTAATGGTCGCATTTGTGGCAATCCTTTCAAGGACACGGAACGGGCCTCTCCAGTCTGTAGGCCACGCGTTTGCAGCTTCGGCTTTTGCTGTCGGATTGTGATAATAAAACAATATCGCCAACTTGCACCTGACTGTTCTTCACTCCGCGCTCTTTTAACTGCACCGATTTATCGTGTGAGGCTTTAGATTTGGCCTTCACTGTGTTGAACGCATCGTAGAGTCGTAAGCTCACCTCGGCACTGTAATTCTCACCTAGAGAGTAATCCATGCGAGGGGTTTTTAACCAGTCAACAACAGGAATTTCTGCACCCCTACCAAAGAATAAATAGAATGGAATTTCTTCAATGACGCTCTGGTAGCTGGTGTTCAGTGCCAGGCACGTCCAAGGAAGTGCATCAGGCCACGAAGATTGATCGTTGGCGGCAAGGTGTGATAAAACTGTCTTGATATTCTGATTTTGCCGTTCGGTCATTCCGTTTGATTGGGGATGATATGCTGAAGTGTTGTAGTATTTTATTTTCAATTTTCCACACACATTTCTGAACAAAGCTGACGTGAACTCGGTGCCCCTGTCTGAGATGAGAGTCTTGGCTGTGCCGTACGTAGTCACGAATTGAGTTAACGCTTTCGTTACTTCCTCAGTCGTCTTGCTTCTGAGCGGAATCGCTGCAACATATCTACTAAAGTGATCGACCATGGTTAGGATGTACTTGTGTCCCTCGTTCGAGACAGGCATTTCAATTAAATCAACTCCAATTCTGTCCAGAGGCTTGTCAATTTCAGGGAATGAACCCATGCTAACACAAATGCGATTGTGGATCGTACGTTTCTGACATTTCATGCACGAATCAACGTACTTGTTAACGTCACGCGCCATGTTAATCCAGTACCCGAATTCCATGAGTTTTTTCCACGTTTTAGCACGACCTTGGTGTGCACCAATTGTGCTATCATGCGCTAGCGTTATTGCTGCTTCTCTCAGGGCGTCTGGCACAACGATCAAGTGCCTTGTTCTATTAGGCTTTCTTTGCGTCTTTCTGAAATACAATATACCTCCGTCGGTGAAGATTTCCGATTTCAGAGCAAGACTTGGTGCGTCCCCTAATTTGTCACCTTCAAGATACCTCAGTACAGGCCCCCAAACAGGATCCTTCAATTGCTCTGCTCTCACGTTTTCTTTCTGCAAACTACTTTCCGCCTCTTGCACATTGGGCGCTTCATTTATCATCGTCGTGACTAACACTGTTTTAGGTGCTTCGTCGTCTGGATTTTCTTCTCCGTTGTCGTTCGCAATATTTCTCGACAATGCGTCGGGCACCACGTTCTGAGCTCCTGGCCGATAAATCACCTCAAAATCATATTGAGAGAGTGTTAGGGCCCATCTCATAATTCTGTTGTTCTTGGTGTTTTTACCTTTGAACAAATATTTGAGAGCCGTGTGATCAGTAATTACAACAAATTTATTACCGTACAGGTAAGGTGAAAAGTGATTCACAGCCGCTACTACTGCTAATCCTTCACGTTCAGTGATTGAATAACGTTTTTCAGCATCATTGAATCTTTTGCTGAAGTATCCAATCGGTTGTTCCTTACCATTACATTTTTGCGCAAGGACCGCGCCAGAGCCCTCATTTGAGGCATCACAGCTCAAGTAATACGTCTCATTTAGAGAAGGCTTCTTCAGAACTGGAGCTTCTATCAAGAGCTGCTTAAGTTTACAGAAGGCTTGTTTGTGTTCTTCCTTCCACTGGAATCTTTGCCCCTTCTTAGTCAGAGTATTAAGCGGTGCAGCGGTTGTAGCGAAATGCGGAATGAACCGCCGATAGAAGTTCAGCGCTTCCACGAAGGAGCGGACCTTGCGTGCGGTTGTCGGCCTAGGGTAATTCTGCATCGCATCCACGTTCTTGGGATCTGGAATGAGTCCCTCACGACTGATGTAACATCCTAGATACTTCACTTGTTTTTGCGCAAATTTGCACTTGTCTAAGCCTATTTTTACTCCGGCACATTGAAACTCGTGCAACACTTCCCTTAAATTTTCTAGGTGACTCTCAAAAGTCATAGAGCTAACGCACACATCGTCCAATTAAATAGAGGCGAATTTTCCAAGTTGCCTTTTCAGAACATGACAAATCACTCTCTGGTACACTGATGTTGAGCACTTGAGTCCCATAGGTAGCCTAGAGAACTCGAAGTTGCCTTGTCGAGTCTGAAATGCCGTGTACTGCTTACTTTCTTCATCGAGCTCAATTTGATGGAAGGCTGATTTTGCATCGACAATGGAATAGTATTCTTTGCCAGCCACCTCCTCCAGTGTCCCTACAATGTGGGGAATCGGATAATGTTCGTTTATTACCCGCATGTTTACAGCTCGCAAATCAAGGCAAACTCTGTGGCCTCCTCCAGGTTTCTTCATGAGCACGAGGGGGTTCTTCCAAGCACTTGTACTCTCTTGCACAACTCCACTTTCGATCATCTCCGAGACCTTTTTATCAATAATTTCTTGGCTGGAGTACGGAATACGCCATCCTTTCATTTGAATTGGCCTGTAATCACTCAGCAAAATTTTGTATTTCACTCCTTTCACGTGGCCAATATCCATCTCGTCTGCACTAATCGTCTTGTGATATTCCTTCAGCAGGTTTCTGACTTGTCCTTGTTTTTCAGCATCCAAGTGGCTGAGGTCAAGCTCATCAATTTGCTGAAAGCGCTTCTCTCTGCGGCGATTTTCTGCTTCGCTACTTTCCGCATTGTTTTCTTCTGCGGTTGCATCTTCATTCGAGATTTCATGGCATGTTGCAATTATTGCTCCTTCAGTCAGAGCGATTTCTTCGGTAAAAGGGTTAAGTACAGGCATCAAAACATACCCGTTTTGTACCTTTGCAGCGGTGGCTCCGACGTAAGGCGCCCACTTAATTCTAGGCTCTAAAATTACTTCCTTCCCATCAAACTTGCCACCTGCTCGGCACTTCACCATGGTTTGCGCGCGAGGCTTCACTGTAATATCCTCAGCCAGAGTGACTGATGTTTCTTCCCTCGTTACACACAGAATTTTCGGAGAAGCGTGTCCTGGTGCTGAAAACATGTTCACGTAAGTGCCAAAGAATGATGCCCTACGTTTTCCGAAGTCTAGCTTTGCGTTGACTTTGTTCATTACTTCCACTCCAATTAGCAGGTCTCCTGGAAATGCATTTTCCTTCACAACAAAGCATTTCTGTACAATTTTCTGACCGTTAACTTTGATTGGCACATTAATCTTTCCCAGCACCGCTACGGGTTCATCTCCAATTGTTTTTAATGCAGTCGATGTTCCTTTCACACTAGCATTTTTAATCCCCGCAACCACACGCTCTTTCACCAAGCATATATTTGCTCCTGTATCAAGAAGTGCGGTAACAGGTGTACCATTCACTTGGAGTATAACGCTGGGATTTATTAGTGGATCTAACGGTCTCCTATTCCGTTTTTTGGCTGTCCTGCAAACTGTTGCACTCTGCAATCAGCTCTTAGGTGCCCAAATTTTCCACAGTTGACGCACGGCGGTGGAACTGCTCTATACTGTGCCAAGTCCACTGCAGGTGCAGGTGGTACTTCCGGTTGCGGCTGTGGTTCTCTAGCGTGGTAAATTTGGTGCTGATGACTCCTAAGTCTGCCTTTTTCGCTCCAGTGGGGTGCTTCATAATTTCCTCTTCGATGATGAGGAGAGTGTCGTATCTGTCTGTTCCTTTCTCTCCAGGGTGGCACTTCATGGCGGTACCCTCTAGGCCGTTGTGGTGAATGCCGCATCGTATGGCCGACACGTGCAGTCTCATGCTGTGGCCTCCTCTCGCTTCGCTGCGCTCTCTCTCTCTCCGGTTCCCTCTTCTCTGTCTTTTCCCTTGGTACTGGTACTATCCGTCGATTTTCCACTTCGATTGCCATGTCCCTCAATTCTTGTACTGTCGTAGGTCGCGCATCACTTCGAAAGGGTCTTGTGATGTTCTCCCTTAATCCGAGCCACATCAAATCTACAAGGACTCGTTCCGGATGTTCTAGATAATTCTCGTTGTACAGCCTTTCCAGGCGCGTCAGGTACTCTGAAACTCCTTCTCGGCTTGTTTGCTTCTTGGTCACTATTTCAAACAGCGCTTGAGTCGGATGTTCTACTTGATCGGCGTAGGAGCGCAGCCATCTTTCTGCTTCTCGTAGGTTCGTTAGTGTACCAATTATTTTATTGCATTCCTTTGCCTCTTGTGGACCTAGGCATAGGAAGAAGGCATTCACCTGCTCGCTGTTATTCAGATTGCCCGTCAAAAACTTCAACCTTGCCATATGTTCCCCTACATCGTCGCCCCTCCTGAATTTGGCCCCTATGGCTCCCACGCAACTGGTTACCACGGGCATGTTAACTACTTCCTCTTCGGGCTGTGGTGGCGTTGCTGGCGCATTTCTGCGGTCGTTATTCCTTCTCCCGCGCGCAGGCATAGTGTCGATCTTCTTCAATTCACTTTTGCCAAAACTCAAAATTTTGCGATCACTCAAATGTTTTCCACACCTACTCATTGTAAAACTTTTACTGAGACTTTGAAATTAATCGAGTGAACACACCAGAATTTTCCCACTAAAACTTATCACTTTTATAAACACTTTCCCTTTCTTTATCTATATGGCAGTGTGCTTGCTGGCTTCTCACACCGGAACACAGAATATCAACACTGCGAGTCATGTACCTCTACTGAATTTCTGTATGTTTTGCACATGAACTAACCACGCAAAAAAATTACAATGCAACTGTTATACTACACCCACCAAATTCTCACAAATTACAAAGCGATCGTGTTGATCTCACCAAATTGAGATGTCACGAGAAATGTACCCTTCACCTCCTTGTTAACATTTCATTAACAGGAAGATCCGGCTCTCGGAGTTGAGGAATGGCACACCTCCAAAGAATGCATATACAACACAAATTAATGAATGATAATCGGCAATTACAGTACATATACTAAAAAGAAAGGTACTCACCGGGGATCGCTGACCCACTTACGCAGCGCATTTTCTGGGCGCCCTCCGTGGTATTACGATTGATCGCTTCTAATATGGTGGGGCATGATACACAGGATGAACTATGCTTAACATTTATAATTTCCAGCTATACGTCAGACAAACATTAATGAGCGCACACACAATGAATGGTGTTAAGAACAATGCTAATTAAGTAATGAAATCAAATAGCATACGTCAAATGACTTACATCATATATTACACAGAAATATGGGCTGGCCGGCCGCCGCTAAATTTACAAGAGTTACACATGAGAATTCATCTATCTTGTCCTATTTCTATCTCAGTTAATTCCAGCAGCACAGTGAGCAAAGGTCACTTCAACCACAAAATCGTCCGCGACTCGCTTCAGTTCAAAGGCCTATCTTATTCACGGTTCAGAAAATGTCTAGTGCTGACGTTATTTTGCTTATTCCGCTTCAGAGTATTTACACGTCGATTTCCCCTCAGTCGAGCTGATCAATCCTCAGACATATGACTCCGTCCCACCTGCAAGATCAATTTATAACCCATTAATTATGATAGCACCCATTAAGCCCCCTTAACACATTTCAATCTTTACATCACTGTATGCCAATAAATTTCAGAAATTTTATAACGAAGAATTATCTCTTCCCAAGAAATGGCTTCGCTCTTACCCTCCCTGTAATATAGCGAGTAGTGTAAGTTCTAGTTAGAGAGACCATAAGTTGGCAACGCTCGAGAGAGCAACACTCGCAAGTCAGTCTGCTATTGGCCTCGGATTCAACAACAAGTAAATGTTGACCGAGTGTGTACATAATTAACTACTGTGGTTGGTATCTAACTTCTTAAGTTCTAAACTAATGTACTAATTCTATTCTACTCTATTCTATTCTATACATTTCCCGTCTATCTCCGCTCTAACCTCACTAGCCACAGTACCTCCATTTGAGTATAAAGTTAAGGTATCCAAGAGGTGAGTGAACTATTTACCTAACTTGCTGTGTCTATGTGGAACCTATGCTGTGCTCTAGTGTAGGGCTATCCACTCCATAATACTCCCCAAAGACGTTGCACTTAAATGTTCCATTAAATGATTCCCACGCTGGTCGGGGTTTTAATTTGCTCTCTTCTGCAAGTAAAAAAAACGAAAACATGTATGAATGCCATGATCACATTTTGGCGTGAAACTTAGTATGATTTTCAATATATCCAATAACCACTTTTCATTATATCTTTGAGCACGTTTGTTACAGTGAACACACCCGCGGTTTATCTTTATACTTCGCGTCGCGGCGTCGGTTGGAGAACTGACTTTTGTTCCCTTCGCCGCCTAGCCTATTTCCTGAGGGTTGTCCTCTGTACTCATTTCGCCCAATCAGACCCTTCGAACTTCGAAGCGGCCCGCCTACCCCTTCCCTGTGCTATGTCTTGGTACCCTTGCTTCCCACGTCCAAGCTCCTTCGAAAACGACCGTTGGCTTGTCGTCTCTATCGGCCTGAGTGTCTCGATTTATGTGTGACTATACGGCGGCTTTGTTTTTTGCCCATGGATAGGCATTTTTCCGACCGTCTCAAGTTTCCCAAGGGCTCGCCCTAATGAAAGATTTGCCAACACCACAAAATAGACCCCTCCAGAAACAACACACACTGTAAACATACATCGTTTGGCTCTCGCACCTTATCGCGGCCTCCTAACATTGCTGAGTTAAAAGAAAACATAAAGGCATAAAAACATACATGTTGAAGCGACCCTCCTGTACTGCTGGGATTTTCTGAGATATTTGTAAGTAAGCCAAAAATTATTACACACAATTAGAATTTTTTAATTCGCAAAATTGATTATTCTTAACAGATTCTCGACATTGGTCCTTGTGACTCTTAAACTACTTGGTCCTTGTGACTCTTAAACTACTTGGTCCTTGTGACTCTTAAACTATTCGGTCCTTGTGACTCTTAAACTATTCGGTCTTTGAGACCTTAAACTATTTTCACTATCATACTACCCGTGGCTCTACGGTGCCCTCTTGAAATCATAAGTGATTTAGGCACTATTTCAAGGTGAGCCGGTGTTCATATGAGATTTCCTATATACGTGAAATGTGAAAAGGTTCTAGTTTTCTGTTGTGGCTTTTTGTTCCCCCTCAGAATCCTTTGGCGAGCGTGATCTGGATGGGAGGCTCCTTTTAAGAGGCCACTTTTTTGGGGTTTACCAAACCTAACTTCTCTTCTCCAGCAAGTGTTTCATCTCCAAATTTAATTTCTTCGATTCTGGGTAGTGCCTAGGTTCGTATGTGAATACAAATAAAACTTTCTAATAATGAAGTCAAAGTGTTATATGATCTGACGCGGTGGTACCTCATTTAAACCCCTCAGGGGGATACAATTATTGTATCTATGGGAATTGGCGCTCCCAGGGGAACCATGTGAAGGCCCGAGCTAAAGGTTAGGTAGGCTTCCTTTTTGTTGTAATGAAATAGGTTTTTGTTTTGTTACGGACCATCTTTTTTCGGTTCACTGCTGTCCTGTTTTTCAGCACCTACTACTTTCTTCTTCAACTTTTTTCTTGTTTCATGAACTTCTTTCCTAGCTTACTGTTTCTGTGCACCTTGTGCATAGATTCCGCGTTCCCTCAACTCCATACTAAATGGTGCCTTCCTCTTTCCTCTCTTGGAACATCTTTGTCGTGGTTAAGGGAGGCTAAAACTTTCTTATATAATAATAATAATAATAATAATAACCTCATTTAAATCACTAATTCATTCCTCCTTATTAAATTGCAGTTCTGTGTTGGGCTGGGAGGTGCCGGAACTATAATGGCCTCCAGTTCTCCTTGTTAAGCCTCATGACGTAACAAGATACGCCGTAAAACTCGTTAGGTGTCCTGCCACTATGAAGACCATTTAATTCTGTGAATTCTCCCAAGTGAGATGTTTAACGTGGACAATTTTGTCGTGTTGTAAAAGTTTGAATTATTAAAAGTTCGAGTTCTTCTGTGCGTTATTTCCTGTGTTCCGGTTAAAAAACCCTACACAGAATTTATTCTTGAAATATTGTTGGTACCGCTTTCGTGTCAGTGAATGTGATACTTTGGGTTTCTCTTTCAGGTTGCTGCTGCAGTTGGGCGCAGCCTTTACGAACTTAAAATGGCAGATTTCGGTCCTAAAGTTCAAGAGTTGATTAAAAAACAAACTGTATTCAAACGTAAAATTACTCTTTCCCTTCAGAAAGCAGAGTCTCTACAGGGGCAGGAGTTCCAGTCGTGTCGTCAAACTATTGATGAATACTTGCATAGTGTTTCTGACATAGACGATAAAATTAATGAAACTATTATTTCAACGAAAGACGAAAAATTGTCAGAGGACATTATTGACGAGCCAGATTAACAAACTGAGTATAAATTATCTGTTGTCACCATGTTGAACAATTATTCTAAGAAATGTGAGGAAGAGACTTCGGTATCTTCTCCTAAACTTCCTGGAGATCATTTTGATCTTAAATTACCTCATCTGGTTTGTCAAACTTTCAGTGGTGAAGGTAGTAGTAGCATTGAATATTTCAACTTAATTACTCAATTTAATAATGTAATTGGCCTACGAGCTAATTTGAGCGGTGCTTCAAAGTTCGCCTACCTCAAAAGTTATTTGAAGGGTTACACTCTCAAAGTCATTCAGCATTTGCAAGTGACCGACGAGAACTACAAGGTAGCTCTCGGTCTTCTCAAGACAGAGTTTCTCAATGAGAATGCCTTGACTGACGATTTGTTCAAAAAACTTTTGACCTTAAAACCTAAATTTGACAAAACCTATTTAGAAACGAAACTTTATATTAACGAGGTGCGGTGTGTTTTAAGCGACCTCAAGCATTATGGAAAAGAATTGATTCACGACTCCTCTTGCAAGGCGTTTTTGAGCCATATTGTCTTCAACAAACTTCCAGTTCCTTTTAAACAGGAGTTGGCGCGTAAGTTAAATAATAATTATCCTGACTTGTCAGCCATTTTTGATAATTATGTTGAAATAATTCATACCTTGAACATGCGAGGCGCTGTAATTCCTGCGAGCGCTGAACCTGCTGGGACTACTTTCGATAGAGGGGCGAACCCCCAAAATTCTGGGGTTCAGCCTGTGTGGGAGAAAAAATTTGTTTCTCGCACCGCCAGCGCGACTCCAGTCGCTAAGCGCCAGTCCAGGAAAGCGTGTAAATTTTGTTTAAATCCTTACAATTCCATGTTCAAATGTAATAAGTATGTTACTCATGAGCAGAGGGTCGACCGCTGCAGAGTTTTGAAGTTGTGTACTTTGTGACAAGTTCCAAGCATGATGCTGGAAACTGTTTTTCTAAACTAAATTTTCCCTGTTATCTTTGTTCATCTTTGAATCATGTGGCTGCTGTGTGTGCTAAATTTAAGACTAAAGTAGAAACTAATTGCTGCTTAAGTTCTAATCAAAATCCTAGTTCTGTCCTTCTTCCAACTATTACTGTAGAACTTCGTAGAGGGCCCTTGAAAACGAAGGTAAGATGCCTCATTGACACAGGTAGTCAACGTTCTTACGTTTCGAGTCGTGCTCTAGCGCGTATTAACTTTCCTTTGGGCGACTCTTCGGAAGACTACTTGATCGATACTTTTTTGAGTTCAGGGGTAAAGAGGTTTTCAGAGGCTAGTCTTGCTGTCGACTACGCCGACGGGCTGGGTTATTTCCAGTTGCCGTTCCTTATTAGTGAGGACTTTGCGCTCACCCATAAGGTACCTAATCTCGAATTGGCTATCTCTAACCTTCGTCGGTCTCATAAATTTGCAGACGAGGCCTTTTCAGTCCGCAAAGTTAAAGAAGAGATTACTCTTGAAGCTTTGTTAGGAGTAGATGCCATTCAGTTCTTCAAAGAATTTACTCTAATTAATTGTGATGGGGGTTTTGCCTTTAACTATGTTGGCGGAATAATTCCGTTCGGCAATGTAGAAAATTTTCTCTCAGCAGCTCAGCTTAGGGAGTGTTTCGCTAACGCAAAATCTGAATTAGAGAGTTTTAATGATACAATTGTTAATTTTGTTCTTGATCCGCCCGGGAGTCATTTCGATCCTCTCGGTAGCGTGTTGGAAGACTCCTCGGTTGAGGGTGACCTTGACAACTTGTTCAAGGTTGAATCATTGGGTATCAAGGATTCAGAATCTGAATACGATAAGAGGCATATTGAAGAGTTTTCTGAAACTATAGAGGTTAAAGACGGAAAATATCATGTAGTTTTGCCTTGGTATTCTGATAAGATTTCTCAAGTTAAATCTAATTTCGCAGTAGCCAAGTCAGTATTGAATAGAGTACATAATAAAGTAATTTCAGATGGTTTGTACGAGTCCTACAATGCGGTATTCCAGCAACAGTTGAATGATGGTATTTTAGAAGAAAATAATCTAGATAAAATAAATGTAAATTATCATGTATGGATTCCTCACCGTCCGGTGGTAAAAACTGACCAGCAGACTACTACAAAGGTGCGTCCAGTTTTAAATTGTTCTTTAAAAATAGGCCACAGTCCTTCACTAAACGAGTCTGCTTACCCGGGAGTGGATCTCCTTCTAAATTTGGTGAAGTTGCTGAACTTGATAAGGTTTGACGAGTATCTTGTTATTTCAGATATTAAGCAGGCATTCTTGCAAGTAGAGCTCGAAGTGGAGAGCGATCAAAACAAGTTCTCTATTGTGTGGTTTGACTTTTCGGGATCTTTAAAAGCCTATCGCTATACTATTCTAGTTTTCGGTTTTATTTCATCTCCATTCATTCTCAATTATTTGATAAGGCGCATTGTTAGCAAGTATCCATACGATGAATGTTCTCAAATTCTGGGGAACAACTTTTACGTTGATAATCTTTTTTTCACGGGGAATGATCCTGTTCAGTTATCTCGTTTGTATGAAGACTGTTGCAGTAGGATGCTTTCAGGCGGGTTTGAACTGCGTTCATGGGTTATCAATTCTGCTGACTTGCAGGACAGATTTGAATCTGACCAGGTTGTAGCAGCTCATAACGAAAAGTACGAGAAGGTTTTGGGATTCAGGTATTTCCGTGAAACTGATAATCTACGTGTTGTAGAAGTGGATTTCCCGGCGGTGACAACGAAGCGGAGAGCTTTGTCCACCGTAGCAAAATTATTCGATCCCTTAGGATTGATGTTACCTGTGACCGTGGGAAGTAAGAGCCTTATGCGCAAAATTCACAAGGAAAAATTATGCTGGGATGATGACTTGCCAGTAGATTTGAAAAATGAAGGAGAAAAATTAGTTAAAAATTGCAAAAATCTTGCGGAAATTGATTTTCCTCGAAAGGTATTGAGCCAAAATTCAGAGACCAAATTATATATTTTTGCAGATGCTAGTAAAGAGTTGTACGGTTTCTGTGCTTATGCTGTTGAGTTATGGAATTTGCGGCAGAGTAATTTAATTTTTGCCAAGGCAAAAGTCGCTCCCGTTAAAACCAAATCTTTGCCAACTCTAGAATTACTAGGAGTTTTTCTGGCCCTAAAATGTTTGCCTCTTATTCTAGATTCTCTCTCTGCTGCCGTAGTGAAAAAAATTATAATTGTAACCGATTCGCAAATTGTGCTTCAGTGGGTGCTATCTATTACCGTAAAAAACAAAAATGCTTTCGCAAAAAATAGGATCCACGATATCACTTTGTTTCGTTAGTCGATTCTCAAAGACTACAATATAGAATGTAAATTTAAGTACATCTCTTCCATTCACAACCCAGCAGATATGCTAACGAGACCTATGTCGGGAAATGAATTTTGTAAAAAATTGAAGTTCTGGCAAAATGGCCCTGGTTCCTTGTCCCAGGGTTTGGAGCACTGGGCCAGTGGAGGTCTGGCGTATCTGTCTGATAGAAGCAGAAATTTGACTGCTTTCGCTTGCACTGAAGTTTGTGGGAGCGATCCTATCATACCTGTAAACAAGTTTTCTAATTTGAACAAGCTCTTGAGAGTGACCGCTTTAGTTTTCAAATTTATTGCTAAACTGAGGAAGTCTTCTCATGACTCAAGGCAGGAAGCTAAGCTGTACTGGATCGAACATATCCGGTCAATAAAATTCGAGAGAGAGATCGCCTTTTTAAGAGACTCTCCTAATGCTAAGGATATTCCTCCTTTAGTTAATAGTTTGAATTTATTTCTTGATGAAGATGCCTTGCTTCAATCCAAAGGTAGAATTGCCAAGAGCTCATGCCTTGGCTATGAACTGTGTAACCCGGTGAATTATTGCCTCGCGACTGTTACTTGACAAATTTGTTTATATGGGATGCGCATCTTAAGTGTAAGCATTTAGCCGTTTCATCAACTCTGATGGCTCTGCGTAACATGGGAATATGGGTGCCTAAGAGCAGAGCTTCAGTAAAAAAGGTACTTTCGAAACGCATTACGTGTAAAAAGTTTAACTCGGTTGCTTTTTGTTATCCCAAGCGAACAGATTACGTTGCTGATCGCGTTAACTTCATCAAGCCTTTCAAACACACTGGAATAGACTTTACTGGTCATATTAGCGTAAATATTAATGGGACAGTTACTAAAATGTATATCCAAGTTTTTACGTGCCTCAATATCAGAGCAATCCACTTAAAATTGCTACAGAGCATGTCTACTTCAGCGTTTCTTCAGGCTTTCATTAAATTTTGTAATTTCTACTGTGTGCCAGACACTCTTTACAGCGATAACGCTACTTCGTTCATAAATGCTGCGACGATTCTGAACGAGTCTTCGGTTGAGGATGATCTGTCGGAATATCTTGCGCGTAACCAAATTAAACACTTAAAAATTTCGTTATACTCGGCTTGGGCTGGAAACTCGTGGGAACGTATGATAAAGGTTAGGTTAAAGGTTAGGTTAACATCGGCATCTTTGGGATGCTTTATTTCCAATCAAGCCTGATACATATGATCTTAGCATTGGTTTTTCAAATGTCTTATAACTAACCCTATATATAGGACACCATGACGGTTCCCCCGTAAAGCCGGTACCCATTTCCGACACCTGGGTTGAGTGGGGTATTGTGCTTGAGCTTTCCCTTATACCCAACGGGGAAAATCTCCGTGCCAGCGCTGGGATACGAACCCGCGAGTTCCAGCATACAAGTCCGATCCCTTAACCGCTGTGCCACGGAGAGTTAAGGGTTATAAAGAGCTGTATGTTCAAAAGCATTGGTCGTAAAACTTTAGATTATTTCCAAATGACTTCATTACTGAGCGACATTCAAAATTCAATAAATTCTAGGCCTCTAACTTACACGGATGCGGATGATTTGAGTGCAGAACCGTTAACTCCTAATTCATTTCTAAAGTGTGATACGGGGAAAACTTTTTGTTCGGTTCCATGGAAGGTTCTGAACTTACCTTTCCTAATCGTAAAGAGTTAGTCTCTTCTCTGGCAAAGAGAAGAAATTGTTGCGATACGAGAAGAGGGTGGGTTTAGGACCCCCTTCCCACATGCTGAGGGACTCTCAACCCCCGCATATTTTAAAGTATCGTCCTTCATGCTTGCGTACACCTGCATACCAGACATGGAGAATAAAAGAATTCGAAGATTTACATGAATTTATTTTAGGTAACACGTGGATAAAGTACACAAGGCATCGGAACGAAATGATTTGAGAAGGCACAATTGCGTTAAAGAAAGGCACACACATATCTACCGTCATAAGACTTTAAACACGACATGATATAAATGTGATGCTTACCGAGAATTCAAGTTACCAATACTCCCTCGCTGACAACAATTTATGCATCCACAAAATTTCAGGTTCCACAAGCAACACAAAGCACAATATTTGCGAGAATAATGTATCACGATTTAAGCTGGACTTGTGACAAGGGGTAGAATTATATGAAGCGCCGCACCATTCACAACGTGAATTCGATCCTCGACTACATAAACACAGAGAACCGATTGCCTATAATTAAAATGATTTTTGCGCGATACTTTGAAAAGCACTTTTCTGAGTGCTGTTCTCCACTTTAAAATTTGCACTTAAGAGCCCTCATTTTCCGTATTCTCCCTGTCGACAACTATACACTTTCCACTCTGCTGTGACGTGCGGCTGCAGCTGACCTAATTCCATTCCATTGATGCTGGATTCCTCTTCAATTCTGAAGCCTGTACGCGGACTCAGTCGTCTCTTCCCGTTCCGCAATGCTGCGGCCGGCCTGGCTGCGCTTGCGCTCGGGTTCAGAAATGTGTAGCAACGACTGCCCACCACTGCAGAGCTCTCAGCGCCCAACATTACTGCTAGCTTGAAGATAAACGTGGACAATTGTCTTGCTGGAGAAGGTGGAGTTGTTTGCGAATTTGGAGTTGATGTAGGAGCAAATGGAATGCTTCTGTAGAATTGCTGACACCTTGACCTTTGTCGATTATCACCGCGCAGCTGAGGTGCTTTGAGCGGTCTTTGTTGCAAGTTGTCGTTTCGATGCAGTGGAGGTGTTTGAGCGGTCCTTCTTGCAAGTTATCGTTTTGATGTTTGCTGGTATCTTCACGCAGATGTCCATTTCGTTGTTCGTGTGCACTCCCCCCCGGCAAGGGACGGGTGCACTTGCTCACGCACTCAGGTTCTAGCTGCTTTCCTGGCGCCGCTCCACCAAAAAATCCCCCATAGGCTTGAAGGCTTCATCTACCTTCCTTATAAGCGTTTCGCTTCCTTGCTTCGAGAATGATCCAGATCATTCCATTGTACAAAGGCAGCATCTGCATCCTGATTGGCGGAATCCTTGCTTGTTCTGACGTCTGGGACTCCCATTGGTGTGTGCTCAGACACACCTTCTTGCGTCATTCCTTTGGCGAGCGGTGATTCGCTCAGGTCGTGTGGGCCTCTATTCCTACGTCACGTCCGCCTCTAGCCCTCCGAAGTCTCGGCTTGTGCCTTGTGTGCGCTTGTGTTGTGCGTGTGTGTGTGTGTGTGTGTGTGTGCGTCGATGTGTGTTGTGTGTTTTTGTGCTGTTCTTGTGTGTGTGAGTCGTTCACGATGCCTGCGCTCGCAGTCTGGTGAAGTGCTGGCCTCTTGAGGCCGAGAAATATGACACCCCTCTACCCAAGCTCAGCTTTTCTCATGTCGTGCCAGCCTCTGCGCTATCGCTCAAACAATCGCTGCTTGTTTTCCGGCAGAACATTAAAGAATTGACCTGATACACACGGGTAAACTTTGGTCCACATTCTCACGTTCAAGAATACCAGTGATAACGGTTTTTGAAATTTTCTTGAAGTGAAGTATTTTCCCAAAAACATTTTACGAGCCTGTTTCCCCCAAAAAAATATTTTACGAGAGTATTTCTCAAAAACTCCCAAAAACATTTTATGAGTAGTATTTCCTCAAAAATTTTTGGAAAATTTTAAAACTCGTTGGTACGAAGATTATTTGTTATCACTGCGTGAAGCTGGGAAAGATCTGTACCAGATTGAATGGACAGATAGACTACAGGTAGGAGATATCGTACTATTAAATTCGCCTGTAAAAAGTAGGCCTTATTGGCATATGGGGCGTATCACAGAATTGCTTACTGGCAGAGATGGTAAAACTAGATGTGTAAAAGTTCTGCGGCCTAATAGGTCTGAGGGACTGCATTCTGTGAATTTATTGTATCCATTAGAGTTGTCTCTTTCAGAGCCTCATTCCGTCCAGCCAGTAGACCATGTCAAACTAAAACGACCCATTCGGGCTTCAGCGGTAAGGTGTAAAGAGCTTCTCAAAAGCAATTGAGGTTGCTTTTTCTCGCGCCCGCGGGAATATGTAAGAAATTTGAATTTAAAATTTTTTTTCATGGAAGAGTCGCTAATTTTTTTGAAGAGAAATCTCGCTAAAGTTGCGGCTTGTGGCTACACTAACCTCGACAGGTGCCTTGTCTGTGACAAATGAGATTGAATTGAACCGCGCTGTGAGGAGGGTCTTGACCTCTTGTGCGTAGCACCTGTCAGGGAGTATGTGATCGCCTTTTCTTTACTTCTTTAATTTGTGATTGCAATCGCGTTTTCTGTTCATTTTGTTTAGTTATTTATCTTGCATGTTCGCAACCTCTTTTCTATCCATCTTAAACTACTTGGTCCTTGTGACCTTAAACTACTTGGTCCTTGTGACTCTTAAACTACTTGGTCCGTGTGACTCTTAAACTACTTGGTCCTTGTGACTCTTAAACTACTTGGTCCTTGTGACTCTTAAACTACTTGGTCCTTGTGACTCTTAAACTACTTGGTCCTTGTGACTCTTAAACTACTTGGTCCTTGTGACTCTTAAACTACTTGGTCCTTGTGACTCTTAAACTACTTGGTCCTTGTGACTCTTAAACTACTTGGTCCTTGTGACTCTTAAACTATTCGGTCCTTGTGACTCTTAAACTATTCGGTCTTTGAGACCCTAAACTATTTTCACTATCATACTACCCATGGCTCTACGGTGCCCTCTTGAAATCATAAGTGATTTAGGCACTATTTCAAGGTGAGCCGGTGTTCATATGAGATTTCCTATATACGTGAAATGTGAAAAGGTTCTAGTTTTCTGTTGTGGCTTTTTGTTCCCCCTCAGAATCCTTTGGCGAGCGTGATCTGGATGGGAGGCTCCTTTTAAGAGGCCACTTTTTTTGGGTTTACCAAACATAACTTCTCTTCTCCAGCGTGTGTTTCATCTCCAAATTTAATTTCTTCGATTCTGGGTAGTGCCTAGGTTCGTATGTGAATACAAATAAAACTTTCTAATAATGAAGTCAAAGTGTTATATGATCTGACGCGGTGGTACCTCATTTAAATCACTAATTCATTCCTCCTTATTAAATTGCAGTTCTGTGTTGGGCTGGGAGGTGCCGGAACTATAATGGCCTCCAGTTCTTCTTGTTAAGCCTCATGACGTAACAAGATACGCCGTAAAACTCGTTAGGTCTCCTGCCACTATGATGACCATTTAATTCTGTGAATTCTCCCAAGTGAGATGTTTAACGTTGACAATTTGGTCATGGTGTAAAAGTTTGAATTATTAGAAGTTTGAGTTCTTCTGTGCGTTATTTCCTGTGTTCCGGTTAAAAAACCCTACAAGGTGACCATCACTACCGTTTGTGGTATCTTAGATTCTTGTTGATGCGGGCTCTTGTGAGCTCAGTTTTGGGCTTAGGTGGACCAAACTTTTTGCCCGCATCATTTTCCTGTCAAATAAAATTAATGTGTGAATAACTTGCCTGAAGAGTCTCCTTTTTAGTCCTTTTCTCATAACATTTTTGTTTTCTTCAAGGTACATTTGTTCATTAAATCCTCTGCGTGGGTAAATATACAGTAGTTCTTTTCAATTGATATTGACAATTTTATTAATTATTTTTTAACTCAAGCAGATAAAAGAGCATAGCTTACAAATCTGTTTTTCTTATAGGTACTATTTGTAGCTAGATTCTTCTTTTTTTCCTCTAAAATGTTAGCATATTTTGCAATGTACTACACTATTAGATGCAAATACATTGCATATTGACTAAAATATTTTCTTTTTGGGATGCATTTGTTCATTTATTTACGTTTGAATGGCCAAGATTGTTTTGTGTTAGTCTTTCTGGTTCACTTTGTTTAATTCATTACAATTGCATGGTGACTTTGTGAAGTCTAGTTATAACTTGTAGGTAGTGCCCTCAATATTAAGATGAACTTTTGTCAAGTTAAGAACCGTCTCCTCTTTACAGAACAACACAAATGGCTGTGCTGCTGAAACAGAAATATCTGAAGTGTCCATGGAGGAGGCGATGTCAGGAGGAGAGGAGCCACCGCGCTCAGACAGCAACCAGAACAGCAAGCAGACCGACACAGAGAGCAGCACTGCTGTTCTGGTTGGTGTGAAGAGGTCCTCACCTTCCAAGGGAGATCTTCCAGAAGACAGCACCAAGGGGATGCGGGAGAGACAGTCAGCGACAGTATTGTCCAACCCTTTTATGAAGCGGATGTCAGTGGTGAATTGGCTAATATAGGACAGGTGTCGAGCCTCTCTTGGGGAATGTCTTTCAGAAGGCATCTTAATCGCCGAGGTCAAAGGTTTGTGATCTGTGTAGATCACGAACTCCCTTGCCTCTAGAGCATAGCGAAAGTGTCTCACAGACAGATAGATAGCAAGGAGTTCCCTACCGAACACACTATAAGCACGCTCAGTGGGCGAGAGCTTTTTGGAAAAGAAGGCAAGAGGTAAGATATTAGTACCTACTTGTTGTTGCAAAACAGCACCTACAGCTGTACTCGAGGCGTCCACTACGGAACTAAAATCAGCATTAGCAATAGGGTAGGATAATTCAGTCGCGGAAGCTAACTTGTGCTTTATTTCCTCAAAAGCTTTGCGCGCTTCTTCCGTCCATTTTACCTCAATAGATTTGCCTTTTCGTTTCGGTTCGAGCAAGTCAGACAAGGGGGCTAAAGTTTGAGCACAGTCGCGTATGAAACGATGATAGAAGTTAACAGAACCTAGGAACCTTCTTAGTTCCTTCTGGGTCTGTGGAAGAGGAAAGTTTTTGATCACTTCTACTTTCGTGACCTAGATAAATCAGTGATGGCTTTCCGAGCTCACATTTTTCAGGATTTACGAGGAGTCCATTGTCGGACTGTCTTTGAAAAACGACCCTAAGATGGTCTTTGTGCAACTCCGGGGTTGTGGATGCCACTAGGATGTCGTCTAGATAGACATAGGCGAAAGTGAGATCAGAGAAAATTTCAGCCATGTGCCTTTGGAACGTTTGAGGAGCGTTCCTTAAGCCATATGGCATCTTGAGGAACTCAAAGAGACCAAACGGAGTGATTACCGCGGTCTTAGCGATAGCGCTCTCATCAAGTGGAATTTGATGGAAGGCGCTTTTGAGGTCAATTTTCGAGAAAAATTGTGCTCCTTCTAAATTTGCACTGAAATCATGCAAGTAAGGAATAGGGTAGCGATCAGGTAGAGTAACGGCATTCAACCTGCGGAAATCCCCGCACGGTCTGAATTCACCGCTAGCCTTGGGTACTGGCAAAAGAGGGCTAGCCCAAGGGCTTTTGGAACTGCGGATAATGCCATTTTCTTGCATGCGCGCAAATTCTTTCTTGGCTAACGCCAATCGATCAGGCGGCAATCGCCTTGCACGAGAGTAGACCGGCGGACCTTGCGTCTCTATGAAGTGCTTTGTGCATGTCTGCATGTTATTAGAAGCTAAGTTAGGGTTTGTTAATGCAGGAAAATTTTTAAGTACCTGTGTTAAAAAATAAAAGACAACGGACGTTCGCTGAGGTTTTATTCGAGGAGCTGCCGTTTGTAACAAGAGGCGAGGAGTCAGTACGCACTAGCAACCACGGAAGCTTAGGTCACTGCAATGAAATAAAGAAGCTAATAAATCCCATGACGAGACCAAACGAAATTATAACCAAATTTATATCAAACCCTTTCAAGATTCAGCAAAATATCACGCTAGTTTCGTTATTATTCCTAGCAACGTACCGAACTAACTTCGTGAAGTCTACTTTAGAAGTAGTGACGAACAGGCTTTTTTCGCTAGGGATGAATTTCGGCCGCTTACTGAAAGAAACCATTGAGTGTTTAAATTAGGGTACTTAGCACGCGAACGATATCTATAGCAGAGCTTATATCATTTTCCATTAATTACGTTGATCACTTAAGAGATTACTAACCTTCGAATTATATTCCTCGAAGTGGCGATTTCACCGCTTAATAGAAACACAGAAGAGGAAACCGAAGGACCGGCCAGAACAGGAAGAATGCTAAGGTTAATTAAGATTAGTACCGCAAGACGAGGGGACCTCTAATTTTCATAAGTTCAGTTAGAGAAAGCTGATCAGTCAAATTAGGACTTCGACTGTTGTCTAGCTGCTTTCTACAAGAGTAGTAAATTTAATAGCAAAGTTGAGGGACTCTGCTACCAGAGTAGATAATTGAGCCAATTCGCTCTTCACATCCATTAAAAGCCCTCCCTAATTAAGGATTTAAGCTGACCGGCCCTCCAACAGGAGTAACAAAACTCATACAAAACTGAACATAACTGAACACTAAATACTAGGGCCCTAGAAACCAAATTTGTTACCAAACAAAAGACGAAAAATATAGCGCTGACAGAGACACCGCTCTCTCAGGAAACTAAACATCAAAAGAAATGGCAACCCTTCTCCTAAATCCCGGACCGCCGAGGAAACTTCGGACGACATCCCGATAGCCCAGACGGATCCATTCACTTTTTCGACAGTGAATAGAACACCTCAAATATAAATTCCTTTCATACTCCGGGGGCGACTAATCTGCAATTTTCAATTGCAGGTACGAAGCCTCTCTCTGCATTTTTGTGCTGCTTCTCTGGCGGGCCGCTCGACTCTGTGAATAGGATTCTGGTTATTATCGGAACAGGATTCTGGACCGAGTAATTTTTCCCTCGACACGTGTTCCAAGGAAAGTTCCAATGGATACAGCATTGAAATAGAATACACTCCCCGCGACCTATCAGGGCGTATAACTTCTACGCTGCGCGTGCACCCATCCTTGCCCGTAAAGAGCTTAGTTACTCTTCCCAATTGCCACATAGGCCTGGGTTTCACAGGAGACGAAATTAAAATTATGTCGTCTACTCGAATTTTCTCCTCCCAATGACCCTGATACAAATCGCGCCCAGTTGGCCGCAAGGAAAGCAGGTACTCAGCACTCCACAGTTCCTTAAATTTTTCCAAGAGATTTTCGCGGCATTCTAAGGTGCTAATAAGATCTTGACGGGAAGGAAGTGGTATGGCCGAGCAAGATATGTCTCCAAAAATTAAGCTAGAATTAGCGTTTGTTTTCAAAAAGGAATTGGGCGTTATATGTTCACTATCCGACTGTAAATCATCAGTGCGGTAAGTCAGCGGACGCGAGTTAATGGCGGATTCTATGTCACTTAAAACTGTTAAGAATTCAAAATACGACAATTTACCCCTACCAATAGTCTTGTACAAGCAGTTTTTTATAACTCTTATCAGTCTCTCCCAAGCACTGCCCACCCACGCTGAATACAATGGAATTTTTATGTGGCGAATGGCATTTTTAACCAAGTAATCGCGCCAATCACTATCATCGGAGGAGAGTGACAAGAGTTCAGCAGACTGCAAAAAGGAAGGAGCATTGTCGCTGAACAATTTTTTAGGCATCCCGAATAAGTTACTAAATCTAATGAAAGCCATCAAAAAATTCTTTGAAGTCATAGACGGAACCAACTGGATATGGACTGCCCTGACATTCAAACAAGTAAATATCACCAAATACATTTTTACGTACTTCTCCCCATAAAGCACACTAAATTGCTCAGTAAAGTCTACCCCGACATTTTCAAATGGACGCTAAAATGAAACCCTGTCCCCAATGTAGTCAGTGCGTTTAGGGTATTTAAACGCCAAACTATTGTACCTTCTGCAAATCGTGCACCCTTTCAGGACTCTGTTCACCAAGGATCGACCCTGAGGTACCCAGAACCCCTGATTACGCATAAAGTTAAGAGTGGACGCTGTGCCAAGATGCTTACAACGCTGGTGGCACTCTTTTATCATTAACTCTGTTACCCAGCTCTGCTTTGGCAAGATAAGCGGGTGCTTTGCTTCAAAAGATAAAAAGGGACTCTTTGATAATTATATACGAGGCCTGTCGAAAAAGTATCCGACCTTTGGCCAGAAAAAATACTTCAACAACCTGACGGGGTTGGGACCCTAATCCCCTTCAAAGTAGGCTCCTTGTGCTTCCACACACTTAGCCCACCGATCCTTCCACTGCCGGAAACACCTCTGGAAGTCTTCTTTTGGAATGGTGTTCAGCTCTGTCGTCGCGTTCCGCATTATCTCTTCTCTACTCTCAAAACGGGATCCTTTCAGTGGTGTCTTCAATTTTGGAAACAACCAGAAGTCGCAAGGAGCCAGGTCTGGAGAGTAGGGAGGTTGGCGAACGGTCGTAATTCCATGTTTGGCCAAGAAATTGCGGATCAAATGGGATGAATGTGCGGGCGCGTTGTCGTGATGCAAGTGCCAGTTGTTCGCAGTCCACATGTCTGGTCTTTTGCGCCGAACTGCATCACGAAGTCGCCGGAGAACATCCTGATAGTACTCCTTTGTCACTGTTTGTCCTTCCGGTGCGTATTCGTGATGCACAATTCCACGGACATCAAAGAAAACAGTCAGCATCACCTTGATTTTGCTTCGCACCTGCCGCGCTTTCTTCGGCCTTGGAGACTCGGGATGCTTCCATTGGGATGACTGTCTTTTTGTTTCTGGGTCGTACCCGTACACCCATGACTCATCTCCAGTTATCACGGTGTTCAGAAACCCAGGATCAGTGTTGGCGGTGTCCAGAAGGTCCTGTGCAACGTCACGACGGAGGTCTTTTTGTTCCGGCGACAACAACTTGGGCACGAATTTCGCAGCCACTCGGTTCATGTTCAAATCGTCACGCAAAATGGCATGTGCAGAATCTTTACTGACTCCAACCTCTTGGGCAATCTCCCGCACGGTCAAACGACGATCTGCCATCACCAAATTTCGCACCCTCTCAACAACAGCTGCACTCCGAGAAGTTTTGGGCCTGCCACAACGCTGCTCACTCTCCGCTGATGTGCGGCCATCTTTGAATCGGTTGAACCACTCCTTAATTTGTGTTACACCCATAGCATCTTCCCCAAACACCTGCTGAATCTTACGAATTGTTTCAATTTGAGAATCACCAAGCTTTTGACAAAATTTGATGCAGTGTCTTTGCTCAATTCGTTCAGTCATCTTGCAAGAAAACTAAATCCGACAAACACTTAGAACAGCACCTTACTTGGCGACCACCAGCCAGTGACTGGCCCAAGTGAATGCGGTGAAAAAAGTCAAGCATGCGCATTAAGATTCCTCCTTCCACCGTGCACAGTGGCGCCGCCTTAGAATCACTACTTTGCGCGGGAAAAATTAAGGTCGGATACTTTTTCGACAGGCCTCGTATAATCGACCCTTTGACCTGACCAACCCATCCTCATCGATGAAGAGATTCAAGTTATTGACCAGAGGAGGCACTACTCGCTTCATCTGCTTTTGATGAGGAGCTAACTCCAAAAATTGCCTCTCTTGGGCTAAATAAATCTCTTGTTCCATTTTAAACCAGTAGACTTGCGCCTTTCGACGACACTCAGCGCTATCCACTTCTAATTTTTTTAGTTCGAAGAAAAATCGGAAAAGCAAAGCAGTCACTCTCCACAGTTTTTCAGCTGAGGAGTACCTATTTGCAGACATTACCGTGGCTTGGGGCACGCAGGACTTTGCTATGGAAGAAACATTTTCCACCACAGTTGGCAGACAACCTAAAGAGAATTTAGGCCATGTGAAAACAGATTCCTGAAGGAAATCAGGTCCATGCTTCCACAGTTTCCTTACTTTGGTAAATTCGGTTAGCTTCAAACCCCTAGTGACTAAATCAGCTGGGTTCATTTCAGTTGGAATATAATTTAAATCGCAGTTCACGCCAAAATCTTCAGAAATCTTTTCCCGTAAACTGATGATATCGGCAATACGATTGTCGGTAAATTTATTCTTTGTTTTCGTTTTCTCGTTTATAATTATAATCCAAGCGAGAACAATTTGGGCGTCAACTCCCAAAATTATCCTTTTAACAGGAGTTTTGTCAAACGACTGAATCAAAGTATCTAAACATTTGAATGCGAGGAGCACGGCAAGCAATTCGAGCGTAGGAAGACTCTTCTGTTTTAAAGGTGCTATTTTACTTTTCGCAAAAATCAAATTTGATATGCTCGTACTCCCGTGCTGGACTACAGCATACGCAGAAAATCCATACATAACTTTAGATGCATCGCAAAAAATTACTAAAGAAACTTCATCCTGAAATTTGGCAATATTTCTTCTGAAACAAAAATTAGATAGCTGCATTAAATCACCCAGCAACTCTCGCCATTCTGACTTTAAATCGGCAGGAAGCGGGTCATCCCAATTTACTTTTAATTTCCATATCTTCCTCATTAAAACCTTTCCCCTGACGGTCACTGGAGAGGTCAAGCCAAGAGGATCGAACAATTTCGAGAGACCCGACAAAACTGAACGCTTAGTAACAGGTCCCTCTGTCTCGCGAGGAAGTACTGCAACACTAAGCTGGTCAGTCCTAGCACAGTACCGGTAACCCAGGACATTCTCATACTCAACTTGAGGACTCCGCTTCGTGCCGTCTTTCTCAAATCTTTCCCTAAGCTTACAATGATTACTGTTCCAAGAACGTAACTGAAACCCGCCTTCTGCCATTCTTGTAGACGAAAGCTCGTAAAGCCTCTGAAGGTCATACAGGGAATTTGCAGTCATAAATAAATTATCAACGTAAAGGTTGTTTTTTAAGAAATATATACATAAATCATTGGGATAATTTTGTAGATGTTTTTGAATTACATAGCTTAGAATGAAAGGACTACTAACAAATCCAAAAACAATTGATGTGTAGCGATAAACAATTACCTCACCCCCTCTCTCCCACAAAATACAAAATTTATTTTTATCCTCGGCCGAAGAAAGTCTGACCTGCAAATAGGCCTGACGAATGTCAGATGTAACCAAGTAATCGTTCATTCTGACCTTATGTTAAGCAGGAGAGAGAGCAAATTCTGCAACAAATTCATACCAGGAAAGGCCGCTTCGTTGAGCGAGGGGCTCTTACCTGTCTTCAGACTACAGTTCAAAACCGGTCGAAGACGCGTGGTGATGGTGGGACCCTCTCGCACCACAGCTCGATGAGGAGTGTACACTCTACTTCCATGCCCATCCTCTTCCAGCGGGATTTCCTCCAACACACCATCCGACAGCTGTTGCTGCAACACTGCATCATACTCAGAATACAGATTACGCGCGCGCAAATTGCTCAGCATCCGTCTGAGAACGGCACGCGCAATGTCAAAATTGGGCTGCACATCTTTCAAAGTTTTCTTCCAAGGTAGTTTCACATGATACTTATTATCAATTAATTGAATAGAAGAGTCAAAATCCTCCAAATAATCGCTTTCCTCAGGAACTTCGTCCCTAAAGCCAATTGTTTCCATTTCTAATAGCTTTTCAAGATGTCCCTCTACATCCGACTCGCTGGCTAGGCTGGAAATTACATCCCGGTATTTGGAGCTAGGGTTGAGAACAAAGTTGACACAGGAATCAATATGTCTACTCTGCGACGCCTTATCAGCATGCATTATTTGAATCTGACTTTTCGTCATAAAATGTTCAACATTCCCGAAAGGAATTATTTTCCCTCCGTAGAGGAATGCTGAACCTAGCCCGCATCTCGTTATGGAGAGACCGCCTAAGAATTGCAAGGCATCTAATCCTATTATTCCTTCAAGCTGGACCTGGTCAGTCAGCTCTTTTTCCCAGGAATGATCTGCGAGCTCAAACCTTTTCTTAAGGTTAGGTATAGCCCTACCCAAACCGGCCACGGTATAATTAATGGCAATCTCTTTCCCTACTAGTACAGGCAACTGTATTCGAGTGAAAACTTCCGGAAAGTCCAATGTAAGACTAATTTCAGACAAACTTTTAGAACCTTTGTCTAGGAAAGTATTGACAGTGTAACTAGTTACAGGCAAATTGGCGTTAACTTCAAGTCTTTCCAATACCTTTGATGACAGATAACTACGCTGGCTCCCCGTATCCAAGAGAACTCGGGAAGTAGTAGTCGAGTTTCCTCGTACTACGGAAATGGTAAGTGAAGGAAGAAGAAACATAGAGCTTTGCTCATTGGAATTCATGCAAAAGTTATGAAGGACTCTACTAGCCCGATATTTAGAACAGAGAGCTGACAAATGATAACGCGAACTACAAAACTTGCACTCAAAATCAAGTCTTGCTTTGCAGGTCTCCGTGGCATGCTTGCTGCTGGTGCAGCAAGCGCACAAACCAAGGTCCCTGCACCGGGCCAACCTCTCTCCATGAGAAGCATATTTCGTGCAGTTTAACATACTGTGGGCAGCGCTAGAACAAAACTTACAAAGCTTGTTAACAGCTGTCGCACTCGCATTTTGGAAAACAGATTTGCTATTTTTTGGCTTTGCGAAATTAAGAGAGCCCGAATTGCCCTCATAGTTCTTACCCTTCGAAGAATTCTTCATATATAAAATTCGTATAATGTCAACATAGTTATCAAAAATTTCCTGAACTGAAGGAAAACCTTTATTTAATTTAACCATGATTTCATGCCTAAAAGGTAAAGGCAACTTGTTAAAAACAATGTGACTAATAAATTCGGTGCAGCTGTCATCTGCCAATAAATCCCTACCATTTTGTCTCAAATCGTATAAAATGCTACGAACTTGGTTAATGAACACCTTAGTTTCCCCATACTCTGGGTCAAATTTAGGTTTAATAGTCAATAGCTTTTTGTACAAGTCATCAACTATCCACTCTTTATGGAGAAACTCTTTTTCCAACAAGGAAAGGGCAACCAAATAATGATCATCGGTTATGCTCAAGTGTTCTACTAACTTGAGCGCATACCCTTTCAAGTAGGATTTCAAATACGTGAACTTAACTGAATTACTTAAATTTTCCCTCAGCCCTATGATATTCTGAAACTTGCTAAAGAAAGAGGAATAGTCTTTATGAGAGACACCTTCCCCTGAAAAGGTATCACAAACGAGATGCGGAAGCTTCAGATCACAGTAACTTTCTTTGAATTTAGTAAATTCAACATTACTTTCGTAAGTTTTTAACTAAACTTTACCTCTAACTCATAATCCCCTTGACGATCGATCTCGTCGTTTAAGCGTCCAATATGTCGTGACCCTATTTATTTCGTCTCGCTGAGGTCACGGTCTTCATTTTTCTCTGCCGTCATTCTTTATTGCGATGCATGATATTTTTCCATGTGATGTTATTAGTCGTGACATTAAGATTATTCGTCACATTTCTTTTATTTTCTACTTGTTAATATCAAGGTAGCTGCCACCAACTCAGAGTAAGTCTGAGTAAATATTTAATTCAATCTTCGGTAAGCGTTGCGAACGGCTTAAGGCCATAAATTAATCGTGCATTTTAGCCGCGTTTCCTGGTTTCAAACATCATCATTCTCTTTCTAAATCATATCATCCTCTTTTCCTATCTATCTGAAGGATATGAAGAACACAAGGACATTAAAGAAATTCGCTATTGGACACAGGAAAATATTGAGACATTAATTATCGAAAATACGCACTAATTGAACGTATGCGATTTACGCACTCGCATTCCTAGTATACTTAGAAGCGTGAGAGGGAACTGGGATTTGACATGAAATCAGAGGGAAACTTATCTTGAGATTTGGAGTTCGGTCTCGCAGTCAGAGCGATGTATGGTCGGCAATCTGGGGCAGCAACCGCCATATTTGATGGATGACGGGCGACGTTTGATGGCTGTGATTATGTCGCCACGGAATTTAATTTCAATATATTCACGGATGAATGTCACAGAGATATTCGAGTCGTTTTAGTATCTTTCAAATGATCAGTATCGTTATAAGAGGCAAAACCCCGGCCCAACTGGACCAAGGTAGAGGAACAAACTCGTATGCGGCTGCTTGTGATGGTATTCTCGCCCCCACTGACGCTCTCTCCCTCTGAGTCCCTCAGGCAACCCGCGTTCGGCGTCACCTTGAGGTGCCAACTTTGAATAACAACCTAACAAAGTCACCAATAAGAACGTGATATATCCCTTCTATCGAATAGAAAACATACATCATTAACCTTACCCTCATTACTATATAAAAATCCCCACAAACAATGTTATACATATTAATTAAAGCAAATGAAGACACCCGTTGAGGTTCTTGGCATCTTCGGCTGGCGTGTTCGTTCGCTACGTGTATCGGCGACGTTCGAACGTTGTTCCTGAAGAGTCGATTGTTCTAGAATTCAACGATGTGATGCTTTCTCGCAGAAATCAGGCTTAATATTCGGTCTTTTGAATCATTTATGAATAAGTCGTTGGCCGGACGATTATTCAGATCTTTAGCGATATTCCTTACACAGTTATGCGGAGAAGCATAACAAATCCCCGATGGCCGAACAAGTTACAAGCTCCCGCTTGTACTCGAAAGGCTTATCTTCGACGTTGCTCATCACGTGCAGCCGACGCCTTTAATGCGCGGATCGTGGAAGAGTCAATATGCTTACAACTGGAGTTTGCTCTTCTGGCGAGCGCTGATTCAGAGTCGTCAAATAAAGGAGTCATTATAGTTGTCCTATGGGCAGAACCGTGTCCTATAGATGACACCGACTTCTCCCTCCGTTGAGTGGATCACTGCAGTAATCCTTGAGAGTAAAAACCCTCGGAAGTGTAGCGAACACTTCCAAATACACCCAAGTCGTATAGTCGTGGGCTGCATAACTTGCTCCACCACTTTGCAGAAGTCTTATAGAGATCTCCGAGAAATATTCCGTGTGTCGTCGGTCGAAGTGGATTACTATCTCGTGGAGTTCATCATCTTTTTGGGGTTGCGCAGGACTCGCTGCCTTTATGCTGAGATCTTTGAGTTGGTACGTTGATTTTCATCCGGGCCTCCGTATTATTTTCATCGTCGTTGATTACATGTGAAGCCGTCGTCGCCGAATCCATCCGAAGTCCGAAGTCGCGATTGAAATCCCAATGTGGAGCTGTCCTTTAAATTTTTAAATGCCTGTCGTTTTCTATTCACCGTGCCTCAGTAGAAAATTAGCCGCGGTCGTCGACCCAGTCCGCTGATAAGAAATTTTCTTCGCGTACTCGTTTTCTACGAGTCGGTGTGCGAGGTCAGGTCTGCCGCTGCGTGTCGTGCTTCAAGCGTCGAGGTAGATGGTGGAGTATGGAGCGGTGGTGCAGCGTGTGTTCGTGTGTGCGCGGCCAACCCGTAGCAGTGACGCCGTCCGAGCAGGGCGACTGTGATGCGTCTGTGGTGGAGCCGCTCGCCAATCATGGTGACTGGCGAGTGATGGTGCGCCGGCGCAAGCGTTCAGCCGCGCTCAGCTGATGTCATCCACCATTCCTGAAAGGTCAATCCCATTAAGTGTTTGTTCTGATGTCCTTCTTTCATTTTTCCCAAGTCATCCCCCACATCACATCAATCAAGCCTTCCCTCTCAAACTCCCAAGTATTTACAAAAGGACTTAAGCATCCTACGTTTGAATTTTACGTTATTATAAGCAAATTACGAATAGAACATAAGGTTCAAAAAAATTATTTAAGTATATATAGATCGCAAAGTTTAAAATTAATTACATCCTACGAGTACACACACATTTATGGAATTATCGAAATGCATGAAAGCGAAATAAAATTGAACTATTTTCCCCACACAGAAATATTAATTACAAAAATTATACATAGTATTTAAATTCGATCAACTCAATGCAATGAAATTCACAGTCACGTTCAGGGCCAGTAGAACGTTTGAGCAAACATATTAATATGAGATCGTCGAGATTGAATAAACCCGTTTGAAACAAATCATCACCCTTATGAAGTTTTAGATTTCTGAATTTCCAATTCACTGTATTATTCAGATGGATTATGGATTATCGTGACTTCACAGCTGTTTCCATGTTATTAATTCATATCGCTCATAGCTAGAATCATTATGTGACGTACCTCGCAGGTAACTAATTATTTTAAAAGTAATAGTAAATCTAATTCTTTAGATTATACGCCAAAATGAGATTGGTCCAAGGAACCGTAATTAAATTTTTGCAAACCTTAACTAACTAGTAACTCTAATAGCAGACAATTGTCTCCAGTTTACATTCATTCTCATTGGAATAATGTCGTTGGTAATTGGATTTGAACTCATTGTACGTAATACCCAGATAATTGATCAAGAACTCGCACATCATATTGGAAAAAGATAAAATTTATTATACGTCGACTATAAATTGTAATAGCAATTCCTAGTATCCGTAGTAAATTCTCAGACAAATTTCGTGTAAGATCGTTAGTGTTTACTGATTACATCGCATAAATTTCCCGTAGCAATAATGAATTTAATTGAATTTTGTTCTCGCACGTTATCAAATTAAATTTTATTTGAAAGCGTAAAGTATTACATCTAAAATTTACCAATCCGTGGTTCGTGAGATTTGATATTCGTGCTCCACGAAATTTTTATCGTCAAAGCTGTGATGAGAGCCTTGCGGCTGCTCACACGACGACAACAAAGGAGCCTTATTCGTGCTCAGATGCCAGCGTGAACAAGGTGTGGCTCGAGTGTCGGGAATGTTATACTCAACCTAGTATGTTGTTACACTGAAGTTTTAACGTTGAAATTATCGAAATGTTATACCTAAGGTAATTGAAATTGATTTATGAAGGGATACGTTGAACATTCGTACATATTATGAGTCTATCTTCAACATTGAAATATGAAACATTAATACAACATTACTTTATCGTTCCAAATGACATTCTGCAAATAAGTATTCATTAGGAAGAGAGAGATAAGATGATTCAGATAAAGAAATTATTTTTAGTCGGCCAAATATCAATTTTTAAATTTGAATGTTTGAATGCACGTATAAATTTTTATTCGGAGGTGTGAGTCCGGCAGGCATGAGATTTTACAGTAAAATTTACATTTAAAGCAAAACTCAAATCCCACCGCTGCCACCATATGTCGTGACCCTATTTATTTCGTCTCGCTGAGGTCACGGTCTTCATTTTTCTCTGCCGTCATTCTTTATTGCGATGCATGATATTTTTCCATGTGATGTTATTAGTCGTGACATTAAGATTATTCGTCACATTTCTTTTATTTTCTACTTGTTAATATCAAGGTAGCTGCCACCAACTCAAAGTAGGTCTGAGTAAATATTTAATTCAATCTTCGGTAAGCGTTGCGAACGGCTTAAGGCTATAAATTAATCGTGCATTTTAGCCGCGTTTCCTGGTTTCAAACATCATCATTCTCTTTCTAAATCATATCATCCTCTTTTCCTATCTATCTGAAGGATATGAAGAACACAAGGACATTAAAGAAATTCGCTATTTGCTAGTCTCATCTACCCCATTGTCATATTTTGTGTACATCTTTCATTATAACAATTAAAACGACGTGGCCACGTTGAAAGAATCGTGTTTTCTTTCGGAAAATTACTCCTTTGATTTGAAGATTAGACTCGAAAAGAAAGAAAATTTGAAAATCATAAACTTGGATTCTAAAGAAAAGAAGAATATAACAAAATTATACCAATCTTGTGATGCCGTTATTACTAGTTAGCATCTCAAATGTTCGCATCGCCAAGAGCGTTAAAGGACGACTACAATTGTGTCATCTTATGGTGTCTCGATTCAGCGCTTCCTAGTGAATGCAAACCACTCCCGTCCAGCTCCGTATTTGTCTTCTCGGAACTACTTTTCTCCTGATCAGTAGTCGCACGCGCACAGATCAAGAAGAAGGATAACATCGAGCGGGAGCTCGATGCCCAAATGACGCCGGCGAGAATTTGTCGTGGTTCTTCTGGGACAGACTTTCGCCGTGTTCAAAGAAACGTTAAGAAAGGGTTGTTTTGGCCAAGCAACTATCTTCTAAAAGACCCGACATTGGATAAAATGCTCTCGACAATAAAGCACGGCATTTCTGAGTTCTACAAACTGCGCTTCAAATCGAGCTTCTCCAACTGTCAAGCATCACTTGAATACCAGCCAGCGAACCTCAACCCTCTACGAACCCCCCCCCAGTGGACTTCGGACTCTCTGCCACGTAGACGACGCCTGTACCAGAGATCATTACGAGATACTTCCATATTTCTTCGTATATTTAAACTTCTTCCTGCGAGACCTAAAATGTTGTTCATTCTACATAAATTACTTGCTTATTAATTATAAAGCTTAAACCATTTGAATCATCTCCCAACGCTTGCTATTTTCTGAGATATTTTGACGTAAAGCTTCAAGATAGGTAACGCGTTTGTTCTAACTCGAAACGGTGTCGCATAGCCTCCTCCTGGGCAGTGTGTACAAGCGGCATTAGGTCCTGGGCCGTCAATTGGGCTAGACGTGTGAACTTCCGCTCACCCCTGCGGGTGGAGCGGGGGGAAGTGTTAACTCAAAGTTGTATTGAGTTGTCGGCCGCTATTCGGGAATACAACAGCTAAGTATCCCATATGCTCATCTATAATCTCATCGATCCTCTATAAGTAGCTTCATGTATTAGGTATAGATTTTTCTTGTTCGATGTAACTTCTAGACGTTCTTTACTTCTCTGTTGATTACCCAGCGCCGAGACCTCATCTCACAACTAAGATGTGCTTCTCATAATTATCAATATGTTTCTCTACTAAATGATTCAGCTCCGAGGCTCCACCTCATTTAAGATGTTCTTGTCAGACTTCTCAATATGTTGATAATCTATGTTTTTATCTATTATTTCACGTTAAATGGCTTCACCGATCTATCTCAATGCCATAGCGCGAATTCTTATGATTTGTGTCATCTAACAGTTAAGAATTAACTCAATCACCGAGATCTGATAGCATTGTAATCATTTAAACCTTTTAATATGTTATGTACTTCATTAACCGCTTCTTATTTCCACATGTATCATCCTATGTTAATTGAGTTTGAAGACGTCGCCAATATAACCTAAACGTGCGTTGCACTCATCTCGTCATTCACCTTCTACTTAACTTGTTATAATATCATGATTATTTACAACGACTAATGACATTGAAAAGTCACAGTATATTTCGATCTTTAATGATATAACGAAATATATTAATTGAGACCTTCTGTCTCGATCACCAACCTTGAGATTCCTGAAACCGAAAAGAAAATGACGATAAGTAATACAAGAAAAGAATTGCCTCCTGAAAATCGGCCAACGAATAAATGCGACATTAATGAAAATTACGATTACGGCTTCGATGAGAAACCACGTTCATAACAAATATCTTTATCATTAACAAGGCAATCAACTATTTTTTGGTCCCATTTCTTAACCTCCGCAAAGTGACCCTCAACCGTGGCAACTATAGTCTGCAATTTAGACCTATCCTCCTCAGCGTCGGCCGCCCGCAACGCAATGGTAACGCGACGCTTCTCCACCGCGCGCTTCCTAACCAATTCAGTCACCCCCGGCAACTCGGTGCTAAGATCAGAAAGATCCATTACATCTTAGAACGGTCTTAGTAGCCACTGAATATAATTCGAAGTAACTTTGTTAATAAATAAAAGACAACGGACGTTCGCTGAGGTTTTATTCGAGGAGCTGCCGTTTGTAACAAGAGGCGAGGAGTCAGTACGCACTAGCAACCACGGAAGCTTAGGTCACCGCAATGAAATAAAGAAGCTAATAAATCCCATGACGAGACCAAACGAAATTATAACCAAATTTATATCAAACCCTTTCAAGATTCAGCAAAATATCACGCTAGTTTCGTTATTATTCCTAGCAACGTACCGAACTAACTTCGTGAAGTCTACTTTAGAAGTAGTGACGAACAGGCTTTTTTCGCTAGGGATGAATTTCGGCCGCTTACTGAAAGAAACCATTGAGTGTTTAAATTAGGGTACTTAGCACGCGAACGATATCTATAGCAGAGCTTATATCATTTTCCATTTATTACGTTGATCACTTAAGAGATTACTAACCTTCGAATTATATTCCTCGAAGTGGCGATTTCACCGCTTAATAGAAACACAGAAGAGGAAACCGAAGGACCGGCCAGAACAGGAAGAATGCTAAGGTTAATTAAGATTAGTACCGCAAGACGAGGGGACCTCTAATTTTCATAAGTTAAGTTAGAGAAAGCTGATCAGTCAAATTAGGACTTCGACTGTTGTCTAGCTGCTTTCTACAAGAGTAGTGAATTTAATAGCAAAGTTGAGGGACTCTGCTACCAGAGTAGATAATTGAGCCAATTCGCTCTTCACATCCATTAAAAGCGCCCCCCTAATTAAGGATTTAAGCTGACCGGCCCTCCAACAGGAGTAACAAAACTCATACAAAACTGAACACAACTGAACACTAAATACTAGGGCCCTAGAAACCAAATTTGTTACCAAACAAAAGACGAAAAATATAGCGCTGACAGAGACACCGCTCTCTCAGGAAACTAAACATCAAAAGAAATGGCAACCCTTCTCCTAAATCCCGGACCGCCGAGGAAACTTCGGACGACATCCCGATAGCCCAGACGGATCCATTCACTTTTTCGACAGTGAATAGAACACCTCAAATATAAATTCCTTTCACCTGCTCGAACATGCACTCCTCCTTGAAAGCTATGGAGAATGAATGCAAGACCTTAACTCTAGTTATGCTACAAGCGGGAATTGAGATCTGTGTCTCCTCGTCCCTAATTCTACGGTTTTTAACATCTACAAGTATGCCAAACTTGGCTAGAAAATCAGCACCTATTATGGGCTCTTGTACCTCAGCTATCAAGAAGGTAAATGTGAATTTTCTCCTCAATCCCAGACTGCACTCTAAAATTCTTTCACCGTAACAAGGAATTGGCGTGCCGTTTGCGGCGCGTAATGTCGCCAACAATGGGTTGTTTTTGTCTTTCACCGTGGCTGGGATAAGTGACACACTGGAACCAGTATCGATGAGAAAACGATATTTGGTAGTGGGATCGTGAATCAACAAGAGGCGAGTAGTCTGGGAATGAGGCAACGCAGTACTCGCTACTATGCGTCGCTGTTGGCGTTTCCCGAAGTCATTTCGGTATAACGAGGACAAAAGCGGGACCCGCACTTTCGTGCTTGGTCACCATACTTTGTGTGGTACCAGCATAAATTGCTACTAGCATCACGAGAGCGCGACCTGAAGCGGCGGTCTTGATTTGACCTATCATAAGATCTACCTCTATCAAAACGTTGAGGAGGAGGAAAAGGATGATAGTTTGAGGGATAGTCATAGGGATAGTCGTAGGCATTTTGGTGGCTTTCGAATCTCCCTGGGCCTTGCTGAATGTGAGCTACACTCTGACCTAACTGGCAATTCTGGAGAGCTTGCTTTATCTCAGCGATGTCTTGCTGCATCCTATCTATTGTTGCTGAGGATTGATTTGAGGGGCTAAAATTTGCAGTTTCTGGGTTTAAAGCAGCTACCTGCGGCGTTTGTGACACGTTTAGATTTCGCATCACTGTCTCAGTGGACTCTGCAAGCTTCTCTAAAGTTTGATCAGGGCTTGCTAGCGATAGAAATGGACGCACATTTGGAGGAATCTTATTCATGAAAACTTCCTTCAGAAATCCCTCAGCTACGGCAACACCCGCAGCGAGTTTGCGCAGCTCTTTAACTAACGAAGTGGGAGAGAAAGAGACACAGACAGATGGAATTGCTGAGGCGTCTACAAGGCTCCTAAAGTTGTCCGCATCGGACATCTGCAACTTCTGCAGTATCTTTCTTTTCAAGGTGCCGTACGGATCGATATCGGGAGGGTTTTCTAGCAATTGATTTGAATCATTCAACAATTTGGTGGGAGCTGCGGACACGAGGGCATAAAACTTGTCAGTTTCATCCCTTATTTTATGATACCTAAACATAGCTTCTACCTGTTGGAACCAGGTGTGAGCATCCCCTGGAATGAAGGGGGGAGCCTAAGGGGTTTTGTGGGGGCTCGATCTTCATTATCTGATTCAGTCATGCTAGCAGCTTTCTTTCAATTTTGCGTAATCAACGGCTATGACTTGGAATAAAAGTGACAAGGGTTTGCGTTATTTCTTTACCTACACAATCATTCAAATTAAGTTGAAACAGAAGGAAGGAAATATGAAATTGGAAACGAAAAAAAAATTAATGTGGTATGCGGCAATCAGCGTAGGCACGAAAAACAGCTGAGAAAAATTATTTTTCTACCTACTCAAACGATCAATAACGTTGAAAAAAAAAACGGAGGGAAAGGGAGAATGGAAACGCGAACTTCCACGGTAGTCAGAATAAACGTTAGCACGGAAATAGGAAAAAAAATATTTTTCCTACCTACTGAGGCACATAAAACAAACAAGGACAGGATAGCGCTGAAAAAAATTTTTGTTAGAGCTGCTCAGAGAATCTCCATTAACACGGTAAAATCTAAGAAATTCTCAAAGACTACGACATGGGAAATTTAACACTACAATGATATGCCAAAATTAACCTCTCTCACAATTTCTCAAACACTTATCGAGTTGAATAGTTTTCAAGTTTTAAAGAAGGTTTTGGGGTTTTGAAAACTCTGGTTGTCACCAGTGTAATTTATCTTTGGGGTCACCAGTGTAAGGATTGTGTGTGTGGCCGTGGGTATAGCCAGTCCTTAACAAACCTCGATAAGCATTTGGGAGTAAACCATGAGAAAGGATAATGAGGCACTCTGGAACTCAGCTTTTGGTATATATTGGAAGGAGACCGGAGAGGCACCGCCGAGTCTTGAGTTGCTGGAGAACTTGGCTGACGATGGTTTGCAGTCCGTGCAGGCGAAAAGGCACCGGCTAGTGACGACGTCGACAGTGAGGGTGTGTGTTTGGAGTTGATTTTAGCGACCCAATTTATCAGACTGTGGGATGACTCGTGACGTTTGGTGGTGGCACGTTAAGGTATCAGCGTTCTCTATCCCAAAACTGGACAAGCAAGTTATCAAGGTCGAAGCAGGTAGTTTAGTTAGCCGGGGATGGAATCTTAGGCTTACTAGCTTCAAAAATAACCCATGTGAATTGCAAAGGGGAATAGATGGTAAATGAGGTCTATCAGGCCCAAAACAAAGGACCAAAACTAATTCAAGTAGAAGTCCCAAAAGCGGCCCAGGGAGACTGTGAGTGTGGTGTGTGTGTGATGACGTTGAAGTCCTGCAAAGAGTCCAAACGCTGGATGGGCAGTCCAAGGAGACATCAAGGAAAATTCCACCACTGACAGTCCCCAACATCGTAAATAATAAACTCCCACACAGCAGAATTCGGAAATCCTACAGATTTGACTCTAGTTAATTTCATTTGTTCTCCTTTTCGTCAAACTCAAAAGTAGATAAGGCAGATTTTTTGTAGAAAGATTTTAAACAATAAATAAATTATTTAAATGGTTTAGCTGGCAAAACTGTTCACTAATGCCTTTGGCTTTAATATCTGAGCATGAGGTTTAAGAACTTCCGGTAATGAAAATCGTTATTCATTACCGAAACCTCAGGCAATTAAGCACAAGATCTACGGAATATCAAGAAATATCCACAAGACTGCAACTTTTGCAAGAATCTGCAGGACAGCAATATAGGAGGTTAAATTGGTGGAGTTTTGGAGAAACACGTGATTTCACAACACAAGATTCATGAAACAGCGAAAAGGCATAACACGGCTAAAATTGCGTAAAAATGAGAATTTACGCTTGTTCAGTGCTCTAGAAACATCCCTATCTCCGTACAAGAATTAACAGAGAAAAATCCTAAAGTTCATTGATATAAATCCTACTGAAAATCACTGATAAATATCATTTGCAATAATAAAAAATTAAGGAATAATATCCACAATGAGAAAAGAAACATTAAACGTTTTGCTTGCACAGAAAGGAAATATGCGCAAAAACGAAAGCATGAAAATCAGACGATTAACCCGCCGGTTTCAAGCGTCGCCATTTGCAATAAACCTTGCGCGTTCACGAAGTATTTTATGCGAGAAGTACTCGTTTACGATGGCAGATGCTAATATGTATTTCTGCCGCAAACATGAGAGAAATTCGATTTTAATTTGATGATGGTAATTTATATTGAATTAAATGCGATTAACGCAAGATTTAAGGAGTTATAAAAATGAAGAAAACTAAAAAACTTTAGCAGGCATATACATGAATAATCTTCGTAATTTATAAACGTACGAAATTATTAAAAGACATTTCCCAATTAATAATTTCACGCTAAACACAATTCAGAAAACTACTGTACTTTATGTTGTGAAAAAGAAATACTATCCCGCGTACAAAAAGTACTAATTTTAAATGACAAGAGTCGGCAGCATGTGCTCGCCATTTTTGGGAAAACAAAGAAAGCGGGAACAAAGACGCTATCCACGGAGACGCCGTCGTGTTCTAACGACCGTATTCGTAAACGGGTCTTGAATTAATATGGCAGCGTAAAATGTCGAACTTTGTTAGTGAGGCAAAGGTGAACGTAGTTGAATATAATAGTAATAATAAAAAATTCGACAAGAAATGAAACATGACACGCAAATGTTTACGCTATTTCACGTTGAGGTAGCATTCGAAATACACATGCCCGTCTAAGAGCTTTAGCACTATTTTTAAGTTCATCCTTAATTCACGACGATGAACAGATCCTTAAGTTAATCAACATGCACACAGGGAATTTACACTTGTATACATTACCAGGTTACTTCTTCTTATTTAAACACTAAATATCTTCACTTACACGAACGCGGTATGCACGAGCTAGTTATGCACGAGAGAATGTGTTTCAAAGAGACGCCACGCACAGTGCTGCCAGATTCAGAGGCTTGAAACACGAACATGTCAATCGTGACTTTAATTTTATGTTTTTTGCACAAAAACTTTAAGGATTACGAATTAGAAGTAGAAAATAAATAATAATAAATTAGAGTAAGATTTTTAATGCTAATAATTAATTTATTTAAGTGCGAATGGGAAAATTTATAATTCTTACGCTTTTGTAGCGATTGCTACATTACCCCCCAAGGCGCAGACCGAAAGGTCCACCCGCTGCAATCATTTGTAGCGGGAAGGAGGTCTAACTACTCGACCATGCCGGGTTCGGCAGTTGGAAAATGTTACTGAGCGGGGAAGTTTCACCAACCGGGTCTGCAAATTGAGATCGGCAAGAGTTCTAGGAACACGAGTTACTGCAGCGGGCTCGTCTGGTCTATCCAGACTTGTCGCTGTTTCAGTAAGAGGGCTAGAATTAGAATCTACGATAGGCTTAAGGATAGGGTTTGAATGTACAGGCACATAGAAAGGATTACACTCAAGTTGACTAGGCAACAAGGCAGCCAACTGAGGAAACTGAGATGGTAGATATGATCGAGTCTCAGTGGAAAGAGAATTCTGTGGAGAGAATGATGAGTTAGGAGTTACACTATGATCGGAAGTGTACGCGACTTTTAATCGATCAATGCTCACAGGATCGCGTGAACCAGATCTTTCAAGGATAAAATACTTGGGGGTGCGTTTGAGTATTTTGAATGGGCCATCATACGGGCGCGTGAGTGTAGGTTTGATGGCGTCGTTTCGGACGTACACATGTGTGCAGTCTTGCAAAGCAGGATCCAGTTTGTCCTCAGTCTGAGGCATTCGCGGGGCAACATACTTGATCTGACGCATGAAGTCTTTAAGGCAGGTTACATATGCGGAACGGTCAGCGGATGAAAATTCAGGCAAAGGTTTTGGGTCAACAATGTCGCCGGGGAGACGAAGTGTTTGCCCATAGAGCATCTCTGCTGCTGTGCACTGCTGATCTTGTCGATACAAATTCCTAATACTCAGCAGTACCACTGGAAGTCTGTCAGTCCAATCGTGACTGCAATTAAGACAACGAAGTGCAGCTTTTAGGTCTCTGTGGACTCTCTCGATAAGTCCATTCGACTGCGGATGATAAGTGGTAGTGCTGGTGTTAGAACAACCTAAAGCGGTGCTAAGCTCACTCCAAAATTTGGAGGTAAATTGTGATCCCCGGTCATGTGTGACACTTAAGGGAACACCAAATCTAGAGATCCAGTTGGACATGAAAGCGCGCGCTACAGTCTCAGTTTGGGTATCAGGAAGAGGGACAGCCTCAACCCAACGTGTGAACCTATCTATGATGGTCAACAAATAAGAATGACCGCGCGATAAAGGCAAAGGACCCACCAAATCTAGGTGTACAGAGTCGAACTTGTGACCTGTGAATGCACAACTCTGCAGCGCTGCACGATTATGTTTCACCACTTTACTACTCTGACATGCATGGCAATTTTGCACAATTTGCTTGACCTCCTTACGCATCGCTGGCCAGACGAAACGATCAGAAATCAAACGCAGTGTACGGTTAATACCAGGATGAGAGAAGGAATGATAGTGAAGAATAGCTACTCTGCGGAGAGTCGCAGGAAGATACAAACGAGAAAGTCGCTCGGCATCACGGTACACGCCGTCAACCAAGGTTAATTTCAGAGAGGAAGTGTTAGAAGGTTTGAGAAGGTCCTGAAGTTCAGGATCCTCCTTCTGAGTCTTGGAAATATTGCCGAAAGTGATTTCACCACCGGTTTGGATAGTGTTGATGCGGGAGAGACAGTCAGCGACAGTATTGTCCAACCCTTTTATGAAGCGGATATCAGGGGTCAATTGGCTAATATAGGACAGGTGTCGGGCCTCTCTTGGGGAATGTCTTTCAGAAGGCATCTTATTCGCTGAGGTCAAAGGTTTGTGATCTGTGTAGATCACGAACTCCCTTGCCTCTAGAGCATAGCGAAAGTGTCTCACAGACAGATAGATAGCAAGGAGTTCCCTACCGAACGCACTATAAGCACGCTCAGTGGGCGACAGCTTTTTGGAAAAGAAGGCAAGAGGAGAGATATTAGTACCTACTTGTTGTTGCAAAACAGCACCTACAGCTGTACTCGAGGCGTCCACTACGAGACTAAAATCAGCATTAGCAATAGGGTAGGATAATTCGGTCGCGGAAGCTAACTTGTGCTATATTTCCTCAAAAGCTATGCGCGCTTCTTCCGTCCATTTTACCTCAATGGATTTGCCTTTTCGTTTCGGTTCGAGCAAGTCAGACAAGGGGGCTAAAGTTTGAGCACAGTTGCGTATGAAACGATGATAGAAGTTAACAGAACCTAGGAACCTTCTTAGTTCCTTCTGGGTCTGTGGAAGAGGAAAGTTTTTGATCACTTCTACTTTGGAAGGCAAAGGTTTTAGACCTAGGCTAGAAATTTCGTGACCTAGATAAATCAGTGATGGCTTTGCGAGCTCACATTTTTCAGGATTTACGAGGAGTCCATTGTCGGACAGTCTTTGAAAAACGACCCTAAGATGGTCTTTGTGCAACTCCGGGGTTGTGGATGCCACTAGGATGTCGTCTAGATAGACATAGGCGAAAGTGAGATCAGAGAAAATTTCAGCCATGTGCCTTTGGAACGTTTGAGGAGCGTTCCTTAAGCCATATGGCATCTTGAGGAACTCAAAGAGACCAAACGGAGTGATTACCGCGGTCTTAGCGATAGCGCTCTCATCAAGTGGAATTTGATGAAAGGCGCTTTTGAGGTCAATTTTTGAGGAAATTTGTGCTCCTTCTAAATTTGCACTGAATTCATGCAGATAAGGGATAGGGTAGCGATCAGGTAGAGTAACGGCATTCAATCTGCGGAAATCCCCGCACGGTCTGAATTCACCGTTAGCCTTGGGTACTAGCAAAAGAGGGCTAGCCCAAGGGCTTTTGGAGCTGCGGATAATGCCATTTTCTTGCATGCGCGCAAATTCTTTCTTGGCTAACGCCAATCGATCAGGCGGTAGTCGCCTTACTCGGGAGTAGACCGGCGGACCTTGCGTCTCTATGAAGTGCTTTGTGCATGTCTGCATGTTATTAGAAGCTAAGTTAGGGTTTGTTAATGCAGGAAAATTTTTAAGTACCTGCTCGAACATGCACTCCTCCTTGAAAGCTATGGAGAATGAATGCAAGACATTAGCTCTAGTTATGCTACAAGCGGGAATTGAGATCTGTGTCTCCTCGTCCCTAATTCTACGGTTTTTAACATCTACAAGTATGCCAAACTTGGCTAGAAAATCAGCACCTATTATGGGCTCTTGAACCTCAGTTATCAAGAAAGTGAATGTGAATTTTCTCCTCAATCCCAGACTGCACTCTAAAATTCTTTCACCGTAACAAGGAATTGGCGTGCCGTTTGCGGCGCGTAATGTCGCCAACAATGGGTTGTTTTTGTCTTTCACCGTGGCTGGGATAATTGACACACTGGAGCCAGTGTCTATTAAAAATCGGTGTTTGGTGACGGGATCGTGAATCAACAAGAGGCGAGTAGTCTGGGAATGAGGCAACGCAGTACTCGCTACTATGCGTCGCTGTTGGCGTTTCCCGAGGTCATTTCGGTATAACGAGGGCAAAAGCGGGACCCGCACTTTCGTGCTTGGTCACCATACTTTGTGTGGTACCAGCATAAATTGCTACTAGCATCACGAGAGCGCGACCGAAAGCGGCGGTCTTGATTTGACCTATCATAGGATCTACCTCTATCGAAACGTTGAGGGGGAGGAAGAGGATGATAGTTGGAGGGATAGTCATAAGGATAGTCGTAGGCATTTTGGTGGCTTTGGAATCTCCCTGGGCCTTGCTGAATGTGAGCCATACTCTGACCTAACTTGCAATTCTGTAAAGCTTGCTTTATCTCAGCGATGTCTTGCTGCATCTTATCTATTGTGGCTGAGGATTGATTCTGAGTATTTGCGGGGCTAAAATTTGCAGCTGCTGCATTCAAGGAAGCAACTTGCGGTGCTTGTGACAAATTAATGTTGCGCATCACCGTCTCAGTGGACTCTGCAAGCTTCTCCAAAGTTTGATCAGGGCTTGCTAACGATAGAAATGGGCGCACATTTGAGGGAAGTTTACTCATGTAAACTTCTTTCAGAAATCCCTCAGCTACGGCAACACCCGCAGCGAGTTTGCGCAGCTCTTTTACTAACGAAGTGGGAGAGAAAGAGACAGAGACAGATGAAATTGCTGAGGCGTCTACAAGGCTCCTAAATTTGTCCGCATCGGACATCTGCAACTTCTGCAATATCTTTCTTATCAAGGTGCCGTACGGATCGATATCGGGAGGGTTTTCTAGCAGGTTATTGGAGTCATTTAATAATTTCGTGGAAGCTGCGGACACCAGGGCATAAAACTTGTCAGTTTCATCCCTTATTTTATGATACCTAAACATGGCTTCTACCTGATTGAACCATGTGTGAGCGTCTCCTGGAATGAAGGGGGGGAGCCTAAGGGGTTTTGTGGGGGCTCGATCTTCATTATCTGATTCAGTCATGCTAGCAACTTTCCTTCTACGAAAGCGAAAATTAAGCTATGCTCGCCCGGAATTACGTATTCAACCCCCAATAAATTTTTTTGATATTAAAGGTGTCACAAGTTAGCGTTATTACTTTACCTACTCAATCATTCAAATAAAGTTGAGACGGAAAGCAGAAAATATAAAATTGGGAACGAAAATTTTTGCGGTATGCGGCAATCAGCGTAGGCACGAAAACAGGTGAGAAAATTTTTTTCCTACCTACTCAATCAATCAATAACGTTGAAAAAACGGAAAGAAAGAAAAATGAAACGAGAATTTTACGGTAGTCAGAATAAACGTAAGCACGGAAATAGGAAAAAAAATATTTTTCCTACCTACTGAGGCACATAAAACAAAAGGACAGTATAGCGCTGAAAAAAAATTTTTGTTAGAGCTGCTCAGAGAATCTCCATTAACACGGTATAATCTAAGAAATTCTCAAAGACTACGTAATGGGAAATTTATCACTACAATGATATGCCAAAATTGACCTCTCACACAATTTCTGTGTAGTTGAGGCTGCGGTAGTGAGAGGAGGTGAGGTGTCGCTGCTCCAGCGAGGAGTTGTTTGGTGCTATTATTCAAGCACCTCAAAATGTGATGAAAAACTGAGCATCCGTGAATGTACTTTCTACATCATTGAATCGTGAAACTGGAAAAAGTCATCAAAACAATCAGCTGTGAAAAGTGCTGAATTTCATCGAGCAAAACTGAATGGCGCTTTCTGTAAGCTATGTTTTAAACTCGAAGTGTGTGTGTCTGTGTGTGCAACAGACCCCGGAAATGGTCACTTCCGCCTCTTTCCCTGGTGAACCGCAACAACCCTCTCCCTCCTCCTCCGCATCCCCTGTCACTCGCACCTACTTGAACCGGAACAAGCTTACCACGAATACTAACGTGAAGCAAAAAAGACCTGATGAAATAGCAAAGTTGAATTCTGTGAATACCAACATAAAATACAGTGATAAATTTACGCAATCCTCATCTGTTATTGCGAAATTTATGTTGAGTGTCAGTGAATATGAATTGAGTGTCTGTGGTTTTTTTTTCATCGCCTGACAGTTTATTTTTCATCCCATTTTAAAAGCAATGTCACCTATGTCTCCTACATCTCAAACCATGGAAACCAAAATCGCTGCAAAATGGAAGTTGTACTCTGGCAAGACCGTGCCTCGTGTCAATGAACTCTCAGGGATCAAGCTTTGTTAACGATTTCAATAACTTCTAATCAGTGAACAAAACCTAAAATATCTTTCACGATGTATTCATATGAAACTCGCTCTGCTACTCGTAAATCGGCTTTATCTGGAGAAATAACATCCCTCACAACGCCACTTGAAAACTCAAAGCCAAATCAGCAGAATATATCTGAACCGCTCATGAAACGGAAACGAAAACCACCAAAAACGTCACGCGTAAAATCGCTCGTTCAAAAGCCTCAACCGCTCAAAATAACAGAAGAAACCCCGACGGTAAAGCAGTGCAACGTCAACGAAAGCACCGCAACGCATCTACCATCACCAGAGCGAACCGACAGAGAGTCGACAGAAGGTCGCCCGACTGAGAGTCGAGTTTCTGAGCCACTCGCAACAGACATAAATCTCCCAAGCGCTGCTGGTAACAACGAAATTTTCACACCGGCATCGCAAGCAGTCAAAACAAGCCCTAGCAAGAGCAAGGAAGAAGCCCCTGAGCCTGGATTCTTCAATCCAAGCAGTCCTCGAGAAGATACACCAGCGAAAGAATCAAGAAATGTCCCACGGGGTATGATGGGTAAAAATGTAGATTTGTCACTAGCTACCGAGAATGACGCGATGAATGAGCCTAATATTTACTATTCTAATATTTCTAATATTTATAATTCTAGTGATCAGAATTACCTGAATATTACATCAAACAGCTTGCACCCGCTTCAAATTTCAATGTCGCATTTCATTCACCAGGTAAACAATAACCTGTCTCTCACTGCAGCCCACTTAACGAAAATGTCAAAACAGCGGACGCCTCCAACTCCACTTTCGATATCTTCAACCGCTTCAAATATTAGGCTCATTACAGAACAACTTTTCAAATTGAACTTGCATGTAAGCTCTTTCGATCTTACGCCAAAGATCCCGTTTTCGACAAGCCAATTTTCTGACTCGCACTGCAAAAAACCTCTGGATACTTTTCTTGTCGGAGATAGAATTCTCACGACGGTCCAGAGGACCGACATTGACCCCTCTTGTAAAATACGAACTGTAATTTCCAGTCGCATTGATGATCTCCTGAACGTAATTGACCAAATGCCTCAATTCACTAACTACATCGTTTGTTTCAGAGACTTAAGCCTCTCACAACCTAACATTGCTAAAATCAAAGAACTAATATTTTCTAAGCATGCGTCAGCCCGTATTTGTGTCGTGAGTGCATGTATCGGTAAACAATTGCATCAGGCGCTGAACTTGTGCAAAACAAACGGTATTAAATTGATTCCGCTCCGAACAAACGGTGCAACTGATCTCATAACTTGCAATGATGTTCGTACTTGGCCCGGTACAAGAGAAGAAACACACCATTTTCTTCAACAGATTGCTCTCAGATCGAGTCTAAAACTCACTTTACAATCTAGCTCATGTCTCATAAACTCAAATGGACTAGATGACAAAACTGAATGCTCCAACATCAGTACAAAACAGCAAAATGAATTGAAGAATTCTACTCGATCACTAACTGCTTCCAGTGAAGTCTCCAGAAACCTGATTCATTGCTTGCCTATTGGGAATGAACGTTCCCCTCCATTGATCTCCGGCCACCGCAGAGTACCCACAAAAAACAGGTTCTCGTTATTATCTGACGCGAACTCAGAGAGCGATATACCCTCATCACAAACGAGTACAAATCATCAACAACCAACCACGTACTCGGAAGCAGTAAAATCAGTACAAAGAGAAAAATTGCAGCAGAATCTCGGTCAAAATCCGATAAAATATTTACAGCCAAACCGCACACATAACCACCACCAAGAGAGTGGAAAGAACAAGAGCACCCCTCATTTCTCAGTCGCTCACTCAACTAAAACTGGCCACAGCCCGCAAATTCATAGCCAGGAAAGCAAGAAATCCAAACAACTCTCGTCTGAAAATGCTGAATGTCAGCCTAAATATCACTCAAGCCCCATGTACTCACTCGTCAGTACCACAATGGATGAATTAAAACGAACATTGAAAGTGAAGCTGCATCCTACCATAGCCGATGGGCACTGCCTCCTTCATGCAGTAACTCACAAGCTTAAAACAAAATCGCCCTCAAAATGGAGTTACAATTCCTTAAAAGCAGCAATAAAAAAAGAAAGCACTACAAATGAAAACAAATATGTCAATTTCCTTGCCAAGAAAAGCGGTGATCTACCTAGGCTCATAAGTAAATACATTGACGAAAAACATTTTGATCATGATGCTGGGGACTTAATACCACATATCATATCAAAGATCACTGGTAGGAGAATTTTCATCTTCGATGAGCAAGACGATGGTATTTGGAGAACAGTAGTCGACCCCTCACCAGAAGGATCAACTAATAACCATCCATTGATGCTTCATCGGAGAAATTATCACTACAGTACCCTTGTTGCACAAGACAAAAACAAGACTGATATCACATCATCTTCATGACAAAATACTGTTGTCCAGTTAAATGGCAGTCTCTCAAATACACCAGATGCTAGACTTGACACTCTGGGCAACAATGATAAAATCAATAAATCCACGAAACAGTCCCTACCAAAAAATCCCTCTGATGCCACAAATAATCGCCATAAAATAAAAAACATTAAAATTAAACATATCAATGCTCGTAGCCTCTTTAGTAAGCTGGATGACATTAGAGTAATGTTGGTCACAGAAGACATTGACATTTTATGTGTTTCCGAGACATGGTTCGATTCGCGAACTCAGAGCTCCTTTTTCAATATTCCCGATTACGTGCTGTACCGCCATGACGGCGTTAAAAATAGCAAAGGTAGTGGTTCTTGTATTTTCGCAAAAGAAGTTTACCAGTCGTCTTTACTTTTAACAAACGAAGTGTGCGAAGGCATAGAGATGGTTTGGTTGAAAGTGCAAATAAATAAACATAAATCCATCATTACCGGCAGCCTTTACCGGCACCCATCAGCTTCTCTACCAAAAACAGTAGAGTTCATTGAGAAAATTTTCAAAGAAATTTTAGCTACAAAAATGTCATTCTTTGCTTTCGGTGATTTTAATATTGACCTAACGGATGAAGAAAATCAGCTTAGCAGACTGTTGTACAAACTAAACCTTTCACAAATGGTTAAAGAACCGACTCGCGTTACAAGAGTATCTAAGACTCTCCTCGATCTAGCAATCACAAACAAACCTACGGCAATACTAAATACAGTAATATCACCCTCTGTCGCCGATCACCACTCTGTAGAATGTAAAATTAATATTGCAAAGGAAAGACAAAACTATCGTCTCATGACTTACCGCCTAAAAAGTCAATATTCGCCGGAACTATTTAATGAAAAACTTCTAAACAGGCTCACCGAATTTCAAAGCATGATGCAATCTGACGATGTGGACTTTCAGGTTTCTATCTTTAACGAGAACTTTACAGCAGCTCTAAATGAATGCGCTCCTTATATCACCAAAAAACTAGGCCAAAACGCACTCTGTGGATTACCAGCGAAATTAAAGACCTAAGCAGAATAAAGAAAATTTACTTGCGAGAGTATAAAGAAAACAGGTCAAACATTACTTTATACAGGAGATATAAAGAACTTGGAAAGATTCTTCGGAAGAAAATCACGCAAGCAAAACAAACTCACTTCCACCAAGAACTATTCATGGCAAAAAATAATCCAAAACGTACATGGGAAATCATTAGTGAGGTGGCTCAATATAAAAACTTAGAGCGCAAAAGTGATTTTGAAAATCCTTTGGAAAAAGCCACTGAGTTCAACACTTTCTTTTCAAAAGTAGGTGCCCAAGTCTTCGATGAAGTGAGTAAAACCAGTCCGAGGAAATGGACAGTTGAAAGTTCATGCCCTACTGCACTTTCAAAGGCTGGCGCCCTGTGGAAGCCACGCCCTATCGATTTACCAGAGTTAAAAACTATTTTATACTCATTGAAAAACACAAAAGCAGTTGGACATGATGGAATCAACCTCCAATACATAAAAGACAGTTTTCCAGTCACAGCACCATTTATTCGTTTGATTATCATCACATCAATAGCCACTAACAAGTTTCCAAAACAATGGAAACACTCTATAATTAGACCGTTGCATAAAACTGGTGACATAAATACAGCATCAAATTACAGGCCCATCAGCCTTTTACCTGTCTTGTCCAAAATATTAGAAAAAGTAGTAACGAATCAACTGTCATCTCACCTGGACGAGTCAAATTTACTTCATCGAAATAAATATGCCTACAGGAAGAACACTAGCACTCAAGACGCCCTGCTTAACATCACTGAAAAAATATACAACGACATCGATCAAAAAAATGTAACACTTCTGCTGCTACTTGATCTCTCTAAAGCATTCGACAGCGTCGTACATAATCAACTCCTACGAAAAATACTGAACTTAGGAGTGGATACACAGTGGTTTAAAAGTTACCTTTCAAATCGGTCTCATGCAGTCCTCTTAGATAGCAAGTTGTCCCCATTCCTTCAAAACAGCTTTGGTGTCCCTCAAGGATCAATTCTGGGCCCGCTACTGTTTTCAATTTTCATAAACGATTTCCCTCCAATGCCTTCTAACACACGAATCTCCATGTATGCAGATGACGTCCAAATTGCAATGACAAGCTCTGTAGCAGAAATACCACAGACGAAAAAAGGAGCTGAAGCTCTATTGATCAGCCTCAAGTCATGGTATGACCAAAATGGTCTCAAGCTAAACGCGAACAAAACACAATTCATTATTTTTGGGTCAAAGCATTCAATAAACAACATTCGAAATCTAGATCTAACTCTTACAGTTGGGAATGATACAATTCACCCATCAGAAAAAGTAAAAAACTTAGGTATTTGGTTCGATAGAAACATGTCCTTCAAATCCCACGTTGATAAAACCTGCAACGCAATTCACGGGACCTTACTGTTTATCAATTGTATAAAAAATATGCTTGACGAAGAATCTAGATTGTTGGCCGTTCATTCTTTGGTCTTATCACGTATTGACTACTGTAGCCTGGTCTGGGGAGGTATATCCAAAGATCTTCAGAAAGACCTACAAAAATGCATGAATTTTGCAGCAAAGGTTGTATAAAACGGTAAATTCAAAAAGCATGACCACGCAACACCTCTCCTGCATAAACTTGGCTGGGCTCCGATTCGGGAAAGGTTCCAGGCGCACAAAGCCCAATACGTTTTCTCCTCTTTATATCTTCCTCATAGCAGTGCTGAAATAGTGGAATTCCACTCCCCTACCGTCACGAACCAAAGGCCGAACAGGAGACGTGATGTCTCAATCAAATACCGTTCATCCAACATCGGGCAGAAGGCTCTGTCAGTATCAGGCGTCTTACTATGGAACAGACTCCCCCAGAGCTTCAAAACCCCTCAAACACTGAGAGAATTCAAAACTAAAATGGCTCTCTATCTTGCGTCAACACAATAAGTGTGAACTGCAGCACGTGCTGGAGGGGTGCGTACATGCAGTACGTGTGTGCGTATATGCGTATGGATATCGGTGTACGTATGTGCGTGTCTGTAAGTTTAGAACGTATTCCCTTTTAAAATGCTCAGATTGATCCTGTGGAGACGCAGTGTCGTCCTTTACACTCTTCCAGTGTGCTTTCGGCCACACCATTTGAGGTGGTTTTGACTTTCTCGTTTTGCCCCAGCAATCTTGATAATGTTACGGTTGGCATTGTACATCGGTCCCTCTCATCTATTTTGAATCCGGTGAATTTTTCTGTGCCAAAGCTTGTAGTATACGAAATTTAAATTTTTCCGTTATTGTAAAATCGTTCATTTCATCCATACCAGGTATTTTAGCTTACCAGTTGGTACAAAACAATGTAAAACTGCCTATAACATCAACCTAGAGGTCAAAGATGCAAATTAATTTTGGATCTACCCGTTGTACCTTCAACCTTTAATCCCTCATTTCACTAGTTCCAACGTTCGCAAGCTCAAATTTCAATATGGAAATGCACCAACTTGAGTGTTCTTAACAATGCATCACATATGCAATGTTTTCCTGACCCCTTGAAATAAAATCCAGTGTTAAAATCAGACCAACACAAGGGAGAGAATGCATTTATCTACGTACTTTTCTCCTAATTATTTGTTCCAAAACTTAACCGATAGAAATATTACGATCCTCATGTATTTGATATCAACACAATTGAAGGAATGCATTTTCTTTGTACTTTTCTCCCAACCATTTGTTTCAAAATCAATCAATATAAATATTACGATCCTCATGTATTCGATCTCAAGTCATGGTCTTAACTTTAAGATACTCGTAAATACTTTTCGCTCATATTGAAGCATTTTGAACATGCGACGGAGTTCATTAGCAATTTTTTTTGTGTATATCTGTGTTCCAGCTGTGTAGCAAATATTACAGGCTCGTGATCCAATAACACGCACCCTAACAAGAGTATTTTCAGCTATGTGTCACAGGGATTTTGTGTTCTTAGTGACTCACTTTCATCTTGCATTTTCAAACCCAAATCAATCACCGCAAAGAGAGAGAGCGGATGTCAAATGTGAGGGTATCTTAGTACATACTTTCTCTACTTCGATCTCGTTGAAACATTTAAAAAGGCCTCGGATCTGACGAATGTCATAACTTTGAAAATCATCATTTTAATCTTCTTATTCTGGTCTCGAATTACTGTCGTGAGCTTTGTGTGATAAACTCTTCTTACCTTTTTATTCTCGTGAATACACTACGACAACACTAATTTTAAATAGTTAACTTTTACAAGGTTCCACCTATGTTGAAAATTTTACATCTAGCGATGTAAAACAATACTTTTCATGTCTTCAACCCCGATGTACTCTTTGCGAAAGTACTATTTGCGCAAGTAAGAAATATCACAACCATCTTGTGTATTGTTATAGCAAATATAATCGTTGGGACACCTTGCATAAGGATGAAAGATCGGATGTGGGCTTTCACCGGATGTAAGATATAAACAAATGTAGGCGTAACCAAATGTAGAGGCATGACCGGATGCGGGGCATCACCGGAGGAGGGAGTGAAGTGTTGTCGGATGGGCGAAAGGAATTCCTGGATTTTGGAGTTCATAATTTATTAGAAAAATAATACGCTCCATTTCCATTTCCGGGCACCACAGATGAAGTACTAGTAATTGTGGAAAGCAACCTCATTCCGCTGCGTGGAACAAACAGTTGTGATGCTCATGTTGTTCGACCGGAGTAAGCAAGATCAATATTAGAATGACTTAACGAACGTAAAATAAGATAAATTTTCAATCCCTAGCAAAAACTTCAGAAATTGAAACTTAGAAATTGAAACACAGAAACTGAAACTTAGTGCCGCCCTCCAAATGCAAATGATCCTCTTATACATATTAATGATTATTTTTTATTAACTTGTGCTTCTCCCTAAATCCTGTGTCGACAACCATCATGTGTATTACTATAACCAAGTATGAATAGCAATTAAGGATCTAAATCATATGTTCCAACACTTAACATGGATACTACGATAACCATGTACAAATAGCAATTAAGGGTTTCTATGCTAAGGTATTCGAATGCATTTTTCGCTTTCATTTTTCAATACTTGTGCGTACTAATGAAAGTGTTTTTCAAATGAACGTCGCGAGGATTGTGCTCTCCTAGTTCAAAATCAGATTAGGCAAGGAAAGGAACTCAATTTTGTTGTACTTTTCTGTCAATCATTTTGTTTCAACATTTCACACGGGTATTACGATACCAATGTGTTATAATCATTTAGGGATGTTAATGTTAAGGTGTTTTAAAAACCAATGTATCGACATTTCATGTTTGTACTTTATTGGAAATAAAATGTTTTTCTTCTTTTCTTTTCTTTCTTTCTTCTCAAACACTTATCGAGTTGAATAGTTTTCAAGTTTTATAGAAAGTTTTGGGGTTTTAAAACTTTGTCTGGGGTTGTCACCAGTGATTTTTATCTTTGGGGTCACCAGTGTAAGGATTTAGGGTGTGTTGGCCGTGGGTATAGCCAGTCCTTAACAAACCTCGATAAGCATTTGGGAGTAAACCATGAGAAAGGATAATAAGGCACTCTGGAACTCAGCTTTTGGTATATATTGGAAGGAAGCCGGAGAGGACCGCCGAGTCTGGCGAGTCTTGAGTTACTGACGACTTGGCTGGCGAGGTTCGCAGTCCGTGCAGGCGGAGAGGTATGGCTAGTGACGACGTCGACAGTGAGGGTGTGTGTTTGAAGTTGATTTTAGCGGCCCAATTTATCAGACTTTGGGATGACTCGTGACGTTTGATGGTGGCACGTTAAGGTATCAGCGTTCTCTATCCCAAAACTGGACAAGCGAGTGATCATGGTCGAAGCAGGTAGTTTAGTTAGCCGGGGATGGAATCTTAGACTTACTAGCTTCAAAAATAACCCATGTTAATTGCAAAAGGGGAATAGATGGTAAAGGCGGTCTATCAGGCCCAAAACAAGGACCAAAACTAATCCAAGTAGAAGTCCCAAAAGCGGCCCAGGGAGACTGTGAGTGTGGTGTGTGTGATGACGTTGAAGTCCTGCAAAGAGTCCAAACGCTGGATGAGCAGTCCAAGGAGACATCAAGGAAAATTCCACCACTGACAGTCCCCAACATCGTACATGATAAAACTCCCACACAGTAGAATTCGAGAAATCCTACAGATTCGACTCTAGTTAATTTTAATTTATTCTCACTTTTGTCAAGCTCAAAAAGGTAGGATAGAATCAATTAAGAAACTCTTATACAACTGCTCTTGCGTTAACTGCAAGGCATGAAATTTAAGAATTTTTAGTAATAACTATTTGTGGTTTTCTAAGAGCAACATCGGGGGATCAAATCCCTGGAACCATGGAAAACACATGACTTAACAAGACATGGTTCATGAAGCAGAAGAAAAGAATTACAGCAATTAAGAATTTCATAGAAAGAGAATTAATGCTTCTTTATGTACTCTAGAACATCTCTATAACTGTACAAGAAATAACAGAGAACAATTCTAAAGTTCATTGATATAAATCCTACTGAAAATCACTGATAAATATCATTTGCAATACTAAAAAATTAAGGAATAATCTCCACAATAAAAAGAGAAACACTAAACGTTTTGCTTGCACAGAAAGGAAATATGCGCAAAAACGAAAGCATGAAAATCGGTCGATTAACCCGGCGGTTTCAAGCGTCGCCATTTGCAATAAACCTTGCGCGTTCACGAAGTATTTTTATGCGAGAAGTACTCGTTTACGATGGCAGATGCTAATATGTATTTCTGCCGCAAACATAAGAGAAATTCGATTTTAATTTGATGATGGTGATTTATATTGAAATAAATGCGATTAACGCAAGGTTTAAGGAGTTATATAAATGAAGAAAACTAAAAATTTTTAGCAGGCATATACATGAATAATCTTCGTAATTTATAAACGTACGAAATTATTAAAAGACATTTCCCAATTAATAATTTCACGCTATACACAATTCAGAAAACTACTGTACTTTATGTTGTGAAAAAGAAATACTATCCCGCGTACAAAAAAGTACGAATTTTAAATATCAAGAGTCGGCAGCATGTGCTCGCCATTTTGGGAAAACAAAGAACGCGGGAACAAAGACGCTATCCACGGAGACGCCGTCGTGTTCTAACGACCGTATTCGTAAACGGGTCTTGAATTAATATGGCAGCGTAAAATGTCGAACTTTGTTAAGGCCCCGATACACTGGGCAAAAATCGCGGTGATAACCGCCAGCACGCCTCTCAATGTGCCTCCCATCCCTGCACACCAGCCAGTTGGCAGAGTGGCCACCGAGCTTTCAGCGATCCGAGCATGTCTGGATTAGGACGGTCGTCACTGCGACGACCGACGAGCAGAGCAGTACCGTTTTAAACATTGACGGGAGAGGTGCACAGCCATGTCTTGCTCCGCAATTGAGTAGACAAAACTCGAACGCTGAATTCTATAGACGCAGTTAAACAATTCGACTGCTTGCAGAATGTGATGAGCAGCGCTTACAGAAGTAAAGCACAGCGCAACGTGCGCTTTGGTTTAATCCTGCGCTCCATACGGCTGGTCGCAATTGCGCACCTACCCGTACGACACGCTGAGGCAGACTGACGCCTTGCATTGCATTCCGCGGTGCTTCATCTTGCTTGCTGAGTGTATCATGTCGCCAGTTCTCACTTCAACTGGCGGACGGATCCACTGCCACAATTTCTCGAGTCATGAACGCCAGTGTATCGGGGCCTTTAGTGAGGCAAAGGTGAACGTAGTTGAATATAATAGTACTAATAAAAAATTCGACAAGAAATGAAACATGACACGCAAATGTTTACGCTATTTCACGTTGAGGTAGCATTCGAAATACACATGCCCGTCTAAGAGCTTTAGCACTATTTTTAAGTTCATCCTTAATTCACGACGATGAACAGATCCTTAAGTTAATCAACATGCACACAGGGAATTTACACTTGTATACATTACCAGGTTACTTCTTCTTATTTAAACACTAAATATCTTCACTTACATGAACGCGGTATGCACGAGCTAGTTATGCGCGAGAGAATGTGTTTCAAAGAGACGCCACGCACAGTGCTGCCAGATTCAGAGGCTTGAAACACGAACATGTCAATCGTGACTTTAATTTTATGCTTTTTGCACAAAAACTTTAAGGATTACGAATTAGAAGTAGAAAATAATTAATAATAAATTAGAGTAAGATTTTAATGCTAATAATTAATTTATTTAAGTGCGAATGGGAAAATTTATAATTCTTACGCTTTTGTAGCGATTGCTACATACTTTACCAGGTTTCTTTCTATTCTACTTAATTTCGTTCACTTACAAGAACGTTGTATGCACAAGCTAGTGATGCACGAGAGAATGTGTTTCAAAGAGACGCCACGCACAGTGATGCCAGATTCAGAGGCTTGAAACACGAACATGTCAATCGTGACTTTAATTTTATGCTTTTTGCACAAAAACTTTAAGGATTACGAATTTGAAGTAGAAAATAATTAATAATAAATTATAGTAAGATTTTTAATGCTAATAATTAATTTATTTAAGTGCGAATGGAAAATTTATAATTCTTACGCTTTTGTAGCGATTGCTACAGAACCCCCACACTTAACTCCTTCTGAGTCTTACAAACCCAAAGAAATCAATGCGCACTCCCCGTGCGCTGGTGACCCGCCTTAGCATAGAATTCAAACCTGTCTAAAGTAAAACTTGAGTTAAGCCACCAAACTTGAAGTTTACAAACTAATCCAAGTAGAAGTCCCAAAAGCGGCCCAGGGAGACTGTGAGTGTGGTGTGTGGCGGTGCCTTTTCGCCTGCACGGACTGCGAACCTCGCCAGCCAAGTCGTCAGCAACTCAAGACTCGTCAGACCGCCGGCGGTTCCTCTCCGGTTTGTAAGGATAAGGTGTGTCCGTGGGTATAGCCAGTCCTTAACAAACCTCGATAAGCATTTGGGAGTAAACCATGAGAAAGGATAATAAGGCACTCTGGAACTCAGCTTTTGGTATACATTGGAAGGAAGCCGGAGAGGACCTCCGAGTCTTGAGTTGCTGGAGAACTTGGCTGACGATGGTTTGCAGTCCGTGCAGGCGAAGAGGCTCCGGCTCGTGACGAAATCGATAGTGTGGGTGTATGTTTGGAGTTGATTTTAGCGTCCCAATTTATCAGACTTTGGAATGACTCGTGACGTTTGGTGGTGGCACGTTAAGGTATCAGCGTTCTCTATCCCAAACTGGACAAGCGAGTTATCATGGTCGAAGCAGGTAGTTTAGTTAGCCGGGGATGGAATCTTAGGCTTACTAGCTTCAAAAATAACCCATGTGAATTGCAAAAGGGGAATAGATGGTAAATGAGGTCTATCAGGCCCAAAACAAGGACCAAAACTAATCCAAGTAGAAGTCCCAAAAGCGGCCCAGGGAGACTGTTGTGAGTGGTGTGTGGCGATGACGTTGAAGTCCTGCAAAGAGTCCAAACGCTGAATGAGCAGTCCAAGGAGACATCAAGGAAAATTCCACCACTGACAGTCCCACAACATCGTAAATAATAAACTCCCGCACAGCAGAATTAAAGAAATCCTACAGATTTGACTCTAGTTAATTTCATTTGTTCTCCTTTTCGTCAAACTCAAAAGTAGATAAGACAGATTTTTGTAGAAAGATTTTAAACAATAAATAAATTGTTTAAATGGTTTAGCTGGCAAAACTGTTCACTAATGCCTTAGGCTTTAATATCTGAGCAATGAGGTTTAAGAACTTCCGGTAATGAAAATCGTTATTCATTACCGAAACCTCTGTCAATTAAGCACAAGATCTACGGAATATCAAGAAATGTCCATAAGACTGCAATTTTTGCAAGAATCTGCAGGACAGCAGTATAGGAGGTTAAATTGGTGGAGTTTTGGAGAAACACGTGATTTCATAACACAAGATTCATGAAACAGCGGAAAGACATAACACGGCTAAAATTGCGTAAAAATGAGAATTGACGCTTGTTCAGTGCTCTAGAAACATCCCTATCTCCGTACAAGAATTAACAGAGAAAAATCCTAAAGTTCATTGATATAAATCCTACTGAAAATCACTGATAAATATCATTTGCAATACTAAAATTTAAGGAATTATCTCCACAATAAAAAGAGAAACACTAAACGTTTTGCTTGCACAGAAAGGAAATATGCGCAAAAACGAAAGCATGAAAATCAGACGATTTACCCGGCGGTTTCAATCGTCGCCATTTGCAATAAACCTTGCGCGTTCACGAAGTATTTTTATGCGAGAAGTACTCGTTTACGATGGCAGATGCTAATATGTATTTCTGCCGCAAAAATAAGAGAAATTCGATTTTAATTTGATGATGGTGATTTATAATGAAATAAATGCGATTAACGCAAGATTAAAGGAGTTATAAAATGAAGAAAACTAAAAAACTTTAGCAGGCATATACATGAATAATCTTCGTAATTTATAAACGTACGAAATTATTAAAAGACATTTCCCAATTAATAATTTCACGCTAAACACAATTCAGAAAACTACTGTACTTTATGTTGTGAAAAAGAAATACTATCCCGCGTACAAAAAATACGAATTTTAAATGACAAGAGTCGGCAGCATGTGCTCGCCATTTTGGGAAAACAAAGAAAGCGGGAACAAAGACGCTATCCACGGAGACGCCGTCGTGCTCTAACGACCGTATTCGTAAACGGGTCTTGAATTAATATGGCAGCGTAAAATGTCGAACTTTGTTAGTGAGGCAAAGGTGAACGTAGTTGAATATAATAGTAATAATAAAAATTCAACAAGAAATGAAACATGACACGCAAATGTTTACGCTATTTCACGTTGAGGTAGCATTCGAAATACACATGCCAGTCTAAGAGCTTTAGCACTATTTTTAAGTTCATCCATAATTCACGACGATGAACAGATCCTTAAGTTAATCAACATGCACACAGGGAATTTACACTTGTATACATTACCAGGTTACTTCTTCTTATTTAAACACTAAATATCTTCACTTACACGAACGCGGTATGCACGAGCTAGTAATGCACGAGAGAATGTGTTTCAAAGAGACGCCACGCACAGTGCTGCCAGATTCAGAGGCTTGAAACACGAACATGTCAATCGTGACTTTAATTTTTATGCTTTTTGCACAAAATCTTCAAGGATTACGAATTAGAAGTAGAAAATAATTAATAATAAATTAGAGTAAGATTTTTAATGCTAATAATTAATTTATTTAAGTGCGAATGGGAAAATTTATAATTCTTACGCTTTTGTAGCGATTGCTACATTACCCCCCAAGGCGCAGACCGAAAGGTCCACCCGCTGCAATCATTTGTAGCGGGAAGGAGGTCTAACTACGCGACCATGTCGGGTTCGGCAGTTGGAAAATGTTACTGAGCGGGGAAGTTTCACCAAACGGGTCTGCAAATTGAGATCGGCAAGAGTTCTAGGAACACGAGTTACTGCAGCGGGCTCGTCTGGTCTATCCAGACTTGTCGCTGTTTCAGTAAGAGGGCTAGAATTAGAATCTACGATAGGCTTGGGGATAGGGTTTGAATGTACAGGCACATAGAAAGGATTACACTCAAGTTGACTAGGCAACAAGGCAGCCAACTGAGGAAGCTGAGATGGTAGATATGATCGAGTCTCAGTGGAAAGGGAATTCTGTGGAGAGAACGATGAGTTAGAAGTTACACTATGATCGGAAGTGTACGCGACTTTTAATCGATCAATGCTCACAGGGTCGCGTGAACCAGATCTTTCAAGGATAAAATACTTGGGCGTGCGTTTGAGTATTTTGAATGGGCCATCATAAGGGCGCGTGAGTGTAGGTTTGATGGCGTCATTTCGGACGTTCACATGTGTGCAGTCTTGCAAAGCAGGATCCAGTTTGTCGTTAGTCTGAGGCATTCGTGGAGCCACATACTTGATCTGACGCATGCAATCTTTTAGACAGGTTACATATGCAGAACAGTCAACGGATGAAAATTCGGGCAAAGGTTTTGGGTCAACAATATCGCCGGGGAGACGAAGTGTTTGCCCATAGAGCATTTCAGCTGCTGTGCATTGCTGATCCTGTCTATGTAAATTTCGGATGCTAAGTAGTACTACTGGAAGTCTGTCAGTCCAATCATTGCTGCAGTTCAGGCAACGTAATGCCGACTTTAGGTCTCTGTGGACTCTCTCAATAAGTCCATTCGACTGCGGATGGTAAGCGGTAGTTGATGTATTTGCACACCCTAAGGCGGTGCTAAGCTCACTCCAAAATTTGGAGGTAAATTGTGATCCCCGGTCATGCGTGACACTTAAGGGAACACCAAATCTGGAGATCCAGTTGGACATGAAGGCGCGCGCTACAGTCTCAGTTTGGGTATCAGGAAGAGGGACAGCCTCAACCCAACGTGTGAACCTATCGATGATGGTCAACAAATAAGAATAACCGCGCGATAAAGGCAAAGGACCCACCAAATCTAGGTGTACAGAGTCGAACTTGTGACCTGTGAATGCACAACTCTGCAGCGCTGCACGATTATGTTTCACCACTTTACTACTCTGACATGCATGGCAATTTCGCACAATTTGCTTGACCTCCTTACGCATCGCTGGCCAGACGAAACGATCGGAAATCAAACGCAATGTACGGTTAATACCAGGATGAGAGAGGGAGTGGGAGTGATAGTGGAGAATAGCTACTCTGCGGAGAGTCGCAGGAAGATACAAACCAGAAGGTCGCTCAGCATCACGGTACACGCCGTCAACCAAGGTTAATTTCAGAGAGGAAGTGTTAGAAGGTTTGAGAAGGTCCTGAAGTTCAGGATCCTCCCTCTGCGCGTTTTCAATGTTGCCGAACGTGATCTCACCACTGGTTTGGACAGCGTTTATGCGGGATAGACAGTCAGCGACAGTATTGTCGAGACCTTTGATGAAACGGATATCAGTGGTGAATTGACTAATGAAGGACAAGTGTCGAGCTTCTCTTGGGGAATGTCTTTCAGAAGGCATCTTAATCGCTGAGGTCAAAGGTTTGTGATCTGTGTAGATCACAAACTCCCTTGCCTCTAGAGCATTGGTTCCCAACCTGGGGGTAAATTACCCCCTGGGGGTAATTTAGCAATTTTTCGGGGGTAATGGAGGGGTGATAGAAAAATGTAAAGAATTCTGAAAAACAAGTAAGCATTGGTATTAGGATTAATGTTAACTTAGTCTTAGTATTTTTAGTAGTAAAGTTGAATGTTGCAACGATGCCAGGCTGGCACTTTCAACCACGAAGCCAAGAATTCCACAACTAGCTTCAAATGTGCAACTCCAACCATCTCACTGATGCTCTTGACAACTTTGGTAAGTCATTAGATATGCAAAATGTACTAATAGAATAAATAAAAGAAATTATCTCTAGTGTTTTAGTTTAGCCATATATACATTAATGCTGACAACATTTTGTGAAAGGGGTAACATGCTTAATGTGGCATGCTAAATTGGGTAACAAGCTGAAAAAGGTTGGGAACCACTGCTCTAGAGCATAACGAAAGTGTCTCACAGACAAGTAGATAGCAAGAAGTTCCCTACCGAACGCGCTATAATCACGCTCAGTGGGCGACAGCTTTTTGGAAAAGAAGGCAAGAGGAGAGATATTAGTACCTACTTGTTGTTGCAAAACAGCACCTACGGCAGTACTGGATGCATCAACAACGAGACTGAAGTCAGCATTTGCAATAGGGTAGGATAATTCGGTCGCGGAAGCTAACTTATGCTTTATCTCATCGAAAGCTTCCCGTGCTGCGTCTGTCCATTTTACCTCAATAGATTTGCCTTTTCGTTTCGGTTCGAGGAGGTCTGACAAGGGGGCTAAAGTTTGAGCACAGTTGCGTATGAAGCGATGATAGAAGTTAACAGAACCTAGGAACCTTCTTAGTTCCTTCTGGGTCTGTGGAAGAGGAAAGTTTTTCAGGATTTACGAGGAGTCCATTGTCGGACAGTCTTTGAAAAACGACCCTAAGATGGTCTTTGTGCAACTCCGGGGTTGTGGATGCCACTAGGATGTCGTCTAGATAGACAAAGGCGAAAGTGAGATCAGAGAAAATTTCAGCCATGTGCCTTTGGAACGTTTGAGGAGCGTTCCTTAAGCCATATCGCATCTTGAGGAACTCAAAGAGACCAAACGGAGTGATTACCGCGGTCTTAGCGATAGCGCTCTCATCAAGTGGAATTTGATGGAAGGCGCTTTTGAGGTCAATTTTTGAGAAAATTTGTGCTCGTTCTAAATTTGCACTGAAATCGTGCAGATAAGGGATAGGGTAGCGATCAGGTAAAGTAACGGCATTCAACCTGCGGAAATCCCCGCACGGTCTGAATTCACCGTTAGCCTTGGGTACTAGCAAAAGAGGGCTAGCCCAAGGGCTTTTGGAACTGCGGATAATGCCATTTTCTTGCATGCGCGCAAATTCTTTCTTGGCTAACGCCAATCGATCAGGCGGCAATCGCCTTGCACGGGAGTAGACCGGCGGACCTTGCGTCTCTATGAAGTGCTTTGTGCATGTCTGATGCATGTTATTAGAAGATAAGTTAGGGTTTGTTAATGCAGGAAAATTTTTAAGTACCTGCTCGAACATGCACTCCTCCTTGAAAGCTATGGAGAATGAATGCAAGACATTTGCTCTAGTTATGCTACAAGCGGGAATTGAGATCTGTGTCTCCTCGTCCCTAATTCTACGGTTTTTAACATCTACAAGTATGCCAAACTTGGCTAGAAAATCAGCACCTATTATGGGCTCTTGAACCTCAGTTATCAAGAAAGTAAATGTGAATTTTCTCCTCAATCCCAGACTGCACTCTAAAATTCTTTCACCGTAACAAGGAATTGGCGTGCCGTTTGCGGCGCGTAATGTCGCCAACAATGGGTTGTTTTTGTCTTTCACCGTGGCTGGGATAATTGACACACTGGAGCCAGTGTCTATTAAAAATCGGTATTTGGTGACGGGATCGTGAATCAACAAGAGGCGAGTAGTCTGGGAATGAGGCAACGCTATACTCGCTACTATGCGTCGCTGTTCGCGTTTCCCGAAGTCATATCGGTATAACGCGGACAGTGTCTAGAGGCACATTTGCGAGCTTGGTCACCAAATTTCATGTGGTACCAGTATAAATTGCTACTAGCATCACGAGAGCGCGACCTGAAGCGGCGGTCTTGATTTGACCTATCATAAGATCTACCTCTATCAAAACGTTGAGGAGGAGGAAAAGGATGATAGTTGGAGGGATAGTCATAGGGATAGTCGTAGGCATTTGGTGGTTTTGGAATCTCCCTGGGCCTTGCTGAATGTGAGCTACACTTTGACCTAAGTGGCAATTCTGTAAAGCTTGCTTTATCTCAGCGATGTCTTGCTGCATCCTATCTATTGTTGCTGAGGACTGGTTTTGAGCAGTATTTGAGGGACTAAAATTTGCAGTTTCTGGGTTTAAAGCAGCTACCTGCGGTGTTTGTGACACGTTTAGATTTCGCATCACCGTCTCAGTGGACTCTGCAAGCTTCTCCAAAGTTTGATCAGGGCTTGCTAGCGTTAGAAATGGGCGCACATTTGAAGTAATCTTATTCATGAAAACTTCCTTCAGAAATCCCTCTACTACGGCAACACCCGCAGCGAGTTTGCGCAGCTCTTTAACTAACGAAGTGGGAGAGAAAGAGACAGAGACAGATGGAATTGCTGAGGCGTCTACAAGGCTCCTAAATTTGTCCGCATCGGACATCTGAAGCTTTGCTAGAATTTTGCCTTTCAAGATTCCGTAAGGGTTTGCAGCTGGAGGGTTTTCTAGCAATTGATTGGAGTCATTTAACAATTTTGTGGGGGCGGCGGACACAAGGGCGTAAAATTTATCAGTGTCATCCGTTATTCTATGGTACCTAAACAAACATAGCTTCTACCTGTTGGAACCAGGTGTGAGCATCCCCTGGAATGAAGGGGGGGAGCCTAAGGGGTTTTGTGGGGGCTCGATCTTCATTATCCGATTCAGTCATGCTAGCAGCTTTCTTTCAATTTGCGTAATCAACGCCTATGACTTGGAATTAAAGTGACAAGGGTTTGCGTTATTTCTTTACCTACACAATCATTCAAATTAAGTTGAAACAGAAGGAGAAAATGTGAAATTGGGAACGAAAATTTTATGCAGTATGCGGCAATTAGCGTAGGCACAAAAACAGGTGAGAAAAATTATTTTTCTACCTACTCAAACGATCAATAACGTTGAAAAAACGGAGGGAAGGGGGAATGGAAACGCGAATTTTTACGGTAGTCAGAATAAACGTAAGCACGGAAATAGGAAAAAAAATATTTTTCCTACCTACTGAGGCACATAAAACAAACAAGGACAGGATAGCGCTGAAAAAAAAATACTTTGTTAGAGCTGCTCAGAGAATCTCCATTAACACGGTAAAATCTAAGAAATTCTCAAAGACTACGACATGGGAAATTTATCACTACAATGATATACCAAAATTAACCTCTCTCACAGTTTCTCAAACACTTATCGAGTTGAATAGTTTTCAAGTTTTAAAGAAAGTTTTGGGGTTTTAAAACTCTGGGTTGTCACCAGTGTAAGGTTTGATGTGTGTTGGCCGTGGGTATAGCCAGTCCTTAACAAACCTCGATAAGCATTTGGGAGTAAACCATGAGAAAGGATAATAAGGCACTCTGGAACTCAGCTTTTGGTATATATTGGAAGGAAGCCGGAGAGGGCCTCCGAGTCTTGAGTTGCTGGAGAACTTGGCTGACGATGGTTTGCAGTCCGTGCAGGCGAAGAGGCTCCGGCTCGTGACGAAATCGACAGTGTGGGTGTATGTTTGGAGTTGATTTTAGCGTCCCAATTTATCAGACTTTGGAATGACTCGTGACGTTTGGTGGTGGCACGTTAAGGTATCAGCGTTCTCTATCCCAAACTGGACAAGCGAGTTATCATGGTCGAAGCAGGTAGTTTAGTTAGCCGGGGATGGAATCTTAGGCTTACTAGCTTCAAAAATAACCCATGTGAATTGCAAAAGGGGAATAGATGGTGAATGAGGTCTATCAGGCCCAAAACAAGGACCAAAACTAATCCAAGTAGAAGTCCCACAAGCAGCCCAGGGAGACTGTTGTGAGTGGTGTGTGGCGATGACGTTGAAGTCCTGCAAAGAGTCCAAACGCTGGATGAGCAGTCCAAGGAGACACCAAGGAAAATTCCACCACTAACAGTCCCACAACATCGTAAATAATAAACTCCCACACAGCAGAATTCGAGAAATCCTACAGATTTGAATCTAGTTAATTTCATTTGTTCTCCTTTTCGTCAAACTCAAAAGTAGATAAGACAGATTTTTGTAGAAAGATTTTAAACAATAATTAAATTGTTTAAATGGTTTAGCTGGCAAAACTGTTCACTAATGCCTTAGGCTTTAATATCTGAGCAATGAGGTTTAAGAACTTCCGGTAATGAAAATCGTTATTCATTACCGAAACCTCAGGCAATTAAGCACAAGATCTACGGAATATCAAGAAATGTCCATAAAAAAGAAAAAGAAAAAATGTGTATTTCCAAGTTGTCACATGAGATACATGCCAACATATTGGCTTTTAAAAGTTTCTTAACATAGGACATCCTAAAACAAATGTTTCATACGAGGAGTACTAATTGACAAACCATCCGAGGTGTACAAGTAGATTAGCCATACGAGGCATAATAATAGACAAACTATACGAGGTGTACTAATAGACAAACTATTAGAGGTGTACAAGTAGATAGACCATACGAGGCATATCAATTGACAAAATATACGAGGCGTACTAATAGACAAACCATTCGTGGTGTGCCAGTAGTCTAACAAAAGTTCTATACTAGGAGTACTAATTGACAAACCATCCAAGGTGTACAAATAGATAAGCCATACGAGGCATAATAACAGGCAAACTATACGAGGTGTACTAATAGACAAGATATCAGAGGTGTACATATAGATAGGCCATACGAGGCAGATTAATAGACAAAATATACGCGGCGTACTAATAGACAAACCATACGTGGCGTGCCAATAGTCTATCTCTGTCAAGGGTAGTTGAATGAGAAATGAAAAATATGCCCTAAAAATATGCAAAGCCCAATCACCACCAAAAACATATTTCATATCTTCTCGATATTGACCACAATATCATGCGGACATGGGTACATGGGATAAAATAGAGATACAGTGTAAGCCGGTTACTACTCATGATTGACAAATATCCACAAAATATTGGTAGAAATGGGTAAACAAATACATACTCAATATCAAAATTCATAGCTTGTACAACATACGGACAGAAAGATAATTTTACTACGATTCATATGCTCAAATTGCACTTTATTTAATTAATTATATATGACATTAATCCGATTCACAGAAACGCCCTCTGGGGAATTGATAGATCTATTTTTTAATCATTTCGCTAGTGCAATAAAATTTATTGACCGGATGGTTTTTGCGTAAAGAAATGAAATAGAAACATGTATATCTATATATGTAGATACATATATATACCTACACACGTACACACACATATTAATATGTATACTTATTGAGAATGAAATATTAGAAAAAAATACATACATAAAATAAAGACTGCAACTTTTGCAACAATCTGCAGGACAGCAATATAGGAGGTTAAATTGGTGGAGTTTTGGAGAAACACGTGATTTCATAACACAAGATTCATGAAACAGCGAAAAGACATAACACGGCTAAAATTGCGTAAAAATGAGAATTGACGCTTGTTCAGTGCTCTAGAATCATCCCTATCTCCGTACAAGAATTAACAGAGAAAAATCCTAAAGTTCATTGATATAAATCCTACTGAAAATCACTGATTGTTAGACCAGAGAGGCCTCTTTCCATCTTGGAATAATGGAGTACGACAACGATTATAAGTATGAGTGTGGGGTATAGAAACACAGTAGGTAATCTAGGAACTACATGTACTGTACGTCCGTCGAGCACGGCGGCGAGAACAAGAAGAAGGAGCTCGATCGCTCTACAAAGGCGGTTAGCACATAAACATAGAAAACGGGACGGAAGCAATTTAATGGGCGACTGCGACAACTCATATATAATAATAAATATATATACTGAAGTTGGATCTCAACACACCCCCTCCAACTGAAGTATTCCATCCCACTATGCATCAATTCACATAGTAATCAATTAGAGCTAACATTTCAACATTCAGATCTTTCATTGAACATTGAACAGCAGAAAAACAACATAAAAAAAATCGTCAGTGTAGATCAACAGATTACACTGAGCACGATACAAAAAAACATAACGCACAATAATGCATAGTCCGCATTAGCGTTAAGAGTATTGTACTCAAGAAAGTTCTACCTTTTCTTGCAATTGATCTACACAAAGCTAAACTGGAAACATGTCAGACACAGTAACTTAGAATTTAACACACACTTTGAATTTAATCAACGACTGTCTAGTAACAGGCTTTGTGAACATGTCAGCTATGTTTTCCTCTGAAGGAACAAAGCGCAAAACTGCTTTATTGTCTTGAATGATTGCTCGAATGAAATGAAATCTTATGTCTATATGTTTCGAGCGTTGATGATGGACAGGGTTTTTGGCTAGGTCAATAGCACCTTTATTATCAACAAAAATCTCAACAGGTTCATCATATCCATCCATATCACACAGTAGCTGTTTGAGGAAAATTCCCTCCTGCACAGCATAAGTCAGGGCAACATACTCAGCTTCGCAACTTGAAAGAGCAATAATATTTTGTTTCTTGGACTTCCAAGGTATCAGTGAACTGTTGCTAGATGACTTAAACACATATCCTGATATGCTCTTCCGGTCAGAGGATCCACCCCAGTCAGTGTCAGAGAAACCAGTAATTTGCACGGGGTTCTCGGATTTCACAAATTTCAAACCATATGAAATAGTACCTTTAAGATACTTCAACACAAATCTACACAAGTTCAGATGAGCATTTGTTGGACAAGTTAAATGTTGCGACAGTAATGTAACAACATAGCAAACATCAGGCCTAGTACAAGTCATCAAGTAGATCAGGCTGCCAACTATCTCACGGAACAGTTTTGGATCGCACAAATTCCTAGAATCAGAGCTTACATCAAGCTTGTTGGCACTGGGATCACAGGGAATAGACTTAGGCTTACAATCAGACATCCTAAATTTTGACAAAATTTTCTCAACCTACTTTGACTGCTTCATCTCAATTGAGTCATGCTTCACATCAAATTCAATGCCTAGAAAACATGAAATTTGTCCAAGGTCTTTCATTTTGAATTTATTGGACAACGAACACTTTACTTCACTCAATACAACAGCGTTAGAAGAGGCCAAAATTAAATCATCAACCCATACAATGATAATCACTTTTCCAGAGTCGCTTTCCCTCACATAGACACAAGTATCACTGAGAGATTGAACAAAATTTTGTTCAACAAGAAAATGATGCAAAAGGTTGTTCCAGTTACGGCCACTTTGCTTTAAGCCATACAAAGATTTTTTGAGTTTGCAGACTAACTTCTCTCCATTTTTGTCAAGTTCAACAAATCCCTCAGGCTGTTCTACAAAAACATCACAGTCAATTTTTGCATGAAGATAAGCAGTGCACACGTCCATCTGGTGCACAATGTACGACTTTTGCACAGCAATATCCATCAGCATTCTAACAGAAGTTAGACGTGCTGTAGGAGAAAAAGTTTCTTTGAAATCGACATCAGCTACTTGGGAATATCTCTTGGCTACATAACGAGCTTTGAAAGTTTCCTGGTCATTGAGTCCCGATTTAACACTATAGACCCATCGTCCCCCAATAACAGATCTATCTTTTGGCTTTTCAACAAGTTCGTACGTCTCATTATCGGCTAGTGCAGCTATCTCAGTGGTCATTGCCTGTTTCCACTCAACAGAATCTGGGGATGAAATTGCCTCAGAGTAAGACTTAGGGATACTGCTCACTCTGTAGCAATAATCAACAAAAATATTAGTGATATCCAATTCATCTGGATCAACATAGTCTTTTAAATAAGCTGGGGGCTTCTTTTCTCTCAAAGGAAATCTTCTAGTGGGCTCTGCATCTGAATGAGTTTCATTTTGAATCACTTCTGGAACAGTCCCAGGTTTCAACTCAGCCTCAGCCTTGTCAGCCTTCTCACTTTGTTTCAGCTCAGCAGGGTTATCTACAGCAATGAACTCATCCTCACCCACCACATTTCTAGAAATTTTATCACAGAATGTGACACATCTGACTCTTTTTATTTGACAAGTTTCAGGGAAATAAATCATGTAAGCAGGGCTGCACGGGTCATATCCCAGAAAAATACCCTGCTCTGACCTAGGGTCAAGCTTTCCTGGGTTTTGAACCATGGCAAAACATTTTGATCCAATTATGTGCATATTGGAAAGGTCAGGTTTCTTTCCCGTGAACATCTGAAAAGGAGTTTTGCCTGTCCTTTTGTTGAAACACCTATTTCTAATGTAAGCAGCTGTTCCTACAGCATGATTCCACAATTCTTTTGGCAAATTTGCATGCAGCAACAAACACCTAGCCATCTCAAACAATGATCTCCAAGATCTCTCAGCAGTCCCATTCTGATGGGGAGAGTACGGAGCTGAAAATTCATGCTTTATTTTGTTCTCCGTGACAACAGCTTTGAACAAGTTTGAGGAATACTCTGTGCCGTTATTTGTTCTTAGACGCTTTACAGAGCCAAACCCAGTTAAAAATTTTAGACGTTTTCAAGTAGTTTCTATGCTGCGGTAGGCAAGACTTCTAGCCGTATATTATTCGGAAAAGCAGTAGTTTTTTGGGCGCCATGACCACTTTTTATGGCAGTAAAAAACGACTTCAAAACCATTGAATTTCCTTTGCAGCTTTTCCTAAATTTCCACTTCTATCGGCTACGTATCGACTTTTTACGCACCTAAACGGCCACGCGCCGCGTCGTTCCGAACATCCTGCCGCATTATTTCGACCTTGCCCGAACTCAATTACACCGGCCTTCCGTACACATACGTGCACACACACGTACACACACACACACACAGACGGACACGTGCACACACACAGACACACACACGTACACACACACACGTACGCACACACGTACACACACACAGACGCACACACACAGACGCACACGTACACACACGTACACACACACAGACGCACACGTACACACCCACACGTACACATACAAACAGACGCACACGTACACACCCACACGTACACACACACACAGACGCACACGTACACACCCACACACACAAAACACACACGTACGCACACACGTACACAAATATGTAGATGTACACATCGTTCATCACCTGCCAGAAGGTCCTTAATTCAATTCAAGAGTTGCTGAAGACTGGCCGGGGAGAAAGTCATGCTTCGTTTTTCTGTGTGTGCATCGATGCTTTAATTGCCTTCTCTACAAGACCCCCCACAACGATGAATTGTCATATATATCAATTCACCGAAGCCGTGAGACTAATAGTTGGGCGCTTGCCTTTATTCTTGCTTTCAAATTGTAAACACTAGCTTAATACTACAGATGTTTGCAGTCCAATCTTCTTCAAGTTGTTGCAGTCCAATCTTCGTGGTGCAGTTGCTGGGTTGCGACGATTTCCGTATGACCTCAATTAGGGAGTAAAGTGAATGTCCTGAGCTGATAACGTCTAAAACTTTAAAAAAATGATAAATTGAATAACTATTAAACATATGCTGCACTTGTTATTCTACATGCGTTATAATTACAAACCTCCAATGCCAACAGGAAAAATATGATGGACTCACCTAACTTACTGTTGGGCTCTTGCCTACATTCTTCATTGAAACTCAAAAGGGTCACTCAATACAGCAGCTGTTTGTCGAAGCAAGCCGCAAGTTGTTGCAGTCCAATCTTCGTGGTGTAGTTGCTGAGTTGCGACGTTTGCCGTTTGACCTCAATTAGGGAGTCAAGTAAATGTCGTGAGCTGATAGCGTCTAAAACATTTAAAAAACTGATAAACTAAATAACTATCAAGTTTAAGCTGCAATTTATTTTTTTACACGCGTTATAATTACATACCTCCAATGCTAACATGAAAAATATGATGGACTCACCTGAGCCAGCGACAGAGAGCTGAGGAGGTTTAGGCTCATCAACAACCTCTATTTTGGTTTCAAAGGGCGGTTTCTTACGCTCGCTGCGTCCTCCCTCCCAGTCGCTGCTGTTTTTCAGCGCACTTGTGATGGCCTTGAATATTTCTTTTCGCGATACAGATCGAAAAGAATTCGATGACAACACTGCAGCTGAAATAAGAAGAAATTCATAAACATCACAAGTTCTTTCGCAATTTTAGTACACTTAAAAACTTATCTCTTAACAGTTTCATTTCACAACATAAGTAGATTAAGTTTGGATTAAATAATTCTGCGAATGAAAGTAATTCTGCGTCAAAAACTCGGAGGTCGACTTTGAGGAAGGGAAAAACGAGAGAAAGAAAGAAGGAGAGAGCCACAATATGATCTGTTAAGGACATGACTTCCTCGAAAAGCAAATCCTCTATGAATACTTTTGTGGATATGTTTTTAGGGAATCGAATAAACAGGTATCGTATTCTATTTTCAGGGGACATTGATTCTCCTTTATCCCTTTGAATAATTCATCATTTCGTAGTGGTTAGTGATACTTCAGTTTCCCATTTCATCTAACTTGAATTGCAATCATTACAGCAAGGCATTTCTGTATGGATGCATGATATTGATGAACAATAACTTACACTCAACTGCTTGATACGCCAGCGTGTTTTTAAATCGGATTTTTGCATGTTCCTTGCTCCGTGTCATCCCCGTCAGGGAATACTTCGCAGCAAGTTCTTTTGACATCAGAGCCTTCATCATGTGGCTGACTGTCCTTGTCAGGGTACATTCCTGGATTTCCTTCAACAATTCCATCTGATGAGAACGGTCATGTTCATTAAATAGTCACCAGAAAAAACATTAGCAGTGTTTCGAAATTAGTGTTAAAAAATTCTCAAATGGTAACATAAGGGGCTATCAACGTATGTAACACTCATTCCAGAATAAATTGCAGTCAAACTACCACTAACTGCCCTAAAAAACAATAATACGATACATACCATTTCAGGTGATTTAGCCAACATCTCAAGTTCTTCACTGGTTTTAGCAGGAGTGGGGCGGAATTTTGTAGGGGTTTGAGCGCGAGGTTTTGGTCGCTGCATGAATTCCAGCAGTAGTTCTTTAATTTCATTGAAGGCGTTCGTCATCGCCATCATTTCTTTTCTCAAACAGTTGTTAGTCACTTTTTCTTCAGTTTTTTCATCTTCCGTTTTTGTACTTCGATCCTCCACCGAAAGCGTAGCATTTCTATTCGTGGAAGAGAAAGCAACGCTTAACATACAGGAAAGGAACTTGTTTAGATCATACAAGAACGTAATACATAACATTAACAATTTATGATAAGTAAGGGCTAATTAACTAAACATTGAAACTTCAAACACCATTCACAGCTCGTGATTAGCACACTTTAAATGAGAAAACGAATTTATTGAATGACGGCTCCAAAGTATTCATTTTTCAACACCAAAAGTGAGACATCCCAATGCTCTGCAATTCATGTACGGAGACGACATGTCTCTCCGGATAGCCAGACCTAAACTAATGAACAATATAATCTATTATTTTACAAGTACTTACCCCCTTGGCACGAATTCCGGCGTGTCATGCAACGGCAGAGGAGACGCTGTAAATGGTTCACTCCCAGAGCTATCCGAACTAATGCTGTCGTTTCCTGCAGCCAAAAACAAAATAAACATAAAACTATTTATATTATTAATATATCGATAGTAAATATTTGTGACACCATATATAACGTTTTGATGCAATTGCATGTTAGATATTGACACTCGCACGTGTCCTAGGAAGTGGTTCTTAAGTATTACCTTGGATGCCACTACCAAAATGAAGTTTTCTGGCAGCGGTTGATGATTTAAACCTTTGTGGTTTGGCCACTTTAGCGGTCACACTCGGAATATCCTTGTCATCACGAAAAAGTTTGCGCTTCTTCATGATTGTTTCTTCGTCCTCGTTTTCAGACGCTGTTGTCACCGCACCATGGGATGTTACCTTTGTTACCGCACGCTCGTAGTCATCTTGAAAACGAAAGCGTAGATAAATAGTTGTATTCCCATGAGGGGACGTATATTACTCAACATTAACACTAATTCTTAAGACTTTATTCAAACAATATTTTCAATATATATGTATTACAGGTGCATACATGAAGAGTGTTTCATTTTCAAACTCACCAGATGCAGCAAGAACCGATGTGACTCTCCATTCCCTCCAAGATTCCATAGGACTCACTTTTTACTTCACCAGGGTAGGTATATCACCAGAATCGGGCCAGAAGCTCCACAGCTTGCCGTTTTTTTTCCCGCATCCATGTTTTAGGAACTACCGCCCACTTTCCTCCAGAAAAGCAAATGCAAACGAACGACTTCGTACATTTATCCATATTACCTGAATTGAGATACAATATTTTCTCTTAATTATTTATAAATATTGTTGTTATCAATAGAAATCTTTGGTTAGGCATTAATTTAATTTCTTGTTTAACATTATAACGCTATACAGTGCTGATAAAGCTGGAAAACCAACTTTATCTTCGCCGGCCATCTTTATGAATGATGTAGAATTTTTACTGCTATAAATGTCTTTTCATTTTTGGTAGGGAAAATTCCCATTTTTGTATAGATGTCCTGAAACCGTACAAATACTTTCTGAGTTCTCGCAGTCACTTTGTAAATGCCTACTTTGGTCGAATCCACTGGGAACATGAACAAATCACTGGTCTTTGCAAAAACATCAACTTCAACCGAGTCGGCATTGAAAGAGCGCATTATACCAATTTTTCCACTGTTCAGCATCACTCCATTGTCTCGGTCACCTGTTCCACCACACTTGAATCTTGTGCCTTTGATACTGAAGACATTACTTTTAGTTTCTTGAGCAGCAGTCTTGTAGTTTTCGTTTTCCCTGCAGGCATGTTGGGAAAGCTGTTCCAGTGGCCTATTGCGACCAGCTAGGCGTCTTTTCAACATTCCTAAATAATTTTCGAAGGGGAAACAGGACACATTGTCCAATGGACCAAATTTCGCATAATCATCTACAACGTGGAGCAGGCAATGCACGTTGTAGGAAACAAATTCTTCACCATACTGTTCTACTGCTGATGTAAGAAAACGCAGAAGTAACGATTTAACCGTCGGGATGTTTTTTTCTTGGTTGGGAGTGAGCAGGAGTCTCATTGCAACGCTTAGATAGAGGAAATTAAGGAATTTACCATGATCTAGAATATCCTTCAATACTACAACTCCAAGATATAAGAGAAATGTCCGCCATTCCGTCGCTTTGAAATGAGATACTGAATTAAGGCCCCCCCAAAGTCGGCGATTGAAATCTGATGGTAAATGGTGAGACACAATCAAAAGTTGTGAATGCAAGCTTTCTCTCTTGTCAGCAGACAAGTGGGATTTTTTACTCATTTTCTTACTTGATAACCATCGGTTGAAAAGACGTTTCATTACGCCAATACAAACTAAATGCATATAGTCCAGCGCAAATTGAGTTACCATTCCAACGCCTAGATCTTCTAGTATGGATGTCGTGCCTTCCTGATGATGGGCGTCATCCTCTTTAGCCAAAAATCCAACATCGGTCCGTAGTGAAGCTGAACAATCAAGCATTGCAACATGGCCGCCAGAATAGATTCCTTTTGTTTGGCATCGTTCACACGCATGATAGCTGTTATGATTCACGATTTTTTTAAGTCCAGCTCTAATTGGTGCATCACATACAAATGCTTGGATTTTAACGGTCACAAGTTTGCTATTGATTAGAATTCCTTCGCTAAGCAAAGGTTTTAAATCCTGTACAAATTTTTTGAAAAAAATATTTACATCTGGCATTTTATTGGAAATGTTTCTTTCTGACACATAGATCCCTGCACAAACAATTTTCGATGGAATGGAGCAAATTTTGACAAATATTGGATACGCGTGGTGCCTTCTACTATCGTGGAATAACGGGATCCCATCACAATTTATATCTAACGTAACACTGTCACTGTCGAATTTTATGTACTCTAAGTACGTTGTGATATTCTTTTTCCAGTCGTTTAAATGAGCGTACCGACCACAATACATTTCTATGTATTCAATTTCACTATGTATTTTCATCAACGTAGCAGCTGAAACTACTGTACTTGGGAAAAAAACGTGCATGTGTTTTAGGAGGCCTGTCACAGCAAGCTTTGGAACGTTTGGAAAATCAATAAGCCAGTTTGTCACGGCGGTTTCGATTTTTGTTTCAACGGATAATTCAAGGTTATTATGAGCATTCTCGCTCTGTTCATGCTCTTGAAATGTTGCCTCTGAGAAGCAGCATTCTATGTCGCTTTCACCGCTTGTTTCTTCTGAAGAATCGTCATTTTCGTCAGAAGTCACGGGTCCAAACTCAACAACAGGCGAGATGTTTGAAGAAAACGACTCATTTTGCTCTTCAGCATCATTTTCTGAGGAAGCTCTTGCCAGACTAGCTAATGCAGCCAACCGACGTTTTTTTTGGCGCTTTGATAAAACTGAATATGGTTTTCTTCTTTGCATGATTAACTCTAAAAGTAAATTAATTTTTTCAAGGTTTTCTATTATTAAATGCTGAAAGATTTCTCTTCCCGATGACGTCAATTAATGTTAAAATACTTGAAGACTTGTGGTTTCAAATTACTAATACGATGTGTAACAATTTGAACAAGTCACTTTTTTTCGAAGTCACGGCTATTCAGTTTTCTTCACACTTGTTTTCTACTCGAGCGATTGAGAAAAACGCCAGGCTGTGGGGTGTTGAGGAGTGACTCCTGCAATATCTCCATTGAAAATATTTCTACTGAAAACAATGTAAATTATAGAAAACATTGTATTGTTCTTAAGTCATGCTGCACTTTAGAAGCTTGAAGACTAAAGACTCACTGTAAAATAAGAATTAAATTACTAGTTAATGAACATGCACTATCAATGCTTAATCATGGATGTTCCATAATTTGGAACATCCTGTTCATAGAGACCTAAATAATGTTTTTTTATCTCTGTAAAATGTTTTATCATTTTTAAAACAAAACAGCCAAACTTCAAAGATGCTATTTCTTTTATAAAATGCATTCCCTCAAGCAGCACTTGTTTCACACTATCCAGTTCTAACGTCATCAATGGAATTAAAAACTCACGTGAGAGCAAACACCTTATACCTCATGGTACAAATTTATTCCAAATAAAATACACTCTAACGTACTAAACACTCGCACTGATACACTGATATGCACTCTAACATTACTTTAAACTTAAATAAATGAAGCACGTTCAAGACACCTGTCTGCCGCACACAACATCAAGGTCGAAACTGGCGGGAAATTCAGCGTCGCGCAGGGCCGCCAACATCTCAGTGTGTTGTACCCTCAACTCGAATGCAAAGAAAAAGAATTGACTCAGCTGAGCAGCGGGATAGTATTATTCATAATAAACTGGCAGAAAATATTAAATTGACCTATAAATTTCGAATAACATAAAAACTATCCATAAATTAAAATTTTTAGGTTTATTAACCAATTTCGTAGTTGGCTGCTCTGACTAGTAATTAGTTTCCCTCGGCAGCTTTGGAAGTATAATTTGATTTCATGGCAAAATAATTTTGCTTAGGAATGTTAGCATGTACGATTTTCCCTTGAGATTCTTTTATTCTTTCGTTCGAGAGTAATTTGAACTCCATTGACGCATTATTTCGATAGATACGAGGGGAAGAACTGATGTGTAATGGCGGCGCTCGAGGCGGATAGATTTATCAAGAAATTTTTATTTATCCAGAAATATATGTTTTTAAAATGAATCTTCTCATTTGCTTGAATGATGAAGTATTTTTCTCATATGAGAATTGCACGTATAACTTTTGTGGACATTTATGCATATTTGTAAGGCTTTAAAAGAATAAAACATCCTGTTCGTAGATACATGAATAACCTAATTATTCATTTTCTGAAGTTCCTCAAAAATCATGGTGGAAATGCTTTGGAAGAAATACATTCGTCGAAAATTGTACAAAAAAATTATATCAACACGAAGTTGACGATGACTGCAGCATGGAAAAAACACGAAAAGCTCATTTTAAAATTTCAGAAGATCATTTCATTTAGGCTCGGCCATCACATTTCCAAGGGGAACTCTCAAAAGAGACCTCATGCATGATGGATGCAGAGGCTGCGATGATATTGAAAGGAACAATAAGCAGGTGCTGTGTTATGACAGGCTGGCTGAATAACTTCAATCTCAGGTAAACGCTGGGAGCTCATTAAGTTTTCCACGGCACGCGAGTCGGCTTATCGGTGAATTTCTGTAGTTCCCAGAAAAGCGTTAGGAACGTGTATACAACATGGAAAAGAGAATGTTTCACTCTTTCATTTGAGAGTACTTTGAAGTCGTTGGGGGCATTCTTTCAAAAGTTAACAGCGGGTCAACTTGAGTTTTTTGACGGCGCATTCATGAGTCGGAGAGGCTTATCGATAAATTTCTGTAGTTCTTAGAAAACCGTTAGGGTCATTTGTACAATATGGAAAGAGAAATGTTTCATTCTTTCATTTGAGAGTAATTTGAAGTCGTTGGGGGCATTCTTTCAAAAGTTAACAGCGGGTCAACTTGAGTTTTTTAACGGCGCATTCATGAGTCGGAGAGGCTTATCGATGAATTTCTGTAGTTCCCAGAAAAGCGTTAGGGACGTGTATACAACATGGAAAAGAGAATGTTTCACTCTTTCATTTGAGAGTACTTTGAAGTCGTTGGGGGCATTCTTTCAAAAGTTAACAGCGGGTCAACTTGAGTTTTTTGATGGCGCATTCATGAGTCGGAGAGGCTTATCGATAAATTTCTGTAGTTCTTAGAAAACCGTTAGGGTCATTTGTACAATATGGAAAGAGAAATGTTTCATTCTTTCATTTGAGAGTAATTTGAAGTCGTTGGGGGCATTTTTTCAAAAGTTAACAGCGGGTCAACTTGAGTTTTTTGACGGCGCATTCATGAGTCGGAGAGGCCCATCGATAAATTTCTGTAGTTCTTAGAAAACCGTTAGGGTCATTTGTACAATATGGAAAGAGAAATGTTTCATTCTTTCATTTGAGAGTAATTTGAAGTCGTTGGGGGCATTCTTTCAAAAGTTAACAGCGGGTCAACTTGAGTTTTTTAACGGCGCATTCATGAGTCGGAGAGGCTTATCGATGAATTTCTGTAGTTCCCATAAAAGCGTTAGGGACGTGTATACAACATGGAAAAGAGAATGTTTCACTCTTGCATTTGAGAGTACTTTGAAGTCGTTGGGGGCATTCTTTCGAAAGTTAACAGCGGGTCAACTTGAGTTTTTTAACGGCGCATTCATGAGTCGGAGAGGCTTATCGATGAATTTCTGTAGTTCCCAGAAAAGCGTTGGGGACGTGTATACAACATGGAAAAGAGAATGTTTCACTCTTTCATTTGAGAGTACTTTGAAGTCGTTGGGGGCATTCTTTCAAAAGTTAACAGCGGGTCAACTTGAGTTTTTTAACGGCGCATTCATGAGTCGGAGAGGCTTATCGATAAATTTCTGTAGTTCTTAGAAAACCGTTAGGGTCATTTGTACAATATGGAAAGAGAAATGTTTCATTCTTTCATTTGAGAGTAATTTGAAGTCGTTGGGGGCATTCTTTCAAAAGTTAACAGCGGGTCAACTTGAGTTTTTTGACGGCGCACGAGTCGGAGAGGCTTAGTGATAAATTATTGAAGTTCCCAGTAAACCGTTAGGGTCGTGTGTACAATATGGAGAGAGAGAATGTTCAACTCTTTCATTTTGGAGTATTTCAAGTTAACCTAATTTTTACTTCACTGTAAAACGTTAGTTGAAAGGGGTTAGTAAACCAATGTTAATTTTTTATTGGAATGAAAATTTCTTAGAATTTGTTAATTACATATTGTAAAATAAATACGCCAGGGAGTAACAATAATTGTTCTACGCGGGCGCTGTGTGAAAGTGCACTGGAGAGAAATTAGTCGAAGTATATATATACCGGATGCTTCCCGGTCGTTAAGTCGACCGCAGGCCGAGACTGTTGCTTGAAACCGCCCTTGTGAAAGAGCTCGATTCTTCCGGCTTGTAACGTCCTAATTTGATAAGCGAACATAGCCGTCGAACGGTAAATTTGGGTCGAGAGCGGCCGACAAAGAAATATTTTTGCCTTGTGCAGCCATGTTTCACTATGTTCGGCTACCTGTCGCTCTAAAAACGGCATGAATTTTTAACTGGGAATAAAGCAGAATCAGCCAAGAATTTTTTAAATGCCCCAACAGTGTCACTTTTACTTGTGAGGAAATACACAAAAATGAGGCCTGAAAAGTCATCCACAAAAGACATGACATACATGGAATTCTCAAAAGAAGTAGGGCTTATAGGTCCAGCTAGGTCACTATGGACTAGCTCTAAAGGTTTTCTTGACTTTTCATCAGGGTCTCTGCTCCTATATTGACACATTTTACCCTGGACACAGATCTCACAATCGAAATTATGCTTGTTGGTAATTTTCATTCCTTTAGTAATACCTTCTAGGCTCAACACATCTTTTACATTACAATGCCCAAGAATATTGTGCCACTCTTCCAGAGTGTGTTCACAAACAGCATTAATAGAATCAACAGAGCTTACAGAATTTAAATAATACAGCTTACCACATTTTTTAATATTAAACGCATTCCCATCTGAAGCAAACAACTTTGAGGCGTTTTGACTGAAATTAAATGATGCACCCTGATCAATAGCAGCCTGGACAGAGAAAATATTCTGCTTAAAACTAGGAATCCAAAGAACATTTTTTAAAAGAACATTGTGTTTCCTATTTTTGGCGTCAGTCAGGGTAATTCTCGCATCAACTTTACACTCTACAATATTGTTCATCCTAGAACCATCTGCTAATTCAATGAAATGATTCCTAGGGTCAAAACTTTCATCTAAAGATACAAACTTAGATTTATCACAAATAATGTGAGCAGTAGCTCCACAATCCACCAGTAACTTTGCACTGTCTACAACAGAAGCACTTTCTGAGTCTGTTGATACTCTAAAACAAAAAGAGCTTTTCACATCTTTGCTATCAGTAGCCATCGCTTTTGCGGTATCTCTCTTTCTGCAAAAATTAGTATCATGAGATGCACTTTTACAAATTGAACACCACCGATTTTTCTTTGCACTGTGACTTTTACACTCATATTTCTTGTGACCTGACTTACCACATAAGTAACAAGTAATTTTAGAATCTTTCACTTTCATAATTCTTTCTTCACTTTCACTGTAGCCTTGTCGGGTCTTCTTTGTTTCCTCTTCACTCTTGAGAGCCGATTTGAATTTCACGAAGTCCATTTCTTTACTGTCACTTTGCGTGATGACGGTAGAAAAAGCGTTGTAGGCAGCTGGCAATCCTTTGATAATCATGGCGATAATCAGTCCATCGCTGATATTTTCGCCGGCTTTCTTCAGGTAGGATGCAGTTGTCTCTGCCCGCAGTAAGTAGTCGGTTACTGTCTCGCCATTTTTCATCTTCAGCGCAGCCAACTCGCAATACAGAGAAATAATTCTCGGTTTACTGCTGCCGAGGTAATGATCACGCAGAATCTTCATGACTTTTCTTCCATCTCTATAGGCGTCTCTGATATAATCAACGAGAGACTTTTATCATCGAGCCTTTGCACAAGCTCGGAGAAAACTTTCTTATTCTTCTCAACATCCAGACTTGATTCTTTGCCCTCGAGGACGGCACCCAACGATTTCAAGTCTAGGTAGGCCCGAAATTTCACTTCCCACAACTCATACCTTTCGTCATTGCCATCAAAAGTTAGTTTACTGGGCCCATAACCTGTTAGACCAGAGAGGCCTCTTTCCATCTTGGAATAATGGAGTACGACAACGATTATAAGTATGAGTGTGGGGTATAGAAACACAGTAGGTAATCTAGGAACTACATGTACAGTACGTCCGTCGAGCACGGCGGCGAGAACAAGAAGAAGGAGCTCGATCGCTCTACAAAGGCGGTTAGCACATAAACATAGAAAACGGGACGGAAGCAATTTAATGGGCGACTGCGACAACTCATATATAATAATAAATATATATACTGAAGTTGGATCTCAACACACCCCCTCCAACTGAAGTATTCCATCCCACTATGCATCAATTCACATAGTAATCAATTAGAGCTAACATTTCAACATTCAGATCTTTCATTGAACATTGAACAGCAGAAAAACAACATAAAAAAATCATCAGTGTGGATCAACAGATTACACTGAGCACGATACAAAAAAAATATAACGCACAATAATGCATAGTCCGCATTAGCGTTAAGAGTATTGTACTAAAGAAAGTTCTACCTTTTCTTGCAATTGATCTACACAAAGCTAAACTGGAAACATGTCAGACACAGTAACTTAGAATTAAACACACACTTTGAATTTCTTCAACGACTGTCTAGTAACAGGCTTTGTGAACATGTCAGCCATGTTTTCCTCTGAAGGAACAAAGCGCAAAACTGCTTTATTGTCTTGAATGATTGCTCGAATGAAATGAAATATTAAGTCTATATGTTTCGAGCGTTGATGATGGACAGGGTTTTTGGCTAGGTCAATAGAACCTTTATTATCAACAAAAATCTCAACAGGTTCATCATATCCATCCATATCACACAGTAGCTGTTTGAGGAAAATTCCCTCCTGCACAGCATAAGTCAGGGCAACATACTCAGCTTCGCAACTTGAAAGAGCAATAATATTTTGTTTCTTGGACTTCCAAGATATCAGTGAACTGTTGCTAGATGACTTAAACACATATCCTGATATGCTCTTCCGGTCAGAGGATCCACCCCAGTCAGAGTCAGAGAAACCAGTAATTTGCACGGGGTTCTCGGTTTTCACAAATTTCAAACCATATGAAATAGTACCTTTAAGATACTTCAACACAAATCTACACAAGTTCAGATGAGCATTTGTTGGACAAGTTAAATGTTGCGACAGTAATGTAACAACATAGCAAGTATCAGGCCTAGTACAAGTCATCAAGTAGATCAGGCTGCCAACTATCTCACGGATCAGTTTTGGATCGCACAAATTCCTAGAATCAGAGCTTACATCAAGCTTGTTGGCACTGGGATCACAGGGAATAGACTTAGGCTTACAATCAGACATCCTAAATTTTGACAAAATTTTCTCAACATACTTTGACTGCTTCATCTCAATTGAGTCATGCTTCACATCAAATTCAATGCCTAGAAAACATGAAATTTGTCCAAGATCTTTCATTTTGAATTTATTGGACAACGAACACTTTACTTCACTCAATACAACAGCGTTAGAAGAGGCCAAAATTAAATCATCAACCCATACAATGATAATCACTTTTCCAGAGTCGCTTTCCCTCACATAGACACAAGTATCACTGAGAGATTGAACAAAATTTTGTTCAACAAGAAAATGATGCAAAAGGTTGTTCCAGTTACGGCCACTTTGCTTTAAGCCATACAAAGATTTTTTGAGTTTGCAGACTAACTTCTCTCCATTTTTGTCAAGTTCAACAAATCCCTCAGGCTGTTCTACAAAAACATCACAGTCAATTTTTGCATGAAGATAAGCAGTGCACACGTCCATCTGGTGCACAATGTACGACTTTTGCACAGCAATATCCATCAGCATTCTAACAGAAGTTAGACGTGCTGTAGGAGAAAAAGTTTCTTTGAAATCGACATCAGCTACTTGGGAATATCCCTTGGCTACATAACGGGCTTTGAAAGTTTCCTGGTCATTGAGTCCTGATTTAACACTATAGACCCATCGTCCCCCAATAACAGATCTATCTTTTGGCTTTTCAACAAGTTCGTACGTCTCATTATCGGCTAGTGCAGCTATCTCAGTGGTCATTGCCTGTTTACACTCAACAGAATCTGGGGATGAAATTGCTTCAGAGTAAGACTTAGGGATACTGCTCACTCTGTAGCAATAATCAACAAAATTATTAGTGATATCCAATTCATCTGGATCAACATAGTCTTTTAAATAAGCTGGGGGCTTCTTTTCTCTCAAAGGAAATCTTCTAGTGGGCTCTGCATCTGAATGAGTTTCATTTTGAATCACTTCTGGAACAGTCCCAGGTTTCAACTCAGCCTCAGCCTTGTCAGCCTTCTCACTTTGTTTCAGCTCAGCAGGGTTATCTACAGCAATGAACTCATTCTCACCCACCACATTTCTAGAAATTTTATCACAGAATGTGACACATCTGACTCTTTTTATTTGACAAGTTTCAGGGAAATAAATCATGTAAGCAGGGCTGCACGGGTCATATCCCAGAAAAATACCCTGCTCTGACCTAGGGTCAAGCTTTCCTGGGTTTTGAACCATGGCAAAACATTTTGATCCAATTATGTGCATATTGGAAAGGTCAGGTTTCTTTCCCGTGAACATCTCAAAGGGAGTTTTGCCTGTCCTTTTGTTGAAACACCTATTTCTAATGTAAGCAGCTGTTCTTACAGCATGATTCCACAATTCTTTTGGCAAATTTGCATGCAGCAACAAACACCTAGCCATCTCAAACAATGATCTCCAAGATCTCTCAGCAGTCCCATTCTGATGGGGAGAGTACGGAGCTGAAAATTCATGCTTTATTTTGTTCTCCGTGACAACAGCTTTGAACAAGTTTGAGGAATACTCTGTGCCGTTATTTGTTCTTAGACGCTTTACAGAGCCAAATGGAGCAGAATCAGCCAAGAATTTTTTAAATGCCCCAACAGTGTCACTTTTACTTTTGAGGAAATACACAAAAATGAGGCCTGAAAAGTCATCCACAAAAGACATGACATAAATGGAATTCTCAAAAGAAGTAGGGCTTATAGGTCCAGCTAGGTCACTATGGACTAGCTCTAAAGGTTTTCTTGACTTTTCATCAGGGTCTCTGCTCCTATATTGACACATTTTACCCTGGACACAGATCTCACAATCGAAATTATGCTTGTTGGTAATTTTCATTCCTTTAGTAATACCTTCTAGGCTCAACACATCTTATACATTACAATGCCCAAGAATATTGTGCCACTCTTCCAGAGTGTGTTCACCAACAGCATTAATAGAATCAACAGAGCTTACAGAATTTAAATAATACAGCTTACCACATTTTTTAATATTAAACGCATTCCCATCTGAAGCAAACAACTTTGAGGCGTTTTGACTGAAATTAAATGATGCACCCTGATCAATAGCAGCCTGGACAGAAAAAATATTCTGCTTAAAACTAGGAATACAAAGAACATTTTTTAAAAGAACATTGTGTTTCCTATTTTTGGCGTCAGTCAGGGTAATTCTCGCATCACCTTTACACTCTACAATATTGTTCATCCTAGAACCATCTGCTAATTCAATGAAATGATTCCTAGGGTCAAAACTTTCATCTAAAGATACAAACTTAGATTTATCACAAATAATGTGAGCAGTAGCTCCACAATCCACCAGTAACTTTGCACTGTCTACAACAGAAGCACTTTCTGAGTCTGTTGATACTCTAAAACAAAAAGAGCTTTTCACATCTTTACTATCAGTAGCCATCGCTTTTGCGGTATCTCTCTTTCTGCAAAAATTAGTATCATGAGATGCACTTTTACAAATTGAACACCACCGATTTTTCTTTGCACTGTGACTTTTACACTCATATTTCTTGTGACCTGACTTACCACATAAGTAACAAGTAATTTTGGAATCTTTCACTTTTATAATTCTTTCTTCACTTTCACTGTAGCCTTGTCGGGTCTTCTTTGTTTCCTCTTCACTCTTGAGAGCCGATTTGAATTTCATGAAGTCCATTTCTTTACTGTCACTTTGCGTGATGACGGTAGAAAAAGCGTTGTAGGCAGCTGGCAATCCTCAGTCCATCGCTGATATTTTCTCCGGCTTTCTTCAGGTAGGATGCAGTTGTCTCTGCCCGCAGTAAGTAGTCGGTTACTGTCTCGCCATTTTTCATCTTCAGCGCAGCCAACTCGCAATACAGAGAAATAATTCTCGGTTTACTGCTGCCGAGGTAATGATCACGCAGAATTTTCATGGATTTTCTTCCATCTCTATAGGCGTCTCTGATATAATCAACGAGAGACTTTTATCATCGAGCCTTTGCACAAGCTCGGAGAAAACTTTCTTATTCTTCTCAACATCCAGACTTGATTCTTCGCCCTCGAGGACGGCACCCAACGATTTCAAGTCTAGGTAGGCCCGAAATTTCACTTCCCACAACTCATACCTTTCGTCATTGCCATCAAAAGTTAGGTTACTGGGCCCATAACCTGTTAGACCAGAGAGGCCTCTTTCCATCTTGGAATAATGGAGTACGACAACGATTATAAGTATGAGTGTGGGGTATAGAAACACAGTAGGTAATCTAGGAACTACATGTACTGTACGTCCGTCGAGCACGGCGGCGAGAACAAGAAGAAGGAGCTCGATCGCTCTACAAAGGCGGTTAGCACATAAACATAGAAAACGGGACGGAAGCAATTTAATGGGCGACTGCGACAACTCATATATAATTATAAATATATATATACTGAAGTTGGATCTCAACACTGATAAATATCATTTGCAATACTAAAATTTAAGGAATAATCTCCACAATAAAACGAGAAACACTAAACGTTTTGCTTGCACAGAAAGGAAATATGCGCAAAAACGAAAGCATGAAAATCAGACGATTAACCCACCGGTTTCAATCGTCGCCATTTGCAATAAACCTTGCGCGTTCACGAAGTATTTTTATGCGAGAAGTACTCGTTTACGATGGCAGATGCTAATATGTATTTCTGCCGCAAAAATAAGAGAAATTCGATTTTAATTTGATGATGGTGATTTATAATGAAATAAATGCGATTAACGCAAGATTTAAGGAGTTATAAAAATGAAGAAAACTAAAAAACTTTAGCAGGCATATACATGAATAATCTTCGTAATTTATAAACGTACTAAATTATTAAAAGACATTTCCCAATTAATAATTTCACGCTAAACACAATTCAGAAAACTACTGTACTTTATGTTGTGAAAAAGAAATACTATCCCGCGTACAAAAAGTACGAATTTTAAATGACAAGAGTCGGCAGCATGTGCTCGCCATTTTGGGAAAACAAAGAAAGCGGGAACAAAGACGCTATCCACGGAGACGCCGTCGTGCTCTAACGACCGTATTCGTAAACGGGTCTTGAATTAATATGGCAGCGTAAAATGTCGAACTTTGTTAGTGAGGCAAAGGTGAACGTAGTTGAATATAATAGTAATAATAAAAATTCAACAAGAAATGAAACATGACACGCAAATGTTTACGCTATTTCACGTTGAGGTAGCATTCGAAATACACATGCCAGTCTAAGAGCTTTAGCACTATTTTTAAGTTCATCCTTAATTCACGACGATGAACAGATCCTTAAGTTGATCAACATGCACACAGGGAATTTACACTTGTATACATTACCAGGTTACTTCTTCTTATTTAAACACTAAATATCTTCACTTACACGAACGCGGTATGCACGAGCTAGTAATGCACGAGAGAATGTGTTTCAAAGAGACGCCACGCACAGTGCTGCCAGATTCAGAGCCTTGAAACACGAACATGTCAATCGTGACTTTAATTTTATGCTTTTTGCACAAAAACTTTAAGGATTACGAATTAGAAGTAGAAAATAATTAAAAATAAATTAGAGTAAGATTTTTAATGCTAGTAATTAATTTATTTAAGTGCGAATGGGAAAATTTATAATTCTTACGCTTTTGTAGCGATTGCTACAGGTTTCCTTCCAATATATACCAAAAGCTGAGTTCCAGAGTGCCTCATTATCCTTTCTCATGGTTTACTCCCAAATGCTTATCGAGGTTTGTTAAGGACTGGCTATACCCACGGCCACACACAATCCTTACATAGCTGTAGTGAACCCCTATCCCGCAACCCAGTCGAAATTTCGAAATTCTCAGAATGATCATCTAAAAATTCAGTAAAATAAATTCAACCATTAGCATAAAATCACATTACGAAATTCACTAATCTCTATCCTCAATTTTATTAAAATTGTGTAACGAAAAATTCAATCTCTAAGAATTCACTTTTGCGTCTTAACGGAACTTCCCATGGACGCGCGACAGCAACATCGTATTCGAACTAGCGCCCATTGTCTCATATCATTCAGAGCGTGCATATCTCGGGGTTTTCTGGCTGGTGAGATTAAAAATACAGGTTTCTGTGTGTGATAATTATCACACACAAAAACCTGTATTTAATGTATATATATACATTATATGTTAATTGTCAACACTATTAGTGTGTAAATAGTAAGCTGAATTGCCTCAACTTACCAGTGTCTTAAATGTTAGGATTTTTTTCCCAGAACTTGTGGTTCCCACAGGGTATTTTCCCTTGGGTATTGATGTTATTTTTTATCAGGCTAAAAATTTCCCCTTTTTGTTTTAAAATAATTTTTATGCCAACATTTCAATATGATGTTATTTTTTTATCAAGCTAAAATTTCCCCTTTTTGTTTTAAAATAATTTTTATGTCAACATTTCAATATGATGTTATTTTTATTCAAGCTAAAATTTCCCCTTATGTTTTAAAATAATTTTTATGTCAACATTTCAATATGATGTTATTTTTTATCAAGAATAAAATTTCCCCTTTTGTTTTAAAATAATTTTTATGTCAACATTTCAATATGATGTTATTTTTTATCAAGATTAGGATTTCCCCTGTTGTATCAAAAATAATTTTTATATGCCAATATTCAATATGATGTTATTTTTGTGATCAAGTTAGACTTGCATCTATTATCATTTTTATTCTTTACTGCTGTATTTCAAATCAAAGCAATCAAATTATCATCTTTATTCTTTACAGCTGTATTTCAAATCAAAGCAATCAAATTATCATTTTTATTCTTTACTGCTGTGTTTCAAATCAAAGCAATCAAATTATCATTTTTATTCTTTACAGCTGTATTTTGTCACAGCTGTATTTTCAATTAAGTAGGGTTTTGATATAATTACATTGTTTTTAGTTTTTTTTTTACAGTCAACGTTAAAAACCATTCTTAACCAATTTTGTAGTGAATCTTTGTTGTGATGGTAATCAGAACTATCCTTGTAAATACCAAGCACATTTGACCGCCTGTTTTTCCTAATAGAATCAGTATTTATACATTAAATATTAGTGATGTTTTTTTAGGTTTAGTTAGATGGTAATCTTATAATTCTTAGTCATTGTACATTGATTCCTAGCGTGAATAACACTTAAGTTATGCACGTAAAAATCAAAATAGTTTATTACTTCAGTTATGAAACTGGGGAAACATTTTTCCTGGTGCTAAGCTGAGATAGTTGTAACCTTACTCCGGAACTTCTTATATAGAGGTTTCCCTCCTGCGCTTGTATTGTTTTAGAGATTCCGTATTAATTTGCATTAACAGATGCTGTAGATATTTTTACCATTAGCTATTAATTAAGTGAGACAGTATACTCAGTTCACTGCTTATGCCATCTTAGTTTCGCCAGGCAAAGTTTTGCCTGTGTGAATTACTAGTGTAGAATTTTTAGCTTCATGCCGTTAGAAATATTAAGCTTAATATCTGGCTCCGAGAAAATTGTCAGTGCTCCGAAGTTGATCCCCGCTTGCACTCCGGCGCCAGAGTGCTGGGGGGGGTCGTTTTTCGAAGAGACTCCTCGCTTTGAGGCGGCATGTTAATGCCAGATTGTTGCAGCTTAGCATGTGTTGGTATGTGGTTTCCCAAGATACCGTGTGCATTTTCACCCAGTGTCTTATTCCCGTACAGGAAGCTACGAGACACTTTACATTCCACTGCCACGTCACCTACCTTGCCCGATCATATCAAAAGGGTAAAATAACCCGGTAGCCAGACTTGGCAAAAGAACTGCCTCCTTCCTTGGTTTCTTTTTACTTTGTACTAAACACTCAATTACTGGACGGCAAGAGCAAGTACCGCATTCCTCTTCCACCTCACTCTGAATTGAGACCTTTTTGGTTACAGCTGACCCAACTGCTGCTTAACCTGCAAGTCTATATTCAACCAAATCTGGAGGAATAGCACCTTATCGTCCTCACTTATCAGTGACGCTATTTGCCGTCTCTAACCATTGGGTACCATTGCACACGACCTTCTCCACAATTACACTCCCCACATACCGACGCAGCGGTGAGCCTGTTGCAGTTCCTACTCAAGATCGGACCTCAACATCAGCGCACCTTGAAGAGACCAATCTGCCAGCCACCCAAATAAAAGGCCAGAAATAAATAACCATATCTACTTTCTTATCCTTCTGATGGTCTAGTCCGAGGTAAAAACTATAGTGTTTTGATTCTGATTAAAGACGCCTGAAATATTGCGTCCGAACCCCCACACTTAACTCCTTCTGAGTCTTACAAACCCAAAGAAATCAATGCCCACTCCCCGTGCGCTGGTGACCCGCCTTAGCATAGAATTCAAACCTGTCTAAAGTAAAACTTGAGTTAAGCCACCAAACTTGAAGTTTACAGACGGGCTAGGAATGGGGCTCCCGTTAGGACCTACATTTGCTAATATGTTCATGGCTTTTCACGAAAAAAGGTGGTTGGAAATGTGTCCGGTTGAATATATAAGCCTGTATTCTATAAACGTTACATTGATGATACATTCCTTTTATTTAAAGATAGTTCTCATTGTAACCTATTTTTGTCGTACTTGAATTCTCAGCATCCGAATATTAAGTTCACCATGGAACTTGAAAAAGAAAACTGTCTCCCGTTTCTGGATTCTATGATTACTCGTCGAAATAACAAATTTCACAGTTCCGTCTATCGCAAGCAAACATTTACTGGGTTGGGTTTGAGTTTCTATAGTTTTTGTAATTTTCGTTTCAAATTAAATAGTATCAGAACTCTGTTATGTAGAGCGTATAATGTATGTTCAATTTTTCAGTCGTTTCATGGTGAAGTTGAATTTTTGAATAACTTTTTCCGTAATAATGGTTTCCCCGCTTGGCTGATACATTCCTCAATCAAAAAGTTTTTAAATTCAAAATTTTGTGACCGCCCACCTATGACAACTGTACGGAAAAAAGATTTTTATTTTGTTATACCATATTTTGGCTACCAATCTGAAAAATTGAAAAAAGATTTGCTGACGCTTTTATCAAAACATTTATTGCATATTAATTTTCGGATAATTTTAGTGAACGCATACAAAATCAGTTCTTTTTTCAATTACAAAGATAAGCTTCCGAAGGCTTTGCTCTCGTCAGTCGTCTACAAGTATCGTTGCGCACTGTGTGCGTCTGAGTACGTGGGGTCCACAAAAAGGGCCTTGCGTACTCGTGTAGCAGAGCATGCTGGACGAAGCTTTCGAACAAATAGGCCTCTTGCTTCTCCCTCTCAATCCTCTGTGCGTGCACATGCAGAAAAGTGCGACTTGCCTGTTCGCTTAGATGATTTCCAGATAATTGCAACATCTTCTAGTCAAACAGATCTTAGAATTTTAGAGTCTCTTTTTATCATGAAAGACAAACCGATTATAAATGATGCCCAATCTTCCTTCCCATTGCAAATTTCCTGTTAGCAATTACAAATGTTATTCATATGTGTGTATATTATTATTTTTTTTTTGTCTGTAAAAAATCTCTTGTATTTTCCCAGATGCTGAAGATGACCCTTGTGGTCGAAACGTTCATTTTCTCATTTATGTTTTTAGTGCTGACCTATTAAACTCTCTAAGAAATAATGTCTATTTTAAAAGTGACTATCCTTGCTATTTTATTTGTAATTAGACTTTGCAAACGGCAAAACATTGAATTAAATACTTAGGTGTTATATTAGACTCACCTAGACTTGGTTGGGAATCTCAAATTTTGTCACTCAAGACTAAAACAATATCCTTTATGAATTTGATGAGCTCAGTATCCCATAGTAGCTGGGGAGTTGACAGAGATTCACTGCTACACATATATAAAGTGTTAATTTGCAGTCGCCTTGATTATGCTGCCCCTTTGTTCTCTAATGCTGCTCCAACTCTTCTGAAAAAATTAAATGTTATACAGAACAATTGTATTAGAATTGCTACTGGGTGCAGAAAAACCACACCTATTGCATCCCTAGAAGTAGAGGCAAATATTCCTCCTCTGTCAATTCATTTTGATGAATTGCTTTGCAGATATTTAGCAAGACTAGCTCAACTCCCATCCTGTTCTGCAGTCATAGAACTATTTCTCCCTAATGCTAACCCTCCTCTCAGAAATCACAAACCCCCATTTGTAGCTCATGCAAGTTGTGTCTTCAATAACCTTAACCTCACAAAGCCCTATCCTACTTTACCTCCTGCTCTGTCACCTATTCCTCCTTGGTTTGAAGTGAGTAACTATATTTTCACAACCTTTTCATCCCTTACTGTTAATTATTTATCTCCTGAAACTGTTATGCAAGAATATAATCATCTCTTAGATACAAAATTCTCTGGTTATATAATATCCTTTACAGATGGGTCTCATATAAAAGATCCTGTTCCTTCCTCCTCTGCTGCTTTTGTTATCCCTAATAGAAAATTCAGTATGAGTTGGAAATTACGCCCCGAAATAGAAGTAATTGAGTGCAAGTTGTACGCTATTTACGAAGCTCTTGTCTGGGCTGAAACGAATTTGACCAATTCTGAAAAACTATTAATATGTAGTGACTCCTTGAGTGCCTTATACCTTATTATAGATAGGCACCCTAAGCGTTACTTGGACATAGTATTTGCTATACAGGAGAAGCTAACTGCTATTTTCTCGTCCAGAGATATTAAGCTGCAATTTGTTCCTGCTCATAAGGGCCTACAGGGGAATAAGGAAGCTGACACAGCAGCTAAAAATGCACATTCTCTCCGTTATAGGACTCTAACCCGTCCTTCTAGAGAGGAAACGGTAAGAAGAGTTAAAGCTGCATGCAAAGCTAGGTGGAACGCAGAATGGCTGGGATCAGTACAAGGTACAGGGAAGGGTAGGTTTTTAACAAAAATCAAGTCAGAAGTGGGACATTGGCCTTGGGCTTGCCATAAAACAAGGCCTTCAGAAACTGCTCTTGCCAAGCTGAGAGTAGGTCATGCAGGTGTACAGCAACACCTGGCTCGCTTTCAGCTGTCAAACACACCCAACTGTGCATGTGGCTCTGCTAAGACCATTGAACACTTTTTAATCAATTGCCCATTGCACAATACGGCTCGGTCCAATCTTCTAGCTGTGTTAGATTCTTTAAGCGTTCCCTTCAATTTGAAGAATATTCCTGGAGGTGGCCCATACATATTGGGAACTCAGAAACAAATCTCTAATGCAGTTGGAGAATATTTGATAGCTACTAGTTCACTCTACCGTCTATAGTACACCATATGTAATTTAGGGCATAGTTATTGTTTATGTAGAATACATGGAAGCATATCCTATAGACCTATATCATGTTTTTTTTCATTTTTTTTGTAGTTAAGTTAAGTTAAATTTGGTACCTGCTAACTTAATGAATTTAGCAGTAACAACCTAATTCTGTGGGCACTAACATTAACTTTCAGACTATCAAACTCTCCCTGGAACACATTATGTTCAAATTTATAATGCAGTAGCACTCTCGGTGATGGTATTTCTTCTGTATAGTAGTTAACAGTGCAGACTGCTCCTGCATTAGACCCTTTGAAACTTTCTCCTTAAGAGCCCTGCCCTTAAGAGCTTGCTCTCTAATATTGATTTTCACCTCCTGCCACAGTGCAGATAGTCCAGAGCCTCCAGGTTGAGCGGCGCAGGCTGGAGGCTTGACAATTAATTTAGGGGCTCATAAGCGGCACAGAGTCGGGCATGCCTAGATTTACTAACCCGGGCATTATTTCCATAAAAACTAGTAGATGTTGCTCTAAACCTTATTACTCTTATCTGTCAGTGTGAATAGAACTTGAGATAAATTAGGATATACTGAAATACTGAGCACATACTGGGATAATGAGGATATGGAGAATTACTTAGCAATGTGAAATATTGAAGTATACTACACTAAATCACAAAACTTACAAATGTAAAAATGTACTATATGTCCTTACAGGTACAACAAGAGTGACCCAACGAGAAAGGTGCAGACAAGGGGCTACATGAGCAAGATTTCAAAGCTCCTATAAACAACGATACAAAAAAAAAGTAAGGTCTCGCTTGGCGTGCACACGTGTGTTTTTGTTCCTCCGACGAAAATTGTGGTGAATTAAAGTGAAGTTGTTGAAAAAATGGTATAGTTGTGTATTCACGTGAGTACAGTGTGTGACTTTGTATGGAGTGCTCCTGAGAGTAGTTCTTTTGTTGCGTGAGAGTTAAGCCTGAGCATTGGTGTTATGACTTGCAATTTTTGACTGAGTTGTTTTGACTGGTAAGCTGGTATGGTATAGGGTGACTGTGAGAGTAGTAGGTGACATTGTATGGAGTGCTTGTGCGAGTAGTTCTTTTTGTTGCGTGAGAGTTGAGACAGAGCATCGGTGTCGTGACTTGCAATTTTTGACTGAGTTGTCTTGACTGGTAAGCTTTCTCTGCATACAAATGGTATAGAGTGTGACATGGTATAGACCCAGCCGACAGTGCCCTCACAGAATAAAAGTTCACATTTGACCAGTCGATGATTACGGGCTTAGCGAGCGCGCGGTGGGTATGAATAGAATAGAAGTATAGTGTGTGACTTTGTATATAATAACTGTGGGAGTAGTTGACGTTTTTGTTTCCTTTTCTTTGATAACTGGATCCTTAGTAGACTCATTGAGTGAAGGCCCCTCTGCCTGTAAAGTTTGTGTTGGACTAGAAGTTTGTGTCTGAGAATGGCTAAAAACACAAGGAGGAGTGGTCGAAGGATGGGAGGTGCAAGTGGGATGAAGGAGATGATTCAGTGCAACACTTGTTCAGAGTGGGTGGATATGGATACATGCCAGGGTTTGAGAGAGATGGGGCAGAGAAAGTTGGATGATCTCGTGTTAACGTGCTGGAAATGCCTGAATGATTTGAAAAATAAGTTAGAGGAAGAGAATGAAAGGCTGAAAGCTCTGAATGTTGGCTTGAGGTGTGATCTAGAGGATGAAAGAAAGCTGAATGCAAGAAAGAAAGAGAATGATGCAAGAAGTGCAAATGCAGTAAATGATAGTGCAAGGAGTGCAAATGCAATGGATGATGAGGCACATAATGGTGTAAGGAGTGCAAATGCAGTGGATGATAAGGCAAATGATGGTGCAAGGAGAGAAAATGCAGTGGATGACAAGGCAAATGATGGTGCAAGGAGAGCAAATGCAGTGGATGACAAGGGAAACGATGGTGCAAGGAGGGTGAATGCAGTAAATAATAGGGCATGTGTGACAGATGAAAGTAGAAGGATAAACCAGCATGATGAAAGAAGTACAAATGGAAAGAGAGTGGACGAGCAACCTGTTGATGGGCCACATGAGGTGCAGGTGCCTGCAGTGGAAGTGAATGAAAGGAAGATGGATGGAAAGAGTGATATGAGTGGAAGAAGTGAACGTAAGAATAGTATGAAAGGGAGAGTAAGACCTGCAATTAGAATATGTGGAGACATTATGGTTGAGAATCTGGATAGGTTTATCAAGATGAGTGACAGTAGCGGATGTACGAGCAAGAGAGGGAAAGGAGTGGAGGAGATTTGTAGGCATACTGAGAGAATAATAGATGGAATGGACAAAGGTATGTTTGTACTGCAAGGAGGTGGCAATGGATTGCTTGAATGTGGGAGAGAACGTACGGTGAATGCAATTATGAAAGTGATAGAAGGTGCGAGTAAGAAGAATGTCAGAGTGGCTGTGACCAGCATTCTGAGAAGGCGAGCTTGTAATGAAGAGTATGAAAGGGTGCGGAAGGAGGTGAATAAGGAGGTGCATGAAAGGATTGTGAGTATGAAGGCTGAGATTATGAGAAAGCGTGAATTGGGTTCCAGCTTCCTTGATATGGAGAGCGTGATCCAGAGTGGGTGTTTTCGTAGAGATGGAGTCCACCTTACACAAGAAGGTGAGATGAAACTCTCTAGGAGATACATCCATTGGATTGGGGCTACTCATATTGCAATGGAAGGTGGAACAGGATGAATAAAAAGCCGTCAGAGCAAAAATGAAAAATGTCATGAATTTCCCAATAGTGTTGTGAGGTTTGGATGTATAAATGTGCGTGGATGGAATGCAGGGAAGTTAGATGACCTTGTAGCAGAATTTGAGAATGGAGATTTAGATTGTGTTGGTGTAGTAGAGACCCAAATGCGTGACAGAGTCAGTTTAAAATGTAGGGAGAGTAAGTACCATATGATAGGAAAAGGGCGTGTAAGTTGGCAAAAAAGAGGTGGTGGAGTTGATCTGATTATAAGGAATGCTCTGAATTGGGAATTAGAGGAACTTCCTGTTGGAAATGAACCTGAGAATGAAGATATGTTAGTAATAAAGTGTGAAAGAATGCATGCCAGAGAATGTGTCATTGTGATTGTATGTTATATGACAACTGATGGGATTTTAGCTCATCAAGAGAATGCGAAAAAGTATGAAATATTAACAAGAATTGTGCAAGAACATGGCAGATGCCCTCTGATTGTGATGGGTGACATGAATGGCCATGTTGGTATACTTGGTGAGCCTGTGAATGCAAATGGACAAAAATTGATTGATTTCTGTGATGAGAATGAACTTGAGAACCTGAATGTCACAATAGGAAATGGCTTGCATACATGGCAAAGCAGGGAATTTAAAACTGCAATTGACTATATGATAGTGAATAGTAGAGCTAGAGCGTGTGTCAAAAAAATGTTTGTAGATGAAGGTGATTTTGATATTGACAGTGACCATAGAATGCTTGTGCTAGAATATAATTGGGGTGGAAAGAAGTCAATGCAGAAGACCAGCAGAGTTAAAGAAAATTGGCGTATAAAAATGGCAAACTGGGAAGAATTTAGAAATGAACTGAGTAGATGTAACTGGAACAGGTATGGAAATGTAAATGCCCTAAATAGTGAGATTGCAAGAACCTTGTATGATGTGGCAGAGCAAAAGATGGGTAGAATTAAATGTAGAAAAAGGACAGGGAATGCCAGGTGGTTTACAAGTGAGATAAAGGAAGAACGAATGAAAAGAAAGACTCTAAACAAGAAACAACGCAGTAGGAGGAAAATGTATGAAAGAAACAGAATTACTACATAAATCTGGTGATATCGACATAGCATCAAACTACAGACCAATCAGTCTCCTGCCTGTTATGTCCAAAATATTAGAAAAAGTAATAACAAACCAGCTCTCGTCTTACCCAGACGAGTCACATCTACTGCATCGCAATCAATATGCTTACAGAAGGAATACCAGTACTCAGGACGCCCTGTTAAACATAACAGAAAAAATTTACAATGATATTGACCAAAAAAAATTAACTCTCTTACTATTGCTTGATCTCTCCAAAGCTTTCGACAGTGTTGAGCATAAGAAACTTCTACAAAAAATTTCAAACCTCAGAATTGACACTCAATGGTTTGAAAGCTACCTACTAAACCGCTCTCATGCAGTGTGCTTGAATAACAAAATGACATCATTCATACCAAACAATTTTGGCGTTCCTCAAGGTTCAATCATCGGCCCGCTCTTATTTTCAATTTTCATCAATGATTTCCCCACCATGCCGGCAAACACAAAAATCTCAATGAATGCTGATGACGTACAAATTGCCATGACAAGCTCAACAGCAGGTTTAAAAGAAACACAAGCCAACGCTGAAAACCTTCTGAGAAACCTTAAATTGTGGTATGACCATAATGGCCTCAAACTTAACGCAAGTAAAACGCAATGCATTATTTTTGGATCACAGAATGCGACTAAAAATTTACCACCATTCAAGCTAACATTTGGAGACGATACAATTGAACCAGTAGAGACGGTAAAAAATCTGGGTGTTTGGTTTGACAAAAATATGACTTTCAATTCACACGTCGAAACAATGTGCAACAAAATAAACGGAACCTTATTGTTCTTTCATCGCATTAAGAACACACTTGACGAAAAATCTAGGTTGTTAGTGATTCAGTCTTTAGTTTTATCGCGCCTGGACTACTGCAGTCTTGTATGGGGAAATTTACCTCAATATCGTCAGGAAGAGTTGCAAAAATGTCTAAACTTCGCCGCCAAAGTGGTGTGCAAAGGAAATTTCAATAAATACGATCATGTCACCCCTCTTTTAAGAAAACTCGACTGGATCCCGATACCGAACAGATTCATGATCCAAAAAGCTCGACGAGTGTTCCCCTCTCTGTACCTCCCCCAAAGTAATGCAGAGGTGGTAAAATTTTTTCCATCTAATATCCCAAACAAAAAACCAAATCGGAGAAATGATGTTTTAGTCAGTTACCGTTCATCTAACGTGGGACAAAAAGCTCTCTCAGTTTCTGGAGCTTTTTTGTGGAACAAGCTTTCCCAGCATATCAAAAACTCTAAAACTGTAAAAGAATTTAGAGTAAATGTGTCACGTCATTTTGCATCTCTATAGACCTGCAGCATTTCGGTGTGAATTTCCCATTTACCAGAAATTTTAATTTTCATGAAATTTCTGTTAGAAAATTAGAAACTATTTCATTTTACGTTTGCTAAGCCATTCGTGCATTCATCTTAACTATTTCTGTCGACAATAATGAGCACCCCAGCCGTGAGTTCAATACAGCAGAATGAACGTTTTTTTCCAAAATTAGGAGTATTTCCTCATCTTTATTTTGTTATTTTTTCTTCTCTGTGTTAATATTTAACATCCGTATGGAAAACATACTCTAAAATGCATTTTGTGTGTACACCAATATACAGGTTTATAAATGTGAGGATTGTGCAAAGTTTATAATGAATTATATTTTGGCTAACGTTGTCTCGTTATTTCAAAATCATTCTCGAAGATGTTTTCAATCGATTTCGGCTGAGCTGGGGGGAGAGGTTAATTTAAGCATTTTCATTTAGTCTTTTAATATTTTTCCGTGCGTTCAGTGCACACCAGCAATAAACTTTAAAATCGAAAAAAACTGTTAATTTCTGTTATAAAAATTATCACTTTGGACCATTGCTTAATCTACCTATATGTGCCAAATTTTGTAAATATTCTCCACTCAAATGTGATATCCGGCCACAATGTTACTCCATTTTATCCCATGTACACATGTCTGTATAATGCTGAAGAGTTGTGTTGTTTCTTGACTGTAACCTGAGTTTTCTTAAAAATTTCTATGAAGAAACTAAAAATCAGTTCATTTTACGTTTTCCGAAGTCTTCTTTTCCTTCTTTTAGTTATTTTTTTTTCGAATAATTTCTTAGGATTACAATGAGCTCAACTGTCATTATCGGTGTAATAGATGGTAGGTTGTTTCTATCCTCTTATTTTATATTTGTATTTTTTTCTTATATTTCATTCTCAATAAGTACATATATTAATATGTGTGTGTACGTATATAGGTATATATATATATATCTACATAAATAGATATACATGTTTCTACCTCATTTCTTTACACAAAAACCATCCGGTTAATAAATTTTATTGCACTAGCGAAATGATTCAAAAATAGATCTCCCACTTACACCAGAGGACGTCTCTGTGAATCGGATAAATGACAAATACAATTAATGAAATTAATCGTAATTTGAGCGTATGAATCGTGGTAAAATTATCTTTCTGTCCGTATGTTGTACAAGCAAATTTTGATGTTGAGTATATGTTTGTTTGCGCATTTCTGCCAAAATTTTGTAGATATTTGTCAATCATGAGTGGTAACTGGCCTACACTGTATCTCCATTTTATCCCATGTACCCATGTCCGCATGATCTTGCAGAGAATATCGAGAAGATATGATATATGATATATATTGAAGATATATGTTTTTTTTTGTTGTTGTTCCTCAGCGATAACTTGAGTTTTCTTAGAATTTCCTTTAGGAAATAAAAAAACCATTCCATTTATACGTTTTTCGAAGTCCTTTTCTATTCCTTATCTTTCCTCAGGTTATTTCTTACGATTCATCAGAGCTTGGGCTGTCATTTTAAATATTGAAAGAGAAAGATTATTTTTCATGTCTATTAGCATTTTTCTTATATTCGTTTTCAATACGTATATATATGAATATGTGTGTTGGTGTGTGCGTGAGTATGTACGTGTGCGCACGCAAACATAAATGTTTATGTATCAGTGTAAAGATGCACACGTTTCGCACACATATATGCGCACATGTACATATATCGGTTTCTATTTCTACTTATTGCATAAAAAACAAAACCTCAAGACACATTACATTTTACCTAAAGCTCTGCGATCAGTTAACACTGCACCAAATTTCAGAAATAAACAAATTGATTGCGCTTGCTTTATGATTTATAAATCGATCTATCACGACCCCGAAGGGCATTTCTGTGAACAGAAGAAATTAAAAAGTACAAACAGACAAAGGAAATAAAGCACTCGTGCAAAAATTATCTCTATATTTGTATGCCGAACAAGCCATGCATTTCAATTTTGAGTGTAATTTTGTTTACGCATTCCTAGATGTGCGTGCTGTGTTGCGCGATGTTCTTTACAAATTATTTCGAGACTATCTTTTTCTCAATACTTGATTGTCATTTACAGTGTTGTTTCAATCTAGTACGGTGTAGCGTTTTTTTGTATTTTTCCTACTTCGATGATCTTATAAATAATTCGAAAAATACTAAAGAATTCTTCGAAACTGCCAAGTTCTTAGTTGAAATTATCGAAGTAGGAAAAAAGGCAAGAAGCGCTGTACCGGAATCTCTTGGAATATAAAATATCCAAGAGATAATATTTCTCATTTCTCATTCAACTACCCTTGACAGAGTTAAACTATTAGCACGACCCGTATGGTTTGTCTATTAGTACGCCTCGTATATTTTTTCTATTAATATGCCTCGTATGGTCTATCTATCTGTACACCTATGATAGTATTTTCTAATATTACATCTCGTATAGTTTGTCTATTATTATGCCTCGTACGGCTTATCTATTTGTACACCTCGTATGGTTTGTCAATTAGTATTCCTCGTATGGAACTTTGTTAGACTATTAGCACACCACGTGTGGTTTGTCTATTATAGTACGCCTCGTATAATATGTCTATTAATATGCCTCGTATGGTCTATCTATTTGTACACCTCTGAGAGTTTATCTATTAGCCACACCTCATATAGTTTGTCGATTATTATGCCTCGTATGGCTTATCTATTTTTACACCTCGGATGGTTTGTCAATTAATACTCCTCGTATGGATCTTTTGTTTTAGGACGTCTTATATTAAGGAACTTTAAAAGCCAATATGTTGGCATATGTATCTCATGTGACAACTTGGAAATAAACGGGTTTTTTTTGTTACTGAGGATGAATGGCAGAGTGCATGGAATGAGTACAAGGACCAGCAGAAGAAAGTTAGGAGAATGATTAATGAGGCTAGAGTTAAAGAGGAGAGACACCAAGTTGAAAATCTAAGAAAGAAAGGTCCGGATGGAATAAAAGATTGGTATAAGTTTATACAAGGTAATGATAGAAGTAGTGAAGTTCAAGTTGATGAATTAGTAGTTAATGGTTGCAGTGTGCAAGATAGGATGAAAATGGTGAAAGCAGTTGAAGAATACTGGGAGGACATTGGTGGAATGAATGAGCAGGTTACAGATGATGCACCCATAAATTTTCTGATTGATGAACGTGAACTGCAAATGGAAGACAAAATCACTTGTGGAGAGATTGTAAGTTTTTTGAAGAAAGTGAAAAATGGAAAGGCATGTGGCCCTGATAAGATCCCATATGAGTTCTATAAATGTGGAGGAGAGAGTGTAGTCAGTATGTTGAAATGTTTATTTGATGAGATATGGAAGAGTGAAAGAGTACCGGATGACTGGAACAAGTGTAATGTAGTTCTGTTGCACAAGGGTGGACATAAGAGTATGAAAGAACTTAAAAATTACAGACCAATTGCAATTGGTGGGTGGTATTACATACAGTGTCACTGGGTGACACTGTATGTAAGATATTTTGTGGTATTTTGAATGAGAGAATGAAAAATTTAGTTGAGGAGTTTGGAGTCCTAGGTGAAGAACAGAATGGTTTTAGGCAAGATAGACGTGGGGAAGATAATCTGTTTGTAGTGAGTGAAATGATTGAGCGAATGAGGAAGGATGATAAAATGGTGTATATAGCATTCCTGGATATTGAAAAAGCGTATGACAGTGGATCGGGTTAGGCTCTTTGTATAATTTTTACTATTTTTCTGCTAAACCCCACTTTTCTCAAAACTTCAAAGAGCCTAAAGAGTCTGTATGAGAACAAAAGCGCTATTTACAGGTTAGGAAATTTGGAAACGGGGCAAGTAAGGAGTGTTTGAGGAGTGAGACAGGGCTGTACTCTGTCTCCCCTGTTGTTTGGATTGTACACAGAAGAATTAGCAGTTCGACTGAGGAGTGGCTTAGGACTGAAAGTTGGTAATGAGAGACTGAGCTGTTTGTTGTATGCTGATGATGTGGTTGTGGTTAGTGAATGTGGAAATGAACTGCAAAGGATGCTTGACATTGTGAACGGTTATAGTACAGATTTCAAGATGAACTTCAGTGCCGACAAAAGCAAGGTTATGGTTCTACATAGTGATGAGACTGATAGAGACAGACTGTGGAATATTGGAGAAATCAGAATAGGTAGAACAAAAGAATACAAATATCTAGGTTGTATGATAAGTGAAGATGGATGCACTAGAACTAAGGGTGAGAAAGTGGCAAAAGCTATGCAGTGGAGTGGACGATGAAGCAGCGTGGCCAGATACAGAGCAAACAAGTATGAATGTGTGAGAGGAATGTGGAAGTATGTTGCTGTACCTAGTGTCATGTATGGTATGAGTGCTCTTGCCTGGAATGGAAGTGATCTTGAAAAGCTGGATGTAATACAAAATAAGGTAGGACGGTTAGCATTGGGTGCTCCGAAATGGACAGCTACAGAAGCCATTAGAGGTGACCTTGGGTGGAGCCTATTTTCAGAAAGAATGATGAAAGCGGTGCTGAATTATAAGGTGAGAATTGAAAGAATGCAGAATAGCAGATGGGTAAAGCGAATTTTTGAATGGAATCTGAGTGTAAGCTATTGGGAGAAAGTGTGTTGGGGGTATGCAAGGAAGCTTAGTATGCAAAAGATTATTCATTTTAGAATTGGGAGACCTGTGGATGACTGGAGTTTAATAAATGCTGGAGGTGTAGGGCCTGAGTGGGACTGCAAGAGGGTGAAGAAAGAGATTGAGAGGCAAAGAAAAGAGTATGGATTGAATAAGTGGAAGCTTAGCATGGTGCAGAAGCCTACACTTGACTGGTATATGAAAAAAGAAGCACCTAAGTTTGAGATTTTCTATGATGGTAGTTTTGGAAGTCAACTCTTGTGTGCTGTGAGATGTAAGTCATTGAGTGTGAACAGACGTACATGAAGGTGGAATGAGAATAATAACAGATTATGTCGGCAGTGTATCAGTGGAGTGGAGGAAACAATTGAGCATTTTGTGCTGGAATGTAGTAAGTATGAGCAGGAGAGAGAAAGTCTCATGAATGTGGTGCTTGAGCAGTATGGAGAGAATGAGTGGTATGCCAGATGTGCTGAAGATGATTGCGGTATGAGTTGTCTTGCTGGACTAGATCAGGAGTGTAATTTGAGTATCGTTGAAGCTATGAAAATGTTTTTTGTGCGTGCCTGGAGAAAGAGACAGTGACTGGAATGAGCCAGTCGGGTAGAGTGGGCTGTAATAACCCAATGTGCCTGGGGATGGTGTTTTGACACACTGGTTGTCCCGGTGATGCCATCCAATGGTGGCTTGTGACAAGGATTGGTAGATCCTGAGTAGTTTAGTGGACAAGCCTGGTACCAGGCGCTGAACTCTTTGTGTGGAAATTGTGGAGGGAATTGTAGGCCGTTACAAAGGCCCCGACACTGTCGGCCCTCAAGTTCAAGTTCAAGTTCAAGTTTGTTTGAAGTGCGTGGGAGGAACAGTAAATCTTCTAGAACGGTGCACATTTCTTCTAAATTTGATTCGTTTATTTTACGATAGGAGTAAGTTTCAGCCCGTGCTTTGGTGCACGCAAGATAGACATTTTTCCTAATAAGAAAAACTGGAAAATGATCTGATAAGTCAGAAGTAATTATTCCAGCGAGAAAATCACTTGGGTCTGTCATAAAGATATTGTCAAGCAGCGTGGCACATTCTGAGGTTATTCGTGTTGGCTTTGTGATGATCGGAAGGAAAGATTTAGAATGAAATGCATTTAAGAAATTAGAGATTGGTTCATAGCTTTGATGTTTCAGCAAATCATAGTTGAAGTCACCGCATATTATTATGTCATTGTAGAAGGACCTGTTGAACTGAGAAATAATTCGATTAAGCTCAGGCTTGAATCAGGCTTGAAATTGGAAATAAAGCATCCGTAGATGCCTTCATTATTTATTTATTTATTTAATGATCGGAAGGAAGGATTGAGACTGAAAGGTAGTTAGGAAATTAGAGATTGGTTCATGGCTTTCATGTTTCAGTAGATCATAATTGAAGTCACCGCATATTATTATGTCATTGTATAAGGGCCTGTTGAACTGAGAAATAATACAATTCAATTCATTCAGGAAGGATATAGGACAGGCTGTAGGAGGCCTATACACCGTTCCAAGCACAATGCGTTTACCATCTCTAAAAAGTTCTACGAAGAGTGATTCTATATGATCCTGATTCATTGTTGCACTTGCTATGGTTCTCGAGTCTTTGTGGTTAGATATATATGTGCTGATGCCTCCGCCCCGCTGGTTTTTTCTTAGCGAATGGTAACTATGATAATTTTTAAATCGAATCATGTCTTTAGTCAAGTTATCTAGCCAGCTGTCGGTGAAGCTAATCACATCTAGGTTATATATAAGTTCAGTAATAGTACATTGTATCTCTTCCAATTTTGGATAGAGTGACCTACAGTTCCAACACAGCACTGAAAGAAATAATGGCCCTATTTTGAAGCACCCAGGTGCCTCTGACGTCTTGTCCCAAAACCGAGTCACGAAGGTGCTTCATTAATGAGACACTTGAGATTTGGAGGCATGCCAGTGTCTCCAGACCCGATTCAGAGACGTTCCAGTGTCTCATTAAAGACGCTCCAGTGTCTCATCGATGAGACGCTAAGGCATGAGTTTGAAGCCCTTTTAACTGGTGTCTCATTTAGAACTCTACGGTTATTGACCGTAGCATTTCACTACTAGTAGTAGTAGTCATACTAGTAGTAGTAGTAGAAGTAGTAGTAGTAGTATATATGTAGAGGGCTTGCTGCTGACGCTACTACTATTACTATACTACTACTACTACTACTACTACTACTACTACTACTACTTCTACTCTACTACTACTACTCTACTACTACTAATGCAATGCATTACATTACCTTGCATGGTTGACGCTCGTATAGCCTGCAGTTTCACCGTCAATTAGAAACGCTCTCGAAGTTGGGGAGGATTGAAAAGCTGTTACACAAGAACTTCTATGAATACATTTTTTTAAAATAATAAACTGAGAATGGCTCTCAGTCCCCCCATAGCTTATTTGTTTTATTCTAATAAATTTAAAGTAAGTTTTAAATGAGGATAGGAAACGTAATGCCTTATAAAATAGGCAAGAATTAATTAAATCACAAATAAGCAATGGTATTACTAACTTAACTCATGTTATAAAAATGAGTTAAGCAGAGGGTATCATCCCGACCAAGGGACTCATTGTTGCTGAGTTGAGAAGGGTGAATGAGAAAAATAAATCCAAGCACAAAATATAATAAAAACCTCCATTAAAAATCAAATGAACCAGTGCAAAAAACAAGTTAACTTTTGAAAATATAAAAATCATTGTTGCTGAGTTGAGTAGGGTGAATGAGAAAAATAAATCCAAGCACAAAATATAATACAAACCTCCATTAAAAATCAAATGAAACTGCAAAAAAACAAGTTAACTATTGAAAAAATAATAAATCATTGTTGCTGAGTTGAGAAGGGTGAATGAGAAAAATAAATCCAAGCACAAAATATAATAAAAACCTCCATTAAAAATCAAATGAAACAGTGCAAAAAACAAGTTAACTTTTGAAAATATAATAAATCATTGTTGCTGAGTTGAGAAGGGTGAATGAGAAAAATAAATCCAAGCACAAAATATAATACAAACCTCCATTAAAAATCAAATGAAACTGCAAAAAAACAAGTTAACTATTGAAAAAATAATAAATCATCGTTGCTGAGTTGAGAAGGGTGAATGCGAAAAATAAATCCAAGCACAAAATATAATAAAAACCTCCATTAAAAATCAAATGAAACAGTGCGAAAAACAAGTTAACTATTGAAAATATAATAAAAATTTACATCCATAATAGATTCCCTGTATATTCCTTTCTTCATTCTACCTTTTCGTTTTTTTGCTGTATAGCCTACACGGGAACCCACACTCTGCAGGGATACCAAAAAGGTAGAATAAAGAAAGGATTAGATTAGATTCTGTTACTTTAACAATTTCTAACCGCTAAAAGAAACGTTTCGAAGAGAGGAAGGTGCCCTTCAATACGGAGATAATGGAACGGAATGTATGCAGAAGGGGCATAAAAGCAATAAGTTGAGAAAGAAGTCCATGAAGTGTGATAAAAGTTAAAGAAGAAAGTAGTAGGTGATGAAAAACAGCACAGCAGTGAAGAGGAAAAAAGTGTTCCTTGACACGAAAAAAATGTATTTCAACAAAAAGAAGGCCTACCTATTCAATTCTCAGCTCGGGCCTCACACATTTTCCCCTGTGAGTGCAAATTCTAATGGATACAATATTTTTACCCCCCTGAGGGGAGAGAGGAAAGGATAGAATAAAAAAGTTCAAGACAGCGGGAGGAACTGAAAAAAAGAGTAGCAATGAATCGAAAAGAAAATTTTCCCTCGCCTAAAAATAAACTTCTTCCATCGAAACGAAGGCTGACCCAACCATAACTTGATTTACGTCAAAATAGGGTCCAAACTGAATACCTGAATTTAGTTTGCATTTTTCAGCATTTTCAAGTTCTGGGCAGTGTCGAGGACGATTAGAGGAGCCTTGCACTTGTCCTTCAACCCAATAAGTCCTCTTTGTATGAAAAGCAACGTTTTTTTACATTATTTGGGGTAGCTCAATATATAGTAACACGCTAGCCACACAGTAACACCTTGCAATAAACCCTTCACGCGGCATACCTCAACACCTTCAGAAAGAAGTATACCCTCTGCATCAGGGTCGGCAGGGTCGCTGAAGTGAAGCATAGGAGCAGGTCCAGTCTTTTCCTGGAAATATCGAATATCGTAAGAACACGTTCATAAAAACGATCAAGAGCCAAACCAAGCTAACAAAATGAATACCTTAAGGCCAAAGAAATCTATGTCACGTGTTAAATATATTGTGCAATTTACTCCACTTATTCCTTAGTGTTCGGTGCTTCGTGTAATCCGGGACTAGGTTCCTGAATTAATCATCAAAAAATGCCGAAAATGTATCAACATGCGTTTGAGGAAAACGTACAAACGAGTACACAATTTTAGCCTTCTAACAAGCACATGTCTTGCCCAACAACTTGAATTAGAATGTACATAACAAATAGAAGTCATAGGATGTCTGAGTTTGCATTATCATGGGTACCAAATTCCTCAGTGTAACATTGAAAGATGGCCTTTACATGCATTGATATGTTTGACATTTTCTCAGGATAGTTTCGGTAAGGATAGGATTGGTTAGGTTTGCATAGGTTAGGTAATATTGACAGAATTTTTTCACGGGTCCACCGATGACATAGTCGGTGGAATTTCCACGGGTTCTGCTACTACCTAACAATACCCTTGGTTTATTTGTTTGGAGCCCGCTTCTTCCCTTTCTCTGTCACGCTCATAAGGATAGTTATAATGACCGTATCTGTGACACGAGTTTCACCAGTGCACAAGGACAACAATATTTTTATCACGGGTACTGTTAGGATGGATATAGTTGTTTGTCATCCATTTCTGGAAAAAAATTCAAGAAAGGTATTGAATCCCGTTATTTTTGACTGGCCATGCACACTAGTTAATATACATATTTTTCAAGAGCCAAGAATTGAGTCATAGCAAGCCGAGCAAAGATGACCACTGGGTTAGTGGAACGTATTTGGTAGAGGGTTAGAACGATAGTTCGATTCATAAAATCCAAATAAATTATATATGCTTCACAATTATAATCAGATCCAGTCGAAGCATTTTGTGCATGTATAAATAACTTGTGGTAACATTTATTGTAAGCAAGAAGTACATCTAATTATGAAAAAACGTTCTTCATGGAGGTTTGCGTACATTAAATTGTATGGGGCCTGGACGCATGGAAAATCGTATTCCCCTGACAAGCAGAAAACATGTAATAACATTAGTGTTCAGTAGACACTCATGAGTAAACCAATGGTAATGATCTAATTGTCTTCATTTCTTACACTCGTAATTTAGAAATATAAGCTTCTGGTGACAACTGACCAAAATGCAATGAAAATTAAAAATCATTTGAATGAATACATTTACCAGTAGAATATTGGGAAAAATATCGCTTGCATTAAAATAAATAGATCCAATTCCATAATGAAGCAAAATTTATCAAAGAAAACAAACCAAAAGAATTCGTGATGTAATTCCCAACAAACCCAAAATAATGAAAGCAATAGATAATTTCGTAATTTATACCACAGTTTCACTTACATCAAAACATCAAGCACAGAGACATCACATTAAAAATTCATTGTTACTTACTTCTGGGGTAGAGGTAAAGCTTACAGATTCCTTCATTAGAATGGGCACTTGAAGAAGGGCACTGCATACCATACGTTCTGCCGACAAAATTAATGAGTTAATTATCCGTAAGTCAATATCATACGCGTAAAGTATAAAAATCTCTATCTCTTGAACATCTCATAACATTATTCTTCCCCCATGCGGTCTCAACCTCCTTTGGTCAAACAAGTCTCAACTTTTATACCAATCTGCACAACCTAACACCCGACTTAGCAGCCAATGCAGCGTCATGTGAAAACAATAACTGCTCTACACCAATGGCACTGCCCCGTATATCGCTCAAGCGTATACCTATACCTGAAACTCACATCGATTTCTCTCACTATACCATGTAAGTACAATCAATCACAAGGTCATCAAGCAACACTGAGGTTAACCCACTTCATCTGTAAAACAATCACTCACACTTTTTCAATTGCTGACAAACGTTCCACGTCTTACCATAAAACACAAACTACTCGAAATACCTTCAAATACTGCAGGTGATAGCTCAGGAGGGCAGTGTGGCACATGCATTTTACGCATCTGGAGAATGACTTGCCAGTACTCGAGCATACTGTTCTGGAGAAGTGTGGCAATGTCTTGTTCCGTCAAACGGTTGAACTCAAAACAGTTCTGAAATTCATGGTTCAGTTATTCATGGTGACTACTGATATTTCATTTCCAAATTTTACTACTTTTTACTACTTTTTACTACCTTCAACAGCAAGAAATTACTACCTTTTTTTACACAATGTATGTTGTCCAAATGTCCAGGTGTAAATAATCGGCCTATAATGAGTAATTTGAATCAATAATATACGCAATACCAAAGGTTCAAAAAAGGCTCCAAGTTTCTTAATACTTAAAATACTTAAAACTAAATGGAGCAACCGAAGCTTTACTGTAAAAAGTTACCTAAATTCTTAAGGTACCCCGTCCTAAATGGACTCCAACAGAAGTTTGGCGAAGACCTGGTCTAAACATCTTTCAACTATGAGGGCAACAGTTCATCATATGGAAAAAAATGACTGGAAACTAGTAGACACCAGGGGATTGTCAGATCCCTTTACAGCAGGATATCAAGGAATTTTATTATGACCTAACACTATGGCACTTCGGAAATATGAGTTTGTAAACTATTTCTAGTGTACCTCAAAATCTAAATCGGCGTCCTAATTGCAATCAGTAATACCAAATAGGTTATGAACATGTTATATTTCGGAACCAATCACGAAAATGCAAATTTCATGTAGCTTTCCTACATACATTTCGTAGAAGAATGAACTTTGATTACATGGAGCAACTCCATGCTATGACGACATCCTGGAGGTAACTGAATCGCCATGATTGCCAAAAGGAACTTCAAAGGAACTAAACTCTTGTTCAAATGATGACACATTGTAATAAAAGATAATTCTATAGCATAATTCTTTCTGTATTTGGACATAAATTAACGTCACTGGAATGAGAAAACTTTCAGCTTCACAAAGAGGTAATTTAAAAAAAAAACATATATAGTTTCAGTAAATCGTTATTCCCCAAAATCGAAGTGGACTGAATAAACTCGTCTTTTCATAGGAGATAATACTGCTCACAATCAAGCTCAGGACCAAAAAAGCACTTTCTGAATATAAATGAACTGCGGAGAAGTTCCTTTGACGTCATTGCAACGTTTCTATCCTGCCGCAACAACTTGGAGTGTGAGAATATTTGTCTTGGAATAAGAATTGGAAGGCTACATCAAGTTTATGATAATCAAGACCTTACCAGCCAAATATATGACTTTGAATTAAACATTATTCTTTGGGAGGAATTGAAATGTAATAAGTTTGATTCACGACTTACTCATCTGAAATTGTAGCAGGACTCTCTAAAAGCAAATTGAGAATAATTTTATCTCTGTGCTTACGTTTGTGAATAAAATATTTTAATTTTTGAGTATCAAGTGCACAAAAAGAACAATTACGCCAACTTTGCTATATATCTTACGGGCAACTGCATCCACTAAAGATGAAATTCAATAAAATGTAATAGTTATTTAGTGATAAGTACAACTACCTATTTGAAAATTTTGGCTAGTTGTTAATGTTTATTCATAAAATTTAAAAAGTTCACAGGATGTTTTACATTTAAAAGAATCGTAATTCCTAATAAAATATAAATCACTTTACTTGACAAACATATTTCAACCAAAGCCACTTGATATGCTTCCACAAGAAAATATGTAGCTATGCTATTCCATTTTTCCTTGAGATCGTATAATGCATATTTGATATGTAAGAAGAAAAGATGTTAAATGTCGACCTCATAATCATAAATGCACAATTTTTAAATCAATTTTCAATACTAATCCCTGATATCACAAGTTCCTAAGCTTGTATCTCAATGTTAGTGAGTAATAAGAGAAGTGTTTTCAACAATGCATCGTCACTGGTATTACATTTGTTAAATTTATATTTATACGATTTATGAAACCTCGATTACCGCATCAAAGCGAAAGCCGTTTTATTGTTTTCTCTCAATAATTTGTTAATAATAAAATGGCTCAAATTAACCTTCCATCATAAAACAACTAGATAACTTTCAGATCAAACGGAATGAGAAGAAAAAGAGAACTATTTTTACTGTTGTCCGAAAAAATTTTGAAACTTTTTTGTATTTTGTCTGCTCCAATCCTAAAATTACACCCCACTCTACAGGAATATTTCCATAAATCGAGGCAAATTTCTGATTAAGGGAAAATAAATTTAAAAAAATCTTTGTATTCTACAGTATATAAATATGTAACATTACTTTAAATGTTCAGAGATTTATTCCACTTGACAATTTTTTTTACTACCCTGAGCCAAATTTTACTACTTTTACTACTTTGTTTACCACTTTCCAAATTTTACTACTTTTTACTACTTTTTACTACTTTACTACCTTGTAGACACCCTGTTATTGCAATTAGAGCTCGAGTAAATTAAATTGTTTTTGAGCACATATATTGTAACGTAATTTATTATCACCATTTAACTTCAAGTTTCTACCTGATTGGGATCGAAGAGAGCAGGATACAATTCTTTAATGAATGCAACAGTGACAGTCTCATTAACGATGAGGTTTCTTCGATGAGGGAAAGTCAAGCGCATGGCTTCATCAATTTTTCTATGATTTGGGAAAGCTTTCTGTACTTCCTTAATCATTTCACTCTGGTGCCGCGCAATGGATACATCATCTTCGGTTGATAATTGCCCAGGCAAATAGTTCACCATTCCAAAAGCAGGAACATTTTTTGGAAGCTTAGAAATTCAGAAATTCTGATTGGAACACAATTTTTGAAAACATTGTTATTGTTTTTAGTATTATTATTATTATTATTATTATTATTATTATTATTATCATCATAGCCAATAAAACATAGGCAGCATGAAACATTGATCACAATAATCACAAACTGCATTCTCAATCACAGCAATTAAACTATCTCACATATACATAATATTCAGAAATTTTTTTCAAAATAGCAATCCATACACACCGTATGATAAATGTGTCGTGGTTCTTCTGGGACAGACTTTCGCCGTGTTCATATAAACGTCAAGAAAGGGTTGTTTGGCCAAGCAACTATCTTCTAAAAGACCCGACATTGAATAAAATGCTCTCGACAATAAAGCACAGCATCTCTGAGCTCTTCAATCTACGCTTCGAGCAAAGCTTCACTAACCGCCGAGCATCATTTGAAACAACCAGCGAACCTCACCCCCTCCCTACGAACCACCATTGGACTTCGGACACACTGCCACGTAGACAACGCCTGTACCAAGGATCATTTCCAAACGCTTCCATTCTTCGCGTATATTTCAACTCCTTCCTTGTTGACCTAAAATGTTGTTCATTCTACATAAATTACTTGCTTATTAATTATAAAGCTTAATCCATTTGAATCATCTCCCAACACTTGATATTTTCTGTAATATCTTGATGTAAAGCTTCAAGATAGGTAACGCGTCTGTTCCAACTCGAAACAGCGTCACTCAGCCTCCCTCTGGGCAGTGTGCGCAAGCGGCAGAAGGTCCTGGGCCGCCAACATAGCAAGTCGTGTGAATCTCCGCTTACACCCTCGCGGGTGGAGCGGAAGGGAAGTGTTAGCTCAAAGTCGTGTTTGACTTGCCAACCGCTATTCGGAATACCCCAGCTGAGTATCCCTGATCATCCATGTACTCATCTATATTCTCATCAAGCCTCTCGTAACTTCATGTAGTAGGCGTAGATTAACTTTGTTCGATAACTTCTAGACGATCTTTGTTCTCTGTTAATTACTCAATGCCGAGACTTAATCTCACCTAAGGTGTGTACATTATTATCATCAATGCATTCCTTTACTAAATGATACAACATCGAGGCCTCACCTCGTGTAGGATGTCCCTGTCAGACTTCACTATATATTAATAATCTATGTTCTCATCTATTGTTTCACGTTAAAGGCTTCACCAGTTTATCTCAACGTCATAATTTGTACCATTTATGTCATCTTATGGATAGGAATCGACTTGATCACCGAGATCTAATAGCATTGTAATCATTTAGAACCTAATATGCTATGTGTATCGTGAATCGCTTCTTATTTCCGAATGTGTCATCCATTTACTGTTGAAAAACGTCATTATTATACCATTAAATTACGTTGCAACCACCTCGTCATTCACCTAATAAGACCCTATTTGATTCATCATAATTACATGATTATTTACAACTAATGACATTGAAAGGTCAGAATCTTGATTGAATCTTTATTGAAATAACGAAAATATAATAAAGGAGGCCTTCCATCTCGATCATCGACCTTGAGATTCCGGAAGTAAAGAAGAAAATGACGATGAATAATACGAACAAAGAATTGCCTCCTAAAAATCGCACGACGAATAAATGCATGATGAAAATTACGATCACGGCTTCGATGAGAAACCACGTTCACGACATATGGTGACAGCGGTGGGATCTTTATCTTCAATCGTCTCCGAAAGAGACCGCTCGAAATAATTGTCTAATTGTCACGCTACCAAAAATTGCCGAAATTTATCAAAAAATAACAAAATAACAAAACCATTCAAATTAAATCAGAGATGCCTCAAATACTTCATAAAAATTGCATTTGATCTGCCAGACGCAAACTCAACTAGTGATGGATGACTGTTCATAACACTCAATATTGTATCAAGGTGTTTAGTAATCTATGTCGTTGTATCCCGCTTACATTTAAATTGTTTCTATTTCGTGTGCCCATTTACCCATTTACTAATATTCTGCCGTTTTATTTCAATTGCAAACCTATTCGCTTTTCATTTCATTGTGTTTGTTTACTCTAAAATTATTAGGATGTCTAATCATGCTTTCTACTTTTGATTTATTACTTTTGTGAATCTATTTACCTTTCATTATCGTGTTTGTTTACTGTGAAATTATTCATATGTCTAATAATCATGTTTTCTGTTCCATTTACTGATTTCCCTCAATAATCATGCTTCAAGGTTAACCGTTTCTAATCAAAAATTTTAATCCCAATTAATGAATCTATTCTGTATTTCTTATATCATTACGTCGTTTTGTGTTGATTGTTCGTGAATTGAAATACCCAATATATGAAGCAGTTAATTCCAAATGATTTAAAATTTAAAAATCAAGCGTCATTCGATTGAATATTGCACAGTTTCTCTATGAGAATAATTAATTTGAGTTAGACGCTGTGGAAATTCATCTAGCCACTGTGAACCTTTCGGCGCCATTTTGTCTTCAACGAGGGAAGGCGTTGGCACTCGCGCCACTCTTGATGACGCCAGCCTGAGTTCAAATTTCCGTTACGTGGAATATTCAGACTCTATCATCTTAGCTTCCCATTTGGAATCTTAAAGTTCAAGAACTAAACCTCTAAAATTAACATCATTGAAATTTAATTGAAGAATCTCTGAGACATTTAAAAAATTTTATAAAAAAAACTTTCAATTAAAGTGCTTATTAAAAATTTCTTCGTACTCTCAAATATCAGTGGAGGTTTATTTAAAATGAGTTTTCCATTCAATTATAAATCTTTTCTACGGAATGACGATATTACATGCATTATGTACGCTCAAAATTGATTTTACATTTAAAATTTACGAATGGAGAAATCCTAATCTACGGATAATTTACTCTCGTGTCCATTTCTAAATTTCAATATTGTATTCCATCGTGTGGATCAACCATTTAAGAAGATTGTTGTGCGTGAATGGTGCCTTGTGAGATGTGATGATGTGAGAACTGAGGTGTGGTCTGGCTGAGATGTGTGGTGGAAGCTGCCTCGCTTGCGCTTTGTTTACGATATCGCCGACATTCCTAAGCCCAAGCCACACAGCCCCACTCTCTCTAACAACATGCCAACGCGGCTGACTGACTCTATTCAAACTTTGTAACGGCATGGCAGCATTTGAAGTCAAGTATGATGCTCGATGTTTAGGATGTTTTAGTGTGATGTTTGAATGTATTTTACGAAATAGCGTGGTAGTGAGATTTATTTTATTCCTGCTTACTTATGTTTCATTATCGACAAATTACTAATTTAAATTACGACCACCGATTAAATGTTGAGATAATTCTTTCATGTCTAGATTATTTTCTTTGTAAAGTAAATGTCGCGTGAATTGTAAAGTAGTTAATGATCTCTCAGTGCGAGTAAATTGATATTTCCTAACGAGGAATTTAATGATAATTATATATGTAAATGAATTCGATTCAAATCTGGATAGCGTGCAGTCCATTAAGTAAAAATTCAAATTTAATGCGTTATTAGGAAACATTGTATTCTCTCCTTCCGAGAATCATTATTATCATTGCTTCATAGTATCGAATAAAAACGGAATAAAATTAAATGTAGGTTAGAAGAATGTCCTTTCTGTAAACATGAAGTTACTAAAGAGTGAGATGAGTGTGGACTGATGTTGCGAACGCCTGCAAGGGAAAAGGAATGAAAGTTTTGGAACTTATAAAGCCAGTGAATAACCGTCGTGGAACTTTCAGTCTTTGCTGTGCTGTGGACGTGAGAGTCGACTTCAATCTCCACGAGAGCCGCACTACGCAGGAAGCCTCTGCCTGCTGAGCGACTACATGAACGCACGCTTCGCATCCACGTCTGTGTGCGTGACTGGACGTACACTGCGGCCCGGGCAGCGGCAGCGAGCATATCGCACATGCATCACACGGAGGCAGCGACAGCAGCGAGCGTCTCACTGAGGCGGCGGCGCGTACATACATCTGTGTGCTCACGCGCAGAACTACATCGCAGACCAGCAACAGCGGCGGCAGCAGCAGCAGCGGGCGTCTCGACTGAGACGCGGGAGGTAACACAACAGTGCCTGCACACACTCGCTTCACATACGCGTGCACTGCGTGCATCTTGGCGTGACGACGGTCGGCGGCGACATGGATGCACTCTGCTACATACATGTGCGAAGCACAATACAGGCTGATGCAGCGAGCATCAGGCATGCGAGGAAACGGCGGAGCAGCGGCAGCGAGCGTCCCAGCTGGAACACTCGCGTACAACAACGCGTGACTCAGAGGCTTGTCCTGTCTCCATGACAACTCGAGGTAATCGAGCCCGCTTGCGTCTGCTCACACACACACACTTGGCGCGCGAGGCACAGCTGGTTGGCGCATGACGTGATGTAATCCCGGCGAGCATCAAGGACAGAGAATACGACGATGAAGAAAACAGAGCGACGATGTGCGGCGTTAATGGAGAGACAACCAATGATACGGCAACGTTTACATCATTATTTATGGTGAAGAAAAGATGACGGTTCCAGCCATTAAAGGAACACGTCCACTTCTATCTTAGATCCCGTGGAGTTCTTTAACTCGGAGTTTTTTCTGCAAGAGAGATGAAGAACAGGAGCACCCTCGGTCTCTACGCGACTGTAGGGCAAAAAAAGGATTTTCCATGAAGTTTTTCAACTTCACGACTGCTGCATGTGGCAGTCATGACGGTGTGGGGGATCACCGACATCGATTGTTAGGGGAATGTCCTGCCGAAGGACGACTGCAATGGTGTCATCTCAAGGTATCTCGATTCAGCGCTTCCTAGTGAATGCAAACCACTCCCGTCCAGCTCCGTATTTGTCTTCTCGGAACTACTTTTCTTCTGATCAGTAGTCGCACGCGCGCAGATCAAGAGGAAGGATAACAGCGAGCGGGAGCTCGCAATTTAAATGAGGACGGCGAGGATTTGTCGTGGTTCTTCTGGGACAGACTTTCGCCGTGTTCATATAAACGTCAAGAAAGGGTTGTTTGGCCAAGCAACTATCTTCTAAAAGACCCGACATTGAATAAAATGCTCTCGACAATAAAGCACAGCATCTCTGAGCTCTTCAATCTACGCTTCGAGCAAAGCTTCACTAACCGCCGAGCATCATTTGAAACAACCAGCGAACCTCACCCCCTCCCTACGAACCACCATTGGACTTCGGACACACTGCCACGTAGACAACGCCTGTACCAAGGATCATTTCCAAACGCTTCCATTCTTCGCGTATATTTCAACTCCTTCCTTGTTGACCTAAAATGTTGTTCATTCTACATAAATTACTTGCTTATTAATTATAAAGCTTAATCCATTTGAATCATCTCCCAACACTTGATATTTTCTGTAATATCTTGATGTAAAGCTTCAAGATAGGTAACGCGTCTGTTCCAACTCGAAACAGCGTCACTCAGCCTCCCTCTGGGCAGTGTGCGCAAGCGGCAGAAGGTCCTGGGCCGCCAACATAGCAAGTCGTGTGAATCTCCGCTTACACCCTCGCGGGTGGAGCGGAAGGGAAGTGTTAGCTCAAAGTCGTGTTTGACTTGCCAACCGCTATTCGGAATACCCCAGCTGAGTATCCCTGATCATCCATGTACTCATCTATATTCTCATCAAGCCTCTCGTAACTTCATGTAGTAGGCGTAGATTAACTTTGTTCGATAACTTCTAGACGATCTTTGTTCTCTGTTAATTACTCAATGCCGAGACTTAATCTCACCTAAGATGTGTACATTATTATCATCAATGCATTCCTTTACTAAATGATACAACATCGAGGCCTCACCTCGTGTAGGATGTCCCTGTCAGACTTCACTATATATTAATAATCTATGTTCTCATCTATTGTTTCACGTTAAAGGCTTCACCAGTTTATCTCAACGTCAAAATTTGTACCATTTATGTCATCTTATGGATAGGAATCGACTTGATCACCGAGATCTAATAGCATTGTAATCATTTAGAACCTAATATGCTATGTGTATCGTGAATCGCTTCTTATTTCCGAATGTGTCATCCATTTACTGTTGAAAAACGTCATTATTATACCATTAAATTACGTTGCAACCACCTCGTCATTCACCTAATAAGACCCTATTTGATTCATCATAATTACATGATTATTTACAACTAATGACATTGAAAGGTCAGAATCTTGATTGAATCTTTATTGAAATAACGAAAATATAATAAAGGAGGCCTTCCGTCTCGATCATCGACCTTGAGATTCCGGAAGTAAAGAAGAAAATGACGATGAATAATAAGAACAAAGAATTGCCTCCTAAAAATCGCACGACGAATAAATGCATGATGAAAATTACGATCACGGCTTCGATGAGAAACCACGTTCACGACAAATGGTATAAGAGCTTGACACACCAGAAATGAAAATATTAGCTGGAAATTATTAAATCTCTTAATTGAACATGCACATGACTAATAGCACAACTCAAACCATGATGAGTAATAGTATTAAGTTTAGTAGAGCATAGCTTAAATGGTATTTTTAGCTTATACAACAATTTTAATGATGAGCTGTTTTTTCAACATTTTTAGGTTTACTTCCGATGCAGTTTACCCACCTGAAGCATGCACAAAAATGCACATAGGCACTTGTGGATTATCTGTCACCACTTTTAATTTATGGTTTTCTTTTGATGTTGAGAATAGATTACATTAGGTTAGCACAATTAAATTGTTTATATTTTTAATGTCTTAAATTTTTATTTTGTTTCAGGCCAAAATGAATCTTTGGGACCTTCCAAGAACTGAAAAAGAAGGTCCCAGATATTATATTAAGTAAGTAAATTTATCAGAAAGGAATATAAATTAACAAGGATGCCTTCTCACATGAATAATCCAATCATACTGTCCAGATCATCAGTTCAATATTCATACAACATTAACATTTTCCACTTTTTCCCCAAACAAATCTTTTTTCCCTAAAAAAGTGGTGACATATAACCCACAGGTACCTGCAAATATACTGCTGTCTCATGGCCGTATGACTTGGGCAACATGAGGCACAATCAACAGAGCTGGTTGAAATTGATTTATGGTTGAGAAGCATTCTGATCAAACATTTACATGTTAATTAATTTATTCTGCAAACATTAATGAGAGTTGTTAGATAATTCAAAATATGCTTAGAAATCTACAATTTCATTATTTTGAACATGACCTAGTTTAATGAATATGACTCATTCTTTTAAGAAAGGGTGCAACTACTTAATTGTTATAAATGCAAAAATATTTAAAAAAATTTAATGATAATGAAACTTGGCATATTAATCTACTTGACCTCTTCTCAAGGCACAAGTTTGCTCCCAGTGGCATACTGCTATTGCCTGCATTTTTAGTATTGCATATTATCTCAAGTCTCTGAAATAAAATAACTGCATGCTTCTTTTTGTTGTAATCTAATTCGATACATGATCTTGAATGATGCATTAGCTTAGTAATGTATTGCGTTTGCTGAGCACTTTTTGGTATGGCATTATAGTATCAGATATATGCATTTCTGCTTCTAAAATTTTCAGAGTAATTAACGATCTGTGCTGAAATTAGCACGTTTATAATAAAATATTTTAAAGCAACAAATCAACAATATTCATTGAGCGATTCATTAAAATGCTTCATCACGATTTTGACGATTACAACTTGTTCCAGTAGCAAACGAGCATCGCAGATCACAAGCTCACTTTACGAAAATGAATATATCTTCAACAGTCTTGCATGTATACATAAACGAACACCAGTATTGCACAGAAATTTATATTTCGCCTACATAAAAATGGACTACATGCAAAAGAATCCACCAGTTATTAAACAACACATCTGACAAATACAACTCCAGCGCTGCGCGCATCATTGCACCATCCTTCCCGCGGGACTGATGCGTAGTAATACAACACAGCACAACACAGGAACAAAGCTCCTAGCTTTCCGCAAAGCAATCTAATTCTCAGCTTCGATTACATTTTTGCATAATTAGCAAAGGCGTTGCCATTAATTGTTGTGCTTAAGTACCAACAGTATACTTCTACACTATTTAGCAAATGTTTTGTTATCGTACTTATCACATTGTATTTGCGCACGAATGAACGAACAACACCTTGCTTTGAGACACATAGCGCTCATCGAAAAGTCGCACTTCCGATGAGACATCGGCTCTCTTTTTGCGATGTTCTGGCTACTTTTGAGACACCTGAACAGCCATGAGACACTCAGAGGGGCCAAAATTTCTCTCAGTGAGGAGTGAGAAATCTCGGTCAGTTATTCGTATAGTTTAGTTGAATTTTGATATATTAGTATACCTACACTCGTGAGAGTCGTTTAGGTTTGGATATATTCTGTTCAAATGATTGAAATCTGGATCGATTTCCTCGAATATCTCAGGGTGGTCAGTCATTTAAAATAAGTGAACAGTAAGAATTAGGTACTATAGAGCTTAAAACGAAATACAGAGTCAAGCTTAAAGGGATATTCCCGTCTAAAAAGTAGCTTAATAAGTTATTAATTAAATTCTTCCCTGCAGGCTTTCTGAAAATGGATAGTTATATCGAGCTCTTGAAATTGCTCCCAAGCAAGAGCTGTACAAGTAGACGAGAACTCTTCTGTAAATTGGCCAGAGAATTAGGAACTAGAAAATACTGTCGTGAAAGAAGTCGCTGCAGAAGACTCGAGTCGTCAAGTCCAGCTTTCAAATACGAAGTGGCCAGAATAGTTCAGGTGAATTTATAAACTTAAATTAGTTTAAGCGAGTCCAACTTCGATTAGGCCTATATTTATGCTATTTTAATTCCTGCCCATGCCCATCGCAGTATTTCTAGGATGTCGTAAATTTGTAATCAAATTTGTGAATTTGTAATCAAAGTTCATTCTTGTACTAAAAGTATATAGGAAAGCAACATGAAATTTGCATTTATGTGATTAGTTCCGTAATATAACATGTTCATAACCTATTTGTTATTATTGATCGCAATTAGGATGCCGATTTAGATTGTGAGGCACGATAGAAATAGTTTACAAACTCATATTTCTGAAGTGCCATAGTGTTTAGTCATAATGAAATTTCTTGATGTTCTATCCTGCTGTGAAGGGATCTGACAATCTCCTGATTCAGCGTACTGATTCAGCGTTTAGCTAGACCTGGTAACATTCAGTCATACCCATTTCCTGTTCTGAACTCTTTTTCTTCATGCATCATAACCTATTTATCATAAAAAGTTCTTTAGTGCTTCGGAATAAATTTTCAAAACGGCTGAGGTCACAAGCAGTACCGTAAAAGTCGCAAGTAGACCCGGCGTGGGCCGGAGTTCGCAAGCAGCACCGAAAGTCGCAAGCAACCAGACTCGTGGCACGAAAAGGTTGCGAGCAGTACTGTGAACATGTGTGTGTGTGTGTGTTTGTTTGTGTGTGTGTGTCCATGTTAACGAAACCGGTGTTTTTCGTAACCTAGGCACACACATGGCCGTAAAACGCGTGTGTATATATTTACATGTATGTGTGCACATATGTGTGTACTAAACTGACAACTAGCATTTTACTAGAGATAATGGTCATTTTCTGTTCACTCTCAACTTGTAACATTACCTAACTCGTCATCTCTTTATTATTGTAAAGCATTCATGTACAAACTATACATTTGTTGTACGATCATCCATTTATATTTAAATAAAATGCTTAATAACTAACGACCGTTATGTTAAAATTGTTGAATTAGAAATACAAAACTTATAATCTTCTTGGTCCTCATGCTTATGCGTACATATATATATATCTGTATGTGTGTGTGTATGTATGTATATATATATATGTACGTATATATATGTATATGGATTTGTATTTATATTTTTTTTTTCATGCTTCCTTAAAATGACACTTTTGAACATTTGCCGAAACAAGCGATTCATATATTATTTCCTGGCATCAATAATTGCGAAGTTTTATGTCATGTACATGTAAACTGTCAAAAGTTTTTTCACCCCACAATGAAAATGCATCGTCCATGAATTTGCGTTATCTCTTATAATTATCATTACATGTATTGTCAAATGTAGATTAAGCAAGATTAGGAGTACATTGCCCTCAATCATTTATTTTCGACTAGTGACACGAGTTTTTCAATACTCGTGTGTGTGTATCATCTAAGTGTATTAGTTTCTCATGAAATTCAAGTTTCTCGACATTTCATGAAGATCGCCGAGTATATATATACTGAAAGTCAATTCCAAGCTGTTGCACAGTCAACGCTATGTTTTAGGTTTTAGGTTTGCGATCGTTCACGTAGACTTATTTTGTGTTACAGCTTTTGTAGAGACACGTACTGTTAGTGTTCTCTGAAGTGCCACTGTTAATGAATGTTCTGACAACAGGTCAACCATGGGCACTTTTGTTTTTTTATTTTCACCTCTACAAACAGAGTGTTGAAATGAAGTTCATGAGTCATCTCTGCTGGGAGCCAACTATATTTTTTTTTTTCGTTTTTTCCTCTCATGGAGAAAAGTATTTTACTTCTGAGAATCATCATTCTTAAAGAAAGATGTTCCCTTTGGAAAATACAATAATTATAGTATCTATGCCTAAGAATAGGTGCTCCTGACCGGAAGATTTGGTAGACTTTCATTCTGTTGAAGTAAAATCATCGTTTGTTTTGATGCGGATCATCTTTTCGGGTTCACTGCTGTTTTGTTAAGCACATAACTTCTGTCCTCAACTTTTACCTTGTTTCACGAGCTTCTTTCAATCTTGCTGCTGCTGTGCGCAGGGTGTGGGGACGCTCGTAGTGAATAGAACTCTTGTCCCTATAATTCCTTACTTAATGATGCCTACTTCTATCTTCTAAGAGAACACCTGTGTTTTGGTTAGAAAGATTCAATCAATTTTCTTTTCTCTTTTGTACCGTAAGGCGCTTAAAGGAAAGAAGTTGAAAACGGCCCAGCAAAAGTTTGCGGCCGTATGTTACTCTCGCTCACAAGCCAGAATTGCCTATGCTGAAAAAACATTTTTCATGGAACATTTCAACGTTTTATTTTTTGAATGTTTAATGTATGTTTTTTGTATAATTTTTTTTTCTATGTTTTGGATGAAGGGAGGGGTGAGAGGGGAGGGAGAGGGGGGAAGGATACTTTAAATTACGCGGAGAAATTTGGGAAATAATTTATTTGAGGAAACAATTCACTTTAAAAATTCTTTACTTGAGGAAATACAATAACTTGCTGAGATAAGAATGCTGAGATAAGAACAACAACAACCTGAGAACTCCACAAGGAGAGCTTTGTTCTCAGGTTACGAAAAGAGCCTGGCTATAAATCTTTGGAGCTCAAGTGGTCAGGGTTTCGCAAAAACGTGCTGACAAAGAGTCTGGCTATAAATCTGTGTAGCTCAAGTGGTCAGGGTTTCGCAAAAACGCGCTGACAAACACATACAGGCAACACATAAGTTGCCAACCATCGTTTGTTATTGATATTTATGCTTTATTTTACCAATATCTTATTTATGTATCTGGCTGAGGGATAGGTAGTCCTTTCTTGATCTGATATGGAAAAACTCCTTTTTCCGGGGTGCTGTAATTCTGTTTTTTTAGCGCCTATTCATTTTTTACTGTAAATATGTGCCAGTTTGTATATTTTGTAATTTTCGAAGATAATATTTGTGTGCTAGATTTCTTGAATTTTCCCGAACTCCCGTGCACTTGTATCATTTTAATTTTTTTAGACTTTCGTACATTTTCGTATTTCTGGTAAATTACGTATTTATGCTAGATTCCTTGTATTTCCCGTACATATCTCACGTGTACTTGCAGCTTTTTATTTTTTAGACTCTCGTTCGTTTATGTATTTTTTGTCGACTTAGCAGTTTTCCATGGCGCGTGAGTCGGAGAGGCTTATTGATGAATTTCAGTAGTTCCCAGACAACCGTTAGGGTCGTGTGTACAATATGGAGAGAGAAATGTTTCACTCTTTCATTTGAGAGTACTTTGAAGTCGTTGGGTGCATTCTTTCAAAAGTTAGCAGCGGGTCAACTTGAGTTTTTTAACGGCGCATTCATGAGTCAGAGAGGCTTAATGATAAATTATTGTAGTTCCCAGAAAACCGTTAGGGTCGTGTGTACAATATGGAGAGAGAAATGTTTCACTCTTTCATTTGAGAGTACTTTGAAGTCGTTGGGTGCATTCTTTCAAAAGTTAGCAGCGGGTCAACTTGAGTTTTTTAACGGCGCATTTTTGAGTCAGAGAGGCTTAATGATAAATTATTGTAGTTCCCAGAAAACCGTTAGGGTCGTGTGTTTAATATGGAGAGAGAAATGTTTCACTCTTTCATTTGAGAGTACTTTGAAGTCGTTGGGTGCATTCTTTCAAAAGATAGCAGCGGGTCAACTTGAGTTTTTTAACGGCGCATTTTTGAGTCAGAGAGGCTTAATGATAAATTATTGTAGTTCCCAGAAAACCGTTAGGGTCGTGTGTACAATATGGAGAGAGAAATGTTTCACTCTTTCATTTGAGAGTACTTTGAAGTCGTTGGGTGCATTCTTTCAAAAGTTAACAGCGGGTCAACTTGAGCTTTTTAACGGCGCATTCATGAGTCAGAGAGGCTTAATGATAAATTATTGTAGTTCCCAGAAAACCGTTAGGGTCGTGTGTACAATATGGAGAGAGAAATGTTTCACTCTTTCATTTGAGAGTACTTTGAAGTCGTTGGGTGCATTCTTTCAAAAGTTAGCAGCGGCTCAACTTGAGTTTTTTAACGGCGCATTCATGAGTCAGAGAGGCTCAATGATAAATTATTGTAGTTCCCAGAAAACCATTAGGGTCGTGTGTTCAATATGGAGAGAGAGAATGTTCAACTCTTTCATTTTGGAGTAATTTGAAGTCGATGGGTACCGCTACGAATAAAAAAAATAAAAATAATGAACTTTAGAGGGCGTGAAGTAGCTCGATCTGCACTGTAGATTTTGAACAAGTTATTCTTTCGCTCATCAGCTCACCGACTTACAAAAGTGTGTTTAATTAAGAACACTTGGTAACGTACTGCGCACGAGTGGAAGCTTGCAACAAAGGTTCATAAAAAAGTTGAAATACACTGCAGCGCACAAAGACAATTGGCAGGAACGAGTGTACCTGTTCTAAAAGTAATTTGAAGTCGTTGATGCTCTCTTTCAAAAGTTAACAGCAGGAAACTTGAGTTTTTCGACGGCGCGCGAGCCGGAGAGGCTTATCGATGAATTTCTGTAGTTCCCATCAAAGCGTTGGGGTCGAGTGTACAACATGGAAAAGAGAATGTCTCACTCTTTCATTTAAGAGTAATTTGAAATCGATGGGTGCATTTTTTCAAAAGTTGAAAGCGGGCAACTTAGGTTTTTTGGAGGCGCGCGAGTAGGAGAGGCTTATCAATAAACTTCTGTAGTTCTTAGAAAACCGTTAGGGTCGTGTGTACAATATGGAGGAAAAAATGTTTCATTCTTTCATTTGGAACTCCAATAATTTATCATTAAGCCTCTGGGACTCATGTGTCGTTAAAATGAATAAAGTTCAATCCATGGTTTTTAGCTCCTCGGTAATTTTACCTTTCTGTTTCTGACAAAAGAGAAAAAGAACGAAGGCTATGAATAAACTGCAGCTGCAAATACGTTGAATTTGCTTTGCATTCCTTGAAGATGCGTACTCACGAAGTTCATTTTATTTCCAGTCTCAACGCAGTGAAAGTAGCTCCGGCTGAAGTCACTACCACTACTCTCTTTTTATAGACAGTTAACTCTAAATTAGGTACACCAGTTCCTGCCAAGTGTCTTTGTGCGCTGCAGTGTATTTCAACTTTTTTGTGAACCTTTGTTGCAAAGTTCCACTGGTGCGCAGTACGTTGCCACGCGTTCTTAATTAAACACACTTGTGTAAGTTGGTGCTGATGAGAGAGTGTTCATCGATAAGCCTCTCGGTGCGTAGTGTTCATAATCTACAGTGCAGATCGAGCTACTTCACGCCCTCTAAAGTTCATTATTTTTTATTTTTTTCATTCGTAGCGGTACCCATCGACTTCAAATTACTCCAAAATGAAAGAGTTGAACATTCTCTTTCTCCATATTGTACACACGACCCCAATGGCTTTCTGGGAACTACAATAAAATTTATCATTAAGCCTCTCCGACTCATGCGCCGTCAAAAAACTCAACTTGACCCGCTCTCAACTTTTGAAAAAATGCACCCATCGACCTCAAATTACTCTCAAATGAAAGAGTGAAACATTCTCTTTTCCATGTTGTACACACGACCCTAACGCTTTTCTGGGAACTACAAGTAGAAATTCATCGATAAGCCTCTCCGGCTCGCGCGCTGTCGAAAAACTCAAGTTGACCCGCTTTTAACTTTTGAAAGACAGCATCATCGACTTCAAATTACTTTCAATGAAATAATGAAACATTCTCTCTCTCCATATTGTACACACGACCCTAACGGTTTTCTGGGAACTACAATAATTTATCATTACGCCTCTCCGATTCGTGCGCCGTCAAAAAACTCAAGTTGACCCGCTGTTAACTTTTGAAAGAATCCACCCAACGACTTCAAATTACTCCCAAATGATAGAGTGAAACATTTCTCTTTCCATATTGTACAAATGACCCTAACGATTTTCTAAGAACTACAGAAATTTATCGATAAGCCTCTCCGACTCGCGCGCCTCCCAAAAACTTAAGTTGACCCGCTTTACATTTCACACCCGTAGCCATTACTGTATCTTCCTCCAATCGGCGAGAGACGAAGAAATACAACACTCATGCACGTACAAAGTCCAATATGCTTTGCTTCACTCAAAGGAACGGGCCTCAGAGCCATTAGGGCATTCGGAAGTGTTGCTACCAGCGAAGCTTCGATTTGTGCTTGCGTCATTTTCAAAATCGTAACTTTTATGCAGGGCGTCAACTTGTGGGAGTCGGACGCCGTCACTCTCTATGAAGTCGGATTTAATCTGCCACGTGCAACTTTGAGTTTCCTTTACCGCTTTGATTCACTTTATTATTCACATGTTCACTTTATGCTTAATTGTATTTTTGGCTAGATTTGTAAAAAGGCTGCTAGAACACGATCCGTTCCACTGTATGCTCTCGGGAGAGATAAAGCTGCTGTCTGTTAGTTTTTACTGCAAAATTTGACTATTAGCTCGCACTAATGTTGATCGGAAAACCTCTATACATCGCATTGATTTTACACATTCTGTCTGTGCGAGTCTAATAGCGGTGTGAATGAAACGCAGCAAACTAAAGGGTGGAATAATATTGTGCTTGCATTCAGCTTGATAGAATTATATACGATTCTGTATTTTATCGCAGTTCAATTTATCCTTCCACATCGAATGATGTGGAATTTCGTGTTATGGAATATTTTATTCATTCCAAAATATTTTCAGTAAATATTTTCATAGCATTACAACTACAAATAAAAGTGTCAAAATGCTAATGTTATTGAAAAAAGTGTTATGCTTCTCCGCATAACTGAGTACGGAACTTCGCTAAGAATCTAGGGAAGCGTTGCTTGGCCTACAACGTAATCCATAAATGATTCAAAAGACCAAATATTAAGCCTGATTTCTGCGAGAAAACATTGCAACGTTACGTCCTAGAACAGTCGATTCGTCAAGAACAACGCCCAGACGTCGTCGATACGCGTAATGAACGAAGACGCTAACGGAAGATGCTAAGAACCTCAACGGATGTCTTCATTTGCTTTAATTCATATGTTTAACATTGTTTTGTGGGGATTTTTATATAGTAATGAGGGTAAGGTTAATGATATATGTTTTCTATTCAATAGTAGGGATATATCACGTTCTTATTGGTAACCTTGTTAAGTTGTTATTCAAAGTTGGCACCTCAAGGTGACGCCGAACGCGGGTTGCCTGAGGGACTCAGAGGGAGAGGGCGGCAGTTGGGGCTAGAATACGATCACAAGCAGTCGCATACGAGTTTGTTCCTCTACCTTGGTCCAGTTGGGCCGAGGCTTGCCTCTCAAATTCACTACTTCAAGTCATCCTAGAACATCTGTGCCCTCATTCGCTCGAAAGTGATTTACTTCAAGAATACTCAACCGCAGTGCCTATTTAACGTAAATTAGAGATTGCCCATCTAGACTGCTAACTGTCGGCATAGTCCCAGCCACCAACCTGGTCTCTCTGCCCTCTACCAAACATGGCGACCTTGCTCCAGCGCGCCAGCCAGGCGACATTCAGACTGTGAGACCGATCTCCAAATCTCAAGATAAGTTTCCCTCTGATTTCATGTCAAATCCCAGTTCCCTCTCACGCTTCTGAGTATATCAGGATGTGAATGCGCAGATCGTGTGCGTTCAATTAGGTTACGTATACGTATTTTAGATAATTAATGTCTCAATATTTTACTTCGTTCAATAGTGAATTTCCTTTAATGTTTTCGTCGTCCTTAATATCCCTCAAATAGATAGGAAGAGATGATATGATTTAGAAAGAAAAGATGATGTTTGAAGCCAGGAAACACGGCTAAAATGCACGATTAATTTATGGCCTTAAGCTGGTCGCAACGCTTACCGAAGATTGAATTAAATGTTTACTCAGACTTACTCTGAGTTGGTGGCAGCTACCTTGATATTAACAAGTAGAAAATAAAAGAAAGGTGACGAATAATCATAATGTCACGACTAATAATATCACATGGAAAATATCATGCATCGAAACAAAGAATGACGGCAGAGAAAAATGAAGACCGTGACCTCAGCGAGATAAAATAAAGAGGGTCACGACATATGGTGGCTGAGCGTTGGGATTTGAGTTTTGCTTTAAATGTGAATGTTACTGTAAAATCTCATGCCTACCGGACTCACACCTCCAAAAAAAAATATATACGTGCATTCAAACATTCAAATTTGAAAATTGATATTGTTGTGCTTCTCCGCATAACTGTGTACGGAACATCGCTAAGGATCTGAATAATCGTCCGGCCAACGACTTATTCATAAATGATTCAAAAGACCGAATATTAAGCCTGATTTCTGCGAGAAAGCATCACATCGTTGAATTCTAGAACAATCGACTCTTCAGGAACAACGTTCGAACGTCGCCGATACAAGTAGCGAACGATCACGCCAGCCGAAGATGCCAAGAACCTCAACGGATGTCTTCATTTGCTTTAATTAATATGTATAACATTGTTTGTGGGGATTTTTATATAGTAATGAGGGTAAGGTTAATGATGTATGTTTTCTATTCGATAGTAGGGATATATCACGTTCTTATTGGTAACCTTGTTAGGATGTTATTCAAAGTTGGCACCTCAAGGTGACGCCAGAGGCGGGTTGCCTGAGGCCGAGGGACTCAGAGGGAGAGAGCGTCAGTCGGGCGAGGAAGACGAACGAGAACGGTCACGTACGAGCTCAAATTATCAACCCCGGCCCAGATGGGTCGAGGCTTGCCTCTTAAATCCACTATTTCAAGTCATCCTAGAACATCTGTGCCCTCATTCGCTCGAAAGTGATTTACTTCAAGAATACTCAACCGCAGTGCCAATTTAACGTAAATTAGAGATTGCCAATCTAGACTGCTAACTGTCGGAGCCATCAACCTGGTCTCTCTGCCCTCAACAAAACATGGCGGCCTTGCTCCAGCGCGCCAGCCAGGCGACATTCAAACTGAGAGCCCTGATCTCCAAATCTCAGTTAAGTCCCTCTCTGATATTATGTCGATCCGAGTCCCCGCTTAAGCTTCTAAGTATGTTAGGATTGCGAGTGCGGAAGTCACATTTATTCAATTAATGCGTAATTTCGATGATTAATGTATCAATAATTTCTCTTGTCCAATAGCGAATTTCTTTAATGTCCTTGTGTTCTTCATATCCTTCAGATAGATAGGAAGAGATGAGATAGATTGATTTGGAAAGAAAAGATAATGTTTGAAGCCAGGAAACACGGCTAGAATGCACGATTAATTTATGGCCTTAAGCCGTTCGCAACGCTTACCGAAGATTGAATTAAATATTTACTCAGACTTACTCCGAGTTGGTGGCAGCTACCTTGATATTAACAAGTAGAAAATAAAAGAAATGTGACGAATAATCTTAATGTCACGACTAATAATATCACATGGAAAAATATCATGCATCGCAACAAAGAATGACGGCAGAAGAAAATGAAGACCGTGACCTCAGCGAGACAAAATAAAGAGGGTCACGACAATATTTGGCCGACTAAAAATAATTTCTTTATCTGAATCATCTTATCTCTCTCTTCCTAATGAATACTTATTTGCAGAATGTCATTTGGAACGATAAAGTAATGTTGTATTAATGTTTCATATTTCAATGTTGTCGATAGACTCATAATAGGTACGGGTGTGCAACGTATCCCTTCATCAAGTAATTTTAACTACCATGTATGCGGCATTTTCTGTACCATCCAATGTAAAAACTGAAATGTAACAACATGCTACGTTGGAAACGAATGTTAGGATCGAACATTCCTCAATCCTTGAGTGAGCCGGCTTTGCCGCGGCAGCTCACGCCCTCGCCAATGGAAGTGAGACTATAAACAAAGCCCACGTACCGGCGTACGAACTGCCACAAATGCCACACGCTAGAGCTTTCCATGATTCTAAACTTCAATAACGCGAACGATAAATGTTGTGAATCACGATTTTCTTAGTTTAGGCATATAATATTTACGTTTTTCTAATGAAAAATAAATTCAATAATACGTGAGAACGTAAAATTTTAATTATTTCATCATTACTGCGTGTAAAATTTCTAATTCGACGTTCGTCAAACAAATTTATGCGGATACCACGGCATAATTATGTCAATATCATGGGAATTTTATATTCAAAATTTAAATACTAATGATCAAAGCCAGCTTATAGATAATTTTATTCCAATTTCCGGAGATAGCATTCTTTAACAAATTTAAATTTAACATTTAAATACAATAGATTCAATTTAAATACCAAATGGCACAGTTTCAACTAGAATGAATGTAAACCAGAGGCGTTTGTCTGCTATTAGAGTTACTAGTTAGTTAAGGTTTTCAAAATTTAATCACGATTCTTCGGAACAATTTCATTTTGGGCGAATAATCTAAAGAATTAGATTTACTATTACTCTTAAAATAATTAATAACCTGCGAATGCATCACATAGGGATTCTGATTGTCACTAAAACGTAATATAATTAATGCGCGAATTACCAGAGACACCACAACGTATCTGAGTAGAGAAAATAAGTTTAATTCGTGGTTTCAAAAATTTATCACAGCCAGGATTTATTTCTAACGAATGAATTCGATCACTACGATCTCATATTAATATGTTTGCTCAAACGTTCTACTGGCCCTGAATATAACTATGAACTCCATTGCATCGAGTTGATCGAATTTAAATACTATGTATAATTTTTGTAATTAATATTTCTGTGTGGGGAAAATAGTTCAATTTGTTTCACTTTCATGTATTTCGATAATTCCGTAAATGTGTGTGTACTCGTAGGATGTAATTAATTTTAAACTTTGCGATCTATACTTGAATAATTTTTTGAACCTTATGTTCTATTCGTAATTTGCTTATAATAACGTAAAATTCAAACGTAGGAGGCTTAAATCTTTTTGTAAATACTTGGGAGTTTGAGAGGGAAGGCTTGATTGACGTGATGTAGAGGGAGGCTTGGGAAAAATTAAAGAAGAACATCAGAACAAACACTTAATGGGATTGACCTTTCAGGAGTGGTGGATGACATCAGCTGAGCGCGGCTGAACGCACGCGCCGGCACAATCACTCACCACTCACCATGGTTGGTGAGAGCGGCACCTCCACGAACACGCGCTGCACCACCGCTCTCACCGTCGCCCTGCTCGAACGGTATCACTACTACGGGTAGGCCGCGCACACACGAACGCACGCTGCACACCGCTCCCTACTCCGCCATCTACCTCGACGCTTGGAGCACGACGCAAGACGACAACCACCTGAGCTCGCGCACCGACTATCAGAAAACGGCGAGGCGTAGAAAACTTCGCCAGGCGGCAGCTGGCTATCTCGACACGCAGCTGCAGACCTGAGCTCGCACACCGACTCGTAGAAAACGAGTACGCGAAGAAAATTTCTTATCAGCGGACTGGGTCGACGACCGTGGCTAATTTTCTACTGAGGCACGGTGAATAGAAAACGACCGGCATTTAAAATTTAAAGGACAGCTCAACATAGGGATTTCAATCACGACTTCGGACTTCGGATGGATTCGACGACGACGGCTTCAGATGTAATCAACGACGATGAAAATAATACGAAGGCCCGGATGAAAATCAACGTGTCAACTCAAAGATCTCAGCATAAAGGCAGCGAGTCCTACGCAACCCCAAAAAAGATGATGAACTCCACGAGATAGTAGTCCACTTCGACCAACGACACACGGAATATTTTTCGGAGATCTCTATAAGACTTCTGCAAGTGGTGGAGCAAGTTATGCAGCCCAGGATTATACGACTTGGGTGTATTTGGAAGTGTTCGCTACACTTCCGAGGGTTTTCACTCTCAAGGATTACTGCAGTGATCCACGCAACGGAGGGAGAAGTCGGTGTCATCTATAGGACACGGTTCTGCCCATAGGACGACTATAATGACTCCTTTATTTGACGACTCTGAATCAGCGCTCGCCAGAAGAGCAAACTCCAGTTGTAAGCATCTTGACTCTCCCCACGTTCCACGCATTTAAGGCGTCGGCTGCACGTGTGAGCAACGTCGAAGATAAGCCTTTCGAGCACAAGCAGGAGCTTGTGATTTTTTCGGCCACGGGGGATTTGTTATGCTTCTCCGCATAACTGAGTACGGAACTTCGCTAAGAATCTAGGGAAGCGTTGCTTGGCCTACAACGTAATCCATAAATAATTCAAAAGACCGAATATTAAGCCTGATTTCTGCGAGAAAACATTGCAACGTTACGTCCTAGAACAGTCGACTCGTCAAGAACAACGCCCAGACGTCGTCGATACGCGTAATGAACGAAGACGCTAACGGAAGATGCTAAGAACCTCAACGGATGTCTTCATTTGCTTTAATTCATATGTTTAAGGCCATCGAACGGTTTTTTCGTTTAAATTTTCAAAAAATAAATAAAAATACTTCCGGAGTGAAATAGGCTCTGAGGTAATAATAGCATGTTTATAACAATCGAATAAACATTATTCGCCTATAAATTTTTTAATTTACCCATGCCCCCCTTCCCCCCCCCCCAGAGGAGAAAAATTTTTAAAATTGCTATTTCTCTGTCATCATAGTAGATAGAGAAGATTTTATTTTTTTGTTTGATTCACTATAAACATACCTACAAAATTGAGATACGGTTTTTGAATATCGCTGTAAAATTTTTATTTACATATTTTCGAAAAATTTTACCCGAATTTTTTTCTTTGCATGGCAACAAAAATTTTTCTAAGCGTCGAAAGAAAAAATAACATCTCAGATTCATAGTACTCACTTTGATCTCGATGATGCAAAAAAAACTTCTCCGTAGGTGGAACGCTGTACGTGGAATTGCCCGTCGAAGTTGGAAAATGTAGGTTCGGAGAAAACGCGGTTTTAGTTGAAGACACATTGCCGAACAGGACACTATGTTTTTTCTCATCATTACAGACTAACTATGACACTACTGATAATTTTAATGTATTCCTACAATCTTTCATTGTTTTTTTCATCACTCTTACAAACTAAAACTTCATAATAGTTTTCAGAACATACCAGGTAAATAATCATGCTCATCGATATCATCGACATGAGCATTGTTAGGCCGGTTCCTTTCCCTGGTCACTGAAGCATTATTTTTATTTTCAATTGTCGTCATTGTTTCACACGATTCTTCTGTGAGCAAACCTAATCTCTTCAGCAAACTACCTTCTGCTACTCCAAAATTGTGTTGGAGAACTGTGTCCTGTGCAGCAAATATAACTTTATCCAAACTCGCATGTTTAATTTTGGGGCATTTCATCCACAACTTGGAATGGAGACACTCATTTGAATTTTGAGTTTTGTTCATCAAGCACCGAGATAATAAATTTGTTGATATCAGATCAAGGTACACTCTCAGAACCTCTTTCCTGAGGGAGGCGTTCAGTCCGGAAAGGTACAGGTTGTGTGAGTTGTGGGACTCAGGTGTCTCTCCCTTGGCTAGCGCTCGGTTATAGAAACACCAGGAGGTTTCACCTGTAGGGCATTTGGTGTGACGAGGGTCATCGTCGCAGCTACTGGCATGGTCGTAGCTGCTCAAGACACCAACACGCATTGATTCCACAGTCCCTGTGGCTGCGTGTTGTCGGATATTCATGCCGAAGTATTTGGTCAATTTATCTTTCGAAGAATCAGTAAGCCCTCCTTTTCCAGCAAGCAGGGACCTCCTCACTGTTTTTCCAGTTTTCGTGGTCGTGTCTCGGCGTAAATCTTTTTTTAGGTTTCTCAATCGCGTTCCGAGTCGTTTAGAAACGTGATTGATACACTCTTCCTTGACGACGGGAACCTCATACGGGCCTTTCCCGTCGTTCAAGGAAGTGACAGCATTATAAGCGGAGGAGTCCCCGTCTCCAATAAATTGGGTGTACCTCAAACCTTTCTCTTCCGAGCGCTGCCACATTACAACAGCACATCTACTCTCCATCGATCCCGAACTCTCACCCTCAAAATTGCGCTGACACTTCTTGTGCTCACGTTCTTTCCACACCTCGAACTCCTCACTTGACATCTTCTTCTTCTTTTTTGCGCAGGCGTCACAAAATTTCGACAAAACATGAAAGTCCAAAATAAAACCAGTCTCTGCATGAATTACAAAGCCAACACCAATGTTTGACTTGTGGCCTCTGGTCAGCCAGCTGCCATCAAAGCTGACAGTAACGTCAGTCAAACCACCCTCGCTACCCTCACACTCCTTCACAGCGCGCACAATATTTGGGGACATTTCATTATAAAATAGTTTCATATTTTTATGAAGAAAGTCGAGTTGTCTATAATATTTTCCTGAACTACCGGGAGAAAGTGACTCATAGAGACAGACCGATCGGTAACCGAAAAACCCCAGACCTTTCGTTTCACACGAATAAATTTTGGCGAGGTTCCAGGAAGTATGCTTACTTTTTTTTCTATCTAAACCTACAACACACTTTGGTTCGTAATTGTACACACTCTTAGAACATTTCTTACACTTGACGCTTAGTGGAATGTCTAGAGACGGAATCACCGTGTTCAAGGTCAAATTACAGCCAGCTGACCGGTCGCATTCATTGCACTGAATATGAGCTGCCATTTCCTTGATAGCTTCTTTGGGTAGAACTAACATTTGATCCCCGTACTCTGAATTATCATCTACTTGTTGAAGATTCGAGAGTCGTTTACGTTTTTTTAGACTACTTTCAATAGGCACACTAACCGCTTCCGCACTTTCACTAGGTTGCCTTTTTCGTTTGAGAATATTTTGCGCAGAGCGCTCTGCCGCTTTAGATTTTCTGCCCATTTCAGGAGACACACGTGTGAATCCTCTCACAATGACAGTCCGACGATCACTGTCAGTAACCAATGAAGGATTAGGAGTGTTAAAAAAACAACAACAAAAATCGAACAACCAATCACTGCAGTGGGAGTGAAGAGTTAGTTCTCATAGCTTAGACGCGCTGCGCGTCGGGGTAGCTGGGTGGGGGGGCTGCTCGCTTTTGGGGAGATTTTGGGGGTCTCGGCTGCACGCACGGGGTAAAGAACTTTAGAATTCGATAGAAGAAGAGTTTACGATAATTTTACCGTAATAATCCCATTTTCAATTTTTTTTGACCTAAAAACCGTTCGATGGCCTTAACATTGTTTTGTGGGGATTTTTATATAGTAATGAGGGTAAGGTTAATGATGTATGTTTTCTATTCAATAGTAGGGATATATCACGTTCTTATTGGTAACCTTGTTAAGTTGTTATTCAAAGTTGGCACCTCAAGGTGACGCCGAACGCGGGTTGCCTGAGGGACTCAGAGGGAGAGGGCGGCAGTTGGGGCGAGAATACGATCACAAGCAGTCGCATACGAGTTTGTTCCTCTACCTTGGTCCAGTTGGGCCGAGGCTTGCCTCTCAAATTCACTACTTCAAGTCATCCTAGAACATCTGTGCCCTCATTCGCTCGAAAGTGATTTACTTCAAGAATACTCAACCGCAGTGCCTATTTAACGTAAATTAGAGATTGCCCATCTAGACTGCTAACTGTCGGCATAGTCCCAGCCACCAACCTGGTCTCTCTGCCCTCTACCAAACATGGCGACCTTGCTCCAGCGCGCCAGCCAGGCGACATTCAGACTGTGAGACCGGTCTCCAAATCTCAAGATAAGTTTCCCTCTGATTTCATGTCAAATCCCAGTTCCCTCTCACGCTTCTGAGTATATCAGGATGTGAATGCGCAGATCGTGTGCGTTCAATTAGGTTACGTATACGTATTTTAGATAATTAATGTCTCAATATTTTACTTCGTTCAATAGTGAATTTCCTTTAATGTTTTCGTCGTCCTTAATATCCCTCAAATAGATAGGAAGAGATGATATGATTTAGAAAGAAAAGATGATGTTTGAAGCCAGGAAACACGGCTAAAATGCACGATTAATTTATGGCCTTTAGCCGGTCGCAACGCTTACCGAAGATTGAATTAAATGTTTACTCAGACTTACTCTGAGTTGGTGGCAGCTACCTTGATATTAACAAGTAGAAAATAAAAGAAAGGTGACGAATAATCATAATGTCACGACTAATAATATCACATGGAAAATATCATGCATCGCAACAAAGAATGACGGCAGAGAAAAATGAAGACCGTGACCTCAGCGAGATAAAATATAGAGGGTCACGACAAAAGTGCATAATTTTTACCAATTTTATATAACATCGTTTAGCCACTCCGTAAAAGTTTAAAGAACAATTCTGAGATATCTAATTAGTTATGACACTCACTTTTACCTCATTTCGAAAATTTTTAATTGAAAAGGCTTTTGTAAAACAGAAGTTAATATTTGTAGGTGTTCACGTTCGCGAATGCTCGAAGAGAGAACCTACAATAATTATAAATATTCTGCACTTAAGCACCCCTTTTCACGGCAAATATAATTTTCTGCTTCAGTGCGAGCAGACCATCGACTGTAGTGAATTGTAAATTATCAACTCTCACTTTAGTGTGAATACTCGAAGAAAACGTTGATTACTCTATGTTTATTTGAGTAATATTTCTGAATGAATTGAGTTGAGCGAATAACAGGTTCTTCAACATTTTATCTGCGGTCATTTTCTGAGTCTAATGATAACCTATCAGACGACACAACAGTTTTTGCATTTTCGATGTCTAATGTTTTTTTAATCTATGTCATCATCAATCTCCGTTTGTTTGAATTCGTAGCTCCGCTGACTTTTTGTGAACGTACAGAAAAAACTCCTTAGGACCAAAGTTTGAGCTGGTGAATGTCAGAACACTAAAATGTTGAGTAAGACAGAATGTAAAACCCAAATCAGTTGTTTATTTACGTTTCAGGTGTTCTGCAGTGTGCTATTTCACGACAAAGATATCGCCATATAGGTTGAAATTTCACCTTTCTAACAACTGTCGTAGGAAAGCTAAATGAAAAAGTTAAACATTCTCTCTTTCCATGTTGTACACACCACCCTAACGCTTTTCTGGGAACTACAATAATTTATCATTAAGGCTTGATTGGAAATAAAGCATCCGTAGATGCCTTCATTATTATTTATTCGCTCTCCACGATGCAAAAAGATCTCCTTCATAGGTGAAAAACTCTAGGAGATATTGAGCCGTAGAGTAGAAGAAAACTTTTTATGTGGAAAAAGTGTTCCAGATTTTTAATTATTTCTCCAACAGTTTTTTACTTACTGAGATCTTTCTTGCATCGTAAAGATCAAGGTAAATACTATAAACCTGCATAGTTGTTTTTTGATAAGTTAAGTAGAAAATTTTTTATTGACATGTGAAGTAATAAGTAAAAAGTTAGTATATTTTACTTGAAAAATTCAAAAATTTCTTTGTCGAGAATCTGTTAAGAATAATCCATTTTTGCGAATTAAAAATGAGGATTTAAGGAAATCATGTGTAATAAATCTTTTAAGGGTGTGTACAAGTTTTGTGCTTACTTGAAAAATTTGTCCGGTGAAATACTGTTGAAATATCTCAGTAAACTCCAGTAGTACAGGAGGGTCGCTTCAACATGTATGTTTTGTGCATGTATGTTTGGACTCAGCAAATGTTAGGTGGAGCGATAAAATTTAATGGCTCGAACGATGTCTGTTTAGAGTCCCAAGGGATTTGTGGGGAGTCAGCAATTTTCACTAGACCTTGGACGAAACTTAATCAACCAAACACTTGAGAGAATGCCCATGCTGTGGTCCAAGAAAGGAAAGCACCCTCTGAGAGTAGTGCGAGGGTAACAGATTTATTGGCTACACTTGAGCCAGGAGAGTTGCCATGACAACGACTTTCAGATTGTTCCAGACTTAGGGAGAGAATAACTTGTTCAAAATCTAAAGTGCAGATCGAGCTACTTCACGCCCTCTAAAGTTCATTATTTTTTTTTATTCGTAGCGGTACCCATCGACTTCAAATTACTCCAAAATGAAAGAGTTGAACATTTCTCTTTCCATGTTGTACAAATGACCCTAACGCTTTTCTGGGAACTACAGAAATTCATCAATAAGCCTCTCTGACTCGTGCGCCTCCAAAAAAATAAGTTGACCCGCTTTCAACTTTTGAAAAAATGCACCCATCGATTTCAAATTACTCTCAAATGAAAAAGTGATACAATCTCTTTTCCATATTGTACACACGACCCTAACCCTTTCTGGGAACTACAGAAATTCATTGATAAGCCTCTCCGCCGGCTCGCGCGCTGTCGAAAAACTCAAGTTGACCCGCTTTTAACTTTTGAAAGACAGCATTATCGACTTCAAATTACTTTCAATGAAAGAATAAAACATTTTCTCTCTCCATATTGTACACACGACCCTAACGGTTTTCTGGGAACTACAATAATTTATCATTAAGCCTCTCCGAATCCTGCGCCGGCAAAAAACTCAAGTTGACCCACTTCTAACCTTTGAAAGGATGCACCCATCGACTTCAAATTACTCCCAAATGAAATAGTGAAACATTTCTCTTTCCATGTTGTACAAATGACCCTAACGCTTTTCTGGGAACTACAGAAATTCATCAATAAGCCTCTCCGACTCGCGCGACTCTGAAAACTTAACACGTTAACTGCGATGGGTTAAAACTTAAGTTCAATATTCAATTCCAATTTTGATTCAATAGTAATCTACTTGGAAAATAGCAAACATAAACTGGATTGGGCTTATGTTTACCTTTCATTAAGTATTTATAATCAATGAGTTAGTGACTGCAGGTGGGTCAGCAGCACTTTGAAAACCACTTAAGGGACCACTGGTGGGTCCCTTCGCAGGGAATGTGTTAATTAAGTTGACCTACTATTACCGTTCGAAAGAATGCACCCATCGACTTCAAATTACTCTCAAAAGAAAGAGTGAAACATTTCTCTTTCCATGTTATACAAATGACCCTAACGCTTTTCTGGGAACTACAGAAATTCATCAATAAGCCTCTCCGACTCGCGCGCCGTCAAAAAACTCAAGTTGACCCGGCGTTAACTTATGAAAGGATGCACCCATCGACTTCAAATTACTCTCAAATGAAAGAGTAAAACATTCTCTTTTCCATATTGTACACACGACCCTAACGCTTTTCTGGGAACTACAGAAATTTATCAATAAACCTCTCCGACTCGCGCGCCGTCAAAAAACTCAAGTTGACCCGGTGTTATCTTATGAAAGGATGTACCCATCGACTTCAAATTACTCTCAAATGAAAGAGTAAAACATTCTCTTTTCCATATTGTACACACGACCCTAACGCTTTTCTGGGAACTATAGAAATTTATCAATAAGCCTCTCCGACTCGCGCGCCGTCAAAAAACTCAAGTTGACCCGGTGTTAACTTATGAAAGGATGAACCCATCAACTTCAAATTACTCTCAAATGAAAGAGTAAAACATTCTCTTTTCCATATTGTACACACGACCCTAACGGTCTTCTGGGAACTACAGAAATTCATCGATAAGCCTCTCCGACTCGCGCGCAGTCGAAAACTTAATGTGCTCCCAGCGTTTAACTGAGATTGAAGTTATTCAGCCATCCTGTCATAACACAGCACCTGCTTATTGTTCCTTTCAATATCATCACAGCTTCTGCATCCATCATGCATGAGGTCTCTTTTGAGAGTTCCCCTTGGAAATGTGATGGCCGAGCCTAAATGAAATGATCTTCTGAAATTTTAAAATAAGCTTTTCGTGTGTTTTCCATGCTGCAGGTATCGTCAACTTCGTGTTGAAATAATTTTTTTACAATTTTCGATGACTGTATTTCTTCCAAAGCATTTCCAATATGATTTTTGAGGAACTTCAGAAAAAGAATCATTATTCTGGAAAGTCATTTAGAGAGTCATTTCTATTTTCAATTAGGATTTTTATGTACAAGAAGTATATATAAATAATCGTTATTCTGGAAAGTCATTTAGAGAGTCATTTCTATACGAGATTACAATCAGGATTTTTATGTACAAGAAGTATATATCTTCAGCGTCATTGTCACATGCAGGAGACTTTGGGAGGATATTTTTCTTACGAACGCATTCTTCGCGTTTCGAGGGACGCTTTGACATCGAGTCATACACGAAAATATTCTCACTATCATTTTTAGAAGAAGCTTTGAGGGGAAGTCTAGCGTCCCCAAAGAGAAGATTACAGGGATTACAACGGTGTAGTTGCTGTGTCAACAATCTTGCCGCTTCGAGTGTCGCTCGTCCCCAACCCTCAAGCTTGAGTGCTCTATAAATCCTTGTCACCCTTGTGGTTTGACTGTTGGGCGCCCATGCCTCTCCAAAAGGTCTTAACTAATCATAACAAGTTCATCTTTCTCACATCTTCAACACAGGACCTCTTAGTGTGGCCATTAGTTCTCCCATTCGAATGTGGTTTAAGGAAACAGACTTTCTTGTCCAGGAAAGGCTTACACATAAATTCCTTCCAAGCACAACACCAACACAACACGTAGCACACAACTCCAGCACATGTGAACACAAGCCACCAGGCACACATGTTAAGCGATCCGCTCGTGCTGTTGGAATACGCAAGTACTACAATATCCTAAAAAAATTTACAAAACACAAGAGCACAAATCAGTTAACACAAAAAAAGACACAAATCAGGTAAAATTTCCCAAAATTAAGTGTTTCTCGACACAAGACCACAAATCAGTTAACACAAAAAAAGGACACAAAAAATTTCCCCAAATTAAGTGTTTCTCGACACGTGTGATTAAATCTGGAAAACTTTCACTTCATTTGTATAATTTTTTATGATTCAATGAATTTATGGCTCGACATTACCAACAAAACTTCAATGCTACGTGATTCTCTTGTAGCATTTTACCCAGTGTGTGAATAGAGTTCTTACTTCAGACAAAATTAGATTTTTACCTGTTTCTCATCGATGAACGAAATTTGAGAGAATTAAAAAATATATATTTCACTTGTTTGGTAATGACAAAATACTTTTATTCAACATTCTACATTGGAAATTTGGGATTAATTTATGGCCGTACATCTGCATGAACAGTCATGCAGTTTGTTAAAATTTGAGTTTTATAAATAAAGTTCAATCCATGCTTTTTAGCTCCTCGGTAATTTTACCTTTCGGTTTCTGACAAAAGAGAAAAAGAACGAAGGCTATGACTAAACTGCAGCTGCAAATGCGTTGAATTTGCTTTGCATTCCTTGAAGATGCGTACTCACGAAGTTCATTTTATTTCCAGTCTCACAGCAGTGAAAGTAGCTCCGGCTGAAGTCACTACCACTACTCTCTTTTTATAGACAGTTAACTCTAAATCAGGTAAACTCGTTCCTGCCAAGTGTCTTTGTGCGCTGCAGTGTTTTTCAACTTTTTTATGAACCTTTGTTGCAAGCTTCCACTGGTGCGCAGTACGTTGCCACGCGTTCTTAACTAAACACACTTGTGTAAGTTGGTGCTGATGAGCGAGTGTTCATCGATAAGCCTCTCGGTGCGTAGTGTTCAAAATCTACAGTGCAGATCGAGCTACATCACGCCCTCTAAAGTTCATTATTTTTTATTTTTTTTATTCGTAGCGGTACCCATCGACTTCAAATTACTCCAAAATGAAAGAGCTGAACATCCTCTTTCTCCATATTGTACACACGACCCCAATGGTTTTCTGGGAACTACAATAAAATTTATCATTAAGCCTCTCCGACTCATGCGCCGTCAAAAAACTCAACTTGACCTGCTTTCAACTTTTGAAAAAATGCACCCATCGATCTCAAATTACTCTCAAATGAAAGAGTGAAACATTCTCTTTTCCATATTGTACACACGACCCTAACGCTTTTCTGGGAACTACATGTAGAAATTCATCGATAAGCCTCTCCGGCTCGCGCGCTGTCGAAAAACTCAAGTTGGCCCGCTTTTAACTTTTGAAAGAATGCACCCATCGATCTCAAATTACTCTCAAATGAAAGAGTGAAACATTCTCTTTTCCATATTGTACACACGACCCTAACGCTTTTCTGGGAACTACATGTAGAAATTCATCAATAAGCCTCTCCGGCTCGCGTGGTGTCGAAAAACTCAGGTTGACCCGCTTTTAACTTTTGAAAGACAGCATCATCGACTTCAAATTACTTTCAATGAAATAATGAAACATTCTCTCTCTCCATATTGTACACACGACCCTAACGGTTTTCTGGGAACTACAATAATTTATCATTAGGCCTCTCCGACTCCTGCGCGGGCAAAAAACTCAAGTTGACCCGCTTCTAACCTTTGAAAGGATGCACCCATCGACTTCAAATTACTCCCAAATGAAATAGTGAAACATTTCTCTTTCCATATTGTACACACAATCCTAAGGGTTTTCTGGGAACTACAGAAATTCATCAATAAGCCTCTCCGACACGCGCGACTCTGAAAACTTAACACGTTAACTGCGATGGGTTAAACTTAAGTTCAATATTCAATTCCAATTTTGATTCAATAGTAATCTACTTGGAAAATAGCAAACATAAACTGGATTGGGCTTATGTTTACCTTTCATTAAGTATTTATAATCAATGAGTTAGTGACTGCAGGTGGGTCAGCAGCACTTTGAAAACCACCTAAGGGACCACTGGTGGGTCCCTTCGCAGGGAATGTGTTAATTAAGTTGACCTACTATTACCGTCCGAAAGAATGCACCCTTGTGAACTTCATGTGCTCGTCGTGTCGTGAGACTAGCGAACTTTCCTCCGTCCAGGCAGACCCTGGTTCGAGTCCCGGCGCTGGTGGCGATTCTCTCCGTTGGGTATAGGGGAAAAATTCCAAGCACAATACCCCACTCTACCCAGGTGTCTGAAATGGGTACCGGTCTTGACCGGGGGAAAGCGTAATGGCGTCCTGGCGTTAGTTATAAGGCATTTGAAAATCCAATGTATAAGGTGATATGTATCAGGCTTGAAATTGGAAATAAATCATCCGTAGATGCCTTCATTATTATTATTATTTTTTTAATTGTCTGTGGATCTGATTTTGCGTCGTCAATGACAACGTATTGCTTCCGATTTGTTAGGTATGATCTGAACCAATCATGGGCAATCCCTCGAATGCCATAAAAGTGTAGTTTCGAGAGTAGTATTTTATGGTCCTCACAATCAAATGCTTTTCGAAAGTCAAGAAATACAGAGAAGACAGGCTTTCCTTCATCTATATTAGAATAGAGGAATTGTAAATGATTTAATATAGCCTGTGTTGTTGATTTTTTAGAGCGAAAACCGTATTGTTTATGATAAAGAAATGATTTTTGTTCAAAATAAGAGTACACTTTTTTATAAACAATCTTTTCGAATACTTTGCTAATAATTGGTAGAATGGAGATAGGTCGATAATTGTTTACACAGGTTTTTTCATTACTTTTAAAGATAGGGGTTACTCTAGCAACTTTGAGGGAGTTCGGGAAAGTACCTAGTAAGAGAGACTGGTTAATAATATTTGATATCAGTGGGGCTACAATGTCAGCAATAACTTTAAGTACTTTAGTCGGAAACGTTTGTAACCCACTCGATTTATTTTTCATGTTGTTTATGCACGTAATTACATCGGAGGAGTTTGTAGGCGTAAAGAAAAAGGAGTTGGGTTCTCGAATATGATCCATAAATTCCAGGTGATCAGTAGGTTCACTTGGAATACCATCATCTATGGTTTTCCCTACGTTTACGAAGAAGTTGTTAAAGAGATTAGCAATTTCTTTCTTCTCATGATATTTTACATTATCTTGAATAACATATTCAATTTTCTTTTTATCGGCATTATTCGGTTTAAAGCAGGAGTTAAGGAGATGCCAAGTCTTTTTAACGTCAGTTCTGAATTGAGTAAACTTGAGCGTAAAGTAGTTCTTTTTTGATGTTCTTATTTGGTTTGTTACATAGTTTCTGAATCGATTATATGTTTCTCTAGATATTCGCCCTTCGCAAAGGAGGGCTAGGTACGCTTGGCGTTTCTTTATATTTATCACGATGTCTCTAGTAATCCAGGGCTTTTGTTTATTTTTCGGGGTAACTGTACGAGTTACAATTGGGCAACACTGATTATGACGTTATTGCGCAATAAAATCGTTATTGCGTCATACTGTTATTCATATAAATTCCTGGGAAAATATAATTTTTTGTACATGTGAGAGTGTATGTACGAATAAGTTAGTGTGCTCCAATCTCACCTTCAATAGGTGGGATGAAACTTTATTAATAATTATTAAGTATACGTAGTATTAGAAAGAACAAACACGTGGATTTAAAATGCAATTTTTTTTGTAGTCTAAGCGGTTACATGTCGCCTATAAAATAATTTTTCTTTATCGGTTTCAGCGCGCATTGAATTTGGAGGTTGCTTTTTTTTAAATCGTTGATTGCCCAAAATATGAAGTTTCAAGTTAATACTCACCATGATAAAATGAAACTTTCAATAATTTTGTTAACACTGGAATATACAACCTAGTTGGAGTTTATTCCTAACCTTTTTTAAGGTGTTAAGGATGATTAAAGGAAGAATTTTTCTGTGTCAAATTGGGAATTTCATGAAGTCTGCTGCAATACTCGATGCATAAATTCCGTTTTGAGATTGCAAGCGTCATTAGCTATCTCCATTAAATATTTTTTTGACACTTAAATGATGCTGTCCATTCTCGTCGGTAATTCAAGCTGAATTATTGTGTAAAACTGAGAGTGTGTTCTTTCTTAGGCGAAGTTAACGAGTTAGCTTCACGGAAATATGAGCGTTTCACATTTCGAAATGCAAAGTATTCGAGATGGAGATTTAATTTCTGTTGAGTGAATTTAATACAGCGTGAGAGTTGAGATGAAAGGCATTGTAGCGATTACATGGAATTTTCCTCTGAGAAGGTGTGTAAGGTTGTGTGTCGAGGTTGGGTGTAATTTTATTGCAGTTCTAAGCCTGGGCTATATAAATTCTTGGGCGCCGAGCTCAAGTGCGGTATTACGTGTGTGTGAGGATGTAGGACGGGAGAATAAGAAACATTGGTAAATGTTGCTAATCAGAATCATTTAAGATGCGTAAAATCTATAAATCAGGGTAAAATTTTCTTTTAATTTGAAGTCATTGATGAGTGACGTTCCTGTGGTGGTATGGTTTGAAATATCAGACGTTACATATAGTGCAGACAGTGAGCATATTTCCCAGATTCTTTCTCTTGGAGCATTATCCCTGTCTGTCTCTCAGCACCGTTGTGAGGCCTTGATCAAGTCTCACACATGAATGTGGGTAGCGCTGGCGCTGGTCGTCTCCAATGTTACAGATATGCATCATTGATTTTATTCAGTTCAGTGTTCAGCAGGAATAATTAATATTATTATTAGGGAGACGATCCACTTAATCCGCTGCTTAACGAGGTTCCCGAAAACTTTGTGGATGGAAATGAGCATACAAATGTGACGTCGTATCCGTAAGACTAGCGAACTTGCCTCCGTCCAGGCAGATCCTGATTCGAGTCCCGCCGCTGGTGGCGATTTTCTCTGTTGGGTATAGGAGAAAAATTCCAAGCACAATACCCCACTCTACCCAGGTGTCTGAAATGGGTACCGGTCTCGACCGGGGGAAAGCGTCATGGCGTCCTGGCGTTAGTTATAGGGCATTTGAAAATCCAATGTACAAGGTGATATGTATCAGGCTTGATTGGAAATAAAGCATCCGTAGATGCCTTCATTATTCTGCTGCAATTTTCGATGCACCTCTGTCCCAGGCTCACAGCTGACTAACGACTTGATTCAAACAAGAGCCACGTAACAATTTATCGGCTCCGTCATTGGCCCATTGGCACCTACGTACTTCTTGCTATTAAAGCGCACGTTGTGCAATATCAATTCTTCCTTCCAAACGAATTTTCTAAGCTTCATTTTTGACCGTATATTCAACAACATTTTGGCCTAGTAATTAATATTTTGCCATGCATTCAAATTGTTGCAAATTATTTTAGAGCGGGTGCATTTGAAACCTTGCTCTCACGATGAACTAAGGAACAGCACATTTAGTGTGACAAAGTCAAAACAATTCGCACAAACAAAAACCCTTTCAACTAATGCATCAGTTTCATACTAAAACGAGACCAAGGACTGATCTCGTTGCTTGATACCGTGTAAAAAGGATTCAAGTTTCTCGACATTTCATGAAGATCGCCGAGTATATATATACTGAAAGTCAATTCCAAGCTGTTGCACAGTCAACGCTATGTTTTAAGTTTTAGGTTTGCGATCGTTCACGTAGACTTATTTTGTGTTACAGCTTTTGTAGAGACACGTACTGTTAGTGTTCTCTGAAGTGCCACTGTTAATGAATGTTCTGACAACAGGTCAACCATGGGCACTTTTGTTTTTTTATTGTCACCTCTACAAACAGATTGTTGAAATGAAGTTCATGAGTCATCTCTGCTGGGAGCTAACTATATTTTTTTCTTTCGTTTTTTCCTCTCATGGAGAAAAGTATTTTACTTCTGAGAATCATCATTCTTAAAGAAAGATGTTCCCTTTGGAAAATAAAATAATTATGGTATCTATGCCTAAGAATAGGTGCTCCTGACCGGAAGATTTGGTAGACTTTCATTCTGTTGAAGTAAAATCATCGTTTGTTTTGATGCGGATCATCTTTTCGGGTTCACTGCTGTTTTGTTAAGCACATAACTTCTGTCCTCAACTTTTACCTTGTTTCACGAGCTTCTTTCAATCTTGCTGCTGCTGTGCGCAGGGTGTGGGGACGCTCGTGGTGAATAGATCTCTTGTCCCCATAATTCCTTACTTAATGATGCCTACTTCTATCTTCTAAGAGAACACCTGTGTTTTGGTTAGAAAGATTCAATCAATTTTCTTTTCTCTTTTGTACCGTAAGGCGTTTAAAGGAAAAAAGTTGAAAACGGCCCAGCAAAAGTTTGCGGCCGTATGTTACTCTCGCTCACAAGCCAGAATTGCCTATGCTGAAAAAACATTTTTCACGGAACATTTCAACGTTTTATTTTTTGAATGTTTAATGTATGTTTTTTGTATAATTTATTTTTTTTATATGTTTTGGATGAAGGGAGGGGTGAGAGGGGAGGGAGAGGGGGGAAGGATACTTTAAATTACGCGGAGAAATTTGGGAAATAATTTATTTGAGGAAACAATTCACTTTAAAAATTCTTTACTTGAGGAAATACAATAACTTGCTGAGATAAGAATGCTGAGATATGAACAACAACAACCCGAGAACTCCACAAGGAGAGCTTTGTTCTCAGGTTACGAAAAGAGTCTGGCTATAAATCTGTGGAGCTCAAGTGGTCAGCGTTTCACAAAAACGTGCTGACAAAGAGTCTGGCTATAAATCTGTGGAGCTCAAGTGGTCAGGGTTTCGCAAACACATACAGGCAACACATAAGTTGCCAACCATCGTTTGTTATTGATATTTATGCTTTATTTTACCAATATCTTATTTATTTATCTGGCTGAGGGATAGGTAGTCCTTTCATGATCTGATATTGAAAAACTCCTCTTTTTTCCGGGGTGCTGTAATTCTGTTTTTTTAGCGCCTATTCATTTTTTACTGTACATATGTGCCAGTTTGTATATTTTGTAATTTTCGAAGATTATATTTGTGTGCTAGATTTCTTGAATTTTCCCGAACTCCCGTGCACTTGTATCATTTTAATTTTTTTAGACTTTCGTACATTTTCGTATTTCTGGTAAATTACGTATTTATGCTAGATTCCTTGTATTTCCCGTACATATCTCACGTGTACTTGCAGCTTTTTATTTTTTAGACTCTCGTTCGTTTATGTATTTTTTGTCGACTTAGCAGTTTTCCATGGCGCGTGAGTCGGAGAGGCTTATTGATGAATTTCTGTAGTTCCCAGAAAACCGTTAGGGTTGTGTGTACAATATGGAGAGAGAAATGTTTCACTCTTTCATTTGAGAGTTCTTTGAAGTCGTTGGGTGCATTCTTTCAAAAGTTAGCAGCGGCTCAACTTGAGTTTTTTAACGGCGCATGAGTCAGAGAGGCTTAATGATAAATTATTGTAGTTCCTAGAAAACCGTTAGGGTCGTGTGTACAATATGGAGAGAGAAATGTTTCACTCTTTCATTTGAGAGTACTTTGAAGTCGTTGGGTGCATTCTTTCAAAAGTTAGCAGCGGCTCAACTTGAGTTTGTTAACGGCGCATTCATGAGTCAGAGAGGCTTAATGATAAATTATTGTAGTTCCCAGAAAACCGTTAGGGTCGTGTACTTATAGAGCACTCAAGCTTGAGGGTTGGGGACGAGCGACACTCGAAGTGGCAAGATTGTTGACACAGCAGGATACGAAACAACCAGGCATTAGAAAAACATAGTGGAAAAAATTTAGAGCAGAATTCATGGAAAAAAGATCGCCAGTGTTCCTGAGCGAGGGCGGAGTCGGCTATACGTTCTCATCAGAGGGCTTACATGCAGCCAATGTAATGGTCAGAGCACCCATGGAAAGATTTTCGAAGTGGAGAACCGCCAATCAGAGAAATTGTAGGCGTTCACCAATGAAAGAGGGCAGCCCTCACAGCACACAAGACCACCAAACCAAAGAGTTAGTAAGTTTGGGCGAGCCGTCCGACAAAGTGCGTTAGTACGAAGTGTTCACAGATAAATACACACTGTGAAAATACGTGGAAAACATATAGCCTGCTTCACAGTGTAATTGTACTGGTTAGAATTTGATGTAAACACTTTCCATTTTTCAGAGAAGAGAAGTCTCACGCACGACCATCGGGGTCGAGACATTAGAATCAGAAAATAAAGTGTAGACATCTTTGGGCGGGTAAGAAGTTATTTGTGGTTGTGCAAGATATGCTGATCAAAAAAATATGTGATGTAAAGTACTGTCATTCAAAGTTAACACTGAATGTTTAAATGAGCACATTTTTGCAATCAAAGTAATGGGTTAAATGTTTGTATCTTTGCAGGAGGGCGGTCTCTTTTTACTCCTCTCTTGGTAGTTCTTCACAGTCAATTTCAACTTGAAGAAAACTTACGACATGCTGTCATACAATCATCAAAAGAGCTGTACTGAACTGTGAATAATTTAGGGAATCGGAACTGAAGCGGTGCCTGAGAATACGCATGTGATTTGAAGCTATGATCGTGCTTGGTGCTGTTGGAAACGTTATTAAAAATAGGCTGCACCTTATCATGTGTATTGATTCAATTGATGCGCAGAGGGTTGGCCAACCCGTAGTATTAGGGTAGTATTATCATGAGGCTATTGTGCTTGGAATTTTTCTCCTATACCCAACAGAGAAAATCGCCACTGCCAGCGCCGAGACTCGATCCCGGGTCCTTGCCGCACGGCGGCAGAACCTATACCACATGGCTATGGCGGCATCTGGTGTATTTCAAGTCTAGCATCTGGTGTATTTGAGAGACTGCCATTTAACTGGACAACAGTATTTTGTCATGAAGATGATGTGATATCAGTCTTGTTTTTGTCTTGTGCAACAAGGGTACTGTAGTGATAATTTTTCCGATGAAGCATCAACGGATGGTTATTAGTTGATACTTCTGGTGAGGGGTCGACTACTGTTCTCCAAATACCATCGCCTTGCTCATCGAAGATGAAAATTCTCCTACCAGTGATCTTTGATATGATATGTGGTATTAAGTCCCCAGCATCATGATCAAAATGTTTTTCGTCAATGTATTTACTTATGAGCCTAGGTAGATCACCGCTTTTCTTGGCAAGGAAATTGACATATTTGTTTTCATTTGTAGTGCTTCCTTTTTTTATTGCTGCTTTTAAGGAATTGTAACTCCATTTTGAGGGCGATTTTGTTTTAAGCTGGTGAGTTACTGCATGAAGGAGGCAGTGCCCATCGGCTATGGTAGGATGCAGCTTCACTTTCAATGATCGTTTTAATTCATCCATGGTGGTACTGCACGAGTGAGTACATGGGGCTTGAGTGATATTTAGGCTGACATTCAGCATTTTCAGACGAGAGTTGTTTGAATTTCTTGCTTTCCTGGCTATGAATTTGCAGGCTGTGGCCAGTTTTAGTTGAGTGAGCGACTGAGAAATGAGGGGTGCTCTTGTCATTTCCACTCTTTTGGTGGTGGTTATGTGTGCGGTTTGGCTGTAAATATTTTATCGGGTTTTGACCGAGATTCTGCTGCAATTTTTCTCTTTGTATTGATTTTACTGCTTCCGAGTACGTGGTTGGTTGTTGATGATTTGTACTCGTTTGTGATGAGGGTATATCGCTCTCTGAGTTCGCGTCAGATAATAACGAGAACCTGTTTTTTGTGGGTACTCTGCGGTAGCCGGAGATCAATGGAGGGGAACGTTCATTCTCAATAGGCAAGCAATGAATCAGGTTTCTGGAGACTTCACTGGAAGCAGTTAGTGATCGAGTAGAATTCTTCAATTCATTTTGCTGTTTTGTACTGATGTTGGAGCATTCAGTTTTGTCATTTAGGCCATTTGAGTTTATGAGACATGAGCTAGATTGTAAAGTGAGTTTTAGACTCGATCGAGAGCAATCTGTTGAAGAAAATGGTGTGTTTCTTCTCTTGTACCGGGCCAAGTACGAACATCATTGCAAGTTATGAGATCAGTTGCACCGTTTGTTCGGAGCGGAATCAATTTAATACCGTTTGTTTTGCACAAGTTCAACGCCTGATGCAATTGTTTACCGCTACACGCACTCACGACATAAATACGGGCTGACGCATACTTAGAAAATATGAGTTCTTTGATTTTAGTAATCTTATAGGTTGTGAGAGGCTTAAGTCTCTAAAGCAAACGATGTAGTTAGTGAATTGAGGCATTTGGTCAATTACGTTCAGGAGATCATCAATGCGACTGGAAATTACAGTTCGTATTTTACAAGAGGGGTCAATGTCGGTCCTTTGGACCGTCGTGAGAATTTTATCTCCGACAAGAAAAGTATCCAGAGGTTTTTTGCAGTGCGAGTCAGAAAATTGGCTTGTCGAAAACGGGATCTTTGGCGTAAGATCGAAAGAGCTTACATGCAAGTTCAATTTGAAAAGTTTTTCTGTAATGAGCCTAATATTTGAAGCGGTTGAAGATATCGAAAGTGGAGTTGGAGGCGTCCGCTGTTTTGACATTTTCGTTAAGTGGGCTGCAGTGAGAGACAGGTTATAAGGAAGCAAATGGAGAAGAAGAATCGTAAAAGCATTAAAATCTTTATCTGAACGTTTCGAGCCAAGGCTCATTTTCAACAGGAAATCTGCAAAGTTTATGAATAATTTTTTTTTTGAACAAAGTTATCATATACAATTAAAAATCAAATGTCTAGGTATGGAAGAACTGAATTTTTTGAGAGCCTAATGACAACACATTTGTAAAAAGAGAGCTGCGCGAACATAAAAGATATTATCTAGAAAGCATATCAGCCTACGTAGATAATAGATAATATCTTTTATGTTCGCGCAGCTCTCTTTTTACAAATGTGTTGTCATTAGGCTCTCAAAAAATTCAGTTCTTCCATACCTAGACATTTGATTTTTAATTGTGTATGATAACTTTGTTCAAAAAAAAAATTTTTTTTCTTAAACTTTGCAGATTTCCTGTTGAAAATGAGCCTTGGCTCGAAACGTTCAGATAAAGATTTTAATGCTTTTACGATTCTTCTTCTCCATTTGCTTCCTTATAAATTTGCTTCGCAAAAAAGATGTGGTTTTACATTTACGAGACAGGTTATTGTTTTCCTAGTGAATGAAATGGGACATGGAAATTTGAAGCGGGTGCAAGCTGTTTGATGTAATATTCAGGTAATTCTGATCACTAGAATTATAAATATTAGAAATATTAGAATCGTAAATATTAGGCTCATTCATCGCATCATTCTCGGTAGCTAGAATGCTAAGATCATATGTATCAGGCTTGATTAGAAATAAAGCATCCCAAAGATGCCGATGTTAACCTTGATGTTAACCAAGTGACAAATCTACATTTTTACCCATCATACCCCGTGGGATATTTCTTGATTCTTTCGATGGTGTATCTTCTCGAGGACTGCTTGGATTGTAGAATCCAGGCTCAGGGGCTTCTTCCTTGCTCTTGCTAGGGCTTGTTTTGACTGCTTGCGATGCCGATGTGGAAATTTCGTTGTTACCAGCAGCGCTTGGGAGATTTATGTCTGTGGCGAGTGGCTCAGAAACTCTACTCTCAGAAACTCTACTCTCATAAATACAGCATCAAATTACAGGCCCATTAGCCTTTTACCTGTCCTGTCCAAAATATTAGAAAAAGTAGTAACGAATCAACTGTCATCTCACCTGGACGAGTCAAATTTACTTCATCGAAATCAATATGCCTACAGGAAGAACACTAGCACTCAAGACGCCCTGCTTCACATCACTGAAAAAATATACAACGACATCGACCAAAAAAATGTAACACTTCTGCTGCTACTTGATCTCTCTAAAGCATTCGACAGCGTCGAACATAATCAACTCCTACGAAAAATACTGAACTTAGGAGTGGATACACAGTGGTTTAAAAGTTACCTTTCAAATCGGTCTCATGCAGTCCTCTTAGATAACAAGTTGTCCCCATTCCTTCAAAACAGCTTTGGTGTCCCTCAAGGATCAATTCTGGGCCCGCTACTGTTTTCAATTTTCATAAACGATTTCCCTCCAATGCCTTCGAATACACGAATCTCCATGTATGCAGATGACGTCCAAATTGCAATGACAAGCTCTGTAGCAGAAATACCACAGACGAAAAAAGGAGCTGAAGCTCTATTGATCAGCCTCAAGTCATGGTATGACCAAAATGGTCTCAAGCTAAACGCGAACAAAACACAATTCATTATTTTTGGGTCAAAGCATTCAATAAACAACATTCGAAATCTAGATCTAACTCTTACAGTTGGGAATGATACAATTCACCCATCAGAAAAAGTAAAAAACTTAGGTATTTGGTTCGATAGAAACATGTCCTTCAAATCCCACGTTGATTAAACCTGCAACGCAATTCACGGGACCTTACTGTTTTTCAATCGTATAAAAAATATGCTTGATAAAGAATCTAGATTGTTGGCCGTTCATTCTTTGGTCTTATCACGTATTGACTACTGTAGCCTGGTCTGGGGAGGTATATCGAAAGATCTTCAGAAAGACCTACAAAAATGTATGAATTTTGCAGCAAAGGTTGTATGCAACGGTAAATTCAAAAAGCATGACCACGTACGTAACACCTCTCCTGCATAAACTTGGCTGGGCTCCGGTTCGGGAAAGGTTCCAGGCGCACAAAGCCCAATACGTTTTCTCCTCTTTATATCTTCCTCATAGCAGTGCTGAAATCGTGGAATTCCACTCCCCTACCGTCACGAATCAAAGGCCGAACAGGAGACGTGATGTCTCAATCAAATACTGTTCATCCAGCATCGGGCAGAAGGCTCTGTCAGTATCAGGCGCTTTACTATGGAACAGACTCCCCCAGAGCTTCAAAACCCCTCAAACACTGAGAGAATTCAAAACTAAAATGGCTCTCTATCTTGCGTCAACACAATAAGTGTGAACTGCAGCACGTGGTGGAGGGGTGCGTACATGCAGTACGTGTGTGCGTATATGCGCATGGATATCGGTGTACGTATGTGCGTGTCTGTACGTTTAGAACGTATTCCCTTTTAAAATGCTCATATTGATCCTGTAGAGACGCAGTGTCGTCCTTTACACTCTTCCAGTGTGCTTTCGGCCACACCATTTGAGGTGGTTTTGACTTTCTCGTTTTGCCCCACCAATCTTGATAATGTTACGGTTGGCATTGTACATCGGCCCCTCTCATCTATTTTGAATCCGGTTAATTTTTCTGTGCCAAAGCTTGTGGTATACGAAATTTAAATTTTTCCGTTATTGTAAAATCGTTCATTTCATCCATACCAGGTATTTTAGCTTACCAGTTGATACAAAACAATGTAAAACTGCCTATAACATCAACCTAGCAGTCAAAGATGCAAATTAATTTTGGATCTACCCGTTGTACCTTCAACCTTTAATTAATCCCTCATTTCACTAGTTCCAACGTTCGCAAGCTCAAATTTCAATATGGAAATGCACCAACTTGAGTGTTCTTAACAACGCATCACATATGCAATGTTTTCCTGACCCCTTGAAATAAAATCCAGTGTTAAAATCAGACCAACACAAGGGAGAGAATGCATTTATCTACGTACTTTTCTCCTAATTATTTGTTCCAAAACTTAACCGATAGAAATATTACGATCCTCATGTATTTGATATCAACACAATGGAAGGAATGCATTTTCTTTGTACTTTTCTCCCAACCATTTGTTTCAAAATCAATCAAAATAAATATTACGATCCTCATGTATTCGATCTCAAGTCATGGTCTTAACTTTAAGATACTCGTGAATGCTTTTCGCTCATATTGAAGCTTTTTGAACATGCGACGGAGTTCATTAGCAATTTTTTTGTGTATATCGGTGTTCCAGCTGTGTAGCAAATATTACAGGCTCGTGATCCAATAACACGCACCCTAACAAGAGTATTTTCAGCTATGTGTCACAGGGAATTTGTGTTCTTATGTGACTCACTTTCATCTAGCATTTCCAAACCCAAATCAATCACCGCAAAGAGAGAGAGAGCGGATGTCAAATGTGAGGGTATCTTAGTACATACTTTCTCTACTTCGATCTCGTTGAAACATTTAAAAAGGCCTCGGGTCTGACGAATGTCATAACTTTGAAAATCATCATTTTAATCTTCTTATTCTGGTCTCGAATTGCTGTCGTAAGCTTTGTGTGATAAACTCTTCTTACCTTTTTATTCTCGTGAATACACTACGACAACACTAATTTTAAATAGTTAACTTTTGCAAGGTTCCACCTATGTTGAAAATAGTACATCTAGCGATGTAAAACAATACTTTTCATGTCTTTAACCCCGATGTACTCTTTGCGAAAGTACTATTTGCGCAAGTAAGAAATATCATAACCATCTTGTGTATTGTTATAGCAAATATAATCGTTGGGACACCTTGCATAGGGATGAAATATCGGATGTGGGCTTTCACCGGATGTAAGATATAAACAAATGTAAGCGTAACCAAATGTAGAGGCATGACCGGATGCGGGGCATCACCGGAAGAGGGAGTGAAGTGTTGTCGGATGGGCGAAAGGAACTCCTGGATTTTGGAGTTGATAATTTATTAGAAAAATAATACGCTCCATTTCCATTTCCGGGCACCACAGATGAAGTACTAGTAATTGTGGAAAGCAACCTCATTCCGCTGGGTGGAACAAACAGTTGTGATCCTCATTTTGTTCGACCGGAGTAAACAAGATCAATATTAAAATAACTTAACGAACGTAAAATAAGATAAATGTTCAATCCCTAGCAAAAACTTCAGAAATTGAAACTTAGAAATTGAAACACAGGAACTGAAACTTAGTGCCGCCCTCCAAATGCAAACGATCCTCTTATACATATTAATGTTTATTTTTTATTAACTTGTGCTTCTCCCTAAATCCTGTGTCGACAACCATCATGTGTATTACGATAACCATGTATGAATAGCAATTAAGGATCTAAATCATATGTTCCAACACTTAACATGGATATTACGATAACCATGTATAAATAGCAATTAAGGGTTTCTATGCTAAGGTATTTGAATGCATTTTTCCCTTTCATTATTCAATACTTATGCGTACTAATGAGAGTGTTTTTCAAATGAACGTCGAGAGGACTGTGCTCTCCTAGTTTCAAAATCAGATTAGGCAAGGAAAGGAACTCAATTTTGTTGTACTTTTCTATCAATCATTTTGTTTCAACATTTTACACGGGTATTACGATACCAATGTGTTATAATCATTTAAGGATGTTAATGTTAAGGTGTTTTAAAAACCAATGTATCGACATTTCATGTTTGTACTTTATTGGAAATAAAATGTTTTTCTTTTCTTTCTTTTCTTTTCTTTCGGGCGACCTTCTGTCGACGCTCTGTCGGTTCGCTCTGGTGATGGTAGATGTGTTGCGGTGCTTTCGTTGACGTTGCCGGCGTACCTCGCACAAGGGGCAGAAGGGTTCTTGGGCACTTCATATGATTTTTTTTTCCAAGTCTTGCTTCTTGGGTGCTGGATGGGGTCAACTTTATTTTTTTCAAGTGTTTGGCGATACTTTGTTTGTTAGAAACTTGAATCATTGATTCTGAATGTATAGAAACAACTATTGCAAAATTGATGGGTATGAATGTTCAATGTGGATGAGTGAATTCTATACTTCTCAAACGCAGCAAAGATCCTTTCATGGCAATGTGTTTGAGTCGATAACCTGCTGAAATAACTCATGTTGAGGATGCATTGGTCCTAAGTTCTGTGTAAATTGCTCAACAAATTCTTTACAAGTTTCAAAACTATAACACTGATGAGACACCGATGCTCTTGTATAATCATATTCTAGATTTACTTACTTGTCTTATAGCTACAAAGCCTTCCTCTGTTAGTGAGGTGCAAGTTACAATCCTGTGTTTCTAATCTCTTAATAAAATACTGAAGCTTGTAGATAAAACCAAACACCTGTTAATGTAGCATTTTTGTATATTTTTTTGCACGATCTGCAGAAGCTTTTGGATGATGTAGCAGAAGAGTATGAAGCAATAATTTCAAATTTGGAGCTAACTCAGCCTTTTCCTGTTACTGAAGATAACAAACGAAAGAGTGGGAGTCTTGTCACTATTGCGTAAGTTTCACCCCGATCCGATAAGTTAAATTCTCATTGAATCTAGCGTAAGGAAATTAATTTGGACTGCAGTATAAACCATGATTTGGATTATATTGATTTTAATTGGCTAATATGTTAATAATTATTTTTGCATGACATTTTTCTCCTTGTGTAAGGTTTTTTCTGAAAAATTCATTGAGAGATGATATCTTTTGCTATTGTACCATAACAGTCATGCTGCTAATGGCATTTTGGCTATGCAATTTTAGATATGAACTTGAAGTCATAGCATTTCAACATGTTCATAGATAGAATTGAAATTAATGTTGTGGCATTTTGCCATGGGCAAAGTTTGACACGAAATCATAGTCATTACTTCCTATTGGCCACAACTAAGCCATGCAAAGCAGCTCAAAATCATTAACCTGCATGTGAATTACCGCTCATTTATTAATTTTCTTTGCAATTTCCTCCAAGGTACAAATGGAGAGAGTACAAGCAGTGTTGCCGATACTATTTATCACCCAAGTCTGGTGATTTCTCCAACTCTTCATCTGAAGAGGATTTGGACAACTTGCTTCTGTCAAGACTGAGCGACGTGCACTTGACAAGTGAGGTACTTCTGTACTTTTTTCCTCTTTTTTGCTTTACCTTTCAGTCCTCGTTTTTGCTCTGCCTTTCAGTCCTCGTTTTTGCTCTGCCTTTCAGTCCTCGTTTTTGCTCTGCCTTTCAGTCCTCGTTTTTGCTCTGCCTTTCTGTCCTCGTTTTTGCTCTGCCTTTCAGCTCTTATCATTGCTGACTAGTCACAACTAAGCTTGTTACTACCCAAGTTGGCTTTCCAGGCGTTGGCAGCAACGGATCGCAGCACACGCTTCCTTCAGACCGTGCTCTGTGCTGCTGGTGGTGAGCGTTTAACTGAGACATTTCCTCCCTCCTTGGTGATTAAATCGAGAATAGAGACCTTGAAGCGGAAGGGAATGGAGTGCATGCGCATGGAAACCTTCAGTGACGATGAGCTGCCTGATATTCATTTGAGTGGTGACGTCACAGATAAAGAAAGTGAAAATCAAAGCTTTACTGCTGAAAATAAAACTTTGAATGAGATTCCCATTAAAACCAATACTGCAAAGCAGAAGAAATCTTCGTTAAAAAAGTCTTCCAGTTCGTGTTCCAATGTAAGCTCTGTGTCTTGTCTATCCAGTTTTTCTAACAAAACTCCGGTTAAAAATATTCCTAATTACGGATCTCCGTCACCCTCTGGCTCATCTACTAAGTCTCCTGGTACTGGTGAATCCTCTGAGACGGTCAAGGTTAACAGTACGCCTCGTGGCTGTAAAACTCCTGTGTCAAAGTTGTCTTCATTTTCTTCCCATTCTAAACTGTCTCCGAAATCCCAATCACTGAAAAATAAAATGGTCAAGCTTCATTTTACTGGTAAGAAGCAAAGCACACATAGCGCCGGTGCCAAAGATAGTTCAAGTGAAGGTAAAGACAAAGGTAAACTGGAGGCGAGCAACAACCGTGAGTCACAACCCAGTGTTCTTCCCAGTCAGCAGACGCCTAGCAAAGCAGCTTCACCTGCTGGTCAGGAGAGAACAAAAACAAATCCTCCCATACCTCGACGCTATAACCAATGCTTGGATCACAAATTTTTGACTGCTTCTAGCATAAATGGAAGTAAAACTAACACTGACAAAGCAGCACAAAAGAAGAGGAAGAAAAAACCACCATTGCACAAAAAGGATAGCAAGCCAACTTTAGGTACCGGCAGGTACAGTGGTACCGGCACTTCCAATCTTGACACGAAGAAGCCTGGCAGTGCATCGAAATCTAGTCGTCGCCGACGCTCAAAGTCAAATTCGGTGAGCGAGAAGCCCAACCATTCTAACTTTGACGAAGATGAAATGGATTTGAACTACAGCGTCGACTCCTGGGGCAACACAGTCTCGCCCAAGAAGAACAGGTTCATGGACTCGACCGTGTGTCTGGAGAACAGCGCAGCTGAATGGAACTCTGACACTGGAGGTAAGAAAACTAATGTAACAGATATCCCCTAATGAGGAAACAGCTATTTTATCTATGAGAACTAGCACTCCTAGGGGGAATCACTTATTGTATCTGATAAAATAAGCACTTCATAGGGGTAAGAAATCGATCGTGTGTTTGTAGAACAGCGCAGCTAAATGGAACTTAGATCCTGGAGATGAAGAAACGTAGGTGTCACTCTAGTGTAACAGATGTCCTCTGATAATATAAGTAAACAGTTATTTTATCGATGGGAATGAGCGATTTTAGGGGTAAGAAATCGACCGTGTGTTTGGAGAACAGTGCAGCTGAATAGAGCTTTGACGTAGGAGGGGAAAAAACTCTGGTATTATAGATGTTTGCTGATGAAGAAATGGCTATTTTATCTATGAGTATTAGCGGTTCTTGGAGTATGATTTGAGATCGCAAGCTGAAAGGTAAGCTCATTTTACACTAGCGGTGTGGAGCTACGGTTAACTTTTTACAGCTCCTCCTATGAGAAGATTGAGCGTCAGATCACAGCAGCTTGCTTTTAAATTGGCGCTCAATTCGACGCTCCTTCCCCCAAGACAGTAATTGTCAATATTGCTCTTGCAATACTGTCAGAATAATTTGCAGAACATGGATGGAGCGACGGTGTGGAGCGCGAAGAAACCGTCAATGTAAAAGGGCCTTTAGACTTTTTTGTTGAAATGGGATGGATTTTTTGTTTATGTGCGTACCACCAATTTTCGGTTCACTGCCATCTGTTTTCAGCACTTATTGCTTTCATAATTAGCTTCTATTTCATGAAGTTATTTTATTAATTTTGCAGGGGATTCACTTTGAGGGTAGACTTCCAGTTCTCTTAATTCCTCACTAAATTATACCTACCTCCTTCCTCTCTTTGTAACACCTATGTTGTGGCGAAAGATGCTCAAACGAATTTATGATTTTGTCTATCTGAAAGAATTCCACTATTAAATATACCCACCTCTTGTGCGGCAGCGTAGGAAAAATAATTGAAACTTTATATATACAATATTTAAAATTTAGAAGGCAGTATTGTAACGTGCTAACAACGCTATGACAAGTTATATGCTTCAACTTGAAAGATTCTTATATAATTTCTCATCTCGGTCTATTTAAAACGTAGGTGCAGTGTTCACTCAGCTTCACAAGTTATATACAATAATTTAACTTGTAAGGTTCTTACACATTTCTCATCTCTGTTTTGTTATGATGCGCAGATTTAAGCATTTCCTTATGATGCGCAGATCTAAGTCAAGGTGACGCCGTATTTTCGTTGTTTTATGCACAGTTCTAAGCCAGGACATAGTTTTATGTGCAGGTCTAAGCCAAGACGACGCCATGTTTTTTATTGCGCAAACCTGAGCCAAGACTTTCGTTATGTGCGCAGATCTAAGCCAAGACGACGCGATGTTCTCGTTGTTTTGCGGCGCAGAAGCCCCGAAGCCACCGCACTGCCAGCCGGAGCTGGTGAAGGAGGTCATGGAGACCATAGACCGCCGCTACCACCCTGAGGCCATCCTCGCCTGGCTGCCCTCGCAGCTGCTGTGCGGTCAGAGAAACAAGTATGGTGAGCTTGGCGATTATATTTAGCTAGGTGTTGGCAGGAGGAGGTATGATGAGAGATTAAGCACCTGGCCTCGACAGAGCGGCTTCTTATTGGTGTCTTCCAGATACAGACAAAGCTACTACAGATAACATGTGCGGAGATGCCGCATATATGTCCCCCCCCCGACAGTTGTTAGAATACCACAAAAAATAAAACGGTTACACGAAATTCAATATTCGCAGAATGTAAGCAATCAATGAAAGAACAAAAGAAAAGAATTATAGCGATCAAGTCATGAATTGACAATAATGTATTTCAGGAAAAAAAAATTTTACTATAATTCTAAACGCAAAAGAACTATTATGAAATCGCTCGTAACCGTTGTACATTAGTTTGCGTTAACCGTATCGCAAGTTATATCATCAAAAGTAAAAGAACTTAACAGTTGTTATCACGCCAAGCCTTATTTTCAAGCAAAACAAGCAAGAACAAGGTAGCTTCCAGCGAACAATATACGCAACCTGTCGTAGAAAAACTTCGATACACCATTAAACGCATAGTAAAACACAAGAACCGATTACATCACCCAAAAGGATATAGAATAAGCGCAAAACAGTAACGCATTCAACGCATTAAAACTAGAACGCGGAGGACGAACATCCAATTTCCGTAGCTCCAACGAAAACAAAATAAACCGTAGAAAAGAAGCATTTACGGTTACTACACTATCACTACACTAAGAAATGATTGTAGGGTAACGCAACAACCACGTTGATTAATAAAACGCACAACTAAAGGTAGAACCAAAGCTCTAAAACTAAAACACGGTAAAATGCATGTTAATACCAATTCACCCCCTGCCGCATCAGTTAGGTTATCCACATAGTAAAATTAATAGAACGCCAAAAATTGCATAAGCATTAGGCCAAAAAAAAATTTTTTTTCTTTTAGAGCACTAAAATTAAAATTAATTTACCGCAGAAAAATAATATTTTAGCAAAACCGCATTCAACTAAAATGTTAAAACTTTTTTCAACCCATTAAAATTCGGAACTCATTACTTCAATCATCCTTTAAGAAAAGAATTCAAGCACGTTTAGTACGACTTCAACACAAAATTTAAAACATGTCATCATAAAAAAACTTAATAACTAAAGCAAAAAGCAAAGCAATGAAAAATATGCAAAGAAGCAAAGCAACTAACTTACCGTGCTTAAATATAATCAGCACGTCGACAGCCGTGAAGAACGGTGTAAAAGGGTCATATTAAAACGCCATTTTAACATTTTTTTTAAAACAACCTACCTCAAATCAATTAAAAAAAATTCACCCGTTGCATCATCGCAAATACCTTTTGTGTTTTTCGCATAATACTTATACCAGAAAAATTTAAACCAAATAAAAATAAAAATAAGCAATCGCCCTGAATCAAAAAAACGCAATCTTTCGAATTGTCAGCTCTAACACCAAAACAATTAAGCATGTGATATTTTAAAATTTTTGCGTCAATATTAAAAATAGCATACTTAAATTAAACATATGGGTTAAATAGATTTAAACATAGATTAACGAGAACACTGCGCGCTTTAGCGCGCATTTTTTATCGCGTTTTTCATGCGATTTGCATTTCACTTAAACACTGCGCGCCAGATTTCAAAATTTAAGCCAATTTGCAAATTCTAACAATTTTCCAATTAATCAATTTTCACGTAATTCAATTAAATTTTCTTAGAGTAAATAATTTTTCTACTACATCTTTTCTATTATTAATTTTCCTTTTTACTCCTTTCCAAGTTCGTCGCTATAGTTCAGACTTGATCTTGCTGAACATACCTAGCTGCTCCCCTAGGTGGTAACCGTCTTAGCTGAAAGTCTTCCAGACGCTCCGCTCGGTCAGCCAAGGCCTCCAGGCCCCTCTTCGTATAGTAAATCATTGCCCCCAGGACAATTGTCGTCAATGCCAACACCATTATCATTACATCCGTAATGGAGTCGGGTAGCAAATCTGCCCGGGCATTGGTATTTACCAAGTCCTTTAAAAATGCTTCACTGGCTCCTTGGTTCTTCGCTAACGCCGTTGATAGCGTATTGACGTCCCCCAACGATACTTTAGCGCCCATGTAGAAGGCGTGCATGTAAATCCTGCAAAGAAGAGATACAGAAAGATTAGCACGGCCGTTTAAATAAAATAAATACAACATATAATTTTGTATCAACTCTCGGTTGCCTGACAACAGTCTTGCACAACCACGATAAGTCTCGCATAAAGAGAATAAACGCTGATCGTATTGAAAAAAATTATCTCCGGTGACAAGCCACCTTTCTCACAAATGCAATCTAAATTTGCTGATCGCCGGACATTCCGACGGAACAAAAATAGCTCGGCGCGAGACTGTAGCATACGGCCGCAGCGTCAAAACAACTCATCTCGCAAGGTGAACAGCAACCTCAGCGATTTGCAATTCGCCGTCGGCGCATCCGTTCATGATTAAAACCGTCCATTTAGCAAAACGGATGTCTGAGTGAATTCAATTAAAAATTTAATGAAACGTCTTAGCGACAGCTAGACGAGACAGTACAAATTCCTCTGGGGTAAATGCCTAACAGTTACATCAAGTTACTTGAGCATAAACCAACGTTAAGATTAACATATTAAAACACAACGCATTGATTACTGAGATTAATATGAATGCAAGCATATTGCATATAGCCAAGAAAACGCCTCTAAAATTATGATTATATCTCTTAACATTATTTATAAACAACGGTAAAACAACGGTAAAAGGTTAAAAAATGGTAAAAGGTTAAAATTACTCGTCGATTAGTTAGCACGTCACATAGTCCAATGAATTCGTCTTTTTAACTCACAGATTTTACCTTTTTGAGAGGTAAAAGATGATTAAGGTTACTTCTAACGATTTTAGATCCAATTTTAATATCAGCGTAATTACGTTTAACCTTTTGGACGACCGCAGGCCCAATCCAAGTTAATTCCAATTTATGGGTCTTGTTATGATTCCTTAATAGGACTCTGTCACCAACTTGAATATCCTTATTGCGCCGCTTAAGGTTTCTATAAAGATTTCGCTCTGTTGTGTTGTTAATAATTAAATTTCGTATATTTTCTACTGTTCGAACGGCTTCTCTAGCTCTAATATTCACTAAATCTATTTCTTCATCAAAACTGTAAATTACTGAATCGAAACTGTCAGACTGATAATATGCACACGTATCGCGATTGAACATTATATAGCTTGGTGTTTCGCCAATAGTAGAGTTTAAAGAATTATTCAAGGCATTTTCTACTACTTCCAATAATTGGTCCCACTCTACATTAACAAGTGTATTAATATAGAGCTTCAACAGATTCGTAATTTTTTTATTGTTGCGTTCCACAATTGCGTTAGAATGTGGGCTGTAAGCCAAAACTTCCCTTTTTGAAATGGCATGTAATTTTGCAAATTGTTTGAGAGCGACTGATTTAAACTCATAAGCATTATCTGAAATGAGCGTCTTAGGGTACCCGAGTAGCGAGAAACAGTTGCTTAAGCAAGAAATCACTGTTTCTGTATTTCGATTTGAAATTGCATATAAACGACAAAACCTTGAAAACAGGTCAATCACAACAAGAATATATTTATTCCCATTATCAGTTACTTTAAGTGGCCCAAGCAAATCAATTGATACAACTTCGAAAGGTTTTGTAGCTATCGGAGCTGTTAAAATTTTGATTGGAACTGAAGGTCTTGCTTTAATAATCTTACACACCTCGCAATGCTGAACAAATTTGCGCACAATTGTTTTCTCTAATTGATTCCAATATTTCAACTTAAATTTGAACAAAGTATGCTTGTGATCTACGTGATACAAACTATGTATCGCTAGGATAGCTTTACTCATTAATGAATTAGGAACCACTGCAGTCAAAATTGTACTCGGTCGGTTATCAATTTCTCTACGTCTATAAAGAATATTATTTAACATTAGGAATTTATCTAAATCAGGAATAGTCGAAACACTGTCATGCAACAAAGCATTCTTAATCTCTATACAGAAAGCGTCGTTGTTCTGTTCGTCGATAAATTCCTTAATCGTCCAAGATATCTCAGCTTCGGTTGGTACGTAACTAAGCAGCTTGGGACAAGCGTGTTTGTCTCGGTCAAGACTGTCTCTAACCGGCAGGTCGTCTGCCTCGTCGGTCGTCATGCGGCCGTGCGCCTGTCGCTTCCGTGCACGTGTCTCTGCAATGCAAACTTCCGATTCAATCTCTGATTCCAAATCGTCACAAGAATTTAGTTCTTTAAGGGTTAGTTTCTCGTTATTAATAGGTAATCTGCTCAAATAGTCAGCCACAACATTTTCTTTCCCAGGAAGGTATTTAACAACCGGGTCATAGGAATTTACATTGATGCACCAGCGGGACATACTGGTATCGTCGGGTAATTTTTTATTAAACAGTGGTGCAAGAGGGCGGTGGTCGGTGTAGACGCGAACCGTATACCCTGTAATTAAGTATCTAAAATGTTTTAAGGCCGCGTGTATCGCGTAGAATTCTTTTTTCGTAGTCGCGTATCGACGCTGGCTGGAGTTTAAATTTTTACTATAGTAAGCTATGGGTCTTAGAATTTTGTCGCTTGAATCATCTGCTTGCATTAAAACAGCACCAATTCCTGAATTGGAAGCGTCTGTGAAAACATGGAAGTCTTTAGTATAGTCGGGATGTCTCAGAACTGTGTCAGAAGTCAAGAGAGATTTCATAAACTCAAAACTTTTTTGACATTCGGCAGTCCAAGTATAAACTACATTTTTTCTCAAAAGGGTATACAAGGGACTTGCTATCTCAGCGAAATTTGGTAGGAAACTGCGGAAATAATTCGCTAAACCTAAAAACTGTTGTAATTCTTTAACATTGGTTGGCGCTCGGCATTCTTGTAATTTTTTTTGAATATTTGCATTTAATTCCATCTGCGGCAATTATATGGCCCAGATATTCGAGCTCTTTCTTGAAGAAATGGCATTTCTCAAGCTTTAGGGATAATTTACCGGACCGCAGCATTTTAAGGACAATTTCTATATCAGCCAGGTGCTGATCCTTGTCTTTCGAGAAGACCAATATATCGTCTAAGAAGACGAAGGCTAGTTTACCCAGAATGGGTGCAAGGGCAGATGTCATAACTCTTTGGAATATTCCAGGCGAGGTAGAAAGACCGAAGGGTACCCGGCAGAAGTGGTACTTACGGAAATTTACGCTAAATGCCGTGTACTTTCTACTCTCTTTTTCTAATTCAATTTGATGGAATGCACTGCGCAAATCAAGGTTAGAGAACCACGTGTTACCTCCTAACGTTGCTAGTATATCGTCAATGCGGGGAATGGGATATGAATGTTTAATTAAAACTTTATTCAAAGCTCGAAAATCGATAACGGGCCGTAAATCGCCTGACTTCTTTTTAACTACAACGACAGGGAAATTAAAATCAGATGATGATTCCTCTATTATTCCCTGATCGAGCATGTCGTTAGTTATTCTCATTACCTCTTCTTGGTACTTATGAGGTATGCGGTAGGGGGCTAAATTTAACACAGGCGCATCAGTCTTCAACTGAATATGATGCTTCAAAATATTGGTTACACCTATTTTTTCTCCTTCCAAAGTTACTACGTCACGGAATTTATTTAACAAATTAACTAAAGGTAATTGAATGTCTTCTTCATTACAGGAAATATCATTTACCCTTAAGTCACGTCTTAACTCCTTTTCTCCACCTTCTCCACTCGAGTCTAACTTCTCATTATCGACAATATCAACAGAAATTGCACCTCTGCCACGAGCATCAGCTTCCGAACAAAGTTTCCTATCAACTATGGCATTCCTTCCGCCACATGTCGATTTAACTTCCATCGTATCTGACCCCGCAACAAAATTTACTTCAACCTCACACGCATCTCTGAGCGCTGTGTCAACACTTGTTAAATACATTTCGCTCTCAATATCATCAGATTTTATCAATTCCACGTGGCATAGCATCGTGTTCTCAGAGAAGTACAACGTCTCCTCGTTAGCATTTAGAATCATGACAGGTACCACACCGTCTTCATTTACTTGCACAATTGAGTCAGCTATTAAAGCACCATTGTCAAAACATCTCTTGAGAACCATATATTCTCCTACAATTGGTTTCCTAATGAACCCATAAACAACGTTAAGCGAATTACCAGGTACTTCAGCCTGATTACAATGAACAATTAATTGTTTTGTTCTCATTGTCTGTGCCTGAGCTACCGCAGCTCTCATGCTCTGTCTCTGAGCTACCTCAGCTTTCATTGTCCTGCAGTCAGCATTTTCTCTCCTGCAGTCAGCATTGTTTCTGCCGCAGTCAGCATTTTTTAATTGACTCTTGGTCTTTCTGGCGACCGCAATCTCTGATAACAGACAATCACTCTTCATTATTTTTTGCATTACAGCTTCTCTGCTTAACAGAGGTTCCACATTTAGATCTTGAAAAGGAATTGCAACATTATTCCAAAGAAGTTCCTTCTCTCTGAAATTTATTACGGCGTTCTTTAATACGTCACGCCCTAGAATTAAATCATAATTAAATTTAGCTTCGCGGACTATAAGTGCACTTGTTTTAATTACTTTACTTGTGCCCGGGATTTCAATTGATAACTCTACCTCACCGGTCACGTCGCTTTTTCCGCTTATTCCCTTGACTCTTAATTTACTCGGCTTGACTTCATCACTCAAATTTTTAATCTGTCTGTAACTAATAAGGCACTTCTCCGATCCGCTGTCAATTAAAGCATTTAGATACTGATCGTTATTTCGAATAATTATAGTCGGCTTGTTGCACTCCTTAAATGACACTAATCCAGAATTCTTATCAACATTATTTACAACGGACACAGAAAAATATGATTCCACCGTTTTGCCTTGACAATGGTCATTTTCAAGCCCTTCTTCTTGTAATAAACTATATCTATTTTCACAGTTAAACACAGGGTCAACATACGATTTGGTTATTTCGGTGGTATCTGGGATTGCCACGGTCTCCAGTTTAACGAGTTTGGTACCGCTAATTAACTCGGGCTCAATCTGTTTCAAATCCTCCTTACTACCTTCACCTAGTTTAAAAAATCGCTTGACTTGCTCTCCGCCCAATGAACTTCATTTTGGCCACGGTTCGTACTACCTCTGCCGCGTAAATACGCCCTATAGTTACGGATCTCCGAACCGCTCGCTCTACAGTTCTTTACTACGTGAGTTCCGCCGCAGGCAAAACATCCTCTCTGACCTCCTTGAACTTGACCTCTTTGAGGTCGACACTCAAAGTGCCCTACCATTGAACAGGAGGTACAGTACGGGAACCCGGGTTTTTTCGTGCCTGAACTTCCTCCGGAATTTCCTACAACCCCAGAACTACCGCTATCTGATTTAACCCAGTTACATTCTAAGGAACCATGTCCTCTATCTCCTACATAACTGTTAAACTCCCTGCCTCTACTTCGTCCTCTATTTAGCCAAGGTCTAGGAACAATCCTCCTCATTCCTGATCGAAAATTCCTACGATAATTTCCGACACCTCCGTAGTACACTTCGTGCTCCTGGAATTGATCTTGCTCTTCCAAAATTTCCGCGACTTCACTAGTCACTTCACCTACATAACTCTCACTGTCCTGTCTGACCTGATACTTTTGTGCGAGAATTTTCTTAGACTCGCTTTGACTTCGCACTGCGGAAATTAACTTAGCTAACAATTCCTCTGCCGTTGAAAATTGTGTTTCAAAAATCTTTCTAGCGAACGACTCATCAAATAATGGACCTAAAATTGATAAAGCCAAACTGTACGACATGCTGTCGCCTACAAATTTTTTTAACTCAGACTGAGTCGTGCAGTTTTGGAAATAACTGTGGCGCTGCCACCCTAACGAGTTTGAATTAAGAATACTCTCGGTTAGCTTCCTTATTTTCGAAAACGCGTTCACGATCTGAGCAGCAAGTGCATTATTTTTAACTAATTTTAACTCGTTTAGATCGCAAGCCAATGCATGGATACTCTTCTCTCCCCTCGAAACGTAAATGTCCTCAAGTATCTGAACGACCTGATCGAAAGAATAATTCAAGTCGGCGTTAACGAGCTTAGTTACTACACTATTGAAGTCGCCGACGTTCTTGTTTGCAGATCGTACTAAAAATTCCTTTCTACGCTCATCACTAGTGGCATCTGGCAACAAGCTCATATAGGCCTTAAGATTTTGTATATGTGTCGAAAATGTCTTATTCTCTAGGAACTCTCCATCATGCAAACGGCGTCTTCCACGGAAGGTTGGAAGCTCTGCATTAGTCATTATTGTACCGACAGAGGGAACATTTAGATTTGCAGCAATGTCACGTGCAAGTTGTGACGCGTCAACGTTACTAGGTCCAGCACTAGCACTAGGTCCAGCGGTCGCTCCCTGTGGGGTCGTCATTCTGCTAACGTCTGTCTCAGTAGTCACCCTTGGAGTACTGACCCGTCCGTATTTAGTTACAGTAGGTTTAGTTCTAACTACTTCGTCCTCACTGTCCAAAGAATCAGAGAAATCCGACATGTGTCGTTTTTCATCGAAAAATATCCTATTCTACTAAAAATTAACAATTCACTACCAAAATTCACTTAATAATTCATTTAAAAATCAATATTGTACACCGAGAATGATAATAAACACCATAAAACCAGTTAAAATGGTAATAAACACCGTAAATGCATTTAGAACACCCAAAAATTAATTAAAGACACACCTTGAAGAACCACAAAAAATTAATAATCCCACTTGAATTAATAATCATAAATAGTAGCTAGGAATCAATAAAACATTTCTAATACGTACAAACTATATAGAAAATGAAATAGCGTTAATCTCTAGTCATCAATAACGCTAATAAAATCACGTAACCAATACTTCCAATTAAAATCAGTAAATAGTGGCACTTTCAAACACCACAATCTGTGCAAATCTTCGTGACTTCTCAATAAAACGTGCAGAGTGCTCGTGAATGCTGAGGCTTACGACAAGGCATTAAAAAAATATATTGCTCCTCCACAGCAAGGAACGTGAAATTCTATCACATTAAAGCTTCAAAAATTGAAATCGAGGTGATTCACACACTTCCACTAACACTCCTATTCAAATGGCAAATAAAATTTGAAACTTACGATGCAAATCGCGGTAAAAGTTGTTAACCAGCTACGTTCCAGATTCGTTGGACCTACGTGTCTCTCACACGACGTTCAGAATGTAACTGATTCTGAGTGCAACCTACTGCCACTCAGCTATTGCAGCGATACAGGAAGCGGGCGTGGTAAAAAAAAAACCCACGGCAATAAGTGCAACAAAAAAGACTAGCTGCCCGGGACAGAGCGAGGTAGCACTAAACAAGGAGAGAAAAAAAAATTTTCCACAGAAGACTTAACTGTGAACACTGAAGACAGCTGAACACGCTGACACGCTGAACCGCGAACACGCTGACAGCGTCTCCTGCAGCAATGATGGGATGCTGTGATGCTGTGATGCTGTCGGCTGGTACAGCAAGATTATACTGCGTTTATACTGTGAAGAATCTACACTTGTAAACTGAAAGTACGTGTCACTTCACTGCTACAGTCACTGCTACTGTTTTTGCTGCAATCGTAGTAATTTATCTCACACAAATTAAATTGTTCTTAGTACTTGTAGATTTGAATTCACTTCTTGTAGATGTAAAATTCACTCAGTGGTTGACGCTGGGAACGCTGCAATTTTGACTTGAAAAACGAGTTCGCTAGTGTCGTTTTCACACTCGTAGACCAAAATTTTTGTACGCAGCGGAGAGTATAAATTAAGAAATACTGTAAATCTACAGTAAGCTTCCGTCAACAATTCTTTAGAGACGATGATTCCAAACACAATGACTGTTTCTTCAGGTTGCCAGAGCTGGTTGTTTTCGCTGGAACACATTTGGATTTTACACTGTTCAAAACTATCTTCACGGAGAACTTGATCTTCAGGTAACACTTATGCGAATGTGAGTTCGAATCGCAACATCTGGCCACCACTTAATGTGCGGTCAGAGAAACAAGTATGGTGAGCTTGGCGATTATATTTAGCTAGGTGTTGGCAGGAGGAGGTATGATGAGAGATTAAGCACCTGGCCTCGACAGAGCGGCTTCTTATTGGTGTCTTCCAGATACAGACAAAGCTACTACAGATAACATGTGCGGAGATGCCGCATACTGCCCTGGCTCAGGGACGTCCTCTCTGGCAGGGAGGCCAACCACTGGCACTCGGTGAGCGCTTCTATCTGCACGTTTCCTTCATCGCTGCTTTGTTTGTTGGCTTTCTTGCTTGTTTGTTTCCTTGGTTTCTTGTATACTTCCTTTTTGATTGCTTGCTTCCATTTTGCTTGGTTGTTTCGGTTTTGCTTGCTTCCTTCCTTTTTGCTTGGGTGTTTCCTTCCTTTTTGCTTGCTTGCTTGCTTGGTTGCTGCTTGCCTTTTTGCTTGTTTGCTGCCTTGTTTTCTTCCGTCCCTCCTTCCTTGTTTTCTTCCCTCCTTCCTTGTTTGCTCCGTTAGTCTTAAGACGTATTGATGCCTTTCTGTTAGCTTGTAGTAAGGCACTTTAACAATTTTGCTTATTGTTGTTCTGAGAGCTTTGATAAACCTGAAGTAATTCACCCTGACATATTTTCAGATTTCTTCCTGAAAGTCAGGCCAAAGTGAGAAATTATACCGCGAAAAATACACTTTTTTCACTCAAAAGTTGAGATTTTGACGACTACCAAAGAGCGTTGGACCACGCTACCTATTGCGATTTTAGCATGGCATGGTGTAAATGAGCTTTACATATTTATCTTATATCCATTTTTAACACTTCTAGTCAGGCCACTGTGATCATTCATAATTACCTGAATGAGGAATATTTAACATGAAAGTCAATCCTAGGAACCATCAACATGACACGCCAATTTTCATGTTAGAGACATAAAAAACAATGCATTTGTTACAGACTTACCTGCGAGGAGTCCGCGCGACAAACAAGCTCAACTCTTTTTTGTACTATGGCCTGCTGTCCAGCGATCAAATCACGACCATCACAGACTACCTCACCGAGAACATGGAGGAGGAACTCAAAAAGCGCTTCAGGAACGATCCTCGGCCAGTGAGTGGTGTGCGTGGTCATGCGTGTGTGAGTGAGTGGTGTGCGTGGTCATGCGTGTGTGAGTGAGTGGTGCACGTGGTCATGCGTGTGTGTGGTGCACTGTATTATAGTGGATTTCAGGTGACCTCGTACCACTTACATTGATGCTCACAATTTGCAGCCATTTAGGTGTATTTTTAATGCTTTAAGACTACATTTTCAATTCCTCGACTTTAGCCTCTTGCCATTTCCGTTGATGGTTGCAACTTGTTGGCATTTGGTGCTCTGTACGATGTTGTCTGAGTGGTTTATTAGCTTTTCATATTTTAGCTCGTGCCTCAGTATCACACCATAATTTAAAGTAGTAGAACTCATTATCTACTCATGGCTATGTGGTGAAGGAAAGACATCGTTCGTTTTGTGACGATTGTCTTGTGCACTGCATTGTAGAGAGTCTTACTTAATTTGTCTTGAGCGACGACGCTACTTCGGAGTCGTACGCATATATCCTTGAGTTATTGTGGCACCAACTTCAGCTTTCATTCTTTAAACAATTTAAACAATTTATTTACCACAGGAGATACAGAGATAAAATGTTTCTTAAGTCTAGTACAATGGTCAAATTTGAGTATAGCTACCTGTGGGCCCGAATAAGTTCAGTGACTTCTAGGGCATCCTACCATCAAGGGTAGTCTTAGGAGTACAATAATGTTTAACCTAATTCACTTAAACTAGAGACGCATTAGACTGATCAATGAGATAAGTAACTCGAAATTAGATACTTCATTTCACAATATAGTTCATATGGACTAGATTTAACAGTATATTCGACAAACGATTCAAGAACAGACTGAAGATCGGCGAAATTTAATCAAGGCGAATTTCATTATTAGGACCAGTTATGTAGGGGACAGGTTTGACTCTGTGATCTTACACGACTAGTAATCTGATAGGAAGTGAGACTCAAGACTTTTTTTGAATACCTTATAAGAATTACTTTCACGGATCTCCGCAGGTAGTGAGTTCCAAGTTTTAGTTCCAACGAAGAGGATACTGCATGTTGTGACCGAGCCTTTGAGTAATAAGGAAGCATGAATTTACTTCTATTTCGGGTTAAATGGTCGTGATGACCAGTTTGCGTAGTTAATAGTTGTTTGAGGCTATTGTCGCCATCATTTGTTAATGTTTTGTAAATGAAATTGCAAATGGAGATTTTGTAGAGATCCGAGAGCTTAAGTATTCGTAAATTTTTGAATGAGTCATTTGTGTGAGCATTATATTCTAGATTCTTTATCGCTCTTATCGCTCTTTTTTGTAGGGTAAAAATTTTGTTGGTTTTATTTTTATCAGTTCCGTGCCATGCTTCTATTCCGTATTGCAAGTATGGTGGAATGAGCGTTCGGTAGAGCATTTGCAAGGCTGTTTCAGGCAGGAAATTCTTAACTTTATTTAGGATTCCGATAGATTTTGATAATTTAGAACTAATATGAGCGATGTGCTCTTTAAAGGTTAGATGTTTGTCTATTATGATGCCGAGGAATTTACTTGAGTTGGTTTCTTCGATTTCACCTTCGCCAATTTGAATGCGTGGGAGAGATATATTTTTCTTGTATGAGAATGTAATATATTTTGTTTTATCGATATTAAGGCTTATTTTATTAGCTTTAAGCCACAATGAAACCTTATGAAGTTCATTATTTATACGCTCCGCCATCCTAGCGGGATTTTGGTCTGGCAGGACCGCAGAAAGGGTACTGTCATCGGCAAAAAGTATGAATTTGAAGAATGATGTAGATTTAATGATATCATTGATAAAAATTAGAAATAGGAGAGGCCCAAGGACAGATCCTTGTGGAACCCCATGGCTAATTGTCTGTGGGTCTGATTTTGCGTCGTCAATGACAACGTATTGTTTCCGATTTGCTAAGTATGATCTAAACCAATCATGGGCAGCCCCTCGAATGCCATAACAATGTAGTTTCGAGAGTAATACGTTATGGTCCACACAATCGAATGCTTTTCGAAAGTCAAGAAATACGGAGAAAACAAGCTTTCCTTCATCTATATTAGAATAAAGGTATTGCAAATGATTTAATACAGCTTGTGTCGTAGATTTCTTAGAACGAAAACCGTATTGTTTGTCGTAGAGGAGAGATTTTTGTTCAAAATACGAATACACTTTTTTATACACAATTTTCTCGAATATTTTGCTAATAATTGGTAGTAAAGAGATAGGTCTATAATTGTGAACGCAGTTTTTATCACCATTTTTAAAAATAGGGGTGACTCTCGCAATTTTGAAAGAGTTGGGGAAGATACCTTGAGAAAGGGATTGGTTGATAATATAAGATAAGCACGGTGCTATTAAATCAGCTATAGCCTTAAGAACTTTAGCCGAAAAATTTTTCAATCCACTTGATTTATTTTTCAAGTTGTTTATGCACGTAATTACATCGGAGGGATTAGTTGGCGTGAAAAAGAAAGAGTTGGGTTCACGGACATGGTCCATGTATTGCAAGTGGTCTCTGGGTTCACTGAAGACACTATCGGCTATATTTTTTCATATATATGTTTACAAGAAAGTTGTTAAACACAGTTGCAATATCTTTTTTCTCGTGGTATTTTACATTTTCGTGAACGACGGACTCAATAGTTTTCGTAGTATTATTATTCGGTTTATAGCATGAATTAAGCAGGCGCCAAGTTTTTTTAATATCAGTTTTGTATTCAGTAAATTTGCGCGTGAAGTAGTCTCGTTTTGAGGTTCGTATTTGATTTGTCACATGATTCCTGAATCTGTTATACGTTACTTTAGATATTCGCCCTTCGTATAGTAAGGCTAGGTACGCTTGACGTTTCTTTATATTGATCACGATATCTTCAGTAATCCAGGGCTTTTGTCTATTTTTCGGCGTAATTGTGCGGGTGATTATTGGACAGCACTGGTTATATGCGGTCGTTATAATTTCAGATAAATTTAGTATTGCTTCATCAATATTAATCGCATTATTGTCCCGTTCATAGACGTCTAATGATGGCATTAATTCTTCTAGAACAGTTCGCATTGTTCCCAAGTTGTATTCGTTTACACAACGAAATGAATAAGTATCAGCCTAGCTGTGGGCTGGAACGAGGATTATAGACTTTTTTCTTGATGAGAAACACCGGGAAATGGTCAGATAAGTCAGAAATTATTATTCCGGTAAGAAAATCAGTCGGATCTAACATAAAAATATTATCGAGTAACGTAGCCGATTCAGAAGCAACACGTGTAGGTTTCGTGATGATTGGAAGGAAGGAGCTAGATTGAAAAACATTTATGAAGTTTGAGATTTGCTCACAGCTATCATATTGTAGAAGATCGTAGTTGAAATCCCCGCAGATTATTATGTCACTATATAGAGACTTGTTGAACTGAGATATAATGCTTTGAAGCTCGTTCAGGAAAGAGACGTTACAAGCTGTTGGGGGTCTATATACTGTCCCAAGCATAATCCGTTTACCATTTTTCGTTAGTTCTACAAATAAGGTCTCAATATGTTCACGATTCATAGTTGCACTTAAAATGACTTTCGAAGATATATGTTTAGATATGTACGTACTGATGCCACCACCACGTTTGTTACTACGGAGTGAATGATGGCTATAGTAGTTTTGACAGCCCTCTACATTACTAATTTTTGCTTCTTATAACATAACAATTAGAACAGATATTCATTCTAAACGTATATAGAAATTGCAGCGGGAATACACTTATCGAATGTGTTGAGGTTTCCGCGGTTGTTAACGGTTGGTTTGGTTAGGTTGTGAGTAGCAGAATTGGGCAATCAACTTATCAAATTCATTTTTTTTTCTTCCTAAACAATAGGAAAAATGCAATTTTACGATGACATTTCCCCTCATATGATATGTTATTTTTTGAAAAGGTTGCAAAACAGATGAAATTATCATTCATTTTTACCGGTATTTGAGAGTAATTAACCGAATCGTACATATATGGCCCAATATTTGGTAGAAAGGAGATTCCAGCATGAGCAAGGTGCTTGGCCAAAATGTGGGAAGGTAACGGGAACCCGTGTATTAGGTCCCAGGTACGTCTGATAAACTCAACGCTTCTTAATCCCCTTCCACACCTGCTGTTTTTCTCAAACCTTACATATGGTCTGAATAAAGTTTCCATTAGAACTTTCAATTTTAAGTTTCACTTTCAAAGCGTCTATGGTGATAAAATCATACACATAAGTGTGGTTCAATTTTAAGTGAACGAATGGAGTAGCAAAGGAGACGTTAAATGTTATTCCAGGACCTCGAATATTTGAAGTAAACAAATGAAGAAATAGCAAGGGAGCCTTCATATTTGCTATCAGGTCCTCATTTATTAGGAATGAAGAAATAGCAAGGGAGACATGTGTACTAACAGGTCCTCAAACATTTGTAGTGTAATAATGAAGCAATGAAGCTGTCGGGTTCTTGATCGATGTCATGTTGGTTGCAGTACCACACGTACACGTGGCGCGTGCAGGTGCCACTGGTGACGACACGCATGTGCTGCTGCGTCTCCGGCCTGTCGTGGGAGCAGTCCACGGAGCTCCTCGAGACTGCCCGCTCCCTCAAGCCGTCCTCTGTGTCTCATCTCTGAGCTCTCTGTCTGTCTGTCTGTCGCTTGATCCTTCTAACTTGCTCTTTTTTATGAAAAAAAGAAAAAAAGAAAAAAAAGAAAAACATTTTATTTCCAATAAAGTACAAACATGAAATGTCGATACATTGGTTTTTAAAACACCTTAACGTTAACATCCTTAAATGATTATAACACATTGGTATCGTAATACCCGTGTAAAATGTTGAAACAAAATGATTGATAGAAAAGTACAACAAAATTGAGTTCCTTTCCTTGCCTAATCTGATTTTGAAACTAGGAGAGCACAATCCTCGCGACGTTGATTTGAAAAACACTCTCATTAGTACGCATAAGTATTGAATTATGAAAGCGAAAAATGCATTCAAATACCTTAGCATAGAGACCCTTAATTGCTATTTATACATGGTTATCGTAATATCCATGTTAAGTGTTGGAACATATGATTTAGATCCTTAATTGCTATTCATACATGGTTATCGTAATTGTGACTGCCTCAACAATTTCTATCGACGAGGGGAAGGTTCAGAAAAGTCCACGGATGATGCAAAACTTGTCTTAAGCAGCCATTTATTGTACATAAATTTTCCTGAAATAGAAAGGTCTAGTTAGCACAAAAGTAATACAAAAAATATACAGTTTTTAGAGATTGCATATCTAAAAGTGATTCAGAGGGCAAACCAGAAAATATGGACGCAAAAATTGGGGCAGAACTGCATCACTGGCACAAGAAAATCTAATTCAGAGAACACGGGTAATACTTCAGCGGCTCATTCAACACCCAAATCATTGGCGAGACTTAGTACAATTTTCATACGAGCATCCCAATGGCACAATCAGATATAACCAGTCAACCTAATGAGGCCCTCATTAAATACTAAGGTCAGGCAGTAGGCTCTACACACTAATGTCCAACCAGGTAGATGCTGAATTGAAGTTACACGGCTATTCCCATATAAAAATGCATGTCCAACCCGGTAGACGCTGAACTAAAGTTACACAGCTATTCCTACGTAAACAGTGCCTGACAACTTGAGTTGTTTCTGACTCACATGACTAGTCACAAAAGTCTATCAATCTATAGTACCACCTGGGCATAGTTAAAACACACCCATCTATAAAGGTGGTTAATAAGTGAACAAGGGGGCACACTTAGACACCTCTGAACAAGTAAATAGTTACCTAACAGGCATGAACACATCATCAACCAGGCAATATAAAATATCCGCAGCATAGTAAAAATCACACAAATAAAAATAGGCAAAAACCACCACACTCTACAGACTGGTAAAATAGCAACTTGAGTGAGGAATTACACAATTCTAGAGTCCAAATACCAGAGTTTAAATCCACTAACAATAATCGTGAATGATGAAAAGGATCTATATAATGCAATGTGCTTAGATCAAATCAACAACTGAGCACAATGAATCCAGCTGTGAATTCCAGCAAATAAATTAAGTAGCACTGACAAGCACAGAACAAATCAGGCTCAACAATATAATCAAAACATGACTGAGTGTTTGCAAGAAAGTCTCACAACCCTGTCCAACACAGGGCAATACCACTAGACAATTTGAGCCAGGTACAAATAGGTAAACACAGCATTACATTATATTGGCACCGCGAATGAAGAATCAGTATCTAGAATTGTAAAAGCACAAACAGAAAAACAGTGACAGCACACATTCTAACATCCCCTGAAATCTTTTAGCTTTTCTAGGACCTAAGAATTCACTGTCTAGTAGGAGACACAAAACAGACATCTATAGGGACCCAATGCACTTAATATTTAGCACTCTTTACTTACATTTCCTTCTCTGGAGTCTACACACTACTTCAACACAACTGGCGGCCTCTACTCAGCTCGCAGAGTTTAAATACCTAATGTACCGGAAGAGAGCGTTTCCGGAAAACGAGTGAACGTGCGGACTGGTTCCCTCGATATTCGAAGGCACAAATTTTCTACCGCTGTTTGAAAATAGAAATTTCCTAAATTGCTGCGAAGGCAGCACAGTAATACACATGATGGTTGTCGACATAGGATTTAGGGAGACGCACAAGGTAATAAAAAATAAACAATAATATATATAAGAGGATCGTTTGCATTTGGAGGGCGGCACTAAGTTTCAGTTTCTGTGTTTCAATTTCTAAGTTCCAATTTCTGAAATTTTTTCTAGGGATTGAAAATTTATCTTATTTTACGTTCGTTAAGTTATTTTAATATTGATCTTGTTTACTCCGGTCGAACAAAAAGAGCATCACAACTGTTGGTTCCACGCAGCGGAATGAGGTTGCTTTCCACAATTACTAGTACTTCATCTGTGGTGCCCGGAAATGGACATGGAGCGTATTATTTTCTAATAAATTATCAACTCCAAAATCCAGGAGTTCCTTTCGCCCGTCCGACAACACTTCGCTCCCTCTTCCGGTGATGCCCTGCATCCGGTCATGCCTCTACATTTGGTTACGCTTACATTTGCTTATATCTTACATCCGGTGAAAGCCCACATCCGATCTTTCATCCCTATGCAAGGTGCCCCAACGATTATATTTGCTATAACAAAACACAAAATGGTTATGATATTTCTTACTTGCGCAAATAGTACTTTCGCAAAGAGTACATTGGGGTTAAAGACATGAAAAGTATTGTTTTACATCGCTAGATGTAATATTTTCAACATAGGTGTAACTGTGCAAAAGTTAACTATTTAAAATTAGTGTTGTCGTAGTGTATTCACGAGAATAAAAAGGTAAGGAGAGTTTACCACACAAAGCTTACGACAGCAATTCGAGACCAGAATAAGAAGTTTAAAGTGATGATTTTCAAGGTTATGACATTCGTCAGATCCGAGGCCTTTTTCAATGTTTCAACGAGATCGAAGTAGAGAAAGTATGTACTAAAATACCCTCACATTTGACATCAGCTCTCTATCTTTGCGGTAATTAATTTGGGTTTGGAAATGCAAGATGAAAGTGAGTCACTAAGAACACAAAATCCCTGTGACACATAGCTGAAAATACTCTTGTTAGGGTGCGTGTTATTGGATCATGAGCCCGTAATATTTGCTACACAGCTGGAACACCAATATACACAAAAAAATTGCTAATGAATTCCGTCGCATGTTCAAAAAGCTTCAATATGAGCGAAAAGTACTTACAAGTAACTTAAAGTTAAGACCATGACTTGAGATCGAATACATGAGGATCGTAATATTTATATTGATTGATTTTGTAACAAATGGTTGGGAGAAATGTACAAAGAAAATGCATTCCTTCCATTGTGTTGATATCAAATACATGAGGATCGTAATATTTCTATCGGTTAAGTTTTGGAACAAATAATTAGGAGAAAAGTACGTAGATAAATGCATTCTCTCCGTTGTGTTGGTCTGATTTTAACACTGGATTTTATTTTAAGGGGTCAGGAAAACATTGCACATGTGATGCGTTGTTAAGAACACTCCAGTTGGTGCATTTCCATACTGAAATTTGAGCTTGCGAACGTTGAAACTAGTGAAATGAGGGATTAAAGGTTGAAGGTACAACGGGTAGATCCAGAATTAATTTGCATCTTTGACTGCTAGGTTGATGTTATAGGCAGTTTTACATTGTTTTGTATCAACTGGTAAGCTAAAATACCTGGTATGGATGAAATGAACGATTTTACAATAACGGAAAAATTTAAATTTCGTATACTACAAGCTTTGGCACAGAAAAATTTACCGGATTCAAAACAGATGAGAGGGACCGATGTACAATGCCAACCGTAACATTATCAAGATTGATGGGGCAAAACGAGAAAGTCATAACAACCTCAAATGGTGTGGCCGAAAGCACACTGGAAGAGTGTAAAGGACGACACTGCGTCACAACAGGATCAACATGAGCATTTTAAAAGGGAATACGTTCTAAACATACAGACACGCACATACGTACACCGATATCCATACGCATATACGCAAATACGTACTGCATGCACGCACTCCTCCAGCCCGTGCTGCAGTTCACACTTATTGTGTTGACGCAAGATAGAGAGGCATTTTAGTTTTGAATTCTCTCAGTGTTTGAGGGGTTTTGAAGCTCTGGGGGAGTCTGTTCCATAGTAAGGCGCCTGATACTGACAGAGCCTTCTGCCCGATGTTAGATGAACGGTATTTGATTGAGACATCACGTCTCCTGTTCGGCCTTTGGTTCGTGACGGTAGGGGAGTGGAATTCCACTATTTCAGCACTGCTATGAGGAAGATATAAAGAGGAGAAAACGTATTGGGCTTTGTGCGCCTGTAACCTTTCCCGAATCGGAGCCCAGCCAAGTTTACGCAGGAGAGGTGTTACGTGGTCATGCTTTTTGAATTTACCGTTGCATACAACCTTTGCTGCAAAATTCATGCATTTTTGTAGGTCTTTTTGAAGATCTTTCGATATACCTCCCCAGAACAGGCTACAGTAGTCAATACGTGATAAGACCAAAGAATGAACGGCCAACAATCTAGATTCTTCGTCAAGCATATTTTTTATACGATTGAAAAACAGTAAGGTCCCGTGAATTGCGTTGCAGGTTTTATCAACGTGTGATTTGAAGGACATGTTCCTATCGAACCAAATACCTAAATTTTTTACTTTTTCTGATGGGTGAATTGTATCATTCCCAACTGTAAGAGTTAGATCTAGATTTCGAATGTTGTTTATTGAATGCTTTGACCCAAAAATAATGAATTGTGTTTTGTTCGCGTTTAGCTTGAGACCATTTTGGTCATACCATGACTTGAGGCTCATCAATAGAGCTTCAGCTCCTTTTTTCGTCTGTGGTATTTCTGCTACAGAGCTTGTCATTGCAATTTGGACGTCATCTGCATACATGGAGATTCGTGTGTTAGAAGGCATTGAAGGGAAATCGTTTATGAAAATTGAAAACAGTAGCGGGCCCAGAATTGATCCTTGAGGGACACCAAAGCTGTTTTGAAGGAATGGGGACAACTTGTTATCTAAAAGGACTGCATGAGACCGATTTGAAAGGTAACTTTTAAACCACTGTGTATCCACTCCTAATGTTGCGATACGGAGACGAGGGGCGGGTTTAGGACCCCCCCCCCCTTGCCCATACGCTGAGGGAATTGCAACCCCCACACATGTTATAGTATTATCCTTTATGCTTGCGTACACCTGCATACCAGACATGGAGAATAAAAGAGTTATTAAGATTTACATTAATTTATTGGGAAACACGTTTATAAACACACAAGGCATGGGAACGAAATGATTTGAAAGGGCACTGACATAAATGTGATGCTTACCGAAAATTCGAGTTACACATACTCCTTCGCTGACAACGATTTACGCGCACACAAACAGCCGGCTCCACAGTAACACAAATCATAATATTTGCGAGAATAACACATCACGATTTAACCTGGAATTGTGACACGGTGTCGAATCATACAACGGGAAGTCGATTCTCGACTCAATAAACACAGGTAATCGATTGCCTATAAATTAGATGATTCTTCACGATACTTTGAAAAGCACTTTTCTGTGTGCTGATCTACATCCGAAATTGAACTTCAATCACCACCTAAAAGAGCTCTCACTACTATAAACACTCGCCAAGTGCTAACACTTTTCTGTGTGTAACTCTCCATTTTCAATTTGCACTTAAGAGCTCTCGTTTTCCGAATTCTCCCTGCCGACAACTATACACTTTCCCCTCTGCTGTGACGTGCGGCTGCAGCTGACCTAATTCCATTCCATGGATGCTGGATTCCTCTTCAATTCTGAAGCCTATACGCGGACTAAGTCGTCTCTTCTCGTTCGGCGATGCTGCGGCCGGCCGGCCTGGCTGTGCTTGCGCTCGGGTTGAGAAATGCGACGCAACGCCTGCCCGCCACTGCAGAGCTCTCAGCGCCCGACATTACTGCTGGCTTGAAGATAAACGTGGACAATTGTCTTGCTGGAGAAGGCGGAGTTGTTGCGAATTTGGAGTTGATATAGGAGGAAATGGAATGCTTTCTGTAGAATTGTTGACACTTTGACGCTTGTCGATTAATACCGCGCAGCTGAGGTGCTTCGAACGACTCCGGGTGCACGTTAGTACTTTGAAGTTTGCTGATACACTGGACGCCTCCTCTCGAAACTTCGATGGGTAACTTTCACTTTGGATGTTGGATTTTAGCTGCTCATGTCGAAAGTTTGCAGTCAACACCGGACTTGGTATTATGCCGGGTAGTACCGGCATCTGCCGGTATTCCGGCTGCAGAACACCTCCTTGATTATGCGTCTCTCTCGTAGCGTCACCGAGCCGAAAAATCCCTCACGAGTCTTCATCTACCCTCCTTATATATGCGCGTCTCGGATCCTTCTCGAATGTTCACGAATATTCGCAGTTACAATGCCAGCATTTTACAGCTGATTGGAGGAATTCTTCCTTGTCCTGACGTCTCGAAATTTCATTGGCTAGGTGCCCGCTTTCTTGTGCCACACCTTCTCGCGTGATCGCTTGGCAAGCGTTCATTGGTGTAGATTTTGCGGCTTTTGTTTAAGGCCAACCCTCGTATCGCGCCTTCGTGCGAGGCCTGTTCCCATGCTCAGGCGACGGCCGGCTTAACGGCTTATACATTCCAACGTCTATCGCAGTTTTTCGCGCTTTTACCTATAACTGGCCTCGCAACACATCGTATTATATAAGATATAAAATATTTCACTACTAGTATATAAGATATTTCACTGCAGGTTTTTGACTTTTCCTAAAGTGAAGCATTTTCCCAAAATCTTAATAATTCCCAAAAATCTTAATATGAGAGTAGTATCTCTGGACAATACAGTTAGACTCGTGTGTACAATATGGAAAGTGAAATGTTTCATTCTTTCATTTGAGAGTAATTTGAAGTCGTTGGGTGCATTCTTTCAAAAGTTAAACCGAGTCAACTTAAGTTTTTACTGAGCGGAGTCGGAAAGGCTTTTTGATGAATTTCTGTAGTTCCCAGAAAACAGTTAGAGTGGTATTTTTGGACAATACCCTCTTCGCCCCAGAAAAATTTGAGCCAACTTGCAAAGTGGGTTCAAATTTTCACCCGTTAATATTTGATTATGACCTTTACATACCCCTTACGTTAAAAATTTAGACAATATTCCCCCCTTTATTGAATTCCTTCGCTTTTCCCGACATCAAAATATCCTTACATATCACCTCATCATTTACCTTCTTGTAACACGCCAATGTTGACACATTTATGAAAAATTCATTAATGCCTGACACACACAAAATAATTGAAACGCATCTCTTACACACATTATTGTAGTACGCAAATTGCAAAGAACACAGTAAAGATACCGCACATATCCAACAACTTGAACGCATAAATAAAACACACACGACATATTATTCTCGACTTCCTCTCGGCAAATTCATCAACATAGATAAACATATAAATTAGAGATCGAAAAATCGGCGAATTTGTTACAAGCAGAGACATCCTTTCAGCTTTCTCGGTTGCAATCCACCTAAAAACACAATCTCAAAGTGGAGGTGATTTTCCAACCTCAAGTTTTCTTCCTCATTATCACTTCATCCTGTGTCGCAAAATTTGCCGTTTTCTCCTGGACAAAACTTGCTGTTGCTCCTCCAATGTGCGTCTAGCTACAGCTTGTTGTTGCTCTCCTGACGTGCTACTGCTCTTCGGCTTGCTACTGATCCTGGGCTTGCTACTGATCCTGGGCTTGCTACTGATCCTAACCTTGCTACTGATCCTGGGCTTGCTACTGATCCTGGGGAGGGCCCCCTGCTGAGAATCGAGGTATTCTGAAGCTTTTCCATTAAAAAATTCATCCTTGGCGTCACGTGAACTCGTGGAAAATTCCGTAGATCCTCGTTGCGTTACTTCGCTGACAAATCCTGTAGATTACTGCGTCAATACGCGTAGGACTCCCACGTTGGAGCTCATAAGCTCTTTCATAAAATTGTAGAAAATGAATCACATTTATTTGCGAAGACCTTCAGGTTTTGGTTCTCGGTCTGCTCGTCGACTAGCATGACATTAACCCCTGATGTTCGCGTTAAATTGCCAATGATCTCCTTCCGTAAATATACGCGTTTGATTGTCTAACATGGTTACTTGGTAATCGAGAGACAGCGCATTAAATGGTCGATCAACGTAAGAATTGTTCCTCGGTTTTCTTCAAAATCTGCCTTGAGTGAGGCGGACGTGAGCTACACGAAGAATTCCTACATACAAACATAAAATAGTTACTTTCCGGTATCCTCAACCAACTCTCGATAAAAGCCGAAATTCGTTCGACGGTGTCACTAATTGGTCAAATCACCTCACAAGACTATATGAACATTATTACACATGATGTACGAACTCGCAGGAGATTTACCTTGTAGGCCGAAATCCTGAATACGCACCAATAAAAAAAACACATATTCATTGGGTATTGTCAAGGCGTCTAACTTTACATTATACTCTGCCGCGAAGGCTTTTCTGACGATCAGACATTATGCCCACACCGACACACAAGAGAAAAATTACACATGAATTGGGTACTATCAGCTCATCGGACTTTACGTTATACTCGGCCGCGAAGGCTTTTCTAGCGATCCGACATTCTAACAATACCGACATACAAAGAAATGCAAAAATAGACAAAATGTAGTGTTACCAACCCGTCAAACTTTACATCTTACTACGCCGAAAGGCTCTACAGACGATTTGACATTGTGATAACGCTGACACAAAAATGCAAAAATAGATACGACACAAAATTTTATCCGATTCTCAGCCCCAGAGACAGCGCAGCACATTTAAATGATTCCACGTTGCCGCAAGATTATACAAACATTCACACAAATATTGTACACCAAATCGGGAGATTTGCCAAACAGGCTGAAATCCCTAACGCACTTAATGTACACATGAATACACAGTGTGTCATCACTCTGTTAGACTTTACATCATACTTTTGCTGAGAACAGCCGTTCTGATGATCTAACATCCTGATAACACACACAAAATGAAAAAACATGATTATTAACCTAATTCTCAGCCTATGAGAAATTGCACAATTGTTATTCAATTATGTCATATTCTTCGTCGTCCTTCAATTTCAACGCATTTAATTCAATGCTACTGATAACATTTAATACACATTCTTTTCTTGTTCTCACAACATCCTACATTCTTGCGTTCCGTACTACCACACTAGATTTTTTACCACATCAGCTTGAACGCACCGACAAATTTCTTAATTGCGATTGCTATGCACTAAGCAATAAAATTCCGGCAAAGGCTCTCTCCTGCGCGGTCCATCTCTCTCACATACATTCTCGATGAAGATTTTCCTTGTGTTGCGATACGGAGAAGAGGGTATCACACAAGGCATTGAAACGAAATGATTTGAAAGGGCACAACTGCATTAATGAAAGGCACACACATTTCTACCGTTATAGAACTCCAAACATGACACGATATAAATATGATGCTTACCGAAAATTCGAGTTACACATACTCCTTCGCTGACAACGATTTACGCGTACACAAAACATCCGGCTCCACAGTAACACAAATCATAATATTTGCGAGAATAACACATCACGATTTAACCTGGAATTGTGACACGGTGTCGAATCATACAACGGGAAGTCGATTCTCGACTCAATAAACACAGGAAATTGATTGCCTATAAATTAGATGATCCTTCACGATACTTTGAAAAACACTTTTCTGTGTGCTGATCTACATCCGAAATTGAACTTCAATCACCACCTAAAAGAGCTCTCACAACTATAACACTCGCCAAGTGCTAACACTTTTCTGTGTGTAACTCTCCATTCTCAATTTGCACTTAAGAGCTCTCGTTTTCCGAATTCTCCCTGCCGACAACTATACACTTTCCCCTCTGCTGTGACGTGCGGCTGCAGCTGACCTAATTCCATTCCATGGATGCTGGATTCCTCTTCAATTCTGAAGCCTATACGCGGACTAAGTCGTCTCTTCTCGTTCGGCGATGCTGCGGCCGGCCGGCCTGGCTGTGCTTGCGCTCGGGTTGAGAAATGCGACGCCACGCCTGCCCGCCACTGCAGAGCTCTCAGCGCCCGACATTACTGCTGGCTTGAAGATAAACGTGGACAATTGTCTTGCTGGAGAAGGCGGAGTTGTTGCGAATTCGGAGTTGATATAGGAGCAAATGGAATGCTTTCTGTAGAATTGTTGACACCTTGACGCTTGTCGATTAATACCGCGCAGCTGAGGTGCTTCGAACGACTCCGGGTGCACGTTAGTACTTTGAAGTTTGCTGATACACTGGACGCCTCCTCTCGAAACTTCGATGGTTAACTTTCACTTTGGATGTTGGATTTTAGCTACTCATGTCGAAAGTTTGCAGTCAACACCGGACTTGGTATTATGCCGGGTGATACCGGCATCTGCCGGTATTCCGGCTGCAAAACACCTCCTTGATTGTGCGTCTCTCTCGTAGCGTCACCGAGCCGAAAATCCCTCTCGAGTCTCCATCTACCCTCCTTATATATGCGCGTCTCGGATCCTTCTCGAATGTTCACGAATATTCGCAGTTACAATGACAGCATTTTACAGCTGATTGGAGGAATTCTTCCTTGTCCTGACGTCTCGAAATTTCATTGGCTAGGTGCCCGCTTTCTTGTGCCACACCTTCTCGCGTGATCGCTTGGCAAGCGTTCATTGGTGTAGATGTTGCGGCTTTTGTTTAAGGCCAACCCTCGTATCGCGCCTTCGTGCGAGGCCTGTTCCCATGCCCAAGCGACGGCCGGCTTAACGGCTTATACATTCCAGCGTCTATCGCAGTTTTTCGCGCTTTTACCTATAACTGGCCCCGCAACACATCGTATTATATAAGATATAAAATGTTTCACTACTAGTATATAAGATATTTCACTGCAGGTTTTTGACTTTTCTTAAAGTGAAGCATTTTCCCAAAATCTTAATAATTCCCAAAAATCTTAATATGAGAGTAGTATCTCTGGACAATACAGTTAGAGTCGTGTGTACAATATGGAAAGTGAAATGTTTTATTCTTTCATTTGAGAGTAATTTGAAGTCGTTGGGTGCATTCTTTCAAAAGTTAAAACCGGGTCAACTTAAGTTTTTACTGAGCGGAGTCGGAAAGGCTTTTGATGAATTTCTGTAGTTCCCAGAAAACAGTTAGAGTCGTGTGTACAATATGGAAAGTGAAATGTTTCATTCTTTCATTTGAGAGTAATTTGAAGTCGTTGGGTGCATTCTTTCAAAAGTTAAAACCGGGTCAACTTAAGTTTTTACTGAGCGGAGTCGGAAAGGCTTTTTGATGAATTTCTGTAGTTCCCAAAAAACAGTTAGAGTCGTATTTCTGGACAATACCCTCTTCGCCCCAGAAAAATTTGAGCCAACTTGCAAAGTGGGTTCAAATTTTCACCCGTTAATTTTTAATTATGACCTTTACATACCCCTTACGTTAGAAATTTAGACAATATTCCCCCCTTTATTGAATTCCTTCGCTTTTCCCGACATCAAAATATCCTTACATATCACCTCATCATCTACCTTCTTGTAACACGCCAATGTTGAAACATTTATGAAAAATTCATTAATGCCTGACACACACACAATATTTGAAACGCATCTCTTACACACATTATTGTAGTACGCAAATAGCAAAGAACACAGTAAAGATACCGCACATATCCAACAACTTGAACGCATAAATAAAACACACACGACATATTATTCTCGACTTACTCTCGGCAAATTCATCAACATAGATAAACATATGAATTAGAGATCGAAAAATCGGCGAATTTGTTACAAGCAGAGACATCCTTTCAGCTTTCTCGGTTGCAATCCACCTAAAAACACAATCTCAAATGGAGGTAATTTTCCAACCTCAAGTTTTCTTCCTCATAATTATCATTTCATCCTGTGTCGCAAAATTTGCCGTTTTCTCCTGGACAAAACTTGCTGTTGCTCCTCCAATGTGCGTCTAGCTACAGCTTGTTGTTGCTCTCCTGACGTGCTACTGCTCTTCGGCTTGCTACTGATCCTGGGCTTGCTACTGATCCTGGGCTTGCTACTGATCCTAGGCTTGCTACTGATCCTGGGCTTGCTACTGATCCTGGGCTTGCTACTGATCCTGGGCTTGCTACTGATCCTGGGCCTGCTACTGATCCTGGGCTTGCTACTGATCCTGGGGTTGCTACTGATCCTGGGCTTGCTACTGATCCTGGGGAGGGCCCCCTTGCTGAGAATCGAAGTTATTCTGAAGCTTTTCCATTAAAAAATTCATCCTTGGCGCCACGTGAACTCGTGGAAAATTCCGTAGATCCTCGTTGCGTCAAATCGCGGACAAATCCTGTAGATTACTGCGTCAATACGCGTTGGACTCCCACGTCGGAGCTCATCAGCTCTTCCATCATAATTATTGTAGAAAATGAAGCACATTTATTTGCGAAAATCTTCAGGTTTTGATTCTCAGTCCGCTTGTCGACCAGCATGACTTAGACCCCTGAGTTTCGCGTTAAATTGCTAATGATCTCCTTCCGTAAAATACGCGTTAAATTGTCTAACCTGGTCCATTTGTACTCGAGAGACAGCGCATTACATGGTCGATCAACGTAAGAATTATTCCTCGGTTTCCTTCAAATCTGCCTTGAGGGAGGCGGACGTGAGCTACGCGAAAAATTCCTACATACATACATAAAATATTCAATTTCCGGTTTCCTCAACCAACTCTAGACAAAGCCGAAATTCGTTCGACGGTGTTACTAATCAGTTGAATCACCTAAATATTTCGAAGAAAATAAAACATTCTTGCTCATGACGTACGAACTAGCAGGAGAATTGCCTGTTAGGCCAAAATCCCGAATCCGCATCAATAAAAAAAACACATATACATTGGGTATTGTCAAGGCGTCTAACTTTACGTTATACTCTGCCGCGAAGGCTTTTCTAACGATCAGACATTATGCCAACACCGACACACAAGAGAAAAATTACACATGAATTGGGTACTATCAGCTCATCGGACTTTACGTTATACTCGGCCGCGAAGGCTTTTCTAGCGATCCGACATTCTAACAATACCGACATACAAAGAAATGCAAAAATAGACAAAATGTAGTGTTACCAACCCGTCAAACTTTACATCTTACTACGCCGAAAGGCTCTACAGACGATTTGACATTGTGATAACACTGACACAAAAATGCAAAAATAGATACGACACAAAATTTTATCCGATTCTCAGCCCCAGAGACAGTGCAGCACATTTAAATGATTCCACGTTGCCGCAAGATTATATAAACATTCCCACAAATATTGTACACCAAATCGGGAGATTTGCCAAACAGGCTGAAATCCCTAACGCACTTAATGTACACATGAATACACAGTGTGTCATCACTCTGTTAGACTTTACATCATACTTTTGCTGAGAACAGCCGTTCTGATGATCTAACATCCTGATAACACACACAAAATGAAAAAACATGATTATTAACCTAATTCTCAGCCTATGAGAAATTGCACAATTGTTATTCAATTATGTCATTTTCTTCGTCGTCCTTCAATTTCAACGCATTTAATTCAATGCTACTGATAACATTTAATATACATTCTTTTCTTGTTCTCACAACATCCTACATTCTTGCGTTCCGTACTACCACACTAGAGTTTTAACCACATCAGCTTGAACGTACCGACAAATTTCTTAATTGCGAGTGCTATCCACTAAGCAATAAAATTCCGGCAAAGGCTCTCTGCTGCGCGGTCCATCTCTCTCACATACATTCTCGATTAAGATTTTCCTTGTACAATCCAGTCGCTATGCATTTTCAATTTTTAAAGCCATAAATCAATTCCTTTTGCAGAAATTACACTCCATCTTGAATATTGAGCATTTTCGTACTAGAAAATAAAGATATCCTAATGAAGTTGATAAGTACATCGTTATTATGCAAACACTCTATCGCCATCAATTAACGCTAGAATTTCAATTATTGACGAAACGGTTCACACAATTTGATTAAAGTTACAACTAAACCATGTCAAATTCAAAGCATTGTCGAATGTTTCTGCTCCTCCCATCTTACGCTCAAACATTGGAAGGCACGCCAGAGCTACTTTTGTTGATCAGGCAAAACCGACCCCAACGAACCTGTCCAAAATCCGCGCACGAACGAGAGAGAATGCGTAGACAAATACGAGGAATGCATTATAAAATCCAAAAATTATTCTGAAGAATTCTCATGGATGTTCCGTTCCCCCGATTTAATTCAATACCGAATGTTAGGTCATTTTCGCTTTCAGTACAAGTAAATTTCTCTGTTTAGCGAGACGATACTCCCAGACGTACGCAAGGAATATTCATCTCTCACACGAGGCAATACTTTACTCTGCGATAAAATTCGAGGTCGAATCCCACTCGAGAAATGGCGTAGTATTTCTTCAAAATCTACACAACTCTATCTCTTTCGCTGTAGTAGAATTCAGTTTCAGTAAGATATAATTTGCACCTCTCACATGAGTATAACTTGAACATTCCCTTAGACGACGAACGATTTGAAGAAAAATACACAATCTTCCAATTAACGCACACTTAAAAATGAAAATTAATTCATCGGTGACATGTAACTGTTTAGACTACAAAAATTGCATTTAATCCAGGTGTTCCCTTTAAAATCTACAGATGCTTAATATAATAAAAATTCCTTCCTACCTGAAGGCAGCTAGGATTGAATAATCTTAAATTACCACGCTCTACCGTCGAATTCACATCAAAAGGAAATTTTTAAACATCATGAATTTATAAAAGTTAAGGAAGCAAAATTTTCATGCTCAGTGAATTTGATATAAAGGTATTGATTGACTTATGTCAGTGTCGAAATGGATTGTATACTTGGCACATGGGAAAACTACCCAAAATATTTAATGATTTTAGTGTATTATTATTGAAGCAATTATTTAAATTCTCACTCTGATGTACTGGAGCTTAGCACAATGATCTTGTGAATAAAAAAAGGAGGATCAATTTACTTTACTTAACACACGAGCAGAGGCGTCATTTATATCTAAGTGAATAAAATTAGACCACGAACTAAATTCGCAGCATCGTTGAAAATCATCACTTACTTTAAAACACTACATTTAATTTTTAGCCTAAGCACCGCCACTTAATTCCTTCAACAATTTTGCAACAAAAAAAATTTTCGCCCCATTGATAGCACGGAAATTGATTCTCAAACAATCCCATTACTGCTTCTTAGCCGATGTTAATTTAAATAACTGAAGCACTCAAATATCAATGAATGAAAGTAGGAATTATGTTGCTAAAGCTGATAGGAGAAGCTTGACGCACACAAGGCCAAAAAAAATTCTGTAAATTATTTTAAGTGAGGCGTCACAAATGAAACTTTCAACCGAATTAATTACTCAATGCCTCAGACCCTGGTAAACTTGGACTTGCTTCAAAGATTCACTCGAGACAGGCAGTGTTTGCTAAAATTACGGCGTCATTTTCCACAGCCAATGCTTCACACCTAAATTCAGTTAAACCTAATGATTGTACAGATAATAGAAAAATTCAACCAAAGAATTCAGCACTCAAGAAAAATTTTATCGAACACATTGTCAAGAAAATAGAGTAAGTATTTGATGCAATATTCCCTCAGACACTATTAACTAGATCAACTTAGCGGCACAAAAAAAAATGAGCAAAGATTCCAGAAGGTATAAATTTCTCGTAGCATTTCGAAATTAATGGCCATGGATAACACTTAGTCAAGTACACTTCAAATTAGGCGCTCAGATTTGGTCCGACTGCAGCTGCTCGAATTCTCAATTTTATTACTCCGTCCTCCAACCGCGCGACCGGCGTTAGGCGTCGGTACAGCACGTCCACGGCACCGCTCTCTACGTTAGAAATTTTACTCCAAGTTGGAATGCCCACGAAATGACACGGATGAATTGTACTTGCAGAAAATTCTGCTTAATTATCGAGCGACTATTTGACTGAATTAAAAAAAGAAGAAACAGATATTTTTAGACAACTGAAAATAATTAAAAAAAAATCTCCATGTTGATATACAGACAGTACGCTTGCGGTCAATTAATATTTTCCCTGTCGCGATACGTGAAAAGGGTTACTAATCACGCACGCAGGGGGAGTCTCAACCCCCAAACATGTTAAAGTATTATCCTTTATGCTTGCGTACACCTGCATACCAGACATGGAGAATAAAAGGATTGAAGATTTACATGAATTTATTTTGGGTAACACGTGGAGATAAATCACACAAGGCATTGAAACGAAATGATTTGAAAGGGCACAACTGCATTAATGAAAGGCACACACATTTCTACCGTTATAGAACTCCAAACATGACACGATATAAATATGATGCTTACCGAAAATTCGAGTTACACATACTCCTTCGCTGACAACGATTTACGCGTACACAAAACATCCGGCTCCACAGTAACACAAATCATAATATTTGCGAGAATAACACATCACGATTTAACCTGGAATTGTGACACGGTGTCGAATCATACAACGGGAAGTCGATTCTCGACTCAATAAACACAGGAAATTGATTGCCTATAAATTAGATGATCCTTCACGATACTTTGAAAAACACTTTTCTGTGTGCTGATCTACATCCGAAATTGAACTTCAATCACCACCTAAAAGAGCTCTCACAACTATAACACTCGCCAAGTGCTAACACTTTTCTGTGTGTAACTCTCCATTCTCAATTTGCACTTAAGAGCTCTCGTTTTCCGAATTCTCCCTGCCGACAACTATACACTTTCCCCTCTGCTGTGACGTGCGGCTGCAGCTGACCTAATTCCATTCCATGGATGCTGGATTCCTCTTCAATTCTGAAGCCTATACGCGGACTAAGTCGTCTCTTCTCGTTCGGCGATGCTGCGGCCGGCCGGCCTGGCTGTGCTTGCGCTCGGGTTGAGAAATGCGACGCCACGCCTGCCCGCCACTGCAGAGCTCTCAGCGCCCGACATTACTGCTGGCTTGAAGATAAACGTGGACAATTGTCTTGCTGGAGAAGGCGGAGTTGTTGCGAATTCGGAGTTGATATAGGAGCAAATGGAATGCTTTCTGTAGAATTGTTGACACCTTGACGCTTGTCGATTAATACCGCGCAGCTGAGGTGCTTCGAACGACTCCGGGTGCACGTTAGTACTTTGAAGTTTGCTGATACACTGGACGCCTCCTCTCGAAACTTCGATGGTTAACTTTCACTTTGGATGTTGGATTTTAGCTACTCATGTCGAAAGTTTGCAGTCAACACCGGACTTGGTATTATGCCGGGTGATACCGGCATCTGCCGGTATTCCGGCTGCAAAACACCTCCTTGATTGTGCGTCTCTCTCGTAGCGTCACCGAGCCGAAAATCCCTCTCGAGTCTCCATCTACCCTCCTTATATATGCGCGTCTCGGATCCTTCTCGAATGTTCACGAATATTCGCAGTTACAATGACAGCATTTTACAGCTGATTGGAGGAATTCTTCCTTGTCCTGACGTCTCGAAATTTCATTGGCTAGGTGCCCGCTTTCTTGTGCCACACCTTCTCGCGTGATCGCTTGGCAAGCGTTCATTGGTGTAGATGTTGCGGCTTTTGTTTAAGGCCAACCCTCGTATCGCGCCTTCGTGCGAGGCCTGTTCCCATGCCCAAGCGACGGCCGGCTTAACGGCTTATACATTCCAGCGTCTATCGCAGTTTTTCGCGCTTTTACCTATAACTGGCCCCGCAACACATCGTATTATATAAGATATAAAATGTTTCACTACTAGTATATAAGATATTTCACTGCAGGTTTTTGACTTTTCTTAAAGTGAAGCATTTTCCCAAAATCTTAATAATTCCCAAAAATCTTAATATGAGAGTAGTATCTCTGGACAATACAGTTAGAGTCGTGTGTACAATATGGAAAGTGAAATGTTTTATTCTTTCATTTGAGAGTAATTTGAAGTCGTTGGGTGCATTCTTTCAAAAGTTAAAACCGGGTCAACTTAAGTTTTTACTGAGCGGAGTCGGAAAGGCTTTTGATGAATTTCTGTAGTTCCCAGAAAACAGTTAGAGTCGTGTGTACAATATGGAAAGTGAAATGTTTCATTCTTTCATTTGAGAGTAATTTGAAGTCGTTGGGTGCATTCTTTCAAAAGTTAAAACCGGGTCAACTTAAGTTTTTACTGAGCGGAGTCGGAAAGGCTTTTTGATGAATTTCTGTAGTTCCCAAAAAACAGTTAGAGTCGTATTTCTGGACAATACCCTCTTCGCCCCAGAAAAATTTGAGCCAACTTGCAAAGTGGGTTCAAATTTTCACCCGTTAATTTTTAATTATGACCTTTACATACCCCTTACGTTAGAAATTTAGACAATATTCCCCCCTTTATTGAATTCTTTCGCTTTTCCCGACATCAAAATATCCTTACATATCACCTCATCATCTACCTTCTTGTAACACGCCAATGTTGAAACATTTATGAAAAATTCATTAATGCCTGACACACACACAATATTTGAAACGCATCTCTTACACACATTATTGTAGTACGCAAATAGCAAAGAACACAGTAAAGATACCGCACATATCCAACAACTTGAACGCATAAATAAAACACACACGACATATTATTCTCGACTTACTCTCGGCAAATTCATCAACATAGATAAACATATGAATTAGAGATCGAAAAATCGGCGAATTTGTTACAAGCAGAGACATCCTTTCAGCTTTCTCGGTTGCAATCCACCTAAAAACACAATCTCAAATGGAGGTAATTTTCCAACCTCAAGTTTTCTTCCTCATAATTATCATTTCATCCTGTGTCGCAAAATTTGCCGTTTTCTCCTGGACAAAACTTGCTGTTGCTCCTCCAATGTGCGTCTAGCTACAGCTTGTTGTTGCTCTCCTGACGTGCTACTGCTCTTCGGCTTGCTACTGATCCTGGGCTTGCTACTGATCCTGGGCTTGCTACTGATCCTAGGCTTGCTACTGATCCTGGGCTTGCTACTGATCCTGGGCTTGCTACTGATCCTGGGCTTGCTACTGATCCTGGGCCTGCTACTGATCCTGGGCTTGCTACTGATCCTGGGGTTGCTACTGATCCTGGGCTTGCTACTGATCCTGGGGAGGGCCCCCTTGCTGAGAATCGAAGTTATTCTGAAGCTTTTCCATTAAAAAATTCATCCTTGGCGCCACGTGAACTCGTGGAAAATTCCGTAGATCCTCGTTGCGTCAAATCGCGGACAAATCCTGTAGATTACTGCGTCAATACGCGTTGGACTCCCACGTCGGAGCTCATCAGCTCTTCCATCATAATTATTGTAGAAAATGAAGCACATTTATTTGCGAAAATCTTCAGGTTTTGATTCTCAGTCCGCTTGTCGACCAGCATGACTTAGACCCCTGAGTTTCGCGTTAAATTGCTAATGATCTCCTTCCGTAAAATACGCGTTAAATTGTCTAACCTGGTCCATTTGTACTCGAGAGACAGCGCATTACATGGTCGATCAACGTAAGAATTATTCCTCGGTTTCCTTCAAATCTGCCTTGAGGGAGGCGGACGTGAGCTACGCGAAAAATTCCTACATACATACATAAAATATTCAATTTCCGGTTTCCTCAACCAACTCTAGACAAAGCCGCAATTCGTTCGACGGTGTTACTAATCAGTTGAATCACCTAAATATTTCGAAGAAAATAAAACATTCTTGCTCATGACGTACGAACTAGCAGGAGAATTGCCTGTTAGGCCAAAATCCCGAATCCGCATCAATAAAAAAAACACATATACATTGGGTATTGTCAAGGCGTCTAACTTTACGTTATACTCTGCCGCGAAGGCTTTTCTAACGATCAGACATTATGCCAACACCGACACACAAGAGAAAAATTACACATGAATTGGGTACTATCAGCTCATCGGACTTTACGTTATACTCGGCCGCGAAGGCTTTTCTAGCGATCCGACATTCTAACAATACCGACATACAAAGAAATGCAAAAATAGACAAAATGTAGTGTTACCAACCCGTCAAACTTTACATCTTACTACGCCGAAAGGCTCTACAGACGATTTGACATTGTGATAACACTGACACAAAAATGCAAAAATAGATACGACACAAAATTTTATCCGATTCTCAGCCCCAGAGACAGTGCAGCACATTTAAATGATTCCACGTTGCCGCAAGATTATATAAACATTCCCACAAATATTGTACACCAAATCGGGAGATTTGCCAAACAGGCTGAAATCCCTAACGCACTTAATGTACACATGAATACACAGTGTGTCATCACTCTGTTAGACTTTACATCATACTTTTGCTGAGAACAGCCGTTCTGATGATCTAACATCCTGATAACACACACAAAATGAAAAAACATGATTATTAACCTAATTCTCAGCCTATGAGAAATTGCACAATTGTTATTCAATTATGTCATTTTCTTCGTCGTCCTTCAATTTCAACGCATTTAATTCAATGCTACTGATAACATTTAATATACATTCTTTTCTTGTTCTCACAACATCCTACATTCTTGCGTTCCGTACTACCACACTAGAGTTTTAACCACATCAGCTTGAACGTACCGACAAATTTCTTAATTGCGAGTGCTATCCACTAAGCAATAAAATTCCGGCAAAGGCTCTCTGCTGCGCGGTCCATCTCTCTCACATACATTCTCGATTAAGATTTTCCTTGTACAATCCAGTCGCTATGCATTTTCAATTTTTAAAGCCATAAATCAATTCCTTTTGCAGAAATTACACTCCATCTTGAATATTGAGCATTTTCGTACTAGAAAATAAAGATATCCTAATGAAGTTGATAAGTACATCGTTATTATGCAAACACTCTATCGCCATCAATTAACGCTAGAATTTCAATTATTGACGAAACGGTTCACACAATTTGATTAAAGTTACAACTAAACCATGTCAAATTCAAAGCATTGTCGAATGTTTCTGCTCCTCCCATCTTACGCTCAAACATTAGAAGGCACGCCAGAGCTACTTTTGTTGATCAGGCAAAACCGACCCCAACGAACCTGTCCAAAATCCGCGCACGAACGAGAGAGAATGCGTAGACAAATACGAGGAATGCATTATAAAATCCAAAAATTATTCTGAAGAATTCTCATGGATGTTCCGTTCCCCCGATTTAATTCAATACCGAATGTTAGGTCATTTTCGCTTTCAGTACAAGTAAATTTCTCTGTTTAGCGAGACGATACTCCCAGACGTACGCAAGGAATATTCATCTCTCACACGAGGCAATACTTTACTCTGCGATAAAATTCTAGGTCGAATCCCACTCGAGAAATGGCGTAGTATTTCTTCAAAATCTACACAACTCTATCTCTTTCGCTGTAGTAGAATTCAGTTTCAGTAAGATATAATTTGCACCTCTCACATGAGTATAACTTGAACATTCCCTTAGACGACGAACGATTTGAAGAAAAATACACAATCTTCCAATTAACGCACACTTAAAAATGAAAATTAATTCATCGGTGACATGTAACTGTTTAGACTACAAAAATTGCATTTAATCCAGGTGTTCCCTTTAAAATCTACAGATGCTTAATATAATAAAAATTCCTTCCTACCTGAAGGCAGCTAGGATTGAATAATCTTAAATTACCACGCTCTACCGTCGAATTCACATCAAAAGGAAATTTTTAAACATCATGAATTTATAAAAGTTAAGGAAGCAAAATTTTCATGCTCAGTGAATTTGATATAAAGGTATTGATTGACTTATGTCAGTGTCGAAATGGATTGTATACTTGGCACATGGGAAAACTACCCAAAATATTTAATGATTTTAGTGTATTATTATTGAAGCAATTATTTAAATTCTCACTCTGATGTACTGGAGCTTAGCACAATGATCTTGTGAATAAAAAAAGGAGGATCAATTTACTTTACTTAACACACGAGCAGAGGCGTCATTTATATCTAAGTGAATAAAATTAGACCACGAACTAAATTCGCAGCATCGTTGAAAATCATCACTTACTTTAAAACACTACATTTAATTTTTAGCCTAAGCACCGCCACTTAATTCCTTCAACAATTTTGCAACAAAAAAAATTTTCGCCCCATTGATAGCACGGAAATTGATTCTCAAACAATCCCATTACTGCTTCTTAGCCGATGTTAATTTAAATAACTGAAGCACTCAAATATCAATGAATGAAAGTAGGAATTATGTTGCTAAAGCTGATAGGAGAAGCTTGACGCACACAAGGCCAAAAAAAATTCTGTAAATTATTTTAAGTGAGGCGTCACAAATGAAACTTTCAACCGAATTAATTACTCAATGCCTCAGACCCTGGTAAACTTGGACTTGCTTCAAAGATTCACTCGAGACAGGCAGTGTTTGCTAAAATTACGGCGTCATTTTCCACAGCCAATGCTTCACACCTAAATTCAGTTAAACCTAATGATTGTACAGATAATAGAAAAATTCAACCAAAGAATTCAGCACTCAAGAAAAATTTTATCGAACACATTGTCAAGAAAATAGAGTAAGTATTTGATGCAATATTCCCTCAGACACTATTAACTAGATCAACTTAGCGGCACAAAAAAAAATGAGCAAAGATTCCAGAAGGTATAAATTTCTCGTAGCATTTCGAAATTAATGGCCATGGATAACACTTAGTCAAGTACACTTCAAATTAGGCGCTCAGATTTGGTCCGACTGCAGCTGCTCGAATTCTCAATTTTATTACTCCGTCCTCCAACCGCGCGACCGGCGTTAGGCGTCGGTACAGCACGTCCACGGCACCGCTCTCTACGTTAGAAATTTTACTCCAAGTTGGAATGCCCACGAAATGACACGGATGAATTGTACTTGCAGAAAATTCTGCTTAATTATCGAGCGACTATTTGACTGAATTAAAAAAAGAAGAAACAGATATTTTTAGACAACTGAAAATAATTAAAAAAAAATCTCCATGTTGATATACAGACAGTACGCTTGCGGTCAATTAATATTTTCCCTGTCGCGATACGTGAAAAGGGTTACTAATCACGCACGCAGGGGGAGTCTCAACCCCCAAACATGTTAAAGTATTATCCTTTATGCTTGCGTACACCTGCATACCAGACATGGAGAATAAAAGGATTGAAGATTTACATGAATTTATTTTGGGTAACACGTGGAGATAAATCACACAAGGCATTGAAACGAAATGATTTGAAAGGGCACAACTGCATTAATGAAAGGCACACACATTTCTACCGTTATAGAACTCCAAACATGACACGATATAAATATGATGCTTACCGAAAATTCGAGTTACACATACTCCTTCGCTGACAACGATTTACGCGTACACAAAACATCCGGCTCCACAGTAACACAAATCATAATATTTGCGAGAATAACACATCACGATTTAACCTGGAATTGTGACACGGTGTCGAATCATACAACGGGAAGTCGATTCTCGACTCAATAAACACAGGAAATTGATTGCCTATAAATTAGATGATCCTTCACGATACTTTGAAAAACACTTTTCTGTGTGCTGATCTACATCCGAAATTGAACTTCAATCACCACCTAAAAGAGCTCTCACAACTATAACACTCGCCAAGTGCTAACACTTTTCTGTGTGTAACTCTCCATTCTCAATTTGCACTTAAGAGCTCTCGTTTTCCGAATTCTCCCTGCCGACAACTATACACTTTCCCCTCTGCTGTGACGTGCGGCTGCAGCTGACCTAATTCCATTCCATGGATGCTGGATTCCTCTTCAATTCTGAAGCCTATACGCGGACTAAGTCGTCTCTTCTCGTTCGGCGATGCTGCGGCCGGCCGGCCTGGCTGTGCTTGCGCTCGGGTTGAGAAATGCGACGCCACGCCTGCCCGCCACTGCAGAGCTCTCAGCGCCCGACATTACTGCTGGCTTGAAGATAAACGTGGACAATTGTCTTGCTGGAGAAGGCGGAGTTGTTGCGAATTCGGAGTTGATATAGGAGCAAATGGAATGCTTTCTGTAGAATTGTTGACACCTTGACGCTTGTCGATTAATACCGCGCAGCTGAGGTGCTTCGAACGACTCCGGGTGCACGTTAGTACTTTGAAGTTTGCTGATACACTGGACGCCTCCTCTCGAAACTTCGATGGTTAACTTTCACTTTGGATGTTGGATTTTAGCTACTCATGTCGAAAGTTTGCAGTCAACACCGGACTTGGTATTATGCCGGGTGATACCGGCATCTGCCGGTATTCCGGCTGCAAAACACCTCCTTGATTGTGCGTCTCTCTCGTAGCGTCACCGAGCCGAAAATCCCTCTCGAGTCTCCATCTACCCTCCTTATATATGCGCGTCTCGGATCCTTCTCGAATGTTCACGAATATTCGCAGTTACAATGACAGCATTTTACAGCTGATTGGAGGAATTCTTCCTTGTCCTGACGTCTCGAAATTTCATTGGCTAGGTGCCCGCTTTCTTGTGCCACACCTTCTCGCGTGATCGCTTGGCAAGCGTTCATTGGTGTAGATGTTGCGGCTTTTGTTTAAGGCCAACCCTCGTATCGCGCCTTCGTGCGAGGCCTGTTCCCATGCCCAAGCGACGGCCGGCTTAACGGCTTATACATTCCAGCGTCTATCGCAGTTTTTCGCGCTTTTACCTATAACTGGCCCCGCAACACATCGTATTATATAAGATATAAAATGTTTCACTACTAGTATATAAGATATTTCACTGCAGGTTTTTGACTTTTCTTAAAGTGAAGCATTTTCCCAAAATCTTAATAATTCCCAAAAATCTTAATATGAGAGTAGTATCTCTGGACAATACAGTTAGAGTCGTGTGTACAATATGGAAAGTGAAATGTTTTATTCTTTCATTTGAGAGTAATTTGAAGTCGTTGGGTGCATTCTTTCAAAAGTTAAAACCGGGTCAACTTAAGTTTTTACTGAGCGGAGTCGGAAAGGCTTTTGATGAATTTCTGTAGTTCCCAGAAAACAGTTAGAGTCGTGTGTACAATATGGAAAGTGAAATGTTTCATTCTTTCATTTGAGAGTAATTTGAAGTCGTTGGGTGCATTCTTTCAAAAGTTAAAACCGGGTCAACTTAAGTTTTTTCTGAGCGGAGTCGGAAAGGCTTTTTGATGAATTTCTGTAGTTCCCAAAAAACAGTTAGAGTCGTATTTCTGGACACTTGTACAATCCAGTCGCTATGCATTTTCAATTTTTAAAGCCATAAATCAATTCCTTTTGCAGAAATTACACTCCATCTTGAATATTGAGCATTTTCGTACTAGAAAATAAACATATCCTAATGAAGTTGATAAATACATCATAATTATGCAAACACTCTATCGCCATCAATTAACGCTAGAATTTCAATTATTGACGAAACGGTTCACACAATTTGATTAAAGTTACAACTAAACCATGTCAAATTCAAAGCATTGTCGAATGTTTCTGCTCCTCCCATCTTACGCTCAAACATTAGAAGGCACGCCAGAGCTACTTTTGTTGATCAGGCAAAACCGACCCCAACGAACCTGTCCAAAATCCGCGCACGAACGAGAGAGAATGCGTAGACAAATACGAGGAATGCATTATAAAATCCAAAAATTATTCTGAAGAATTCTCATGGATGTTCCGTTCCCCCGATTTAATTCAATACCGAATGTTAGGTCATTTTCGCTTTCAGTACAAGTAAATTTCTCTGTTTAGCGAGACGATACTCCCAGACGTACGCAAGGAATATTCATCTCTCACACGAGGCAATACTTTACTCTGCGATAAAATTCGAGGTCGAATCCCACTCCAGAAATGGCGTAGTATTTCTTCAAAATCTACACAACTCTATCTCTTTCGCTGTAGTAGAATTCAGTTTCAGTAAGATATAATTTGCACCTCTCACATGAGTATAACTTGAACATTCCCTTAGACGACGAACGATTTGAAGAAAAATACACAATCTTCCAATTAACGCACACTTAAAAATGAAAATTAATTCATCGGTGACATGTAACTGTTTAGACTACAAAAATTGCATTTAATCCACGTGTTCCCTTTAAAATCTACAGATGCTTAATATAATAAAAATTCCTTCCTACCTGAAGGCAGCTAGGATTGAATAATCTTAAATTACCACGCTCTACCGTCGAATTCACATCAAAAGGAAATTTTTAAACATCATGAATTTATAAAAGTTAAGGAAGCAAAATTTTCATGCTCAGTGAATTTGATATAAAGGTATTGATTGACTTATGTCAGTGTCGAAATGGATTGTATACTTGGCACATGGGAAAACTACCCAAAATATTTAGTGATTTTAGTGTATTATTATTGAAGCAATTATTTAAATTCTCACTCTGATGTACTGGAGCTTAGCACAATGATCTTGTGAATAAAAAAAAGGAGGATCAATTTACTTTACTTAACACACGAGCAGAGGCGTCATTTATATCTAAGTGAATAAAATTAGACCACGAACTAAATTCGCAGCATCGTTGAAAATCATCACTTACTTTAAAACACTACATTCAATTTTTATCCTAAGCACCGCCACTTAATTCCTTCAACAATTTTGCAACAAAAAAAAAATTTTCGCCCCATTGATAGCACGGAAATTGATTCTCAAACAATCCCATTACTGCTTCTTAGCCGATGTTAATTTAAATAACTGAAGCACTCAAATATCAATGAATGAAAGTAGGAATTATGTTGCTAAAGCTGATAGGAGAAGCTTGACGCACACAAGGCCAAAAAAAAATCTGTAAATTATTTTAAGTGAGGCGTCACAAATGAAACTTTCAACCGAATTAATTACTCAATGCCTCAGACCCTGGTAAACTTGGACTTGCTTCAAAGATTCACTCGAGACAAGGCAGTGTTTGCTAAAATTACGGCGTCATTTTCCACAGCCAATGCTTCACACCTAAATTCAGGTAAACCTAATGATTGTACAGATAATAGAAAAATTCAACCAAAGAATTCAGCACTCAAGAAAAATTTTATCGAACACATTGTCAAGAAAATAGAGTAAGTATTTGATGCAATATTCCCTCAGACACTATTAACTAGATCAACTTAGCGGCACAAAAAAAATGAGCAAAGATTCCAGAAGGTATAAATTTCTCGTAGCATTTCGAAATTAACGGCCATGGATTACACTCAGTCAAGTACACTTCAAATTAGGCGCTCAGACATGGTCCGACTGCAGTTGCAAGGATTTCATTTTTATTGCTCCACACTCTAACAGCGCGACCGGCGGTAGACATCGGCACCGCTCTCTGCGTTAGAATTTTACTCCAAAATTGGAATGCCCACGAAATGACACGGGGTGAATTGTACTCGCAGAAAATTCTGCTTAATTATATATTAATTATCGAGCGACTGGTTAACTGAATTAAAAGAAACAGAAATTTTTGGACAACTGAAAATTAATTCCTTTAAATTTCCAAGCTGATATACAGACAGTACGCTTGCACAGGACAATTAATATTTCTCCTGTTGCGATACGGAGACGAGGGGCGGGTTTAGGACCCCCCCCCTTGCCCATACGCTGAGGGAATTGCAACCCCCACACATGTTATAGTATTATCCTTTATGCTTGCGTACACCTGCATACCAGACATGGAGAATAAAAGAGTTATTAAGATTTACATTAATTTAGTGGAAAACACGTTTATAAACACACAAGGCATGGGAACGAAATGATTTGAAAGGGCACTGACATAAATGTGATGCTCACCGAAAATTCGAGTTACACATACTCCTTCGCTGACAACGATTTACGCGCACACAAACAGCCGGCTCCACAGTAACACAAATCATAATATTTGCGAGAATAAAACATCACTATTTAACCTGGAATTGTGACACGGTGTCGAATCATACAACGGGAAGTCGATTCTCGACTCAATAAACACAGGTAATCGATTGCCTATATATGCAGAATATTCTACAGGTCTTCCTGTATTTGGCCATGGCGCAAATTAGTATTACATTAGTATTAATATTAGTACGGGCAAATTAGTATTAAGAATTAAAATTAGAAAACTAGAGCAAACTATCAGTATATTGTCAAATTTCATAATTATTAAACCTTTCATAACAGTTGCAATTTCTAAGTCCAGTATCACTGAATGTATTTATTGGGTGAGCTTAAAACATCAAATTATATATTTAACCTGAATGCCTCCTATGAATACAACATTTCTCCGCCTGAGAAGTTACCTGCAGAGTGACGGATTGAGCTCCACACTACTTCTACTTCTACCATCGCACTAATCACTACTCTCAGCCATTTCTCACAGCCTGCGGATGTTTGTTCTACTTGCGACTTCCGCCTTCCACGCTGGTGGAATTGTGCTCTTGCGCTTAACCAACCAGTAACCTTCGGTGCACCTTCGCTATGATGGGCTGAGGCCGCACACCTGCCGCCGTCCGCTGCGCCCGTACTCCTCGTCTCGTCTCGTCTCTTCAGGTCTCGTCCGCTCACTGAGTTTTGGAGGTTAGCTCACCCTACGTTAGCCATACGGTCCATTCAGTGAGCTGGATTTAGAGTTGTACGTTCATTCCCATGCATCATTACGGAAAAAACTTCTCTATTTTAACTGAAAGTAAAGTGTCTTAATAACTATAACTAACTGTAATTATAACTATAACTATAACTATAACCGTAACTATAACTTATTGCGTGGACACGCAATAACTATTAATAACGATAACTTCAAATATAACGAATAACGATAGATATAACTAATAACGATAACCTCTAATATAACCTTGGTGTTCAGACTGCCTGGAACTCCAATACTTAACTAAAATTCATAACTATGCTTTCTCTTTGCAGTAAATGGCGATGATCGCTTCAGGTGGCTGGTTTCTGCTTGGCGTTGCACAACTAACACGTTCTCCGGCAGCCAGTGAAGAGTGATCTTCAAGACCCAAGCAAAGCCGCATTGCTATCCATGAAATCTCTATTTGTACCGCTAGAATGTTGAACTTTTGTTTTTGAACCGATTTGTATTTTTCTGATAAAATACAGAATAATTTGCAAGTCCGTGTTCATAATTTCCTTACAGATTGATTTTATTTATTATATGGTGGCCAGTATGGGGAGCGAAGCGTAATTGCTGGAGTTGACGAGACGTCGCGGCGGCAGCAGTGGCGGCGGTGGCTTTATCCTAACAACTAACTAACCCTCTTGAATAATCACATTTTAGGAAATTCATCCTTTCCCAGGAACAGGAATGGCGAGCGTAAACCCTAAAACTCCGACGGACGTGTCAAAAGGAGATCTTGCGACGCTCCAAAAAACTCGAAAGTACGTGAGGCAGCGTGCAACACGCCTGCATAATACTATTGTCCCAGCTGTATCAGACTTTACGGAACAGCAGAAGAAACTACACCTTTCGAAGGTAACTTCTTTACAGGAAGAACTAAAACAACTTGATAATAATATATTTGAGCTTCTAATTCGCAGTGGAGCAGAGGACTCTGCGCTTGAGACTGCTTCTGATGAGCAGGATTCGTATCAGGATCAACTGTACGCCTGTTTAGCTTCTCTCCAGTCTCCATCAGCCATCGCACCTATAAAAGGTGACTCTGCATCGGCGTCTACTCCAGGTATTGTTCACACTGCGCAGAAGCTTAAATTACCTGACATTCCATTACCTAAGTTCAGCAATGCTAAAAACGAAAGTCTAGAGAAATTTTTCTTCAGCTTTGAGGCAGTGTTCGACAAACATCACTTGACCTCTCATGAGAAGTATGTGTACCTCTATAGCAGAGTGTCTGGCTCGCCTAAAATCTTGTTGGATTCATTAGATGTTGCAGATCAGACCTACGAGACTGCGAAGGATCTTTTGCACAAGGCTTTTGCATCTCCAGTTGTTCAGCAGTACAACGCTATCGAGAGACTTTCTCAAATTAAACTGGAGGGGGACCCGTACCAATATGTCGGAGAAATGAAAAGTCTCGTAGCTAACTTCAAAAAACTAAATATTGATATAGACACCGTCCTTGCTTATTTCTGCTGGAATGGTCTTAATGAGAAGTTCCAAAACTGTCTCATTCAAATTACGAACATTAATCGCCCCTCTTTGTCGCAGATTGAAACCAATATATTTGAAGCTACAGAACGCTACCTTCGCCCGTCTGCTCCTACAGAACTCTTGGCAAGGAAGGACCAGAGACCACCAAAGGCTGCTCCTACTGCGTCCATGGCAGTTAACGTAAAGGCAAAGAACCAACTTTGCGTTCTGTGCCAGAATGATGGTAAGGTATCTGATCATCCCATGAGTAAATGCTCTATGCACGATACGCCGGCAAAGAAAGTAGACAAATTAAAAGCTATGAATGCGTGCACAAAGTGCTCGTTCAGAAATCATTACTCCATGAATTGTAAGTTTAAGTTTTCGTCAACTTGCCGTACATGTGGCGGCGAACACATGACTTATTTGTGCCAAAAGTCATCTCCGCCCAAAGACGGTGGACAACAGCGTGTGCTCGCAACGAAACCTGTTACTAATGCTCTTACATTAACGCAGCACGTTTTCACTGAATTTAGCGATGGCATGAACTTGTTGCCCACTCTGACTGCATGTGTAGGATCCTCTAATGTAAGGATCCTGAAAGACGGTGGCAGTCAGAAGAATTTCATATTAACCTCCCTTGCGGATAACCTTAACCTTCCTGTTGTAAGGAAAAATGAAACTCTTACAATTCAGGGCTTTAATTCCAGCAGGACTCTCACCACAAAAATCGTAAGTGTACCTTTGATTGCTAACAATTTTGAGTGCACCGTCGACGCAATATGTGTCCCAACGATAAACATTGCGCTACCTGTTTCTGATATTGCTGCCATAGTAACTGCCTTTGAGGCTAACGGATACAGGTTAGCAGATGAATCACTTTGTGGGGATATCAATTATCCTACCGAAATTACCCTTGTACTAGGTACCGAGTCCGACCCTCTTTTCCAAATGCAGTATGTGACTTTCGGAAAGGTCGGCAGTCAATCCTGCTTCATTAACTCTACGGCAGGAGTTTTGCTTACGGGCAGCGTAAATACGATGAAACGCAACCTCTCTTTATTACCGGGTGACAATTTCAGCCCATCCGTCGAACCCTCCATTTCTTGCGGTGCCACTGAAGTATCGCTCGCGCTTGGTGAAGAGCTGGGGCACCAGCTCCGTCCTCTCCTGTCTGGGGACTCGGAGCCACCGCTGGCGTCGACGGAGGAACTCTGCGACCGCTGCCGGGATGTTCTGGGACATGACCCTCCTCCAGACCCTGAGCAGACGGAAACAAATGAAAGGTTAGTAACTCATGTCTTGAATAACACAAAACGAAATGAGGATGGGAGGTTAGTGATGCCCTTGATGTGGAATCACAAGATAGCACACAAACTTTCGAAAAACTATGCCCTATACCATCAAATCTTGCGCAGTAACTTCAAGAAACTGTCTTTAACTCCTGAACGATTGAAGTTGTATGACGCAGTCTTTAAAGAACAGGCAGAAAATAACGTCATAGAGCAAATTGATAATTTGAATGACTTTATGACCACTCATCCAGAGTGCAGCTTTCTGCCCCATATGGGAGTTTTTCGCATGACTCACGACACCACGAAGTGCCGTGTGGTATTTCTTGCAAATCTTTCCGACAAGACTCCTAATTCTGTCAGTCATAACCAAGCTACATTGTCTGGACCTTGTTTGAATTCAAAACCAGATATTGCTTTAGCATGGCACAGGTTCGACAAGTACTTGATAATTTTCGATGTCAAGCAAGCATTTTTGAATATTCAGCTGCGCGAAATTGACCAGAACAGGCTTTGCTTTTTGTGGTATCGAAATGTCGAGAAAAACGATTTAACTCCTGTTGCTTTCAAAAGCCTGAGACTCATGTTCGGGCTCCGACCAAGCCCTACATTATTAATGCTGGCCATTTATAAAATTTTAATCCTAGATGACCCTAAAGACAATCCTGCATTGTCGGAACTTAGAAAGACTGTTTACAACATGATGTACATGGACAACGGTGGTTACTCGAGTAATAGCCTTGCAAAAATTCAAAATTCTTACGAAAAACTACCAGGTGTTTTTGAAGAGTACAAGTTTCCCCTGCAAAAGTTTCAAACTAATGCGTTACCTTTGCAGAACCGCATTGATAGGGAGACCGCCTCAGAAACTCCGCAGCACGTCAAACTCCTCGGCATGACCTGGGATCGGGAGAGCGATACCCTACAACCGTGCTCGGTAAAATTAGACGTTAGAGCCAATACGAAAAGAAAAGTGCTCTCTACCATCCATGAAATTTACGATGTCTTTAATATCTACTGTCCTGTTCTCAACAGAGCTAGAATTTTTCTGCAAAAATTGCAATCAGACAGTCTGAATTGGGACTCGACGCTCCCCAAGTCCTTGCTTAAAGAATGGATTCTCATTGCTAGACAGGTAAATTCATCGAAGTGTCCTCCTGTTCCTAGGTCTTTCGGAAGCAGAACAGGAAGTTTTTCCCTTGTAGCTTTCACTGATGCTTCCAAGAGCCTTTATGGTTATGTCATCTACCTCATAAACGAGTGTGAAGGCAAGGTGAGCTTGCTGTCTAGTAAATCTAAGATTGTCACGAAAAATATGAAGACTAAAACTATTCCAGTGCTAGAACTCACAGCAGTCCATTTGGGAGCATCCGCTTTAGTAGAGTGGTACGATAATTTCTCTAGCACGAAATCGGTAGCAGCCATTAACATAACCTCTTTGTCTCTATACACAGACAGCCTAGTCGCTCTCTGTTGGATAAAATCTTTCGCGGTAGATTTTGAGAAAATGCAAAAGAGAACGGTTTTTTCCATGAACAAGCTTCAGCAAATCGAGTCCTTGGCGACTAAAGTGCCAATCACATTTCACTTTACGGCCGGTAAAAATAACCCGGCAGACTATGTTACACGCTGCGTTAGCATTAAACAACTCATGAAATCTCAGTATTTTACAGGACCCACCTTCATTGCCGATTCTGCTTCAGACGACCAGGAATTCTCCGTGGTGCTCCCTCGTCAGCACAGCAAGAGCGACGTGCTTCCGGAGGACGCACCTCCAGCCGGCTCTTCCGTCTGTAAGGGGAATTCAAGCAGTGAGGTAATATTGAACACTACTAAAGTCTCAGCTTGTGTCACGAGAGAGGGGAAACCTGTCCATTTGGTGCCCCTGACAAAATTCTCGTCTTTCTCTAAGCTGGTACGGGTGCACGCTAATGTTTTGAAATTTATTCATAAACTGAAGCTCAAAGTTAAGAAATCTAACGTCCCTAAAACAAATTTGCACGCCCTAGCTTGGAAAAATATCATTCTAACAGAACAGAAAGAAAAGTTTGCTGAAATTTTTGACTACTTGGACGGGAATGGAAATCCTTTAAACAAAATGCCGCCTCTAGTCAAGCGTTTAAACGTGCTAGTGGCCCCCGATGGTCTTCTTAGAGTAAAAGCGAAGTTTCAATACTCCAAGCCTAACGCTTATCCGGTACTGCTACCCAAAATTTGCCTCTTAACTAACTTAATCATTGAAGACACTCATGTGAAAATTGGCCATGGTGGCATCTATCCTGTTCTGAAGGAACTCAGACAAAATTACTTCGTTCTTAACCCGTTCTCTCAGGTTAAAAAGGTGCTGACCAGGTGTTTAGTTTGCCAAAGAGTGAATGCTAGACCTCTAAAACTAAATCAAAGCTATTACCGTGAGTTTAGAGCTTCTCCACCTTCTAAGCCGTTTTCGTCAGTCTTTCTAGACTACATGGGCCCCTGGTTCGTTACCATAAACGGCGCAAAGGAAAAAGTTTGGATTTTAATTTTAACTTGCTTATGGAGCCGAGCCATCAATATGAAAGTGTGCACCAGTGCCGACACTCGTGATTTTCTGAAAGCCATTCAGTGGCACATTTACGAATACGGCGTTTTCAAATCATGTGTTGCAGATCTAGGCAGTCAGATTTCTGCCGGCTTCAACACTATCAGGACTTTTTTGGATGATCATGAAACAACAAATTACCTGGAGCAGCATGGCATTGATGATATTTCCATGTCGCAATATGCAAAGGGAAACAGTGCTCTAGGGTCTTTGATAGAATGTTGTGTAAAAGCCACGAAGAGATTGATTTTCAAATCTCTAGGCAAGAAGACACTGTCTTTTTGCGATTTTCAAATGTTCGTAGCCAAGGCAGTTCATTTAATCAATAAAAGGCCAATCGCCTTCAAAGAATCGCTGCGTTCAAACGAAACAGAAACTCCTTGCCCGATTACACCGGAAGTACTAATTCACGGCTTTGAACTCCCGTCTGTAGCTATAATTCCAGAGTGGCAGCCGCATGACACGGACGATCAAGACTACGAGCCTAAGTCTAACTTAAATATTAACAGCTATTTGTCGAACTTGATCCAGTGTCACAATAAGCTAAAGGAGCTGTACCACTCAGAATTTCTGGGAACTTTGATCAATCAGGCCACTGACGACCGAAATCGCTACAGAAAAGTAAAGCATACTCGTCTAAAGCCTGGTGACCTAGTGTTGTTAGTAGATAAATTTCTAAAACAATCCTCTTACCCTTTAGGTGTGATCTTGAGCGTTGAGGAGAATTCCCTTGGCGAGGTAACGGCTGCTGTTGTTCGCAAGAGCTCAGGTGACCGCGTTTACCGCCATGCGTCATCACTAATACTACTTCTGCAGAGTACGGAAGAGCTACGCGACGAGCCAGGTAGTATGAAGTCCTCAACGAACTTTCCAATTACAGAAAGTCTTCCTCCTCGGCGCAAAGCTGCAATGGCTGCTCAGCGTAAAATACGCTCATGGGTCGCCGACGACTCGGTGTAATTAACCTCGTTGTCGACCTAAATTACTTATTAGTTTTTCTTACAGAGAAACTAATCCCCGGCGGGGAGTATGCAGAATATTCTACAGGTCTTCCTGTATTTGGTCATGGCGCAAATTAGTATTACATTAGTATTAATATTAGTACGGGCAAATTAGTATTAAGAATTAAAATTAGAAAGCTAGAGCAAACTATCAGTATATTGTCAAATTTCATAATTATTAAACCTTTCATAACAGTTGCAATTTCTAAGTCCAGTATCACTGAATGTATTTATTGGGTGAGCTAAAAACATCAAATTCTATATTTAACCTGAATGCCTCCTATGAATACAACATTTCTCCGCCTGAGAAGTTACCTGCAGAGTGACGGATTGAGCTCCACACTACTTCTACTTCTACCATCGCACTAATCACTACTCTCAGCCATTTCTCACAGCCTGCGGATGTTTGTTCTACTTGCGACTTCCGCCTTCCACGCTGGTGGAATTGTGCTCTTGCGCTTAACCAACCAGTAACCTTCGGTGCACCTTCGCTATGATGGGCTGAGGCCGCACACCTGCCGCCGTCCGCTGCGCCCGTACTCCTCGTCTCGTCTCGTCTCTTCAGGTCTCGTCCGCTCACTGAGTTTTGGAGGTTAGCTCACCCTACGTTAGCCATACGGTCCATTCAGTGAGCTGGATTTAGAGTTGTACGTTCATTCCCATGCATCATTACGGAAAAAACTTCTCTATTTTAACTGAAAGTAAAGTGTCTTAATAACTATAACTAACTGTAATTATAACTATAACTATAACTATAACCGTAACTATAACTTATTGCGTGGACACGCAATAACTATTAATAACGATAACTTCAAATATAACGAATAACGATAGATATAACTAATAACGATAACCTCTAATATAACCTTGGTGTTCAGACTGCCTGGAACTCCAATACCCAACTAAAATTCATACCTATGCTTTCTCTTTGCAGTAAATGGCGATGATCGCTTCAGGTGGCTGGTTTCTGCTTGGCGTTGCACAACTAACGCGTTCTCCGGCAGCCAGTGAAGAGTGATCTTCAAGACCCAAGCAAAGCCGCATTGCTATCCATGAAATCTCTATTTGTACCGCTAGAATGTTGAACTTTTGTTTTTGAACCGATTTGTATTTTTCTGATAAAATACAGAATAATTTGCAAGTTCGTGTTCATAATTTCCTTACAGATTGATTTTATTTATTATACTATAAATTAGATGATTCTTCACGATACTTTGAAAAGCACTTTTCTGTGTGCTGATCTACATCCGAAATTGAACTTCAATCACCACCTAAAAGAGCTCTCACTACTATAAACACTCGCCAAGTGCTAACACTTTTCTGTGTGTAACTCTCCATTTTCAATTTGCACTTAAGAGCTCTCGTTTTCCGAATTCTCCCTGCCGACAACTATACACTTTCCCCTCCGCTGTGACGTGCGGCTGCAGCTGACCTAATTCCATTCCATGGATGCTGGATTCCTCTTCAATTCTGAAGCCTATACGCGGACTAAGTCGTCTCTTCTCGTTCGGCGATGCTGCGGCCGGCCGGCCTGGCTGTGCTTGCGCTCGGGTTGAGAAATGCGACGCAACGCCTGCCCGCCACTGCAGAGCTCTCAGCGCCCGACATTACTGCTGGCTTGAAGATAAACGTGGACAATTGTCTTGCTGGAGAAGGCGGAGTTTTTGCGAATTTGGAGTTGATATAGGAGCAAATGGAATGCTTTCTGTAGAATTGTTGACACTTTGACGCTTGTCGATTAATACCGCGCAGCTGAGGTGCTTCGAACGACTCCGGGTGCACGTTAGTACTTTGAAGTTTGCTGATACACTGGACGCCTCCTCTCGAAACTTCGATGGGTAACTTTCACTTTGGATGTTGGATTTTAGCTGCTCATGTCGAAAGTTTGCAGTCAACACCGGACTTGGTATTATGCCGGGTAATACCGGCATCTGCCGGTATTCCGGCTGCAAAACACCTCCTTGATTATGCGTCTCTCTCGTAGCGTCACCGAGCCGAAAAATCCCTCACGATTCTTCATCTACCCTCCTTATATATGCGCGTCTCGGATCCTTCTCGAATGTTCACGAATATTCGCAGTTACAATGACAGCATTTTACAGCTGATTGGAGGAATTCTTCCTTGTCCTGACGTCTCGAAATTTCATTGGCTAGGTGCCCGCTTTCTTGTGCCACACCTTCTCGCGTGATCGCTTGGCAAGCGTTCATTGGTGTAGATGTTGCGGCTTTTGTTTGAGGCCAACCCTCGTATCGCGCCTTCGTGCGAGGCCTGTTCCCATGCCCAGGCGACGGCCGGCTTAACGGCTTATACATTCCAACGTCTATCGCAGTTTTTTCGCGCTTTTACCTATAACTGGCCTCGCAACACATCGTATTATATAAGATATAAAATATTTCACTACTAGTATATAAGATATTTCACTGCAGGTTTTTGACTTTTCCTAAAGTGAAGCATTTTCCCAAAATCTTAATAATTCCCAAAAATCTCAATATGAGAGTAGTATCTCTGGACAATACAGTTAGACTCGTGTGTACAATATGGAAAGTGAAATGTTTCATTCTTTCATTTGAGAGTAATTTGAAGTCGTTGGGTGCATTCTTTCAAAAGTTAAAACCGGGTCAACTTAAGTTTTTACTGAGCGGAGTCGGAAAGGCTTTTTGATGAATTTCTGTAGTTCCCAGAAAACAGTTAGAGTGGTATTTCTGGACACTAAGTTCAATATTTTTCGTAGGAGTTGATTATTTTCGACGCTGTCGAATGCTTTAGAGAGATCAAATAGCAGCAGAAGTGTTACATTTTTTGATCGATGTCGTTGTATATTTTTTCAGTGATGTTAAGCAGGGCGTCTTGAGTGCTAGTGTTCTTCCTATAGGCATATTGATTCCGATGAAGTAAATTTGACTCGTCCAGGTGAGATGACAGTTGATTCGTTACTACTTTTTCTAATATTTTGGACAGGACAGGTAAAAGGCTAATGGGCCTGTAATTTGATGCTGTATTTATGTCACCAGTTTTATGCAACGGTCTAATTATAGAGTGTTTCCATTGTTTTGGAAACTTGTTAGTAGCTATTGATGTGTTGATAATCAAACGAATATATGGTGCTGTGACTGGAAAACTGTCTTTGATGTATTGGAGGTTGATTCCATCATGTCCAACTGCTTTTGTGTTTTTCAATGAGTATAAAATAGTTTATAACTCTGGTAAATCGATAGGGCGTGGCTTCCACAGGGCGCCAGCCTTTGAAAGTGCAGTAGGGCATGAACTTTCAACTGTCCATTTCCTCGGACTGGTTTTACTCACTTCATTGAAGACTTGGGCACCAACTTTTGAAAAGAAAATGTTGAACTCAGTGGCTTTTTCCAAAGGATTTTCAAAATCACTTTTGCGCTCTAAGTTTTTATATTGAGCCACCTCACTAATGATTTCCCATGTACGTTTCGGATTATTTTTTGCCATGAATAGTTCTTGGTGGAAGTGAGTTTGTTTTGCTTGCGTGGTTTTCTTCCGAAGAATCTTTCCAAGTTCTTTATATCTCCTGTATAAAGTAATGTTTGACCTGTTTTCTTTATACTCCCGCAAGTAAATTTTCTTTATTCTGCTTAGGTCTTTAATTTCGCTGGTAATCCACAGAGTGCGTTTTGGCCTAGTTTTTTTGGTGATATAAGGAGCGCATTCATTTAGAGCTGCTGTAAAGTTCTCGTTAAAGATAGAAACCTGAATGTCCACATCGTCTGATTGCATCATGCTCTGAAATTCGGTGAGCCTGTTTAAAAGTTTTTCATTAAATAGTTCCGGCGAATATTGACTTTTTAGGCGGTAAGTCATGAGACGATAGTTTTGTCTTTCCTTTGCAATATTAATTTTACATTCTACAGAGTGGTGATCGGCGACAGAGGGTGATATTACTGTATTAAGTATTGCCGTAGGTTTGTTTGTGATTGCTAAATCGAGGAGAATCTTAGATACTCTCGTAACGCGAGTCGGTTCTTTAACCATTTGTGAAAGGTTTAGTTTGTACAAAAGTCTGCTAAGGTGATTTTCTTCATCCGTTAGGTCAATATTAAAATCACCGAAAGCAAAGAATGACATTTTTGTAGCTGAAATTTCTTTGAAAATTTTCTCAATGAACTCTACTGTTGTTGGTAGAGAAGCTGATGGGTGCCGGTAAAGGCTGCCGGTAATGATGGATTTATGTTTATTTATTTGCACTTTCAACCAAACCATCTCTATGCCCTCGCACACTTCGTTTGTTAAAAGTAAAGACGACTGGTAAATTTCTTTTACAAAAATACAAGAACCACTACCTCTGCTATTTTTAACGCCGTCATGGCGGTACAGCACGTAATCGGGAATATTGAAAAGGTTAAAGGTTAACATCGGCATCTTTGGGATGCTTTATTTCCAATCAAGCCTGATACATATGATCTTAGCATTGGTTTTTCAAATGTCTTACAACTAACCCTATATATGGGACACCATGACGGTTCCCCCGTAAAACCGGTACCCATTTCCGACACCTGGGTTGAGTGGGGTATTGTGCAGGAGCTTTAACTTATACCCAACGGGGAAAATCTCTGCGCCAGCGCCGGGATACGAACCCGCGACTTCCAGCATGCAAGTCCGACCCCTTAACCGCTGTGCCACAGAGAGCACCTCTAAGGCATTGAAGGGAAATCGTTTATGAAAATTGAAAACAGTAGCGGGCCCAGAATTGATCCTTGAGGGACACCAAAGCTGTTTTGAAGGAATGGGGACAACTTGTTATCTAAGAGGACTGCATGAGACCGAAAAGCGGTGATCTACCTAGGCTCATAAGTAAATACATTGACGAAAAACATTTTGATCATGATGCTGGGGACTTACTACCACATATCATATCAAAGATCACTGGTAGGAAAATTTTCATCTTCGATGATGAAAAGATGAAATCAAGAGATGAAAGATGAAATCAAAGATGAAAAAGGAGCTCTGAGTTCGCGAATCGAACCATGTCTCGGAAACACATAAAATGTCAATGTCTTCTGTGACCAACATTACTCTAATGTCATCCAGCTTACTAAAGAGGCTACGAGCATTGATATGTTTAATTTTAATGATTTTTATTTTATGGCGATTATTTGTGGCATCAGAGGGATTTTTTGGTAGGGACTGTTTCGTGGATTTATTGATTCTATCATTGTTGCCCAAAGTGTCAAGTCTAGCATCTGGTGTATTTGAGAGACTGCCATTTAACTGGACAACAGTATTTTGTCATGAAGATGATGTGATATCAGTCTTGTTTTTGTCTTGTGCAACAAGGGTACTGTAGTGATAATTTTTCCGATGAAGCATCAACGGATGGTTATTAGTTGATACTATGGTGAGGGGTCGACTACTGTTCTCCAAATACCATCGCCTTGCTCATGGAAGATGAAAATTTTCCTACCAGTGATCTTTGATATGATATGTGCATGGTATTAAGTCCCCAGCATCATGATCAAAATGTTTTTCGTCAATGTATTTACTTATGAGCCTAGGTAGATCACCGCTTTTCTCGGCAAGGAAATTGAAATATTTGTTTTCATTTGTAGTGCTTTCTTTTTTTATTGCTGCTTTTAAGGAATTGTAGCTCCATTTTGAGGGCGATTTTGTTTTAAGCTGGTGAGTTACTGCATGAAGGAGGCAGTGCCCATCGGCTATGGTAGGATGCAGCTTCACTTTCAATGATCGTTTTAATTCATCCATGGTGGTACTGCACGAGTGAGTAAATGGGGCTTGAGTGATATTTAGGCTGACATTCAGCATTTTCAGACGAGAGTTGTTTGAATTTCTTGCTTTCCTGGCTATGAATTTGCAGGCTGTGGCCAGTTTTAGTTGAGTGAGCGACTGAGAAATGAGGGGTGCTCTTGTCATTTCCACTCTTTTGGTGGTGGTTATGTGTGCGGTTTGGCTGTAAATATTTTATCGGATTTTGACCGAGATTCTGCTGCAATTTTTCTCTTTGTATTGATTTTACTGATTCCGAGTACGTGGTTGGTTGTTGATGATTTGTACTCGCTTGTGATGAGGGTATATCGCTCTCTGAGTTCGCGTCAGATAATAACGAGAACCTGTTTTTTGTGGGTACTCTGCGGTAGCCGGAGATCAATGGAGGGGAACGTTCATTCTCAATAGGCAAGCAATGAATCAGGTTTCTGGAGACTTCACTGGAAGCAGTTAGTGATCGAGTAGAATTCTTCAATTCATTTTGCTGTTTTGTATTGATGTTGGAGCATTCAGTTTTGTCATTTAGGCCATTTGAGTTTACGAGACATGAGCTAGATTGTAAAGTGAATTTTAGACTCGATCTGAGAGCAATCTGTTGAAGAAAATGGTGTGTTTCTTCTCTTGTACCGGGCCAAGTACGAACATCATTGCAAGTTATGAGATCAGTTGCACCGTTTGTTCGGAGCGGAATCAATTTAATACCGTTTGTTTTGCACAAGTTCAACGCCCGATGCAATTGTTTACCGCTACACGCACTCACGACATAGATACGGGCTGACGCATACTTAGAAAATATGAGTTCTTTGATTTTAGCAATGTTAGGTTGTGAGAGGCTTAAGTCTCTGAAGCAAACGATGTAGTTAGTGAATTGAGGCATTTGGTCAATTACGTTCAGGAGATCATCAATGCGACTGGAAATTACAGTTCGTATTTTACAAGAGGGGTCAATGTCGGTCCTTTGGACCGTCGTGAGAATTTTATCTCCGACAAGAAAAGTATCCAGAGGTTTTTTGCAGTGCGAGTCAGAAAATTGGCTTGTCGAAAACGAGATCTTTGGCGTAAGATCGAAAGAGCTTACATGCAAGTTCAATTTGAAAAGTTGTTCTGTAATGAGCCTAATATTTGAAGCGGTTGAAGATATCGAAAGTGGAGTTGGAGGCGTCCGCTGTTTTGACATTTTCATTAAGTGGGCTGCAGTGAGAGACAGGTTATTGTTTACCTGGTGAATGAAATGGGACATTGAAATTTGAAGCGGGTGCAAGCTGTTTGATGTAATATTCAGGTAATTCTGATCACTAGAATTATAAATATTAGAAATATTAGAATCGTAAATATTAGGCTCATTCATCGCATCATTCTCGGTAGCTAGTGACAAATCTACATTTTTACCTATCATACCCCGTGGGATATTTCTTGATTCTTTCGCTGGTGTATCTTCTCGAGGACTGCTTGGATTGTAGAATCCAGGCTCAGGGGCTTCTTCCTTGCTCTTGCTAGGGCTTGTTTTGACTGCTTGCGATGCCGATGTGGAAATTTCGTTGTTACCAGCAGCGCTTGGGAGATTTATGTCTGTGGCGAGTGGCTCAGAAACTAGACTCTCAGTCGGGCGACCTTCTGTCGACTCTCTGTCGGTTTGCTCTGGTGATGGTAGATGTGTTGCGGTGCTTTCGTTGACGTTGCACTGCTTTACCGTCGGGGTTTCTTCTGTTATTTTGAGCGGTTGAGGCTTTTGAACGAGCGATTTTACGCGTGGCGATTTTGGTGGTTTTCGTTTCCGTTTCATGAATGGTTCAGATAAATTCTGCTGATTTGGCTTTGAGTTTTCCAGCGGCGTTGTGAGGGATGTTATTTCTCCAGATAAAGCCGCTTTACGAGTAGCAGAGCGAGTTTCATATGAATACATCGTGAAAGATATTTTAGGTTTGTTCACTGATCAGAAGTTATTGAAATCGTTAACATAGCATGATCCCTGAGAGTTCATTGACACGAGACACGGTCTTGCCAGAGTACAACTTTTATTTTGCTGCGATTTTGGTTTCCATGGTTTGAGAAGTAGGAGACATAGGTGACATTGCTTTTAAAATGGGATGAAAAATAAATTGTCAGGCGATGAAAAGAAACCCACAGATACTCAATTCATATTCACTGACACTCAACACAAATTTCGCAATAACAGATGAGAATTACGTAAATTTATCACTGTATTTTATGTTGGTGTTCACAAAATTCAACTTTGCTATTTCATCAGGTCTTTTATGCTTCACGTTAGTATTCGTGATAAGCTTGTTCCGGTTCAAGTCGGTGCGAGTGACAGGGGATGCGGAGGAGGAGGGAGGGGGCTGTTGCGGTTCACCAGGGAAGGAGGCGGAAGTGACCATTTCTGGGGGCTTTTGCACGCACTTTGAGTTTAAAACATAGTTTACAGAAAGCGCCATTCAGTTTTGCACGATGATATTCAGCACTTTTCACAGCTGATTTTTTGATGACTTTTCCAGTTTCACGATTCAATGATGTAGAAAGTACATTCACGGATGCTCAGTTTTTCATCACATTTTGAGGTGCTTGAATAGTAGCACCAAACAACTCCTCGCTGGAGCAGCGACACTGTTATATTCTTCTTTTACTTAGAATCCGAGTTTATGATTTTTCAAATTTTCTTTCCTTTCAAGTCTAATCTTCAAATCAAAGGAGTTATTTTCCGAAAGAAAACACGATTCTTTCAACGTGGCCACATCGTTTTACTTGTTATAATGAAAGATGTACACAAAATATGACAATGGGGTAGATGAGACTAGCAAACTTAGGAACAATTGCTACAGAAGTCTTACGCATCTTTTGGGTACGCAGCGATGTCGAAGTAAGATAATAAGGTCTCGAATTGTACGTTAAAGTCTTTTACGTGAAGATTAACACAGAGTCAGGGTCTAATACGGAGTGCCTGCCGTATGCAAACAAAATGAATGAAGTGGCACGACGAGACCTTCTAGTGACGGAGCTTCGCTCTCTAATGATGATGCCCTAGCCCTCGTCGTACCCTTTAAGTATTCTCGCGCTGTGACCGTTACTTCTGGAGCGTGCAGCAAAAGCCGCAGCTGAACACCGTTGTCGTCGCTTAGGCCCTGCCGTTCTCGGGCAGCACCAACCGTTGCCATCCACTGCCATCTGCGTTGCCACACTGCCACGCTGGTGCCACGCTGGTGCCACGTCGTTGCCACGCTGCCGCTGGGAGCGTAGGTATTGCCTCTTTTTTTGTAACGGTCGAGCCCTCGCTGTGTACACATCGACATCTGGCGCGTTGTATACTGCTGAGCTTTGAGAGTTCCTGATAGCAGAGTCCGGTGTAAGCTCTCACGTCCAACCGCCTTTTACTCTTTTTTGTGGTGAAAACTTAACGGTTCGTACTCGGGACACAACAGAATCCCCCCAACCTATATTAATCAACATCCTCCTGGATGTAAAATGGAAGTTTCCGTCTACTGAAGTCACGCATCTGAGATTCGTACTTCATTGCAGGGGCGAAATTAGACAAGCCTTGAGATTTGTGCTTCTGACGCACTTCTGAATCGAAGATCCTGAACAAGCGATAGCTTACTGTAGTCGTCGGGACGTCCTATTCCAGTTCACTATCGAAGATCTTCTCTCTTGGCTAATGACGTTCTATCAGAGGCCTTCTGAAGACGTTCAAAGGGGTAAAAACCATCCTATTAAAATATCGAATATGCATTCGATCAGTCTAAACTCAACCTCCTGCGTGTAGTTACTACGGACATATTGCTGTCCAACGGTGTCTTCTTCAATTTTTCTTCGCCGTTGTTGAATCCGTGTCCGGCGAAAATATAGATGTTCAGGAGGAAATCTAGTCCTTTGTACGAGTGAGTGTACTGTTGCTGCAGATGGGAAGCTGGGTCCGCCTATTGCGTCTGCACAGCTGTGGTCGAGGCGTGCCAGGACAGCTGTGGCGGGCTCTTTAATAGCAAGGTCGTTGTAGACCGCGCGTAGCAGAAGTATGTTGTGACGGCCGGCCAGACAACGGTGTTGCCATAACGTTGGTGGTGTACTGTGCGCCTGCACACTGCCGCTGGGCCGCTGCACTGCCGCGCTGGCGAGCGGTGCGTGAGTGCTGTGCGCCTGTACACGGCTCCCCAGCCGCGGCGCAGCTGCGGTGGAGAGAGGAGGGTGTGTGCTGCCGCTGCTCGGGCCCCAGTTGGCACAGCATCGCTGCAATCAATCGTTCCACGTTAATCTCAGGCTTTGATAAATTTTTCTCTCGGATTTCTTTGACTTATCGTAATCAATTGTGTCCATCTACTCATCACATCTCCCCTATGCCATTCACATCCCGGTGTACCATCCTTCGATAGCATTTTAACTAGAATCAAAGTAATCTAACGCAATAAGTTCTAAGAAATCTATTTAGAGAATATTATAACTAACGCAAAATAAAATAAATGCAAGGTAAATGAAATTTATGAGAGATCAAAGTAATCTAACGCAATAAGCTCAAAGAAATCCGTTGGAGAACACAAAATGAAATAAATGCACGGTAAATGAAGTTAATGAGAAATACATAATATGACATTCAATATCTCGGATAATTAGTGGGCTGTAAAGGAAAGTTCCTACGTATTAGCACGCATTCCTGGGGAAGAGCTATGAAAAGACATACGAACGGGTTACAAATTTGACATCGAGTAAAATTTTTATCTGATTAATGAGCATCATCAAGGTAAATACATAAATTGATTTATAAATCGACATTAATCATGTAATACATCCTATCTGCATTTCGCTGGAGAAATCATTTAAATTTAATTCGAAGCACTTATCCTAAAATTGGAATATGAAAGAAATGTTAAACACAAGGGAAATGATTAGAAAACATTCTTAATATTAAACATAGAACATTTGGGAGTGAAATGAGATAATCATTATTGAAGTTTTGGGACGTGGAAAATCAGTTAATTCTAAGTCAAAGCACGTATCCTAAATTTGTAATACGAAAGAAATGTTAAACACAAGGGAAATGATTAGAAAACATTCTTAATATTAAACATAGTACATCTTTAGAATGAAATGGAGCAATCATCATCGAAGTTTTGGGACGTCCTTGCGAGACACAAATAATCATACATAGTTTGGGCGTCTCGTCCGATTTCTCAGAGAGTACCTAGGAATCATTCCTTCATTTCTCTGGCTCGTGCTTTGCACTGCAGGAATGTCGTTCGTCTCTGCCCCTTGCAGTTCGTCTTCTTCGTCACCGTCATTGAAAGGGAAAGCCATGGCGTCGTCAAGATAAGCACGTTTCACACGGTTCAGGTGCACGGTCTGCTCTTTTCGGTCCGAGTACAGACCCCTGATAGTGATGTTATTTCCGTGTCTGGAAGTGATCCTATATGGGCCTCTGAACCTCGATGGGAAGGCTCTGTCCTCGACACGTCCTGCTTCATTCCTCAACATGATAAGGTCCCCAGCTTGGACATCACATTCTTTGGCCGTTCGATTGTAGATCTTCGCCGCAGCTTGCCTGGCCGCCTCAGAGTTTTTTCTAACAGCAGCAAATGCTTTGGACAGTCGGAGCGAAACTTCTGTTGAATAATCTTGGTCACATGCGTAATTGATGGGCTGCTCCTTGAAAATGTCGTGGTAAGGAAGGTTAGCATCTCTACCGTAGAACAAAAAGAACGGCGTGTCTTTAATCGCAGTCTGATAGGAAGTATTTACCGCTAGCGTTACGAAAGGAATGCTCTGGTCCCACGAGAATCTATCTCCGGCAGCCAAGTGGGAGATTGCAGTCTTCAAGACACCATTCATTCTCTCGCAACAACCGTTCGCCATAGCGTGATAAGCAGTCGTAGTCTGTGATCTCGCCTTGAGATTTTTGCAGACATCCTGGAACAACTTATTAGTAAACTCGCTGCCTCTGTCGCTGACAATAGTATTTGGAGCTGAAAATTTTCCGACGTACTGGACGAAAGCTCTGGTGACAGTATCGGCAGACTTATCTGCGAGGGGATAAGCATCAACATATCTTGTGAAATGATCCACGATTGTCAGGAGATATTTATTGCCATCGTAACTAACAGGCAATTCAACAAGGTCAACAGCAACTCTTTCAAGGGGGTACGAGGTTTCAGGAAATTTACCTAAGGGGACTTTAAATTGGCCCTGCCATTTCCTTCGTTGGCACTGCAAACATTTCTTCACGTGGTCTTTGACGTCACGAATTTGATTAATCCATAAGAATTTATCTCTGGCCCGTTCAAGAGTTCTCAGGAAATTCATATGAGCGGACAAATCGTTGTCATGGCTCAGCTTTAAAGCTACCTTAACTAAAGACTTAGGAATGACTATTTGTACGTTACTTCTACCGTTTCTGCGTTTCTTACTCGACAATCTACACAGGACATTGTTCTCATCAATAAAATATTCGTCAATGTTTGAAATCTTAGTATCACCCAAGTCAATGCCAGTTAACAAGTTTCATACACCAGACCAAAGTGAGTCCTTCTCTTGCTCTGAAACAACATCATCCAGGCTCAATTGCTTTGCCTCGACGGCAACACTCTTATCACGTTCACTGTACACGGGTGGAGGGCACACGTCGTCGACGGGAACATCTGTCGCATTATTATTAGAACAAGGCTTAATTCTAGAAGGAACATTAGCATTAATTTTAGGATCATTCTTATTACTACAGTTTGACTCAGCAGTGTCAACGACAGCATTGACGATTCTTTCGGATCTAGACAAATAGTCGGGCAAATGGTGTTGTGCTCCCGGCTTGTACCGAACAGAGAAATTATACTCCTGAAGAAGCAGAGCCCACCTTGAAATACGGTGGTTACCTGTTTTTTTAGCAAAAATGAACGTTAAGGGGCGGTGATCCGTTACCACGACGAACTCATTTAAGTACAGGTACGCATCATAATGTTTGATTGAATCATGGATGGCAAGAGCTTCGAGTTCTGTTGCCGAGTACTTAAGTTCATTTCCTTTTAATTTTCGACTATAGTATGCTACAGGTAACTCAATGCCGTCATGCATCTGAAGTAATGCTCCTCCAATTGCAATGCCCGAGGCATCAGTGTGCAACACAAATTCTCTCTGGAAGTCAGGAAATTTAAGTATAGGCGCAGACACAAGTTTATCTTTCAAATCATCGAAAGCTCGCTGATGAACGTCCGTCCATTTAAATGAGTTCGTCTTTTTTGTTAGCTCAGTAAGAGGTGCCGCGATATGAGCATAATTTTTAATGAACTTTCTAAAGAATCCGGTTGAGCCTAAGAATCTTTTTACCTCTTTAATATTCCTAGGTCTCAAAGCATCTGCCAAGGCCTGGACTTTAGCAGGTCGGGGTGTGAGTCCCTCCGAACTGACTTTGACTCCAAGAAAGGTCACGCTACTCGCAGCAAATTGGCATTTCTTGAGACTTAGTTTGAAGCCTGAAGCAGCTGTTTGAAGCAACGCCTTATCCAAATGTTCGACATGAGTCTCGAAATCTTTTGAATAGATGATGATGTCGTCAACGTAACAGAACAGAAATTTTGAAATGAATGGAGAAAAGGCCATATTAACTGCTCTTTGAAGTGCAGCCGCAGATGTGATAAGACCTTGGGGTGAACGGCAATACCTATAACTACCTGTCGGTGTTTTAAAAGCGGTAATATCTCTGCTCTCTGGGGACAGTTCAATCTGATGGTAGGAGCTTCTCATATCAAGGGTCGTGAATAAATTTGAGTCCTTTAGACTTTCGAGGGTATCAGTCATATGCGGGATTGGAAAAGAATCCTTCCTACAAATCTTATTGATAAGTCGGAAGTCAACTACGATTCGATGTGAACCATCACTTTTACGTACAGCTAAGATTGGGGAAGACCAAGGCGAAAAACTTGGTTCAATAACTTTTTGCCTGAGCATCTCCTGGACATGCTCCTCAACCAATTGTTTTGTAGCGTGGGGAACTCGATACTGCGGGGTATTTATGGGGGAGTGTCCCTGAACGTCTAATCTATGCACAGCATTTCGCGCATGACCAATCTCGTCTCGAACCGCGAACGCATTCCTGTGTTTGTTAATCAAATTTACAAGGGTCGTTCTCTGATCTAAGTTCAAATGAGACAAATCAACGTCGTCTATCATTTCATTGAATTCAGGTTCATTGCGTTTCTCCGCGACGCGTATGAGTCTGTTGTTCCCGGCCTCTGCCAGTCGGTTCTGGTCCGGGTGGCACTGAGCTGCCTCGCTCGCTTGCCCACCGTCCCTGTGCACTACTGCTATCGCCTCGTAGGCCTTGCGCTGCGCCTGAGCTCGAGCATCACTTTCGCTTTCGTCTGAGCCAGACTCCGGCTCTTCAATAGCAACATCTAGTGTAGCACAAATTTTATTTCTAGGTACAAGAACATTCTTATCATTATAATTTACAAAGACTATTGGTACGGCGCCATCACGGACTGTGGCTAACGTGCGAGGCACTGCTATTCCTTTGCACGTAACGCTCTGTTTTAGAACGACTGTTTTTCCATTCATGTGCTTGGGAACTCTCAAATAGGAGTGACATAACGTGCCTCCTTCAACAGTCAGATCATGTGACATTCTCGCGACACTGAATGATGCATCCTCAGATTGTTTCACAAAATTTACTGAATTAGAAGCAGCAACTGATTGAAATGGGTAAATCCTATCATTAATCCTCACGTGACCTTTCTCGTGCTGACTGTATTTTATTTCAACACCGAATCTCTTAAGGAAATCTCGGCCTATCAAGACAGCTCCGGGGAAGTAAGAATCTTCCACAATAATAGCGGAATGGCAATACTCAACATCACCTAGTTTAAATTTCAAGTCAATCGTACCTCGAGTGTGGAGATTATCTCCATTAACAGAACAAAGAACTTTAGTGCATCGTTTAATTCGGGGTGGAGTTTTGAATAATTTGCTAATTACACAAGATTTCACAAGAGTCACGGAAGAGCCTGAATCAACGAAAGTGGAGCATTTTCTCTGTTCAATATTTAGCAAAATCACGGGGGAAAAGCTTTTCGGTTGCTGTGGAAGTTTTTTGACTTTACTGCGGCGATGTCACCATTCTGACTCGGATGGCCATTGAATTTGCGTTGATAATTATTAAATGGGCGAGCATTTTTGTGTGAAGCACTTTGCCATTTGAATGGATTTTTAGGCTGGTACGCTCGCTTTTGTGGTGAATTGTATTGGTACTTCTCAACCACCACATCACTTTCGTGAATTCGCCTCTTCCGGCTCAACATAGTTCTTTCTTCGATCAAAGACTCCTCAATTGACCTCTGTTAAGACTTTACCTCGTCTTACGTTCGATGGGAGGATTCTAGCCTCAGTAAGGATAATAAATAGTAAATTAGCAAACAAATTGAATATTAGAGCCAGTTGAGTTTACAAAACAGTTCCCACTAGAATGCGCAAGTCAAACCTATTAAGCCTACGGGTTGAAATAACAGAATCGTTTAAGATTAATGAACGAAACAATTAACATGAAATTCGGTCGTTCGGGCACAGGGTTACAGGTAAGGGTAAGGAGGAGTCGTGAGAGTAACGATACCTAGAACAAAAAAAAAAGAAATACATTTACAAACGGAACGCTAACTGTCGCACTGAACACCATCAACACAAAATAAACGTTAACACTTCATATACTGATCACACAAATTTACACAAAATTATTAAGAAGCACACAAAATAAAGAAATAATCACATTGGGTAAGGCTTACCAGCAGCATGGACGTCACAGGCACAGAGTGACCGTCACACGCCGCTCGGCTACAAACTAAGGTGACGTAGACCGAGGGATTTACCTCGAGATGTCGAAGGTATTTTGGAGCTACCTTATTCTCGCCAATAAATCCTAACACAACTCCACCCCAAGTTCAAAATACAGACATCAAGATTCAATTTGACACATCAAAACTCCTAGAAAACAGATCAGCCAAAAAGTTATCAGCTCCTCTGATATATTCAATATGAAAATCGTATCCTTGCAAAGCAAGAGCCCATCTCATCAGTCGAGAATTCTTAATTTTATTTTGTTGCAACCACTGAAGCGGGGCATGATCCGTTCTCACTACAAATTTTTTCCCGTAAAGATACTGGTAGAAGTACTCAATACTCCACTTAATCGCCAAACATTCCAGTTCTATCACAGAGTAATTTTGCTCTGCGTTCGTTAACTTCCTACTAATGAAAGAAATAGGACGGAAAACTTTGTCTATTTCCTGTCCTAGGACAGCAGCAATTCCTACATTACTCGCATCTGTCTGAAGAATGAACGGTAATTCCGGCTTGGGAATAGTTAACGCGAGGTCAGCTGACATTAGTTCTACAGCTTCTCTGTAACTAAGGTCGAGAGCAGAGGACCATTCTATTACATCAGGAAAATTTTTCTTCAACCTTTCCGTTAAAGTAGCAACATGGTGAGCTAAGTGAGGTAAGAAACATCTGTAAAAATTCAATAATCCTAAAAATGACCTCAAACTTTTCTTATTAGTAGGTCTGGGAAAAGTTCTAATTGCTTCTATCTTCTTTGGATCGGGCTTAATCTCGCCTTCACCTACAATGAAACCAAGAAATTTTACTCTCGATTCGGCGAAAACACATTTGTTCAAATTAAGAGTAATACCTACTTCGTTTAGTTTTTCTAACACTTTGGCTACATGCGACAGATGGCTCTCAAAATCTTCGCTGTAAATTATTACATCATCCACAAAGCTAGTCGTGAAATTGTCAAAATCTCCTAATATCTCTTTGATAATTCGATTACAAAGGCCACTTGCAAAACGGATACCGAAAGGTACACAATTAAATTCGAACTGACCAAATTCAGTCACAAACGAGGTGTATTTCTTTGAATCTTCATTCAAAGCTATCTGAAAATAAGCTTTCGTTAAATCTAACTTTGTAAGAAATTTCGCACTATGGAGCTTCTCAATGACTACATCTCTATTAGGCATAGGATAGTTGTCAACATTTACATGAGGGTTTAACTTTCGAAAATCTACTGTAATGCGCAAAGTCTCGTCAGCATTGCGAACTACAACTATTGGTGAAGTCCATTCACTATTCGACTTCCTAATGATTCCTTGCTCTAGCCATTTATCTAATTCTTGACGCACCGCGGTTTTGAGATGGAATGGCACTTTATATGGTAGACTAGAAATAGGCTTAACGTTATCAACATCAATAGCATACTCAAGACCTGAAATCTGCCCCGGCACAGCATTGAAACAGGACATATTATTTACCAATGTCTCGCGTAGCTGGGACTTCTGCTCAGAGGACAACATTTCGTTAAAAACTGGAGTCTCCGTAACAGGACTAGACTGGTCGGCATTTTCAGCCAGCTGACACAATTCCACAGCCGCCTCTTCGACAGGTTTTCTTCTGTTGAACTTCTTGAGCATGTTCACATGGAAGGTCTTCTCCATGTCGTTCACCCTAATTACAAAATCTACGTTATTAATTTTACGCACAACCGAAAAAGGCCCTTTCCACTCCGCTAGCAGCTTGCTTTTGCTAGTGGGCAAGAGTAGTAACACTTCGTCACCAACATTGAATGTTCTTCTCCTGCAAGATCGATCGTAGTACGTTTTTCCTTTTTTCTTGGACACATTTTCATTTTGGTTTGCGATCTCCATGAATTTTCTCACTGCTTCTCTCATTTCCATGACATATTGAGTCATCGACACTTCACCTTCGTCAGTCGAGTCTTCGAGGATTCTTTCCTTGATGAGAAAGAGTGGACCGCGTACCTCGTGACCAAACAGCAACTCGAACGGTGAAAAACCCGTTGAAGTTTGAGGAACTTCACGGTAGGCAAAGAGCAGTGGTTGCAGATACCGATCCCATATCTCCGGCTGTTCTTCAGTCAGTTTCTTCAACATTAGCTTGAGACATTTATTGAAGTTTTCACAACTACCATTACATTTTGGGTTATATGGAGTAGTATGGATACTTTTAATTTGCAACAACTGATTAAATCTCTGCATTACGGTCGACATGAATTGCGTTCCCTGATCATGCAATATCTCACTCGGAAGACCAACACGAGAAAATATTTCCAACAACGCTTCCGCTACAGTTACGCTATCAATTCTCTTCAATGGAACAGCATCAGGATATTTGGTTGCAAGATCTACCAACACCAATGCAAATCTATTTCCTTTTGTTGACTTGGGTAAAGGACCAATCAAGTCTACTGCGACACGGCGAAAAGGAACACTAATTACAGGTAAATTAACCAGAGGAACTTTTGGAGGTTTAACCGCGTAGTTAACTTGACAAATCTGACAAGATTTACAAAAACGAGCTATGTCAGCATGAACACCAGGCCAATAGAAGTGATTAAGTACACGCGCCTGCGTTTTGCGAATACCTAAATGACCAGATAAAACGGTATCGTGGGCCAAGGTTAAAACTTTGGTCACTAGACATGTAGGTAACACAATTTGCTCTGTCAAGTCTCTGAATGATTTACTCTTGTTGGTTATTCGAACCAGAACTTCGTTTCGAAGCTGAAATTTTGGAAAATTAGGCGAAACTTTGTTTAATTTACGGAAACATTGCTTTAGTTTTGAGTCGCACCTTTGCATACGAATGATTTCATTAGTGGTCAAATCTTCTACATTTATTAAGACAGGTTTCTGATTAACAGCCGTCTGAGCTGGATTCTCAAATTCTCTTCGAGATTGAGCTCGAGTCTGCACAGCACAAGCCCACTGACTAGACCCATTAGATTGTGTAGCAGTTTCCCCAACCCTTACAAGTTTCTTATTCTCAGTACAGGCACAAACTGCACCTTTAACATTACCCACAAGAACATCAAAAGGTAAGTTGGGAAGACACACTGCTTCTACACATCCTGAAAGGAATACACTGTCAAGGTCAATTTTTACCTTATCTGCTAAAATCTTGCTACCATCAGCAAATTTAAGCCACGTTTTCAATACACCAGTCCTTTGACCAGGATTTACCAATTCCGACCGTACCAAGACTGCTGTCGAACCTGTGTCACGCAGGACCTTCACATCCTTACCATTACATTTACCGAGCACAACAGGTAAGTTACCACTGTATTCACAGCTGGAATTTAAAGCAAAATTCACGCTCGCAGAGGATGAACTTTTCTTCCCGTCCGTTGCAGCTCTCCTATCGCGTACCTGAAGCTTCGAAGGACATTCTTTAGCGAAATGACCCATTCCTCGACACTGGAAGCAACTGATCTTCGATTTGTCGGTTTCACTTATGGACGATTTGGGCGCACGCAGTTTAGATTCTTCAGCGAAGTTGCTCACCTTCAAATCACACATCTTCGCTAGGTGCCCCGTGTTCCCACACAAGAAACAAGACCGCTCGCCTGAAGATTTCTTTGGGCTAGAGTAGGCAAGCGTAGTGTTCGCTTGACCTCTTGGCTTAAGCTGCTTTCCGTGGATAGCTTGGTAGTTATCTGCCAACGCGACGACTTCGTTGAGACTAAGTGTGAAAATATTTCTTTCTTTCAAATACTCGGCCAGACATCTGCCAACACTATGCAAAATCTGGTCTTTTAAAATCATTTCTTCCAATTTTTCGTACGATTGCTGCACACCAGCCATTGACTGCATCTTCGTCAAACTTTCTTTCAGAAAAAGAACATACTGGGAAAATGACTCATTTCCCTGCCTGGCGTCGTGGAATCTGCGTTGGTAATCGTAAACGGTGAATCCGAAGCTACGGATGATGAGCTCTTTCACTTCGTTGTAGGGGAGGTCTGACGGAACTGTATCTAGAAATAAACCAACTTTGGTGTTCGCAAAGCCATTCATCAAAGCTGGTATGGCAATGTTGTCTGGCCAACAATTTGCCTCTTTAACCTTGTCGAACGTTCTTAAATACACTGCCACATCTTCACCCTCTTTGTAGGAACTAGGTTTGATGAGGGACTTTGCGATAGAAGGAACTTGGGGAGAGTTAGCCTCGATGCGTGCCCTTTCGATTTGAGCCTCTAGCATCTTCCTTTCATGCTCCTCTTTCCTCTCCTCCCGAGCTTGCACTCTTGCTTCACGCTCCAAGTCCTCTCTACGTCTCCTCTCCTCCCGCTCAACACGCTCCTCCTCCCTCCTGACCCTTTCTGATACATACTTTTGCAAAGCTTGCCCGGAATAGCTTAACTCACGACCATCAGTGATAAACTTAGATTCATCCATATTACTGTAAAACTAGGCAAATTGACGGTACTAACGAACAATGATAACGATGAAGTGCCATACGGGCTCAAGTTATAAGACAATGAATTTAAATACCAAGGCTTTTTAGAGAATCCTCCCCATACTGGCCACCAAATGTTAAGACTTTACCTCGTCTTACGTTCGATGGGAGGATTCTAGCCTCAGTAAGGATAATAAATAGTAAATTAGCAAACAAATTGAATATTAGAGCCAGTTGAGTTTACAAAACAGTTCCCACTAGAATGCGCAAGTCAAACCTATTAAGTCTACGGGTTGAAATAACAGAATCGTTTAAGATTAATGAACGAAACAATTAACATGAAATTCGGTCGTTCGGGCACAGGGTTACAGGTAAGGGTAAGGAGGAGTCGTGAGAGTAACGATACCTAGAACAAAAAAAAAGAAATACATTTACAAACGGAACGCTAACTGTCGCACTGAACACCATCAACACAAAATAAACGTTAACACTTCATATACTGATCACACAAATTTACACAAAATTATTAAGAAGCACACAAAATAAAGAAATAATCACATTGGGTAAGGCTTACCAGCAGCATGGACGTCACAGGCACAGAGTGACCGTCACACGCCGCTCGGCTACAAACTAAGGTGACGTAGACCGAGGGATTTACCTCGAGATGTCGAAGGTATTTTGGAGCTACCTTATTCTCGCCAATAAATCCTAACAACCTCGCTTTGTCTAGGAGTTTTGTCACACTCTCAGGATCAAAATCATGAGATAATTTTTCACTGATCTTGGGATTCATATTTTTAATGATAGTAGGAATGAGTATCTTTTGTGCTTTGCTATCCTCGTAGTGCCATTCTGGACCGAACACGTCCTTCCAGCTAGCAAGAACGCGAGTTGCAAAGGCATTCACTGTCTCATCATTCGCTTGACGCAGATTAAATAGGATTTTATGAACGGTTTTTCTATAATTTACAGCCCCCTTGTACACAGAAATAAGCCAAGTCTTGACATCTTCCAGTGTGACCAATTGGTCGGACTTGAGGACATAAGAATCCAAAGCCTTCCCAGTAAGAGCATTTTTCAAATAACGACATTGCAAAGCGATGTCATTCGTGTAGATGTCAACTCTGGTCTGGAAGTGTTTTAAAAATAAAGTTACACAGCCTTCACCATTAAATTTAGGCAGTTCAATTGCGTGATTTAAAGTGACAAAGCTACTTTGATTGTTCTCACCATTGTTACTTTGATTACTTTCATTATCGTCCCCAGCCATGGTTTCAACTGATAATTAGGGCAAAATTGGCGAAGCGAAATAGATTCACAATGAACACTGATAGCAATTTTAGAGTTTCAAATTAGAAGTTTAAATGCAATATTTCGTACAATATGTTTCCAAATACACAGACATAATTGAGTTTTTTCGCACAATAAGTTTCCAAATGCACAGAAATAAATGAATCGTCAATAACATCAACAACAGTAATAGAAAATAGGGTCATAATGGGGATAAAATGGGGTTTTGAATAGGCACAATAATCATATTAGAAAGGTAAATGGGTTAAATTACGCAATGGGAATGAGACAATAAATGGGTAAAGCATCAAAATAGTAAATATGGTACAAGTTCACACGAAATAAATCAATACACTGACACAAGGTGCAAATAATGACAATAAATCACATGGGAAATACACAAGTAAATCAATACAATGACATAAATTATGTGAATAGAATGGGTACAATGATGAGTGAAATAAACTTCCTAATCATGTGGCCATTCATGTTACGTTAAACATCTAATTTTTTTTTTTAATAGGTAGCGTGGCAACAGCGGTCTCTTGCGGAGACGTTAAGTTTTAATGGGTTATGATCCCACACTCGCTGCCCACCATTTTGTTATATTCTTCTTTTACTTAGAATCCGAGTTTATGATTTTTCAAATTTTCTTTCCTTTCAAGTCTAATCTTCAAATCAAAGGAGTTATTTTCCGAAAGAAAACACGATTCTTTCAACGTGGCCACATCGTTTTACTTGTTATAATGAAAGATGTACACAAAATATGACAATGGGGTAGATGAGACTAGCAAACTTAGGAACAATTGCTACAAAAGTCTTACGCATCTTTTGGGTACGCAGCGATGTCGAAGTAAGATAATAAGGTCTCGAATTGTACGTTAAAGTCTTTTACGTGAAGATTAACACAGAGTCAGGGTCTAATACGGAGTGCCTGCCGTATGCAAACAAAATGAATGAAGTGGCACGACGAGACCTTCTAGTGACGGAGCTTCGCTCTCTAATGATGATGCCCTAGCCCTCGTCGTACCCTTTAAGTATTCTCGCGCTGTGACCGTTACTTCTGGAGCGTGCAGCAAAAGCCGCAGCTGAACACCGTTGTCGTCGCTTAGGCCCTGCCGTTCTCGGGCAGCACCAACCGTTGCCATCCACTGCCATCTGCGTTGCCACACTGCCACGCTGGTGCCACGCTGGTGCCACGTCGTTGCCACGCTGCCGCTGGGAGCGTAGGTATTGCCTCTTTTTTTGTAACGGTCGAGCCCTCGCTGTGTACACATCGACATCTGGTGCGTTGTATACTGCTGAGCTTTGAGATTTCCTGATAGGAGAGTCCGGTGTAAGCTCTCACGTCCAACCGCCTTTTACTCTTTTTTGTGGTGAAAACTTAACGGTTCGTACTCGGGACACAACAACACCTCACCTGACCTCATGCATGATGGATGCAGAGGCTGTGATGATATTGAAAGGAACAATAAGCAGGTGCTGTGTTATGACAGGCTGGCTGAATAACTTAAATCTCAGGTAAACGCTGGGATCACATTAAGTTTTCGACGGCGCGCGAGTCGGAGAGGCTTATCGATGAATTTCTGTAGTTCCCAGAAAACCGTTAGGGTCATTTGTAAAACAAGGAAAGAGAAATGTTTCACTCTTTCATTTGAGAGTAATTTGAAGTCGTTGGGTGCATTCTTTCAAAAGTTAACAGCGGGTCAACTTGAGTTTTTTGACGGCGCATGAGTCGGAGAGGCTTGATGATAAATAATTGTAGTTCCCAGAAAACCGTCAGGGTCTCGTGTGCAATATGGAAAGAGAGAAGGTTCAACTCTTTCACCCAACGACTTCAAAGTACTCTCAAATGAAAGAGTGAAACATTTCTCTCTCCATATTGTACACACGACCCTAACGGTTTTCTGGGAACTACAATAATTTATCATTAAGCCTCTGTGACTCATGAATGCGCCGTTAAAAAACTCAAGTTGACCCGCTGTTAACTTTTGAAAGAATGCACCCAACGACTTCAAATTACTCTCAAATGAAAGAGTGAAACATTTCTCTCTCAATATTGTACACACGACCCTAACGGTTTTCTGGGAACTACAATAATTTATCATTGAGCCTCTCTGACTCATGAATGCGCCGTTAAAAAACTCAAGTTGAGCCGCTGTTAACTTTTGAAAGAATGCACCCAACGACTTCAAATTACTCTCAAATGAAAGAGTGAAACATTTCTCTCTCAATATTGTACACACGACCCTAACGGTTTTCTGGGAACTACAATAATTTATCATTGAGCCTCTCTGACTCATGAATGCGCCGTTAAAAAACTCAAGTTGAGCCGCTGCTAACTTTTGAAAGAATGCACCCAACGACTTCAAATTACTCTCAAATGAAAGAGTGAAACATTTCTCTCTCCATATTGTACACACGACCCTAACGGTTGTCTGGGAACTACAATAATTTATCATTAAGCCTCTCTGACTCATGAATGCGCCGTTAAAAAACTCAAGTTGAGCCGCTGCTAACTTTTGAAAGAATGCACCCAACGACTTCAAAGTACTCTCAAATGAAAGAGTGAAACATTTCTCTCTCCATATTGTACACACGACCCTAACGGTTGTCTGGGATCTACAGAAATTCATCAATAAGCCTCTCCGACTCACGCGCCATGGAAAACTGCTAAGTCGCCAAAAATACATAAACGAACGAGAGTCTAAAAAATAAAAAGCTGCAAGTACACGTGAGATATGTACGGGAAATACAAGGAATCTAGCATAAATACGTAATTTACCAGAAATACGAAAATGTACGAAAGTCTAAAAAAATTAAAATGATACAAGTGCACGGGAGTTCGGGAAAATTCAAGAAATCTAGCACACAAATATAATCTTCGAAAATTACAAAATATACAAACTGGCACATATGTACAGTAAAAAATGAATAGGCGCTATAAAAACAGAATTACAGCACCCCGGAAAAAAGAGGAGTTTTTTTATACTTTATTGATAAGCCTCTCCTACTCGCGCGCCTAAAAAAAACTTAAGTTGGCCCGCTTTCAACTTTTGAAAAAATGCACCCATCGTTTTCAAATTACTCTTAAATGAAAGAGTGAGACATTCTCTTTTCCATGTTGTACACTCGACCCTAACGCTTTGATGGGAACTACAGAAATTCATCGATAAGCCTCTCCGGCTCGCGCGCCGTCGGAAAACTCAAGTTGCCCGCTGTTAACTTTTGAAAGAGAGCATCAACGACTTCAAATTACTTTCAGAACAGGTACACTCGTTCCTGCCAATTGTCTTTGTGCGCTGCAGTGTATTTCAACTTTTTTATGAACCTTTGTTGCAAGCTTCCACTCATGCGCAGTACGTTACCAAGTGTTCCTAATTAAACACACTTATGTAAGTCGGTGCTGATGAGCGAAAGAATAACTTGTTCAAAATCTACAGTGCAGATCGAGTACTTCACGCCCTCTAAAGTTCATTATTTTTATTTTTTTTATTCGTAGCGGTACCCATCGACTTAAAATTACTCCAAAATGAAAGAGTTGAACATTCTCTCTCTCCATATTGTACACACGACCCTAACGGTTTTCTGGGAACTACAATAATTTATCATTAAGCCTCTCTGACTCATGCGCCGTCAAAAAACTCAAGTTGAGCCGCTGCTAACTTTTGAAAGAATGCACCCAACGACTTCAAAGTACTCTCAAATGAAAGAGTGAAACACTTCTCTCTCCATATTGTACACACGACCCTAACGCGGTTTTCTGGGAACTACAATAATTTATCATTAAGCCTCTCTGACTCATGAATGCGCCGTTAAAAAACTCAAGTTGAGCCGCTGCTAATTTTTGAAAGAATGCACCCAACGACTTCAAAGTACTCTCAAATGAAAGAGTGAAACATTTCTCTCTCCATATTGTACACACGACCCAAACGGTTTTCTGGAACTACAATAATTTATCATTAAGCCTCTGTGACTCATGAATGCGCCGTTAAAAAACTCAAGTTGACCCGCTGTTAACTTTTGAAAGAATGCACCCAACGGCTTCAAATTACTCTCAAATGAAAGAGTGAAACATTTCTCTCTCCATATTGTACACACGACCCTAACGGTTTTCTGGGAACTACAATAATTTATCATTAAGCCTCTGTGACTCATGAATGCGCCGTTAAAAAACTCAAGTTGACCCGCTGTTAACTTTTGAAAGAATGCACCCAACGACTTCAAATTACTCTCAAATGAAAGAGTGAAACATTTCTCTCTCAATATTGTACACACGACCCTAACGGTTTTCTGGGAACTACAATAATTTATCATTGAGCCTCTCTGACTCATGAATGCGCCGTTAAAAAACTCAAGTTGAGCCGCTGCTAACTTTTGAAAGAATGCACCCAACGACTTCAAAGTACTCTCAAATGAAAGAGTGAAACATTTCTCTCTCCATATTGTACACACGACCCTAACGGTTGTCTGGGAACTACTGAAATTCATCAATAAGCCTCTCCGACTCACGCGCCATGGAAAACTGCTAAGTCGACAAAAAATACATAAACGAACGAGAGTCTAAAAAATAAAAAGCTGCAAGTACACGTGAGATATGTACGGGAAATACAAGGAATCTAGCATAAATACGTAATTTACCAGAAATACGAAAATGTACGAAAGTCTAAAAAAATTAAAATGATACAAGTGCACGGGAGTTCGGGAAAATTCAAGAAATCTAGCACACAAATATAATCTTCGAAAATTACAAAATATACAAACTGGCACACATATGTACAGTAAAAAATGAATAGGCGCTAAAAAAAACAGAATTACAGCACCCCGGAAAAAGGAGTTTTTCCATATCAGATCAAGAAAGGACTACCTATCCCTCAGCCAGATAAATAAATAAGATATTGGTAAAATAAAGCATAAATATCAAAAACAAACGATGGTTGGCAACTTATGTGTTGCCTGTATGTGTTTGCGCGTTTTTGCGAAACCCTGACCACTTGAGCTCCACAGATTTATAGCCAGGCTCTTTTCGTAACCTGAGAACAAAGCTCTCCTTGTGGAGTTCTCGGGTTGTTGTTGTTCTTATCTCAGCATTCTTATCTCAGCAAGTTATTGTATTTCCTCAAGTAAAGAATTTTTAAAGTGAATTGTTTCCTCAAATAAATTATTTCCCAAATTTCTCTGCGTAATTTAAAGTATCCTTCCCCCCTCTCCCTCCCCTCTCACCCCTCCCTTCATCCAAAACATAGAAAAAAAAAAAAAATTATACAAAAAACATACATTAAACATTCAAAAAATAAAACGTTGAAATGTTCCATGAAAAAAGTTTGTTCAGCATAGGCAATTCTGGCTTGTGAGCGAGAGTAACATACGGCCGCAAACTTTTGCTGGGCCGTTTTCAACTTTTTTCCTTTAAACGCCTTACGGTACAAAAGAGAAAAGAAAATTGATTGAATCTTTCTAACCAAAACACAGGTGTTCTCTTAGAAGGTAGAAGTAGGCATCATTAAGTAAGGAATTATGGGGACAAGAGATCTATTCACCACGAGCGTTCCCACACCCTGCGCACAGCAGCAGCAAGATTGAAAGAAGCTCGTGAAACAAAGTAAAAGTTGAGGACAGAAGTTATGTGCTTAACAAAACAGCAGTGAACCCGAAAAGATGATCCGCATCAAAACAAACGATGATTTTACTTCAACAGAATGAAAGTCTACCAAATCTTCCGATCAGGAGCACCTATTCTTAGGCATAGATACTATAATTATTTTATTTTCCAAAGGGAACATCTTTCTTTAAGAATGATGATTCTCAGAAGTAAAATACTTTTCTCCATGAGAGGAAAAAACGAAAGAAAAAAATATAGTTGGCTCCCAGCAGAGATGACTCATGAACTTCATTTCAACAATCTGTTTGTAGAGGTGACAATAAAAAACAAAAGTGCCCATGGTTGACCTGTTGTCAGAACATTCATTAACAGTGGCACTTCAGAGAAGTGAGAGAACACTAACAGTACGTGTCTCTACAAAAGCTGTAACACAAAATAAGTCTACGTGAACGATCGCAAACCTAAAACCTAAAACATAGCGTTGACTGTGCAACAGCTTGGAATTGACTTTCAGTATATATATACTCGGCGATCTTCATGAAATGTCGAGAAACTTGAATCCTTTTTACACGGTATCAAGCAACGAGATCAGTCCTTGGTCTCGTTTTAGTATGAAACTGATGCATTAGTTGAAAGGGTTTTTGTTTGTGCGAATTGTTTTGACTTTGTCACACTAAATGTGCTGTTCCTTAGTTCATCGTGAGAGCAAGGTTTCAAATGCACCCGCTCTAAAATTATTTGCAACAATTTGAATGCATGGCAAAATATTAATTACTAGGCCAAAATGTTGTTGAATATACGGTCAAAAATGAAGCTTAGAAAATTCGTTTGAAAGGAAGAATTGATATTGCACAACGTGCGCTTTAATAGCAAGAAGTACGTAGGTGCCAATGGGCCAATGACGGAGCCGATAAATTGTTACGTGGCTCTTGTTTGAATCAAGTCGTTAGTCAGCTGTGAGCCTGGGACAGAGGTGCATCGAAAATTGCAGCAGAATAATGAAGGCATCTACGGATGCTTTATTTCCAATCAAGCCTGATACATATCTCCTTGTACATTGGATTTTCAAATGCCCTATAACTAACGCCAGGACGCCATGACGCTTTCCCCCGGTCGAGACCGGTACCCATTTCAGACACCTGGGTAGAGTGGGGTATTGTGCTTGGAATTTTTCTCCTAAACCCAACAGAGAAAATCGCCACCAGCGGCGGGACTCGAATCAGGATCTGCCTGGACGGAGGCAAGTTCGCTAGTCGTACGGATACGACGTCACATTTGTATGCTCATTTCCATCCACAAAGTTTTCGGGAACCTCGTTAAGCAGCGGATTAAGTGGATCGTCTCCCTAATAATAATATTAATTATTCCTGCTAAACACTGAACTGAATAAAATCAATGATGCATATCTGTAACATTGGAGACGACCAGCGCCAGCGCTACCCACATTCATGTGTGAGACTTGATCAAGGCCTCACAACGGTGCTGAGAGACAGACAGGGATAATGCTCCAAGAGAAAGAATCTGGGAAATATGCTCACTGTCTGCACTATATGTAACGTCTGAAATTTCAAACCATACCACCACAGGAACGTCACTCATCAATGACTTCAAATTAATAGAAAATTTTAACCTGATTTATAGATTTTACGCATCCTAAATGATTCTGATTAGCAACATTTACCAATGTTTCTTATTCTCCCGTCCTACATTCTCACACACACGTAATACCGCACTTGAGCTCGGCGCCCAAGAATTTATATAGCCCAGGCTTAGAACTGCAATAAAATTACACTCAACCTCGACACACAACCTTACACACCTTCTCAGAGGAAAATTCCATGTAATCGCTACAATGCCTTTCATCTCAACTCTCACGCTGTATTAAATTCACTCAACAGAAATTAAATCTCCATCTCGAATACTTTGCATTTCGAAATGTGAAACGCTCATATTTCCGTGAAGCTAACTCGTTAACTTCGCCTAAGAAAGAACACACTCTCAGTTTTACACAATAATTCAGCTTGAATTACCGACGAGAATGGACAGCATCATTTAAGTGTCAAAAAAAAATGTTTAATGGAGATAGCTAATGACGCTTGCGATCTCAAAACGGAATTTATGCATCGAGTATTGCAGCAGACTTCATGAAATTCCCAATTTGACACAGAAAAATTCTTCCTTTAATCATCCTTAACACCTTGAAAAAGGTTAGGAATAAACTCCAACTAGGTTGTATATTCCAGTGTTAACAAAATTATTGAAAGTTTCATTTTATCACGGTGAGTATTAACTTGAAACTTCATATTTTGGGCAATCAACGATTTAAAAAAAAGCAACCTCCAAATTCAATGCGCGCTCAAACTGATAAAGAAAAATTATTTTATAGGCGACATGTAACCGCTTAGACTACAAAAAAAATTGCATTTTAAATCCACGTGTTTGTTCTTTCTAATACTACGTATACTTAATTATTAATAAAGTTTCATCCCACCTATTGAAGCTGAGATTGGAGCACACTAACTTATTCGCCATACACTGTCACATGTAAAAAAAATTATATTTTCCCAGGAATTTATATGAATAACGTAAAAAAAATTATATTTTCCCAGGAATTTATATGAATAACAGTATGACGCAATAACGATTTTATGACCAAGAAATTTGAGAAGGAAAACAAAACAAATCAGTTTGAATTGATGGAATTCAGCAACAGATTAAAAAAACAATATTCACTTCTCACTCTTGAACACTGGAGGTTTGCATGAAAATTGGTACCCAAAAATTGAAATGATGTTGGTACGAAATTGGTTCCAATTGTATCAGACACAGGACATAGTCTTAAAAATTTTTCACTGTGCCAGCAAATGAAATATATATTTTAATGTCATCACAGAAGAGCTAGAATCATATATGAACACCCTCGGGTATTAAATTTGTTTGCAAGCATTATCATAACAGAGCATCAATGAAATTTCAACACATGCATTCAAAATCAACAACATTCAAGCAACATTTTATTTTAATGACATCAATATTCAGTGAAACAAATTGAAGAATGCTCTGTGCCATGTAAGTAGTTGATAAAAATTAATTAACTACTGCATTGCTAATTACAATTAATATTCACTTGCGGTATGATATAGAAAAGAGCCCACAGGGATTTGAACCCCAACCTTCCACTCATTCAGAGTGAACGCTCTTCCGTTAAGCTATAAGCTCCATGAAAGTCATTGCGCAAGCAACATTTTTGTAATTATTTGCCAAGAATTAAATTGCACTGCTAATTACTAGCACATTGCAAACATATTATTCAAACTTACCTCAAATGCTATCAGTGCATGCTGGCTGAACATGAAACTCTGAAGAACTTAGTGGATGTTGTGTTCCGGCAGCCACCGATTTCGTGAGACCAGATATGCGAATTGACTAGGGATCAACTGAAGGACAAAAAATATTTCAGAAAAGTATGGATTGCCAAATATACTATGTACATGCAAATACAAATAAGTTGAGAATAGTCCCAACAAATTCAAGGAGCATTTCCACCAACTCCTTAGGCAAAGGAATTGTTATTTCCAATGCCATGAGGCCTCCTTCATGGTTGGTCGCTGACCTTTTGGGCGGAGGTCTCACCATGGCAGAGCCAATAAAGATGGTCATTCATGGCTCTACCACAGTCCTAGTATAACCGCATACATATGCACAAGCACATGCTTCTTTTGATATCTATAAATCTATTTGAAGCACTGCTTCCAACGGACTAAAACAAAGTTCAGTGAAAAATTTCACATCTCGAGATTAAGTTCATATGATACGTCTCTATTCAAAATAACTTCCTTTGATATCATTAAATCTATTCAAACTGCATGTTGCTTTCCGTTGACTAAAACTAAAGTGCAGTGAAAAACATCACAACTTAAGATTAAGTTCATATGATACGTCTCTATTCAATATAACTTCCTTTGATATCATTAAATCTATTTAAACCGTAGCTGTCCGTTGGCTGAAATTAAAGTTAAGTAAAAAACATCACAACTTGAGATTAAGTTCATATAATACGTCTCTATTCAATATAACTTCCTTTGATATCATTAAATCTATTTAAACCGTAGCTGTCCGTTGACTGAAATTAAAGTTAAGTAAAAAACATCACAACTTGAGATTAAGTTCATATAATACGTCTCTATTCAATATAACTTCCTTTGATATCATTAAATCTATTTAAACCGTAGCTGTCCGTTGACTGAAATTAAAGTTAAGTAAAAAACATCACAAGTTCATATAATACGTCTCCATATTCAATATAACTTCCTTTGATATCATTAAATCTATTTAAACCGTAGCTGTCCGTTGACTGAAATTAAAGTTAAGTAAAAAACATCACAACTTGAGATTAAGTTCATATAATACGTCTCTATTCAATATAACTTCCTTTGATATCATTAAATCTATTTAAACCGTTGTTGTCCGTTGACTGAAATTAAAGTTAAGTAAAAAACATCACAACTTGAGATTAAGTTCATATAATACGTCTCTATTCAATATAACTTCCTTTGATATCATTAAATCTATTTAAACCGTAGCTGTCCGTTGACTGAAATTAAAGTTAAGTAAAAAACATCACAACTTGAGATTAAGTTCATATAATACGTCTCTATTCAATATAACTTCCTTTGATATCATTAAATCTATTTAAGCCGTAGCTGTCCGTTGACTGAAATTAAAGTTAAGTAAAAAACATCACAACATGAGATTAAGTTCATATAATACGTCTCTTTATTCAATATAACTTCCTTTGATATCATTAAATCTATTTAAACCGTAGCTGTCCGTTGACTGAAATTAAAGTTAAGTAAAAAACATCACAACTTGAGATTAAGTTCATATAATACGTCTCTATTCAATATAACTTCCTTTGATATCATTAAATCTATTTAAACCGTAGCTGTCCGTTGACTGAAATTAAAGTTAAGTAAAAAACATCACAACTTGAGATTAAGTTCATATAATACGTCTCTATTCAATATAACTTCCTTTGATATCATTAAATCTATTTAAACCGTAGCTGTCCGTTGACTGAAATTAAAGTTAAGTAAAAAACATCACAACTTGAGATTAAGTTCATATAATACGTCTCTATTCAATATAACTTCCTTTGATATCATTAAATCTATTTAAACCGTTGCTGTCCGTTGACTAAAACTAAAGTGCAGTGAAAAACTTCACAACTTAAGATTAAGTTCATATAATACGTCTCTGTTCAATACAACTTCCTTTGATTTCATTAAATTTATTTAAACCGATGCTTTCCCTTGACTGATAATGAAATTCCCTGAAACACCTTAACGACTTAAAATTAAGTTCATAAAATGATTTGCTACCCATTACAACTTCCTTTCTTCCCATTGAGTAATCAAAATAATTCAGTGCGAAAGAATATTAGCCTTAAAATTAGCTTCGTCTAAACTAGCTAGCTACTCGAAGGCTGCTCGAGGATTTTCCACTCTTTCACAGTACTTTTTTCTTCCGGCAATCCAATCTTTGGCATATGTTAGATTCAGTGCAATTATCTTGTTTACCTCCGATGCATGTGCAGTTTTGCCAGCTGGTGACCTCAAAGCAGCTTCTGCACAAACCAGCCAGTTGAAATGCTCATTTAAGGTAGTTTAAATGAGCTATTAAATAAACAAAGAAACTGAGATGAATATTTCCAATTTCTTATTCTCCTTCAAAATATGGTATAACTTTTAAAATTTTCATTGAAAAAACAAGCACTCCGTTAGATTCAGCGAGCCGTTTTACATCCAAAAACACTCAATTGGAAATTTTTTATATGTAGAAAAAAGGCACAAGTTCTGAAAACATTGGGACTGAAAATCTAGGGATTTGTATGGCTCATATCAAGAAAATTCAATTGGAAAACAAATAAATAAAAACAATATTAGAAAGTTCATATATGTTCTTAGCCTTCATATAAATTTCATTTATGAGCTTGCAATAGTAATCACACAAGTAGGTTGGGAGAGGTAAACCATGCTGTTTTTTAATATAAACATGTTTTTTTACGAAAATATAATGACTAAAAAACATAGCTATTAATAAATTTTATGGGACCAGGACACCATGCCGCTTTTTTTAAAACGTGTTTTGTACAATCAAACATGACTACAAAATATGGTTATCAATATATATTTTTTGACAAAAAACAACAATGGTGTTTCTAAAAAAAACTTTTTTACAGAAAAATCATGATAAAAACATGGATAGTAATGACATTTCGTAAAGAAACATAATTTTTAAAAAAATAGCATGGTTTTTTGGGTCACATATAATATATCAGAATCCATATTTTTTAATCATGATTGTGTTTGTAAAAATTTTTTTAAGCATGTTTTATGTGGAAAAATGTGAAAAACAGCATGGAGAAATTACCCATACCGCACCAGAACTTGTTGAGGAATTACTCACACTAAACCTGATACTATAGAGGATATAGGCATCTCCAGCTAGATTTTTTAAAAGGATTTATGCATATGGCATGAGGCGAACCAAAATTTGCTGCACCAGGTATTTATAGTAAATTTGCTCACACCGGACGCAATTATTACAGAAGATTTATGATCGTTGCGCTAAATAATTCTAAAGCATTTACTCACAATGCACAAAATAATTCTAGAGGATTTAATAACAAACACAGCACCAGTGTTGGCCTGCATAAGTGTATAGTTCAGCCGTCACACAGGTACAGTTGGTGTGGACTCCGTGCGATGTTAGCTCTAATCAACTCTAGATTTTCCATTTCGAAAAATGGATTCAAAATGAACTGCAAATTTTGAACAAGGGATTTTCTCTTATGACACGTAATTTTCACCGTCCTCAGAAATAACACTAGATATTTGGTCTCAAGTCTCAGCAGCAAAATCTAAAATATGAAAATCACTTCAGGCTAGAATTCTCGACCATTTCCAAATTTCAGAAATTCACCAGTCCCCCGCATATCTCTCACCCAACTCACGGCTTCACTGTGCCGGTTCCGGACCGTGGGAGCGTAGCTCTAAGAGGCGGTCTTTGCTCATGAACAGGCCGCTCTGACGACACATCGGGCAGTTCTGTCTGTTGAAGAAAGATGCGCGGTAATACAATTTCACTCGCAGGTTCAGAGAAGCAATTGCTCGTTGAATTCTACTCAGTCGGTTTTGGCTTTGAAAATACCAATATTACTTAGAGAAGAAATCTGTTTAAAGCTTCGACTTGCTCTTAAAACCGTCACCTACTAAAGTTAAAAAGGCAAATACGGATCTTCACAGTAATTGTACACTGGTGAGATGAATAATGTAATGAATACATTTAGCTTCAAATTTTTTCCATTTCTTCCCATGTATCATATTTTGTTGGCCTCCTCAATTTTTTCATAGAAGTAATAAAGCACTCAAACCATTTGTATTCACATATACCTATGCTAGTTAAATTTCAAGCTCAATTTATTTCAAAACATCAGTGGCATGAATTGAAATTTATCTGAAAAAATAATTTAATAAACTTCTGCATGTGCTTAGCTGTACGATTCTTAACCAATCTTTTTATTTGTAAAATTACCGCTCCATTTTCAAGACATGACGAAAAAGACAGAGAATGGCATTTCAACAACATGCTGTTTGCAGTTATACCTCAAATTATGCATGCATGAGAGACAAAAATGTTCAGGAACCTTCTTGGAAATTCAGAATGTAATAAGACGTGTGTGTTACTTACGTTTACCATTAACTAATATCAGCCATGATTTATCACAATAATGTGTCAGAAGTAAAAAACAAAAAAGAGCCACTTACTTCCTTTCAAACCAAGCAGAGATGCAAGGTGTGCAAAAAATGTGTGTACAATCTGATTGCACGGCGAAGTCGCTCGTTTCTTCAACAGTGGACAAGCAGATTCCGCATTTCTTGGGACCATCATTTTGTGGCAGGAGGTCTTTGGCGCACACGACGTCAGCAAACTTCTCAGACTGGCCGCACAGGAAGCTCTGCCTACTATCCCATGCTCTGAGTTTTTCAATATTTTTCTCGATTGAAGCAGATGTAGCTTTCAATCCTACTTTCTTACTTTCGTTAGGATAAATATTCAATTTAATATTACGGACAATTGTGTCAATGTAATATTTCAAAGACATCAATTTCCTCTTGAAAATATGACAATAGCCGTGCTTAGGGAATTCCGCAACAAGGTATTTTAAAAATATTTCTTGAGCTCTGATTCTCAAGATCATTTCGTTTAGTTGAGCAGTACCTCCAAGAAAACTCTTGGTAGCTTCTTGTTTTAACCCATCAATTGAGCTGTCAAGTAGCTCAATCAGATCAGACTTGCTGAACTGCTTGGAATTCACACTATAATAAAGAGCTGGAAGGTAATTGCTCACAGAATGGTGGCTCCCGTCTGCGTGGTTTACTTCTAAAAGTGAAAATGAAGTGACCAATTCTTGCTCCGGAACATTCACGTTGCCGTCGTTGTTGGATACACGAATGCTATTTCTTCTCGATTCATAACGAACGCCCAACGATGCAGCATTAGGCTCGTGAAACGGGAGGTATAAGTAACCGTGGAGAAGGTAATTCAAAGGCGATCGATCTCGCACGGGCGCACTCTGGGATTCATAACGAACGCCCAATGATGCATCATGAAACGGGAGGTAGAAGTAACCGTGGAGAAGGTAATTCAAAGGCGATCGATCTCGCACGGGCGCACTCTGGGATTCATAACGAACGCCCAATGATGCATCATGAAACGGGAGGTAGAAGTAACCGTGGAGAAGGTAATTATAATTCAAAGGTGATCGATCTCGCACGGGCGCACTCTGGACGAAGATGGGAACTCTAGTCCACCATGGAGCAGAGCTAGAATTGGTTTCTGGCTCTGATCGATCCTGAGGAGCCCACTGATTTGATGTGGGCCTGCGGAAACTCATTATGATGCGTGTTCAATAACCTCAATCTTTCAAGCAGATTTCGACAGTCAAATTTAATGTCGCTTGTCACTGTACGTAGAGCTAAGTTTTCCACAACAATCACTTCGAGTTTTCAGAAACAATGAACATCCTTAATAACACGAGACTGGACTGAGCGTGGAGGGAGTATAGTCCATGGGACTGAGAAACCTTACGAGCACCTTGTGTACAGTGTGAAGACGCAGTTGGACTGAATGGTGATGGCGATGCTTATAGAGAAGTCGGAAGGAGAGTTTGACACAGGGTGTGTCGGGAAGAGAAGGGGTGAAACGGAAAATGATAGGTAGGAAAAAGATAGAGATGCGCTGTGCGCATATGATGCTAGTGTTGTGGGTATTTTTTGTAGGTAGTTTATGGGTGGTAGACGTTAATTACCCGTCAGGGCTTTGTATGATCGATCTTTAGTTAGTAGGCATCTTTAGTACCGGTCGTGGGTGGTTAGGCTTGCCGTATTGGTTAGGTCTCCTTTGTCACAAAAAGTTCGCTTGAGTCGGTGCTGGTCAGTCGAGTCTGTCCGTCCGTCCGTCGTTAGAGTCGTGTTAAGTGTATTTTGGTCTCGGTTGGGGTGCGAGTGTTTTCATTTTTGAGCTCTGAAATTGTCTGTGTGGTATTTGTGGGGTGTCTTGCGGGAATGTGAGTTGTTGGTAGAGTTGTGGCCTGTGGGTACATGTCGTGAATGTTTTGCCAGATTCTTTTCGCGTGTTTGTGGAGTGTAATGTTGATTGGTTGCAAGTTTGCTCGACGATGTAGTTGTGCAGAGGTGGCGAAATCTTGCCATTCTGAATTTGTTATGTATCTCGTGGCTCGGTTTTGTACACGTTGGAGTGTTGAGATAGATGTTGGTGGAAGTGTGTGTAGGGGAATGACTGGGTAGATGAGAGTGGATCTTACTAGAGCGATGTATAGTTGGCGTTTTACTTCTAGGTTCAGATGTTTGAATCGGTAGAGGCGTGAGAGGTTTTGGTGTGCTAATGGTGATCTTAAAATCATGCCTGCTTATATACCCAGCCGAGGACCCTTCCAACCTGCAGAACGACAGCCTCACAGCCTTATGCAGTTATGCCCTTATCTGACCATCAGGTAGCTTTGTGGTAAACGGTCATGGTTAGTTGTCTATCTGTCGTACATGAAAATTTTTGTAATTTGTCCTCAAATATGTTCATAAAATATGAGTTGGGTAAAAAAAATTAAAACTGTTGGAAATAAAAAATTCAAACATAAACTTCGAGAGAAACAGAACGAAGCCATACAATTCAAAAACCTCGAAAACTTTTTTATCTGATTTGGACCAGCAGTTGTCCATTCACACTCTCACGTCATGACAGGACGTCTGACCCCATATTATCGCCACAGTTATCTCTTTTTTACAGATAATTTTATGCGTATTCATTGAAGTTAAATCAATCGTTATTTTGAAACAACAAATCGAGCAAGTGAAAGAAGGAAGAATACGCATTCAAATTGTTTTTTCAACACTTCTCACGATAAAATTACAGAATATTATAAAAATCGAAGTCATTTTTGACGTAAGGAGGAAATTATCATAGTTACCATATATGAAAAACTGAAAACAATAAGGCAAAAGTTCTCTACCAAGTACATACGAGTATACTATTTTTCTTTTCAATACTGAAAGTGTGACTAGATAGATATAAGAAATGTGTATAGCGTGTGAGCAACCACCGACTCTTATTATTTTACAGTGATTGTAAGTCAATACACGAGAAGAAATTCATTTGCAAACGATCAAGTACATGTGTGCGTGATGTCAACATCTTGAACTCGTTTTATTTTAATTCAGCAAAGGAGTTGATGTATACCGCGACATCCACTCGTAATTTTCAGAGTCCTAAAATGTCGGCAAGAACATAAATAACCCACCCTCTCAATCAGCTGGGAGTTGAAATGTGAAGACTCGAAAGCCTGATCGACTTCTAATAAATAGAGTTTTATTCTTTGAAACCTGTTCATAATTTATCCCGTAGAGAGAAGTGCGTTCGAAATTCAGAAAAGTATGAAGCTTCTGGGGCATGTATCTTTGGCACAGCGGTTAAGAGATCGGACTTGTATGCTGGAGGTCGCGGGTTCGTTCCCAGCGCTGGCGCGGAGATTTTCCCCGTTGGGTATAAGGGAAAGCTCAAAAGCACAATACCCCACTCGACCCAGGTGTCGGAAATGGGTACAAGCTTTACGGGGGAACCGTCATGGTGTCCTATATATAGGGTTAGTTATAAGACATTTGAAAATCCAATGCTAAGATCCTATGGATCAGTCTTGATTGGAAATAAAGCATCCCAAAGATGCCGATGTTAACCTTTGCACTCACCACTCTGAGTTGGGGTTCCCTCCGCAACTACACCTTTGTAATCCCTGTAAGCTTCTCTTTGGGGACGCTAGACTTCCCCTCAAAGCTTCTTCTAAAAATGATAGTGAGAATATTTTCGTGTATGACTCGATGTCAAAGCGTCCCTCGAAACGCGAAGAATGCGTTCGGAAGAAAAATATCCTTTCAAAGTCTCCTGCATGTGACAATGACGCTGAAGATATATACTTCTTGTACATAAAAATCCTAATTGTAATCTCGTATAGAAATGACTCTCTAAATGACTATCCAGAATAACGATTCTTTATATACTTCTTGTACATAAAAATCCTTATTGAAAATAGAAATGACTCTCTAAATGACTTTCCAGAATAATGATTCTTTTTCTGAAGTTCCTCAAAACTCATAGTGGAAATGCTTTGGAAGAAATACATTCGTCGAAAATTGTAAAAAAATTAAATCAACACGAAGTTGACGATGCCTGCAGCATGGAAAAAACACGAAAAGCTCATTTTAAAATTTCAGAAGATCATTTCATTTAGGCTCGGCCATCACATTTCCAAGGGGAACTCTCAAAAGAGACCTCATGCATGATGGATGCAGAGGCTGTGATCAGGGTTGCGGAGTCGGAGGAATAAATTTGCGACTCCGACTCCGACTCCGACTCCACCTTTCCAGAATTTGGCGACTCCGACTTCATTTTTCCAGAATTTGGCGACTCCAACACCGACTCCACCTATTCACAATTTTGTAACTCCAACTTCACCTATTCATAATTTATAAGATAAATATTTTATTTCGTAACTAGTGTACACGGACCGTCAAAAATGACAAGATTCAATACCTTTCTTCAACAAAATTCGTTTGAGTGGAGTTTCCATGCTTTCAGCTTATTCCAAAGATAACTTAATTTTCTTATTAGAGTAATAAACACTCAGAACACAGTATTTTTGAGCCGCAAGAGAAGTAGTTATAGCCATTCGTGTCGTATCCAAGATACAGAAATTCAGCATTACTGAAAGCAACTGCGAACTGGTATATGTATATTGTAATATGCAATACAGTACATTGTAATACAGTATATTGTAATGTACAATACAGCATGTTGCAATATACAATAACCCGCCGAACTAGGTATTCACAATACAAACTTTAGTATATCAGGCTCTGGATCGCTCTAATTGTTTTGAAAGTGACTTATTATAGAGCCCTTGCACAACGAAAATGAGTGTATTAATTGACCGTGAACTGAAACCAAGACCGCCAGTGCTAATTTCTTCCTATCAATTATTCTTAACAGCGTGACACAAAACGAATAAATAAACACACGACAGTCATTCTTAGTAGAAAACGGTTGCAGGTGTTGATACCTGTGCATATGTTCATTATATTCTTTATTAACGAACGACTTTTAAATTGACTACAGATTGTTAATAATCAAGATACTAGTGTACATGATTGGTCAAAAATGACAGGATTCAATGGTAGCGTTTTAAAAAATCTCAAGATAAAAATGGCAAACAAATACATCCATCCTAATAGTACCCGCGATTAAAATACAGTATTCGCGTACTTTTGCACTGGTAAAACTCGTATCAGAGATATGGTCATTAAGCATCTTTAAGAACGTCACAGACGCACACAACAACCAAGCAAGCAACAACTGTGCATTATAATTTAAACTATTGTTTGCAAGAAGTTTTTAAAAAATTTGCCATACCTTTGAAGCATTTAAATGCTTTTAAATTTAAATGCGGTAAGCCGCATTTTCTTGACAGTAGATTTGATTTTCACGCAATGTTTTTTACTTATAAAGATAAGTCAGCAGATGCCACGTTTTTCTTAATATTTCAATGGTATTTATGATACTTTCCAAGCAAGCAGATTCCCATTGTAATGACATAGGGGAAATTACGCACGAGAACATACTGTATACTTATTTATAAATTGACCGACACCTGGCTATTTATTATACCGGGTGTCCCATAAAAATGTCCCCGATTTTTAACTAATTATATCTCAGCTTTAAATTAACAAATTTAAAATTCTTTTTTTCACAATGTAGTAAATTTTGTTTCCTTTCCGATTAATTTAAGTTTTTGAAAATCAGTTGAATAACCACTTTACAATGTTCAATTTACTGAAAGGGGTAGACAAAAAAAAAATTTTTCAGAGGAAAATTTTTTAAAATAATATTGATATTCTTCCTTATTTTGTATTTTCCATAAAACTGGACAAACAAAAATTTTAAAGAGTAACAAATCATTACCTTAAATAACGTTCAAATAAATAAAGTAATTTAGTATCCTTCGACATACCCTCCATTTCCTTCCAGGAAAGTATTACTTCTAGCCACCATTGAACGAAGAGTTTTACCCATTATTCCAACGTTTTCTATCAGTTCTTGAAACACTATTATTGAGAACACTTGAAACCTCTCAGAGGGTTTAAATACTTGGTGGTATGTAGGATGCATCGTTATGAAATTATTCTTAACAGTAGGTATTGAGAAATGAAGAAGAACACCAGTGTTGTTTTTAAAACTTTCTCTTTGGACAATTTTACTTCCCCTTGCAGTAAATCGATCATTTTAAAGTGGTTATTCAACTGATTTTCAAAAACTAAAATTATTTGAAAAGGAAACAAATTGACTAAATTGTAAATAAAAGACAATTAAAATATGTTAATTTAAAGCGGAGATATAATCAATTAAAAAGTCAGGGACATTTTTGTGTGACACCCAGTACAGTGTTGATTGTTCTTATACAATAAAAAGTCAGGTGTCTCCTTTAAACAAATAAATAGGTTTAGCTATTTCGTGAGCGTAATCTCTCCTATGTTAATACAATGGAGTTTTAGGGTTTAAAACTTAAGGGCAACTGTTCGAACATTTATTTCAAAAACAGAAGAACTTCAAGGGAACAACAGCAAGTCGTTTCCCGAGATGCGCAAAAAGAGAATCCGTACCCAAGTTAGGCGTATCTTGAGGATACCAACAGTACGCACAGCAGCGTCCTCTGTAATATTTTTATTATTAAATTCCTTTAAAATGTAGACCGAAAATCTTCTTCAACGTAAGGTTAGTTTTTAAAACGAAACTCGCTAAAAATAAAAGACATCCAATGGACGCGGCCGGTCATCAGCACGATACTCCGATAGGAAATTTTAGAGGCCTTCTGAGTAAAGAGATACAGAGTTTTAAGATGTCTGGTCGCCGACTAGCTGAATATCGTATCTTATTGCAAGATTGCATATAGCACTAAGATTTTAAAAATTAATTGACATTTAATTACCTTGTTACCTTGAATAATAAGTGCCTATTCAATACGCTGCAAGATCCCAGGTCGAGGAGTTCAAGTCGCAGAAAGAGACTACTTTTTACGCAAGAGAAATATGTTCGAGGTACCAGACCCACTTTTATTAAAAGGACGACATGCTGCCCAAGCAGAGCAAGCTCAAAGATAATTTAATGAGTGAACGCCAAAGCGTCACAAGAAATGTTAATTAAAGCTATTTAAGGATAATGCAGGTCTGCTAGAAGTGCAAACATGCTTAATTATAGAAAGTTAAATTTAAACACAAAAAACGAAAAGAAAAGATGCAGCTGCAAAACAAAAAACAAAGAACAAAAAGATCTAATTTCAACAGTTTCAAATTCTTGTCTGTGAACTAAGAGAGACCAACTGAAGAAAACTTTTTCTTCCACAAAGCCGCCATCAAAAATACGGAAGATTATCAACGGGAAATTCTATTGAACAAATAAAATTTGCTGTTCATCTTTGTTAGTTGATCTGTCTCCCTTTCACGTTCTTAAAGATGCTTAATAATGACAGTATCTGTGATGCGAGTTTCACCAGTGCACAAGTACTAGAATATTTTAATCGCGGGTGCTATTAGGATGGAATTATTTCTTTATGATCCACATCTGGAAGATTTCTAAACAGACAATATCGAATCCCGTCATTTATGACGAGTCGTGTACAAAATTATGTATACTGAGTTGTTCAGAACACGAGGTACAAAATTGCACATCAAGTAGAAAATGGCCAAATAAACACTTTTTGTCCTATGAAATTTTCCCCAAAAAATCGGGGTTGGGAGGTATTAGCTGTTTATTGTTTTTAAGGACGTAATTTAATGGCACAATTATTCGCGATATTTATTCTGAATTTACTTTAAAAAAATTGTTCAAAATGTGTTCCACCTACAACTATGCACTTTTCGAATGTTAGCCTTTAACAGCTGCCGAATATTAGGAAACACGTCTGGCATTAAGGTATCTCACCTGCAGTCACTGCAATTCTGGCCACAAGATCTTCCTCAGACTCAATGGGTGTAGCATACACAAGGCTCTTCACGTGTCCCCAAAAATTGAAATCGAGTGGAGTCATGTCAGGAGATCTAAGAGGTCATGCAACTAGAACATTTCGCCCGATCAACGTAAATCAAAATAAATATTGCAAGTAATTTAGTCATTAAATTTCATCCTATAAAACAATAAACGGCTAATATCTCAATGTCTCTTTCTTCGGAAAATTTCATAGAAGAAAAAGGTTTTATTTGGATATCTTCCACTCAGTGTGCAATTTTTTGCCTCATATTCTGAATCTGAAACACCCTGTATATTACTGACAAGTGTTTTCTGAGTAGGTAATGTAGGCACTGTCTACACTGAGAATCATAGATATGTATATATCAACAGTTTTTTACAACTAAGTATGCACTAATTCAGTGAAATTATAATAGTTAATTCAATGACTATGCTTCAAATCCCAAAATTATGATATACGTGTAGATAAGGGGGGCCAGATTTGCACACTGCCTTTTCTTCTCTGTACCTCCACTATGCAGGGTAACAATGCAGAAAAGGTGTTATATTATTGCTCAACTCTATGTTACATTTCGGCTAGAATAGGCAAAAGTTGTTCTGCTTTAGTCGCAGGGGCCTGACGTTTTCGAAACGTTTTTTTACGAATAAAAGTCACTTCTAGCTTCTTTGCGTGTAATATGATACTATTTCTTATTTTGGTCTAACTTTTTACTTTGTATTTGACACTTTGTTTTTTTAATAAGCGCCCATGTTTTTCTCATTTAGTGTTTTTTGGAGCAATTTGAAACGTTTCCAGCAAGAGAATTTGTCCTATCGCATAAATGCAACAACCATTGCAGCTGAGATAGTGCATTGCTTTCAGTTACAATATGTGTGTGACTATAGGTGAAGTTTTTGCTAGTGTGTGTAATTATTTTCATTGCAGCTCGTTTACATTGTATTTAAATTTTTTTCAAGTGTCTCAATGCCGATATTGATAACCTTACAACATTTTCAAATCTTCCTTAACAAGAAGTAATTAATTATATAATGCTACAAAACTTATTATTTCAGTTTTTGAAATTGTATCAACATAATTATAAAATTCTCCATTTCAGCGTATGGTTACTTAGAAACTGGTGAGTGATACGAAGATAAAAATTAAACATGATGATGATATAGTGAAATACAATATAACTCTGAAAGAACCAAATAACATTCAAGGAATAACTTTAGATATGAGCAGAAATTTTTATTATTAATACATGTTAACTTGACCTAAAGACAAGAAAGGCATATCAATTTTGATAATATGACCTGAAAACTAGAAGTCTTTGTGTACCAGACCATAGCTTCAGGTTTTGGCAAAGACTACTCATTGGCAATGAATCATAACCTAAAGACTGGAAATATTTATGATCACAACATAACCTTAAGTTTCTGCAAAGACTAGTCTTTATCGATCAATGCATCATTAAGAGCGTATAGAGTTACCACTCCTTATGTGAGTACAATGTATTGCATCAGCTGAAATGTTCTACAAGTAACTTGCAACACATTTACTTCTATTTTCCAGTTCCTATGTATTAATTGAAGGAGAAATGAACAAAACAGAAATATACAGAATGAGTTTACGATGCTTTCAATTACTAATTCCAGCTTTTAATTAAAAAATATACATCAATGCTGAGTACAAAAACTATATTTCGCACTCGTAGGTTTCTCATATATGTCTGTGCAAACCCTCAATGACTAGATAACATGACGGTATTAGGTCATAGGTATAAATACGCTGTTTCAAACTTAGAACAAAATAATCAACAAAAACATTGCGTATTTTTTAGATTTTTCAGCAAAGTATTCTAACTCTGTTTTGTTTACTTTTGGTTTTAAAGAATTATAAATAATTTTTAGCAAAAATTAGAATCGAAGACACCAAAAAATAGCGACTCCAACCACGACTCTACCACATCCAAATGAACGACTCCGACTCCACCACATTCGGAGAAGCGACTCCGACTCCGACTCCGACTCCATCACACTTCAGAGTAGCGACTCCGACTCCGACTCCACCACACTTCAGAGACGCGACTCCGACTCCGACTCCGACTCCACCCTAAAACATCCGACTCCGGCGACTCCGACTCCCGACTCCGACTCCGCAACCCTGGCTGTGATGATATTGAAAGGAACAATAAGCAGGTGCTGTGTTATGACAGGCTGGCTGAATAACTTCAATCTAAGGTAAACGCTGGGAGCACATTAAGTTTTCGAAGGCGCGCGAGTCGGAGAGGCTTATCGATGAATTTCTGTAGTTCCCAGAAAACCATTAGGGTCATTTGTACAACATGGAAAGAGAAATATTTCACTCTTTTATTTGAGAGTAATTTGAAGTCGTTGGGTGCATTCTTTCAAAAGTTAGCAGCGGCTCAACTTGAGTTTTTTAACGGCGCATTCATGAGTCGGAGAGGCTTATCGATAAATTTCTGTAGTTCTTAGAAAACCGTTAGGGTCATTTGTACAATATGGAAAGAGAAATGTTTCATTCTTTCATTTGAGAGTAATTTGATGTCGTTGGGTGCATTCTTTCAAAAGTTAGCAGCGGCTCAACTTGAGTTTTTTAACGGCGCATTCATGAGTCGGAGAGGCTTATCGATAAATTTCTGTAATTCTTAGAAAACCGTTAGGGTCATTTGTACAATATGGAAAGAGAAATGTTTCACTCTTTCATTTGAGAGTAATTTGAAGTCGTTGGGTGCATTCTTTCAAAAGTTAACAGCGGGTCAACTTGAGTTTTTTAACGGCGCATTCATGATTCGGAGAGGCTTATCGATAAATTTCTGTAGTTCTTAGAAAACCGTTAGGGTCATTTGTACAATATGGAAAGAGAAATGTTTCACTCTTTCATTTGAGAGTAATTTGAAGTCGTTGGGTGCATTCTTTCAAAAGTTAGCAGCGGGTCAACTTGAGTTTTTTGACGGCGCATTCATGAGTCGGAGAGGCTTATCGATAAATTTCTGTAGTTCTTAGAAAACCGTTAGGGTCATTTGTACAATATGGAAAGAGAAATGTTTCACTTTTTCATTTGAGAGTAATTTGAAGTCGTTGGGTGCATTCTTTCAAAAGTTAACAGCGGGTCAACTTGAGTTTTTTAACGGCGCATTCATGAGTCGGAGAGGCTTATCGATGAATTTCTGTAGTTCTTAGAAAACCGTTAGGGTCATTTGTACAATATGGAAAGAGAAATGTTTCACTCTTTCATTTGAGAGTAATTTGAAGTCGTTGGGTGCATTCTTTCAAAAGTTAACAGCGGGTCAACTTGAGTTTTTTAACGGCGCATTCATGAGTCGGAGAGGCTTATCGATAAATTTCTGTAGTTCTTAGAAAACCGTTAGGGTCATTTGTACAATATGGAAAGAGAAATGTTTCACTCTTTCATTTGAGAGTAATTTGAAGTCGTTGGGTGCATTCTTTCAAAAGTTAACAGCGGCTCAACTTGAGTTTTTTGACGGCGCACGAGTCGGAGAGGCTTAGTGATAAATTATTATTGTAGTTCCCAGTAAACCGTTAGGGTCGTGTGTACAATATGGAGAGAGAGAATGTTCAACTCTTTCATTTTGGAGTATTTCAAGTTATCCTAATTTTTACTTCACTGTAAAACGTTAGTTGAAAGGGGTTAGTAAACCAATGTTAATTTTTTATTGGAATGAAAATTTCTTAGAATTTGTTAATTACATATTGTAAAATAAATACGCCAGGGAGTAACAATAATTGTTCTACGCGGGCGCTGTGTGAAAGTGCACTGGAGAGAAATTAGTCGAAGTATATATATACCGGATGCTTCCTGGTCGTTAAGTCGACCGCAGGCCGAGACTGTTGCTTGAAACCGCCCTTATGAAAGAGCTCGATTCTTCCGGCTTGTAACGTCCTAATTTGATAAGCGAATATAGCCGTCGAACGGTAAATTTGGGTCGAGAGCGGCCGACAAAGAAATATTTTTGCCTTCTGCAGCCATATTTCACTATGTTCGGCTACCTGTCGCTCTAAAAACGGCATGAATTTTTAACTGGGATATATAGTACGCCTCGTATATTATGTCTATTAATATGCCTCGTATGGTCTATCTATTTGTACACCTCTGATAGTTTATCTATTAGCACACCTCATATAGTTCGTCGATTATTATGCCTCGTATGGCTTATCTATTTTTACACCTCGGATGGTTTGTAAATTAATACTCCTCGTATGGATCTTTTGTTTTAGGACGTCTTATATTAAGGAACTTTTAAAAGCCAATATGTTGGCATATGTATCTCATGTGAAAACTTGGAAATAAACGGTTTTGTTGTTGTTTTTGTAGCATCACACAATGTACGCTGGGCATTACATCAAGTAGGAAGTAATACCACATCACACAAACTTTAACATCACACCATGTAAACCGTATACAGCAAGTGTGAGGCAGACATCCTAAGCCACACACACAATACCTTCTGCAGTGAGATCTCGTCCCCTTGCTGAGAGATGAGGGCGCTGCCAGCCGTGGCTGCTAGTTGCTGCTGCTGCAGCAAAGCCTCCTTCTTCTTGGCCCATTCCTCCTTGTGTCGGATTGTTTGCTGCATGAAAGCCAGAAACTCTTCACTAACTGGCGGGTCTTGTTCGTCGCTCAGTGACATCCCACCTCGCATTTGAGACGTCAGCTCGCTTGCCGACTCCTGATCATCGTAGTAAGTGTCATAATCTTAATGGAAGTCTCCGAGTAAATCAGAGTCAAATTTTCCAGCATCATTACCGTAGAGACCATGAGCGTAAAGAGAAGCATCACGTACAGATGGGCCACGTTTACCCTTTTGTTTGGAGCCTGCAAGAGGAGCCTTGTTTTTGGCTGTCTCGCACCTGGCGGCGACGTTAGAGCGCCTCCGGGCACGGCTGCAACGACGACCCGGAGAGCTGAGAAGCTGTTTGTGTTCGTGGCAGAGGCGAGGGGACAAAGGGTTGGGTGTCGGAGATAATGGACGCCATTTATCTTCAGGGTATGGTGCTCCTGGCGTACTTGCGAAATCTTTGTGTCGCTTCTCACGCTGCGCGATAGAGAAATTTATTCATTACAATTTAGTCATGCAATCACGCATTCAAAAGCCATTAATCCATTGAGACCAATTTTACTATTAATTTCATGAAATTTCGGTCAAATTTTTATTTCAATGAACAACAAGCACCTCAATTTTTTATCGGAAAATCTGGATTCTGTAGTAGCCAATCAAAGGCTGCTTAGCGGAAATTGGTAAAGAAAGAATAACGAAAATGAATGGTAAAGTAGAAATTGTATAGTAGAATAACGAAGTACGCAAGACACACTTCACAAAATACCGATGATTTAACCGTAAAATCTACGTTTGCAAATGGTTCGACAAAATTGGCGTAAATAGATGAATTTCATAAACCTTTCTTTGGATCCGAAACGACGACACCATGAAAGGAAACATTTCGAAATTTCTATTTAATTTCAGGGCACAACATTTCGAAATTTGATGTTCCCCAATTTATATGTATACTTTTATAATCAAGTTTTGAAACACTTAAAGGAACTGATGCACAAAGGCAGAACAAAGTGAAAAATAAACCTTTGGAAAGTTTTTTTTTATTGAACATTAAACAGCTCAGGTTTAACAAAACCACACATGGATAACATCAATATCCCCCTTAGGTAATAATATTTTCAGCAGGCGGCTCTTTGAGGTGATAAAAAGCTTCAAACGTACAACGAAATTGTCAGCGATGTGTCGCGGGTCTACTGGAGACTTAGCTAATCTCTCGGCGCAGCGGTTGCTTCAGGGCGCGTGGAGCTTCGCACACACCCTGGCTTTCAAAATTGATCACATATTGTGGTATATCTGAATTAGATCCAGCGAGTAGGGTGGTCATTTCACCGACTTGAATTAATACGGAAAGTAGGCCTTATACCAGTTTGGAGTTATTTTGGCCCTATGGGCCGGTGCCGAGTCCTGTTGAAACATCTATTCTGTATCACCGAAATGTTGCTGAGCCAAATGAACTAATACAGCTTCGAGAGTGTCGCGACGGTACACTTCTTAATTGATTTTGACTCTTTGATTGACTGAATAAATGGGCGTTTTACAGCTGGCATAAATTCCTCTCCAAACCATGGCCGACCGCAGATTTTGGCAGTGTTCAACAATTGCAGAACTACCGGAAAGCTGAGTGGGCCTAATCCTGTACTACTGACGGTTGTGCGCTTGCTTTCCGGAGAACAGTTTCGCGTCTGCTAAGAGACCGCGCTCTATTGATGACGTGCGATCCAATGTTTGAGCTGAGAGCATCGCTGAAGATGCACACACATTTTTTCATCCATTTAGAGCTGAACTTTTAGTAGCTTTGCAGGACTTGAGTCCTATAGTTCTTCATGCGAATAGATTTCGGTCTCATGAAGACCCCCGAATTTTGATCCTCGATCATCCAATGACGGATTTCAAGAGTTACTTCAAGCCTCAAAAAGATAAGGCCTTGTGTTCGAGTAGATTTCTCACGAAGTTATACAGTCAAATTTGGCACTCGGCCATGCTCAGCAGCATAATTACAATTTTGATACCGCTTCGCTAATCTAGAACCTCGCCATCAGTACTAAGGTTATCAAGGCGTTTGACTGTGATCATGTAATGGCTGCAAAATTTCAACAGTAAAAAACCGAGGGTCCTTTCTTTTTGCAGGCAAGACATTCCTCATCAAATAAGGTTACTTTTGCGCACAAGCTTAATATTTCAGTGACCAACACAACTTATCGCACGAGAGAAATGAGTTTAAAGAAGGTACACAACATCGAAGGAATAAACTCGAGATGCAGCACTACGGCGATCAATTATTATTATTATAAAAGAAAGTTTTAGCCTCCCTTAACCACGACAAAGATGTTCCAAGAGAGGAAAAAGGAAGGCACCATTTAGTATGGAGTTGAGGGAACGTGGAATCTATGCACAAGGTGCACAGAAACAGTAAGCTAGGATAAAAGTTCATGAAACAAGAAAAAAGTTGAAGAAGAAAGTAGTAGGTGCTGAAAAGCAGGACAGCAGTGAACCGAAAAAAGATGGTCCGTAACAAAACAAAAACCTATTTAATTACAACAAAAAGGAAGCCTACCTAACCTTTAGCTCGGGCCCTCACATGGTTCCCCTGGGAGCGCTAATTCCCATAGAAACAATAGTTGTATCCCCCTGAGGGGCTACGGCGATCAAGCATCACCTTGTTTCTGCTACGCTGGGCTCGCAGCTCGCAGGGGCAGACGTCGGCGGCGGCGGCGTGGCGCAGCACAGACGCGTGTGTGGTGAACATCAGCGCGCTGAAGTGGCTCCAGAAGCGCGTGAACTCCGCTGCTTCGTACCGGGGAGGCTTCTGCAGCACCGAGTCCGCCACACTGCAAGGCACATACATCATCAAATTAATGGGAAATCATGGAGTTGTGCTGCCACGTAAATGAGTTGGAAACTATCAAAAACCTATTTTAGATTAGATGTTAGTTTTAACCTACCTAACTAAAACAACGGCGATCCAAAGAAAGGGAGGAAGAAGGCATCATTGAATATGGAATTAAGCGAACGCAAGAACTATACACAAGGTGCATAGAAACAGTAAATTGAGTAAGAAGTTCATGAAGCATGATGAAAGTTTAAGAGGAAAGCATGAAAGTATATGCTGAAAAACAGGACAGCAGTGAACTGAAAAAAGATGGTCCTTAACACGTTCACCGGGTTTCCACGGCTGTCAACATTGGTTTGTTAGGTTGTAATTAGCAGAATAGGGAAATCGACTTTACTACTAGAATCAATTTGTATTCTTCGTAAGAAATGTGAACAATACAATTACACGATAACATTTTACCTCGTATGCTAAAAGTTATTTTTTGAAAAGATTGCGAAATAGAAAAATGTCCTTAATGTATACCGGTACATAAACAGGCAATTTACCTGTCAGTACACATGTGACCCAACACGTGGGGAAAGTGTTAAGATAACAAAAAACATTTTATCTCAGCAAAAAGATGGCGTACCTAACTCTCAGCTCGGGACCTCGCATTTTTCTCTGGAAATGCTAATTCCCGAAAACCTGAGACTAAATTAGGAGAAAATGTTCATCTAGATGTAAAGAAGCCTCAAAATAAAAAGGATCAAATGCACCGATGAGAACGATGTGAAAGTATCCAGCATACTAGGAACAAAATTCTCACTTGAGCTCCAGCCGCATCATATTTGGTGAATTGAGCAGCAAACTATTTTCATGAGTTACAGTCGCAAGTCAATAAAAATGTCACATCATAAAACCAATGAGTAAGAAGCAGCGGTCACATGAAGGGGGGTAAGGCTAAGACAAGCTCACTTGTAAGGCCCCCTGCCGGAGATGGTGCTGGTGCTTCTGTTGCGGTGCTTCCTCTTCCTGCTACGACCTACACAAGCAGCGCTGCTTCCTGCGCTCCTCACTTGCGACATTGTTGGATGCGATATACTGGTTTTTATACACTTAATTACCCTGAGATAAAAATGCGACATGAAATTGATGGTAAATGTGGAAAGTGTTTTTCAAATTTTCCCTTTTGGTAATTTTAACGCGTCACCAACAATGATCCGCTTCAAACGTGACGGTTGCTGAAATCAGTAACCGCAAAAATTATTATATTAAAGAGCTACCCTCCGTTTCCCCTCATTTAAACGATAACCACCGAGAAACTCAGTAAAGTTTAAGTTCAGGATGGTGCAAAATTTAGGTAAAACGCTACGCCGGTGAAATGAGGCGTGCGCATTTCTATTAAACAGAAAGGTGGAATATCAACGCAAAATAAAATACAAGAATTAAGAGTATTTTACGCCTCCCTAACTAAAAACAAAGCTATTCATTGGAGAGGATTAGATTAGATTAGATTACTAGTTAGTTTAGGCCTCCCTATCCGCAACAAAGGCGATCCAAACAGAGGAAGAAGGAAGGCACCATTTAGTATAGAGTTAAGGGAATGTGGAATCTATGCAGAAAGGGCATAGAAACAGTAAGTTGAGAAAGAAGATTATGAAACAAGCTTAAAGTCGGAGAAGAAAGTAGTAGGTGCTGAAAGCAGGACAGCAGTGAATCAAAAAAGGATGGTCCTTAACAAAAACATTTTATTCAAACAGAAAGAAGGCCTACCACATATTTTCCTCCTGAGAGTGCTAATTCCCATAGATAAAATATTTGTATTTGAACACTCTTTACATAAAAGTTGAGAAGCTTTTGGGTACACCTGTGAATCCATGATGGTTCTGAGAAAAGCTCTCACTTGACTTTGGATAAATGGAGTAAATATACTACGCGAGAACAGCCGTTTGTTGTCTCTATTCCAACTTTCCTTCACAAGAATGAATACTGAACACCGCTCCATTTGAAAAAACAAGGAACATGTTGATTACAAACACAGAGTAGGAAAAGTGGGGGAACCTCAACCTTCCCCAGCGGGAGCACAGTCGCCCCCGCCTCCTGCACTGACCAGCACTATATCCATGCATAACTGATCCCTTCTGCTCGAGGCAAAGTTATTTGCAGCGAGACATTATTTTCAGAGCTATTTTTATTTTAGTTTAATTATTGCAGCCACAGATCCAAACTGATGGATAAAAATTTGTTGATACACAGAAGCCATCTTGCCTCGCTTGAGCTAACACCAAATTATTGCGTACGATGAACCTTATAGCATGACTGCGGTAGTAGGAGCTTGTCAAAGACGACTACTATTCACGGGTTGCGAGAAGTCGTCAATAAGAAGTACAAGGTTTTCAATGTTCAAGATGTTCAATGGAAGATGTTCAAGGAAGAAATAGAAATATGTGACAAAATAATGAATCGGAAAAGCATGGTGTGTAAGTCTCGATCATGACAGTATGAGAGAGTGAGATGAATAAAGAAGATGCTACAAACTTGGGCAGATTAGATCAGATATGATGGAAGTTTGGGCCTCCCTAGCCGCAACGAAGGCGTTCTAAAGAGAGGGAGGAGGAAGGTACCATTTAGCATGGAGTCAAGGGAAGTGGAATCTCTGCACTAGGTGCATAGAAACACTAAGTTGAGAAAGAAGAGTATGAAACAAGATAAAAGTTGAAGAAGAAAGTATTACGTGCTGAAAAACCCGACAGCAGGGAACTGAAAAGAGATGGTCTGTAACAAAAGAAAAAATCTATTCTATTGCAACAGAAGAAAGGCCACCCTAACTTTAGCTCGGGACCTCACATATTCCCCCTTGAAGTGCCCCATGAAGAGCATGAGACAGTACGCGCACAATCGCAAATGGAGGCTAAAAATTATATTGAATGCTCCATTCAACAGTCATTTTGATAAGCTCTAACGAAATAATAAGAGAACATTTTCGCATTTAACTCAATGTAGGAGAATGAAAAGCAACCATAAAAAACTCTTTTCTTACAACACACAAGACCCAAAGCGAAGTTGGGGCCAAAGATATCACTCCGAATGACAGCACATTTGAATAATAAAATCAACGTCCATATATATTGTAATCGAACAGCCAGGCTTGTCCCAGTACGACAGAATTCACAGTGACTCCATGCAGAATAGCTAACAAAGTCAAAAACCCCAGAAGACATCGCACATACCCACGCCAAATACAGTATTGCAACAACCACCAGTTGTACCTCAATGACCTACCAAAGGCTACCATACTTGGTGTAACTATTCAAATTATTTTAACCATTGCTCTCTATAACATCATGCGTGAAAATAGTCAAATATTGAACTATGACGTCCATGAATATTATTCTCTAAAACAAACCAGGGGAGCCCAACTAAGACATTCGTCAGAATGAAAATAATCCGACAGGTCTTGCATCATTCAAAGATTATCAAAGTGCTTCAAAAACATTGCACAGAGCTACTTCCCGACACGGTCACCTGACGCATTACATTTCACTATTCGTCATCGAGAGTGGACACACACACACAAAACCATTATAGTGAATTAAAGACAAATAGCTACCACTGCGAGCGTCAGTGTGGTCTAATGAGAATATTAAATACCAAAACATCAACTCAATAAAAAAAGTAGACCATGAATTTATCGCTCACTAACCCTGAATAGAACACGGGGGAAAAATGGAAGGGTTCTGAGGGCCCTCAAGTGCTTCCTTCTTCAGAGCTTTCCCTTAGGACAGCTAGGCGACAACTACACGCCGAGAGACCGGACACTGTACATGACAGCAGTAGTGTTGCATAATAACTTTACATTCGCATCGTAGTTTTCAGCGCTACGGCTCAATACTCTCCTAGGCAACGATTGGTAGCACAGCTGAATTTCAAGATTTGAATCTCAGATGCTAATTTGAAAAAAATTTAAGCCCCTCTACTGTCAAGCCCCGTTCTGCTCAACGGCCAACCTATGCCGTTAACACTTTGACCGCAATTGGTTAAGCTGAAGTTCAAAATTTAACTTAAATTTAAAGTCAAATGTAGTCAGCAATGTTGAGAATAGCAAACATTAACTGGATCGTGCCTTCATTTAGGATTGATCAAGTATTTATGAAAATTGAGTTTGTGACTACTGGTCGGACCGTTAGACCGTTGCATAAAACTGGTGACATAAATACAGCATCAAATTACAGGCCCATTAGCCTTTTACCTGTCCTGTCCAAAATATTAGAAAAAGTAGTAACGAATCAACTGTCATCTCACCTGGACGAGTCAAATTTACTTCATCGAAATCAATATGCCTACAGGAAGAACACTAGCACTCAAGACGCCCTGCTTAATATCACTGAAAAAATATACAACGACATCGATCAAAAAAATGTAACACTTCTGCTGCTACTTGATCTCTCTAAAGCATTCGACAGCGTCAAGCATAATTTCTGAACTTTTCTGTACTTTAAACTTTTCTGAACTTCAAACGCACTTCTCTCTACGGGATAAATTATGAACAGGTTTCAAAGAATAACATTGAATACAATGTTAAATTGATTTAGAATAGGAAATAGACTCGCAAACAGCGCAGGCTAGAGGGCGAAAAATATGAAGATAACGTACGTGATTCTCTTGTAGCATTTTACCCAGTAAGTGAATAGAGTTCTTGCTTCAGATAAAATTAGATTTTTTGAGAGAATTAAAAAAAAATATATTTCACTTGTTTGGTAATGACAAAATACTTTTATTCAACAATCTACAGTGGAAAGTTGGGATTAATTTATGGCCGTACATCTGCATGAACAGTCAGTTTGTGAAAATTTAAGTTTTCATAAATACAGTTCAATCCATGCTTTTTGGTTCATCGGTAATTTTACCTTTCTGTTTCTGACAAAAGAGAAAAAGAACGAAGGCTATGTTTAAACTGCAGCTGCAAATGCGTTGAATTTGCTTTGCGTTCTTTGAAGATGCGTACTCACGAAGGTAAGATCGGAAAGCTCCTGTGCGGAGAAATCCGGCGCGAACAAAGGTTAACATTTAAAGGTTAACATCGGCATCTTTGGGATGCTTTATTTCCAATCAAGCCAGATACATATGATCTTGGCATTGGTTTTTCAAATGTCTTATAACTAACCCTATATATAGGACACCATGACGGTTCCCCCGTAAAGCCGGTACCCATTTCCGACACCTGGGTCGAGTGGGGTATTGTGCTTGAGCTTTCCCTTATACCCAACGGGGAAAATCTCCGCGCCAGCGCTGGGAACGAACCCGCGACTTCCAGCATACAAGTTCGATCCCTTAACCGCTGTGCCACGGATAGAAAATTGGGTCGATTCTTAATCTATTTTCTTTTCGACGGACGGGAAGCCTAACACGCGAGGTATCAAATGGGAAAAACGAGATCGATATTTGGGATAAGAGGTCGCAGGTACCTAGCTGCAGGTAAAAGTATGACTGTGATCGAACGTGTTTTTTACATAGTTCCATGGTTGAGAGTGGGACTGTGAAGCTCTTCTACTTACGAATTAGCGTTCTAATGAAGTGAACGAGAACAAAGTGGACATTTCCAGACTCTGAACTCTCGAGATATGATAACTTGTCTCTGTTAGGTATTTAAGCTTCAAAGTCGTTTCACGTTTATAAGCAGAATATCAATCGGAAGTGTCTTCTCTCTGAAAACGATGCAAAGGTTTTGTTCGTTTGTGCTTGGTCTCTATCGTTGATCAAAGCCCTTTCGCGAGATATGCACAATATGTTCATCAATGCACTTCATCGCACCAGGTGTGTAGAGTTGAAATTTCAACTAATGCAAATGAATAACTTGTGATTCCCAAATAACATTCGGAAAATTCTGCTCGAGTTTGCGTTTTACTCATTAAATTCTCGCACCATAAAGGGGACTTCATTCGTAATGCTGAACTTTGTGGCCACATTTATCATCGAATGATGTGGAATTTCGTATTATGGAATATTTCATTCATTCCAAAATATTTTCAGTAAATATTTTCATAGCATTACAACTACAATTAAAAGTGTCAAAATGCTAATGTTATTGAAAAAAGTGCATAATTTTTACCAATTTTATATAACATCGTTTAGCCACTTCGTAAAAGTTTAGAGACTAATTCTGAGACATCTAACTAGTTATGACACTCACTTTTACCTCATTTCGAAATTTTTTAATTGAAAAGGCTTTTGTAAAACAGAAGTTAATATTTGTAGGTGTTCACGTTCGCGAATGCTCGAAGAGAAAACCTACAATAATTATAAATATTCTGCACTTAAGCACCCCTTTTCACGGCAATTATAATTTTCTGCTTCAGTGCGAGCAGACCATCGACTGTAGTGAATTGTAAATTATCAACCCTCACTTTAGTGTGAATACTCGAAGAAAACGTTGATTACTCTACGTTTATTTGAGTAATATTTCTGAATGAATTGAGTTGAGCGAATAACAGGTTCTTCAACATTTTATCTACGGTCATTTTCTGAGTCTAATGATAACCTATCAGACGACACAACAGTTTTTGCATTTTCGATGTCTAATGTTTTTTTAATCTATGTCATCATCACTCTCCGTTTGTTTGAATTCGTAACTCCGCTAACTTTTTGTGAACGTACAGAAAAAACTCCTTAGGACCAAAGTTTGAGCTGGTGAATGTCAGAACACTAAAATGTTGAGTAACTCAGAATGTAAAACCCAAATCAGTTGTTTATTTACGTTTCAGGTGTTCTGCAGTGTGCTATTTCACGACAAAGATATCGCCATATAGGTTGAAATTTCACCTCTCTAACAACTGTCGTAGGAAAGCTAAATGAAAAAGTTAAACATTCTCTCTTTCCATGTTGTACACACGACCCTAACGCTTTTCTGGGAACTACAATAATTTATCATTAAGGCTTGATTGGAAATAAAGCATCCGTAGATGCCTTCATTATTATTTATTTGCTCTCCACGATGCAAAAAAGATCTCCTTCATAGGTGAAAAACTCTAGGAGATATTGAGCCGTAGAGTAGAAGAAAACTTTTTATGTGGAAAAAGTGTTCCAGATTTTTAATTATTTCTCCAACAGTTTTTTACTCACTGAGATCTTTCTTGCATCGTAAAGATCAAGGTAAATACTATAAACCTGCATAGTTGTTTTTTGATAAGTTAAGTAGAAATTTTTTTATTGACATGTGAAGTAATAAGTAAACAGTTAGTATATTTTACTTAAAAAATTCAAAAATTTCTTTGTCGAGAATCTGTTAAGAATAATCAATTTTTGCGAATTAAAAATGAGGATTTAAGGTTAAAGGTTGAAGGTTAACATCGGCATCTTTGGGATGCTTTATTTCCAATCAAGCCTGATACATATGATCTTAGCATTGGTTTTTCAAATGTCTTATAACTAAGCCTATATATAGGACACCATGACGGTTCCCCCGTAAAGCCGGTACCCATTTCCGACACCTGGGTTGAGTGGGGTATTGTGCTTGAGCTTTCCCTTATACCCAACAGGGAAAATCTTCGCGCCAGCGCTGGGAACGAACCCGCGACTTCCAGCATACAAGTCCGATCCCTTAACCGCTGTGCCTATGTCATCATTAAGGAAATCATGTGTAATAAATCTTTTAAGGGTGTGTACAAGTTTTGTGCTTACTTAAAAAATTTGTCCGGTGAAATTCCGTTGAAATATCTCAGTAAACTCCAGTAGTCCAGGAGGGTCGCTTCAACATGTATGTTTTGTGCATGTATGTTTGGACTCAGCAAATGTTAGGTGGAGGGACAAAATTTAATGGCTCGAACGATGTCTGTTTAGAGTCCCAAGGGATTTGTGGGGAGTCAGCAATTTTCACGAGACCTTGGACGAAACTTAATCAACCAAACACTTGAGAGAATGCCCATGCTGTGGTCCAGGAAAGGAAAGCACCCTCTGCAAGTAGTGCGAGGGTAACAGATTTATTGGCTACACTTGAGCCAGGAGAGTTGCCATGACAACGACTTTCAGATTGTTCCAGACTGAGCGAGAGAATAACTTGTTCAAAATCTAAAGTGCAGATCGAGCTACTTCACGCCCTCTAAAGTTCATTATTTTTTTATTCGTAGCGGTACCCATCGACTTCAAATTACTCCAAAATGAAAGAGTTGAACATTTCTCTTTCCATGTTGTACAAATGACCCTAACGCTTTTCTGGGAACTACAGAAATTCATCAATAAGCCTCTCTGACTCGTGCGCCTCCAAAAAAATAAGTTGACCCGCTTTCAACTTTTGAAAAATGCACCCATCGATTTCAAATTACTCTCAAATGAAAGAGTGAAACAATATCTTTTCCATATTGTACACACGACCCTAACGCTTTCTGGGAACTACAGAAATTCATCAATAAGCCTCTCCGACTCGCGCGCCGTCAAAAAACTCAAGTTGAGCCGGTGTTAACTTATGAAAGGATGCACCCATCGACTTCAAATTACTCTCAAATGAAAGAGTAAAACATTCTCTTTTCCATATTGTACACACGACCCTAACGCTTTTCTGGGAACTACAGAAACTCATCAATAAGCCTCTCCGACTCGCGCGCCGTCAAAAAAACTCAAGTTGACCCGGTGTTAACTTATGAAAGGATGCACCCATCGACTTCAAATTACTCTCAAATGAAAGAGTAAAACATTCTCTTTTCCATATTGTACACACGATCCTAACCCTTTTCTGGGAACTACAGAAATTCATCAATAAGCCTCTCCGACTCGCGCGCCGTCAAAAAAACTCAAGTTGACCCGGTGTTAACTTATGAAAGGATGCACCCATCGACTTCAAATTACTCTCAAATGAAAGAGTAAAACATTCTCTTTTCCATATTGTACACACGACCCTAACGCTTTCCTGGGAACTACAGAAATTTATCAATAAGCCTCTCCGACTCGCGCGCCGTCAAAAAAATCAAGTTGACCCGGTGTTAACTTATGAAAGGATGAACCCATCGACTTCAAATTACTCTCAAATGAAAGAGTAAAACATTCTCTTTTCCATATTGTACACACGACCCTAACCCTTTCTGGGAACTACAGAAATTCATTGATAAGCCTCTCCGGCTCGCGCACTCAAGTTGACCCGCTTTTAACTTTTGAAAGACAGCATCATCGACTTCAAATTACTTTCAATGAAAGAATAAAACATTTTCTCTCTCCATATTGTACACACGACCCTAACGGTTTTCTGAGAACTACAATAATTTATCATTAAGCCTCTCCAAATCCTGCGCCGGCAAAAAACTCAAGTTGACCCACTTCTAACCTTTGAAAGGATGCACCCATCGACTTCAAATTGCTCCCAAATGAAATAGTGAAACATTTCTCTTTCCATATTGTACACACGATCCTAAGGGTTTTCTGGGAACTACAGAAATTCATCAATAAGCCTCTCCGACTCGCGCGCCGTCAAAAAACTCAAGTTGACCCGGTGTTAACTTATGAAAGGATGAACCCATCGACTTCAAATTACTCTCAAATGAAAGAGTAAAACATTCTCTTTTCCATATTGTACACACGACCCTAACGGTCTTCTGGGAACTACAGAAATTCATCGATAAGCCTCTCCGACTCGCGCGCAGTCGAAAACTTAATGTGCTTCCAGCGTTTAACTGAGATTGAAGTTATTCAGCCATCCTGTCATAACACAGCACCTGCTTATTGTTCCTTTCAATATCATCACAGCCTCTGCATCCATCATGCATGAGGTCTCTTTTGAGAGTTCCCCTTGGAAATGTGATGGCTGAGCCTAAATGAAATGATCTTCTGAAATTTGAAAATGAGCTTTTCGTGTTTTTTCCATGCTGCAGGCATCGTCAACTTCGTGTTGATTTATTTTTTTACAATTTTCGACGAATGCATTTCTTCCAAAGCATTTCCATTATGAGTTTTGAGGAACTTCAGAAAAGAATCATTATTCTGGAAAGTCATTTAGAGTCATTTCTATATGAGATTACAATTAGGATTTTCATATACAGGAAGTATATATCTTCAGCGTCATTGTCACAGGAGACTTTGAGAGGATAACTTTCTTCCGAACGCATTCTTCGCGTTTCGAGGGACGCTTTGACATCGAGTCATACACGAAAATATTCTCACTATCACTTTTAGAAGAAACTTTAAGGGGAAGTCTAGCGTCCCCAAAGAGAAGCTTACAGGGATTACAATGGTGTAGTTGCGGAAGTTACCCCAACTCAGAGTGGTGAGGGCAAAAAAATGCTCTAGAAGCTTCATACTTTTCTGAACTTCAAACGCACTTCTCTCTACGGGATAAATTATGAACAGGTTTCAAAGAATAACATTGAATACAATGTTAAATTGATTTAGAATAGGAAATAGACTCGCAAACAGCGCAGGCTAGAGGGCGAAAAATATGAAGATAACGTACGTGATTCTCTTGTAGCATTTTACCCAGTAAGTGAATAGAGTTCTTGCTTCAGATAAAATTAGATTTTTTGAGAGAAATAAAAAAAAATATATATCACTTGTTTGGTAATGACAAAATACTTTTATTCAACGTTCTACAGTGGAAAGTTGGGATTAATTTATGGCCGTACATCTGCATGAACAGTCAGTATGTGAAAATTTAAGTTTTCATAAATACAGTTCAATCCATGCTTTTTGGTTCATCGGTAATTTTACCTTTCTGTTTTTGACAAAAGAGAAAAAGAACGAAGGCTATGACTAAACTGCAGCTGCAAATGCGTTGAATTTGCTTTGCGTTCCTTGAAGATGCGTACTCACGAAGGTAAGATCGGAAAGCTCCTGTGCGGAGAAATCCGGCGCGAACAAAGGTTAACATTTAAAGGTTAACATCGGCATCTTTGGGATGCTTTATTTCCAATCAAGCCAGATACATATGATCTTAGCATTGGTTTTTCAAATGTCTTATAACTAACCCTATATATAGGACACCATGACGGTTCCCCCGTAAAGCCGGTACCCATTTCCGACACCTGGGTCGAGTGGGGTATTGTGCTTGAGCTTTCCCTTATACCCAACGGGGAAAATCTCCGCGCCAGCGCTGGGAACGAACCCGCGACTTCCAGCATACAAGTTCGATCCCTTAACCGCTGTGCCACGGAGAGAAAATTGATGAGATTCTTAATCTATTGTTTTTTCGAAGGACGGGAAGCCTAACAAGCGAGGTATTAAATGGGAAAAACGAGATCGATATTTGGGATAGGAGGTCGCAGGTACCTAGCTGCAGGTAAAAGTATGACTGTGATCGAACGTGTTTTTTACATAGTTCCATGGTTGAGAGTGAGACTGTGAAGCTCTTCTACTTACGAATTAGCGTTCTAATGAAGTGAACGAGAACAAAGTGGACATTTCCAGACTCTGAACTCTCGAGATATGATATCTTGTCTCTGTTAGGTATTTAAGTTTCAAAGTCGTTTCACGTTTATAAGCAGAAAATATATCAATCGGAAGTGTCTTCTCTCTGGTTTTCTGGGAACTACAATAATTTATCATTAAGCCTCTCTGACTCATGAATGCGCCGTTAAAAAACTCAAGTTGGCCCGCTGCTAACTTTTGAAAGAATGCACCCAACGACTTCAAAGTACTCTCAAATGAAAGAGTGAAACATTTCTCTCTCCATATCGTACACACGACCCTAACGGTTTTCTGGGAACTACAATAATTTATCATTAAGCCTCTCTGACTCAAAAATGCGCCGTTAAAAAAACTCAAGTTGACCCGCTGCTAACTTTTGAAAGAATGCACCCAACGACTTCAAAGTACTCTCAAATGAAAGAGTGAAACATTTCTCTCTCCATATTGTACACACGACCCTAACGGTTTTCTGGGAACTACAATAATTTATCACTAAGCCTCTCTGACTCAAAAATGCGCCGTTAAAAACTCAAGTTGACCCGCTGCAAACTTTTGAAAGAATGTACCCAACGACTTCAAAGTACTCTCAAATGAAAGAGTGAAACATTTCTCTCTCCATATTGTACACACGACCCTAACGGTTTTCTGGGAACTACTGAAATTCATCAATAAGCCTCTCCGACTCACGCGCCATGGAAAACTGCTAAGTCGACAAAAAATACATAAACGAACGAGAGTCTAAAAAATAAAAAGCTGCAAGTACACGTGAGATATGTACGGGAAATACAAGGAATCTAGCATAAATACGTAATTTACCAGAAATACGAAAATGTACGAAAGTCTAAAAAAATAAAATGATACAAGTGCACGGGAGTTCGGGAAAATTCAAGAAATCTAGCACACAAATATAATCTTCGAAAATTACAAAATATACAAACTGGCACATATGTACAGTAAAAAATGAATAGGTGCTAAAAAAACAGAATTACAGCACCCCGGAAAAAGGAGGAGTTTTTTCAATATCAGATCAAGAATGGACTACCTATCCCTCAGCCAGATATATAAATAAGATATTGGTAAAATAAAGCATAAATATCAATCACAAACGATGGTTGGCAACTTATGTGTTGCCTGTATGTGTTTGCGCGTTTTTGCGAAACCCTGACCACTTGAGCTCCACAGATTTATAGCCAGACTCTTTGTCAGCACGTGTTTGTGAAACGCTGACCACTTGAGCTCCACAGATTTATAGCCAGGCTCTTTTCGTAACCTGAGAACAAAGCTCTCCTTGTGGAGTTCTCGGGTTGTTGTTGTTCTTATCTCAGCATTCTTATCTCAGCAAGTTATTGTATTTCCTCAAGTAAAGAATTTTTAAAGTGAATTGTTTCCTCAAATAAATTATTTCCCAAATTTCTCCGCGTAATTTAAAGTATCCTTCCCCCCTCTCCCTCCCCTCTCACCCCTCCCTTCATCCAAAACATAGAAAAAAAAAATTATACAAAAAACATACATTAAACATTCAAAAAATAAAACGTTGAAATGTTCCATGAAAAATGTTTTTTCAGCATAGGCAATTCTGGCTTGTGAGCGAGAGTAACATACGGCCGCAAACTTTTGCTGGGCCGTTTTCAACTTTTTTCCTTTAAACGCCTTACGGTACAAAAGAGAAAAGAAAATTGATTGAATCTTTCTAACCAAAACACAGGTGTTCTCTTAGAAGATAGATGTAGGCATCATTAAGTAAGGAATTATGGGGACAAGAGATCTATTCACCACGAGCGTCCCCACACCCTGCGCACAGCAGCAGCAAGATTGAAAGAAGCTCGTGAAACAAGGTAAAAGTTGAGGACAGAAGTTATGTGCTTAACAAAACAGCAGTGAACCCGAAAAGATGATCCGCATCAAAACAAACGATGATTTTACTTCAACAGAATGAAAGTCTACCAAATCTTCCGGTCAGGAGCACCTATTCTTAGGCATAGATACTATAATTATTTTAGTTTCCAAAGGGAACATCTTTCTTTAAGAATGATGATTCTCAGAAGTAAAATACTTTTCTCCATGAGAGGAAAAAACGAAAGAAAAAAATATAGTTGGCTCCCAGCAGAGATGACTCATGAACTTCATTTCAACACTCTGTTTGTAGAGGTGACAATAAAAAAACAAAATTGCCCATGGTTGACCTGTTGTCAGAACATTCATTAACAGTGGCACTTCAGAGAACACTAACAGTACGTGTCTCTACAAAAGCTGTAACACAAAATAAGTCTACGTGAACGATCGCAAACCTAAAACCTAAAACATAGCGTTGACTGTGCAACAGCTTGGAATTGACTTTCAGTATATATATACTCGGCGATCTTCATGAAATGTCGAGAAACTTGAATCCTTTTTACACGGTATCAAGCAACGAGGTCAGTCCTTGGTCTCGTTTTAGTATGAAACTGATGCATTAGTTGAAAGGGTTTTTGTTTGTGCGAATTGTTTTGACTTTGTCACACTAAATGTGCTGTTCCTTAGTTCATCGTGAGAGCAAGGTTTCAAATGCACCCGCTCTAGAATTATTTGCAACGATTTGAATGCATGGCAAAATATCATTAATTACTAGGCCAAAATGTTGTTGAATATACGGTCAAAAATGAAGCTTAGAAAATTCGTTTGGAAGGAAGAATTGATATTGCACAACGTGCGCTTTAATAGCAAGAAGTACGTAGGTGCCAATGGGCCAATGACGGAGCCGATAAATTGTTACGTGGCTCTTGTTTGAATCAAGTCGTTAGTCAGCTGTGAGCCTGGGACAGAGGTGCATCGAAAATTGCAGCAGAATAATGAAGGCATCTACGGATGCTTTATTTCCAATCAAGCCTGATACATATCACCTTGTACATTGGATTTTCAAATGCCCTATAACTAACGCCAGGACGCCATGACGCTTTCCCCCGGTCGAGACCGGTACCCATTTCAGACACCTGGGTAGAGTGGGGTATTATGCTTGGAATTTTTCTCCTATACCCAACAGAGAAAATCGCCACTGCCTGCGCCGAGATTCGATCCCGAGTCCTTGCCGCACGGTGGCAGAACCTCTACCACATGGCTATGGCGGCACAGTAAGTGGAAAAAGCCCTGGATTACTAGAGACATCGTGATAAATATAAAGAAGCGTCAAGCTTTCCTAGCCCTCCTTTGCGAAGGACGAATATCTAGAGAAACATATAACCGATTCAGAAACTATGTAACAAACCAGATAAGAACATCAAAAAAGAACTACTTTACGCTCAAGTTTACTCAATTCAAAACTGACGTTAAAAAGACTTGGCATCTCCTTAACTCCTGCTTTAAACCGAATAATGCCGATAAAAAGAAAATTGAATTTGTTATTCAAGATAATGTAAAATATCATGAGAAGAAAGAAATTGCTAATCTCTTTAACAACTTCTTCGTAAACGTAGGGAAAACCATAGCTGATGGTATTCCAAGTGAACCTACTGATCACCTGGAATTTATGGATCATATTCGAGAACCCAACTCCTTTTTCTTTACGCCTACCAACTCCTCCGATGTAATTACGTGCATAAACAACATGAAAAATAAATCGAGTGGGTTACAAACGTTTCCGACTAAAGTACTTAAAGTTATTGCTGACATTGTAGCCCCACTGATATCAAATATTATTAACCAGTCTCTCTTACTAGGCACTTTCCCGAACTCCCTCAAAGTTGCTAGAGTAACCCCTATCTTTAAAAGTAGTGAAAAAACCTGTGTAAACAATTATCGACCTATCTCCATTCTACCAATTATTAGCAAAGTATTCGAAAAGATTGTGTATAAAAAAGTGTACTCTTATTTTGAACAAAAATCATTTCTTTACGAAAAACAATACGGTTTTCGCTGTAAAAAATCAACAACACAGTCTATATTAAATCATTTACAATTCCTCTATTCTAATATAGATGAAGGAAAGCCTGTCTTCTCTGTATTTCTTGACTTTCGAAAAGCATTTGATTGTGTGGACCATAAAATACTACTCTCGAAACTACACTTTTATGGCATTCGAGGGATTGCCCATGATTGGTTCAGATCATACCTAACAAATCGGAAGCAATACGTTGTCATTGACGACGCAAAATCAGACCCACAGACAATTAAAAAAATAATAATAATAATGAAGGCATCTACGGATGATTTATTTCCAATTTCAAGCCTGATACATATCACCTTATACATTGGATTTTCAAATGCCTTATAACTAACGCCAGGACGCCATGACGCTTTCCCCCGGTCAAGACCGGTACCTATTTTAGACACCTGGGTAGAGTGGGGTATTGTGCTTGGAATTTTCCCCCTATACCCAACAGAGAAAATCGCCACCAGCGCCGGGACTCGAACCAGGGTCTGCCTGGACGGAGGCAAGTTCGCCAGTCTCACGACACGACGAGCACATGGAGTTCACAAGGGTGCATTCTTTCGGACGGTAATAGTGGGTCAACTTAATTAACACATTCCCTGCGTATGGAAAGAGAAAAGTTTCACTATTTCATTTGGGAGTAATTTGAAGTCGATGGGTGCATCCTTTCAAAGGTTAGAAGCGGGTCAACTTGAGTTTTTTGCCGGCGCATGAGTGGGAGAGGCTTAATGATAAATTATTGTAGTTCCCAGAAAACCGTTAGGGTCGTGTGTACAATATGGAGAGAGAGAATGTTTCATTCTTTCATTGAAAGTAATTTGAAGTCGATGATGCTGTCTTTTAAAAGTTAAAAGCGGGTCAACTTGAGTTTTTCGACAGCACGCGAGCCGGAGAGGCTTATCAATGAATTTCTGTAGTTCCCAGAAAAGCGTTAGGGTCATTTGTACAACATGGAAAGAGAAATGTTCAACTCTTTCATTTTGGAGTTTTTTGAAGTCGATGTGTGCATCCTTTCATAAGTTAACACCGGGCTCAACTTGAGTTTTTTGACGGCGCGCGAGTCGGAGAGGCTTATTGATGAATTTCTGTAGTTCCCAGAAAAGCGTTAGGGTCATTTGTACAACATGGAAAGAGAAATGTTTCACTCTTTCTTTTGAGAGTAATTTGAAGTCGATGGGTGCATTCTTTCGAACGGTAATAGTAGGTCAACTTAATTAACACATTCCCTGCGAAGGGACCCACCAGTGGTCCCTTAGGTGGTTTTCAAAGTGCTGCTGACCCACCTGCAGTCACTAACTCATTGATTATAAATACTTAATGAAAGGTAAACATAAGCCCAATCCAGTTTATGTTTGCTATTTTCCAAGTAGATTACTATTGAATCAAAATTGGAATTGAATATTGAACTTAAGTTTTAACCCATCGCAGTTAACGTGTTAAGTTTTCAGAGTCGCGCGAGTCGGAGAGGCTTATTGATGAATTTCTGTAGTTCCCAGAAAAGCGTTAGGGTCATTTGTACAACATGGAAAGAGAAATGTTTCACTATTTCATTTGGGAGTAATTTGAAGTCGATGGGTGCATCCTTTCAAAGGTTAGAAGTGAGTCAACTTGAGTTTTTTGCCGGCGCAGGATTCGGAGAGGCTTAATAATAAATTATTGTAGTTCCCAGAAAACCGTTAGGGTCGTGTGTACAATATGGATAGAGAAAATGTTTTATTCTTTCATTGAAAGTAATTTGAAGTCGATGATGCTGTCTTTCAAAAGTTAAAAGCGGGTCAACTTGAGTTTTTCGACAGCGCGCGAGCCGGCGGAGAGGCTTATCAATGAATTTCTGTAGTTCCCAGAAAGGGTTAGGGTCGTGTGTACAATATGGAAAAGAGATTGTTTCACTTTTTCATTTGAGAGTAATTTGAAATCGATGGGTGCATTTTTTCAAAAGTTGAAAGCGGGTCAACTTATTTTTTTGGAGGCGCACGAGTCAGAGAGGCTTATTGATGAATTTCTGTAGTTCCCAGAAAAGCGTTAGGGTCATTTGTACAACATGGAAAGAGAAATGTTCAACTCTTTCATTTTGGAGTAATTTGAAGTCGATGGGTACCGCTACGAATAAAAAAAAAATAATGAACTTTAGAGGGCGTGAAGTAGCTCGATCTGCACTTTAGATTTTGAACAAGTTATTCTCTCGCTCAGTCTGGAACAATCTGAAAGTCGTTGTCATGGCAACTCTCCTGGCTCAAGTGTAGCCAATAAATCTGTTACCCTCGCACTACTCTCAGAGGGTGCGTTCCTTTCTTGGACCACAGCATGTGCATTCTCTCAAGTGTTTGGTTGATTGAGTTTCGTCCAAGGTCTCGTGAAAATTGCTGACTCCCCACAAATCCCTTGGGACTCTAAACAGACATCGTTCGAGCCATTAAATTTTATCGCTCCACCTAACATTTGCTGAGTCCAAACATACATGCACGAAACATACATGTTGAAGCGACCCTCCTGTACTACTGGAGTTTACTGAGATATTTCAACGGTATTTCACCGGACAAATTTTTTAAGTAAGCACAAAACTTGTACACACCCTTAAAAGATTTATTACACATGATTTCCTTAAATACTCATTTTTAATTCGCAAAAATTGATTATTCTTAACAGATTCTAGACAAACAAATTTTTGAATTTTTTAAGTAAAATATACTAACTTTTTACTTATTACTTCACATGTCAATAAAAAATTTTCTACTTAACTTATCAAAAAACAACTATGCAGGTTTATAGTATTTACCTTGATCTTTACGATGCAAGAAAGATCTCAGTAAGTAAAAAACTGTTGGTGAAATAATTAAAAATCTGGAACATTTTTTCCACATAAAAAGTTTTCTTCTACTCTACGGCTCAATATCTCCTAGAGTTTTTCACCTATGAAGGAGATCTTTTTTGCATCGTGGAGAGCGAATAAATAATAATGAAGGCCTCTACGGATGCTTTATTTCCAATCAAGCCTTAATGATAAATTATTGTAGTTCCCAGAAAAGCGTTAGGGTGGTGTGTACAACATGGAAAGAGAGAATGTTTAACTTTTTCATTTAGCTTTCCTACGACAGTTGTTAGAAAGGTGAAATTTCAACCTATATGGCGATATCTTTGTCGTGAAATAGCACACTGCAGAACACCTGAAACGTAAATAAACAACTGATTTGGGTTTTACATTCTGTCTTACTCAACATTTTAGTGTTCTGACATTCACCAGCTCAAACTTTGGTCCTAAGGAGTTTTTTCTGTACGTTCACAAAAAGTCAGCGGAGTTACGAATTCAAACAAACGGAGAGTGATGATGACATAGATTAAAAAAACATTAGACATCGAAAATGCAAAAACTGTTGTGTCGTCTGATGGGTTATCATTAGACTCAGAAAATGACCGCAGATAAAATGTTGAAGAACCTGTTATTCGCTCAACTCAATTCATTCAGAAATATTACTCAAATAAACATAGAGTAACCAACGTTTTCTTCGAGTATTCACACTAAAGTGAGAGTTGATAATTTACAATTCACTACAGTCGATGGTCTGCTCGCACTGAAGCAGAAAATTATAATTGCCGTGAAAAGGGGTGCTTAAGTGCAGAATATTTATAATTATTGTAGGTTTTCTCTTCGAGCATTCGCGAACGTGAACACCTACAAATATTAACTTCTGTTTTACAAAAGCCTTTTCAATTAAAAATTTTCGAAATGAGGTAAAAGTGAGTGTCATAACTAATTAGATGTCTCAGAATTAGTCTTTAAACTTTTACGAAGTGGCTAAACGATGTTATATAAAATTGGTAAAAATTATGCACTTTTTTCAATAACATTAGCATTTTGAAACTTTTAATTGTAGTTGTAATGCTATGAAAATATTTACTGAAAATATTTTGGAATGAATAAAATATTCCATGATACGAAATTCCACATCATTCGATGATAAATGTGGCCATAAAGTTCAGCATTACGAATGAATTCCCCTTTATGGTGCGAGAATTTAATGAGTAAAACGCAAACTCGAGCAGAATTTTCCGAATGTTATTTGGGAATCACAAGTTATTCATTTGCATTAGTTGAAATTTCAACTCTACACACCTGGTGCGATGAAGTGCATTGATGAACATATTGTGCATATCTCGCGAAAGGGCTTCGATCAACGATAGAGACCAAGCACAAACGAACAAAACCTTTGCATCGTTTTCAGAGAGAAGACACTTCCGATTGATATTCTGCTTATAAACGTGAAACGACTTTGAAACTTAAATACCTAACAGAGACAAGTTATCATATCTCGAGAGTTCAGAGTCTGGAAATGTCCACTTTGTTCTCGTTCACTTCATTAGAACGCTAATTCGTAAGTAGAAGAGCTTCACAGTCTCACTCTCAACCATGGAACTATGTAAAAAACACGTTCGATCACAGTCATACTTTTACCTGCAGCTAGGTACCTGCGACCTCTTATCCCAAATATCGATCTCGTTTTTTCCATTTGATACCTCGCTTGTTAGGCTTCCCGTCCGTGGAAAAGACAATAGATTAAGAATAGACTCAATTTTCTCTTCGTGGCACAGCGGTTAAGGAATCGAACTTGTATGCTGGAAGTCGCCGGTTCGTTCCCAGCGCTGGCGCGGAGATTTTCCCCGTTGGGTATGAGGGAAAGCTCAAGCACAATACCCCACTCGACCCAGGTGTCGGAAATGGGTACCGGCTTTACGGGGGAACCGACATGGTGTCCTATATATAGTTATAGTCCTATAGTCCTATATATAGGTTAGTTATAAGACATTTGAAAAACTAATGCTAAGATCATATGTATCAGGCTTGATTGGAAATAAAGCATCCCAAAGATGCCGATGTTAACCTTAATTTACTACGGTTGCTGCTGAACATCCGGACACCTCGCAAATATCACACATACTTGGGTGTCGTGAAAATACCTCAAAACAAAAAGGCAAGTGCAAAAAACTGTTTGTGGGAAAGCAAGTGTTTCAATAAATTTTAGCGCTTGTTAAAAACGTAGTCCGCGAAATCTCAAAAAACTGTAAAGAAATTTTCCCGTGAGTTGAAAACATAATGTAAACACGTTCTAAGGAGGAACAGAATATTTACGAGTTATTGAATTGGCTTTAAACGTGAAAAAGAAAATCTGAATATGAGCATGCTGGCAAATACAGTATGCAAAGAAATCATGTACGTGTAGAATGATACGCATTTCTTTCATATTAGAAGCGAAAATATTCGTAAAAAATAGGCCGTGAAGGACTAAAATGAATTCTACTTCTATGCGTTCTCTGTGTAATTTCCTTGATTTTCTCATAATCAATGGTAATTTTCTCTCTGTTACCCCATCATCTCATTATATGCAAGTTTCGCACTGCTGAGTTGTTTTCATGAAGGAAATGAAGTACTCAAATTCTCACAATATTCAAAGTTTGACCGAAATGGATCACTGCAACAATCAGTGTTCTAACTGACCAAGTTAGTCCCCAGACTTGAAACCAAGCGGAACTCTCTTTGCCTATATTGGTGACTTCATGTCCAATGTGGAGTTCCAAAATGAAATCCTGACCTGAACAAGTGATGTAAAGGAAAATGTAATTAAATGAGATTGAACCAAATCCTACTGAGCAAAAAGTGATGTACTGCAAGCTATGATGGATGGTGTCCTAGTTTGATAAGTTCAAAGTTAGTGTGTTATATTATACAGTACGAAGTACAGTATACAGTACAGTATACTGTATACAGTACAGTATATTATACAGTTATATATACAGTACGAAGAAGAAATTCTGTGATCGACGCACGTAGTGAAAGCAAGATTTCGATTTTTATTGTATTTTGAAAATAAAGCCTAATTTTGGGGGAATTGAGATTGAGTGCAATAACTTGAATTTTGATACTGCGAGTTCTGAAATGATATATGTCAGAGCAAATAACTCTGATTTTAACTTAGGACAAAATTTAGCTGTCGCGATACGTGAAAAGGGTTACTAATCACGCACGCAGGGGGAGTCTCAACCCCCAAACATGTTAAAGTATTATCCTTTATGCTTGCGTACACCTGCATACCAGACATGGAGAATAAAAGGATTGAAGATTTACATGAATTTATTTTGGGAAAAACACGTGGATCAAGTCATACAAGGCATTGAAATGAACTGATTTGAAAGGGCACAACTGCATTAATGAAAGGCACACACATTTCTACCGTTTTTAAGACTCTAAACATGACACGATATAATGTGATGCTTACCGAGAATTCAAGTTACCAATACTCCATCGTAGACAACGATTTACGCATACACAGACTGCCGGCTCCACAGTAACACAAATCATAATATTTGCGAGAATAACACATCACGATTTAACCTGGAATTTGTGACACGGTGTCGAATCATACAACAGGAAGTCGATTCTCGACTCAACAAACACAGGAAATCGATTGCCTATAAATTAGATGATTCTTCGCGATACTTTGAGAAGCACTTTTCTGTGTGCTGATCTACATCTGAAATTGAACTTCAATCACCACCTAATAAAGCTCTCACAACTATACAACACTCGCCCTTTTGATAATAAACGACTCACTGATGGATATTCACTGCCGATGCCATTGCTCACTGCTGATGTTCCACGCTGTAGCCCAGGCTTGCTGCTGGCATAGGCTGATGTCTTGCCCGCGCTGCAGCGGTGCCTTCTGCCGCTACCTCCTCGTGCTGCCTGCATTCCAACTCGAGTTCACAACCGCCGTGGTGCCTGGAGTGTCTTAAGGGTTTCGATGGTAAGCCACTTCACTGTAGATTTGCGCGTCGCTCTTCGCATGGTTGGTGGACGAACTTAACTGTTTGCCATTTGCAATGTTGACGACTGCCGCTGAAGTTGACTGTGAGTTCGATCCCGATGCACAGATGTTGAATGCTTTTGGTTGAATCTCCGACGCGTTTATCCATGACGATCACCGATGCGAGGCTGGTTTATAGTTTCTTGTACTTTCAAATTGCAGTTTGGTAGAAGAAGGCCAGCCAGCGAGGCTGACCTGCGGTGTGGTCTACCCTCAGATGTCGTACGCAGTATCTCACGTGCGTTCCCAAAAATCCCTCAAGAGGCTTCATCTCCCCTCCTTATATACGTTTCGCTTCCTTGTTTCGAGATCAGTCTCGAAATATCCATTCTACAGAGGCAGCATCTGCAACCTCATTGGCGGAATCCTTGCTTATTCTGACGTCTGGGACTCTCATTGGTGTGTTCTCAGACACACCTTCTTGCGTCATTCCTTTGGCAAGCGGTGATTGGCTCAGGTCGTGCGGGCCTCTGTTACTCCGTCACGCCCGCCTCCTTGCTCTACAAAGCCTCGGCTTGGGTACGCTTGTATCGTGCGTGTGTTCGTGTGTGCGTCGTTCTCTATGCCTGCGCTCGCCGCACTTGAGGCCGCGAAATATGACACGCCTACCTCTACCCCAAACAATCGCCGCTTGTTTTTCCGACCGAACAGTGACGAATTGTCCTTACACACACGGATAAACTTTGGTCGACATTCTCACGCTCAAGAATAACAGTGATAACGGTTTTTTAGACATTTCCTAAAGCGAAGTATTTTCCAAAAATTGCACGAGTGAAGTATTTCCCCACAATACCCGCATCGCCCCAGAAAAATTTGTGCCAACTTGCAAAGTTGGTGCAAATTTTCATCCGTTAATTTAAATTATAACCGTGACGTACCCTTTACGTTAAAAATTTAGAAAATGTTCATCCCCCTCATTCAGTCCCTTCGCTTTTCCCGACATCAAAATATCCTTACATATCACCTCATGATTTACCTTCTTGCAACGCGCCGATGTTGACGCATTAAAAAAAACTCATTAATATCTGACACACACTAAATAATTGAGACCCACACTTCTTATACACATTATTGTAGTACGCAAATAGAAAAGAACACATCAAAGATAACGCATGAATCGGACACTTCAACGCATAAAATAAAACACACACGACATATTATTCTCGACTTGCTCTCGGCAATTCATCGACATAGATAAACATATCAATTAGAGATCGAAAAATCGGCGAATTTGTTACAAGCAGAGACATCCTTTCAGCTTTCTCGGTTGCAATCCACCTAAAAACACAATCTCAAATGGAGGTAATTTTCCAACCTCGAGTTTTCTTCCTCATAATTATCATTTCATCCTGTGATTCAGAGTAGACGTATTTCTTGCAACAAAAACTTACTGTTGCTCCTCCTGTGCACCTAGTTACAGCTTGTGGTTGTTGTTCCTGTGACTTGCTGCTCCTCTTCGGCTTGCTACTGATCCTGGGGAGGCTACTGCTCCTGGGCTTGCTACTGATCCTGGGCTTGCTACTGATCCTGGCTTGCTACTGATCCTGGGCTTGCTACTGATCCTGGGCTTGCTACTGATCCTGGGCTTGCTACTGATCCTGGGCCTGCTACTGATCCTGGGCTTGCTACTGATCCTGGGGTTGCTACTGATCCTGGGCTTGCTACTGATCCTGGGGAGGGCCCCCTTGCTGAGAATCGAAGTTACTGAAGCTTTTCCATAAAATTCATCCTTGGCGTCACGTGAACTCGTGGAAATTCCGTAGATTCTCGTTGCGTCAAATCGCGGACAATCCTGTAGATTACTGCGTCAATACGCGTTGGACTCCCACGTTGGAGCTCATCAGCTCTTTCATAAAATGAAGCACATTTATTTGCGAAGATCTTCAGGTTTTGATTCTCAGTCCGCTTGTCGACCAGCATGACTTAGACCCCTGAGTTTCGCGTTAAATTGCTAATGATCTCCTTCCGTAAATACGCGTTAAATTGTCTAACCTGGTCCATTTGTACTCGAGAGACAGCGCATTACATGGTTGATCACCTTAAAAATTTTCCTCGCTTTCCTTCAAATCTGCCTTGAGTGAGGCGGAGGTGAGCTACGCGAAGAATTTCTACATACATACATAAAATAGTTAATTTCCGGCATCCTCAACCAACTCTAGACAAAGCCGAAATTCGTTCGACGGTGTTACTAATCAGTTGAATCACCTAAATATTTCGAAGAAAATAAAACATTCTTGCTCATGACGTACGAACTAGCAGGAGAATTGCCTGTTAGGCCAAAATCCCGAATCCGCATCAATAAAAAAAACACATATACATTGGGTATTGTCAAGGCGTCTAACTTTACGTTATACTCTGCCGCGAAGGCTTTTCTAACGATCAGACATTATGCCAACACCGACACACAAGAGAAAAATTACACATGAATTGGGTACTGTCAGGTCATCGGACTTTACGTTATACTCGGCCGCGAAGGCTTTTCTAGCGATCCGACATTCTAACAATACCGACATACAAAGAAATGCAAAAATAGACAAAATGTAGTGTTACCAACCCGTCAAACTTTACATCTTACTACGCCGAAAGGCTCTGCAGACGATTTGACATTGTGATAACACTGACACAAAAATGCAAAAATAGATACGACACAAAATTTTATACGATTCTCAGCCCCAGAGACAGTGCAGCTTATTTAAATGATTCCACGTTGCCGCAAGATTATATAAACATTCACACAAATATTGTACACCAAATCGGGAGATTTGCCAAATAGGCTGAAATCCCTAACGCACTTAATGTATCACATGAATACACAGTGTGTCATCACTCCGTTAGACTTTACATCATACTTTTGCTGAGAACAGCCGTTCTGATGATCTAACATCCTGATAACACACACAAAAATGCAAAAAGACATGATTGTTCACCTAATTCTCCGCCTTTGAGTTGCACAATTGTTATTTAATGATGTCATTTCTTCATCGTCCTTCAATTACTACGCATTTATCTCAATGCTACTGATAACATTTAATAAACATTCCTTCCTTGTTCTCACAACATCCTACATTCTTGCGTTCCGTAATACCACACTAGAGTTTTAACCACATCAGCTTGAACGTACCGCCACAATTTCTTAATTGCTTGTGCTATCCATAAAGCAATAAAATTCCGGCAGAGGCTCTCTGCCGCACGGTGCACCTCTCTTACATACATTCTCAATGAAGGTTTCACTTGTACATTCCAGTCGTAATTCATTTTCAATTTTTACGCTATAATCAATGCGTCTGTAGAAATTACACTCCATCTCGAAATATTGAGCATTTTCGTTGTAGAAAATGAACATATCCTAATGAAGTTGATAAATACATCATAATTATGCAAACCTACTCTCGCCAGCAATTAACGATTTAATTTCAATTACTAACGAAACGGTCCACACAATTTGTTTAAAGTCACTGCTTAATCATGTTAACATTCAACATTCAAAGCATTGTCGTATGCTCCCGCTCCCTCAATCTCGCGCCCAAACCTCAGACGGTACGCTTGAGTCACTTTGTTGATCAGGCAAAGCTACCTCGTACGAACCTGTCCAGAATCCGCGCACGAACGAGAGATAATGTGTAGACAAATACGAGGAATGCATTATAAAATCCAAAAATTATTCTGAAGAATTCTCATGGATGTTCCGTTCCCCCGATTTAATTCAATACCGAATGTTAGGTCATTTTCGCTTTCAGTACAAGTAAATTTCTCTGTTTAGCGAGACGATACTCCCAGACGTACGCAAGGAATATTCATCTCTCACACAAGGCAATACTTTACTTTGCGATAAAATACGAGGTCGAATCCCACTCGAGAAATGGCGTAGTATTTCTTCAAAAACTACACAACTCTATCTCTTTCGCTGTAGTAGAATTCAGTTTCAGTAAGATATAATTTGCACCTCACACATGAGTATAACTTGAACATTCCCTTAGACGACGAACGATTTGAAGAAAAATACACAATCTTCCAATTAACGCACACTTAAAAATGAAAATTAATTCATCGGTGACATGTAACTGTTTAGACTACAAAAATTGCATTTAATCCACGTGTTCCCTTTAAAATCTACAGATGCTTAATATAATAAAAGTTCCTTCCTACCTGAAGGCAGCTAGGATTGAATAATCTTAAATTACCACGCTCTACCGTCGAATTCACATCAAAAGGAAATTTTTAAACATCATGAATTTATAAAAGTTAAGGAAGCAAAATTTTCATGCTCAGTGAATTTGATATATAGGTATAGATTGACTCATGTCAGTGTCGAAATGGATTGTATAATTGGCACATGGGAAAATTACCCAAAATATTCAATGATTTAGTGTATTATTATTGAAGCAATTATTTAAATTCTCACTCTGATGTACTGGAGCTTAGCACAATGATCTTGTGAATAGAAACGGAGGACGAATTTACTTTACTTAACACACGAGCAGCGGCGTCATTTATGTCTAAGCAAATAAAATTAGACCACGAACTGAATGTGCAGCACCGTTGAAAATTATCACTTACTTTAAACACTACATTTGATTTTTATCCTAAGCACCGTCACTTAATTCATTCAACAGTTTGCAACAAGAATTTACCACCCCTTTGATAGCAAGGAAATTGATTCTCAAAATTCCCATTACTGCTTCTCAGCAGATGTCAATTTAAATAATTGAAGCACTCAAATATCAACGAATGAAAATATGAATTATGTTGCTAAAGCTGATTGGAGAAGCTTGACGAACACGAGGCCAAAACATTCTGCAAATTATTTTGAGTAAGGTATCATTAAAAAATGAAAATTCCAACTAGATTAATTACTAAATGTCTCAAAGCCCAGAAAAATGTAAACTTGTTTCAAAGATTCACTTGAGATAAGGCGTTGTCTGCTAAAATTACGGCGTTAGTTTCCAGAGCCATCGCTGCACACCTAAATTCAGTTAAACCTAAGAATTGTGCAGATCATAGAAAATGCAACCAACAATTCAGCACTCAAGAAGATTTTATAGAACACAGCGTCAAGAAAATAGAGCAAGTATTCTCCTAGCAAACGCAGCAGAGCTTATCTACTGATGCACAATGATTATTTCTCCTCATAACACATTCAACTGTAAATTTCCACTGAAGAATGAAGGACATTTAAATTTGATGACTCACTGCAGCATTTGACAGGATTTTGATGGTTTTGGAAGTTCAAGAAAATGAGAAATGCTCAGGAAACCATGCTCCATTATTCTAAATAATTGGGGCTAGATTCGCTGTGGAAAGTTACATCAAGTCAACTCAGCATTATGACGAGCTTGAACACTTTGTGTAATACTGATGAAGTGAGTTTCTTATTTGATTTATAAAAAACCAATGTTAATGGATCACTCAGCTTCAAATGACTTAGTCTCGCTCGTTTAAATTAGCCACTTTAGGAGATGGTCTGGCTACGACCACAAGAATTTGGTTTATCGCCCCACGAGCAGTGTCCAGTGCCTGCCTGTCTCCTCAAACACTGGGCCGTCAATTAGACGGCACTCAAAAATGCATCGAGAAAAAAATTCAACAGGCAGAAATTTCTATTTAACATTGAGCACTTATATGATTGAATTGACTGTTTGATCATTACACACACAAAAAAAAAATATTCGGACACCGCATAAATCATTTAAAAAATTCACCCATGCTGAGAAATAGATATCACGAAGCACACAATCCAATTTGCATTTCATCCTGTTACGGAACGTGGCCAAATTATGCTGCCTCTCGGATGCACCAAAAAGAAAATGTGCCAAAAAGACAACGCTATCAATTGAACTTTGATTTAATATTTTCTCAAACAACATTAACTGAATCAACTCAGCGGCACGAGAAAACTGAGCAAAGATCTTGGAAAATATCAATTCCTCATAGCATTTCGAAATTAATGGCCATGGATAACACTTAGTCAAGTACACTTCAAATTAGGCGCTCAGATTTGGTCCGACTGCAGCTGCCCGAATTCTCAATTTTATTACTCCGTCCTCCAACCGCGCGACCGGCGTTAGGCGTCGGTACAGCACGTCCACGGCACCGCTCTCTACGTTAGAAATTTTACTCCAAGTTGGAATGCCCACGAAATGACACGGATGAATTGTACTTGCAGAAAATTCTGCTTAATTATCGAGCGACTATTTGACTGAATTAAAAAAAGAAGAAACAGATATTTTTAGACAACTGAAAATAATTAAAAAAAAATCTCCATGTTGATATACAGACAGTACGCTTGCGGTCAATTAATATTTTCCCTGTCGCGATACGTGAAAAGGGTTACTAATCACGCACGCAGGGGGAGTCTCAACCCCCAAACATGTTAAAGTATTATCCTTTATGCTTGCGTACACCTGCATACCAGACATGGAGAATAAAAGGATTGAAGATTTACATGAATTTATTTTGGGAAAAACACGTGGATCAAGTCATACAAGGCATTGAAACGAACTGATTTGAAAGGGCACAACTGCATTAATGAAAGGCACACACATTTCTACCGTTTTTAAGACTCTAAACATGACACGATATAATGTGATGCTTACCGAGAATTCAAGTTACCAATACTCCATCGTAGACAACGATTTACGCATACACAGACTGCCGGCTCCACAGTAACACAAATCATAATATTTGCGAGAATAACACATCACGATTTAACCTGGAATTTGTGACACGGTGTCGAATCATACAACAGGAAGTCGATTCTCGACTCAACAAACACAGGAAATCGATTGCCTATAAATTAGATGATTCTTCGCGATACTTTGAGAAGCACTTTTCTGTGTGCTGATCTACATCTGAAATTGAACTTCAATCACCACCTAATAAAGCTCTCACAACTATACAACACTCGCCCTTTTGATAATAAACGACTCACTGATGGATATTCACTGCCGATGCCATTGCTCACTGCTGATGTTCCACGCTGTAGCCCAGGCTTGCTGCTGGCATAGGCTGATGTCTTGCCCGCGCTGCAGCGGTGCCTTCTGCCGCTACCTCCTCGTGCTGCCTGCATTCCAACTCGAGTTCACAACCGCCGTGGTGCCTGGAGTGTCTTAAGGGTTTCGATGGTAAGCCACTTCACTGTAGATTTGCGCGTCGCTCTTCGCATGGTTGGTGGACGAACTTAACTGTTTGCCATTTGCAATGTTGACGACTGCCGCTGAAGTTGACTGTGAGTTCGATCCCGATGCACAGATGTTGAATGCTTTTGGTTGAATCTCCGACGCGTTTATCCATGACGATCACCGATGCGAGGCTGGTTTATAGTTTCTTGTACTTTCAAATTGCAGTTTGGTAGAAGAAGGCCAGCCAGCGAGGCTGACCTGCGGTGTGGTCTACCCTCAGATGTCGTACGCAGTATCTCACGTGCGTTCCCAAAAATCCCTCAAGAGGCTTCATCTCCCCTCCTTATATACGTTTCGCTTCCTTGTTTCGAGATCAGTCTCGAAATATCCATTCTACAGAGGCAGCATCTGCAACCTCATTGGCGGAATCCTTGCTTATTCTGACGTCTGGGACTCTCATTGGTGTGTTCTCAGACACACCTTCTTGCGTCATTCCTTTGGCAAGCGGTGATTGGCTCAGGTCGTGCGGGCCTCTGTTACTCCGTCACGCCCGCCTCCTTGCTCTACAAAGCCTCGGCTTGGGTACGCTTGTATCGTGCGTGTGTTCGTGTGTGCGTCGTTCTCTATGCCTGCGCTCGCCGCACTTGAGGCCGCGAAATATGACACGCCTACCTCTACCCCAAACAATCGCCGCTTGTTTTTCCGACCGAACAGTGACGAATTGTCCTTACACACACGGATAAACTTTGGTCGACATTCTCACGCTCAAGAATAACAGTGATAACGGTTTTTTAGACATTTCCTAAAGCGAAGTATTTTCCAAAAATTGCACGAGTGAAGTATTTCCCCACATAGCCCCTAACAATTCATAAGTGAAAAATCTTATTTGATATTTCAAACGAGCGAAAAGTGACATTGTAGTATGAAGGACGATATCCACTGAGTGGATATGATATTAGGGCTTCCACCGGGGTTTAGATTCCAAGAATCATACCCCGGACGAGCTTCCCCTTGCGGGTCGCCGTGAGTCAGCCCCAAACTAATCGGCTCGTGCAGACAGCCCTGCCCCGCTGACTTCTGTAGCCCACATCCGGTAATTTTTTTGCATTTTTTATCTCCCGATGTTCTGCTATAGATAGTGCTCAAATATCTGATTTGTTTTCTTTATTGCCAATTATATTTTTTAAAACAGTTTAGGGAAATGGTTACCGGAAAACTGATCCTCGCTGATATTAAAATCAAATAATAACCTCTCAGGAGGCTCAGATTTGATGTTAATCATCAGATCGGGATCATCTTCGAACTCCACAAAACTGCAGTCCGGCGAGTATGAATCGAAAGTGCAGCCCAAACTCTCATAGCTGGCGAAAATGAAATTGAAATTCTCAGCTTCTAGAGAATCCTGCTGATGATTGTTGGTTACATCCTGATGGGATGCACCATCGCAGGGAGGAGGTGCACTACTGCCCTGAGGGGGCTGACAAATGCCCTGAAGGGGCTCACTAGCGCCCTGAAGGGGCACACTAGCCTCATACTCCTGAATCTCCGGCAACAATTTCCCAAGAACTTTGAGAGAAGTGCCGCGAGCAACTTTAGCTTTGGCTGCATTCAGCACTTTGCCCGACCTCGTGGTGATCCCCGAGGTGGACAAACAACACTTGGGCGTTACAAGTTTTCCTCGTTTATGGGCCCAAGACCTAGTGAGAGGCCGGCCAGCGGCACTGCCCGACCTCTTCACCGTGGATCTAAGAACAAAATCCATAACTTCAGAAAAGTTCGTAAAGCGCAAAGAAAAATTGACACCAAATGAAATATAGGAGCACTGGAAAAAACAATCAGTAAGGAGCGACAAGAAGCTAGAACCAAGCGCAAATACAGCCAGGCTGTGAAAGTGTGAATACTGAATGAATGACGGTCCACCGTCCAAGTCCAACACTTGCGGTCGCCCAGTGCCCACTGCTGCGACTGGCCACGCCTCCTTGTGGTTGCTGCTGGCGTTATGACAATTTCTTATGACTGGTTATTAGACTGTTTATTTTATAAGACAGGTCCTCACAGAAATTCATTGAAAATACCGAACCCTATCATTACATGCCGGTTGCATGTGTTGACAAACGTCAAGTTTTCACAGCTTTTCGTCTTCAACATAGTTACGTGAATTATATTACCATAAAATATCAGAGGTTATTGGTAACTATAATCTCCGAACTTGAATTGATTATCAGATCTGATGAAGAAATTTACCGGGTACAATTTTATAGATTAGCCTAACATTTCATGAAATAATTCTGTGATTTTGATATATTGATTCTTTCCCCATGCTTCCGTGATTCATTTTCTTCCAGATATAAATTACTGGGTAAATAACGCTATGCATTTCAAATTCATTTGATCGTGTGTATGAATTTAGGTGTTTTAAGGAAACACTTCGACAAGCGATAAGTTAAATATCAGAACACAAAACAAAATTATAATTATTTTACGCTTAAACTTTTTTGAAAAAAATTAAGCGATTCGTATTAAACTTTGAAAGTAAAGAGAACTAGACATTTTAAAAATTGTGAAGATATTACCTTAACATGGAAGATTAATTGGTTGCATGCATTGAATTGAAGCTAGTTTATTTCACTTATCATCAAAGGATTGACGGTCTTCCAAGATGAAGCGAGGAAATTTTGTACATAAATCTTTTAGAACATTTTCACATTTTCCTCAATAGCATACCAAAGAATGAGTCAGTAATCCTTCAAAAATAGTTTTAATGCATTGTATTTCAGCTATCGAAATAAAATGAAAAACAACAATAGAAGTTCTTCCCACTTTGGTTGTGTAGGTAGGCAAGCTGAGAATATTTTTCCAGTCAATCAATGTAAACATTTCAATCCCAAACTGATAAAGTTTGTTGAGTGAGCGACTAGGCCGAACCGTGTTATGTTGGTATCAAGACTATTTTTGTAAGCTGACTCAAGTGTAGATCTATAAAAGAGGTTTCTAAATGAAGTTGGAATTTGATCGTGCAAATTAAAGGCTGCTGTTTCCCAACTGCCGACTGGAACCTTATTCGGTCACCATATCTGTTTATTTTAATTTCGAGCGAAAAATTTTTCCATTGATAAATACTTTTTTATGCCATGAGAAATGTTATAAATTTGATTTTCAAACCTGGATCTGCACAATTTTGTTTACTAACATACTATTTTTTTTGTTCTTGTGTCTGTGATCTCTCAATTTGCTTGAGGCGTTCATTGGTTGCTGTTGACGGCGCCAGTTCGCAGCCCTCGTTCAATTTACCGCCAATGGAGACACCCGCCAAACTTCATTTCCATTTGCCGGAATTAATTGCTGCAAAAGCGCCGTGGAATAGATACCGCATGATGATGCGGGCAGCAAACATACGAGTTGTGCCTCGTGCAGCTGAAGTGCACCGCACGAGGGCGTCTGGCGTCTATGACTGCGAGGTTGTAGTTCCCAGAAAACCCTTAGGATTGTGTGTACAATATGGAAAGAGAAATGTTTCACTATTTCATTTGGGAGTAATTTGAAGTCGATGGGTGCATCCTTTCAAAGGTTAGAAGCGGGTCAACTTGAGTTTTTTGCCGGCGCAGGAGTCGGAGAGGCTTAATGATAAATATTATTGCAGTTCCCAGAAAACCGTTAGGGTCGTGTGTACAATATGGAGAGAGAGAATGTTTCATTCTTTCATTGAAAGTAATTTGAAGTCGATGATGCTGTCTTTCAAAAGTTAAAAGCGGGTCAAATTGAGTTTTTCGACAGCACGCGAGCCGGAGAGGCTTATTATAATTATCAATGAATTTCTGTAGTTCCCAGAAAAGCGTTAGGGTTGTGTGTACAATATGGAAAAGAGATTGTTTCACTCTTTCATTTGAGAGTAATTTGAAATCGATGGGTGCATTTTTTCAAAAGTTGAGAGCGGGTCAACTTATTTTTTTGGAGGCGCACGAGTCAGAGAGGCCTATTGATGAATTTCTGTAGTTCCCAGAAAAGCGTTAGGGTCATTTGTACAACATGGAAAGAGAAATGTTCAACTCTTTCATTTTGGAGTAATTTGAAGTTGATGGGTACCGCTACGAATAAAAAAATAATGAACTTTAGAGGGCGTGAAGTAGCTCGATCTGCACTTTAGATTTTGAACAAGTTATTCTCTCGCTCAGTCTGGAACAATCTGAAAGTCGTTGTCATGGCAACTCTCCTGGCTCAAGTGTAGCCAATAAATCTGTTACCCTCGCACTACTTGCAGAGGGTGCTTTCCTTTCTTGGACCACAGCATGGGCATTCTCTCAAGTGTTTGGTTGATTAAGTTTCGTCCAAGGTCTCGTGAAAATTGCTGACTCCCCACAAATCCCTTGGGACTCTAAACAGACATCGTTCGAGCTATTAAATTTTATCGCTCCACCTAACATTTGCTGAGTCCAAACATTCATGCACAAAACATACATGTTGAAGCGACCCTCCTGTACTACTGGAGTTTACTGAGATATTTCAACGGAATATATTTCACCGGACAAATTTTTTAAGTAAGCACATAACTTGTACACACCCTTAAAAGATTTATTACACATGATTTCCTTAAATCCTCATTTTTAATTCGCAAAAATTGATTATTCTTAACAGATTCTAGACAAACAAATTTTTGAATTTTTTAAGTAAAATATACTAACTTTATACTTATTACTTCACATGTCAATAAAAAATTTTCTACTTAACTTATCAAAAAACAACTATGCAGGTTTATAGTATTTACCTTAATCTTTACGATGCAAGAAAGATCTCAGTAAGTAAAAAACTGTTGGAGAAATAATTAAAAATGTGGAACACTTTTTCCACATAAAAAGTTTTCTTCTACTCTACGGCTCAATATATCCTAGAGTTTTTCACCTATGAAGGAGATCTTTTTTGCATCGTGGAGAGCGAATAAATAATAATGAAGGCATCTACGGATGCTTTATTTCCAATCAAGCCTTAATGATAAATTATTGTAGTTCCCAGAAAAGCGTTAGGGTCGTGTGTACAACATGGAAAGAGAGAATGTTTAACTTTTTCATTTAGCTTTCCTACGACAGTTGTTAGAAAGGTGAAATTTCAACCTATATGGCGATATCTTTATCGTGAAATAGCACACTGCAGAACACCTGAAACGTAAATAAGCAACTGATTTGGGTTTTACATTCTGTCTTACTCAACATTTTAGTGTTCTGACATTCACCAGCTCAAACTTTGGTCCTAAGGAGTTTTTTCTGTACGTTCACAAAGAGTCAGCGGAGTTACGAATTCAAACAAACGGAGAGTGATGATGACATAGATTAAAAAAACATTAGACATCGAAAATGCAAAAACTGTTGCGTCGTCTGATATGTTATCATTAGACTCAGAAAATGACCGTAGATAAAATGTTGAAGAACCTGTTATTCGCTCAACTCAATTCATTCAGAAATATTACTCAAATAAACATAGAGTAATCAACGTTTTCTTCGAGTATTCACACTAAAGTGAGAGTTGATAATTTACAATTCACTACAGTCGATGGTCTGCTCGCACTGAAGCAGAAAATTATAATTGCCGTGAAAAGGGGTGCTTAAGTGCAGAATATTTATAATTATTGTAGGTTTTCTCTTCGAGCATTCGCGAACGTGAACACCTACAAATATTAACTTCTGTTTTACAAAAGCCTTTTCAATTAAAAATTTTCGAAATGAGGTAAAAGTGAGTGTCATAACTAATTAGATATCTCAGAATTAGTCTTTAAACTTTTACGGAGTGGCTAAACGATGTTATATAAAATTGGTAAAAATTATGCACTTTTTTCAATAACATTAGCATTTTGACACTTTTAATTGTAGTTGTAATGCTATGAAAATATTTACTGAAAATATTTTGGAATGAATAAAATATTCCATAATACGAAATTCCACATCATTCGATGTGGAAGGATAAATTGAACTGCGATAAAATACAGAATCGTATATAATTCTATCAAGCTGAATGCAAGCACAATATTATTCCACCCTTTAATTTGCTGCGTTTCATTCACACCGCTATTAGACTCGCACAGACATAATGTGTAAAATCAATGCGATGTATAGAGGATTTCCGATCAACATTAGTGCGAGCTAATAGTCAAATTTTGCAGTAAAAACTAACAGACAGCAGCTTTATCTCTCCCGGGAGCATACAGTGGAACGGATCGTGTTCTAGCAGCCTTTTTACAAATCTAGCCAAAAATACAATTAAGCATATAGTGAACATGTGAATAATAAAGTGAATCAAAGCGGTAAAGGAAACTCAAAGTTGCACGTGGCAGATTAAATCCTTAAATCCGACTTCATAGTGAGTGACGGCGTCCGACTCCCACAAGTTGACGGCCTGCATAAAAGTTACGATTTTGAAAATGACGCAAGCACAAATCGAAGCTTCGCTGGTAGCAACACTTCCGAAAGCCCTAATGGCTCTGAGGCCCGTTCATTTGAGTGAAGCAAAGCATATTGGACTTTGTACGTGCATGAGTGTTGTATTTCTTCGTCTCTCGCCGATTGGAGGAAGATACAGTAATGGCTACGGGTGTGAAATGTAAAGCGGGTCAACTTAAGTTTTTGGGAGGCGCGCGAGTCGGAGAGGCTTATCGATAAATTTCTGTAGTTCTTAGAAAATCGTTAGGGTCATTTGTACAATATGAAAAGAGAAATGTTTCACTCTATCATTTGGGAGTAATTTGAAGTCGTTGGGTGGATTCTTTCAAAAGTTAACAGCGGGTCAACTTGAGTTTTTTGACGGCGCACGAATCGGAGAGGCGTAATGATAAATTATTGTAGTTCCCAGAAAACCGTTAGGGTCGTGTGTACAATATGGAGAGAGAGAATGTTTCATTATTTCATTGAAAGTAATTTGAAGTCGATGATGCTGTCTTTCAAAAGTTAAAAGGTTAGGTTAGGTTAGGTTAACATCGGCATCTTTGGGATGCTTTATTTCCAATCAAGCCTGATACATATGATCTTAGCATTGGTTTTTCAAATGTCTTATAACTAAGCCTATATATAGGACACCATGACGGTTCCCCCGTAATGCCGGTACCCATTTCCGACACCTGGGTTGAGTGGGGTATTGTGCTTGAGCTTTCCCTTATACCCAACGGGGAAAATCTCCGCGCCAGCGCTGGGAACGAACCCGCGACTTCCAGCATACAAGTCCGATCCCTTAACCGCTGTGCCACGGAGAGCAGCGGGTCAACTTGAGTTTTTCGACAGCGCGCGAGCCGGAGAGGCTTATCGATGAATTTCTACTTGTAGTTCCCAGAAAAGCGTTAGGGTCGTGTGTACAATATGGAAAAGAGAATGTTTCACTCTTTCATTTGAGAGTAATTTGAGATCGATGGGTGCATTTTTTCAAAAGTTGAAAGCGGGTCAAGTTGAGTTTTTTGACGGCGCATGAGTCGGAGAGGCTTAATGATAAATTTCATTGTAGTTCCCAGAAAACCATTGGGGTCGTGTGTACAATATGGAGAAAGAGAATGTTCAACTCTTTCATTTTGGAGTAATTTGAAGTCGATGGGTGCCGCTACGAATAAAAAAAATAAAAAATAATGAACTTTAGAGGGCGTGAAGTAGCTCGATCTGCACTGTAGATTTTGAACACTACGCACCGAGAGGCTTATCGATGAACACTCGCTCATCAGCACCAACATACACAAGTGTGTTTAATTAAGAACGCGTGGCAACGTACTGCGCACCAGTGGAACCTTGCAACAAAGGTTCATAAAAAAGTTGAAATACACTGCAGCGCACAAAGACACTTGACAGGAACTGGTGTACCTAATTTAGAGTTAACTGTCTATAAAAAGAGAGTAGTGGTAGTGACTTCAGCCGGAGCTACTTTCACTGCGTTGAGACTGGAAATAAAATGAACTTCGTGAGTACGCATCTTCAAGGAATGCAAAGCAAATTCAACGTATTTGCAGCTGCAGTTTATTCATAGCCTTCGTTCTTTTCTCTTTTGTCAGAAACAGAAAGGTAAAATTACCGAGGAGCTAAAAAGCATGGATTGAACTTAATTTATGACAACTTAAATTTTCGCAAACTGACTGTTCATGCAGATGTACGGCCATAAATTAATCCCAACTTTCCACTGTAGAATGTTGAATAAAAGTACTTTGTCATTACCAAACAAGTGAAATATATATTTTTTGAATTCTCTCAAAAAATCTAATTTTATCTGAAGCAAGAACTCTATTCACTTACTGGGTAAAATGCAACAAGAGAATCACGTACGTTATCTTCATATTTTTCGCCGTCTAGCCTGCGCTGTTTGCGAGTCTATTTCCTATTCTAAATCAATTTAACATTGTATTCAATGTTATTCTTTGAAACCTGTTCATAATTTATCCCGTAGAGAGAAGTGCGTTTGAAGTTCAGAAAAGTATGAAGCTTCTAGAGCATTTTTTTGCCCTCACCACTATGAAATGGGGTAACTTCCGCAAAGGTTAGGTTAGGTTAACATCAGCATCTTTGGGATGCTTTATTTCCAATCAAGCCAGATACATTTGATCTTAGCATTGGTTTTTCAAATGTCTTATAACTAACCCTATATATAGGACACTGTGACGGTTCCCCCGTAATGCCGGTACCCATTTCCAACACCTGGGTTAAGTGGGGTATTGTGCTTGAGCTTTCGCTTATACCCAACGGGGAAAATCTCCGCGCCAGCGCTGGGAACGAACCCGCGACTTCCAGCATACAAGTCCGATCCCTTAACCGCTGTGCCACGCAAAATCTTTTAATCCCTGTAAGCTTCTCTTTGGGGACGCTAGACTTCCCCTTATAGTTTCTTCTAAAAATGATAGTGAGAATATTTTCGTGTATGACTCGATGTCAAAGCGTCCCTCGAAACGCGAAGAATGCGTTCGGAAGAAAAATATCCTTTCAAAGTCTCCTGTGACAAAGACGCTGAAAATATATACCTCCTGTACATGAAAATCCTAATTGTAATCTCATATAGAAATGACTCAAAATAAATTTCCAGATTAATGATTCTTTTTCTGAAGTTCCTCAAAACTTATAATTGAAATGCTTTGGAAGAAATGCATTCGTCGAAAATTGTAAAAAAATTATATCAACACGAAGTTGACGATGCCTGCACCATGGAAAAATCACGAAAAGCTCATTTTAAAATTTCAGAAGATCATTTCATTTAGGCTCGGCCATCACATTTCCAAGGGGAACTCTCAAAAGAGACCTCATGCATGATGGATGCAGAGGCTGTGATGATATTGAAAGGAACAATAAGCAGGTGCTGTGTTATGACAGGCTGGCTGAATACCTTCAATCTCAGGTAAACGCTGGGAGCACATTAAGTTTTCGACGGCGCGCGAGTCGGAGAGGCTTATCGATGAATTTCTGTAGTTCCCAGAAAACCGTTAGGGTCATTTGTACAACATGGAAAGAGAAATGTTTCACTCTTTCATTTGAGAGTAATTTGAAGTCGTTGGGTGCATTCTTTCAAAAGTTAACAGCGGGTCAACTTGAGTTTTTTGACGGCGCATGAGTCGGAGAGGCTTAATGATAAATAATTGTAGTTCCCAGAAAACCGTAAGGGTCTTGTGTACAATATGGCAAGATAGAAGGTTAAACTCTTTCATTTTGGAGCAATTTGAAGTCGATGGGTGCATTCTTTCGGACGGTAATAGTGGCTGAACTTAAGTTTTAGAGTCGCGCGTGTCGGAGAGGCTTATCGATAAATTTCTGTAGTTCCCAGAAAACCCTTAGGATTGGGTGTACAGTATGGAAAGAGAAATGTTTCACTATTTCATTTGAGAGTAATTTGAAGTCGTTGGGTGCATTCTTTCAAAAGTTAACAGCGGCTCAACTTGAGTTTTTTGACAGTGCATGAGTGGGAGAGGCTTTATGATAAATTATTGTAGTTCCCAGAAAACCATTATATAGGGTCGTGTGTACAATATGGAGAGAGAGAATATTCAACTCTTTCATTTTGGAGTAATTTGAAGTCGATGGGTACCGCTACGAATAAAAAAAAATGAAAAATAATGAACTTTAAAGGGCGTGAAGTGTTGTGTCCCGAGTACGAACCGTTAAGTTTTCACCACAAAAAAGAGTAAAAGGCGGTTGGACGTGAGAGCTTACACCGGACTCTGCTATCAGGAAATCTCAAAGCTCAGCAGTATACAACGCGCCAGATGTCGATGTGTACACAGCGAGGGCTCGACCGTTACAAAAAAAGAGGCAATACCTACGCTCCCAGCGGCAGCGTGGCAACGACGTGGCACCAGCGTGGCACCAGCGTGGCAGTGTGGCAACGCAGATGGCAGTGGATGGCAACGGTTGGTGCTGCCCGAGAGCGGCAGGGCCTAAGCGACGACAACGGTGTTCAGCTGCGGCTTTTGCTGCACGCTCCAGAAGTAACGGTCACAGCGCGAGAATACTTAAAGGGTACGACGAGGGCTAGGGCATCATCATTGGAGAGCGAAGCTCCGTCACTAGAAGGTCTCGTCGTGCCACTTCATTCATTTTGTTTGCATACGGCAGGCACTCCGTATTAGACCCTGACTCTGTGTTAATCTTCACGTAAAAGACTTTAACGTACAATTCGAGACCTTATTATCTTACTTCGACATCGCTGCGTACCCAAAAGATGCGTAAGACTTTTGTAGCAATTGTTCCTAAGTTTGCTAGTCTCATCTACCCCATTGTCATATTTTATGTACATCTTTCATTATAACAAGTAAAACGATGTGGCCCCGTTGAAAGAATCGTGTTTTCTTTCGCAAAATAACTCCTTTGATTTGAAGATTAGACTTGAAAAGAAAGAAAATTTGAAAAATCATAAACTCGGATTCTAAGTAAGAGAAGAATATAACAAAATGGTGGGCAGCGAGTGTGGGATCATAACCCATTAAAACTTAACGTCTCCGCAAGAGACCGCTGTTGCCACGCTACCTATTCAAAAAAAAAATTAGATGTTTAACGTAACATGAATGGCCACATGATTAGGAAGTTTATTTCACTCATCATTGTACCAATTCTATTCACATAATTTATGTCATTGGATTGATTTACTTGTGTATTTCCCATGTGATTTATTGTCATTATTTGCACCTTGTGTCAGTGTATTGATTTATTTCGTGTGAACTTGTACCATATTTACTATTTTGATGCTTTACCCATTTATTGTCTCATTCCCATTGCGTAATTTAACCCATTTACCTTTCTAATATGATTATTGTGCCTATTCAAAACCCCATTTTATCCCCATTATGACCCTATTTTCTATTACTGTTGTTGATGTTATTGACGATTCATTTATTTCTGTGCATTTGGAAACTTATTGTGCGAAAAAACTCAATTATGTCTGTGTATTTGGAAACATATTGTACGAAATATTGCATTTAAACTTCTAATTTGAAACTCTAAAATTGCTATCAGTGTTCATTGTGAATCTATTTCGCTTCGCCAATTTTGCCCTAATTATCAGTTGAAACCATGGCTGGGGACGATAATGAAAGTAATCAAAGTAACAATAGTGAGAACAATCAAAGTAGCTTTGTCACTTTAAATCACGCAATTGAACTGCCTAAATTTAATGGTGAAGGCTGTGTAACTTCATTTTTAAAACACTTCCAGACCAGAGTTGACATCTACACGAATGACATCGATTTGCAATGTCGTTATTTGAAAAATGCTCTTACTGGGAAGGCTTGGGATTCTTATGTCCTCAAGTCCGACCAATTGGTCACACTGGAAGATGTCAAGACTTGGCTTATTTCTGTGTACAAGGGGGCTGTAAATTATAGAAAAACCGTTCATAAAATCCTATTTAATCTGCGTCAAGAGAATGATGAGACAGTGAATGCCTTTGCAACTCGCGTTCTTGCTAGCTGGAAGGACGTGTTCGGTCCAGAATGGCACTACGAGGATAGCAAAGCACAAAAGATACTCATTCCTACTATCATTAAAAATATGAATCCCAAGATCAGTGAAAAATTATCTCATGATTTTGATCCTGAGAGTGTGACAAAACTCCTAGACAAAGCGAGGTCAATTGAGGAGTCTTTGATCGAAGAAAGAACTATGTTGAGCCGGAAGAGGCGAATTCACGAAAGTGATGTGGTGGTTGAGAAGTACCAATACAATTCACCACAAAAGCGAGCGTACCAGCCTAAAAATCCATTCAAATGGCAAAGTGCTTCACACAAAAATGCTCGCCCATTTAATAATTATCAACGCAAATTCAATGGCCATCCGAGTCAGAATGGTGACATCGCTGCAGTAAAGTCAAAAAACTACTACAGCAACCGGAAAGCTTTTCCCCCGTGATTTTGCTAAATATTGAACAGAGGAAATGCTCCACTTTCGTTGATTCAGGCTCTTCCGTGACTCTTGTGAAATCTTGTGTAATTAGCAAATTATTCAAAACTCCACCCCGAATTAAACGGTGCACTAAAGTTCTTTGTTCTGTTAATGGAGATAATCTCCACACTCGAGGTACGATTGACTTGAAATTTAAACTAGGTGATGTTGAGTATTGCCATTCCGCTATTATTGTGGAAGATTCTTACTTCCCCGGAGCTGTCTTGATAGGCCGAGATTTCCTTAAGAGATTCGGTGTTGAAATAAAATACAGTCAGCACGAGAAAGGTCACGTGAGGATTATTGATAGGATTTACCCATTTCAATCAGTTGCTGCTTCTAATTCAGTAAATTTTGTGAAACAATCTGAGGATGCATCATTCAGTGTCGCGAGAATGTCACATGATCTGACTGTTGAAGGAGGCACGTTATGTCACTCCTATTTGAGAGTTCCCAAGCACATGAATGGAAAAACAGTCGTTCTAAAACAGAGCGTTACGTGCAAAGGAATAGCAGTGCCTCGCACGTTAGCCACAGTCCGTGATGGCGCCGTACCAATAGTCTTTGTAAATTATAATGATAAGAATGTTCTTGTACCTAGGAATAAAATTTGTGCTACGTTAGATGTTGCCATCGCGGAGCCGCCAGAGTCAGACCCAAACGAAAGTGAGAGTAATGCTCGAGCGCAGACGCGGTGCAAGGCCTATGAGGCGGTGGCTGTAGTGCACAGCGACCATGGATGTAGGCAAACGAGCGAGTCAGCTCAATGCCGCTCTGACCAGCAGGCAGAGATTGGGAACAGCAGACTCATACGCGTCGCAGAGAAACGCAATGAACCTGAATTCAATGAAATGATAGACGATGTTGTATCGGAAATAATTCCTCAAAATTGTACGTCTTGTGTGCGTCTGTCGGGAGCGTTGTTCTGCGAGTCTGAGGTTGGCTGTTCCGGTCGGGTCGAAGCTGAAGTGGGTCGTTGTGGCGGAAGGTTTTGATAGAATGCTTTTGAACTCCTTACAATTCTTTTGTGAAACTCCTTAGAATACTCTGGAATGTTACCTCAGTTTTTAATGACGCCAGTGTAAGGATCGTATGTTTGCTTGGTGGAGGCTTGTTCGGGGCCTTCGTTGGATGGAGTACGTTGGAGCATCGGGCTGCATCGTGGCATACGCTGCGCTCTCCACCTCTTGAGACGGGACGGTGATGGAGAAGGCTGTACTTGGCTGGAACTGGGGCAATTCATTATTCTAAATTCTTCCTGTGTCTGTTATCTCTTTACTGAATTTTGTTTGTGTGAATGATTTCTTTCTTTAATTTAAGTTGCTTACTTTTTGCTTAAATTCTCTAAGTGTCCTTGGCTATTAACTCGGCCAGTTGGCCATTAACTACAGTTACTTCGGTAACCTTAAATATTAACTTATAAGAGAGCGGTTCTACTAGTTTCTAGGTTGCGCAAGCGACCTGGTATCGACCTGCACTCATTTACCTTATTTCTAACGCATTTGAACCTCTTACTATACTTACTATCTTTCACGTCATGGACACTTTCCTACTACTGATTTCTACTTAATTTCTTAATAATTAATTCTTCGCCTAAAAGTTCCTACACTGAGTGCCATTTATAAGCTCAGGTGTGTATTGTTGTTTATTTATTATATAATCAGTCAAATTAGTCATATATCGTGAAATTCTTTGAACTTGTCGACTTGTTTTGTCAGTTTTTGGTATCGGTCGTTAGTCCTTGTTCTAATATAACGTAAATTCTTTTCTGCAGTACTTCTTATCGTCGCAGCTCCGTTCTTCCCCTTGATTGTCGGCAGTCTGCTCCATTGAGGGATTGACCTTAGGTAATTGAAATTGAAACATTTGTTATTAAGCTGCTGTCGAAATTTGCACTTAATCTCGTTCGTTAGTACGTATCGTTTAATTTTAGAGTTCTCGGTTGTTTTCTGTTTTCGTTCATTTATATTTTGAATTGTCTTCCAGCTAGTGCTGAGTGTTGGTGGCCCATCCGTTCCACTCTCTGGTGTCGAGAGGATTTCTGAGAATTACTTTGAAGGCGCGGCAGTCTAACTTCTGCGGCCGATCTCCCTGCGTGACGGTGTCTTGCCACTTTGACGCTACTACTGTCTCACCTAATCCTTCAACTTACGCTCTGAACTTGCCTTTCGGACCTCAAGCTACGAACCTACCTTTCCGAGCTGGCTTACCCTTCGACCTTGCCGGAGTGGCAGAACGAAAATTTACTACCATTGCTGTCAATTTTAATTGGGTTATTTTGCCCATTTTAAAGCAATAAACCTGTACCCTTATGAATTTTAAATGTAACACTTGAATAAAGATTAAACGGCATACTCTGCCTGAAACCTTAATAGGTCTCGCTGTCAAGGCGCTGACCGCAATTTAATTATGTTACTCTGCCGTTGCAGTTTATTGAACGTTCTAAATTAAATCTTTGCGAAATTTCTCGTTCTTTCCTTAACTCGATTGTGTGTGGGCTTGAGGCCATTATTTCTCACACAAGTTAGTACTGAGCTTATAAACTCCTTCCTTCTTTCTTTTCTTGTCCTATTCCTGGGAGAATTAATAATTACTTTGTCTTAACAATTTTTTATTCCAGCTGTTCCGGTAAACTTCCAATTGGGCTTGCTCTCCAGATAAACATTTCCCTGTGTGTGTGCGCTAACTCTCTATTATCAGGATGGACGGAACTCTTCCGAAAAAGCGAGGCGTGTATAAAAGGAAAATCACTCTCGGTCTCAAGAAGGCGAGAGAAGCGCGGACTGCTGGATCCGTTGCCGAGTTGGACGCCCATTGCGACCTCGTGAGGCATAATTTGGAACAGGTGAGAGTATTTGATGAACAGATAACGAGTGGGATGGTAGAGAAAAAATGTTCTGATGACGATTTGAATACTGAAATAGATGAGCAATTGGCTTATGGTGTAGAAATTGAAGTGGCTCTGGGAGACCTGTGCAAACCTGAGCGTCCTATAGCTGGGGCGAAGGAAGAATTTGTATTGGCCAAAGATGCCAAATTACCTCAATTGAAAATGGAACCCTTTAGAGGAGATTCTGAAGATTCATTGCGGTACCATTCATTTCTTGTCCAGTTTAATGATGCGATTGGGTCAAGGAAAGGTCTATCTAATTCAGCAAAGCTGACCTATCTCAAGAGTTTTCTATCAGGTTATGCGGCCAAATTGGTTAGTCATTTGACTCTCAGTGACGATAATTATGCTGTAGCGTTGGCTCTTTTAGAAAAAGAATTTCTGGATAGGGAAGCAGTTGTTAGGGATTTGAGTTTGAAGTTGTTTGGTCTGAAATGTAAGTTTGACAAATCTTTCGGTGAAATTAGATTCTTTATTAGCGAAATCAGGGGTTTAATATCGGACTTGAAAACATTTGGATGTGACATTCTAGGAGAACATGCTAGCAACATTTTAGTGGGCCATTCTGTTTTTTCAAGGCTACCTGTTCTTTTCAAGCAAGAGTTGGTAAGAAAGTTAAATAATAATTATCCCTCCTTGAACGACCTTTTAGATAATTATCCTGAGGTGCTTACAACTTTAAATATTAAGTCCTCTGCGGGTAATGAAGTGCAGGGTGCCAGTAAACCAGTCGTAAACCTGCCCCAGGTGTCGAAGCAGGCGGGTAGTCAGGTCTTTGCAAATCCTGCTTTACCTTCTGAACGAAGAGCGTGTAAGTTCTGCTTCAGCCGCAGTCATAGTATGTTGCACTGCTCGGCGTACCCTACTCATCAAAGTAGGCTAGATAGGTGTTTAGAATTGAAAATTTGTCAAAACTGCACTAGTACAAAGCATGATAAGAACGCGTGTAACGCGGCTTTAGATTACGTGTGCAAGTTTTGTGACCGTAAAGATCATATAGCCGCTCTTTGCAGGAAAGTAAAGTGTCCTGCTGTGCAGGCAAACTATTGTTTCAATTCTGCATCTGATTTTCAGTCGGGTTATATTTTGCCTACCCTTACCCTTCCAGTGAGTAGAGGAAAATTTACGACCCAAGCCAGGTTTTTGTTAGACAGCGGATCTCAACGCTCCTACCTGTCGAAGAAAATCTTAGATAAAATAGATTGTTCTTCAGACCTGAGGCTAACTAGTTTCACGGTAAATACTTTCTTGGATCAGGGTGTGAGAAATTTTGCTGAAGTAAGTATTTATATTGATGTGCTTGACGGGCGTAAGCCACTGCAGGCCCCCGTTTTAGTGGATCCTAATTTCCACATGGCATTTGAAGTTAACTCGTTGCATAAGGCAGTTTCAAATTTAAGAAAAAACTTTTCTTTGGCTGACAGTTCCTTTGACAGCAGTTCTGCTTCAGATATGGTTGCACTTGACGGGATTCTTGGAATTGACCTATTGCAGTGTCTGGCAGAGTTAAGAACTGTTCCATGCATGAATGGGGCTGCGTTCTCGTACTTGAACAAGGTAATCCCTGTAGGTAACGTGGAACATTTCTTGAGCCGTAAAGAGGCCGTGTCTATGTATCGTAGTTTGCATTTGGCTAGTTCGAGTAGGGAGTCGGCCATTAATTTCGTTATGGACCCACGCCCATGTAATCCTGACCCTATTGGTAGTGTGCTGGAAGATAGTAACGTAGAGTGTCATTTGGATAAAATTTTCCAGTTAGAATCTATCGGGTTGTCAGATGATGCTGTGAGTGAATCTGACCAAAAACAGGTTGACAGGTTCGATTCTGGTATAACGCTAAAAGATGGGAACTATTACGTAAAACTGCTTTGGAACGACAAGATAACAAATGTCAATAACAATTTTGCTGTGTCTAGGGCAGTCTTAACTAGAGTTGTGCAGAGACTGAAACAAAAGGGTGTCTATGAGAAGTATAACGAGGTTTTTCGTCAGCAGCTGGCAGACGGTGTTATTGAAGAAATTCCGTTGACTTCACATGACAAAAGAATTTTTATTCCCCACAGAGAAGTTATTAGGACTGACCCAACTTGCACCACTAAAGTACGACCTGTTTTGAATTGCAGTGTGAAGGTGGGGCAGAGTCCTTCACTCAACGAGGCCGGCTTTACTGGTGTCGATTTAATGGCAAATTTGTTCGACCTTCTGATCGGGTTACGTCAGGATAAATACTTGGTTTTGTCGGATATCCGTAAAGCATTTCTTCAAATAAAACTAGCAGATGAAGAGGATAAAAATAGATTTTGTATCTTGTGGGAAAGAGACGGACAACTTGTTGCCTATAGATACACCACCATAGTGTTTGGTTTTGTTGCTAGCCCGTTTATTTTAAATTTCGTATTAAGGCATCATTTGGAAAAATACCCTGATGATTTGTGTAATTTTTTCTTGAAGAATAGGATGTACGTTGATAATCTTTTCTTAACTGGTTCTAATCCATCTAAGCTGTTAGAATTGTATCGTCAAGCTCGTTCCCGTATGCTCGATGCTGGGTTCAATTTGGTATCCTGGTCGTCTAACTGCGAGTCCTTGCAGCAGGTTTTTTTGACGGACGAGGTGAGTGCTTGCCATGAACAAAGCTTTGAGAAAGTATTGGGTTACAGATACGATAAATCGTCTGACCAGTTGAGTGTGCAGATTGAGGATGGTACCCAGGAGGTGGGTGTTACAAAAAGAGCTGTACTTTCCCGCTTGGCTCGTTGTTTCGATCCTCTTGGCTTGGTAGGTCCGATAACGGTTAGGGGTAAAAATTTGATGCGGGAAATCTGGAGAGCGGGATTGACGTGGGATGAAAAACTGCCGGACAACTTATTTCAAACTTGGAAATCTTTAGCTGGAGATATGAATAAACTGTGTAATTTTAAATTTAATCGTAGATCATTTGACTCCGGGGATAAAATTAAATTGGTTGTGTTTACCGACGCATCCAAGAGTAATTATGGATTTTCTGTTTATGTACTTTCAGAAAAAGCGGATAAATCGTCATTATTATTTAGTAAAACCAAAGTGTCGCCCTTAAAAACTAAAAGCTTACCTACTTTGGAGCTACTAGCTGTTTATATTGCCTTGAAATGCGTTTTGAATTTGATGCGAAATTTAAATAATGTCACTATTTCAGATTTGTTCGTAGCCATCGATTCACAAATCGTGTTATCCTGGATATTGAATAAAACCGTTAAATCTAAAAATGTTTTCGCTGATAATCGAGTAAAAGACATTTGTTCTTATCTAGTAACTATCAAGCAGAATTTCAATTTAGACTGTTCCTTTCGCTATGTTTCCTCTGGTGAAAATCCAGCCGATTTGATCACTCGTGGATTAACTTTAACCGAATTTACCAAAAAACTAACTTTCTGGCAGCAGGGCCCTCAGTTTCTGCAGTACTCAATGTCTTGGCCTCCTAATTCTTTGGGATGCATATCCGAGGTTAACAAAAAGTTGATCATGTGTTCTCAAACAACTTCTCCGGAGGCGCGTAAACCGATCTTTCCTGCAGAGAACTACTCTAATTTTGATAAACTTATTGGAGTTACTGCTCGCCTTTTCGCATGCTCATTTAGGGCTAGACAGTGTAAATTTACTAGGTTAGACTGTGTTAACAAAGCTAAAACTTACTGGCTTAAATTAGAGCAGAAAATTCATTTTGCCGAGGCATATTCTTACCTGCTTACTGAAGATTTTTCCGCTCCTCCTCCTCAGGTGGTTAGAGACCTAAATCTCTACATAGATGACAATGGCCTACTTCGATCGAAGGGTAGGCTCAATAAATGCCTTTACATAGATTCCCATGTTGCTAACCCAATCTTGCTGCACAGGGACAGTTATTTAACCAAATTAATAGTGAGGAACTGTCATGAGCTTTGTAAGCACATGGGGTTCAGCTCTACCCTCAATGTTCTTCGTAACAAAGGGTTTTGGCTACCAAAAGGTAGGCCTCTAATAAAAGAAATTTTACGTAGTTGTGTGCTCTGTAAAAAATACAATTCTTTGCCTTTCCGTTATCCGAAGCCAACAGATTTCGTGAGTGATAAAGTAAACTTAGTTAGACCCTTTCAAAATGTAGGCGTAGATTTTACAGGTCACTTTAATGTAAACTATGGTAACCAGTTTGTAAAAATGTATTTAGTAATATACACCTGTTTGAGCATTCGTGCAGTGCATCTTGAGCTCGTACCCGATATGTCGGCAGCAGCTTTTCTGGCCTCCTTTGTTCGTTTCACTAATAGGTACGGCTTTCCAAGTGCATTGTACTCCGATAATGCTCCTACGTTTTCCCAAGCAGCAGAGTTCCTCAATTCTTCCTTTTCAGATGATTATGTATCAGAGCATTTATGTCGAAATAATATAAAGCATGTGAAAATTCCACTGTACAGTGCCTGGTATGGTGCGGCTTGGGAACGCTTGATAGGTGTTGTTAAAAAATGTTTATATAAATCAATTGGAAAAAGTAAGATAGAATATTTTCAGTTCTTCACGTTACTTTCCGACATACAGGATGCGGTTAACGCCCGTCCATTGACTTACCGGGACACGGATGACCAATCGCACGAAGTTGTCTCCCCTAACGCATTCCTTAAACTTTTACCTTCTGCTAGCTTAACTTTTGGACCCGTAATCGGGAGTGAATTACCGCGTCCTTCTCGTGAGGTTCTAGTAAAGTCACTAGAACTTAGAGAAGAGACTTTAGAAAATTTTAAAAATTTGTGGTATACAGAGTATTTGCTTTCCTTACGGGATCGTGATAAGAATTCTTATCAGCCCATTTGGAGTGACAGAATTAAATTGAATGATATTGTATTGATTTCTAATCCTGTAAAACCTCGACCCATGTGGGCTATGGGGAGAGTAGTTAAATTATTTACCGGCTCTGACGGGCGTACTCGCTCTGTTGAATTGATTAGATCTGACCGATCTGTAGGACAATATGCTGTCTCTCTTTTGTATCCTTTAGAACTTAACTTAGATAAAATTTCTTCTTACACTCTTCCTGTCGGCAGCGGTGATCTTGGTGGCGACGGACCGCGGGTCGCGACTGGAGCACGGCCTCGGAGGGCGGCTGCAGAGCGATGCTTGTTGAGGCTTGCAGAATAAATTAATGTTTTTCTCTCGCCCCCGGGAGTGTATCGGAAATAATTCCTCAAAATTGTACGTCTTGTGTGCGTCTGTCGGGAGCGTTGTTCTGCGAGTCTGAGGTTGGCTGTTCCGGTCGGGTCGAAGCTGAAGTGGGTCGTTGTGGCGGAAGGTTTTGATAGAATGCTTTTGAACTCCTTACAATTCTTTTGTGAAACTCCTTAGAATACTCTGGAATGTTACCTCAGTTTTTAATGACGCCAGTGTAAGGATCGTATGTTTGCTTGGTGGAGGCTTGTTCGGGGCCTTCGTTGGATGGAGTACGTTGGAGCATCGGGCTGCATCGTGGCATACGCTGCGCTCTCCACCTCTTGAGACGGGACGGTGATGGAGAAGGCTGTACTTGGCTGGAACTGGGGCAATTCATTATTCTAAATTCTTCCTGTGTCTGTTATCTCTTTACTGAATTTTGTTTGTGTGAATGATTTCTTTCTTTAATTTAAGTTGCTTACTTTTTGCTTAAATTCTCTAAGTGTCCTTGGCTATTAACTCGGCCAGTTGGCCATTAACTACAGTTACTTCGGTAACCTTAAATATTAACTTATAAGAGAGCGGTTCTACTAGTTTCTAGGTTGCGCAAGCGACCTGGTATCGACCTGCACTCATTTACCTTATTTCTAACGCATTTGAACCTCTTACTATACTTACTATCTTTCACGTCATGGACACTTTCCTACTACTGATTTCTACTTAATTTCTTAATAATTAATTCTTCGCCTAAAAGTTCCTACACTGAGTGCCATTTATAAGCTCAGGTGTGTATTGTTGTTTATTTATTATATAATCAGTCAAATTAGTCATATATCGTGAAATTCTTTGAACTTGTCGACTTGTTTTGTCAGTTTTTGGTATCGGTCGTTAGTCCTTGTTCTAATATAACGTAAATTCTTTTCTGCAGTACTTCTTATCGTCGCAGCTCCGTTCTTCCCCTTGATTGTCGGCAGTCTGCTCCATTGAGGGATTGACCTTAGGTAATTGAAATTGAAACATTTGTTATTAAGCTGCTGTCGAAATTTGCACTTAATCTCGTTCGTTAGTACGTATCGTTTAATTTTAGAGTTCTCGGTTGTTTTCTGTTTTCGTTCATTTATATTTTGAATTGTCTTCCAGCTAGTGCTGAGTGTTGGTGGCCCATCCGTTCCACTCTCTGGTGTCGAGAGGATTTCTGAGAATTACTTTGAAGGCGCGGCAGTCTAACTTCTGCGGCCGATCTCCCTGCGTGACGGTGTCTTGCCACTTTGACGCTACTACTGTCTCACCTAATCCTTCAACTTACGCTCTGAACTTGCCTTTCGGACCTCAAGCTACGAACCTACCTTTCCGAGCTGGCTTACCCTTCGACCTTGCCGGAGTGGCAGAACGAAAATTTACTACCATTGCTGTCAATTTTAATTGGGTTATTTTGCCCATTTTAAAGCAATAAACCTGTATCCTTATGAATTTTAAATGTAACACTTGAATAAAGATTAAACGGCATACTCTGCCTGCGACCTTAATAGGTCTCGCTGTCAAGGCGCTGACCGCAATTTAATTATGTTACTCTGCCGTTGCAGTTTATTGAACGTTCTAAATTAAATCTTTGCGAAATTTCTCGTTCTTTCCTTAACTCGATTGTGTGTGGGCTTGAGGCCATTATTTCTCACAGTTGATTTGTCTCACTTGAACTTAGATCAGAGAACGACCCTTGTAAATTTGATTAACAAACACAGGAATGCGTTCGCGGTTGGAGACGAGATTGGTCATGCGCGAAATGCTGTGCATAGATTAGACGTTCAGGGACACTCCCCCATAAATACCCCGCAGTATCGAGTTCCCCACGCTACAAAACAATTGGTTGAAGAGCATGTCCAGGAGATGCTCAGGCAAAAAGTTATTGAACCAAGTTTTTCGCCTTGGTCTTCTTCAATCTTAGCTGTACGTAAAAGTGATGGTTCACATCGAATCGTAGTTGACTTCCGACTTATCAATAAGATTTGTAGGAAGGATTCTTTTCCAATCCCGCATATGACTGATACCCTCGAAAGTCTAAAGGACTCAAATTTATTCACGACCCTTGATATGAGAAGCTCCTACCATCAGATTGAACTGTCCCCAGAGAGCAGAGATATTACCGCTTTCAAAACACCGACAGGTAGTTATAGGTATTGCCGTTCACCCCAAGGTCTTATCACATCTGCGGCTGCACTTCAAAGAGCAGTTAATATGGCCTTTTCTCCATTCATTTCAAAATTTCTGTTCTGTTACGTTGACGACATCATCATCTATTCAAAAGATTTCGAGACTCATGTCGAACATTTGGATAAGGCGTTGCTTCAAACAGCTGCTTCAGGCTTCAAACTAAGTCTCAAGAAATGCCAATTTGCTGCGAGTAGCGTGACCTTTCTTGGAGTCAAAGTCAGTTCGGAGGGACTCACACCCCGACCTGCTAAAGTCCAGGCCTTGGCAGATGCTTTGAGACCTAGGAATATTAAAGAGGTAAAAAGATTCTTAGGCTCAACCGGATTCTTTAGAAAGTTCATTAAAAATTATGCTCATATCGCGGCACCTCTTACTGAGCTAACAAAAAAGACGAACTCATTTAAATGGACGGACGTTCATCAGCGAGCTTTCGATGATTTGAAAGATAAACTTGTGTCTGCGCCTATACTTAAATTTCCTGACTTTCAGAGGGAATTTGTGTTGCACACTGATGCCTCGGGCATTGCAATTGGAGGAGCATTACTTCAGATGCATGACGGCTTTGAGTTACCTGTAGCATACTATAGTCGAAAATTAAAAGGAAATGAACTTAAGTACTCGGCAACAGAACTCGAAGCTCTTGCCATCCATGATTCAATCAAACATTATGATGCGTACCTGTACTTAAATGAGTTCGTCGTGGTAACGGATCACCGCCCCTTAACGTTCATTTTTGCTAATAAAACAGGTAACCACCGTATTTCAAGGTGGGCTCTGCTTCTTCAGGAATATAATTTCTCTGTTCGGTACAAGCCGGGAGCACAACACCATTTGCCCGACTATTTGTCTAGATCCGAAAGAATCGTCAATGCTGTCGTTGACACTGCTGAGTCAAACTGTAGTAATAAGAATGATCCTAAAATTAATGCTGATGTTCCTTCTAGAATTAAGCCTTGTTCTAATAATAATGCGACAGATGTTCCCGTCGACGACGTGTGGGCCCTCCACCCGTGTACAGTGAACGTGATAAGAGTGTTGCCGTCGAGGCAAAGCAATTGAGCCTGGATGATGTTGTTTCAGAGCAAGAAAAGGACTCACTTTGGTCTGGTGTAAGAAACTTGTTAACTGGAAATGACTTGGGTGATACTAAGATTTCAAACATTGACGAATATTTTATTGATGAGAACAATGTCCTGTGTAGATTGTCGAGAAAGAAACGCAGGAACGGTAGAAGTAATGTACAAATAGTCATTCCTAAGTCTTTAGTTAAGGTAGCTTTAAAGCTGAGCCATGACAACGATTTGTCCGCTCATATGGGTTTCCTGAGAACTCTTGAACGGGCCAGAGATAAATTCTTCTGGATTAATCAAATTCGTGACGTCAAAGACCACGTGAAGAAATGTTTGCAGTGCCAACGAAGGAAATGGCAGGGCCAATTTAAAGTCCCCTAAGGTAAATTTCCTGAAACCTCGTACCCCATTGAAAGAGTTGCTGTTGACCTTGTTGAATTGCCTGTTAGTTACGATGGCAATAAATATCTCCTGACAATCGTGGATCATTTCACAAGATATGTTGATGCTTATCCCCTCGCAGATAAGTCTGCCGATACTGTCACCAGAGCTTTCGTCCAGTACGTCGGAAAATTTTCAGCTCCAAATACTATTGTCAGCGACAGAGGCAGCGAGTTTACTAATAAGTTGTTCCAGGATGTCTGCAAAATCTCAAGGCGAGGTCACAGACTACGACTGCTTATCACGCTATGGCGAACGGTTGTTGCGAGAGAATGAATGGTGTCTTGAAGACTGCAATCTCCCACTTGGCTGCCGGAGATAGATTCTCGTGGGACCAGAGCATTCCTTTCGTAACGTTAGCGGTAAATACTTCCTATCAGACTGCGATCAAAGACACGCCGTTCTTTTTGTTCTACGGTAGAGATGCTAACCTTCCTTACCACGACATTTTCAAGGAACAGCCCATCAACTACGCATGTGACCAAGAGTATTCAACTGAAGTTTCTCTCCGTCTGTCTAAAGCATTTGCTGCAGTTCGGAAGAATTCGGAAGCTGCGAGGCAAGCTGCCGCAAACATCTACAATCGAACGGCCAAAGAATGTGATATTCAACCTGGAGCACTAGTCATGCTTAGGAATGAGACAGGTCGCACCGACGTAGATCGTGCTTGGCCCACGAGGTTCAGAGGCCCCTTCCGTGTGATTTCTCGACGGGAAAATAACATCACCATCAAGGGTGTGTACTCGGATCGAAAAGAGCAGACCGTGCACCTGAACCGTGTGAAACGTGCTTATCTTGACGACGCCATGGCCTTCCCTTTCAATAACGGTGACGAAGAAGACGAACTGCAAGGGGCAGAGACGAACGACATTCCTGCAGTGCAAAGCACGAGCCAGAGAAATGAAGGAATGATTCCTAGGTACTCTCTGAGAAATCGGACGAGACGCCCAAACTATGTATGATTATTTGTGTCTCGCAAGGACGTCCCAAAACTTCGATGATGATTGCTCCATTTCATTCTAAGGATGTACTATGTTTAATATTAAGAATGTTTTCTAATCATTTCCCTTGTGTTTAACATTTCTTTCGTATTACAAATTTAGGATACGTGCTTTGACTTGGAATTAACTGATTTTCCACGTCCCAAAACTTCAATAATGATTATCTCATTTCACTCCCAAATGTTCTATGTTTAATATTAAGAATGTTTTCTAATCATTTCCTTGTGTTTAACATTTCTTTCATATTCCAATTTTAGGATAAGTGCTTCGAATTAAATTTAAATGATTTCTCCAGCGAAATGCAGATAGGATGTATTACATGATTAATGTCGATTTATAAATCAATTTATGTATTTACCTTGATGATGCTCATTAATCAGATAAAAATTTTACTCGATGTCAAATTTGTAACCCGTTCGTATGTCTTTTCATAGCTCTTCCCCAGGAATGCGTGCTAATACGTAGGAACTTTCCTTTACAGCCCACTAATTATCCGAGATATTGAATGTCATATTATGTATTTCTCATTAACTTCATTTACCGTGCATTTATTTCATTTTGTGTTCTCTAACGGATTTCTTTGAGCTTATTGCGTTAAATTACTTTGATCTCTCATAAATTTCATTTACCTTGCATTTATTTTATTTTGCGTTAGTTATAATATTCTCTAAATGGATTTCTTAGAACTTATTGCGTTAGATTACTTTGATTCTAGTTAAAATGCTATCGAAGGATGGTACACCGGGATGTGAATGGCATGGGGGAGATGTGATGAGTAGATGGACACAATTGATTACGATAAGTCAAAGAAATCCGAGAGAAAAATTTATCAAAGCCTGAGATTAACGTGGAACGATTGATTGCAGCGATGCTGTGCCAACTGGGGCCCGAGCAGCGGCAGCACACACCCTCCTCTCTCCACCGCAGCTGCGCCGCGGCTGGGGAGCCGTGTACAGGCACACAGCACTCACGCACCGCTCGCCAGCGCGGCAGTGCAGCGGCCCAGGGGCAGTGTGCAGGCGCACAGTACACCACCAACGTTATGGCAACACCGTTGTCTGGCCGGCCGTCACAACATACTTCTGCTACGCGCGGTCTACAACGACCTTGCTATTAAAGAGCCCGCCACAGCTGTCCTGGCACGCCTCGACCACAGCTGTGCAGACGCAATAGGCGGACCCAGCTTCCCATCTGCAGCAACAGTACACTCACTCGTACAAAGGACTAGATTTCCTCCTGAACATCTATATTTTCGCCGGACACGGATTCAACAACGGCGAAGAAAAAATGAAGAAGATACCGTTGGACAGCAATATGTCCGTAGTAACTACACGCAGGAGGTTGAGTTTAGACTGATCGAATGCATATTCGATATTTTAATAGGATGGTTTTACCCCTTTGAACGTCTTCAGAAGGCCTCTGATAGAACGTCATTAGCCAAGAGAGAAGATCTTCGATAGTGAACTGGAATAGGACGTCCCGACGACTACAGTAAGCTATCGCTTGTTCAGGATCTTCGATTCAGAAGTGCGTCAGAAGCACAAATCTCAAGGCTTGTCTAATTTCGCCCCTGCAATGAAGTACGAATCTCAGATGCGTGACTTCAGTAGACGGAAATTTCCATTTTACATCCAGGAGGATGTTGATTAATATAGGTTGGGGGGATTCTGTTGTGTCCCGAGTACGAACCGTTAAGTTTTCACCACAAAAAAGAGTAAAAGGCGGTTGGACGTGAGAGCTTACACCGGACTCTGCTATCAGGAAATCTCAAAGCTCAGCAGTATACAACGCGCCAGATGTCGATGTGTACACAGCGAGGGCTCGACCGTTACAAAAAAAGAGGCAATACCTACGCTCCCAGCGGCAGCGTGGCAACGACGTGGCACCAGCGTGGCACCAGCGTGGCAGTGTGGCAACGCAGATGGCAGTGGATGGCAACGGTTGGTGCTGCCCGAGAGCGGCAGGGCCTAAGCGACGACAACGGTGTTCAGCTGCGGCTTTTGCTGCACGCTCCAGAAGTAACGGTCACAGCGCGAGAATACTTAAAGGGTACGACGAGGGCTAGGGCATCATCATTAGAGAGCGAAGCTCCGTCACTAGAAGGTCTCGTCGTGCCACTTCATTCATTTTGTTTGCATACGGCAGGCACTCCGTATTACACCCTGACTCTGTGTTAATCTTCACGTAAAAGACTTTAACGTACAATTCGAGACCTTATTATCTAACTTCGACATCGCTGCGTACCCAAAAGATGCGTAAGACTTTTGTAGCAATTGTTCCTAAGTTTGCTAGTCTCATCTACCCCATTGTCATATTTTGTGTAAATCTTTCATTATAACAAGTAAAACGATGTGGCCACGTTGAAAGAATCGTGTTTTCTTTCGCAAAATAACTCCTTTGATTTGAAGATTAGACTTGAAAAGAAAGAAAATTTGAAAAATCATAAACTCGGATTCTAAGTAAGAGAAGAATATAACAGAAGTAGCTCGATCTGCGCTGTGCATTTTGAACAAGTTATTCTCTCGCTCATCAGCACCGACTTACATAAGGGTGTTTAATTAAGAACGCCTGGTAAGGTACTGCCCACGAGTTGAAGCTTGCAACAAAGGTTCATAAAAAAGTTGAAAAACACTGCAGCGCACAAAGACACTTGGCAGGAACGAGTGTACCTGATTTAGAGTTACCTGTATCTAAAAAGAGAGTAGTAGTAGTGACTTCAGCCGGAGCTACTTTCACTGCTGTGAGACTGGAAATAAAATGAACTTCGTGAGTACGCATCTTCAAGGAATGCAAAGCAAATTCAACGCATTTGCAGCTGCAGTTTAGTCATAGCCTTCGTTCTTTTTCTCTTTTGTCAGAAACCGAAAGGTAAAATTACCGATGAGCTAAAAACCATGGATTGAACTTTATTCATTTTAACGACACATGAGTCCCAGAGGCTTAATGATAAATTATTGGAGTTCCAAATGAAAGAATGAAACATTTTTTCCTCCATATTGTACACACGGCTCTAACGGTTTTCTAAGAACTACAGAAGTTTATTGATAAGCCTCTCCTACTCGCGCGCCTCCAAAAAACTTAAGTTGCCCGCTTTCAACTTTTGAAAAAATGCACCCATCGATTTCAAATTACTCTTAAATGAAAGAGTGAGACATTCTCTTTTCCATGTTGTACACTCGACCCCAACGCTTTGATGGGAACTACAGAAATTCATCGATAAGCCTCTCCGGCTCGCGCGCCGTCGAAAAACTCAAGTTTCCCGCTGTTAACTTTTGAAAGAGAGCATCAACGACTTCAAATTACTTTCAGAACAGGTACACTCGTTCCTGCCAATTATCTTTGTGCGCTGCAGTGTATTTCAACTTTTTTATGAACCTTTGTTGCAAGCTTCCACTCGTGCGCATTACGTTACCAAGTGTTCTTAATTAAACACACTTTTGTAAGTCGGTGAGCTGATGAGCGAAAGAATAACTTGTTCAAAATCTACAGTGCAGATCGAGCTACTTCACGCCCTCTAAAGTTCATTATTTTTATTTTTTTTATTCGTAGCGGTACCCATCGACTTCAAATTACTCCAAAATGAAAGAGTTGAACATTCTCTCTCTCTCCATATTGAACACACGACCCTAACGGTTTTCTGGGAACTACAATAATTTATCATTGAGCCTCTCTGACTCATGAATGCGCCGTTAAAAAACTCAAGTTGAGCCGCTGCTAACTTTTGAAAGAATGCACCCAACGACTTCAAAGTACTCTCAAATGAAAGAGTGAAACATTTCTCTCTCCATATTGTACACACGACCCTAACGGTTTCCTGGGAACTACAATAATTTATCATTAAGCCTCTCTGACTCATGAATGCGCCGTTAAAAAACTCAAGTTGACCCGCTGCTAACTTTTGAAAGAATGCACCCAACGACTTCAAAGTACTCTCAAATGAAAGAGTGAAACATTTCTCTCTCCATATTGTACACACGACCCTAACGGTTTTCTGGGAACTACAATAATTTATCATTAAGCCTCTCTGACTCAAAAATGCGCCGTTAAAAAACTCAAGTTGACCCGCTGCTAACTTTTGAAAGAATGCACCCAACGACTTCAAAGTACTCTCAAATGAAAGAGTGAAACATTTCTCTCTCCATATTGTACACACGACCCTAACGGTTTTCTGGGAACTACAATAATTTATCATCAAGCCTCTCTGACTCATAAATGCGCCGTTAAAAAAATCAAGTTGACCCGCTGTTAACTTTTGAAAGAATGCACCCAACGACTTCAAAGTACTCTCAAATGAAAGAGTGAAACATTTCTCTTTCCATATTGTACACACGACCCTAACGGTTTTCTGGGAACTACAATAATTTATCATTAAGCCTCTCTAACTCATGAATGCGCCGTTCAAAAACTCAAGTTGACCCGCTGTTAACTTTTGAAAGAATGCACCCAACGACTTCAAAGTACTCTCAAATGAAAGAGTGAAACATTTCTCTCTCCATATTGTACACACGACCCTAACGGTTTTCTGGGAACTACAATAATTTATCATTAAGCCTCTCTGACTCAAAAATGCGCCGTTAAAAAACTCAAGTTGACCCGCTGCTAACTTTTGAAAGAGTGCACCCAACGACTTCAAAGTACTCTCAAATGAAAGAGTGAAACATTTATCTCTCCATATTGTACACACGACCCTAACGGTTTTCTGGGAACTACAATAATTTATCATTAAGCCTCTCTGACTCAAAAATGCGCCGTTTAAAAACTCAAGTTGACCCGCTGCTAACTTTTGAAAGAATGCACCCAACGACTTCAAAGTACTCTCAAATGAAAGAGTGAAACATTTCTCTCTCCATATTGTACACACGACCCTAACGGTTTTCTGGGAACTACAATTATTTATCATTAAGCCTCTCTGACTCATGAATGCGCCGTTAAAAAACTCAAGTTGACCCGCTGCTAACTTTTGAAAGAATGCACCCAACGACTTCAAAGTACTCTCAAATGAAAGAGTGAAACATTTCTCTCTCCATGTTGTACACATGACCCTAACGGTTGTCTGGGAACTACTGAAATTCATCAATAAGCCTCTCCGACTCACGCGCCATGGAAAACTGCTAAGTCGACAAAAAATACATAAACGAACGAGAGTCTAAAAAATAAAAAGCTGCAAGTACACGTGAGATATGTACGGGAAATACAAGGAATCTAGCATAAATACGTAGTTTACCAGAAATACGAAAATGTACGAAAGTCTAAAAAAATTAAAATGATACAAGTGCACGGGAGTTCGGGAAAATTCAAGAAATCTAGCACACAAATATAATCTTCGAAAATTACAAAATATACAAACTGGCACATATGTACAGTAAAAAATGAAAAGGCGCTAAAAAAACAGAATTACAGCACCCCGGAAAAAGGAGTTTTTCCATATCAGATCAAGAAAGGACTACCTATCCCTCAGCCAGATAAATAAATAAGATATTGGTAAAATAAAGCATAAATATCAATAACAAACGATGGTTGGCAACTTATGTGTTGCCTGTATGTGTTTGTCAGCGCGTTTTTGCGAAACCCTGACCACTTGAGCTCCACAGATTTATAGCCAGACTCTTTGTCAGCACGTTTTTGCGAAACCCTGACCACTTGAGCTCCAAAGATTTATAGCCAGGCTCTTTTCGTAACCTGAGAACAAAGCTCTCCTTGTGGAGTTCTCGGGTTGTTGTTGTTCTTATCTCAGCATTCTTATCTCAGCAAGTTACTGTATTTCCTCAAGTAAAGAATTTTTAAAGTGAATTGTTTCCTCAAATAAATTATTTCCCAAATTTCTCCGCGTAATTTAAAGTATCCTTCCCCCCTCTCCCTCCCCTCTCACCCCTCCCTTCATCCAAAACATAGAAAAAAAATTATACAAAAAACATACATTAAACATTCAAAAAATAAAACGTTGAAATGTTCCATGAAAAATGTTTTTTCAGCATAGGCAATTCTGGCTTGTGAGCGAGAGTAACATACGGCCGCAAACTTTTGCTGGGCCGTTTTCAACTTTTTTTCTTTAAACGCCTTACGGTACAAAAGAGAAAAGAAAATTGATTGAATCTTTCTAACCAAAACACAGGTGTTCTCTTAGAAGATAGAAGTAGGCATCATTAAGTAAGGAATTATGGGGACAAGAGATCTATTCACCACGAGCGTCCCCACACCCTGCGCACAGCAGCAGCAAGATTGAAAGAAGCTCGTGAAACAAGGTAAAAGTTAAGGACAGAAGTTATGTGCTTAACAAAACAGCAGTGAACCCGAAAAGATGATCCGCATCAAAACAAACGATGATTTTACTTCAACAGAATGAAAGTCTACCAAATCTTCCGGTCAGGAGCACCTATTCTTAGGCATAGATACTATAATTATTGTATTTTCCAAAGGGAACATCTTTCTTTAAGAATGATGATTCTCAGAAGTAAAATACTTTTCTCCATGAGAGGAAAAAACGAAAGAAAAAAAAATATAGTTGGCTCCCAGCAGAGATGACTCATGAACTTCATTTCAACACTCTGTTTGTAGAGGTGACAATAAAAAAACAAAAGTGCCCATGGTTGACCTGTTGTCAGAACATTCATTAACAGAGGCACTTCAGAGAACACTAACAGTACGTGTCTCTACAAAAGCTGTAACACAAAATAAGTCTACGTGAACGATCGCAAACCTAAAACCTAAAACATAGCGTTGACTGTGCAACAGCTTGGAATTGACTTTCAGTATATATATACTCGGCGATCTTCATGAAATGTCGAGAAACTTGAATTTCATGAGAAACTAATACACTTAGATGATACACACACACGAGTATTGAAAAACTCGTGTCACTAGTCGAAAATAAATGATTGAGGGCAATGTACTCCTAATCTTGCTTAATCTACATTTGACAATACATGTAATGATAATTATAAGAGATAACGCAAATTCATGGACGATGCATTTTCATTGTGGGGTGAAAAAACTTTTGACAGTTTACATGTACATGACATAAAACTTCGCAATTATTGATGCCAGGAAATAATATATGAATCGCTTGTTTCGGCAAATGTTCAAAAGTGTCATTTTAAGGAAGCATGAAAAAAAATATAAATACAAATCCATATACATATATATACGTACATATATATATATATATACATACATACACACACACATACAGATATATATATATGTACGCAAAAGCATGAGGACCAAGAAGATTATAAGTTTTGTATTTCTAATTCAACAATTTTAACATAACGGTCGTTAGTTATTAAGCATTTTATTTAAATATAAATGGATGATCGTACAACAAATGTATAGTTTGTACATGAATGCTTTACAATAATAAAGAGATGACGAGTTAGGTAATGTTACAAGTTGAGAGTGAACAGAAAATGACCATTATCTCTAGTAAAATGCTAGTTGTCAGTTTAGTACACACATATGTGCACACATACATGTAAATATATACACACGCGTTTTACGGCCATGTGTGTGCCTAGGTTACGAAAAACACCGGTTTCGTTAACATGGACACACCCATATGCGCACATACACCTATATACGTACACACATATACAAGTAATCATGTCCGCAAATAACAACGTATAGGCGGTCAAATCATAATACCTACGCATACTTCAAAACTGTTGTTTGATGTCTTGAATTATAAAACAATGAGCGAGAGAGATTGTTCAGCAATGGAGATACCAGGTAAATGAGATTTGTCAGTACTCATTCAGTATGTTCTGTACCTAAGGATTATTATTGAGACACAAGATGACGAGTTATTTTGGCTTTAAATTCTCTCGGTCTTTGAGGGACTTTAATACTCAGGGGAAGTTTGTTCCACAGTAAGGCGCCTGATATGGACAGAGCCTTCTGCTGTAAGTGGGATGAACGATAGTTGACTAAGACATTATTGTTTCTGCGGTTTTTGATTGGTTACAGTGGGTGGATGGAAACGCACTATCTCAGCATTGCTCTGAGGAAGATATAACGAGGAGAATACGTATTTTTTTAAAGTTGAGTTGAGTTGAGTTACACTACCGCAGTTGAGTTGAGGCTGCGGTAGTGAGAGGAGATGAGGTGTCGCTGCTCCAGCGAGGAGTTGTTTGGTGCTATTATTCAAGCACCTCAAAATGTGATGAAAAACTAAGCATCCGTGAATGTACTTTCTACATCATTGAATCGTGAAACTGGAAAAAGTCATCAAAAAATCAGCTGTGAAAAGTGCTGAATTTCATCGTGCCAAACTGAATGGCGCTTTCTGTAAACTATGTTTCAGACTCGAAGTGCGTGCAACAGCCCCCAGAAATGGTCACTTCCGCCTCCCTCTCTGGTGAACCGCAACAACCCCCTCCCTCCTCCTCCGCATCCCCTGTCGCTCGCACCGACTTGAACTGGAACAAGCTTACCACGAATACTAACGTGAAGCAAAAAAGACCTGATGAAATAGCAAAGTTGAATTTTGTGAACACCAACATAAAATACAGTGATAAATTTACGCAATTCTCATCTGTTATTGCGAAATTTATGTTGAGTGTCAGTGAATATGAATTGAGTGTCTGTGGGTTTCTTTTCATCGCCTGACAGTTTATTTTTCATCCCATTTTAAAAGCAATGTCACCTATGTCTTCTACTTCTCAAACCATGGAAACCAAAATTGCAACAAAATAGAAGTTGTACTCTGGCAAGACTGTGCCTCGTGTCAATGAACTCTCAGGGATCATGCTTTGTTAACGATTTCAATAACTTCTAATGAGTGAAAAAAACGTAAAATATCTTTCACGATGTATTCATATGAAACTCGCTCTGCTACTCGTAAAGCGGCTTTATCTGGAGAAATAACATCCCTCACAACGCCGCTTGAAAACTCAAAGCCAAATCAGCAGAATATATCTGAACCGTTCATGAAACGGAAACGAAAACCACCAAAAACGTCACGCTTAAAATCGCTCGTTCAAAAGCCTCAAACGCTCAAAATCACAGGAGAAACCCCGACGGTAAAGCAGTGCAACGTCAACGAAAGCACCGCAACACATCTACCATCACCAGAGCGAACCGACAGAGTCGACAGAAGGTCGCCCGACTGATAGTCGAGTTTCTGAGTCACTCGCCACAGACATAAATCTCCCAAGCGCTGCTGGTAACAACGAAATTTTCACATCGGCATCGCAAGCAGTCAAAACAAGCCCTAGCAAGGACAAGGAAGAAGCCCCTGAGCCTGGTTTCTACAATTCAAGCAGTCCTCGAGAAGATACACCAGTGAAAGAATCAAGAAATATCCCATGGGGTATGATGGGTGAAAATGTAGATTCGTCACTAGCTACCGAGAATGATGCGATGAATAAGCCTAATATTTACGATTCTAATATTTCTAATTCTAGTGATCAGAATTACCTGAATATTACATCAAACAGCTTGCACCCGCTTCAAATTTCAATGTCCCATTTCATTCACCACGTAAACAATAACCTGTCTCTCACTGCAGCCCACTTAAAGGAAATGTCAAAACAGCGGACGCCTCCAACTCCACTTTCGATATCTTCAACCGCTTCAAATATTAGGCTCATTACAGAACAACTTTTCAAATTGAACTTGCATGTTAGCTCTTTCGATCTTACGCCAAAGATCCCGTTTTCGACAAGCCAATTTTCTGACTCGCACTGCAAAAAACCTCTGGATACTTTTCTTGTCGGAGATAAAATTCTCAGGACGGTCCAAAGGACCGACATTGACCCCTCTTGTAATATACGAACTGTAATTTCCAGTCGCATTGATGATCTCCTGAACGTAATTGACCAAATGCCTCAATTCACTAACTACATCGTTTGCTTCAGAGACTTAAGCCTCTCACAACCTAACATTGCTAAAATCAAAGAACTCATATTTTCTAAGCATGCGTCAGCCCATATTCATGTCGTGAGTGCGTGTAGAGGTAAACAATTGCATCAGGCGTTGAACTTGTGCAAAACAAACGGTATTAAATTGATTCCGCTCCGAACAAACGGTGCAACTGATCTCATAACTTGCAATGATGTTCGTACTTGGCCCGGTACAAGAGAAGAAACACACCATTTTCTTCAACAGATTGCGCTCAGATCGAGTCTAAAACTCACTTTACAATCTAGCTCATGTCTCATAAACTCAAATGGCCTAAATGACAAAACTGAATGCTCCAACATCAATACAAAACAGCAAAATGAATTGAAGAATTCTACTCGATCACTAACTGCTTCCAGTGAAGTCTGCAGAAACCTGATTCATTGCTTGCCTATTGGGAATGAACGTTCCCCTCCATTGATCTCCGGCTACCGCAGAGTACCCACAAAAAACAGGTTCTCGTTATTATCTGACGCAAACTCAGAGAGCAATATACCCTCATCACAAACGAGTACAAATCATCAACAACCAACCACGTACTCGGAAGCAGTAAAATCAATACAAAGAGAAAAATTGCAGCAGAATCTCGGTCAAAATCCGATAAAATATTTACAGCCAAACCGCACACATAACCACCACCAAGAGAGTGGAAATGACAAGAGCACCTCTCATTTCTCAGTCGCTCACTGAACTAAAACTGGCCACAGCCTGCAAATTCATAGCCAGGAAAGCAAGAAATCCAAACAACTCTCGTCTGAAAATGCTGAATGTCAGCCTAAATATCACTCAAGCCCCATGTACTCACTCGTCAGTAGTAGTAGTAGTAATAACATCAATTTGCTAGCGCTTCAGTGCCTGCACTATGTCGCGCCGAAGGTCTCGCAATTCAGGTTGTCTCCACTTCTCAATTACTGCCACAAACATCGCAACGCAAGTCACAGCAACTATTAAACAAACAAAGACGCGATAGACACGAGCGTGATCTGAACAACACTTGATTTCATTGGTGACAGTATTAGTAGTAGTAGTAGTAGTAGCAGCAGTAATAAACGAGCTGCTAGTTCAATACCATACTCCTCATGCTTAGGGTTCAATCAGTTCATATAATCATCTTAAGGTACATGCACAGTTTGCACATTGAGCAGCAGCCTAACCCCCTAATGGGGGTCTCAGCTGCCCACCCAATTATGGCCGGGCGCCTTACCTGCGCTAAAACCCCCAGGGGCATTGCGCAGCGCGCCCGGCCATTTTATGGTTCAGTGTTTACATTGCATTACCATGCGTAGAATCTTCAGGCTAGATTTTTGAAGACAGATTACACGCTCCAATAAACGACTGCAGCGCTGTCACATTATAAGTTGACCGCTCAGCCTCCCCAAGTATTCCAGTCAAAACATCCTGTGCACAACCATGGATGAATTAAAACGATCATTGAAAGTGAAGCTGCATCCTACCATAGCCGATGGGCACTGCCTTCTTCATGCAGTAACTCACCAGCTTAAAACAAAATCGCCCTCAAAATGGAGTTACAATTTCTTAGAAGCAGCAATAAAAAAAGAAAGCACTACAAATGAAAACAAATATGTCAATTTCCTTGCCAAGAAAAGCGGTGATCTTCCTGGGCTCATAAGTAAATACATTGATGAAAAACATTTTGATCATGATGCTGGGGACTTAATACCACATATCATATCGAAGATCACTGGTAGGAGAATTTTCATCTTCGATGAGCAAGGCGATGGTATTTGGAGAACAGTAGTCAACCCCTCACCAGAAGAATCAACTAATAACCATCCGTTGATGCTTCATCGGAAAAATTATCACTACAGTACCCTTGTGGCACAAGACAAAAACAATACTGATATCACATCATCTTCATGACAAAATACTGTTGTCCAGTTAAATGGGAGTCTCTCAAATACACCAGATGCTAGACTTGACACTCTGGGCAACAATGATAAAATCAATAAATCCACGTAACAGTCCCTACCAAAAAATCCCTCTGATGCCACAAATTATCGCCATAAAATAAAAAACATTAAAATTAAACATATGAATGCTTGTAGCCTCTTTAGTAAGCTGGATGACATTAAAGTAATGTTGGTCACAGAAGACATTGACATTTTATGTGTTTCCAAGACATGGTTCGATTCGCGAACTCAGAGCTCCTTTTTCAATATTCCCGATTACGTGCTGTACCGCCATGACGGAGTTAAAAATAGCATAGGTAGTGGTTCTTGTATTTTCGTAAAAGAAATTTACCAGTCGTCTTTACTTTTAACAAACGAAGTGTGCGAGGGCATAGAGATGGTTTGGTTGAAAGTGCAAATAAATAAACCTAAATCCATCATTACCGGCAGCCTTTACCGGCATCCATCAGCTTCTCTACCAAAAACAGTAGAGTTCATTGAGAAAATTTTCAAATAAATTTTAGCTACAAAAATGTCATTCTTTGCTTTCGGTGATTTTAATATTGACCTAACGGATGAAGAAAATCAGCTTAGCAGACTGTTGTACAAACTAAACCTTTCACAAATGGTTAGAGAACCGGCTCGCGTTACAAGAGTATCTAAGACTCTCCTCGATCTAGCAATCACAAACAAACCTACGGCAATACTTAATACAGTAATATCACCCTCTGTCGCCGATCACCACTCTGTAGAATGTAAAATTAATATTGCAAAGGAAAGACAAAACTATCGTCTCATGACTTACCGCCTAAAAAGTCAATATTCGCCGGAACTATTTAATGAAAAACTTCTAAACAGGCTCACCGAATTTCAGAGCATGATGCAATCTGACGATGTAGACATTCAGGTTTCTATCTTTAACGAGAACTTTACAGCAGCTCTAAATGAATGCGCTCCTTATATCACCAAAAAAACTAGGCCAAAACGCACTCTGTGGATTACCAGCAAAATTAAAGACCTAAGCAGAATAAAGAAAATTTACTTGCGAGAGTATAAACAGGTCAAACATTACTTTATACAGGAGATATAAAGAACTTGGAAAGATTCTTTGGAAGAAAATCACGCAAGCAAAACAAACTCACTTCCACCAAGAACTATTCATGGCAAAAAATAATCCAAAACGTACATGGGAAATCATTAGTGAGGTGGCTCAATATAAAAACTTGGAGCGCAAAAGTGATTTTGAAAATCCTTTGGAAAAAGCCACTGAGTTCAACATTTTCTTTTCAAAAGTAGGTGCCCAAGTCTTCGATGAAGTGAGTAAAACCAGTCCGAGGAAATGGACAATTGAAAGTTCATGCCCTACTACACTTTCAAAGGCTGGCGCCCTGTGGAAGCCACGCCCTATCGATTTACCAGAGTTAAAAACTATTTTATACTCATTGAAAAACACAAAAGCAGTTGGATGATAGAATCAACCTCCAATACATAAAAGACAGTTTTCCAGTCACAGCACCACTTATTCGTTTGATTATATATATAATTATCAACACATCAATAGCTACTAACAAGTTTCCAAAACAATGGAAACACTCTATAATTAGACCGTTGCATAAAACTGGTGACATAAATACAGCATCAAATTACAGGCCCATTAGCCTTTTACCTGTCCTGTCCAAAATATTAGAAAAAGTAGTAACGAATCACCTGTCATATCTCCTGGACGAGTCAAATTTACTTCATCGAAATCAATGTGCCTATAGGAAGAACACTAGCACTCAAGACGCCCTGCTTAACATCACTGAAAAAATATACGACATCGATCAAAAAATGTAACACTTCTGGTGCTACTTGATCTCTCTAAGAAAGAAAGAAGAAAGAAAAGAAAAACATTTTATTTCCAATAAAGTACAAACATGAAATGTCGATACATTGGTTTTTAAAACACCTTAACATTAACATCCCTAAATGATTATAACACATTGGTGTCGTAATACCCGTGTAAAATGTTGAAACGAAATGATTGATAGAAAATTACAACAAAATTGAGTTCCTTTCCTAGCTTGCCTAATCTGATTTTGAAACTATAGGAGAGCACAATCCTCGCGACGTTCATTTGAAAAACACTCTCATTAGTACGCATAAGTATTGAAAAATGAAAGCGAAAAATGCATTCAAACACCTTAGCATAGAAACCCTTAATTGCTATTTATACATGGTTATCGTAATATCCATGTTAAGTGTTGGAACATATGATTTAGATTCGACAGCGTCGAACATAATCAACTCCTACAAAAAATACTGAACTTAGGAGCGGATACACAGTGGTTTAAAAGTTACCTTTCAAATCGGTCTCATGCAGTCCTCTTAGATAACAAGTTGTCCCCATTCTTTCAAAACAGCTTTGGTGTCCCTCAAGGATCAATTTTGGGCCCACTACTGTTTTCAATTTTCATAAACGATTTCTCTCCAATGCCTTCTAACACACGAATCTCCTGTTGAAACCTTTATTGTAGCACCTTGAATGTATATGTGTATAATACTGATAATGTTGCAGTGCTCTTGTGTTAGAATGTGTTTAGACAGTACTCTGCGTTGAGAACTGAGCTCATGGTTCTTGTGGAACTGAGCTCATGGTTCTCGGGCTTGGCTGGAGCCCACTCCACCACTACCCTTCGTGATGTAAACTTGTGTCCTGCTGTGTGTACTGATTATACAAACTCCAAGTGTCTCGTCTTACTTAACCTAAATTCCATTAGGTTATGGGCCCAGAAAACCTTCCGATAAAGTAATATCAAGTGAGGTTAGCGAAAACAGCCCGGGACAGCGAGAACAGACGTTGGTGATTTGTTAGTGCTGTGTGAGACAGAAACGGTGAAAGAGAAAGAAACATGGCAGGCTCTGTAAGTGAAAGTGCAAAGAACTGCCTCACGGCTCTTAATGATAAAAACTATCCAACGTGGAAGCTGCAAATGAAGATGCTCTTAATGAAGGAAAAGCTCTGGAACTTGGTTCGAGGAACGGAAACCATGCCACAGACTACGGACGAGACTGCTCAAAGCAAATTTGAAGAAAGACGTGACAGTGCACTTGCAACAATTGTGCTTGGTGTAGAAACGAGTCATCTGTATTTACTGAGTGATCCTACTGACCCTGTGCAACTGTGGCACAAAATTGAAGATACATTCCAAAAGAAAACTTGGTCTAACAAGTTCAGACTACGCAAAAGACTCTACAACATGAAACTAAAAGAAGACCAAGACTTACAAACTCATCTCAAAGCATTTGTCGAAATATTCGAGTCCTTGAGTGTGATCGATGACGCTGTTAATGAAGAAAGTCGTGTAATAATCTTGCTGTCGTCACTTCCCGACCACTTCTCCACACTCGTGACTGCACTGGAAGCTCATGAAAAACTACCGTCATGGGACATTGTGACAGAGCGTCTTCTGAATGAAGAAGCAAAATTGAAAAACCAAAGTGCTTCAGACTTCAGTGAAAAATCCCTTGTGACCTCCAAATTGAAAAACTCAAGATGTTTCGAATGTGCAAAAACGGGACACCTACGCGCCAAGTGCTGGATCTATCAAGAGAAGTTGAAGAGAGAAGATGGGAACCACACAGAAGACCAGAAAAATTTTGTAGCAGGTAAAACCAATTATATCAGTGCATTGTCTGTGATAAATATCAATAACTGTTGGGTAATTGATTCCGGTGCAACAGCACACATGTGTAATTATAGGAATGATTTTTCTTGTATGAATGAGCTATCTAGTCCAATTAACATTGAAGTTGGTGATGGTAGAAACTTGCAAGGTGTTGGTGTAGGTGATGTTGAAGTTATGGTGTTGTTGCCTAAAGGTCTTGTAGATACCTGTGTTGTTAAGAATGTTTTATATATACCTGGTTTAGCCTACAATTTACTATCTGTGCCTCAGATTACAGAAAGTGGAAACTTAGTTTGCTTTGACGAGATCTCATGTAAGATTGTAAATAAAGACAACAAATTGATTGCCTTAGTGTAATATAGCGAGTAGTGTAAGTTCTAGTTAGAGAGACCATAAGTTGGCAACGCTCGAGAGAGCAACACTCGCAAGTCAGTCTGCTATTGGCCTCGGATTCAACAACAAGTAAATGTTGACCGAGTGTGTACATAATTAACTACTGTGGTTGGTATCTAACTTCTTAAGTTCTAAACTAATGTACTAATTCTATTCTACTCTATTCTATTCTATACATTTCCCGTCTATCTCCGCTCTAACCTCACTAGCCACAGTATAGACATTTGAGTATAAAGTTAAGGTATCCAAGAGGTGAGTGAACTATTTACCTAACTTGCTGTGTCATAGCATTGTATTGTGTTCAGTACTATAACTATGTGGTGTCTATGTGGAACCAATGCTGTGCTCTAGTGTAGGGCTATCCACTCCATAATACTGGCGACGGTGATTATTTTTTGTAGAACTATTGGGAGAAGCTAGACTAATGAAGGAACTCAGAATTTATATTATTATTCAGTGACTAGAGTATTGATGCTGTAAATTTATGATTTTTTTTTAACAAGGTGTATTATTACAGTCTCTTAAATTGGCTACTCTTGCAACTGATATTGTTGCTACTACTATTTCAGGTAGATATCTGACAATTAGCTGTAAAGCTGGGTAAAAATGCCAATGCTAGGCTCAGTGGGAGAATTCAATCCTTTAGAGGAAGAATTTTCAGAATATGAAGTCAGGCTGAACTGCTTCCTGAGTATTAATAAAGTGGAAGTTTCAAATAAAGCTAAAACATTTATTGCTCTGGTGGGTCCTAAAATTGTTAGGTTAGCCAAAGACCTACTCTCACCGAAAAGACTTTTAGATGCTACCTATGAGGAGATCATGGAAGCGTTAAGACGGCATTTTAAGCCGACACGCAACCAGATCTTTGAAAGGTTTAGGTTCCATAAGCGGAACCAGAAACAAGGGGAGAGCATTGCTGATTTTGTGGCTAGCTTAAAGGCCCTTTCAGACACCTGTAATTTCAAACAGGAAGTTCTGGAAGAGACGCTTCTTGATAGGTTCATACTGGGTGTGGCCAGTAATGAGGTTCAAAACTGTTTGCTTAATGAAAATGACCTCACATGGAAAAAAGCCGTGGATCTGGCAACTGCCAAAGAAACTCAACTGAGGGAGACGGTTGTGTTAAGGCAACCTAATTCCATACTAAATGTGGGCCAGCATAGAGTAAAGCAAACTGCTATTAAGCCTCAGGGCAAAAATCAGGCTCAAGCTAGCCCCAAATCAGCATGCAGCGGTTGTGGTAATCTGCACTGGCGTAGAGATTGCCCCTATAAAGACAGTGTTTGTCATGGTTGTGGCCAAAAAGACCATCTTAAGAAGTGTTGCTTTAAATTGAAAAAGCAAAATTCTGCTAAAGACAACAAAAATAATTTTGTGCATGCTATGCATGAGAAAAGGGGGAGGGAACACCACCCTAACCCTAATAGAACTAACAATGCAGCCTGTGCAGACTATCCAGTTGCTAATCTAGGCTGTTATGGAGAGATTTTCTCAATAGCCGAGGAAATGAAACCCCCAATCAAAATAAAATTGTTACTAAATGGTGTGCCATTAGAGATGGAGGTAGATACAGGTGCTGCCAGGTCTATCCTTTCAATGGCCACCTACTCTAAAATACCAGCTAAGTCAAGACCCGAGCTGAGACCTTCTGATGTTAAGCTTAGGACTTATGGGGGAGCGGAGCTAGTAGTTTGCGGAGAGATTAGGGCTAACATCCAGCGTGAATCTGGTAATGTGGTTACTCAACTAGAAACTATGGTGATTGTAGACAGGGAGGGGCCAGCTTTGCTGGGTAGGGACCTGATTGATTCCCTTGGGCTAACTATAGTATCAAATAATGTCAACAAATTGACTACCTGCCCTGAAGAGTTAGCAAATAAATTCCCTGACCTTTTTCAACCAGGTCTAGGTTGCTTTAAGGGAAGGAATTTCAAAATAGAAGTGGATCCAGCCGTACCACCAAAGTTTTGTAAGGCCAGGAACGTGCCTTACACACTGAGACCTAAGGTGGAGGCAGAACTTGATAGACTGGTGCAGGAAGGTATCCTCACCCCTGTACAATACTCGAGATGGGCAGCGGCGATCGTCCCTGTGCTCAAGGCTGATCAAAGCATCCGCATCTGTGGGGACTACAAATTAACAGTCAACAGAGCCACTAGGCTTGATACCTACCCTATACCCAGAGTGGAAGATCTATTTAGCGGGTTAGCAGGAGGAGTTATATACTCCAAGCTAGATATGTCTCAGGCATACGCTCAACTATCCTTGGATGAAGACTCCAACTAACTCACGGTAATAAACACATACAGAGGGTTATTTGCCTACAACCGTCTCAGTTTTGGAATTGCGTCCGCACCTGGAATCTTTCAGCGTGCCATGGAAGGACTATTGCAGGGCCTCCCAGGAGTGTTCTTCTACCTGGATGACGTCCTGGTGAGTGCCACTAATGAGCAAGAGCACAACAAGCGTCTCTATCAAGTCTTATCTAAACTACAGGAGGCAGGACTAAAACTGAAAATGGATAAATGCCAAATTGGAGTGCCACAGGTATCCTACCTTGGATACCAAATTGACAAGGATGGATTGCACCCCACTGCAGAGAAGGTAGCAGCAATCCAGAATGCACCAGCTCCTACTAATGTAACTCAACTGAGAGCCTACCTTGGGCTGCTGAATTTCTATAGGAAATTTCTAAAATCATCTGCAACTATGCTGGAGCCCCTAAATTCCTTACTGAGAGACAAAACCACTTGGAAATGGGATGCAAGTCAGGAGAGAGCCTTCCAGAAATCTAAACACGCCCTCCTGGACTCTCAGACTCTAGTCCACTTTGACCCTCATAAACCCATAGTGGTAGTGGCTGACAGTAGTGCGTATGGTGTGGGAGCGGTGCTGTGTCACCTTATTGATGGGATTGAACGCCCCGCCTATTTTGCCTCCCGAACTCTAACAGCAACAGAACGAAACTACTCTCAAACTGAGAAAGAAGCCCTAGCTATGGTGTTCGCACTTCGAAAATTTCATTGCTACCTGTGGGGACAGGATTTCACTGTGGTTACGGACCACAAACCTTTGTTAGGACTATTTGATCCGGGTAGAAGCATTCCTCCGATGGCATCCGGGCGCATTCAAAGGTGGGCTTTACTACTGCAGTCCTACAAGTTCACCTTGCGTCACCGGTCCGGCGTGCTGTTGGGCACAGCTGATGCTCTCAGTCGTCTACCTTTGACAACTTCCGAGGAAGCCACACCTATTCCTGCGGAATGGACGTCCTTAGTAAATTTCCTCGAGTCAGCTCCAGTCACCAGCACCCACATCCGCGACGGCACCCTAAGGGACCCAGTACTTTCAAAGGAATACAAATACTGCCAAGTAGGCTGGCCTTCGACGGTAATTGGTGACCCTGATCTCGCTCCGTATACTAGGAGGCGAGACGAATTGTCCACACAAAATGGCTGTGTGCTCTGGGGAGCAAGAATTATTGTACCCCAAGCTCTCAGACAAGCCATTGTGGACGAACTGCACTCTGGCCATGCTGGATCATCCAGGATGAAGGAGTTAGCTCGCAGCTATGTATGGTGGCCGCTGCTGGACAAAGATCTAGAAGAAACGACTAAGTCATGCAGCGAGTGCCTGAGCACTCAAGCTGCACCTACGAAAGCTGAACTCCATCCGTGGGAATGGCCTGCGAAGCCTTGGCATCGCATACACATTGACTACGCGGGCCCAATGGATGGAAAATACTATCTAGTGATCGTGGATGCACACTCTAAGTGGGTTGAAATTTTTCCCACATCTACTACAACCTCTAGCGAAACGATCTCGTGCCTGAAACATACTTTTGCGACATTTGGATTTCCAGTAAAAATTGTTTCTGACAATGCAACGTGTTTCACATCGGCTGAATTCCAAGAATTTGTGAAGGCATGTGGTATGCGACATATTACGAGCGCACCATACCACCCTTCAACTAATGGACTGGCAGAGCGCATGGTACAAATTTTCAAGAAGAATATACGAAAGTCAACGGAACCCCTACGCCTAGCACTAGACAGGTTTCTGTTCAACTACCGGCTGACACCCCACACGACAACAGGTGTTACGCCCGCCGAACTGATGTTAGGCAGAAAAGTTCGCTCTCGTCTTGATCTGCTTTGGCCGTCAGAAGCAATCGCGTCCAAAGTTGCTCAACGCCAGGACGCTCAGAAAAGATACCACCCAGGGTCTCGCGCGGTTGATATTCCGCCGGAGTCTCCTGTGATGGTCCGTCAATACACGCCGGGTTCCCCAAAATGGACCCCTGCTACCACCATTGAGAAAACAGGCCCGGTATCCTACAAGTGCCAACTGAAGGGGGGAGAGGTCGTTCGTCGACACCAAGACCAAGTTATTGCCTGCTCGAACACCATCCCTGAACCCTTGGAACAACCTACGGAGGAAACCATCGTGTTACCACAACCTGCTCAAAATTCATACCCACCACCTCCGACCAATGAACCTGACACCGGAACACCTGATTACCCGACTCCCACCCAGGAGGCTAGGATGCCGAGCCTCCAAGTGCTAACATCTCACGCAGGTCTACCCGGGCTCGGAAGCCTGTGGTGAGAATGGACCTTTAGGATTGACTATATGGAATAAGGGGACTGGGGATACAGGGGGAGGGTTTCTAATTAAGGAGGGAGGGGTGTAATATAGCGAGTAGTGTAAGTTCTAGTTAGAGAGACCATAAGTTGGCAACGCTCGAGAGAGCAACACTCGCAAGTCAGTCTGCTATTGGCCTCGGCTTCAACAACAAGTAAATGTTGACCGAGTGTGTACATAATTAACTACTGTGGTTGGTATCTAACTTCTTAAGTTCTAAACTAATGTACTAATTCTATTCTACTCTATTCTATTCTATACATTTCCCGTCTATCTCCGCTCTAACCTCACTAGCCACAGTATCGACATTTGAGTATAAAGTTAAGGTATCCAAGAGGTGAGTGAACTATTTACCTAACTTGCTGTGTCATAGCATTGTATTGTGTTCAGTACTATAACTATGTGGTGTCTATGTGGAACCTATGCTGTGCTCTAGTGTAGGGCTATCCACTCCATAATACTTAGGCAGTAAAGTAGGAAAATTGTATAAACCTAATTGCACCCTTAATTCAGCTGCTTAATGTATGAACGTTTCCTCTGATGAAATTCTGTGGCATAAGCGATTCTTTCATCTAGGATTCAACAATCTTAAGAAATTAGCCACTAAGAATCTTGTTAAGGGTTTTGATTGCTCTGTGAGTGGGGATAACATTTTTTTGTGAAAACTGTTGTGATGGTAAAAATCATAGGCTTCCGTTCCCCAAAACAAATCACAGAAGGGAACGCCAACTCTTAGAACTTATCCACAGTGATGTGTGTGGCAAGCTTAATCCCATATCACTTGGGAGTGGAAGGTACTTTGTGTTAGGATACAATTGATGGTAGGCATATATATGTGGAAACCAACGCTACGCAACAAGCAACCGGCTCTGCAGCAGTGCGCGGATCGTGAGGGGATGAGGGGTGCACCACATCAGCAGATGGGAGGATTACGTAAGGGTCAGCGGCTGTGTAAGAAGCTAGCTCGGAAAATTACACATAGTATTACACAAGGGCAACTTGATTGTGTAGCATAGGAAAACAACGCATTAAAAGTAATTACCAACGAGAAAGGGAACTGTGGAAAATATGAACCTGAGCAGAATATGTTAGAGGGAAATGCGCGTGGCAATACCAAGTTTGTGACGCAAGGGGACACGTCAGAGGTGACGCGTTAGAAGCACCAATCGCGAGATGCCACGTCACTAACCATTTGAGCGGGTAGCCCGCAACATCTACAGTGAGCGTCCTTTGTGCGGGGGAGGTATAAAAGGGGAAAGGAGGTAGAACCGGCCTATTTGACTGGTGCAGTGGCAAGGATGTAGACTTCCTGACGACCAGAGGGGAGGTGAGAATACGTGGTTTAATTTATTGATAATTCATGTGGAGTCATCGAAACGTAGTACGCAGAATGCTGATTATTGTTGTTTGAATTTTTGATTACATTGATTCTCTCAAGCAGGATGGTTAGCATTGGGCTTTAGCATGACGGTAAAAAATGATCATTCTCACAGGGGATCTGTTTTTGAGACGGCATAGGATGGGGGAATCAGAATATTCGTGTTTTATTATTGAAGTACAGGCTTGATGTTTTTATGTAACAAAGTGCTGGGTGATTTATTTTGTGAAGCGGGGCAAAATACTCATCCGGATTGATTACAGAGGGAAATAAATTATGATTGAGTTTGAGAATTAAAGGGGAGTAAAGAAGTAATTCGATCAATGCCATGTGAAGTAGGTGTATTGCAGGGAATAAAAATTCAAATAGAACTAGTTACTTAAGATAATAATTTTCACAGGCGGGTGGGCTCTCGCGGGAGCTGCGGCCGCGGTTGCTCTACACAACCGTGGTGCAGGAGCCGATGCCGGGTGGTCCCAATCTCACAGCAAGTTCCACACCAGCCCGGTGTTGGCAGTAGAAATTTCACATTGGGAAAGCACCGATAAAAAGCACGTTGGACAGTGCAATCCATTTGGCGCGCAGTGAGTGATATGAATTAGGCAGCACGTGATGTTTTATGGCCGAGATTCTAATCTTTGTTTGACGTGACCATTCATTTATGTGAGCGCTAACTAGAAGATTCATTTCATGTGTTCAATTTACGAAGTAGGTTCTGATCTATGTTTGACGTGACCATTCATTTATGTGTGAACAAACCAGGGGATTCATTTCATGTGCCCGTTTTTGTGAAGTAGGCTCTAAACTATGTTTGACGTACTCATTCATTTTACGTGTGCGCTAACTAAAGATTCATTCATGTGTTCGATTTTTATAAAGTGTTGTTTCGCAGATCTTGCGTATCGTGCCTGAGGGCATTGGTGTGCAATTGTGGTGGCGATACATATTTCCCTGTGTCATCTCAATGTGTGCAGTTTAAAAATAAAGGTGCTAACCTTTAATGCTCATTATTCTCCATGACTAATTATGTGGGTGACGGGCGAGCACAAAGGTGTACATTATATTTGTTTTGCGGAGGTTGCAAGCCCTCCTACGTTACGTGCTTGATCAGCATTGTTTCGTGACAGCAGAAATGAACGTACACTTTGTGAGCCTGATACCTACATATTAGCATGGAATTTGGTTAAAATATTTACAGTGCTTTAAAATTTTGTTTACGTCACATACCCTTCGAGAAAATCATTAACCATTAAGTGTGCTCTACCAGGAGCACTGGTGACCCGCCTTTGTAAAAGAACATCTCCTTGTGAAATCGATAAATTCCTCGATATTCAACCTTCAAAAGTCAAATCCAGTAGTTTCCCCACTTGGGAGAAGTTCATAGGCTTTCCTTCTAGGCTGTAAATTTAAAGTTAAAAATTGTGCAGCATTTAAAGTAACACAAGGAAATGGCACAGGAAGAAATTGCTGTTTAATAGCGAGCACTTGTTATAATGAATTTAAAGAGTACTTGCGAAGTCAAGTAAATTTGAAGGATGTCTTGGCAGTAAAACTTTCTTCATACGATGAACGATTCAAATAATATTGATTGCATCATTTAAAATACTTCTTCTTGTTGAATTTGCACTTCAAATTATGTGGTAGAGTTTGATATTGAGGAAGTGTGTTGTATTTCTTGGACTTGCAAGAACCATCACAAACTTGCCAAGTGCTGAAGCGCAGTCATCATGATTAAATTCTTACATTCTTCAAGAAAAAAAATTACAATTAAATGTGTTATGAGTGGAAGTAATCGTTGTGCATTAATAAATGAATCGGCCGTATTTTTTTGTTCTTGAATTTTGTGTGTAATGCTCTTAAACATTAAATTTGGTCGAACAAGTGCCCGATATTAAACCGATATTTCTTCCTGTACCATTTTTCCTCGTGTTATTTAGCGTGCTACCTGCATTTCCGTATGGAATTTTTTATCCAGCATTTTAAGCATTTCCAGCTGTGTAAAAAAAATTTTTATGATTGTTGATAGTCTCAGTTGACGCTTTGAAACCAATTTGATATTGTGCTGTGTCTAGGAATTTCTGGAAATTAATCAAAATTGAAATTTACCATTCCGCATGTATTAAATTAAAATGATTAGTAGAAAATTTTGTGTGTTGTCGTGTGAATTTGTTTCCATAGTAATTTTCTGACAAGCCTTAGAAACGTGATGCATACCTTTGTTAATGACATTTGAGACCTGGAATTCCACAATTTATATTTTCTGACCCGCGGTTATAGAATTTTCCTTCAAATCAGATTTTCTTGCTGTATAATACAGAGTAGTTCAATGTATGTTTCTATGTGCGCTGGTTTCCGGGCCCTTTCAGTGCAGTTTAATATTTAAAGTAAAATTCCAGCATAAAGGCTCATGCCGCTGTGTAAGACCGTACGAGTCGGCTGTTGGAGTCATAAAATTGAAGCTCTCCTTGCTGCGGCCAGACCGTTCTGAGTGACTCGTTGAAATGAACGTGAATTAGTGTGCAGGTTTTTGGTTGTATTACACGTTGCCATTAAATTTTCTACACGTCATGAGAGAAGAGTACCATCAGTAACTTTGATCATTTTGCAGTAAATTTCACCCGTATCTTGAGTAACGATGCTGGAGCTTCTGAGTATGTTTGTTTTGGGAACATGCAAAAGCCATCATATATTGCTGTCGAGTTCTGAGGTGCAGCCAGTATCATTGAATTTTAATTAAAATCACAGTCGAATGTGATTGTGTTTGAACTCTATCTGTGTGCTTTGAGAGAATTGATCCTGCTGCATTTTGCTAAGATAACATATTAGCAAACTTTCTCAACGGTGTGTTGGATGAAATTTTGTGTGGTAAATATTTTGAATGTCGGTATTATTGATCCACCAGTTACATTTTCCTAAATTTTGTTTTGTGTAGAAATAGAAGTAGGTGGCGCAGGAAATTAATGCCTTGATTTTAGGGAAAATCGACTTCGCCAAAATATCTGAGGACATGTTTTGAAGCGTCTTAAGAATTTACTTTCATGGCAGCTGCTGGTTAAAGTAAATATAATTTTTTGTTTGACGTAACGTTAACGTCTAACGCAATTCACAGTTTTATTCATTAATATTGAGTACTTCAATTATGAAAATTTTCAACATCTCTGATATGAATGATGGAATTGTTTTGAAATTCAATTTTTCTTGCTATCATAGACAGAGTAAATATTACCTTTTCCCATCGTCGGAGTAAACTGAATTAAGTGACGGAATGTAGGATTATCGATAATTTAGTGTGGTGATTTTGAGAATGTGTGTGGTATCCCTGAGATGCTGCGCAGCTAATTCGTGACATAGTTTAGTTATTTAAAATATATGAATAACGCCTACACATGTGTCAGTTGAAGTAAACCCCGGCCTTTGTCATGATTTCGCCGTAAAAACAGTATGGTGCTTAACTCCAGAATTAAAAATTGAGAATTTGTATTTCAATTAATAAGTGATGGCTAAATTCATCCATCACAAGGTGCCATGTTGTCTATGCGTGAGATGAATAATTGATGCGGTGACGGACCTGAGTTCTAACTAATTGTGTTTTTGTTTGTGGCTTTCTCTATTTTTGGGCACAAAATCCTTGCTGTGTTATGCTCCAGTTCCTTCAAATTCAAGAAAAATATAATTTTGAAAATGTCGACCGTGTTAGGCGTATTAATTTAAAGGTAATTCAATCTCAGCTTCTTCTAGTTGGGAAGGAATATTATTTTAAGTGTACTTAGTTTTAGACTGCACACGTGGAGTGGCCAATGACTATTTTTTTAGAATAAGTAAGAGCATATAAGCGAGTAAGGAATTTTCATTTCTCAACTGAAACGTGCATTGAATTCACGACTCTATTTTTTTACTGCGTCTGCAAGTGGGTTGTTTAATGAAGCTTTCATATAATTTTGGATGTGAAACAGGATTTTGTTGGAGCCTGAATCTACGCCCCTAGGTGCGTTTATTCACCCGGCCGTAATAGAAATCACAAGTTGCGAGGTCAAATTGATGATTAAATGCATTCGTCCACCATGATCTATGTGTGAATTCATGTTCAGTGGAAACTTTATTTGAATCTTCCCATATATTTTTTTAATAAAATGATGGTAACTATTTCGTCCGCAATTACAAGCTAGTTGCGAGGTTGTAACGAGAATATGTCCACATAACTGTGTTGAATAATTGGGCTCATTGGAATATGTTATTTTCTACGATGAAAATATACAATATGTTAAGTGAAGCTTTGATATTGATTGAGAGAATTTTGATAATAAATGGTAGTTGTGATGATAGACACTGTGATGAATAAACGCGAATTTTGTGTTAATGCGTGTGCTAGAAAAGGAGGATGCGAAGCAGAGGAAACGTGTGTAAGTTTTTACCACTGCCCCGATCCCAGGGCAATAAAATTCTTGTTCGTCGAGGCTCATCTTTTATGGATCGAGTGTGGTATCACTTGAGAGTAAAAAGGGAGGACATGACAACAGGATATATATAGATATATGTCTGGAAATATGACGATTTATATATAATTAAAAGATGCGTTGTACTGCATATAGCAGGATTTTCTTCGAAAAATATATCTTGTTTTCTGTGCTCTGTCTTTGCGAGTTGGATGTTTGCGGAAGGTCCCATATGCTATTCCTTTATCAGCTAACGAAAGTAGCAGAGCGAATAATGAAATCGTTTTCTATGTCGGGATTGTCTGGAAGGTCAGACTCTAGGCAGGCTTGACAAGGAATACGTAGAATGATTAATATTTTAGGGTTCACTGCAGACGTTGTAAATAGATAACACATGACACGAAACTGTAGTATGTTAAGTTGCACGAAAGGAATGTGACTTATTCTTGGGTAGCGAGATTTCATGAAGGTATGTTCGCTCGGTGTGTTTTTGCGTTTTCTTACTGAAGCGGAATCCCGTGAATCTTGGTGTACTGGGAGCGTTACATTTTTATTTTAAGTGTTATAGAATAAGAACTGTTTCTTAATTCTGAATCTCCAATGCGCGTTGCTGGGAACTTTTACGCTTTTCCGCCTGGTGAACGATGTGTGAGGGAACGAGAATAGGAGCTGCAATTTTGACCAACATTTGCAGGGGCACAACTAGGAAAATAAAGCATATCCTATTTTCTGAGTTTGAGTAACTGCGATGTTTACCGGATTTAGACTACCTGATTGACTTACTGACTTTGGATACAATTTGGTGTGAGTTGTCGCTGCGTTCATGTGTTGAAGTTTTGGTGTTTCTTCGCATAGGGATGTTGCAGGCCCTCAAACTGTTCGTACTCCAACATCGACGGATATGCTAATTTAATTTTCTTAGTATAACAGTTATATTAAGCTGATACAACACTGTCTCCGTCATTGAATGGAAAACATACTGCAGGCTCCCGAGTTATGTAAATACATTGATAATGTCATGCAATTCAACGACGTCTCTTCGAGTGGAATTGCACAACCTAAATATAGGCTAAACTGTCTCAAAGTCTGGGTAAGTCAGGTGGATTAGGATATGATTGTAATTTTCTCATGATTTTGTGGGCGTGGACGAGTAATTGGATCGCCTAAACTGCAGTGCACGGCAGTGTGGCGTAAGTCTGATGAAATGTTAACACTCTATTTCTATTTTCTTTGAATAAGGGCACACGGGATATCGGCCAACCTGGTAAATCTCTCGTTGTGCATATGTTAGTTTATTGGTGTACATGTTTAGGAAGTTAGGTGAAAGTAAATGAGCAGTGACACCGTCGAAGCATTCTTGACTTTGTCTGTAGTTCATTATGGATACCTGCACTTATTTAATTTTTCTTCTTAATTACTTCTGACTTATCAGATCATTTTCCATTTTTTCTTATTAAGAAAAATGTCTATCTTGCGTGCACCAAAGCACGGGCTGAAACTTACTCATATCGTAAAATAAACGAATCAAATTTAGAAGAAATGCGCACCGTTCTAGAAGATTTAATGCCAACATTGCACATCACCCAACAAAACAATAATGCAAGGAGCATTGATGAATCAGTAGTAAAGTTGACTGAAACTATAATGAACGCATACAACTAGTGTTGCCCAATTGTAACTCGTACAGTTACCCCGAAAAATAAACAAAAGCCCTGGATTACTAGAGACATCGTGATAAATATAAAGAAACGCCAAGCGTACCTAGCCCTCCTTTGCGAAGGGCGAATATCTAGAGAAACATTTAACCGATTCAGAAACTATGTGACAAACCAGATAAGAACAGCAAAAAGAGCTACTTTACCCTCAAGTTTACTCAATTCAAAGCTGACGTTAAAAAGACTTGGCGCCTCCTTAACTCTTGTTATAAACCGAATAACGCCGAAAAAAAGAAAATTGGTTATATCACTCAAGATAATGTAAAATACCATGAGAAGAATGAAATTGCTAATCTCTTCAACAACTTCTTTGTAAACGTAGGGAAAACTATAGCCAATGGTATTCCAAGTGAACCTACTGATCACCTGGAATTTATGGATCATATTCGAGAACACAACTCCTTTTTCTTTACGCCTACAAACTCCTCCGATGTAATTGCGTGCATAAACAACATGAAAAATAAATCGAGTGGGTTACAAACGTTTCCAACTAAAATACTTAAAATAATTGCTGATATTGTGGGCCCGCTGATATCCAATATTATTAACCAGTCTCTCTTACTAGGCACTTTCCCGAACTCCCTCAAAGTTGCTAGAGTAACCCCTATCTTTAAAAATGGTGAAAAAACCTGTGTAAAGAATTATCGACCTATCTCCATGTTACCAATTATTAGCAAGGTATTCGAGAAAATTGTGTATAAAAAAGTGTACTCTTATTTTGAACAAAAATCATTTCTCTATGATAAACAATACGGCTTTCGCTGTAAAAAATCAACAACACAGGCAATATTAAATCATTTATAATTCCTTTATTCTAATATAGATAACGGAAAGACTGTCTTCTCTGTATTTCTTGACTTTCGAAAGGCATTCGATTGTGTGGACCATAACATATTACTCTCGAAACTTCATTGTTATGGCATTCGTGGGGTTGCCCATGATTGGTTCAGATCATACCTAACAAATCGGAAGCAATACGTTGTCATTGACGACGCAAAATCGGACCCACAAAAAATTAGCCATGGAGTTCCACAAGGATCTGTTCTTGGGCCTCTCCTTTTTCTGATTTTTATCAATGATATTATTAAATCTACATCATTTTTTAAATTTATACTTTTTGCCGATGACAGTACGCTTTCTGCGGTCCTTCCTAACGAAAATCCCACTACGATTGCGGAGAGTATAAATAATGAACTCCATAAGGTTTCACTGTGGCTTAAAGCTAATAAAATAAGCCTCAATATCGATAAAACAAATTATATTACGTTCTCATACAAGAAAAATATATCTCTACCATCCATTAAAATTGGCGAAGGTGAAATCAAAGAAACCAACTCATGTAAATTTCTGGGCATCATAATAGATAAACAGCTGACCTTCAAAGAGCACATCACTCATATTAGTTCTAAATTATCAAAATCCATCGGAATCCTGAATAAAGTTAAAAATTTCCTGCCTGAAACAGCCTTACTAATGCTTTATCGAACGCTCATTTCACCATACCTGCAATACGGAATAGAAGCATGGCATGGAACTGATAAAAATAAAACTAATATAATTTTTACTCTGCAAAAAAGAGCCATCAGAGCGGTAAAGAACCTAGAATATAATGCTCACACAAATGATTCATTCAAAAATTTACAAATACTTAAACTCTCGGATCTCTACAAAATCTCCATCTGCAATTTCATCTACAAAACATTAGCTAATGATGGCGACAATAGCCTTCAACAGTTATTAACTGCGCAAACTGGTCACCACGACCATTTAACACGAAATAAAAGTAAATTCATGCTTCCTTATTATTCAAAGGCCCGCTCGCAACATAGTATACTATTCGTTGGAACTAAAACCTGGAACTCAATACCTGCGGAGATCCGTGAAAGTAATTCTTACAAGGTATTTAAAAAAAATCTTGAGTCTCACTTCTTATCAGAATACTAGTCGTGTAAGATCACCAAGTCAAATCCTGCCTCCTACATGTCTGGTCCTAATAATGCAATTTGCCATGAGTAATATCGCCGATTTTCAGTCTGCTCCCAAATCGTTATCGAATATACTGTTAAATATTGTCCATATGACCTATATTGTAAAATTAAACATCAATATCGAGTTCATTACCCTGTTGATCAGTCTAATGCGAAACTAGGCTAAGTGAATTAGGCTAAACATTATTGTACGCCCTAGAATAATGTAATGGTAGGATGCCCTAGAAGTCGCTGAACTTATTCGGGCCCACAGGTAGCTATACTCAACTCTGACCATTGTATTAGACTTAAGAAACATTCTACCTCTGTATCTCCTGTGGTAAATAAAGTCCCCAGCATCATGATCAAAATGTTTTTCGTCAATGTATTTACTTATGAGCCTAGGTAGATCACCGCTTTTCTTGGCAAGGAAATTGACATATTTGTGTTCATTTGTAGTGCTTTCTTTTTTTATTGCTGCTTTTAAGGAATTGTAACCAACTGTGACCAACATTACTCTAATGTCATCCAGCTTACTAAAGAGGCTACGAGCATTGATATGTTTAATTTCAATGTTTTTTATTTTATGGCGATTATTTGTGGCATCAGAGGGATTTTTTGGTAGGGACTGTTTCGTGGATTTATTGATTTTATCATTGTTGCCCAGAGTGTCAAGTCTAGCATCTGGTGTATTTGAGAGACTGCCATTTAACTGGACAACAGTATTTTGTCATGAAGATGATGTGATATCAGTCTTGTTTTTGTCTTGTGCAACAAGGGTACTGTAGTGATAATTTTTCCGATGAAGCATCAATGGATGGTTATTAGTTGATCCTTCTGGTGAGGGGTCGACTACTGTTCTCCAAATACCATCGTCTTGCTCATCGAAGATGAAAATTCTCCTACCAGTGATCTTTGATATGATATGTGGTATTAAGTCCCCAGCATCATGATCAAAATGTTTTTCGTCAATGTATTTACTTATGAGCCTAGGTAGATCACCGCTTTTCTTGGCAAGGAAATTGACATATTTGTTTTCATTTGTAGTGCTTTCTTTTTTTATTGCTGCTTTTAAGGAATTGTAACTCCATTTTGAGGGCGATTTTGTTTTAAGCTGGTGAGTTACTGCATGAAGGAGGCAGTGCCCATCGGCTATGGTAGGATGCAGCTTCACTTTCAATGATCGTTTTAATTCATCCATTGTGGTACTGACGAGTGAGTACATGGGACTTGAGTGATATTTAGGCTGACATTCAGCATTTTCAGACGAGAGTTGTTTGGATTTCTTGCTTTCCTGGCTATGAATTTGCGGGCTGTGGCCAGTTTTAGTTGAGTGAGCGACTGAGAAATGAGAGGTGCTCTTGTTCTTTCCACTCTCTTGGTGGTGGATATGTGTGCGGTTTGGCTGTAAATATTTTATCGGATTTTGACCGAGATTCTGCTGCAATTTTTCTCTTTGTACTGATTTTACTGCTTCCGAGTACGTGGTTGGTTGTTGATGATTTGTACTCGTTTGTGATGAGGGTATATCGCTCTCTGAGTTCGCGTCAGATAATAACGAGCACCTGTTTTTTGTGGGTACTCTGCGGTAGCCGGAGATCAATGGAGGGGAACGTTCATTCCCAATAGGCAAGCAATGAATCAGGTTTCTGGAGACTTCACTGGAAGCAGTTAGTGATCGAGTAGAATTCTTCAATTCATTTTGCTGTTTTGTACTGATGTTGGAGCATTCAGTTTTGTCATCTAGTCCATTTGAGTTTATGAGACATGAGCTAGATTGTAAAGTGAGTTTTAGACTCGATCTGAGAGCAATCTGTTGAAGAAAATGGTGTGTTTCTTCTCTTGTACCGGGCCAAGTACGAACATCATTGCAAGTTATGAGATCAGTTGCACCGTTTGTTCGGAGCGGAATCAATTTAATACCGTTTGTTTTGCACAAGTTCAGCGCCTGATGCAATTGTTTACCGCTACACGCACTCACGACACAAATACGGGCTGACGCATGCTTAGAAAATATGAGTTCTTTGATTTTAGCAATGTTAGGTTGTGAGAGGCTTAAGTCTCTGAAGCAAGCGATGTAGTTAGTGAATTGAGGCATTTGGTCAATTACGTTCAGGAGATCATCAATGCGACTGGAAATTACAGTTCGTATTTTACAAGAGGGGTCAATGTCGGTCCTCTGGACCGTCGTGAGAATTCTATCTCCGACAAGAAAAGTATCCAGAGGTTTTTTGCAGTGCGAGTCAGAAAATTGGCTTGTCGAAAACGGGATCTTTGGCGTAAGATCGAAAGAGCTTACATGCAAGTTCAATTTGAAAAGTTGTTCTGTAATGAGCCTAATATTTGAAGCGGTTGAAGATATCGAAAGTGGAGTTGGAGGCGTCCGCTGTTTTGACATTTTCGTTAAGTGGGCTGCAGTGAGAGACAGGTTATTGTTTACCTGGTGAATGAAATGGGACATTGAAATTTGAAGCGGGTGCAAGCTGTTTGATGTAATATTCAGGTAATTCTGATCATTAGAATTATAAATATTAGAAATATTAGAATAGTAAATATTAGGCTCATTCATCGCATCATTCTCGGTAGCTAGCGACAAATCTACATTTTTACCCATCATACCCCGTGGGACATTTCTTGATTCTTTCGCTGGTGTATCTTCTCGAGGACTGCTTGGATTGTAGAATCCAGGCTCAGGGGCTTCTTCCTTGCTCTTGCTAGGGCTTGTTTTGACTGCTTGCGATGCCGGTGTGAAAATTTCGTTGTTACCAGCAGCGCTTGAGAGATTTATGTCTGTGGCGAGTGGCTCAGAAACTCGACTCTCAGTCGGGCGACCTTCTGTCGACTCTCTGTCGGTTCGCTCTGGTGATGGTAGATGCGTTGCGGTGCTTTCGTTGACGTTGCACTGCTTTACCGTCGGGGTTTCTTCTGTTATTTTGAGCGGTTGAGGCTTTTGAACGAGCGATTTTACGCGTGACGTTTTTGGTGGTTTTCGTTTCCGTTTCATGAGCGGTTCAGATATATTCTGCTGATTTGGCTTTGAGTTTTCAAGCGGCGTTGTGAGGGATGTTATTTCTCCAGATAAAGCCGCTTTACGAGTAGCAGAGCGAGTTTCATATGAATACATCGTGAAAGATATTTTAGGTTTTGTTCACTGATTAGAAGTTATTGAAATCGTTTACAAAGCTTGATCCCTGAGAGTTCATTGACACGAGGCACGGTCTTACCAGAGTACAACTTCTATTTTGCTGCGATTTAGGTTTCCATGGTTTGAGATGTAGGAGACATAGGTGACATTGCTTTTAAAATGGGATGAAAAATAAACTGTCAGGCGATGAAAAGAAACCCACAGACACTCAATTCATATTCACTGACACTCAACATAAATTTCGCAATAACAGATGAGGATTGCGTAAATTTATCACTTTATTTTATGTTGGTATTCGCAGAATTCAACTTTGCTATTTCATCAGGTCTTTTTTGCTTCACGTTAGTATTCGTGGTAAGCTTGTTCCGGTTCAAGTAGGTGCGAGTGACAGGGGATGCGGAGGAGGAGGGAGGGGGTTGTTGCGGTTCACCAGGGAGAGAGGCGGAAGTGACCATTTCCGGGGTCTGTTGCACACACAGACACACACACTTCGAGTCTAAAACATAGCTTACAGAAAGCGCCATTCAGTTTTGCACGATGAAATTCAGCACTTTTCACAGCTGATTGTTTTGATGACTTTTTCCAGTTTTACGATTCAATGATGTAGAAAGTACATTCACGGATGCTCAGTTTTCCATCACATTTTGAGGTGCTTGAATAATAGCACCAAACAACTCCTCGCTGGAGCAGCGACACCTCACCTCCTCTCACTACCGCAGCCCCAACTACACTCAAGTGCGTACAAGAACTGATGGAAGAACTTCACCTGGTTCAACCTGACGGTTTTATTGTCAAAGGCAAAGAAAATCTTGTGTGTAAACTACAAAAATCGCTCAACGGACTAAAACAAGCTCCTAAGTGTTTGAATACTACACTAGATAGCTATTTGAAGAAATTGGGTTTTGTACAATCTAAGAGTGATGCTTGTATATACACTCGTGTTCAAGAGAAGAAACTGTGTTTGTGGCGGTGTATGTAGACGATCTAATAATTGCTTCTGAGTCTGGTGACGAAATAAATCAAATAAAGATGAGTCTTTCTTCCCAATACCAAATGAAAGATCTTGGTGTGCTGAGTTACTTCCTAGGTGTAAGTGTTGTACAATCTAAAAACAATGTTGTCTTAAATCAAACTGCGTACACTGAGGCTTTGTTGTCAAAATTTGGCTTTGATAATTGTAAACCTGTTGCAACTCCCGCTGACGTAAATGTAAATCCGATATGTTCCACAAATGATGTCGAATTTGACCCTGCCACTTATCAAAGTGCTGTAGGTAGCCTTTTGTATTTATCAACCAGAACTCGACCTGACATTGCATTTGCAGTGAATAATGTTGCAAAATACAGCTCCAAACCTCTTGAACAGCATGGGATGTGTATTAAGAGAATATTCAGGTACCTGAGAGCAGGGTTGCGGAGTCGGTGGAATAAATTTGCGACTCCGACTCCGACTCCGACTCCACCTTTCCAGAATTTTGCGACTCCGACTCCGACTCCGACTCCACCTTTTCAGAATTTGGCGACTCCGACTCCGACTCCGACTCCACCTTTTCAGAATTTGGCGACTCCGACTCCGACTCCGACTCCACCTTTTCAGAATTTGGCGACTCCGACTCCGACTCCGACTCCATTTCTCCAGAATTTGGCGACTCCAACACCGACTCCGCCTATTCACAATTTTGTGGCTCCAACTTCACCTATTCATAATTTATAAGATGAATATTTTATTTCTTAACTAGTGTACACACACCGTCAAAAATGACGAGATTCAATACCTTTCTACAACAAATTTTCGTTTGAGTGGAGTTTCCATGCTTTCAGCTTATTCCAAAGGTAACTTAAATTTCTTATAAGAGTAATAAACACTCAGAACACAGCATTTTTGAGCCGCAAGAGAAGTAGTTATAGCCATTCGTGTCGTATCCGAGATACAGAAATTCAGCATTACTGAAAGCAACTGCGAACTTGTGTATGTATATTTTAATATGCAATACAGTACATTGCATTACAGTATATTGTAATATACAATACAGCATATTGTAATATGCAATACCCCGCCGAACTCGGTATTCACGATACAAACTTGAGTATATAAGGCTATGGATCGCTCTAATTGTGATGAAAGTGACTTATTATAGAGCTATTGCACAACGAAAATGAGTGTATTAATTGACCGTGAACTGGAACCAAGACCGCCAGTGCAAATTTTTTCCTATCAATTATTCTTAACAGCGTGACACAAAACGTATAAATAAACACATGACAGTCATTCTTAGTAGTAAACGGTTGCAGGTGTTGAAACCTGTGCATATGTTCATTATATTCTTTATTATCGAACGACTTTTAAATTGACTACAGATTGTTAATAATCAAGATACTAGTGTACATGATTGGTCAAAAATGACGGGATCCAATGGTATCGTTTTAAAAAAATCTCAAGATAAAATGGCAAACAAATATATCCATTGTAATAGTACCCGCGATTAAAATACAGTATTCTCATACTTGTGACTGGTAAAACTCGTATCACAGATACGGTCATTAAGCATATTTAAAAACGTCACAAACGCACACAACAACCAAGCAAATTGTATAACATAATACCTATCTGAATTGTAATTTAAATTATTGTTCGCAAGAGGTTTTTAAAAAATTTGCCATACCTTTTAAGCATTTAAATGCCTTTGAAATTTAAATGCGATGAGCCGCATTTTCTTGACAGTTGATTCGATTTTCACGCAATGGTTTCTACTTATAAACATAAGTGAACAGATGCCTGGTTTTTCATATTTCGATGGTATTTATGATACTGAGTTTGGAGACTGGTTACAGAGTTTGGTAGAGTGTGCGAAAGGCGGAAATTGAGGGTAAATGTGAATAAAAGTAAGGTGATGAGATGTTCAAGAGGTGGAGTGTTTGGAACTTTGGATGTGAGGTTGAATGGGGAAGTTTTAGAGGAGGTAGAGCATTTTAGGTACCTCGGGTCGGATGTGACTGTTAAGGATAGTATGGAAGTAGAAGTGAAGCATCGAGTGAGTGAAGGTTGTAAGACATTGGGTGCAATGAGGAAAGTTTTTGAATGCAGGAGTTTGAGTATGAATGTTAAGAGGGGACTGTATGAAAGATTGATTGTGCCAGTTTTGTTGTATGGAGCAGAGTCCTGGGGGTTGAGAGCAACTGAGAGGAGGAAGTTGGATGTGTTTGAGATGAAGTGTTTGAGGAGCACGTATGGAGTAACTAGAAGAGATAGGATCAGGAATGAGTTGGTTAGGGGGCAGACTGGTGTTATCAAAAAGTTGAGCAGGCGAGTGGATGAAAAAGTGCTTGGATGGTTTGGGCATGTTGAAAGAATGAATGTTGAGCGGCTGGTGAAAAAGATATATATGTCAGAAGTGAATGGTCTTCGAGCGCGAGGTAGACCACGGATGAGTTTGATGGATGGGGTGAGACGTGCTTTGTATGAGAGGGGTCTGACTGTGGACGTGGCGAGAGGGATGGCTGCGGACAGAAGTGCGTGGGAGCAGTGTATAGGGAGGTAATTTTATTTCTGACGCGTTACTGGAAGCTGCCCGCTTGTGATGGGGTTGACCTGTCATGTGCGGGGGGAGGGGCTGCACTCAATGAAGCGGTCGGGGTAAACCAGCTGTGGCTGTCGGGCCTGACTGTGGGAGGTGGTTGTGCTGGGCTGCTGCTGATCCTAGCAGTTCAGGTGCAGCCAGTGCTGCCTCTCTCGCCTCCTAGTGACTAAGTGTGGGGATTGTGGCCTGCTGTCGGCTACCCTCCCATAGGGAGGATAAGCCCGGTATATGTATGTATGTATGTATGTATTTATGATACTGTCCAAGCAAGCAGATTCCCATTGTAATGAGATTGGGGAAATAACGCACGAGAACATGTACTTATCATTGACGGACACCTGGTTTTTTATTATATCGGGTGTCCTGTAAAAATGTCCCCGATTTTTAATTAATTATATCTTAGCTTTAAATTAACACATTTGAATTGCCTCTGTTCACAATGTAGTAAATTTTGTTTCCTTTTCGAATAATTTATGTTATTGAAAATCGGTTGAATAACCACTTTATAATGTCTAATTTACTGAAAGGAGTAGAAAAATTAATTGTTCAAATGAAAAGTTTGTAAAACAATATTGATATTCTTCCTTATTTTGTAGTTTCCATAAAACTGAACACACAAAAATTTTAAGGAGTAACAAATCATTACCTTATATAACCTTAACGACATACCCTCCATTTCTCTCAAGGCAAGTATTACTTCTAGCCACCATTGAACGAAGAGTTTTACCCATTATTCCACCGTTTTCTATCAGTCCTTGAAACACTATTATTGAGAACACTTGAAAATTGAAACCTCTAAGAGGGTTTAAATACTTAGTTGTATGTACGATACATCGTTATGAAATTATTCTCAACAGTAGGTATTGAGGAATGAAGAAGAACACCAGTGTTGTTTTTAAAACTTTCCCTTTGAACAATTTTCCTACCCCTTTCAGTAAATCGATCACCTTGAAGTTTATTCAACTGATTTTCAAAAACTTATATTATTTCAAAAGGAAACCAAATTGAATAAATTGTAAATAAAAGACAATTAAAATATGTTAATTTAAGCGGAGATATTAACAATTAAAAAGTCCGGGACATTTTTGTGGGACACGCAGTATAGTATTGATTGTTCTTATACAATAAATGGTCAAGTGTCTCCTTTGAACAAATTAATAAGTAGGTTTAGCTATTTCGTGAGCGTAATCTCTTCTATGTTAGTACAATGAAGTTTTAGGACTTAAAACTTAAGAGAAATTGGTCGAACATTTATTTCAAATACAGAAGAACTTCAAGGGAACAACAGCAAGTCGTTTCCCGAGATACGCAAAAAGAGAAACCGTACCCAAGTTAGGTGGATCTTGAGGATTCCAACAGTACGCACAGGAGCGTCCTCTGCGAAATTTTTATTATTGAATTCCTTTAAAATGAAGACCGAAAATCTTCTTTAACGTAAGGTTAGTTTTTAAAACGATACTCGCTAAAAATAGAAGACACCCAATGGACGCGGCCGGTCATCAGCACGGTACTCCGGTAGGAAATTTTAGAGGCGTTCTGAGTAGAGAGATACATAGTTTTAAGATGTCCGGTCGCCGACTAGGTGAATATCGTATCTTATTGTAAGATTACATATAGCACTAAGATGTTAACAATTAATTGACAATTAATTACCTTGAATAGTAAGTGCCTATTCAAGAGGCTGCAAAAGCCGGGTCGAGGAGTTCAAGTCGCAGAAAGAGACTGCTTTTTACGCAATAGAAATAAGTTAGAGGTACCAGACCCACTTTTATTAAAAGGAAGACATGCTGCCCAAGCAGAGCAAGCTCAAAGATAATTTAATGAGTGAACGCCAAAGCGTCACAAGTAATGTTAATTAAAGCTATTTAAGGTTAATGCAGTCTGCTAGAAGCGCAAACATGCTTATTTATAGAAAGTTAAATTTAAACACAAAAACCGGAAAAAAATATGCAGCTGCAAAACAAAAAACAACGAACAAAAAGATCTAATTTCATCAGTTTCAAATTCTTGTCTGTGAACTAAGAGAGGCCAACTGAAGAAAACTTTTTCCTCCACAAAGCCGCCATCAGAAATACGGAAAATATTCAACAGGAAATTTCATTGGACAAACAAAATTGGCTGTTCGTCTTTGTTGGTTGATCTGTCTCCCTTTCACGCTCTTAGAGATACTTAACTACTGTATCTGTGATGCCAGTTTCACCAGTGATCAAGTATATTAGGATGAAAATATTTCTTTATGGTCCACATCTGGAAGATTTCTATACAGACAATATCGAATCCCGTCATTTGACGAGTCGTGTACACAATTATGTATACTGAGTGTTTCAGAAAACGAGGTACAAAATTGCACATCAAGTAGAAAATGGCCAAATAAACACTTTTTGTCCTATGAAATTTTCACCCAAAAAATCGGGGTTGGGAGGCATTATGTGTTTATTGTTTTTAAGGTTTAAATTTAACGGCACAATTACTCGCGGTATTGATTTTGAATTTACTTTACAAAATTGTTCAAAATATGTTCCACCTACATCTATGCACTTTTCGAATGTTAGCCTTAACAGCTGCCGAATATTAGGAAAAACGTCTGGCATTAAGGTATCTCACCTGCAGCCACTGCAATTCTGGCCACAAGATCTTCCTCAGACCCAATGGGTGTAGCATAAACAAGGCTCTTCACGTGTCCCCAAAAATTGAAACCGAGTGGAGTCATGTCAGGAGATCTAGGAGGTCTTGTAACTAGCACATTTCGCCCGATCAACATAAATTCAAAATAAATATTGCGAGTAGTTTATTCATTAAATTTCACCCTTTAAAACAATAAGCTGCTAATATCTCAATGTCTTTTTCTTCGGAAAATTTTATGGAAGAAAAAGTTTTTATTTGGATATCTTCTATTTGGTGTGCAATTTTTTGCCTCTTATTCTGAATCTGAAACACCCTGTAAATTACTGACAAGTGTTTTCTGAGTAGGTAATGTAGGCATTGTCTACACTGAGAAGCATAGATATGCATCAACAGTTTTTTATTACTAAGTATGCACTAATTCAGTGAAGTTATATTAGTTAATTCAATGACTATGCTTCAAATCCCCAAAATTATGATATACGTGTAGATAAGGTAGGTAAGATTTGCACACTGCCTTTTCTTCTTTGTATCTACACTATGCAGGGTAACAATGCAGAAAAGGTGTCATATTATTGCTCAACACTATGTTACATTTCGGCTATAATAAGCAAAAGTTGTTTTGCTTTCATTGCAGGGGCCTGACGTTTTCGGAAAGTTTTTTTTACGAATAAAAGTCACTTCTAGCTTCTTTGCGTGTATTATGATACTATCTCTTATTTTCGTCTAACTTTTTACTTTGTATTGGACACTTTGTTATTTTAATAAACGCCCAGGTTCTTCTCATTTCGTGTTTTTTGGAGCAATTTGAAACGTTTCCAGCAAGAGAATTTGTACTATCGCATAAATGCAAAAACCATTGCAGCTGAGATAGTGCATTGTTTTCAGTTACAATGTGTGTGTGACTGTAAGTGAAGTTTTTGCTGGTGTGGGTAATTATTTTCATTGCAGCTCGCTTACATCGTATTTTTATTTTTTTTCAAGTGTCTCAATGCCGATATAGATAACCTTACAACATTTCCAAATCTTCCTTAACAAGAAGTAATTAATTACATAATGCTACAAAACAAATACTATTTCAGTTTTTTAAAATGTATCAACATAATTATAAAATTCTGCATTTCAGCGTATACTAACTTAGAAACTGGGGAGTGATACGAAGATAAAAATTAAACATGATGATGAAATAGTGAAAAACAATATAACTCTGAAAGAACCAAATTACATTCAAGGAATAACTTGAGAAATGAGAAGAAATTTTTATTATCAATACATGTTAACTTGACTTAAAAACACGGAAGCCATATCAATTTTGATAACATGACTTGAAAACTAGAAGTCTTTGTGCACTAGACCATAGCTTCATGTTTCGGCAAAGACTACTCATTGGCAATGAATCATAACCAAAAGACTAGAAATGTTTATGATCATTATCAATCAATGCATCATTTTGAGCATACAGAGTTACCACTCTTTATGTGAGTACAATGTATTGCATCAGCTGAAATGTTCTGCAAGTAACTTGCAACACATTTACTACTATTTCCCTGTTCCTATGTATTAATTGAAGGAAAAATGAACAAAACAGAAATATACAGAATGAATTTGCGATGCTTTCAATTACTAATTCCTGCTTTTAACTACAAAATATACATTAATGCTGGGTACAAAAATTATATTTCGCACTCGTAGGTTTCTCATATATATCTGTGCAAACCCTCAATGACTAGATAACATGACGGTATTAGGTGATAGGAATAAATACGCTGTTTCAAACTTAGAACAAAACAATCAACGAAAACATTGCGTATTTCTTAGATTTTTCAGCAAAGCATTCTAACTCTGTTTCGGTTTACTTTTAGTTTTAAAGAATTATAAATAATTTTAAGCAAAAATTAGAATCGAAGACACCAAAAAATAGCGACTCCAACCACGACTCTTCCACATCCGAATGAACGACTCCGACTCCGACTCCGACTCCACCACATTCGGAAAAGCGACTCCGACTCCGACTCCGACTCCATCACACTTCAGAGTAGCGACTCCGACTCCGACTCCGACTCCACCACACTTCAGAGAAGCGACTCCGACTCCGACTCCGACTCCACCCTAAAACATCCGACTCCGGCGACTCCGACTCCCGACTCCGACTCCGACTCCGCAACCCTGCCTGAGAGGCACCTCTAAACTAGGTCTCTTGTATAGCAAATGTTCTGATACTTGCATTGGTTATTCAGATGCTGACTGGGCTAGTGATAAAAATGACCGCAAGTCTACCTCTGGTTACTGTTTCACCCTCAGTAATTCGGTAATTAGGTGGAGATCTAACAAACAAACTTGTGTAGCCCTTTCAACGGCTGAAGCCGAATACGTTGCTCTTGCCGGTGCGGCTCAAGAGGCTGTCTGGTTGAAGCACTTACTCAGTGATCTAAATTTTGGTACTATGGAACCAATGGTTATAAACAAAGACAACCAGTCAGCCATCTGTCTTGCCAACAATCCCAAATATCATGGGAGGAGCAAGCACATCGATATTAAATTTCACAATGTACGGGATCTTGTAAGTAACAAAGACATAGACGTAGTGTATTGCCCTACCGACCAAATGCTCGCCGACATATTTACCAAAAACCTGCCCATAGAAAAGTTCTCTAGACTGTGAACGAAGTTAGGAATGGTCTCATCTGACACACATTCAATGTGAGAAGGAGTGTTGAAACCTTTATTGTAGCACCTTGAATGTATATGTGTATAATACTGATAATGTTGCAGTGCTCTTGTGTTAGAATGTGTTTAGACAGTACTCTGCGTTGAGAACTGAGCTCATGGTTCTCGGGCTTGGCTGGAGCCCACTCCACCACTACCCTTCGTGATGTAAACTTGTGTCTTGTTGTGTGTACTGATTATACAAACTCCAAGTGTCTCGTCTTACTTAACCTAAATTCCATTACCTCCATGTATGCAGATGACGTCCAAATTGCAATGACAAGCTCTGTAGCAGAAATACCACAGAAGAAAAAAGGAGCTGAAGCTCTATTGATCAGCCTCAAGTCATGGTACAACCAAAATGGTCTCAAGCTAAACGCGAACAAAACACAATTCATTATTTTTGGGTCAAAGCATTCAATAAACAACATTCGAAATCTAGATCTAACTCTTACAGATGGGAATGATACAATTCACCCATCAGAAAAAGTAAAAAATTTAGGTATTTGGTTCGATAGAAACATGTCCTTCAAATCCCACATTGATAAAACCTGCAACGCAATTCACGGGACCTTACTGTTTTTCAATCGTATAAAAAATATGCTTGACGAAGAATCTAGATTGTTGGCCGTTCATTCTTTGGTCTTATCACGTATTGACTACTGTAGCCTGGTCTGGGGAGGTATATCGAAAGATCTTCAGAAAGACCTACAAAAATGCATGAATTTTGCAGCAAAGGTTGTATGCAACGGTAAATTCAAAAAGCATGACCACGTAACACCTCTCCTGCATAAACTTGGCTGGGCTCTGATTCGGGAAAGGTTCCAGGCGCACAAAGCCCAATACGTTTTCTCCTCTTTATATCTTCCCCATAGCAGTGCTGAAATAGTGGAATTCCACTCCCCTACCGTCACGAACCAAAAGCCGAACAGGAGACGTGATGTCTCAATCAAATACCGTTCATCTAACATCGGGCAGAAGGCTCTGTCAGTATCAGGCGCCTTACTATGGAACAGACTCCCCCAGAGCTTCAAAACCCCTCAAACACTGAGAGAATTCAAAACTAAAATGGCTCTCTATCTTTCGTCAACACAATAAGTGTGAACTGCAGCACGTGCTGGAGGAGTGCGTACATGCAGTACGTGTGTGCGTATATGCGTATGGATATCGGTGTACGTATGTGCGTGTCTGTATGTTTAGAACGTATTCCCTTTTAAAATGCTCATGTTGATCCTGTTGTGACGCAGTGGATCGTCCTTTACACATTTCCAGTGTGCTTTCGGCCACACCATTTGACGTTTTGACTTTCTCGTTTTGTCAGCAATCTTGATAATGTTACGATTGGCATTGTACATCGTTCCCTCTCATCTATTTTGAATCCGGTAAATTTTTCTGTGCCAAAGCTTGTAGTATACGAAATTTAAATTTTTCCGTTATCGTAAAATCGTTCATTTCATCCATACCAGGTATTTTAGCTTACCAGTTGATACAAAACAATGTAAAACTGCCTATAACATCAACCTAGCAGTCAAAGATGCAAATTAATTTTGGATCTACCCGTTGTACCTTCAACCTCTAATCCCTCATTTCACTAGTTCCAACGTTCGCAAGCTCAAATTTCAATATGGAAATGCACCAACTGGAGTGTTCTTAACAACGCATCACATGTGCAATGTTTTCCTGACCCCTTGAAATAAAATCCAGTGTTAAAATCAGACCAACACAACGGAGAGAATGCATTCATCTACGTACTTTTATCCTAATTATATATTTGTTCCAAAACTTAACCGATAGAAATATTACGATCCTCATGTATTTGATATCAACACAATGGAAGGAATGCATTTTCTTTGTACTTTTCTCCCAACCATTTGTTTCAAAATCAATCAATATAAATATTACGATCCTCATGTATTCGATCTCAAGTCATGGTCTTAACTTTAAGATACTTGTAAGTACTTTTCGCTCATTTTGACACTTTTTGAACATGCGACGGAGTTCATTAGCAATTTTTTTGTGTATATTGGTGTTCCAGCTGTGTAGCAAATATTACGGGCTCGTGATCCAATAACACGCACCCTAACAAGAGTATTTTCAGCTATGTGTCACAGGGATTTTGTGTTCTTAGTGACTTCACTTTCATCTTGCATTTCCAAACCCAAATTAATTACCGCAAAGAGAGAGAGCGGATGTCATATGTGGGGGTATTTTAGTACATACTTTCTCTACTTCGATCTCGCTGTAACATTTACAAAGGCCTCGGATCTGACGAATGTCATAACTTTGAAAATCATCATTTTAATCGCGATAGCCGTGTGCTATAGGTTCCGCTGCCGTGCGGCCGGGACCCGGGTTCGAAACTCGGCGCTGGCAGTGGCGATTTTCTCTGTTGGGTATAGGAGAAAAATTCCAAGCACAATACCCCACTCTACCCAGGTGTCTGAAATGGGTACCGGTTTTGACCGGGGGAAAGCGTCATGGCGTCCTGGCGTTAGTTCTAAGGCATTTGAAAATCCAATGTACAAGGTGATATGTATCAGGCTTGATTGGAAATAAAGCATCCATAGATCCGTAGATGCCTTCATTAACCTTCTTATTCTGGTCTCGAATTGCTGTCGTAAGCTTTGTGTGGTAAACTCTTCTTACCTTTTTATTCTCGTGAATACACTACGACAACACTAATTTTAAATAGTTAACTTTTGCACGGTTCCACCTATGTTGAAAATATCACATCTAGCGATGTAAAACAATACTTCTCATGTCTTTAACTCTATCCGTGCCCAAATTTTTACATGCGCCTGAGCGCCAAGGTGAGATGATTTCGTACCACCCTCGAAATAGTTTGATAACTTTTTTGTTAGCTCTTTGATGCAGGTCATTTTTTCCCAAATTAATATATGACTATTTGTCATTATATTGCAGTTAAGTTCATTTTGTGAAAGTAGTTAATACATTGATTAAAGAACAATATATAAAATAATGTCGACCAGCCCCCTGCAACAGTTCCGTGAACAGGGCTGACGCAGTTGTCGTACTCTGAAGCAGCTGCTGTTTGTATATGTTTGTTTGTATATGTTTGTTTATGTTTGTTTGCGCATTTCTGCCAAAATTTTGTAGATATTTGTCAATCATGAGTGGTAACTGGCCTACACTGTATCTCCATTTTATCCCATGTACCCATGTCCGCATGATGTTGCAGAGAATATCGAGAAGATATGATATATGATATGATATATTGAAGATATATGTTTTTTTTTGTTCCTCAGCGGTAACTTGAGTTTTCTTAAAATTTCCTTAAGGAAATTAAAAAAACATTCCATTTATACGTTTTTCGAAGTCCTTTTCTATTCATTATCTTTCCTCGGGTTATTTCTTACGATTCATCAGAGCTTGGGCTGTCATTTTAAATATTGAAAGAGTAAGATTATTTTTCATGTCTATTAGCGTTTTTCTTATATTCGTTTTCAATACGTATATATATGAATATGAGTGTTGGTGTGTGCGTGAGTATGTACGTGTGCGCACGCAAACATAAATGTTTATGTATCAGTGTAAACATGCACACGTTTCGCACACATATATGCGCACATGTACATATATCGGTTTCTATTTCTACTTTTTGCATAAAAAAGCAAAACCTCAAGACACATTACATTTTACCTAAAGCTCTGCGATCAGTTAACACTGCACCAAATTTCAGAAATAAACAAATTGATTGCGCTTGCTTTATGATTGATAAATCGATCTATCACGACCCCGAAGGGCATTTCTGTGAACAGAAGAAATTAAAAAGTATAAACAGACAAAGGAAATAAAGCACTCGTGCAAAAATTATCTCTATATTTGTATGCCGAACAAGCCATGCATTTCAATTTTGAGTGTAAGTATGTTTACGCATTCCTAGATGTGCGTGCTGTGTTGCGCGATGTTTTTTACAAATTATTTCGAGACTCTTTTCTCAATACTTGATTGTCATTTACGGTGTTGTTTCAATCTAGTACGGTGTAGCGTTTTTTTTGTATTTTTCCTACTTCGATGATCTTATAAATAATTCGAAAAATACTAAAGAATTCTTCGAAACTGCCAAGTTATTAGTTGAAATTATCGAAGTAGGAAAAAGGCAAGAAGCGCTGTACCGGAATCTCTTGGAATATAAAATATCCAAGAGATAATATTTCTCATTTCTCATTCAACTACCCTTGACCGAGTTAAACTATTAGCACGACCCGTATGGTTGTCTATTAGTACGCCTCGTATATTTTTTCTATTAATATGCCTCGTATGGTCTATCTATCTGTACACCTATGATAGTATTGTCTAATATTACATCTCGTATAGTTTGTCTATTATTATGCCTCGTACGGCTTATCTATTTGTACACCTCGTATGGTTTGTCAATTAGTATTCCTCGTATGGAACTTTGTTAGACTATTAGCACACCACGTGTGGTTTGTCGATTATAGTACGCCTCGTATATTATGTCTATTAATATGCCTCGTATGGTCTATCTATTTGTACACCTCTGATAGCTATAGTTTATCTATTAGCACACCTCATATAGTTCGTCGATTAATTATTATGCCTCGTATGGCTTATCTATTTTTACACCTCGGATGGTTTGTCAATTAATACTCCTCGTATGGATCTTTTGTTTTAGGACGTCTTATATTAAGTAACTTTTAAAAGCCAATATGATGGAATATGTATCTCATGTGACAACTTGGAAATAAACGGTTTTGTTGCTGCGTGCAGGCTGCACGCCAGTTCATTGCAGTCGTATAAAAGTTGAATAAAGGCTTACGATTCCAGAAACCCGTATTTGAATGTCAGGACGTAAAACTTTCTATGGTCAAGCTGTTTCTGAAGTACAAAGGAAAACCAAACAACATCTTTTACATTATTGTATAAGTATATTGGTGTCCATCTCCATAAAGTTTTCCGTATGATTTGACCGCCTATACGTTGTCATTTGCAAACATGCTTACTTGTATATGTGTGTACGTATATAGGTGTATGTGCACATATGGGTGTGTATATGTGCACGTTTACCTGTGTGCACTAGAGTAGATAAACCAGTCGAAGGTTGCATTTTATGTCATTCCTCTCCGTTTCTGTGCAAGCATCAAACTAGACCGTCATGGTACTTATATGTGTGTGTGTTTATCAATTGCAGAGATTCGGCACCATATTACAAAGATAATGTGTTTTTTTCTAATATGAAATTGTAGAGCATCCATGTAAAAAAAATAAAAAAAATTCGTTGTGTGATCATCCATATATACTGCAGTAATATGCTTATTCTGCTTATAATAATGTGATACCCATGTTTGTTTACGAATTGCCGACAATTTGCGCCATATATCGAAGATAATGTGATTTGTTTTCTAATATGAAACCTTTATAGGACATTAATGTTTTCTTTCTTATTCACGTCCCACAATCGTTTTCATGTTTCTGACTTAAGTAGACTGTCTTGTGCCACTATTTTTAGTGCGAAATTTTATAAAATTCATGCTATAATAAAAGGTATTTCCTCTGTTTCCCTCGATTGGAATTTTGGTTTATAATGGCTAGTTTATGCTGATATTTGCGCACATGCCCACATGTATATATGTGTACGTGTGCACGCTACGCGTATGACACTCTGTAGAATGCGTATGTATTGCCTCAATGCATAGAAATGCATTTGTGTATGCTTACGAGTTTGGTGTAAGTATGTGCGTGGGTATGTTTGTGCATGCGTATGTGTATATATCTACATGTATACGTGCACATATGTGTGTACTAAACTGACAACTAGCATTTTACTAGAGAAAATGGTCTTTTTTCTGTGCACTCTCAACTTGTAACATTACCTAACTCGTCATCTCTATATTATTGTAAAGCATTCATGTACAAACTATACATTTGTTCTGCGATCATCCATTTATATTTAAATAAAATGCTTATTAACTGATGACCGGTATGTTAAAATTGTTGAATCAGAAATACAAAACTTATAATCTTCTTGGTCCTCATGCTTATGTGTACATATATGTGTATATATTTATATGTATGTGTGCACATATGTGTGTACTAAACTGACAACTAGCATTTTACTAGAGATAATGGTCATTTTCTGTTCACTCTCAACTTGTAACATTACCTAACTCGTCATCTCTTTATTATTGTAAAGCATTCATGTACAAACTATACATTTGTTGTACGACCATCCATTTATATATAAAAAAAATGCTTATTAACTAACGACCGTTATGTTAAAATTGTTTAATTAGAAATACAAAACTTATAATCTTCTTGGTCCTCATGCGTATGCGTACATATATATATATATATATCTGTATGTGTGTGTGTATGTATGTATATATATATATGTACGTATATATATGTATATGGATTTGTATTTATATTTTTTATTCATGCTTCCTTAAAATGACACTTTTGAACATTTGCCGAAACAAGCAATTCATATATTATTTCCTGGCATCAATAATTGCGAAGTTTTATGTCATGTACATGTAAACTGTCAAAAGTGTTTTCACCCCACAATGAAAATGCATCGTCCATGAATTTGCGTTATCTCTTATAATTATCATTACATGTATTGTCAAATGTAGATTAAGCAAGATTAGGAGTACATTTCCCTCAATCATTTATTTTCGACTAGTGACACGAGTTTTTCAATACTCGTGTGTGTGTATCATCTAAGTGTATTAATTTTAAGATATTTAAAAACCAATGATTGTAATATTGTACAATCTCTATTGGAAATAAAGTTTTTTCTTTCTTTCTTTCTTTCTTATACAGTTTTATATCACAACAAAATATACGAATGCACGAAAGTTTATTCCATCTAACCTAAATAAACAATCTGCAATTGAAAAAAAACAAAATATATTGGACCTTACTACACTATGCAGTCATAACAATAATTGCAGCCTCATATGTAAATAGTAGGTACGTAAAGCTGTCTGTTCTACATCTACCTATCGCAAAGCCGAAGTAAATGCACAAAATTCACTTTATCTAATAGCAATTGCCTACCTACTTGAAACAAAATAACATAATGCGCATAGCCTTTCTTTTCTTTGTAGTCAAAAAATTTCTCTACGTTTCATTAGTAATACAGTGCATAAAGTTTTCCGGTCTCTCGTACATTTCTACCACCTCTCCTTATCACAATGGTCACAAAAACGAGTGCAATTTTATATCCTCTATTCTAAGAAAGCTACTTGAAGTAGAGAGACATGAATAAAATATTAATATACTTTATTGGTTCAACTATAATTTACAAACGCTCACTGGTGTTTAGTTTTAGAGCCAAAATATTCTGACCGCCCAGAATACAATTTCGTACTATTCCTGGACACATGAACTGCAGTAAAGATGTTTGATGTGCCTTTTGCAAACACCTTTTCCACACTTTGAACATTGATACGGACATAGCCCAACGTGAGCTCGTTTCTTTTTGAATTCAGGTCCATATATATGTTGCAGGCATGTGTTGCATCTAATTTTCGAGTCAGGGCGAAGAGGAAACACTCTGTCTGGGGTTTGGGCTGGAGTTGGTTTCTCATCCAAAATAAGTTGAATTTTTTTGTTCGTTGCTTCATGAATACCTTGAAGAGATTTTCTACGACCTTGGTGTTCTTTCACCAACTCCATGACCAAATCCTAGCCAAAGCGGAAAGATGAAATCTTTCGAGGCTCTAAATTATTATTGAGAGCGTAGATTGTTTGTGCATTTACACGCATAGTATCGAGCATGTAAGCGACTGCTGCTAGAGTCCATCGTTTTGACTTTGTGTTCACGGTGTATGACCCGATTCTCTGGTCTACAATGTCAGTGCCTCCCTTACTGAAGTCGCAGAATTTGAGAATAGCTGGCTTTTTCTTCCCATCGTCTTTTGTTTTTCCAAGCAATGGTGGCATTGAACTGAGCAGCAACACGTTTTTCATGCCATTACTTTTAGTGCGCACAACATAGGAATGAAGAGACATCTTCCTTTCCTGCGTTTCCCAGAAGACTTCGTAGGAATTTACTTCCCGCCCAGTCATTGCTTTCACTTCATTTGGGAGACCTTTCTTGTTTGCCATTAGAGTTCCAACGGCAGTTACGTTCCTTGCTAATAGCCACCGGAAAAGCTCGATACTCGTATAAAGACGATCCATTGTAATATTTCGACCGCTGAAATAAACTTTTCCTGCAAGACCCAACACAAGCGACTGCACGGTGGGAATAATGCCAGGTGTATAGTAAGGACCTTCATTTTCGGTAGGTCTTCCTGCATACACAACGGCTCGGAATGTAAACGGGTACCTGACACCGTTTATGGACTTGAACAGCAGCCCATACTTCTCAGGCTTAGTGCTGTTATATTGCTTGAAGGAAATTTGATTCCTGCATCCATACAGTGTTTCGTCTAGAGCAAGATACTCATCAGGCTGTAGCACGCTACTGCATCTGTCGTTGAAAGCTTCAAATATTTTGCGAAATGCAGCAAATCGGTCAGTTTTGAAGCGTAGCTGGCGAGTGTCCGGGTCGTCGAAGGAAATGTGTTGGTGCAAGAAAGTAAACCTGTGTGCCGTCATTGTGGCACCAAACACCGGGTGCCCAATTTTATCCATAAATAAGATTTTATAGTCCAAATTATTCTGTGACAAAAGCCCTCTGGCATACACCAACCCAATGAATGCTTGTATTTCCGTGGTATCTGTTTTCTTAGCGTGAGTAGGTAATTTCTCTGTGTAGTTTGCATTGTTTGTCACGGTTTTTTCAATGTTGCAGTTGATGTGTTGAACAATTTCAGCAACCATTCCTTCAGTCAAGAAAAGATTCCAAGCGCTGGTCGGGGTATCCGCAGCGGTGCCGTCGTTGATAGAGCCACCTTTGGTTCGCATAACATTTTCAGTAGCTTGCCTCCCAACTGGTGGACAAAGCTGTTGATTTGTCCATTCAATTGTCACGTTTGGTTTAGTTTTATTGCCTTTTTCTATTACGGAACAATATTGTTTTGCATCATCAGGCTCTGAATATGGAGTGTAATTTTCAATTTTTAGGCTCTCATCGAGGTGATTTACTAACCTTTGATACGTAAGCGATTTTCGTTGACGAACATTTTCAGTGGCAATAGCACTGCTGTTGTCATCTCCGCTACTTGCGCTAATTTCGTCCTGTACGTCCAGATCCCGTGTACTTGCATCAGTACCCAAAACTCTTAAACAATTTTAAACAATTTAAACAATTTAAACAATTTATTTACCACAGGAGATACAGAGATAAAATGTTTCTTAAGTCTAGTACAATGGTCAAATTTGAGTATAGCTACCTGTGGGCCCGAATAAGTTCAGTGACTTCTAGGGCATCCTACCATCAAGGTTAGTCATAGGAGTACAATAATGTTTAACCTAATTCACTTAAACTAGAGACGCATTAGACTGATCAATGAGATAAGTAACTCGAAATTAGATACTTCATTTCACAATATAGTTCATATGGACTAGATTTAACAGTATATTCGACAAACGATTCAAGAACAGACTGAAGATCGGCGAAATTGATCAAGGCGAATTACATTATTAGGACCAGTTATGTAGGGGACAAGGTTTGACTCTGTGATCTTACACGACTAGTAATCTGATAGGAAGTGAGACTCAAGACTTTTTTTGAATACCTTATAAGAATTACTTTCACGGATCTCCGCAGGTATTGAGTTCCAAGTTTTAGTTCCAACGAAGAGGATACTGTGTTGTGACCGAGCCTTTGAGTAATAAGGAAGCATGAATTTACTTCTATTTCGGGTTAAATGGTCGTGATGACCAGTTTGCGTAGTTAATAGTTGTTTTAGGCTATTGTCGCCATCATTTGTTAATGTTTTGTAAATGAAATTGCAAATGGAGATTTTGTAGAGATCCGAGAGCTTAGGTATTCGTAAATTTTTGAATGAGTCATTTGTGTGAGCATTATATTCTAGATCCTTTATCGCTCTTATGGCTCTTTTTTGCAGGGTAAAAATTTTGTTGGTTTTATTTTTATCAGTTCCGTGCCATGCTTCTATTCCGTATTGCAAGTACGGTGAAATGAGCGTTCGGTAGAGCATTTGTAAGGCTGTTTCAGGCAGGAAATTCTTAACTTTATTTAGGATTCCGATAGATTTTGATAATTTAGAACTAACTCTGAACTCTGTCGACAGTTTCTTCATTTTCAGACTCACTGTTGTTTTCTAGCAGAAGTTTTAAAATTTCTTCTTCGGCTAGACGCTTACGCGATCGTGAAGCCATGGAACGGACAGGAGCAAACGTCACAACCTCACTCCTGGTTGTGACGTCACAACCTCACTCCTCGCCAGCGTGTGAGCCCCTGCAGCAGCAGCAACATCGCTGCATTGCACACCCGGCTGTCAGACGTGCAATCTCAACAGCGTTCAACCTGCCATTCTAATTATCTCATTTTTGAAATAATTCATATTCTACAAGTTGCGCGTTCCACTGAATGCTAAATTCATTCTCATATTGTGCATAAGAATGTTTTAGGAAAAGTCACTGAAACTTGGGCACAGAAACTCAAAGTTACAAAAATGCCTTTCGATATAAGGTAGGGTGGTACCATTTGATCTCAACTGCGAACGGATAGGGTTAACCCCGATGTACTCTTTGCGAAAGTACTATTTGCGCAAGTAAGAAATATCATAACCCTTTTGTGTTTTGTTATAGCAAATATAATCGTTGGGACACCTTGCGTGGGGATGAAAGATCGGATGTGGGCTTTCACCGGATGTAAGATATAAACAGATGTAAGCGTAACCAAATGTAGAGGCATGACCGGATGCGGGGCATCACCGGAAGAGGGAGTGAAGTGTTGTCAGATGGGCGAAAGGAATTCCTGGATTTTTGGAGTTGATAATTTATTTGAAAAATAATACACTCCATTTCCATTTCCGGGCACCACAGATGAAGTACTAGTAATTGTGGAAAGCAACCTCATTCCGCTGCGTGGAACCAACAGTTGTGATGCTCATTTTGTTCGACCGGAGTAAGCAAGATCAATATTAGAATGACTTAACGAACATAAAATAAGATAAATTCTCAATCCCTAGCAAAAATTTCAGAAATTGAAACACAGAGAGTGAAACTTAGTGCCGCCCTCCAAATGCAAACGATCCTCTTATACATATTATTGTTTATTTTTTATTAACTTGTGCTTCTCCCTAAATCTTGTGTCGACAACCATCATGTGTATTACGATAACCATGTATGAACAGCAATTAAGGATCTAAATCTTATGTTCCAACACTTAACATGGATATTACGATAACCATGTATAAATAGCAATTAAGGGTTTCTATGCTAAGGTATTTGAATGCATTTTTCGCTATCATTTTTCAATACTTGTGCTTACTAATAAAAGTGTTTTTCAAATGAACGTCGCGAGGATTGTGCTCTCCTAGTTCAAAATCAGATTAGGCAAGGAAAGGAACTCAATTTTGTTGGACTTTTCTATCAATCATTTCGTTTCAACATTTTACACGGGTATTACGATACCAATGTATTATAATCATTTAAGGATGTTAATGTTAAGGTGTTTTAAAAATCAATGTATCGAAATTTCATGTTTGTACTTTATTGGAAATAAAATGTTTTTCTTTTCTTTTCTATTGGGCCTTCTGCATGAGGAGCCTTTCTTGGATAGGGATCCAGCCGAGTTTATTGAGGAGAGGGGTTACGTGATCACTTCTTTTGAAATTACCGTTGCATACCACCTTGGCTGCAAAATTCATGCATTTTTGTTAGTCCCTTTGAAGGTATTGAGGTAAGGACTTTGGTAAGAGCTAAATCGTGTCGACAATCGTTAACTCATGTCGACAACCTTTAGCCCATGTCGGTAAAGGTTACATTATCTAGAATCTAGATACATGCCTCGAGTTAGTGTCTCCCTAAACACGCAGGTCGCAAAATGAGCCACCGGAGGTACACAAAGACCATTTTCACCATGCTGCTGACCGTCCAATAGTCAAACTCAATTATCATAAATACTTAATCAAAGCTAAATGAAAGCACGAACTAGTGTGTACTATTTTCAAAATGATTCACAATTGACATTAAATTGAGTTGAATATTGAACTTCAGTTATGTTGTATAGTGACGTACTGGTATTTATGGGGGGTCCAGCTGCGGAGATTTATGAGTCTCGCTCGGCACGGCCACATGTATAGATAGGGCATCCGCCTGAAACAGCCGATGAGCCCCTGGCATTTACGAGCGCCGGATAGGTCGGAAGCGACCCTATGGCCCAGCGCCGGAAATATCCATTGTTGCGAACTAGACTTAAGAGCAATAAAAAAGAGAGAACCAGGAAAATGGTATAAAACATTTTTCATTAAAATGTTTTCTTGAGACTGTGAAAAGACTCGTAAAAAATAGAACGTTTCGAGCCTTCGCTCATCATCAGCAATAGGTACAAATTCGAACAAAAATTCATCTGTAAAATACAAAAAGAAAACAACTCAAAAAATGCATGACATTACTTATTGACTCGGGATAAAGGAAATGAGCTAAGATGATTATTTGAAACAGGTTTCGTTTTAAAAATGAGCAGAGACTCTAAAATCCGCAATTCTGAACACAACTTTGCCCTGGCTATGACTTTGAAGCTATTTTTATTGACTGCTGTGTCGCATTCAAAAGCGTGATTACGGATGGCTGAGTTAGATGGGCTTGCTAAAATGTTTCCCGTCCGGTAGCTCCTACCTTGATGCTCGGCAATCCTACATCCCAGAGTACGGGTGGTCATGCCCACATACTCAGATGCACAAAGTGCACAACTATATTTGTATATTAGGGATGCCTGCATCTCAGTAGGAAGTCTATCCTTGAATCTAAAAAATGATTCAATTTTGTGATTATTGACCAATATTATTCTAAATTTTACATTACTGAAATATTTTTGTAGTAGCTCCAGTGTTTGTTTTTTCATTACTTCTGATTGAGGACCAAAGTAAGGGAAACACAGAGAGAGCGTTCGTACAGAGTCTGCTGCTTGTTTAAAGCCCGGAACATTTGCATATTTCTTATCTAAAAATTTCCTAATTTGAGAATCAACAAAACCACTAGAAAAGCCATTATTCTTAAAAAATACTCTCAAAAAGGAAAATTCCTCGTGTAGAAACCGATAAGAGCTGCACACATTAAAAGCACGGCATAATAAAACTTTGACGAAATTCAATTTAAAAATGAAGGAGGAAAAACTGTAAAAACTAGTACCTAGACTTGTGAAGCAATTTTTTCTAAACACGGAACACTCAAATTTATCCCCCTCTTTATGCACAAGACAATCCAGAAATGAAAGTTTGCCACCCACTTCACAATCTATCGTAAATTTTTTGTTTCTATGCTTGCTGTTGAGGTAGTTTAAGAAGAGCGGAGAAGAGTTGCTTCACAAGTCTAGGTACTAGTTTTTACAGTTTTTCCTCCTTCATTTTTAAATTGAATTTCGTCAAAGTTTTATTATGCCGTACTTTTAATGTGTGCAGCTCTTATCGGTTTCTACACGAGGAATTTTCCTTTTTGAAAGTATTTTTTAGGAATAATGGCTTTTCTAGTGGTTTTGTTGATTCTCAAATTAGGAAATTTTTAGATAAGAAATATGCAAATGTTCCGGGCTTTAAACAAGCAGCAGACTCTGTACGAATGCTCTCTCTGTGTTTCCCTTACATTGGTCCTCAATCAGAATTAATGAAAAAACAAATACTGGAGCTACTACAAAAATATTTCAGTAATGTAAAATTTAGAATAATATTGGTCAATAATCACAAAATTGAATCATTTTTTAGATTCAAGGATAGACTTCTTACTGAGATGCAGGCATCCCTAATATACAAATATAGTTGTGCACTTTGTGCATCTGAGTATGTGGGCATGACTACCCGTACTCTGGGATGTAGGATTGCCGAGCATCAAGGTAGGAGCTACCGGACGGGAAACATTTTAGCAAGCCCATCTAACTCAGCCATCCGTAATCACGCTTTTGAATGCGACACAGCAGTCAATAAAAATAGCTTCAAGTCATAGCCAGGGCAAAGTTGTGTTCAGAATTGCGGATTTTAGAGTCTCTGTTCATTTTTAAAACGAAACCTGTTTTAAATAATCATCTTAGCTCATTTCCTTTATCCCTAGTCAATAAGTAATGTCATGCATTTTTTGAGTTGTTCTCTTTTTGTATTTTACAGATGACTTTTTGTTCGAATTTGTACCTATTGCTGATGATGAGCGAAGGCTCGAAACGTCCTATTTTTTACGAGTCTTTTCACAGTCTCAAGAATACATTTTAATGAAAAATGTTTTATACCATTTTCCTGGTTCTCTCTTTTTTATTGAAAATTCGAAAACACCGAAATAGCTGCTTTAGACTTAAGAGCAAGCTGTGTGAACTACAGGGTCAGTACAATATTAGTAGTCCTGCTGTTCGTTTTGCTATCCTCCTGCCTGGTTTACAGCTAGGCAGACCGATCTACTAGTTCAGTTCAGTAAACCTTACATCTTGCTGAAATTCCAAGATATTACAAGTTAACACATCGACGTCAACGTGTCAAGGAATACAATTCTACTCTTGGATTAGCACTGGACAATAAAGAAGTAACAACACGAACACTAAGCCAGAAAACACATGCACTTAGCAAAAGAAGACCAGCACTAGACAACGAATTGACACCACAACACTAGCACCAGTAGTAAGCACGAGAAGACTAGTACTAGCACTAGGTACCCGAGACAGAGAGGGCGGCGACGGCAGCAGCGTGGAAGCCGGAGGTGGGGTAGGCGGCGGCCGAGGCGGTGGGTGACGGGGGCACGGCCGCGATAGCGGGGTGGGTGGTGGGCTGGTGGTGTCCGCCGCCTGCAACACGCGGGTCGTGTCACCACTCTACTCATCTAGGTGTCACCACTCTAGTTATCTACACACCTAGGAGTCACCACTCCTGGTATCTAATCATTTAGGTGTCACCACTCCTGGTCTCTAATCATTTAAGTGTAACCACTCAAGCACCACTTCGATGTATACCCCCAGTCTAGAACACCACCTAGATCAGTGCTTCTTCGCCTGGGTGCGGAGATTGTGTACTAATAAAGTACAGTAAATACTTAGATACATATGCTTTGAGTTTGAGAAAAAAGCTTATTTTATTTTAACAACTACGAAGGGTTGGATGAACGCATGCACGGAACCTGGGGGGTTCAGTACTTCCAACAAGGTTAGGAACCACTGTCATGGTTCTGCTGTGACTATACTCTACGCTGTGTTTGAATGGGCGTTAAGAAGAAAAGTCTGCCTAGCTAGCGACTGAAATTCCTTCGAAAAGACTGACTTCCATAGAAATATCTTCTCGTCAATAAAGGCTGCATATTGTTGTCTCCACAAACTTCGCCCAGACATCGTCAACCGTCACCTTCAGCTCTACCAACATTGACAACATCAACCTCATCGTTTGAAGGCGCACCTACGCACCCTCTACGAGTGCCACGTCACATGCAACGATAGGTTACCGGACTGCCTAATGCCTCCATTTGCTCAACGTATATTCTTTTCCTTCCTTAGAAACTTAGGATCTTATTCACTCTGGGTAAATTAACTGTCATCCAATCGTATATCTATATATCTTCTCTTCTAATTATATGATACTTGCCATTTCCGATAGGAACAGCTGATGTAAAGCATTGTCTATAAGAGAACCTGTTTGTTCTCTATGCGAACAACGTCGCAGACTCCTACGCTTGGTAGACGACGATCCGGCAGAAGCGTCCCAGCAATCGCAAAGCACAGTCACGTCTGTTTGTGTCCTCCCACCTCGCTGCTCTGGCTAGTCAGCCAGGCAGTGAGGGTTAGGTTATTCACTGTTATTCAATGAGTCGTGTGTTGACTCATAGGCGCCATTCAGGACTGAGCTAAGTATCCCGATATGACATTGTAATCCGTACCCTCACGTTCCCTTTACTTCGTGTGATAGGTCTAGATTATGTACCTTAAATGTATCGCGCTAGGTTTGTTGATGAGTTAAATATTCTGCATTTCGCCAGACAAATGATTCCGCGGAGGCTTCACCTCATATAAGATGTGCTTATAGTAATTATCAATGTATTAATGTTCAAGTAATGAAGGTTTCACCTGCTTATTTTGAGATCATGATGCGATCTCCTGTAACTGTATTTTCTGATAGATTAGAACAGTTTCTGAGATTTGATGGTGTCACGATCATCTAAATTCATTAATATGATATGTACATCGCAAGTCAATCACTATCTGAATATGTAATCTATTGCTATTTTAAGGACGTCATCATTTTAACAGAAATTTACGTTGTAACAGTGTCGTCACTATCCTTAATGAGGCCCTATTCGATTTGCTATAATATTACATTTAATTGTAACTAATGACATTGAAAAGTCGCAATCTACTTCGATCTTTAATACAAACAAAATAGAATAATTGAGGCCTCCTGTCTCGACTATCGACCTTAAGAAAATAAAAGCAACGAGAGAATGCCGAAAATGCTGCAGAGAAAAGAATTGCCTCGGAAAAATCGGCCAACGAATAAATGCGACATTGATGAAAATTACGATCACGGCTTCGATGAGAAACCACGTTCACAACATATGGTGTGGCATCGGTAAAATAAAATAGGGAATATAACACCACCGACCTAGTTAAATACTTAAGTATCCAGGATACACACCACGACGCCTAGCAGGCGAATTATGTACAGCCCTTGTGCTGTCATCACGGTAGAAGAAACAAGGTAGGGTCATTTCTATGGGGGAAAATACACTTTATTATGTTCGACTAGCCAATAGCAAGGCTCTATTTCAAACAAACTTTTTGACGTCACCCGAACGACATCTCGTTAGGCCAATAGTGGAGACGAATTTGAGGGTAGCAGTGCTACCAGAAGAAATATGAGCGCTGCTATTGGTTCGTTGCCGTGACGTCAGCAAACCCACACAGTCGAAGAAAAAAAGACTGGTTTGACCCTACCTTGTGTCTTCTACCATGGCTGTCATCTTGCGCGTGTGAGCAACACAACACCCTACACAACACAAGCTGACACCGTAACACACCACAACATAACACATACACCACACCACACAGCACATCATTCAAAACAATAACACAACACACTAGTAGTAACATAGGTTTGCTAGCGCTTCAGTTATTTAGACTAAATCGCACCGAAGGTCACATAATTTAATCGGCATCAGGCTTTTCCGATTTACCACGCAAGGTGAACATGGCTGCAACGGCGGGAGGAGTGGCGGCTGCAGCAGCAGCGGCGTGGTGGTGGTGATGGGGGGCCGGAGGGGGCTGGGGGAGGGGGTAGGGGGTATTGCGGTAGGCGGAGAGAGGAGGGTACGACCCCCCTATCAGCTTGCCGTAGTTGGTGAGCGCCGCCGCCTGCTGCGGAGTCATGAAGCTCGTCGCCACTCCCGGCAGACCTGCGGCGTCACCTTCATGGTTAGTGTCATCACCAGCATCTTTTTTGTTATTTAAGTCATCAACATCCTAAAACCGTTATTAGCTTTCGTATTTAACCCTTTAACGCCCACATTTTTATACTCGTATTACCGTTATAACAACCACTATCACTAACCGACACTGGCATTAGGTAAACAATTTAAACAATTTAAATAATTTATTTACCACAGGTGATACAGAGGTAGAATGTTTCTTAAGTCTAGTACAATGGTTAAATTTGAGTATAGCTACCTGTGGGCCCGAAAAAGTTCAGCAACTTCTAGGGCTTCGATGGCTCTAGGTAGTCACTGTTATCAAGATGGGGAAGGAACTGCCACTCGGCAGTGAAGTTCAAAGGACATATTTGTGAACAAATTGAATAAGAAATACAATATATTATTGTTATTTTTGAAAGAGGACCGTACAGTCCACTTGGGCGTTAAAGGGTTAATATCATCAACATCGTAGAACCATCATTACTATGGTCCGACCGGAATGAAATGACCGTTTGGGGGCGGAGCATGAAATGCCATCCAAGTTTCTAAATGCTACTGCCCATTTCTTCTACGAAAAACTGATGCACGTTCTAAACTATTTCCTTGGTTTGCCTATGTGAATGACGTGATCCGTCTTGTGCGCTTCTTTCCCTGCTTTCCGTGGTACAGTGGTTAAGGGATCGGGCTCGTATGTTGGAGTCGCGGGTTCGATTCCCGGCGCTGGCGCGGAGATTTTCCCCGTTGGGTATAAGGGAAAGCTCAAGCACAATACCCCAATCGACCCAGGCGTCGGAAATAGGTACCGCCTTCACGGGGGAACCGTCATTGTGTCCTATATTTAGGGTTAGTTATAAGACATTTGAAAAACCAATGTTATAAGATCATATGTATCAGGCTTGATTGGAAATAAAGCATCCCAAAGAGGCCGATGTTAACCTAACCTTTTTTTCTGACTGGGCGAGGTTTTCAACTGGACAGGCGTACAGCGTACCACGACCGGAAGGCATCTGGCACCGGATGGCTTCCACGAATGTGGCAACTATGTATGAATTCCTAGAAAAGCTGTACCAAATGTACCAAGAGTGCGGACACTATTAATGCCATGCACACATTTACGCTTAATGCATGCAAGAATATTTTAATAAATATATTTTGATGATAGAAATTACCTATTTACTGCTTAAATTATCGTCGTTGTCTAACATTTTCGGCGGATAGGGGTTTGTGATTTGCCACCCGTGCATTTCTGGGAACCGGCTCTAATCGGTCATTTCATTCTGGTCAGACTATAGCATGAACAGTTTTTACCCACATTACTAGCATGAACAATCAGTGCCACTAACTCATTATCATCATAGTAACTATATATTATTGCCAGCATGAACATTTGTTACCATGATTAAAAACAACAATTGGCAACGATGATAGTTATACTACCCCCGCCCTTCACCCAGACGCCCGTATCAACAGCCCCATGAAGACGTCCGTATCAACACCCCCCACGAAGAGACAACAGTGGCCGTACCGACAGTGACGCCGGGCCCGGCGGAGACCATGAAGCGTTTCGACATGACGGAGGCGGCCTGCACTGTCTCCTTGGGCTGGGCCTTCTTGCACTCGACCTTCTTGTTCTTGAGGCTGTGGAAGTGGATGTCGCACACGCGCTCCACCACGTCCTCGCACTCGAACGTCACGAACCCGAACCCGCGGTGCCGCATTGTCTGGTTGTCCATCAGCATCACCGTGTCCTCCACCTGTACGCGTTGTACGTGGTGATTACCTACAACATTATTGTCATCATCGTTATAATTAATTTCTTGCTCGCTGCATACGACACCCGTAATTAATGGTAACACGGTCTATGTAAGGACTACCAGCCGCCCACTTTGCAGTTTGCCCACCGTGAAAAAGAAGATCCCCACCCGCCGTACTTCTTGAAACTATGGGAATAACTTGCTTATCTGCACAACTTGAGAAGAAAAATACCATCTCACATTATTGGCACGGTTATCTTGACAATAAGATTTCTCAAAGCGGATGAATAGCAGTTTCCATTTTTCCCCTTAATTCCCCCCTTCACAAGAAATAAGAAAATCCCATCCCACATCACTAACTTATAACTGCTGTTACTTTGATAAAGATCTTTCGAAAGAGAAAGAACAGTTGTCTTACCACTCGGAACAGAAGCACAACACACCTTTTTACCATTCCGAACTGCGAGAAGAACATGCATCAGTCCTCCTACCTCCCGGAACCTGTATATCAATTTGTGGTGTTCTCCCTCAGGCTGCTCTACACTCCGGGCAGACTATGTAAATATCTTTAGACTTTGTGGTATCTATGCCCGAAGTGAGTGCCTGAGGTGCAAACGAACCCGACAGGATAAGGAATACACAACTGGAATAAAGGTCGTATTATTGAGAAGATCGCCGACAGTATGGCACATGAGGTAAATGTTTACAGGCAGGTAGTATAGTACACAAGGACGACTTGGAGGAGACCGACGGTTGTCGGTAAGTCGCGTTGTGCGCGCCGTGGCGTAGCGGTGCCGTCGAGGTGGCGATGGAGGCTACTGCTTGCTGAGCAGCCGAGACTAGTGAATGTCGGAGTCACTGCGCGGAGAGTCGCAGGGAGAAGTCTTGTGTGAGCTGCTGTGAGGAGGCTCGCTGGAAGGCTTGTGTGAGCCTTTGCAGTGTCGAGGCTCGCAGGAAGAAGACTTGTGTGAATATCAGGGTTCCTGCGAGCGCACTGAGTGAGCTGTGTGAACTGAACTGCGCTTAGCGCGCAGCTCTTTATATAGGGCTGGTGGTGGCCGCACTGAACCGAGCTAGCCTCTGGTTAGCCGGCTCGGGGTGGCGCTTTTGAAGCAGTCGAGGCTGAGCTAAGCGTACGTGAGTGTTCAGAGGTGTTGCCTGGCTGCTCGGTGCGCGCGGCTTGTAGAGGCTCGGTCCGCCACCCCAGCGCCAGCCTTGAGCGCTGATTGGTCGTTCAGCGAGAGCGCTTCGTGGCAGTGGGGTGGCGCTTTTGTGCTTGTGTGGTGGTGAGCACGTACAGCTAGGTGGAACCACCACAGGTGCCCCCCTGTTGTTTTTTAAGTTTCCGAGTACCTCAATGGATATTTGGTTTTCTTGTTGAGAAGGGCGTTCGTATGAAGACAGCGTCTCGTCTGAGGCTATTGGAGGATCGTTAGCCACTAGAAAATCGTTGGACAGGGGTCTGGTTGAGTGTTTTTCGTCGGGCGGAATTAAGCTGACCGCCGAGCCGGTATCGACGAGGTACCGAGTATTGGAGTCGGTGATGGACAATAAATGAGCTGCGTTTGCCCGCGAGTAGGGTGGGGCGTTTACCACCCTGTGCGGCCGTCGTTGAGTATAGCTGCATGGCGTTGTGCACTTTCTTGCCTGGTCACCGAATGTGTGGTGGTAGTAGCAGCGTCCTTGGTCGAGCGTGCTTCCCTTCTTTGAGTTTTGAAGGTTTAGAGGTGCCGGAACTTGATTCCGCCAGTTGTCGGCTTGGAGGGTGTCTTTGTGCAAGCGTAACATTCTTGCTAACATTTCCTTGAGTTCGGCTATTTCTTTCATAGCTGCGTCGAACTCGGCTCTTGACACTGTCGGGGTTGGCGATAGCTTGATCGCATTTATCGTGACGGGCTTGGCAGTTGTGGTCCGGCACGCGGATTGCCTTGCTGTGACTTGATCTGCAATCTCTCCGTACTCGTCGTCTGCTTTTCCTTTTCCTAAGGCTTCAATCAGTGGTTGCGCTTCAGTCGGTAATTTTGCGAGATGCATGGAGCGGATGACTGAAGGTGGGAGCGGAGCTTGTCTGCAGTTGTTGAGACGCGTCATGTCCAAGAGTAACTCTGATGGCTTGCTGTCTCCGAGCGTTAGTTTAACAATGGCGTCGTAGTTGGGCTCGTCGTCGTGACGAACGAAACGTTTTGTGAGTGCGGCTTTTAGGGCGTCGAATTTACCGTTAGCAGGAGGGTTCAGCAGTACTTCTTGTACTCCGGTGATGACGTGCGTAGGTAGCCCTCCGAGGAGCGCCCCGAACTTTGAAGCGTCGTTGAGATTTGGGATTTGCGCGAGGTAAACTTCACAGTGAAGAAGCCATCCTTTCATGTCGCCTTCGAAGGCGGGTAAACGAACATCTTTCCAAGCCATGCTCCCACCTGCCGGGTCACTCTGGGGTCACCAGTGTGGTGTTCTCCCTCAGGCTGCTTTACACTCCGGGCAGACTATGTAAATATCTTTAGACTTTGTGGTATCTATGCCCGAAGTGAGTGCCTGAGGTGCAAACGAACCCGACAGGATAAGGAATACACAACTGGAATAAAGGCCGTATTATTGAGAAGATCGCCGACAGTATGGCACATGAGGTAAATGTTTACAGGCAGGTAGTATAGTACACAAGGACGACTTGGAGGAGACCGACGGTTGTTGGTAAGTCGCGTTGTGCGTGCCGTGGCGTAGCGGTGCCGTCGAGGTGGCGATGGAGGCTACTGCTTGCTGAGCAGCCGAGACTAGTGAATGTCGGAGTCACTGCGCGGAGAGTCGCAGGGAGAAGTCTTGTGTGAGCTGCTGTGAGGAGGCTCGCTGGAAGGCTTGTGTGAGCCGTTGCAGTGTCGAGGCTCGCAGGAAGAAGACTTGTGTGAATATCAGGGTTCCTGCGAGCGCACTGAGTGAGCTGTGCGAACTGAACTGCGCTTAGCGCGCAGCTCTTTATATAGGGCTAGTGGTGGCCGCACTGAACCGAGCTAGCCTCTGGTTAGCCGGCTCAAGGTGGCGCTTTTAAAGCAGTCGAGGCTGAGCTTAGCGTACGTGAGTGTTCAGAGGGGTTGCCTGGCTGCTCGGTGCGCGCGGCTTGTAGAGGCTCGGTCCGCCACCCCAGCACCAGCCTCGAGCGCTGATTGGTCGTTCAGCGAGAGCGCTTCGTGGCAGTGGGGTGGCGCTTTTGTGCTTGTGTGGTGGTGAGCGCGTACAGCTAGGTGGAACCACCACAAATTCCCCTACCAACATAACTCGTATAACAGTTCTCCTACCACCCGAAACAGAACCCCAGCAGACCTCTTTACCTTCCCGAACTGCGAGAAGAACAGTTCTCTTAACTCCTGGAATAGGAAGAACAATAGTTTCTCTGCCTCCCAGAACAAAAGAGCAGCCCCTACAGCCCCCTTTACCTTACCGAACTGCAAGAAGAACAGTTCCCCTACCACCCAAAACAGAAGAACACCAACAGCCCCCCTTACTTTGCCGAACTGCGAGAAGAACTGCTTGACCTCCTCAGCACTGGTGTCCTGGCTCACACCGCCAACGAAGATCTTCTTGGTGCGGTTGCTGCGGCCGCGGCTCTTAGGCGTGGCGTGATTTAGGTCGACCTTCTTGCCGTCGAGCATGTGGTTCGGCGCTGCGATCCCCTTCTCCACCAAGCTCGGGTCCCCGAACGTGCTGAAGTCGAGGCTCCGCTGCGGTCACAGTCATACCGTTAGCTGACGTAATTATTACCTACACCGAGCACGGGCAATGGATGTACGATGAACATATGGTTATTGTAGTGGGATGTGCAAATCCAGAGACCCAAGATCTCAAAGCCGAGCTCCCAGAGCTCGGGTCGGCCTCCAAACCTCCCCTACAGCCTGTAACGACCACGAGCCTGATAACGTTTAGTTACTGGAAACCGACCTGTCAGGATGCCGGCCAGACAGGGAATAGCTACTCAGGCTTAAATAGCTAAGGCCAGATAAGAGGTCAAAGTACAGCACGGACAAGTCAAGAGTATATATTAAAACAGGGGAATGATAATTCACAGAACAGACTCAGGGCGGGTCTCGCGATAGCCGTCTTTCGTACACGAAACCGTGGCTCTACCGCTGACTGACCACCCTGGCAAAATACCTTAGGCGTTACCCAGTAAAATAGGCATAGGAATAGAGCAAGCACTACATGGGGCACTTACAAACATCAGGCAACCCGCTTTATTAGCCTGCTCTCGGAGACAAGTGCACACCATGAAGGTTCCGACGCAACTGCCTACTCCAGTCGAGCAGCCGCCCACTTTAGCTGCAGCCAAGCCGCAGCAGGACGGAGCTCCATGTGCACGCCAGCGGTAAAGTTGCCGTACACAATACGTAGTGAAGTCTCTTCACTTCACTACATCCTTCTTAATTTAGTAAGAACTCATCGCTCCAACTAAAGCCTCTAATATCCTCAACTTACCGCACAAGATTAAAAAGTTATACATTAAGGAAAACATACATCTAGCACGTGACAACTGGACAACTACTAAAAGGTTTACTATGTACATCATTGTTCTAAAATTGATAACACTATCCGGTTCTTCTGTCTTCCAAGTTCCCGCCAGTCTCGCAGGTGACGACGAAACGTCCGGCTGCCGATTTGCCGCGTGCCTGCCGACACGACTGCAGATTGCCCACCGGCGACTGCTCCTCCATACTGCAACCGGCGCTGAGCAGGCTTCACTTTAGCAGCCAAACAGGCGGCAGAAGTCCACCTCCCATGGCGTTCCCAGCTCGCCACAGAGACCACGATCTCTGAAGAGTATGCGCCTCCGCCCGTCACCTCCGACCCGGACATCCAAAGGGCTTCACACCAGTCGGGTTGCGATGGCAGGCAACCATCAGCACCGGCCGCGCCTCAGAAGACATCTGCAGGGTCGGGACACGAACAGGCAGCCCAGGTCGGACCATCGCACCCCGTGCTACGTTGGCCCATCGCCTGCAGCAACAGATCCCCGGACCTGAAACAAAACAATCCGAGCAGTATCGAAGTAGACACTCAGCATTCATAATCTAACTTCTTTTTTGGTCTTAATCGAGGCAATATTTCATCTTCTGGCTCCGAAGGTTCCGTTCTCCGCCAAGTATTATCACCGGCACTCACCTCTGTTACCTCCAAACACCCTGCGTCGTTACCCCTTTCGTCATTTTCCTCCACCGGGGTAGAAGTTCGTACATCTGAGGCGGTTTTCCAGTTATAACCCCGAGAGTTACCCGCGTAACTCTCATCGGGGTAACTCTCGACCAGATCAGAAAATGCAACTGTGAACACGATTTTGAGGTTACTCAAGCTATGTTTACAAACAGATTGCATCAGCTGATAGTTGACGTAATCATTTGTGTGAAAGAAGCGTGTTGAAAATGAATTTTTGAATCAATTAATGATTAATAATTGACCTATTACAAGCAAACGTGTATTTAAATTGTTCAATAATTTTCAATATTACAGTTCCTATGACGTTACCGTCAGCGGATATAGTTCTGCCTTGCTATTGAATGTTTGATCGTATATTTATTCGTTCAAATTATTTAATTGCATCGAAAGGGACTGCAGATTTTTCTGTTGATACACAACGAAGAATTTCTAATTGAATGATATGTTGTTCGCCGTATTTTTAAGCAATGTACATTAATCGTTTTTACTTATCAATATGAAAATAAATGCTCCCGCATATCTAGTTATTTTACTCAATTTACAACTTTTAATAAAACTTTAGTAGCTTCTGCCTTATAATGTTAGCAATCTTCTTAAAATTGACGAAAAATTATTGTATTTGATGTAACGGATTTAGCAAATAATGACTCTAATGTGAAAGTTAGTCTGCGGTAGAATTTTGTTTTCACGAGGCATTCTTCAAATGTTACTATTTTCAAGAATTTCACTGTAAAACAACAAAGTATTTAATCCGTGTAGGTAGCATGCGGTTGGGTAATTATTGTATACCCTCATCCCCAGAAATAGTATTTTCATATGGTTTCCTATAACTATTTTAATATAATGTCCGACGAGTAATTATATTAAAATCTATGTATTGTAATATTTTACATAGAATCATCTTGATTTGCCACTTGATGTTATAAAATTATTGAGAATATTTTCTGCAGCATGACCTAACTTGTAGTTCCATGGAAGGTAAAAAATTTCGTTGTCATTACCGCAGTGTTGTCTACTTCCCTAGTTTCATAATTTTTGTTTATTTATTTTCAATAAAAGAGCTAACTAATTTGTGTTTCATTTAAACCAATAACACAGTTACTGTTTAGCTTATTTAGATGCATTACTTAATTGTTTGAGACTTCAGTATAAGTATTTTAATCCTGGTGTGAAAAGAATACATAGTTCTTCGCTGAATACAGTGAAATGGAAAAAAACGAGGATTGAAATTTATTTGACAATAAAAATTTGATTAACAGAAATTCGGAACTTTATTCTATAGATGCACACATTTCACATACTATAACTGAAGGAACACGAGTGTTCATGCAAGACCTTAAATTCATGCACGATAATCTCTAAATTTATTTAGCATTCAGAAATATCACAGGTAGTTTCATAAAAAAAATAAAAAAGAAAGCCATCTATTTTGAAAAAATTCAAGCTCAAGCTCTAGTTAGCCCAAAGTAATTTGTAAACAGTTTTTTTTAGATGACATGTCAATTATAAATGAAATGATCACTAAAATACTTCAAAATGATGAGACCTTGCAAAAGAAATGAAGTATCAGAGCTAATTTGCACTCAGTACAATTATATAATACCATGAGTTCTTTGAAACGACATAATATAAAAAATTACCGCGTCAATTCTTTTGCGTAGAAATAGTGGACAGCATGACTCAATGACCACGTAGATGAAAATTTGTGCAATGCATCGATTAACTCAGCAGGTATCGTTTAACTTGGCTATCATTCAGATTGTAGCTAAAGCAAGAAAAAATGCTTCAGTCTGACTAGAAATATGAATCACGCATGAAGTACAACAGTTGACATATAATTAAAAATTTGTCAATTTTTTAGTAACTGCCAAATAAAAGATGTTAATATTTTAGAACTTTGTTATCATTACCACTACCAGCCACCCAAAGTGATGCAGTTAGCTTATGCTTGCTCAGAAAAAATTCCTCACACTTGAATATGAAAAAAAAATTACTAGTTTTAAAGGTGCTTGGCATTCAATTGTTCTTGAATACAAGAAATATTTTTAAAGCTATTTTTCAATAACTTAAATGAATAATGAGAGGATAGAGCAGCATATTCACAAATTATATAAAATAACTACCAGCAACAGCATTTACTAGTCTTCTGTCTTGCACAAGTAATGAACATTTTGTTATACAGCAAGCTCTACTAAAAATTCATATTTAGGTTGTTCTTGAGGTTCTTTTCACAGCACTAATTTACTCTCCTGTTACTCTGATTGAGGTTAAAATAAATTCCTGATGGAAAGCAGCCCAGTTTTTTAAATATTTATGAACAAGATAATTGAGGAATACTGGATTCAAAGATATTTTAATTTTTTATTTTGGCACTCAATATGTGCTAACACAATCTGTTCTTCCAAGAACAAAATATCCTCTTCCTTATTCTGTAAAGCAGGTGAACTCACTCGTAATGAAGCAAAAGCCGGTGATGTTTGGGAGCAAATGTGAATTATGCCAAGTGCCTTATATATGTGAACTTCATCAGCACTATATTCACTACCTATGCAGGATTTTTTCAAAATTTTCCAATAAGAAGAGGCGAGTTGCTTTACAATGAGGTTCTATGCCAATAGATTTGATGGTATGGTTAATTAAGTCTGTTAATATACCACACTGACTAAATAAATCCATGTAAATCACAGCCATCACACAGGGCTTTTGCTAATAATGTACTCTATACACGGAGACACAACAATTATATTCTTGTTGCCCACACTTTTTATCCTGCTGCGCATATTAGCCCCGGCTTGCTGCTCACACCCGCCATCTCATGCCGCTCACAGTCATCACTCTGCCGTGACTGAGGTATTTGTTACAAACTGGAACGTTGTTCTTGCCTTTTGGGACAGTTGCTCACAGGTGAAGTTCTACAACATTCTCTGCAATAAACAAAGCTAATCAATACATTTTTATAAAATCATGATAAATTACACAAATGTGAATTGCTTTGATCTATGAGTTAATTCAGGAGAAATTTAGTAAACAAAGTAGTAACCACAACATCTATGGCATATATAAAAGTTTATTTGATATAAACAAGATTTATAATTGATTTCAATTCATAAATCCTGTGTGTAGAGAGGATTATTGGACTAGAACATAAGTTGGTTAAATCTTTTCCTACCATAATAGCTTTCCAAACTAAAACCACACCAAGAAGAGAAAAAAAGCCTTATAATATAGTATGAAATAAACAAGATGTGTAGCAACATCCTATGCATAAAAAGTCAGCTCAACAAAACTTTGAAAAACATGAAAGAAAATCAAGAAAAAAATAGATACATAAATGACAGAGAAGAATTTAGCACTGACGCAAGAAAAAGTAGGCAGTCACCTGCAAAAAATAGATATTTAAATTTATTTAACAAAAGCAAAGTCTACCTAATGTCTTCAGCATACCTTAAATTTTTCACTATATAGGAGTTTAATTTCAACTGTTTTCCAACACTTTACTATTTAAATTATTAAAAAAGACTTTAATTACTCACAAAACTTCAACTAAGGCAAATAGGTATCATGAAAAAGTAAACATTTTGTCTTAGCCCTCAAATTTAGTAAAATTTGGTACAAGAATAAATACAAAGCTTTGATGTTATTAAAGCAATTTAAGGGGAGACACAACATTAATTTTTAATTGAATTTACTTACCTTTTATACAAGAGAATTAAATCCTACTTTGGTATAGGTAGAGTTAAACTAAAATCATCACTTCAAGTCAGTTAATAAAGCTGAAAGAAAATAAAATGATATTAGCTCAAGAGATGAAAATTTTTACTTAGAAAAACATGGACATTTTTATACATAAAATATAGTAATGACTATCTGACAATATTGGAGAGAACATTTATGCTGATAACAATAATAAATATCTCACATACAGCTAAGGCAGAACCATTCAATAATTCAACTTTTTTGAGTGTTTGATAATTACTGAAACATGTGATAAAAATATCTGAATTAACTAATATTAGACTTACAATATGAATTGTATTGTAGATTTTTATCAAATATTAACCAGTCAAAAGTGTTTTTAGAGATCTAATCTTCCAAGCTTTTTCCAGAAGCAGACTATTTGCGGTAACTGTTTGAGAGGACAATAATTAATTTTCCACTTTTTGCCCCCTAAACATAGTTAATTAGATATAGAGAAACAATATTTCTTCTATGCACTTCCAATAGCAATGAGTATTTAACGAGTTATAACGGTAAATTAGTTACCGCAATCCAGTGTTTGAAGCAAGAAGTAGCGTCTTGGATGGCAGCACTACAATGGACTCTCTCTTCCACCGCGCTCGAGCGCATTCCCGCCATCTAAGACGGAATTTTCCTTACCGCTATAACTTGTTATTTTTGAGTAATAATTTCTATTGTGTTATCAACTAAAAGATCCTAGAAGTGGGTTCAGGCTCCGGGGGGTGGGCTGAGACAAAAACTAACATTCGGCTATAACTTGTTAAATATTCATTTCTGACGGAGAGTCCATAGAAGAAAAATTGTTTATTTACATCTAACTAATTAGCTATGAATAGGCACTAAAAAGTGGGAAACCAATTATGGTCCTCTCCTCAACATTTATCATATTTGCAAATAATCAGTTAAACTTTATATTTTGAAAAAGAAATGAAATTTGAAAATGCATTTGATAGTTTTCATCCTTCGAAGGGAACAGTTAGTTCACAAAAGAATTAAAAGAAATTTAGAAACGTAATTCACATCATAGAAGAATAGATATTGAATCATTTAAAGAAATTATATTACATACATGCTTAGTTTTTGTACAATAAGAAATATTTGAATTTGGATGGTAATTTATTTTCTTTAGCCTTACAATAAATGGCATAAAATCAACACTGTGTGTGAACACATTTAACATGTATTTCAAATAATTTACCCTTTTTGTGCTCAAAAACTTCACACAATATGCTTAAATACAAAAAATAATTGATAAATCTTTCAATTTTGTCTTTAAAAATCACTCATTTATAAGTACATACGAATATGTCACTCCATAAGCAAATTCCCGCCTAACACTTTGTTGGTAAACATTAGTGACGTAATAACCCAACCCGACAATAATCCTTTTCAAAACGAGGTTGCGGAGAAAGTTACTCGGGTGACACTAACCGGTGTTTCTAAAAGCAATCTTGGCGACGGATCACCTCTGGAAACACTGTTTTTGACGGATCGAGTAACCCGCGTAACCCCGAGGGTTACTCGATCACTTCGAGATTACGACTGGAAAACCGCCTCTGGGCGCGCTCTCTCCAATGGCGACCACCCGCCAAAACCTGAAAAATCGGAGGTGCCTTCTGCTGCAGCTCCGCTTTCAATCGCCTCTCCCCCACTCAAGTCGAGAGGTCCGCGTTCTGCTTCCGGCACCTCCGTTCTCCCCATTCGCAACAGAGGGGGATCCGGGTACTGGCCGATGAACCCCGAAAAGTCCAGGCTCTCCTCGCACGGCGGAAGATCCGGGTATTGTCCGAGAAATTTCGAGAAGTCCCCGCTGGTGTCGTCGCCCGTCACCTCCCCCTGCTGCGTTGCCGGAAATGGTGGCAGCGGATGAATTGGGCGACCCAACCACTCATCCTCCACGGGAGCCACTTGGTCCTCTTGCATCTCTCCTGCTGCCCCAACCCCGTCTTCCTTTGGCTCCACTTCTCGACGGGTTCTCTTGCGTGGCTCCCTTTGCGGCAGACCTTCTGCTTCGTTCCTCCTCTCGAGTTGCGCTGGCTGGTCCTGACCCATGTCGTTTCCATAATATTTCTTCAATTGCCTCACGTGCACCTTGAAGGGAGCTCTTCGCCGCTGCAGGTCCCGTATCTTATAGGTGACCTGGTTCCTGTCAACCTCCAGCACCTCGTAGGGACCCTGGAACTGCGGGGCGAGTTTGTGTCTGTCGTCCTCCCGTGCGTAAGGTACCCGTCGCAGGACCCGTTCTCCCACTGCGAACGGTCGGAACTTCGGTCCAGCGGGTCGCCACATCCGGGGTGGCCTTGGCAGATCTGGCACCGCAGCCTCCTTCACAAAGAATTCACACGGGGCTCGACCGGTCTCACTGTGGGTAAGTCTATTGTACTGGGACATCACTCTTGCTATTTCCAGATCCCAGCTCCCAGGGTTACCAGCGCAGGCCGTGGCGAGTCTCTCGTTGATGGTCCGGTTGAGTCTCTCCACCGCTCCATTGGAATGCGGCGCATAGGCGATCGAGCGCTCATGCCGCACCCCGTACCTGTCCAACAATTGTCCGAACAACCTAGCTCGAAACTCGGGACCATTGTCGGACCGCAAAATTTTAGGGGTTCTAGGGCAACTAGCCAATATACCATACTCCGATGCACGCGCAACTCCCGGCGCAGCTTTTGAACGTATAGGTATTGCGTGTCCAAATTTGGACCATAAATCAATACCCACCAATAATCCTATATGTCCTCTGGGAGTACGCGGCAATTGCATCAAATCAACCGCATAAATATCATACGGCGCCGTGCACTTAGCACTCAACCCATACAGCGGGTAATCTTTTGCACTTACTCCTTTATGCAACTGGCACGTCCGACATTCTCTTATCACTTCCTTGATAGTCTTGTATGGGCTGGGATGAAAGTAACACCGCCGGAATGCCTTGCTAACCTTAGTCTGTCCCGCATGTGCTACATGTTCATGAAACTGTCTAACTAAACCCTTCAATTGACTGTCTGGAATCACTGGTAGGAACTTTTCCTCGCCCCCTAGCTTGTATTTGTAACATATGGCATCGCTATGTAACACTAAGCTATTAAAATGTCGTCGCAAATATCCTAATGCTGGGTCTTTTTCCTTCTTTTCCAGAGCCTCGCGCACCCTCACCAACCTCTGGTCCTGCAGTTGATGCGGTGCGAACATCTGTATTTCCTCTCCTAACCAGAGGTCAGCCAACTGGCAAATACCCTCCTGGCTACCTTGCTCGTGAGGCGCTGCTATATTGACCCTTTCTGCTGGTATACATGCTTTGATAACATTAAAATGCACGCCTCCTTTGCATTCCAGTTTAACAGTTCCCTTCTCCCCCACAGGATTTGCAACAACCAACCCTCCTGGCTTGCAAACTACCTCCACTCTCAAGTCAAATAACTGCGCAAACGCCACGAGAGCCTCCCATGGAGGGAAAACATCCGGATTTTTCCAACTCGAAATCATCCTACGATCCGCGGCCTTACCAGTCCTACCGAAGGCTTTGGGTTCCTGCAATAATTTGTCTATCGCCTGCTCTCGGAGCGTCAACGCGTCTCCCAGACCCGAGGCTCGGCTCAACGCCACAAACAAAGAATTTGGGCCCCCCTCTACTTCGGCTACCTGGTACTCCCCACATTCTGGCTCGGGAGCATTCTCGTCTCCCTCTGGAACTGACCAAGGAAAATTCACACGAGACAGACAGTCAGCAACTACATTAGTTTTCCCGGGCACATACTCGATGCTATACTGGCCAATAGCCAAGTCAGCCAACGTCCTCATCAGTCGGTCGTCGGTACGTTTCATATTGTGAAGATATATCAGAGGCTGATGGTCCGTTCGGATCACATATTTCCTACCACTCAAATAAATTCTAAAGTGATTTACTGCAAACCTGATTGCCGCTAGCTCTTTGTCCATTGCGCTGTATCTCATTTGGGCCTTATTAAAACTGACCCCGGCATAACCGATCACTTTTTCTTGACCGCTTTGCACCTGAGACAGCACCGCGCCAGCTCCCCATCCGCTAGCGTCAGTCGTCAACACGAATGGCTGTCCCGTCACAAAGTCTGGGTACGCTAGAATTGGAGCGGTCACCAATACGGTTTTCGCGTTCTCAAATGCTTGCTGGCACTCGGCAGTCCATTCCCATTTCCCCATGGCTGTCGCCAGGTATAAGGGGTGCAGCAAATTGGCGGAGTCTTTTATAAAACTCTTATAATAGTTCACCATACCCAGGAAGGATCTTAACTGCCGTACCGTTCGTGGCACTGGAAACTCTTGGATCGCCCCTATATTCTTTTCTAGCGGACTCACACCAAGTCTACCGACGGAGTGACCCAAGTAATCGACCTGCTCTTGAAACAAACAACATTTTTCCAAGTTCAGCTTGAGCCCGTGAACCCGAAGCCGGCCGAACACTCTCTCCAGCGCCTGGACATGTTCAGCAAACGTCCCACTAGCGACCAAAATATCGTCAAGGTAAGCCTGCCACAGAGTCACTCGGTAGCCCCTTAATTACTAAACTTATTAGCCGTGAGAACGTAGCCGGCCCGTTGCATACGCCAAACGGAAGCCTAGTGAATTGATACAGATCCGTACCAGTAGAGAAAGCAGTCAGTTCTCGCGAAGATTCAGTCAGAGGCACCTGATAATATCCCGACTTCAAGTCAAGCGTAGAAAAATAATAATTTCCCGAAAGTTTGTTTATCGTATCTCCTATATGAGGCAGCGGAAAACAGTCTGGTTTTGTCAAGCTGTTTAACATTCTAAAGTCCACACAAAGTCTTAGTTTTCCGTTCTTCTTCCTAACTGGCACTAACGGAGACGACCATGGTGACTTAGATGGCTCAATAATACCTTTTTCCGCTAATAGTTTTGCCTCTAGGTCGATTTCCTCTTTCATGGGCCCCGGGTAACGTCTATTTCTTTGTTTTACAGGCGCTGCACCCTGAACATCTATATGGTGTCGCACTGTCTCGGTTAACCCCACGTCTGCCTCATCTGTCGCAAAAACGTCTTTATGCGCAGTCATCAGTTCAGCAACTATCGTCCTTTGTTCTGCAGTCAGATCCGTACCATCCAAGCTAAGGTCACCCGGCACCTCGTCCATCTCTTCATCCTGCTCTACTTCTTCCCGACACAAAGCCACCAAAGTACCTAGTCTTGTGTGCTTGGCTAACCTCACATCTTTGTCAAATGGGTTCATTACTTCTACTCGAATATGTTCATCGTCTACGACATTTACTGATGAAGCTACCATCAATGGACGAGTCCCATTATCGACTGGCTCTAAATACCCTTCAAATTTATTTGGTGCCCTCTTCACTTGAGCGGACAAACGCAACATCTGCCTAGAAGGTACAGTCACTTCCGCCGCACTGAAAACTGGAAATTCCGCTCTGCGCGAAGTCATCACCTTCAACCGGGCTATTCTTGTACGATCTTGACTACTTCCTTTCTCCAAAGTCCTATCTGATGCATTCAACGTAAGTTTGAAGCTATCAAGAAATTCCAAGCCCAACACACAACTGAATGACTGTACCGGCTTAGTCATCACCAAAAACCTATGCCTTGGGAACTTAGTTCTGCCAATCGTTACTGCCAAGTATATCTCACCTTCTATTCGAATCTCGTTTCCTGAAATTCCTACAACATTATCAACGGCGGAAGCGCGAAGTTTTCCCTGAACACCCGGAATTCTATGGAGCAGCTCTTCTGTAATTAAAGAGATCGACGCGCCTGTATCTACTAGGCCATCAACCTGTAACTGCCCAACCTCTACAACCACCGCGTACGCCACCGCTACCTCACGCTTCTGCCGCACCATCTCAATATTTTGAGGACTATCATGACACTGCTCCGGCTGTGCCTCTTCCATACCGGAGTCACCTAGTTTCCCGACTGTCGACCTGGTTTGTGCGCACACTGGAAACTACGATGTGTGATTTCCCCACACCATACACAAGCTACGCATTTCTCCAAAAATCCCTGACAGTCCTTCATCAAATGTCCCTTCTTGCCACAATACGCACATTTCAACCCGCGTTCTGAACTAACAACTTCCCCGAATCTGTCTCTATGTGCTACCTGCTGCGTACAGTCCCGCACAAAATGTCCCTCCTGTCCACAACAAAAACTACGCATTGATCTGGCCGGCCCGCGTTCCTGGTGTTCAATGTTATCATTATTTGTTTCTGGCGCGTATGGCGTCGCTAAGTAAATTTGTTCCGCTCGAGTATTATTCCCCATTCTTTCCTCGGTAGCTGTCATATCGGCCTCCAAACTGGCTGCTAGTCGGGCCACTGCACTGAGTGCAATGGACTCCTGCTGGCCAACGAATAACTTAAGCCGACGTACCAGCTCCGGTGCTAGGGAACTAATAAATTTATTTCGAGCCATGAGTTCTTTGCCCTCTTTTCCTACACTATCCACTTTTGCTACCAGCCTTTCAAGCCTAATACTATAGCAAGTCAGTGATTCACCCCTATTTCTTTCTGCCCGCAAGAATTCTGTGTACCCATCATCACTTAATTTTTCGTGAAGCTCTAGTTCCTGAATCAACCTATTTTTTACTTCCCCATAGTCAGCTCCCGTTCCGTATGCTTGAACTATATTCTTGGCTTCCCCCTCAAGAAATTCTGGCAATTCCTGAACCCAAGCCGACTTGTTTTCCTGGTACTTAGAACTTGCATAATTCTCAAATTTAGTCAAGAAAACCGAGACCTGACCGTCGCTAGACTTGCCTGAAAACTTCCCTGGTGGAGGCAATTTGTCTGAACGTAATCCCTTGATTGCCTCTGTGAGACTAAGCATTACGTCAGCTAACTCAGATTTCGTTTCCATCTTCACTCTTAGCCCAAATTAAGCCACGAAAAAAATGTCTACTGCCAGCACACGATAATAAGTTTTATTAAAAATCCCAATTTATTGCACTACTCCTTATCCTACCGACCGTCCCCGTATCTGAAGCCAAATCCCACTCCTGACACCAAATGTAACGACCACGAGCCTGATAACGTTTAGTTACTGGAAACCGACCTGTCAGGATGCCGGCCAGACAGGGAATAGCTACTCAGGCTTAAATAGCTAAGGCCAGATACGAGGTCAAAGTACAGCACGGACAAGTCAAGAGTATATATTAAAACAGGGGAATGATAATTCACAGAACAGACTCAGGGCGGGTCTCGCGATAGCCGTCTTTCGTACACGAAACCGTGGCTCTACCGCTGACTGACCACCCTGGCAAAACACCTTAGGCGTTACCCAGTAAATAGGCATAGGAATAGAGCAAGCACTACATGGGGCACTTACAAACATCAGGCAACCCGCTTTATTAGCCTGCTCTCGGAGACAAGTGCACACCATGAAGGTTCCGACGCAACTGCCTACTCCAGTCGAGCAGCCGCCCACTTTAGCTGCAGCCAAGCCGCAGCAGGACGGAGCTCCATGTGCACGCCAGCGGTACAGTTGCCGTACACAATACGTAGTGAAGTCTCTTCACTACAAGCCGACACCAGACACACACCTGAGCTCGTGTGTCAGAGGGCACACCCAGTGAACACGCGCTGCCGTGAAACGAGCACACTTCACGGCAGAAACGGAAGCACACACTAGCTCCAAGCTAGTGTGGTGAGTCTGAACACACTCAGACACATAGGCACACAACACGCCTACAGGTCCTACCTGCTTGTGTCTCAGCACAAGTAAAAGAACACAACACAAGTATCTCGCAACGATACTTCAAGAGCAAAACCGGAAGCTCAAACGCGCTCAACCTCACTCGGCAGCAGCAGACGCAATAATGCCAAGGCCGGCGCACCAATCGACGCTCCATACGTCAGGAAGTAGATCCCACAAAATACCTCCTGCCATTCAAACGGAGCAGCTTACAACGTAAAAAACGTCGCATGTGTAATTCCAAACAGAATAAACACATCAGAACACTAAAGCGTCCATGAACACAAATTACAATGTGTACACAAGCAACCCGCTGACGGGTGCAGCCATGTGATTGGCCGCACGTAGGAATACGTGCCTGGCGTAGCAATACACCACATCCCCCTCAGTTCCTCGAAGAACTCAGGTGACGTAATCCCTAAACCATTGGGGGGACGCCGCTCCCGAACGGGTCGTCCTGGCATCTCATTACCATTCTCCGTGACAACCTCGTCACCTGCGTCAACGACGGGCTCTCCCGTGTCGTTGGCAGTTTCAAGTTGCGTTTCCGGAACTTCCTCAACACTAACCTGAAGAGGCTCAACAGGAGTCTCATAGGGCCAAGCGTCGTCCGAGTCACATGCATCGTGCATGTCCTCAGAGGCAGAGCCGCGACATTTCCTTATGTCGCTGACATGCCTAGGCATGCCATCAATGCACACAACGTGCCTTGATCGAACAGCAGTGACTCGCCCAGGAGTCCACTGCTTGGTGCAAGAGGGCACTGCGGGTGAAACACACCCTGTCACCGACGGCAAAATGCACGTTTTTGCCGTCATCTCCGGCCTTACTTAAGCCGTTGTCGTAAGGCATCCTCCAAGGATAGGCAAATAACTTACGACAAGGCACTGAGTTGCTATAGACTCCGTGCCGTGCGTTACATTGTACCAAAATATCGCCACCTCGGGGGTGATCACCCCCCGCGCAGCAATCCTCTTGATTGTGCGATGATTTCTGTCTACGATTCCATTACCGCTCGGGGCATAAGCGGCTCTGAAACGCAGAGAGATACCCCATTCGTTGGCAAACTGAGTGACAGTTGCTGACCTATATAAGGCAGAATTGTCCAACAATAGCTCCACAAAAGGTCCTCGCTCAATCACCACCTGCTGGAGAAGAGCGACTACACTGGCTGCCGACTCGTTCGACAGCCTTCACCAAATTGCAAACCTAGATGGTCCGCAATCGACGAGAGAGAGAAACTGTACACCGTTATAGTGCGTCACATCCGCAGCTACACAATGCCAGTCACACTCGACAGCTAAATTGCCGTGCTCAACAAGGTTCTCCACCCGTCTTGCAGGATCAATGCGAAGACACTCCTCACACCCTGCAATCGTACGTTTCACTTGGTCTCGAGTAAGGCTCTGTTGCGATACAGAGAAAGGGGTGGGTTTAGGACCCCCCTCCCCACACGCTGAGGGAATTCCAACCCCCGTACACATTTTATAGTATTGTCCTTCATGCTTGCGTCCACCTGCATACCAGACATGGAGAATAAAAGGATTGAAGATTTGAAACACATTTATTTTTGAGATGAACACGTGGATATGGGCATTAGGCATTCAAACCGAATTGACATGAGAGAGCACAACTGCGTTAATGAAAGGCACACACATTTCTACCGTTGTAGGACTTTAAACACGATAGGATATAATGTGATGCTTACCGAGAATTCAAGTTACCAATACTTCTTCGTTGACAATAAATTACGCATCCACAAAATTGCAGGTTCCACCAGCAACACAAACATAATATTAACGAGAATGACACACCACGATTTAACCTGTGATTGTGACAAGGTGTCGAATCATATGAAGCGTCGCACCATTCACAACGTGAATTCGATCCTCGACTAAATAAGCACAGGAAATCGATTGCCTATAAATTAGATGATTCTTCGCGATACTTTGAAAAGCACTTTTCTGTGTGCTGATCTACATCTGAAATTGAACTTCAATCACCACCTAAAAGAGCTCTCACCACTATAAAACACTCGCCCTTTTGATAATAAATGATTCACTGATGGATATTCACTGACGATGCTATTGCTCACTGCTGATGTTCCACATCGTAGCTTAGGCTTGCTGCTGGCGTAGGCTGATGTCTTGCCCGCGCTGCAGCGGTGCCTTTTGCCGCTCCCTCCGCATGCTGCCGTCCTTCCAACTTGAGTTTACAACCGCCGTGGTGCCTGGAGTGTCTTAAGGGTTTCGATGGTAAGCCACTTCACTGTAGATTTGCGCGTTGCTCTTCGCATTGCTGGTGGACGAACTTAACTGTTTGCCATTTGCAATGTTGACGACTGCCGCTGAAGTTGACTGTGAGTTCGACCCCGATGCACAGATGTTGAATGCTCTTGGTTGAATCTCCGACGCGTTTATTCATGACGATCACCGATGCGAGGCTGGTTTATAGTTTCTTGTACTTTCAAATTGCAGTTTGGTAGAAGAAGGCCAGCCGGCGAGGCCGACCTGCGGTGTGGTGCACTCTCAGACGTCGTACGCAGTATCTCACGTGCGTTCCCAAAAAAAATCCTCCCGAGGCTTCATCTACCCTCCTTATATACGTTTCGCTTCCTTGTTTCGAGATTAGTCTCGAAGCTTCTATTCTACAGAGGCCGTATCTGCATCCTGATTGGCGGGATTCTTGTTTGTTCTGGCGTCTGGGCCTCCCATTGGTGTGTGCTCAGACACACCTTCTTGCGTCATTCCTTTTACAGGTGGTGATTGGCTCAAGTCGTATGGGCCTCTGTTACTACGTCACGTCCGCCCAAAGCCTCGGCTTGTGTGCGCTTGGTGTCGTGCGTGTGTTAGTGTATGCGTCGTTCTCGATGCCTCATGCCTGCGCTCGCCTGGCCGCGCACTTGAGACCGTGAAATATTATACACCTCTACCCTAACTAAGCTTTTCTTTGTCGCGCCAGCCTCTGCGATATCTCTACAACAACCTCTGCTTGTTTTTCCGACCGAACAATGAAGAATTGTCCTCACCTACGCGGGCAAACTTTGGTTCACGTTCTTACGCTCGAGAATAACAGTGATAACGGTTTTTTGCCCATTTTCTCGAAGTGAAGTATTTTCGCAAAATCCTAATAATTCCCAACATCATTTTATGAGACAACATTTCGGGACAATACCCTCTTCGCCCCAGAAAAATTTGGGCCAACTTGCAAAGTTGGTTCAAATTTTCACCCGTTAATTTCAATTATGACCGTGACGTACCCCTTACGTTAAAGAGTTAGAAAATATTCACCCCCTTTTTCAATTCCTTTGCTTTTCCCGACCTCAAGTATCTCTGCATATCATCTCATGATTTACCTTCTTGCAACGCGCCGATGTTGACGCGTTAAAAAAAATTCATTAATATCTGACACACACTAAATAATTGAGACCCACACTTCTTATACACATTATTGTAGTACGCAAATAGAAAAGAACACAGTAAAGATACCGCACATATCCAACCACTTGAACGCATAAAATAAAACACACACGACATATTATTCTCGACTTGCTCTCGGCAAATTCATCGACATAGATAAACATAAATTAGAGATCGAAAAATCGGCGAATTTGTTACAAGCAGAGACATCCTTTCAGCTTTCTCGGTTGCAATCCACCTAAAAACACAATCTCAAATGGAGGTGATTTTCCAACCTCAAGTTTTCTTCATCATGATTATCATTTCATCCTGTGGTTCAAAAGTAGACGTTTTTCTTGCAACAAAAACTTGCTGTGGCTCCTCCTGCGCGCCTAGCTTCAGCTTGTTATTGTTGTTCCTGTGACGTGCTACCGGCTTGCTACTGATCCTGGCTTGCTACTGATCCTGGCTTGCTACTGATCCTGGCTTGCTACTGATCCTGGCTTGCTACTGATCCTGGGGAGGGCCCCCTGCCGAGAATCGAAGTTACTAAAGCTTTTCCATTAAAAAATTCATCTTTGGCGCCACGTGAACTCGTGGAAAATTCCGTAGATCCTCGTTGCGTCAAATCGCGGACAAATCCTGTAGATTACTGCGTCAAATGCGCATTGGACTCCCACGTAGGAGCTCATCAGCTCTTTCATCATAATTGTAGAAAATGAAGCACATTTATTTGCGAAGATCTTCAGGTTTTGGTTCTCAGTCCGCTCGTCGACTAGCATGACGTAAACCCCCTGAGGTTCGCGTTAAATTGCTAATGATCTCCTTCCGAAAATACGGTTAAATTGTCTAACCTGGTTACTTTGTAATCGAGAGACAGCGCATTACATGGTCGATCAACGTAAGAATTGTTCCTCGGTTTCCTTCAAATCTGCCTTGAGTGAGGCGGACGTGAGCTACGCGAAGAATTCCTACATACATACATAAAATAATACATCTCATTCCAGTAACTTACGACCAGCCCCATTTTTCAATCGTAGGCGTCGATTACCTTGGCACAAGAATATACGAACATTATTACACATGAGGTACGAAAGAGCAGGAAATTCACCATGTAGGCGAAATTCCCGCATCCGCACCAAAATAAAAAAAAGCACATATACATTGGGTATTGTCACGGCGTCCAACTTTACGTTATACTCTGCCGCGAAGGCTTTTCTAACGATCAGACATTATGACAACACCGACACACAAGAGAAAAAAAACAGAAATAGACAAAATGTAGTGTTACCAACCCGTCAAACTTTACACCTTACTACGCCGAAAGGCTCTTCAGACGATCTGACATTGTGATAACACTGACACAAAATGCAAAAAAATAGACATGACACAAAATTTTATACGATTTTCAGCCCCGGAGTCAGTGCAGCACATTTAAATGATTCCACGTTGCTCGACGACATCGTTCGTACACACGATATTTATATTCTCAGTCTGTTTCCAAAGTTTTCACTAACGTTGTTAAACAACGGATTAAGGGAAATTTTTTTACCCTAATAATTATCATGCCTACATGACAATGAACTAAAAATGAAATTAATGACATATATATACCAATGATGTTTGAGAATGACCAGCGTCAGCGTCAACAACATTATGGGGAAAGAGTGATCAAGAAATTCCCACACAACGGCGCTGACACCTTCACCAGTTTGACTCAAATAACTCGTCATTTTTGATACGACACATTTATAAATCAATGTTACAGATCATACTCTCTCAGACGTTTCCTACTTTCATATCCTATCTTCCAACCTCACGTAATACCACACCTAACTTCACGCACAAGAGAATTTTATAGCCTTGGCTCAGAACAGCCATAAATTACATAGCTTCGCTGCACCGCAGGCTGTCACGCTGATTCTTATTGTTAAGATAAATTCCATGTATTCACTGCAATGCTTTTCATTTCAATTCTCACGCTGTATTAAATCCATTTAACAGAAATCAAATCTCCATCTCGAATATTGTACATTTCCGAAAAATGTGAAACGCACATATTTCCGTAAAGCTAACTCGTTAACTTTGCCTAAGCAAGAACACACTCTCAGTATTACACAATAATTCAGTTTGAATTACCGACGAGAATGGACAGCATCATTTAAGTGTTAATAAAATATTGAATGGAGATCGCTTGCACTTACAAAACAGTTTATACATCGAGTATTGTAGCTGACTTCATGAAATTCTCAATTTGACATAGAAAAATTCTTCCTTTAATCATCCGTAACACCTTAGGAATAACTCCAACTGGGTTGTATATTCCAGTGTTGACAAAATTATTAAAAGTTTCAATTCATCATGGTGAGTATTAACTTGAAATTCCTATTTGGGCAATCAACGATTAAAAAAATTGCAAGCTCAAAATTCAATGCGCGCTCAAACTGATAATAAAAATTATTTTATTGGCAACATGTAACCGTTTAGACCACAAAAAAATTGCATTCAATCCATGTGTTCCCTTAAAATCTACAGACACTTAATATAATAAAATTCCTTCCTACCTGAAGGCAGCTAGGATTGAATAATCCTAAATTACCACGCTCTACCGTCGAATTCACATCAAAAGGAAATTTTAAACATCATGAATTTATAAAAGTTAAGGAAGCAAAATTTTTATGCTCAGTGAATTTGATATAAAGGTATAGATTGACTCATGTCAGGGTTGAAATGGATTGTATACTTGGCACATGGGAAAATTTACCCAAAATATTTAATGACTTTAGTGTATTATTATTGAAGCAATTATTTAAATTCTCACTCTGATGTACTGGAGCTTGTCTCAATGATCTTGTGAATAGAAAAAGGAGGACGAATTTACTTTACTTAACACACGAGCAGAGGCGTCATTTATATCTAAGTGCCTAAATTAGACTACGAACTGAATGTGCAGCATCGTTGAAAATCATCACTTACTTTAAAACACTACATTTAATTTTTATCCTAAGCACCGCCACTTTGATAGCAAGGAAATTGATTCTCAAAAATTCCCATTACTGCTTCTCAGCAGATGTCAGTTTAAATAATTGAAGCACTCAAATATCAATGAATGAAAACATGAATTATGTTGCTAAAGCTGATTGGAGAAGCTTGACGCCCACGAGGCAAAAAAAATTCTGTAAGTTATTTTAAGTGAGTCGTCATTTTCCACAGCCAATAGAGTCCGGCTTGTCAGCCGTGTGATAACTAAGCCAGCTCTTAGTCACACGAGTAAGCTGATCAGCTTTGTTCTCGACCGTGGGAGCGAATCGAAACTCAACCGACAGCTGATACTCATTGATGATCTCCTTGATCACCATCAAGCGACGCTTGATGAGCATCTGCGCTGCTCCTTTGGTGCGCACACGACTGTGATCATCGACAGTGTTATCCAACCAGGATAATACTGTCTTGGAATCAGTGGCTATAGTGAAGGTCTTGAAGCCCCACATAATAGCCAGATTGATTCCACGTCCCACAGCCTCAAGCTCTGAGACATTATGTGGAGATGATCTGTCTGCTTCTGCAGCCAGGTAGCATCCTCCACGATGCGATCATCCACCTGGACGACCACACCCATTGCCAGTGAACTGGCGTCAGTCCAGACGGTAACATTCCCACCAGGATTGACATGCCAACGACCCTATACAGGGTCATCAGCCAGTGCTCGCGAAGCCAGCTCCTTAGCTAGCTTCAAGACACTGTGACTGACAGGCTTATCCCATGGCCCGTCGCTTCAAAAAGCTACAGTGAAGTCGTAACCACCCAGCTACAGGATAATGAGCAACAAGGCGGCCACACAGAGAGAACAGCTCTCTCTTGGTCATCTCAGACGTCTCTGAAATGAAGGAAGACAACTCACTTCCTCTTGACATCAATAGATGTCCGGTGGGAGACCTCTTTAAGGCTATCCCGAGTACTCGACCCCCGTCGAGTACTCACTGGTTCTTTAGATTCGAGTCCATACAACTGCAGGTGCTTCCTCACATGAGAAGCACTCTCAATGGACTCTTGGACCATTATATCGTCAATATAATAATCCGTGGCCAGATTAATCTTATCGTCCATCAAAAGAACCTTGCCCAAGATCATCGTCATAATCCTGGGCGCACATGACAAGCCAAACCCAAGGCGAGTCAAGGCATAATGCACACCATTATACCTCACGACTTGATACTGCCACAAGTCACTGGAGACACGAATTTGAAGATAGGCAGACTTAAGGAGACCGTCCCAGGCCCTTGACAGATGCTGTCGATTCCATGGTCATTTTGCATGCTTTTGTTGTAAAAAGACCATTAGGTGGTAGACTATTCGTTCCTAAAATTTTATGGCACTACGGACAATAATTTCCCCCCCCGGGGGGGGTAAGGCGAACAAATTTTTTCAATTTTTCCGATTTTGACCCCACATAAAAAGAGAACAAATAGGAAATGGAAAAAAGCTCAATTTGAGTTTGTTAGAAATGTTCCAAGGATTCTAAAACGGTCTTTGCTTTTTTTTCTAGCATCAAAACTGAAGGAGGAGTTCCATTTTGAAATTTCAATATGAATGAAAAGCACCCAAAATATTCCATTTTTTCCCGATTTTGACCCCACATAAAAAGAGAACAAATAGGAAATGGAAAAAAAGCTCAATTTGAGTTTGTTAGAAATGTTCCAAGGATTCTAAAACGGTCTTTGCTTTTTTTCTAGCATCAAAACTGAAGGAGGAGTTCCATTATGAAATATCAATATTAGTGAAATATCAATATCTGAAAACCAATATGTCAAATTTTTGCAAAATCTAAGGCCTGAATAAAAAAAAATGAATGGAATCAATTGTGTTTATTTTCAAAGGTTACATATCATAGTCAAATTTTATAAGAATCAGACTGAAAATAAAAAAATTATTTTGTTGAAAAAAAATGATAATTTTTTTTTTTTTAAATCACAATTCACACTTTTAATATGAAGTTATGTATGGAAAGTATCGAAATAAAAATTAAAACTGCATTCAATTACATCAAATGTTCATTATATTACACTTCAACAAAAAATTTTATTTTTTGCTATACCCAACAATTCTAACTTTCAACATTCATCCTGGGACTAGTTCTCGAGTTTTGATGCTAGAACCAATCCAAAGACAGTTTTAGAATCCTCGAAACATTTCTAACAAACTCAAATTCTCCTTTTTTTCAAGTTCGAATTCTTTGAAAAAAAATATAGCTCCAAACCCAAAAAAATGTTGCTGATTTTTTAAATATCAAAAAATTTTGAAAAAATAGATAAAATTTGAATTTCAAAAAAAAACGAATTTGAGTTTGTTAGAAATGTTCCAAGGGTTCTAAAACTGTCTTTGTTTTTGTTCTAGCATCAAAACTAAAGGAGGAGTTCCAATCTGAAATATCAATAAAAATATACCAAAAACACATTTTTCGTCAAAAAAAAAACTAAGGCCTAAATCGAAAAAATGACATGAGTAAAAAAGGTTTACTTTTACAAAATACATATACTGGCCAACTTTCAAACGAATCGGACGAAATAAGTTCAAAAAGCCGTACGGCCTCCTAAGGTCATCCACCTTAAGCTCTCCTTCAAACTGCCTCCATTTGCGCACCTTCTCGGCACACACAGCGGTTTGCTCATTCGCAGTGTGAGACTCAATGAACAAGTTAAGTTCACGGTAATCCATTACCAGTCTCCCTTTGTCTTTGGTTGGCTGGACAACCGCCAAAAGTGGTATGACCCCTTTTACCGGGCCATTCCACTTCACCAGCCAACCTTTAGAGATCCAACTCTGGATCTCCTCAGCATACCTCTCATGTACGCCTGGCGCGCGCGTACACTTGTACTCGCCAACACCAGTTTGAAGCTGCGTCGGCTCGCCGGCCGACCAACGCCAACTAACGGTCCAGTGACCGTTAGAAAACGTGGCTTCAAAGTCGTGATCACTAATCGTGAGTGAGTCAACCCCACGAACAACCTCACGACCTCCCTTCATGAGAGCACTACCACAGCACCTGGCAGAGGTGGGTTGACCCCACTCAACCTGGTACCGAGAGTTGGGTCCTCTTCTGACAGTGACTCCTCCCATGTGATCGATTACATCGTCACCCAAGAGGCAGTCAACGCCAAGATTCTCCAACCCTTCAACTGCAATTGCTGACACTCTAAAGGAGTGCCCATGCAACTGCACGACTGCCTGACATTCCTTCCCCTTACATGGTGACTACTGATATTTCATTTCCAAATTTTACTACTTTTTACTACTTTTTACTACCTTCGCCAGAAAAAAAATTACTACCTATTTTTTACATAATGAATGTTGTGCAAATGTCCAGATGTAAGTCATCAGCCTATAATGAGTAGTATGAGTCAATGATACACGCAATACCAAATGTTCAAAAAGGGTCCAAGTTTCTTAATACTTAAAACACTTCATGCTCAATGCATCAATCAAAGCATCATTGAGAAAAAGTTACCTAAATTCCTAAGTTACCCCATCCTAATGGACTCCATCGAATGTTAAGACAAAGAACCATGTCTTAACATCTTTCAACGATGAGGACAATCATTCATGATACCCAAAAAATAAACCAACTGGAAACTAGTAGACACCAGGTGATTGTCATATCACTTTACACTACAGGGTAGAATATCAGGGAACTTTATTGTGACTAAACACTATGACACTTCGTAAATATGAGATTGTGAACTAATGAACGAATTGAATATGTGAACGAATTTTTGTAAACTATATCTAACGTATCTCAAAATTCAAATTGGCACCCTAATTGCGATCAATAATGATAACAAATTGGTTATTAACATTATATTATGGAACAAATCACGGAAATGCAAATTTCGTGTAACTTTCATATACACACATATAGTATCAGGTTGTAACATAAGTTCTGTCCAATTGTTGAGCTATATGTTTAGGGCAAGATTACTTCAATTTAGCTTGTTAATGATGTATGCTTATCTATGGTAATTAGTAAAATGTTTCTTCTCTCATATTCTGTGATAATTATTGTAATTAAAAACTATTTTTATCTAAAGGTACACTCCAAGTGAAGAGCATGTCAGGCATATTTTACTGTTTGAATTTCATAAAGGCAATATGGCAGGCTCAGCAGCAAAAACACTCAAAGACACATGGAAATGATGTTGTGAATGAAAAGACCTGCAGAACATCATTTTTTGTTTAAAAAAAAATGACTACAGTCTAAAAGACTTACCATGAGCAAGATGCTAAAAAAACTCAATTCTGAGCAATTGCTAGCTGCCATTGATGAAAATCAAACCTGCACCACTAGAGAAATGAACAAAACCCTTAATGTAAGCCATCTGACCATATATTGGGTAATGAAAAGATTTGGCAAAATCTCAAAGGCTGAGACACAGGGTCCCACACGATTTGTCAGAAATCAACAGGCAACATACGGGCGACCTGTTGTGTTTCACTGCGTTCTCATGAACTTCAGACCCTTTTCTAGACCGAATCATAACTGGTGACGAGAAGTGAATCCTTTACAACAATGTTAAGCGCAAAAGACAGTGTCTAAGTTGTTGTTCAAAGCCAATTCCACAGCCGAGAAGTGGGCTGCACCCTAAAAAAATTCTTCTGAGTGGATGCTGGGATTTGAAGGGAATTGTTTATTATGAATTAATGGGTGGCAATCAAAAAATAACATCTCAAGTTTACTGTCAGAAGCTAACTCGTTCAAAAGCAGTTTTACAGGAAAAACGGCCATTTTTGATCAATCGAAAAGAAGTGATTCTGCACCATGACAATGGCAGACCCCCCCCCCTCCCTCCCTTCAAGCGCAACCAAAAGTCTTGTTGAAGTATTTTGCTGGGAAGTCATGCATCACCAACCATATTCTCCAGATCTTGCTCCAACCGATTTTCACCTTTTCAGGGGCTTACAGAATCATTTAATGGAATAAAGGCTTACTACAAGAAAAGAGGTCGAAATGAAACTAGTTTCTCTTTGTGCGTCCAAACCATCTAAATTTTATGAAGAAGGAATCAAAAAGCTTACCGGAAAATGGGCGGACGTAATTAATAAAAATGGTGCCTATATTGATAACTAAATAAAGGTTTTTTTGAGAGGATTTTCACTTCATTTCATATCTAAAAAAAATGGACAGAACTTCTGCTACAACCTGAAAGAAGACAGAACTTTAATTAGATGTAGCATCACCATGCTCCTCTGACAACATCCTGGAGGTAACTGAACTGAACCGTGAGTCGCCATGACTGCCAAAAGGAACTTAATTCTCATTTGAAAGATTACATTTTGTTCTAAAAGACAATTTTATAGCATAATTCTTTCAGTATTTGGACATAAATTAATGTCATGGGATTAGATTAGATTAGTTGTTAGTTTTAGCCTCCCTCCCCAGCAACAAATGCAATCAAAGAGAGGAAGGAGGAAGGCACCATTTAGTATGGAGTTGAATGAAATGCGGAATCTACGCAGAAAGGGCATAGAAACAGTAAATTGTGAAAGAAGATTATGAAACAAGACCAAAGTTGAAGAAGAAAGTAGTAGGTGCTGAAAAACAGGACAGCAGTGAACCGAAAAAAAGGTGGTCCTTAACATAAAAAAAATATTTTATTTCAACAAAAAAAAAGACTATCTAACTTTCAGCTTAGGCCCTGACATTCCCCCCTGGGAGTGCTAATTCCTATAGATACAATAATTGTATTCCCCTGAGGGGTAATGTCATGAGAAAGAGAAAATAAACTTTCAGCTTTACAAAGAGGTAAGCTTTTCTACAAAAAAAAAACATTCATAGTTACAGTAAATTGTTATTGTTCCCCTCACACCGAAACGGACAGAATAAACTCCAGTCTTTTCAAACGAAGATATTATTGCTGGATGTAAATGAACTGCAGAGAAGTTCCTTTGAAATCTTCACCGAAGGATTGTAATGTACTGATGCTAAATTGAGGATGTAATGATGTATTGCAATTGATACATTCAAAATTGTGATCCAAGGAACGTGATGTGAAAGAGCTGATATATAAATCCAGTTTTTCCCTTAAATTGTACATAAAATCCCATTTTTGTTTGCATTGAAGAGCCTAGTGTGAGAATATTCATCTCTGAATAAAATTTGGAAGGTTATATCACTTGGTTCTTCACTGCTTATATTTTAGATTCACATTTGTGAGGTATAGTTAAATGATGCAATAATTTGAGTGAAGTGCTATTATTAAACTTAGGGCAAGGACGTTTAAATGCCTAATATATGACAAAGGATAAGTTTGTTCTTTGAAGGTAACGCTACGAGGTATATCCAAAGAAAATCAGCATAAGACATGAATGTTGAATATTATAGAGAGAAATAGCCACTTGAGGCTATTGTTTAAAAAACTCGAGCAGGAAACTGAATTCAATCTTAGAAAAGTTTACAAACCTTGATTATTCACTGATTATTAAAAATTTATTGCCTAAAAATTTATGAAATGGCATTGAAGAAAAGTAAAATTTAAACATTGAAATGGCCCAAATTAACCTTCCATCATAAAGCAATTCGATATCCTTCAGATCAAACTGAATGAGAAAAAATGAACTATTTACAGTCGTCTCCAAAAATTTTGGAACATTTCTCTATTTTGGGTCCCCCAATCCTGAAATAACATCCCGCCATACAGGAATATTTCACATAAACTGCGGCAAATTGCTAATGCTGGGAGAAATAAATTTTAAATAATCTTAATATACTTTATACCCCTGTACATTACTTTCAATTTTCGAAGAATTATTCCACTTCACAATTTTTTACTACCCAGAGGCAAATTTTACTACTTTTTACTACTTTTTTTACTACTTCTCAAATTTTACTACTTTTTACTACTTTACTACCTAGTAGACACCCTGCCTTAGAGGAAGTTCTGCCATCAGCCGTCACAAAATGTCGGGCCCTGCGGCCCGACAGTCCCTCCCCCACCCGGGTGGACACCATCGTGCACCCGCTGCCGGTATCAACCAGACACAAGGCAGAATGGCCATTCACAATGGCCATGACAACTGGCATGCTACTCGAAGTAAGTCTACCAGCTGCCATGGGTAAGCCCTGCTTACCCGTGACAGGCGCATGAGCGCCGGTCACGACAACGTCCCCAGGACGCTGTTGGCCGTCCCTGACAGCCAAGCCTCTCGTAGAGAGACTAGTGGAAATACCTAGACTTCCATGGTTTCCACGCCGGAGGAAGCGGTGCCCCTTTCCACTTCCTCCCCGTGGAAACCCGAAGCGCAATCAGCGCCGCCAGCGGCAGCTGTGGGCTCTGGGCAGTCCCGAGCAAAGTGCCCGGGCTTCAAGCAGCGAAAGCATAAGCTTTCTTTCCTGCTGTTCGAAGGAGGCACTGCCTTCGCCTTGCGGCGAGTCTGGGTACAATCCCTCACCCGGTGAGGTCCTGTGCACCTTGGGCATACGAGCCCAGGCTTCTTCCCGGAAGAAGCTGCGGCTGCCTTGGCCTTTCTCGCATAAGTAAGGCCATCAGTAGCACGCTGTGCGGACACCCTGTCGCGCACCTTCGACAGCAACTCGTCGAAGCTGGAGGTGTAAACCTCCGGGAGCATCACTGCCCACTTACGGATGGCTTGAGGCAGGCCCTCAAGGAACTTGACCGGGAAGATCAAGTCCTCCGGCCCTGCCCTCAGCCGAGCGCCTAGGAGCTGCAGGTCGTCCCCATAGACGTCCACGGCCTCGCCAGCCTGAATCTGACGGTCCGTGAAGCGCCTGTAGGCGTCCTGCCGCGACATGCCGTACTGCGCCAGCAGTGTCGCCTTCACTACCTCCCACTGGGAGGCCTCCGACACCCTGAGGGCGCGGAACACCCGAGCAGCATTGCCCTCGAGCAGGAAGTCTACGACCTCCTCAGGTCCAACCTGTTCGACCTTGCACCTGTGCTCAAGGTCATCCAGCCACTCCGACACATCCACTGTGCCGTCGCCTAGATAGCTTGTAGTGGGATGTGCAAATCCCGAGACCCAAGATCTCAAAGCCGAGCTCCCAGAGCTCGGGTCGGCCTCCAAACCTCCCCTACAGCCGACACCAGACACACACCTGAGCTCGTGTGTCAGAGGGCACACCCAATGAAAACACGCTGCCGTGAAACGAGCACACTTCACGGCAGAAACGGAAGCACACACTAGCTCCAAGCTAGTGTGGTGAGTCTGAACACACTCAGACATATATCACAGGCACACAACACGCCTACAGGTCCTACCTGCTTGTGTCTCAGCACAAGGAAAAGAACACAACACAAGTATCTCACAACGATACTTTAAGAGCGAAACCGGAAGCTCAAACGCGCTCAACCTCACTCGGCAGCAGCAGACGCAATAATGCCAAGGCCGGCGCACCAATCGACGCTCCATACGTCAGGAAGTAAATCCCACAAAATACCTCCTGCCACTCAAACAAAGCAGCTTACAACGTAAAAAACGTCGCATGTGTAATTCTAAACAGAATAAACACATCGGAACACCAAAGCGTCCGTGAACACAAATTACGATGTGTACACAAGCAACCCGCTGACGGGTGCAGCCCTGTGATTGGCCGCGCGTAGGAATATGTGCCTGGCGTAGCAATACACCACAGTTATTAATACCAATCACGTACAAAGGGTATGTAATTATCAATACCGGGCATGTGCAATGGGTGTGTAATGAACATGTGGTTATCATTCTACTTATCAACACCAGTCACCTACAATGGGTGTGTACATAATTGTTATGTAAAATGTACGTATGTGATGTAAGATATATACATGATTGCTATAATGCAAATGTGATACAAGATAGGGACAATAAGTATACTTTAAATGCGATATATGTATGACTAGTATAATGGTAATGTGACGCAAGATTTGCACCACGACGGGTATAACGCAAACGTGGTACAGGATAGGGAAAATGGCTTCAACTTTGAACATGAAAGAGGTCCATTAGGTGTAGAGATGTGACTTAAAAAAAACCGTGACGTTTTAAAAAAAAACACGTTTTTTTACAAAAAAATGGGCAAAAAAAACTGGATACATATTTTTTTTTAATATTTTGTCTGTAAATAATTCAGCAAGGAAAAGAACAACTTTACATTATTTGTTTTCATGTCAGATTACAAAATAAAACAGCATACTTCTTAATTGATGGTTTTCTATGGTTTTGTGAGATTTTTCATTTTCTGCGGTGCCATGTTTTGATATTTCATTTATTTTACAATACATGTGAATGACCTTCAACTCCCGAAATGGTGTGTAATAATATATCTTTACTTATGGTCATTGATAGAGATGTGAATAAAAAATCATTGTTTTTTGTTCAAGCATGTTATTTATACAAAAATTATGACTAAAAAACATGGATATTAATATATTTTATGTGATCTAAAAAATTCATTGCTGTTTTTTTAAACATTGTTTTTTAACAGAAAAATCATGACTAAAAAAATGACTATTATTATATTATATGGGACCAAAAAATTATATTTTAAAAAACATAAAAAAATCACGACCAAAAAACACGGATGTAAATTTCAGGAAAGTTATTTTCTTCAAGCAGACAAACTTATAAACAAAGAACGCTGTTAATATTGAAATCATATTTATTAGAACTGTACTAGGTCTTAGCATAAAATATCTACAAAGAATCTATTCACTCCACAAAACCTTTTGGAGTCCAGCTCCATCCTCAGTAAGTCATTCAGTAAAATGTGGTAAAATGGACAATGAATTTTCACTGTCCCTTTGAAAAAATATTTTGCTGAATGACTTACTGAGGATGGAGCTAGTCTCCGAAAGGTTTCATAGAGTGAATAGATCCTTGGTAGATATTTTATTCTAAGACCTGGTACGTTTCTAATGGATATTAATGTATTTTATGTGACCAAAAAATCCATGCTGTTTTTTGAAAATGTTTTTGTTACAAATAAGTCAAGACTGAAAAACACTGATATTATTCTTCATTTGACCATAAGGAACCATGCTGTTTTTTTTTTTGAACAACATCTTTTTTACAGAAAAATCATGAATAAAAAAACATGGATATTAATATATTGTATATGCCAAAAAAACATGCTAGTTTTTTAAATCATGTTTCTTTACCAAATAAAATCATCACTAAAAAACATGGATATTAATGACCTTTTTGTGAAAAAACCACGGTTTTTAAATATGTCATGGTTTTTTTGGTCAGTAAAATTTAATAATACTCATGTTTTTTTAGTCATGAATTTTTGTAAAAGAATTTTTTTCAAAAAGCATGATTTTTGGTCACATAATAATAAATTATTATTCATGTTTTTTTACAACGAAGTCCTGACCATAAAATGAATAATTAATAACTTAAAAAAACATGTTTTTAAAAAACATGTTTTTAAATAAAACAATGAATTTTTTGGTAACAAAATATATTAAAAAGTCCATGATTTTAAGACACGATTTTTATGGAAAACACGTGAAATTTAACAGCATGGTTTTATTGGTCACATAAAATATATTCATATCCAGGTTTTCTTACACATCATTGTTAGTAAAAAAAACACATTTTTCAAAAAAACAGCATGGTTTTTTTAGCTCTCATGAGATATTCATATATTTTTAGTCATGGTTTTGTGGTAAAAAAACATTTTTTTGGTCTAATAAATGTTATTCGTGAAAAATTTTTTTTCAACACATTCCCTGCAAAGAGACCCACCGGTGGTCACTTGGGGTATTTTCATAGTGCTGTTGACCCACCTGCAGTCACTAACTTATTGTTTATTAATACTTAATAAAAGCGTAATATAGGCAAGATCCACTTGATGTTCGCCATTTTCAAAGTTGATTAACGCAATTGACTTTAAGGAGATCATCTGGGGCCATTGCGATGCCATGGTCATTTTGCATGTTTTTGTTGTAGAAGGACCCTTAGTTGGTGGACTATTAGTTCCTAAAATTTTATGGTGCTACGACAATAAATTCCCCCCCCCCTCCCGGGGAGGGGGGGGGGGGGGTGGTCATGAAGTGACCAAAATCTTCCAATTTTCCTGGTTTTGACCCCATATAAAAAGAGAACAAATGGGAGAAATGGAAAAAAATTCGAATATGAGTGTGTTAGAAATGTTCCAAGGATTCTAAAACTGCATTTGTTTTTGTTCTAGCATCAAAACTGAAGAAGTCCCATTTTGAAATATCAATATTAGTGAAATATCAATACCTAAAAACCAATATATATATCAAATTTTTGCAAAATCTAAGGCCTGAATCAAAAAAATGAATGGAATCAATTGTGTTTCTTTTCAAAGGTTACATATCATAGTCAAATTTCACAAGAATCAGGCTGAAAAAAGAAAAAATTATTTTTTTGATAAAAAGGAAAAAATTTTATAATTTTTTTTTTTAAATCACAATTCACAGTTCGAAAATGAAGTTATGTATGGAACGTATCAAAATAAAAATTAAAACTGCATTCAATTCCATCAATTGTTCATTATATTACACTTCAACACAAAATTTTATTTTTTGCTTATACCCAACACTTTGAATTTTCAACATTCATCCTGGGACTAGTTCTCGAGTTTTGATGCTAGAGCAAATCCGAAGACAGTTTTAGAATCCTGGAAACATTTCTAACAAACGTTCGTTCTGTTTTTTTCTCAAATTTGAATTCTTTGAAGAAATATATAGCTCTAAACCCAAAATATTGTTGCTGATTTTTGAAATTTCCAAAAATTTTGAAGAAATATATAGAAAAAATTTGAATTTGAAAAAAAAGAATGAGCATTTGTTAGAAATGTTCCAAGGGTTATAAAACTGTCTTTGTTTTTGTTCGAGCATCAAAACTGAAGGAGGAGTTCCAATCTAAAATATCAATAAAAATATACAAAAAACACATTTTTCGTCAAAAAAAAGAAAACTAAGCCCTAAATCGAAAAAATGACATGAGTAAAAAAGGTTTACTTTCACAGAAGACATATACTGGCCAATTTTCAAACGAATCGGACAAAAAAAAGCCTCAAACCCGGATGATCGACCCCTTAACAAAACCAGAAACTACACACACTCAATTGGTGGTAAGCTTAATGAAACGTTAGTTAAATGATGTTAACATTAAAACAAAAGAGAAAATCATGAGCAATGTCACCTCGCTGTTCCTGAAAAGTTAGAGCAAATTTTTGAAAGAAATAGAAATTTCATTTCAGTGGTGGCAAAAGCTTCTCAAGACACGTGAACGGAACCCTCACCTGCTGGTCCACGTACGGCAGCAAGTTGGTCCAAGCCTGGAAATCTTTAGGGTTCTCAGTTGCAGCCGTCCAAAGCCTAGTAAACTCGTCCAATTTGCGTTGCTTGGCAGCTCGCTGTTTCTCTTCCTCATCGTCTTCAGAGACCTTGGTGCTGTCTTCTGGAAGATCTCCCTTGGAAGGTGAGGACCTCTTCACACCAACCAGAACAGCAGTGCTGCTCTCTGTGTCGGTCTGCTTGCTGTTCTGGTTGCTGTCTGAGCGCGGTGGCTCCTCTCCTCCTGACATCGCCTCCTCCATGGACACTTCAGATATTTCTGTTTCAGCAGCACAGCCATTTGTGTTGTTCTGTAAAGAGGATACGGTTCTTAACTTGACAAAAGTTCATCTTAATATTGAGGGCACTACCTACAAGTTATAACAAGACTTCACAAAGTCACCATGCAATTGTAATGAATTATACAAAGTGAACCAGAAAGACTAACACAAAACAATCTTGGCCATTCAAACGTAAATAAATGAACAAATGCATCCCAAAAAGAAAATATTTTAGTCAATATGCAATGTATTTGCATCTAATAGTGTAGTACATTGCAAAATATGCTAACATTTTATAGGAAAAAAAGAAGAATCAAGCTACAAATAGTACCTATAAGAAAAACAGAATTGTAAGCTTTGCTCTTTTATCTGCTTGAGTTAAAAAATAATTAATAAAATTGTCAATATCAATTGAAAAGAACTACTGTATATTTACCCACACAGAGGATTTAATGAACAAATGTACCTTGAAGAAAACAAAAATGTTATGAGAGAAGGACTAAAAAGGAGACTCTTCAGGCAAGTTATTCACACATTAATTTTATTTGACAGGAAATTGATGCGGGCAAAAAGTTTGGTCCACCTAAGCCCAAAACTGAGCTCAGAAGAGCCCGCAGCAACAAGAATCTAAGATACCACAAACGGTAGTGATGGTCACCTTGTAGGGTTTTTTAACCGGAACACAGGAAATAACGCACAGAAGAACTCAAACTTTTAATAATTCAAACTTTTACAACACGACCAAATTGCCAACGTTAAACATCTCACTTGGGAGAATTCACAGAATTAAATGGTCTTCATAGTGGCAGGAGACCTAACGAGTTTTACGACGTATCTTGTTACGTCATGAGGCTTAACAAGAAGAACTGGAGGCCATTATAGTTCCGGTACCTCCCAGCCCAACACAGAACTGCAATTTAATAAGGAGGAATGAATTAGTGATTTAAATGAGGTACCACCGCGTCAGATCATATAACACTTTGACTTCATTATTAGAAAGTTTTATTTGTATTCACATACGAACCTAGGCACTACCCAGAATCGAAGAAATTAAATTTGGAGATGAAACACACGCTGGAGAAGAGAAGTTATGTTTGGTAAACCCAAAAATAGTGGCCTCTTAAAAGGATCCTCCCATCCAGATCACGCTCGCCAAAGGATTCTGAGGGGGAACAAAAAGCCACAACAGAAAACTAGAACCTTTTCAAATTTCACGTATATAGGAAATCTCATATGAACACCGGCTCACCTTGAAATAGTGCCTAAATCACTTATGATTTCAAGAGGGCACCGTAGAGCCATGGGTAGTATGATAGTGAAAATAGTTTAAGGTCTCAAAGACCGAATAGTTTAAGAGTCACAAGGACCGAATAGTTTAAGAGTCACAAGGACCAAGTAGTTTAAGAGTCACAAGGACCAAGTAGTTTAAGAGTCACAAGGACCAAGCAGTTTAAGAGTCACAAGGACCAAGTAGTTTAAGAGTCACAAGGACCAAGTAGTTTAAGAGTCACAAGGACCAAGTAGTTTAAGAGTCACAAGGACCAAGTAGTTTAAGAGTCACAAGGACCAAGTAGTTTAAGAGTCACACGGACCAAGTAGTTTAAGAGTCACAAGGACCAAGTAGTTTAAGGTCACAAGGACCAAGTAGTTTAAGATGGATAGAAAAGAGGTTGCGAACATGCAAGATAAATAACTAAACAAAATGAACAGAAAACGTGATTGCAATCACAAATTAAAGAAGTAACGTAAAGGCGATCACATACTCCCTGACAGGTGCTACGCACAAGAGGTCAAGATCCTCCTCACAGCGCGGTTCAATTCAATCTCATTTGTCACAGACAAGGCACCTGTCGAGGTTAGTGTAGCCACAAGCCGCAACTTTAGCGAGATTTCTCTTCAAGAAAATTAGCGACTCTTCCATGAAAAAAAAATTTTAAATTCAAATTTCTTACATATTCCCGCGGGCGCGAGAAAAAGCAATCTCAATTGCTTTTGAGAACCTCTTTACACCTTACCGCTGAAGCCCGAATGGGTCGTTTTAGTTTGACATGGTCTACTGGCTGGACGGAATGGGGCTCTGAAAGAGACAACTCTAATGGATACAATAAATTCACAGAATGCAGTCCCTCAGACCTATCAGGCCGCAGAACTTTTACACATCTAGTTTTACCATCTCTGCCAGTAAGCAATTCTGTGATACGCCCCATCTGCACATAAGGCCTACTTTTTACATGCGAATTTAATAGTACGATATCTCCTACCTGTAGTCTATCTGTCCATTCAATCTGGTACAGATCTTTCCCAGCTTCACGCAGTGATAACAAATAATCTTCGTACCAACGAGTTTTAAAATTTTCCAAAATTTTTTGAGGAAATACTACTCATAAAATGTTTTTGGGAGTTTATGAGAAATACTCTCGTAAAATATTTTTTAGGGGAAACAGGCTCGTAAAATGTTTTTGGGAAAATACTTCACTTCAAGAAAATTTCAAAAACCGTTATCACTGGTATTCTTGAACGTGAGAATGTGGACCAAAGTTTACCCGTGTGTATCAGGTCAATTCTTTAATGTTCTGCCGGAAAACAAGCAGCGATTGTTTGAGCGATAGCGCAGAGGCTGGCACGACATGAGAAAAGCTGAGCTTGGGTAGAGGGGTGTCATATTTCTCGGCCTCAAGAGGCCAGCACTTCACCAGACAGCGAGCGCAGGCATCGTGAACGACTCACACACACAAGAACAGCACAAAAACACACAACACACATCGACGCACACACACACACACACACACACGCACAACACAAGCGCACACAAGGCACAAGCCGAGACTTCAGAGGGCTAGAGGCGGACGTGACGTAGGAACAGAGGCCCACACGACCTGAGCGAATCACCGCTCGCCAAAGGAATGACGCAAGAAGGTGTGTCTAAGCACACACCAATGGGAGTCCCAGACGTCAGAACAAGCAAGGATTCCACCAATCAGGATGCAGATGCTGCCTTTGTACAATGGAATGATCTGGATCATTCTCGAAGCAAGGAAGCGAAACGCTTATAAGGAAGGTAGATGAAGCCTTCAAGCCTAGGGGGGATTTTTTGGTGGAGCGGCGCCAGGAAAGCAGCTAGAACCTGAGTGCGTGAGCAAGTGCACCCGTCCCTTGCCGGGGGGGGGGGGGGAGTGCACACGAACAACGAAATGGACATCTGCGTGAAGATACCAGCAAACATCAAAACGATAACTTGCAAGAAGGACCGCTCAAACACCTCCACTGCATCGAAACGACAACTTGCAACAAAGACCGCTCAAAGCACCTCAGCTGCGCGGTGATAATCGACAAGGGTCAAGGTGTCAGCAATTTTACAGAAGCATTCCATTTGCTCCTACATCAACTCCAAATTCGCAAACAACTCCACCTTCTCCAGCAAGACAATTGTCCACGTTTATCTTCAAGCTATCAGTAATGTTGGGCGCTGAGGGCTCTGCAGTGGTGGGCAGTCGTTGCTACACATTTCTGAACCCGAGCGCAAGCGCAGCCAGGCCGGCCGCAGCATTGCGGAACGGGAAGAGACGACTGAGTCCGCGTACAGGCTTCAGAATTGAAGAGGAATCCAGCATCAATGGAATGGAATTAGGTCAGCTGCAGCCGCACGTCACAGCAGAGTGGAAAGTGTATAGTTGTCGACAGGGAGAATACGGAAAATGAGGGCTCTTAAGTGCAAATTTTAGAGTGGAGAACAGCACTCAGAAAAGTGCTTTTCAAAGTATCGCGCAAAAATCATTTTAATTATAGGCAATCGGTTCTCTGTGTTTATGTAGTCGAGGATCGAATTCACATTGTGAATGGTGCGGCGCTTCATATAATTCTACCCTTTGTCACAAGTCCAGGTTAAATCGTGATACATTATTCTCGCAAATATTGTGCTTTGTGTTGCTTGTGGAACCTGAAATTTTGTGGATGCGTAAATTGTTGTCAGCGAGGGAGTATTGGTAACTTGAATTCTCGGTAAGCATCACATTTATATCATGTCGTGTTTAAAGTCTTATGACGGTAGATATGTGTGTGCCTTTCTTTAACGCAATTGTGCCTTCTCAAATCATTTCGTTCCGATGCCTTGTGTACTTTATCCACGTGTTACCTAAAATAAATTCATGTAAATCTTCAAATTCTTTTATTCTCCATGTATGGTATGCAGGTGTACGCAAGCATGAAGGACGATACTTTAAAATATGCGGGGGTTGAGAGTCCCTCAGCATGTGGGAAGGGGGTCCTAAACCCACCCTCTTCTCGTATCGCAACAATTTCTTCTCTTTGCCAGAGAAGAGACTAACTCTTTACGATTAGGAAAGGTAAGTTCAGAACCTTCCATGGAACCGAACAAAAAGTTTTCCCCGTATCACACTTTAGAAATGAATTAGGAGTTAACGGTCCTGCACTCAAATCATCCGCATCGTGTAAGTTAGAGGCCTAGAATTTATTGAATTTTGAATGTCGCTCAGTAATGAAGTCATTTGGAAATAATCTAAAGTTTTACGACCAATGCTTTTGAACATACAGCTCTTTATAACCCTTATCATACGTTCCCACGAGTTTCCAGCCCAAGCCGAGTATAACGGAATTTTTAAGTGTTTAATTTGGTTACGCGCAAGATATTCCGACAGATCATCCTCAACCGAAGACTCGTTCAGAATCTTCGCAGCATTTATGAACGAAGTAGCGTTATCGCTGTACAGAGTGTCTGGCACACAGTAGAAATTACAAAATTTAATGAAAGCCTGAAGAAACGCTGAAGTAGACATGCTCTGTAGCAATTTTAAGTGGATTGCTCTAATATTGAGACACGTAAAAACTTGGATATACATTTTAGTAACTGTCCCATTAATATTTACGCTAATATGACCAGTAAAGTCTATTCCAGTGTGTTTGAAAGGCTTGATGAAGTTAACGCGATCAGCAACGTAATCTGTTCGCTTGGGATAACAAAAAGCAACCGAGTTAAACTTTTTACACGTAATGCATTTCGAAAGTACCTTTTTTACTGAAGCTCTGCTCTTAGGCACCCATATTCCCATGTTACGCAGAGCCATCAGAGTTGATGAAACGGCTAAATGCTTACACTTAAGATGCGCATCCCATATAAACAAATTTGTCAAGTAACAGTCGCGAGGCAATAACACCGGGTTACACAGTTCATAGCCAAGGCATGAGCTCTTGGCAATTCTACCTTTGGATTGAAGCAAGGCATCTTCATCAAGAAATAAATTCAAACTATTAACTAAAGGAGGAATATCCTTAGCATTACGAGAGTCTCGTAAAAAGTCGATCTCTCTCTCGAATTTTATTGACTGGATATGTTCGATCCAGTACAGCTTAGCTTCCTGCCTTGAGTCATGAGAAGACTTCCTCAGTTTAGCAATAAATTTGAAAACTAAAGCGGTCACTCTCAAGAGCTTGTTTAAATTAGAAAACTTGTTTACAGGTATGAAAGGATCGCTCCCACAAACTTCAGTGCAAGCGAATGCAGTCAAATTTCTGCTTCTATCAGACAGATACGCCAGACCTCCACTGGGCCAGTGCTCCAAACCCTGGGACAAGGAACCAGGGCCATTTTGCCAGAACTTCAATTTTTTACAAAATTCATTTCCCGACATAGGTCTCGTTAGCATATCTGCTGGGTTGTGAATGGAAGAGATGTACTTAAATTTACATTCTACATTGTAGTCTTTGAGAATCGACTAACGAAACAAAGTGATATCGTGGATCCTCTTTTTTGCGAAAGCATTTTTGGTTTTTACGGTACTAGATAGCACCCACTGAAGCACAATTTGCGAATCGGTTACAATTATAATTTTTTTTACTACGGCAGCAGAGAGAGAATCTAGAATAAGAGGCAAACATTTTAGGGCCAGAAAAACTCCTAGTAATTCTAGAGTTGGCAAAGATTTGGTTTTAACTGGAGCGACTTTTGGCTTGGCAAAAATTAATTTACTCTGCCGCAAATTCCATAACTCAACAGCATAAGCACAGAAACCGTACAACTCTTTACTAGCATCTGCAAAAATATATAATTCGGTCTCTGAATTTTGGCTCAATACCTTTCGAGGAAAATCAATTTCCGCAAGATTTTTGCAATTTTTAACTAATTTTTCTCCTTCATTTTTCAAATCTACTGGCAAGTCATCATCCCAGCATAATTTTTCCTTGTGAATTTTGCGCATAAGGCTCTTACTTCCCACGGTCACAGGTAACATCAATCCTAAGGGATCGAATAATTTTGCTACGGTGGACAAAGCACTCCGCTTCGTTGTCACCGCCGGGAAATCCACTTCTACAACACGTAGATTATCAGTTTCACGGAAATACCTGTATCCTAAAACCTTCTCGTACTTTTCGTTATGAGCTGCTACAACCTGGTCAGATTCAAATCTGTCCTGCAAGTCAGCAGAATTGATAACCCATGAACGCAGTTCAAACCCGCCTGAAAGCATCCTACTGCAACAGTCTTCATACAAACGAGATAACTGAACAGGATCATTCCCCGTGAAAAAAAGATTATCAACGTAAAAGTTGTTCCCCAGAATTTGAGAACATTCATCGTATGGATACTTGCTAACAATGCGCCTTATCAAATAATTGAGAATGAATGGAGATGAAATAAAACCGAAAACTAGAATAGTATAGCGATAGGCTTTTAAAGATCCCGAAAAGTCAAACCACACAATAGAGAACTTGTTTTGATCGCTCTCCACTGCGAGCTCTACTTGCAAGAATGCCTGCTTAATATCTGAAATAACAAGATACTCGTCAAACCTTATCAAGTTCAGCAACTTCACCAAATTTTGAAGGAGATTCACTCCCGGGTAAGCAGACTCGTTTAGTGAAGGACTGTGGCCTATTTTTAAAGAACAATTTAAAACTGGACGCACCTTTGTAGTAGTCTGCTGGTCAGTTTTTACCACCGGACGGTGAGGAATCCATACATGATAATTTACATTAATTTTATCTAGATTAATTTCTTCTAAAATACCATCATTCAACTGTTGCTGGAATACCGCATTGTAGGACTCGTACAAACCATCTGAAATTACTTTATTATGTACTCTATTCAATACTGACTTGGCTACTGCGAAATTAGATTTAACTTGAGAAATCTTATCAGAATACCAAGGCAAAACTACATGATATTTTCCGTCTTTAACCTCTATAGTTTCAGAAAACTCTTCAATATGCCTCTTATCGTATTCAGATTCTGAATCCTTGATACCCAATGATTCAACCTTGAACAAGTTGTCAAGGTCACCCTCAACCGAGGAGTCTTCCAACACGCTACCGAGAGGATCGAAATGACTCCCGGGCGGATCAAGAACAAAATTAACAATTGTATCATTAAAACTCGCTAATTCACATTTTGCGTTAGCGAAACACTCCCTAAGCTGAGCTGCTGAGAGAAAATTTTCTACATTGCCGAACGGAATTATTCCGCCAACATAGTTAAAGGCAAAACCCCCATCACAATTAATTAGAGTAAATTCTTTGAAGAACTGAATGGCATCTACTCCTAACAAAGCTTCAAGAGTAATCTCTTCTTTAACTTTGCGGACTGAAAAGGCCTCGTCTGCAAATTTATGAGACCGACGAAGGTTAGAGATAGCCAATTCGAGATTAGGTACCTTATGGGTGAGCGCAAAGTCCTCACTAATAAGGAACGGCAACTGGAAATAACCCAGCCCGTCGCCGGAGTCGACAGCAAGACTAGCCTCTGAAAACCTCTTTACCCCTGAACTCAAAAAGGTATCGATCAAGTAGTCTTCCGAAGAGTCGCCCAAAGGAAAGTTAATACGCGCTAGAGCACGACTCGAAACGTAAGAACGTTGACTACCTGTGTCAATGAGGCATCTCACCTTCGTTTTCAAGGGCCCTCTACGAAGTTCTACAGTAATAGTTGGAAGAAGGACAGAACTAGGATTTTGATTAGAACTTAAGCAGCAATTAGTTTCTACTTTAGTCTTAAATTTAGCACACATAGTAGCCACATGATTCAAAGATGAACAAAGATAACAGGGAAAATTTAGTTTAGAAAAACAGTTTCCAGCATCATGCTTGGAACTTGTGCACAAAGTACACAACTTCAAAACTCTGCAGCGGTCGACCCTCTGCTCATGAGTAACATACTTATTACATTTGAACATGGAATTGTTAGGATTTAAACAAAATTTACACGCTTTCCTGGACTTGTGCTTAGCGACTGGAGTCGCGCTGGCGGTGCGAGAAACAAATTTTTTCTCCCACACAGGCTGAACCCCAGAATTTTTGGGGTTCGCCCCTCTATCGAAAGTAGTCCCAGCAGGTTCAGCGCTCGCAGGAATTACAGCGCCTCGCATGTTCAAGGTATGAATTATTTCAACATAATTATCAAAAATGGCTGACAAGTCAGGATAATTATTATTTAACTTACGCGCCAACTCCTGTTTAAAAGGAACTGGAAGTTTGTTGAAGACAATATGGCTCAAAAACGCCTTGCAAGAGGAGTCGTGAATCAAATCTTTTCCATAATGCTTGAGGTCGCTTAAAACACACCGCACCTCATTAATATAAAGTTTCGTTTCTAAATAGGTTTTGTCAAATTTAGGTTTTAAGGTCAAAAGTTTTTTGAACAAATCGTCAGTCAAGGCATTCTCATTGAGAAACTCTGTCTTGAGAAGACCGAGAGCTATCTTGTAGTTCTCGTCGGTCACTTACAAATGCTGAATGACTTTGAGAGTGTAACCCTTCAAATAACTTTTGAGGTAGGCGAACTTTGAAGCACCGCTCAAATTAGCTCGTAGGCCAATTACATTATTAAATTGAGTAATTAAGTTGAAATATTCAATGCTACTACTACCTTCACCACTGAAAGTTTGACAAACCAGATGAGGTAATTTAAGATCTAAATGATCTCTAGGAAGTTTAGGAGAAGATACCGAAGTCTCTTCCTCACATTTCTTAGAATAATTGTTCAACATGGTGACAACAGATAATTTATACTCAGTTTGTTTATCTAGCTCGTCAATAATGTCCTCTGACAATTTTTCGTCTTTCGTTGAAATAATAGTTTCATTAATTTTATCGTCTATGTCAGAAACACTATGCAAGTATTCATCAATAGTTTGACGACACGACTGGAACACCTGCCCCTGTAGAGACTCTGCTTTCTGAAGGGAAAGAGTAATTTTACGTTTGAATACAGTTTGTTTTTTAATCAACTCTTGAACTTTAGGACCAAAATCTGCCATTTTAAGTTCGTAAAGGCTGCGCCCAACTGCAGCAGCAACCTGAAAGAGAAACCCAAAGTATCACATTCACTGACACGAAAGCGGTACCAACAATATTTCAAGAATAAATTCTGTGTAGGGTTTTTTTAACCGGAACACAGGAAATAACGCACAGAAGAACTCGAACTTTTAATAATTCAAACTTTTACAACACGACAAAATTGTCAACGTTAAACATCTCACTTGGGAGAATTCACAGAATTAAATGGTCTTCATAGTGGCAGGAGACCTAACGAGTTTTACGGCGTATCTTGTTACGTCATGAGGCTTAACAAGGAGAACTGGAGGCCATTATAGTTCCGGCACCTCCCAGCCCAACACAGAACTGCAATTTAATAAGGAGGAATGAATTAGTGATTTAAATGAGGTTATTATTATTATTATTATTATTATTATATAAGAAAGTTTTAGCCTCCCTTAACCACGACAAAGATGTTCCAAGAGAGGAAAGAGGAAGGCACCATTTAGTATGGAGTTGAGGGAACGCGGAATCTATGCACAAGGTGCACAGAAACAGTAAGCTAGGAAAGAAGTTCATAAAACAAGAAAAAAGTTGAAGAAGAAAGTAGTAGGTGCTGAAAAACAGGACAGCAGTGAACCGAAAAAAGATGGTCCGTAACAAAACAAAAACCTATTTTATTACAACAAAAAGGAAGCCTACCTAACCTTTAGCTCGGGCCTTCACATGGTTCCCCTGGGAGCGCCAATTCCCATAGATACAATAATTGTATCCCCCTGAGGGGTTTAAATGTGGTACCACCGCGTCAGATCATATAACACTTTGACTTCATTATTAGAAAGTTTTATTTGTATTCACATACGAACCTAGGCACTACCCAGAATCGAAGAAATTAAATTTGGAGATGAAACACTTGCTGGAAAAGAGAAGTTAGGTTTGGTAAACCCAAAATAAGTGGCCTCTTAAAAGGAGCCTCCCATCCAGATCACGCTCGCCAAAGGATTCTGAGGGGGAACAAAAAGCCACAACAGAAAACTAGAACCTTTTCACATTTCACGTATATAGGAAATCTCATATGAACACCGGCTCACCTTGAAATAGTGCCTAAATCACTTATGATTTCAAGAGGGCACCGTAGAGCCACGGGTAGTATGATAGTGAAAATAGTTTAAGGTCTCAAAGACCGAATAGTTTAAGAGTCACAAGGACCGAATAGTTTAAGAGTCACAAGGACCAAGTAGTTTAAGAGTCACAAGGACCAAGTAGTTTAAGAGTCACAAGGACCAATGTCGAGAATCTGTTAAGAATAATCAATTTTGCGAATTAAAATGAGGATTAAGAAAAAAAAAATTCTAATTGTGTGTAATAATTTTTGGCTTACTTACAAATATTTCAGAAAATCCCAGCAGTACAGGAGGGTCGCTTCAACATGTATGTTTTTATGCCTTTATGTTTTCTTTTAACTCAGCAATGTTAGGAGGCCGCGATAAGGTGCGAGAGCCAAACGATGTATGTTTACAGTGTGTGTTGTTTCTGGAGGGGTCTATTTTGTGGTGTTGGCAAATCTTTCATTAGGGCGAGCCCTTGGGAAACTTGAGACGGTCGGAAAAATGCCTACCGATGGGCAAAAAACAAAGCCGCCGTATAGTCACACATAAATCGAGACACTCAGGCCGATAGAGACGACAAGCCAACGGTCGTTTTCGAAGGAGCTTGGACGTGGGAAGCAAGGGTACCAAGAAATAGCACAGGGAAGGGGTAGGCGGGCCGCTTCGAAGTTCGAAGGGTCTGATTGGGCGAAATGAGTACAGAGGACAACCCTCAGGAAATAGGCTAGGCGGCGAAGGGAACAAAAGTCAGTTCTCCAACCGACGCCGCGACGCGAAGTATAAAGATAAACCGCGGGTGTGTTCACTGTAACAAACGTGCTCAAAGATATAATGAAAAGTGGTTATTGGATATATTGAAAATCATACTAAGTTTCACGCCAAAATGTGATCATGGCATTCATACATGTTTTCGTTTTTTTTTACTTGCAGAAGAGAGCAAATTAAAACCCCGACCAGCGTGGGAATCATTTAATGGAACATTTAAGTGCAACGTCTTTGGGGAGGGTAAGAGCGAAGCCATTTCTTGGGAAGAGATAATTCTTCGTTATAAAATTTCTGAAATTTATTGGCATACAGTGATGTAAAGATTGAAATGTGTTAAGGGGGCTTAATGGGTGCTATCATAATTAATGGGTTATAAATTGATCTTGCAGGTGGGACGGAGTCATATGTCTGAGGATTGATCAGCTCGACTGAGGGGAAATCGACGTGTAAATACTCTGAAGCGGAATAAGCAAAATAACGTCAGCACTAGACATTTTCTGAACAGTGAATAAGATAGGCCTTTGAACTGAAGCGAGTCGCGGACGATTTTGTGGTTGAAGTGACCCTTGCTCACTGTGCTGCTGGAATGAACTGAGATAGAAATAGGACAAGATAGATGAATTCTCATATGTAACTCTTGTAAATTTAGCGGCGGCCGGCCAGCCCATATTTCTGTGTAATTATGTGATGTAAGTCATTTGACGTATGCTATTTGATTTCATTACTTAATTAGCATTGTTCTTAACACCATTCATTGTGTGTGCGCTCATTAATGTTTGTCTGACGTATAGCTGGAAATTATAAATGTTAAGCATAGTTCATCCTGTGTATCATGCCCCACCATATTAGAAGCGATCAATCGTAATACCACGGAGGGCGCCCAGAAAATGCGCTGCGTAAGTGGGTCAGCGATCCCCGGTGAGTACCTTTCTTTTTAGTATATGTACTGTAATTGCCGATTATATATTCATTAATTTGTGTTGTATATGCATTCTTTGGAGGTGTGCCATTCCTCAACTCCGAGAGCCGGATCTTCCTGTTAATGAAATGTTAACAAGGAGGTGAAGGGTACATTTCTCGTGACATCTCAATTTGGTGAGATCAACACGATCGCTTTGTAATTTGTGTGAATTTGGTGAGTGTAGTATAACAGTTGCATTGTAATTTTTTTTGCGTGGTTAGTTCATGTGCAAAACATACAGAAATTCAAAAGAGGTACATGACTCGCAGTGATGATATTCTGTGTTCCGGTGTGAGAAGCCAGCAAGCACACTGCCATATAGATAAAGAAAGGGAAAGTGTTTATAAAAGTGATAAGTTTTAGTGAGAAAATTCTGGTGTGTTCACTCGATTAATTTCAAAGTCTCAGTAAAAGTTTTACAGTGAGTAGGTGTGGAAAACATTTGAGTGATCGCAAAATTTTGAGTTTTGGCAAAAGTGAATTGAAGAAGATCGACACTATGCCTGCGCGCGGGAGAAGGAACAACGACCGCAAAAATGCGCCAGCAACGCCACCACAGCCCGAAGAGGAAGTAGTTAACATGCCCGTGGTAACCAGTTGCGTGGGAGCCATAGGGGCCAAATTCAGGAGGGGCGACGATGTAGGGGAACATATGGCAAGGTTGAAGTTTTTGACGGTCAATCTGAATAACAGCGAGCAGGTGAATGCCTTCTTCCTATGCCTAGGTCCACAAGAGGCAAAGGAATGCAATAAAATAATTGGTACACTAACGAACCTACGAGAAGCAGAAAGATGGCTGCGCTCCTACGCCGATCAAGTAGAACATCCGACTCAAGCGCTGTTTGAAATAGTGACCAAGAAGCAAACAAGCCGAGAAGGAGTTTCAGAGTACCTGACGCGCCTGGAAAGGCTGTACAACGAGAATTATCTAGAACATCCGGAACGAGTCCTTGTAGATTTGATGTGGCTCGGATTAAGGGAGAACATCACAAGACCCTTTCAAAGTGATGCGCGACCTACGACAGTACAAGAATTGAGGGACATGGCAATCGAAGTGGAAAATCGACGGATAGTACCAGTACCAAGGGAAACGACAGAGAAGAGGGAACCGGAGAGAGAGAGAGCGCAGCGAAGCGAGAGGAGGCCACAGCATGAGACTGCACGTGTCGGCCATACGATGCGGCATTCACCACAACGGCCTAGAGGGTACCGCCATGAAGTGCCACCCTGGAGAGAAAGGAACAGACAGATACGACACTCTCCTTATCATCGAAGAGGAAATTATGAAGCACCCGACTGGAGCGAAAAAGGCAGACTTAGGAGTCATCAGCACCAAATTTACCACGCTAGAGAACCACAGCCGCAACCGGAAGTACCACCTGCACCTGCAGTGGACTTGGCACAGTATAGAGCAGTTCCACCGCCGTGCGTCAACTGTGGAAAATTTGGGCACCTAAGAGCTGATTGCAGAGTGCAACAGTTTGCAGGACAGCCAAAAAACGGAATAGGAGACCGTTAGATCCACTAATAAATCCCAGCGTTATACTCCAAGTGAATGGTACACCTGTTACCGCACTTCTTGATACAGGAGCAAATATATGCTTGGTGAAAGAGCGTGTGGTTGCGGGGATTAAAAATGCTAGTGTGAAAGGAACATCGACTGCATTAAAAACAATTGGAGATGAACCCGTACCGGTGCTGGGAAAGGTTAATGTGCCAATCAAAGTTAACGGTCAGAAAATTGTACAGAGATGCTTTGTTGTGAAGGAAAATGCATTTCCAGGAGACCTGCTAATAGGAGTGGAAGTAATGAACAAAGTCAACGCAAAGCTAGACTTCGGAAAACGTAGGGCATCATTCTTTGGCACTTACGTGAACATGTTTTCAGCACCAGGACACGCTTCTCCGAAAATTCTGTGTGTAACGAGGGAAGAAACATCAGTCACTCTGGCTGAGGATATTACAGTGAAGCCTCGCGCGCAAACCATGGTGAAGTGCCGAGCAGATGGCAAGTTTGATGGGAAGGAAGTAATTTTAGAGCCTAGAATTAAGTGGGTGCCTTACGTCGGAGCCACTGCTGCAAAGGTACAAAACGGGTATGTTTTGATGCCTGTACTTAACCCTTTTGCCGAAGAAATCGCTCTGACTGAAGGAGCAATAATTGCAACATGCCATGAAATCTCGAATGAAGATGCAACCGCAGAAGAAAACAATGCGGAAAGTAGCGAAGCAGAAAATCGCCGCAGAGAGAAGCGCTTCCAGCAAATTGATGAGCTTGACCTCAGCCACTTGGATGCTGAAAACAAGGACAAGTCAGAAACCTGCTGAAGGAATATCACAAGACGATTAGTGCAGACGAGATGGATATTGGCCACGTGAAAGGAGTGAAATACAAAATTTTGCTGAGTGAAATTACAGGCCAATTCAAATGAAAGGATGGCGTATTCCGTACTCCAGCCAAGAAATTATTGATAAAAAGGTCTCGGAGATGATCGAAAGTGGAGTTGTGCAAGAGAGTACAAGTGCTTGGAAGAACCCCCTCGTGCTCGTGAAGAAACCTGGAGGAGGCCACAGAGTTTGCCTTGATTTGCGAGCTGTAAACATGCGGGTAATAAACGAACATTATCCGATTCCCCACATTGTAGGGACACTGGAGGAGGTGGCTGGCAAAGAATACTATTCCATTGTCGATGCAAAATCAGCCTTCCATCAAATTGAGCTCGATGAAGAAAGTAAGCAGTACACGGCATTTCAGACTCGACAAGGCAACTTCGAGTTCTCTAGGCTACCTATGGGACTCAAGTGCTCAACATCAGTGTACCAGAGAGTGATTTGTCATGTTCTGAGAAGGCAACTTGGAAAATTCGCCGCTATTTACTTGGACGATGTGTGCGTTAGCTCTATGACTTTTGAGAGTCACCTAGAAAATTTAAGGGAAGTGTTGCACGAGTTTCAATGTGCCGGAGTAAAAATAGGCTTAGACAAGTGCAAATTTGCGCAAAAACAAGTGAAGTACCTAGGATGTTACATCAGTCGTGAGGGACTCATTCCAGATCCCAAGAACGTGGATGCGATGCAGAATTACCCTAGGCCGACAACCGCACGCAAGGTCCGCTCCTTCGTGGAAGCGCTGAACTTCTATCGGCGGTTCATGCCGCATTTCGCTACAACCGCTGCACCGCTTAATACTCTGACTAAGAAGGGGCAAAGATTCCAGTGGAAGGAAGAACACAAACAAGCCTTCTGTAAACTTAAGCAGCTCTTGATAGAAGCTCCAGTTCTAAAGAAGCCTTCTCTAAATGAGACGTATTACTTGAGCTGTGATGCCTCAAATGAGGGCTCTGGCGCAAAAATGCGCAAAAATGTAATGGTAAGGAACAACCGATTGGATACTTCAGCAAAAGATTCAATGATGCTGAAAAACGTTATTCAATCACTGAACGTGAAGGATTAGCAGTAGTAGCGGCTGTGAATCACTTTTCACCTTACCTGTACGGTAATAAATTTGTTGTAATTTCTGATCACACGGCTCTCAAATATTTGTTCAAAGGTAAAAACACCAAGAACAACAGAATTATGAGATGGGCCCTAACACTCTCTCAATATGATTTTGAGGTGATTTATCGCCCAGGAGCTCAGAACGTGGTGCCCGACGCATTGTCGAGAAATATTGCGAACGACAACGGAGAAGAAAATCCAGACGACGAAGCACCTAAAACAGTGTTAGTCACGACGATGATAAATGAAGCGCCCAATGTGCAAGAGGCGGAAAGTAGTTTGCAGAAAGAAAACGTGAGAGCAGAGCAATTGAAGGATCCTGTTTGGGGGCCTGTACTGAGGTATCTTGAAGGTGACAAATTAGGGGACGCACCAAGTCTTGCTCTGAAATCCGAAATCTTCACCGACGGAGGTATATTGTATTTCAGAAAGACGCAACGAAAGCCTAATAGAACAAGGCACTTGATCGTTGTGCCAGACGCCCTGAAAGAAGCAGCAATAACGCTAGCGCATGATAGCACAATTGGTGCACACCAAGGTCGTGCTAAAACGTGGAAAAAACTCATGGAATTCGGGTACTGGATTAACATGGCGCGTGACGTTAACAAGTACGTTGATTCTTGCATGCAATGTCAGAAACGTAAGATCAACAATCGCATTTGTGTTAGCATGGGTTCATTCCCTGAAATTGACAAGCCTCTGGACAGAATTGGAGTTGATTTAATTGAAATGCCTGTCTCGAACGAGGGACACAAGTACATCCTAACCATGGTCGATCACTTTAGTAGATATGTTGCAGCATTTCCGCTCAGAAGCAAGACGACTGAGGAAGTAACGAAAGCGTTAACTCAATTCGTGACTACGTACGGCACAGCCAAGACTCTCATCTCAGACAGGGGCACCGAGTTCACGTCAGCTTTGTTCAGAAATGTGTGTGGAAAATTGAAAATAAAATACTACAACACTTCAGCATATCATCCCCAATCAAACGGAATGACCGAACGGCAAAATCAGAATATCAAGACAGTTTTATCACACCTTGCCGCCAACGATCAATCTTCGTGGCCTGATGAACTTCCTTGGACGTGCCTGGCACTGAACACCAGCTACCAGAGCGTCATTGAAGAAATTCCATTCTATTTATTCTTTGGTAGGGATGCAGAAATTCCTGTTGTTGACTGGTTAAAAACCCCTCGCATGGATTACTCTCTAGGTGAGAATTACAGTGCCGAGGTGAGCTTACGACTCTACGATGCGTTCAACACAGTGAAGGCAAAATCTAAAGCCTCACACGATAAATCGGTGCAGTTAAAAGAGCGCGGAGTGAAGAACAGTCAGGTGCAAGTTGGCGATATTGTTTTATTACACAATCCGACAGCAAAAGCCGAAGCTGCAAACGCGTGGCCTACAGACTGGAGAGGCCCGTTCCGTGTCCTTGAAAGGAATGCCACAAATGCGACCATTAAAGCACTATATAGTAACCGACAAGAAAGGGTTCACTTGGATAGATTGAAAGTTGCTTACCTACGGGGCGAGGCCTTTCCCGGCACGTCGGACGTCGCAGCTGAACCAGGGAATGGAAACGGATATGAAACAGTCAAAAGTGTAGAGGAAGACCTGAGGACAGAAAACCACGCAAACGAGAGAGCTGCGTTCAAAGAGCGGCGAAGCTACAATCTACGTTCAAGGTGTAGGTGAATCAACACTCGGATACGAACTGCAGTGGACTGAGATCATGTGTCACCTTAACTTTGCGGGATGTGCTCTTGTGTGTTGAAGTTCAGAAAAACTCTTGCGTAGGAGTGAGTTTTTTTGGCGCTGTACTGTTTTAATCTAAGTGTGTTCTTTAGTAGAATTGTGTTATTCTAGCTGTAATTAAATCTAATCTCACTCACTGGAGTGTGATGCTTCGTTCAATAGGAATATGCTCTAGGTTATGTAACTCCAACTTTCTTTGCTCACAAGAAATTCGTCAGGACAAAAAATCTTGTCGAGTGATCTAATCTTATACTATGCTTAGTTCTCATTTTTCTCTCTTGCTAAGTAAAGGGAAATTGAGCGTTTATTAGGTTAACTTCGTGTGTTTCTCAAGAGGAGTACTTTGTTTCCTTTGTAGGATGCTTATATTCTCGCCAGCTTCTCGTGAAGCGTGCGCGCTTCATACGAAACAGCTCTAGCGAATGAATTAAGTTTCATCAGAAGTTCTTAGGCTGAGGCTATCTCAGGCTAGCCAATTGTATCAATACCGTTAGACCGTTCATTTTCACAACGGGGAAAATAAGTTTAGCGTCATATTAAAATTTGCGTATTCATTTGTTCTGTAGCGTTGAATTTCTGACTCTGTGTCTTACTCTTGCCCTGAAAGAATATCGTAAACACGGTAGTCCGGAAGGAATTATTCTCCTCTCTCTGTGTAGAGTATAGTACATTTCTTTTCAGACTTAAGGAATTAATTTCTTGGTAGATTAGCGTAGTATGTACTTCAGCACAAAGCAGGCCAGAACAATTGCATAACACGAATGCGTCTCGTATAAGCAGCAAATTCAGGAAGAATCACGTGGAATATAAGTAATGATTTACAAGAACAACGAACAGACAACAACTGTACGACATAGGGGATTCATCGAAATTATATTGGAAGTATTTGACTGTAGATCAAATTATAGCGTTGCATTGGGAAACGACGAACTATATGTACGGCTGAAGATTTTGCACCATGTTCTGAAGAATGCCGAAGGCACAAGTAATTAGCTCAGGACCGTTGGCGGTTGACCTGTGGCTGAAGACATCGTCCAGACAGATCGTTCGCTAACAAGCTCGCATCGGGAAGGACTGCTCAAGTAATTGGCAGTTAAGACTTCTAAGCGGAAAGCACCACAGAACGACGGAGTACCAGGATGAGGAAGGAAGGAAAGCAAAAAATAATGAAGATAATAGTCTAGGGTACCTCAATGTAATAGCGTTCAAAAATGCTTTTATACAGTGGGCACTCCAATGAAACAATGACAATGCTTTTATATGCTTGAGTGTTGATATTGACTTAAGTATTGTGGAATTTGCGTCGTGACATTTATGCCTGGTGAGGCATTCCTGAAATTCGAATGCAAGTGTCCTGTGAATTTTATTAGGCGAATTATCACATTGAAATATTGAAGCCGCATTTTTAGGCATCTCTATTTATACGTGAAATAAAAAATTAAAAGGAGATTACGTCGGATAGCCTTTGAATGATACGTACGGTCTTCAAAGAATATTAACCCACGGAATTCTCGCACAAATAAGAGTGTTTACTCAGAGAAAATAAACATCTCGTGTCTACCAGAATTTCTACGTCAATAACAAGGAATACTGAGATGCTACGTCGATATCAAGGAGTACTGAGAGCAATTCAACAGGATACCAGCGTGCACTACGCAGGATTGTGCCTCGGAATTCTTCAGGGTGACATCGTGGGATTCAGGACCTTATTGCGAATGAAAACTGTAGTGAAGGAAATTTATCGACGATTCGACTCGTGTTTTACCGACAGATCAATATTACTTACTGACGTACTGATTTGCCTGATCAACGAATCGACGTTCATGAGTAATCTGGCGATTAAAAAGTTGAGTTGAATAAACGTCATAAAATATATGTGAAACATTGCACTTAACATGATTTGGTGGTAATTTGAATCATAATAATGATCCATCTTACAGAACGCAATCGTGTAGTAATGTGGTGTATATAAATTTTATACGAGTCTGCATATTGGGCTCGCAATACTTCCTCCTGAAATTAAGTACTCATCTTCAACGCGCGTGTGAAGCTATTGAAATGCGAGAGGAGAGGCATAAAAAAAAATTCCGCCAGCTATACCAAAGGAGTAAACATCGAATCGTCAACCACAGCGTCAAGGATTTGGACAACAGAACATGCAAGCGTGAAGTAAAATCTACGAGACATAAAGTCATCAAGACTGTAGGATGTTTGAGAATGTAGGGGATGTAACCGTAATACTTTGTGAATGCTATTAGGGGTGAACACTCAAAAGATTTGTGACGTACTTCAATTCGGCTGAATACAACACAATATATCACGCCGTGCTAATTGTAATGAATAGGATTATTAATTGTAACGAACCCGTTTTCTGCGAATTAATTTTAGAATGTAATAGGCTTAAGTAGAAGTTACCATGTGTGTCTAATGTTGGCTTCAAACTGCAGTGATCGATATTCAATAAATAGCTGAAAGCTAATTCAAAAAAAAATTGTCAGTCCAATTTTTTTAACTATAGGACGGCGGATCTGTCGAGAATCTGCTAAGAATAATCAATTTTGCGAATTAAAATGAGGATTAAGAAAAAAAATTCTAATTGTGTGTAATAATTTTTGGCTTACTTACAAATATCTCAGAAAATCCCAGCAGTACAGAAGGGTCGCTTCAACATGTATGTTTTTATGCCTGTATGTTTTCTTTTAACTCAGCAATGTTAGGAGGCCGCGATAAGGTGCGAGAGCCAAACGATGTATGTTTACAGTGAGTGTTGTTTCTGGAGGGGTCTATTTTGTGGTGTTGGCAAATCTTTCATTAGGGCGAGCCCTTGGGAAACTTGAGACGGTCGGAAAAATGCCTACCCATGGGCAAAAAACAAAGCCGCCGTATAGTCACACATAAATCGAGACACTCAGGCCGCTAGAGACGACAAGCCAACGGTCGTTTTCGAAGGAGCTTGGACGTGGGAAGCAAGGGTACCAAGACATAGCACAGGGAAGGGGTAGGCGGGCCGCTTCGAAGTTCGAACTGTCTGATTGGGCGAAATGAGTACAGAGGACAACCCTCAGGAAATAGGCTAGGCGGCGAAGGGAACAAAAGTCAGTTCTCCAACCGACGCCGCGACGCGAAGTATAAAGATAAACCGCGGGTGTGTTCACTGTAACAAACGTGCTCAAAGATATAATGAAAAGTGGTTATTGGATATATTGAAAATCATACTAAGTTTCACGCCAAAATGTGATCATGGCATTCATACATGTTTTCGTTTTTTTTACTTGCAGAAGAGAGCAAATTAAAACCCCGACCAGCGTGGGAATCATTTAATGGAACATTTAAGTGCAACGTCTTTGGGGAGGGTATGAGCGAAGCCATTTCTTGGGAAGAGATAATTCTTCGTTATAAAATTTCTGAAATTTATTGGCATACAGTGATGTAAAGATTGAAATGTGTTAAGGGGGCTTGATGGGTACTATCATAATTAATGGGTTATAAATTGATCTTGCAGGTGGGACGGAGTCATATGTCTGAGGATTAATCAGCTCGACTGAGGGGAAATAGACGTGTAAATACTCTGAAGCGGAATAAGCAAAATAACGTCAGCACTAGACATTTTCTGAACAGTGAATAAGATAGGCCTTTGAACTGAAGCGAGTCGCGGACGATTTTGTGGTTGAAGTGACCTTTGCTCACTGTGCTGCTGGAATTAACTGAGATAGAAATAGGACAAGATAGATGAATTCTCATGTGTAACTCTTGTAAATTTAGCGGCGGCCGGCCAGCCCATATTTCTGTGTAATTATGTGATGTAAGTCATTTGACGTATGCTATTTGATTTCATTACTTAATTAGCATTGTTCCTAACACCATTCATTGTGTGTGCGCTCATTAATTTTTGTCTGACGTATAGCTGGAAATTATAAATGTTAAGCATAGTTCATCCTGTGTATCATGCCCCACCATATTAGAAGCGATCAATCGTAATACCACGGAGGGCGCCCAGAAAATGCGCTGCGTAAGTGGGTCAGCGATCCCCGGTGAGTACCTTTCTTTTTAGTATATGTACTGTAATTGCCGATTATTATTCATTAATTTGTGTTGTATATGCATTCTTTAGAGGTGTGCCATTCTTCAACTCCGAGAGCCGGATCTTCCTGTTAATGAAATGTTAACAAGGAGGAGAAGGGTACATTTCTTGTGACACCAAGTAGTTTAAGAGTCACAAGGACCAAGTAGTTTAAGAGTCACCAGGACCAAGTAGTTTAAGAGTCACAAGGACCAAGTAGTTTAAGAGTCACAAGGACCAAGTAGTTTAAGAGTCACGAGGACCAAGTAGTTTAAGAGTCACAAGGACCAAGTAGTTTAAGAGTCACAAGGACCAAGTAGTTTAAGAGTCACAAGGACCAAGTGGTTTAAGAGTCACAAGGACCAAGTAGTTTAAGAGTCACAAGGACCAAGTAGTTTAAGAGTCACAAGGACCAAGTAGTTTAAGAGTCACAAGGACCAAGTAGTTTAAGAGTCACAAGGACCAAGTAGTTTAAGAGTCACAAGGACCAAGTAGTTTAAGAGTCACAAGGACCAAGTAGTTTAAGAGTCACAAGGACCAAGTAGTTTAAGGTCACAAGGACCAAGTAGTTTAAGATGGATAGAAAAGAGGTTGCGAACATGCAAGATAAATAACTAAACAAAATGAGCAGAAAACGCGCTTGCAATCACAAATTAAAGAAGTAAAGAAAATGCGATCACATACTCCCTGACAGGTGCTACGCACAAGAGGCCAAGACCCTCCTCACAGCGCGGTTCAATTCAATCTCATTTGTCACAGACAAGGCACCTGTCGAGGTTAGAGTCGCCACAAGCCGCAACTTTAGCGAGATTTCTCTTCAAGAAAATTAGCGACTCTTCCATGAAAAAAAAATATTTTATATTCAAATTTCTTACAACCTCTCAGTTTGAGGGCACTTGAGAGAACAAGGTGGCTCACCACACGGAGACGCTAAGGATTTTCTCAAAATTCTCCAAAAAAAAATCAAGCTCAGAACATGTGCTGGAAGACCATTTCCCTTGACAGCACACTCATTATGGGAATGCTCAGAAGGAAGTAAATTACAGTATAGTACAAAATTATATCAGCAAAACAAAATATTAGGGTAACAACAAATTATGAAAAAAATACAATAACAAGAAAATCATGAAAGGAATTGGGATCACAACAAATTATGAGAAGAATTAGGATAACAATTTCGAGAAGATTTAGGATGACAACAAATAATGAAAAGAATTAGGATGACAACAAATAATGAGAAGTGTGGTATATTGCTACGCCAGGCACGTATTCCTACGCGCGGCCAATCACAGGGCTGCACCCGTCAGCGGGTTGCTTGTGTACACATCGTAATTTGTGTTCACGGACGCTTTGGTGTTCCAATGTGTTTATTCTGTTTTGAATTACACATGCGACGTTTTTTACGTTGTAAGCTGCTCCGTTCGAGTGGCAGGAGGTATTTTGTGGGATCTACTTCCTGACGTATGGAGCGTCGATTAGTGCGCCGGCCTTGGCATTATTGTGTTCGCTGCTGCCGAGAGTGGTCGTGCGTGCTTGAGCTTCCGGTTGAGCTCTAGAGTATCCTTGCGAGATACCTGTGTTGTGTTCTTTTCCTTGTGCTGAGACACAAGCAGGTAGGACCTGCTTGTGTCTCATTTCCATTTCTGGCGTGAAGTGTGCTCGTTTCACGGCAGCGTGTATTCACACTCGGTGTGCCATCTGACACACGAGCTCAGGTGTGTGTCTGGCGTCGGCTGTAGGGGAGGTTTGGAGGCCGATCCGAGCTCTGGGAGCTCCGATTTGAGACCTTGGGTCTCGGGATTTGCACATCCCACAACAACAAGAATTAGGATGACAACAAATAATGAGAAGAATTAGGATGACAACAAATAATGAAAAGAATTAGGATGACAACAAATAATGAGAAGAATTAGGATGACAACAAACAATGAGAAGAATTAGGATGACAACAAACAATGAGAAGAATTAGGATGACAACAAACAATGAGAAGAATTAGGATAACATCAAGCAATGAGAAGAATTAGGATAACTAACAACGAGAAGAATTAGGATAACTAACAACGAGAAGAATTAGGATAACTAACCTCGAGAAGAATTAGGATAACTAAAAATGAGAAGAATTAGGATAACTAACAATGAGAAGCATTGGGATAACTAACAATGAGAAGAATTAGGATAACTAACAATGAGAAGAATTAGGATAACTAACCTCGATAAGAATTAGGATAACTAACAATGAGAAGAATTAGGATAACTAACAATGAGAAGCATTGGGATAACTAACAATGAGAAGAATTAGGATAACTAACAATGAGAGGGATTAGGATAACAAACAATGAGAAGAATTAGGATGACAACAAATAATGAGAAGAATTAGGATAACTAACAATGAGAAGAATTAGGATAACTAACAATGAGAAGAATTAGGATAACTAACAATGAGAGGAATTAGGATAACTAACAATGAGAAGAATTGGGATAACTAACAATAAGAAGAATTAGGATAACTAACAATGAGAGGAATTAGGATAACAAACAATGAGGAGAATTAGGATGACAACAAATAATGAGAAGAATTAGGATAAAAAACAATGAGAAGAATTAAGATAACTAACAATGAGAAGAATTAGGATAACAATGAGAGGAATTAGGATAACAAACAATGAGAAGAATTAGGATAACTAACAATGAGAGGAATTAGGATAACTAACAATGAGAGGAATTAGGATAACAAACAATGAGAAGAATTAGGATAACTAACAATGAGAGGAATTAGGATAACTAACAATGAGAAGAATTAAGATAACTAACAATGAGAAGAATTAGGATGACAACAAATGATGAGAAAAATTAGGATGACAACAAATAATGAGAAGAATTAGGATGACAACAAATAATGAGAAGAATTAGGATAACTAACAATGAGAAGAATTAGGATAACAAACAATGAGAAGAATTAGGATGACTAACAATGAGAAGAATTAGGATAACTGATAACAAGAAGAATTAGTATAACTGATAAGAAGAATTAGGATAACTGAAAACAAGAAGAATTAGTATAACTGATAAGATAAAAGGAATAGCTGAAGAAGAATTATTATTGCAAAGTGAGCAAACATGAGCGTTTATAAATTTCACTCACTTTGCACATATTTGAGAGCATAACGTGGAATCTGTACACAAAGGGTGTTCTGCTTAGGATCCCATGCACATAGAAACAGTAATATAAGAAGGAAGGTTATGAAACAAGATAAAAATTAAAGAAGAAAGTCAGAGATGCTGAATAACAGGAAGGAAAGCAAATGGTTCTTAACAAAACAAAGAAAATTATATTTCAACAAAAAGAAGGCCTAAATTGTTGTGACTTTGTTCTGCGCGTCCAAGAAATTTTTTTGTGCTATAAAGGGAACTATGTCAATCAGCATACTGGAGGAGATATTCCATCGCGAATTACCAACGGATCTACGCACCAAACATCGAAGAGAGTTCTAGACGAACCTACAACTCATCGTCTTGGACGTGTTACGTCGAAGTCTCCCAACGACCGAGAGGAGCTGCCGTCTACCGCTATCACATGCAACTTCAATATGTAATTCTTCTGTTCCCTAGGAATTGATTTCTTGTAGTTTATTACGTATTTCATAATAGGAACTCATAGGGATGTTATTGACTCAGTTAGGCATATTTCCATATATGTTAGAATGACTTTGATATTCGATCGAGCGACGTACAATCGAGAACATTAGGGTCCGGTTTTGAAATCGGGGTGCAAGCGACGATGGGAGAGAGGCGGTGAGGCAGTAAGCCACCCGACACCATCTGAGTAACATCTGGGCCATCTGAGTTTGAGGCCGCAGCCCCGCCTTCGGGCGCAGGCTTATTGTGAAAGACATTAAACTTCATCCTAATAGCTTATTCGAGTGTCAACCAACAAGAATCAGGTGCAGTGCCATGAACTTTCATCTATTAATATCGAGAAGCAGCATTGTCTATCGAGTGTCCTTCGAATGTCGAGTATCCGACGCCTTGAGAACGCCAGGTTGATACCTCAGCCGCAACAGCAGGCAACGCACCTCTCCCTCTCTGGCTGTACTTAAGTTGAGTTGATCTTCAGTCTATCTGACACTTGTTAAACTAATCCTTATCTATGTCTTAGTCTGTAATGCAGATTATCATCATGTTCTGACATAGCAAGTGAAGTTCATGTAGTGAATTCTCTAGCTAATATTTGTGTCGCGCACCTAATTGATTCTTAGGAAGTAAATTTACCATGTAGCTTACAATTGTGTATCATTCTCCTGCGTTATGGAAACGAGAGACAAGGCATTCAAAGTATGTACCGTTACCCAAATCATATTGATAAATTGATTTCATAATAAAATAATTTTCCCTACCATAGGGTGGTGGCAGCTAGATTAATAGACTATTAATTTATTAAAATCAAGGCGAGGACATTGAGTCGCGTCTTATTTAATAAAAATATATTGAAGTGGTGTAACCAAGCATCACGACAAAGGAAAACAAATAAATCAAATCTGAAATATACCTCCGCAACAACGAAATGTTGTGACGTCGGTGAGGCAATAGGAGTTCACGACATAAATAACTGTCAGCTCAGGACCCATAGTACAATTGTATCTCCCCAAGGGGACCTCCTGCATAACAAGGTGCTGTGATCAGTTCTGCCTCACCTACTGCGTGCATAACAGCAAGCCAGGCCAATATATTTCAACACGGGACTCAAGCCCCCAGCAAATATTTCAACTCGGAAATCACGCGCCAAACCAATTATGAATACTGCCATTCGGGAATGACACAGCTCGTCAATCTCCTACCGTCACAATTAGTGTCTTGTCAATCTCGAATTTCCAGGGGTGTCAATGAAGCTCAATGAAGCTCAATAAAGGCCTTTTCAATCCTTAGTACTACCCAATACCACCATTTCTATTTCGTCTTACGATTCGATAGAGACCACGACAATCCCCAACTGTTGCAGAAGAAGTACTGTACCATGTAAGCATACAAAAAAATGCTAGGTCATGTCCAAGGACGAGGCTAGGGCATGCCCAGCACGCAGTACCTGCTGTCTAGCGATGGTGCTATTGGCCTCCTCCATCTTCTTGGTGACGGCCACCTCAGCGCCCTTACGTGCCTCTGACCAGCCATCATCTACAGCAGCTGCCAGCAAACTGTCCCCCACCTGCTGCAGCTGGTCGCTCGACAGCTGGTTGCTCAACAGCTGGTCGCTCGACAGCTGCGCCTCTTCCACCGTCTGCAGGATTGTCTGCACGTGGATTACTGCACACGCAAACAGCAGAGTAAATGACATTGTCAAGTAGGAAAAGAAAAACACACTATTTAGAGTAAAATTAAAGGAACGGGAATCTGCACACAAGCTCGTTAATCTCACGAGATTCCTTACGGATAGGAACAGTAAGATTGAAAAAAATTCATGAAGCAAGATAAAAATTGATGAAGAAAGTAACAGGTACTTTAAAACAAAACAAAGAACTGCAAAAAAATAATGGTCTGCATCAAAAATAAGAGTTCAATTATCTTTTAACTAGAGGCTTACCTAGCTTTCAGCTCTTGATTTCACATCTTCTCAAAGAGAGCGCTAATTTTCATGGAAACTTAATCATAGATGTGTATCCCCTTCTAGTGCTTGCACTAAATCATACATTAGTAACTTCAAGACTTTCTGAAAATGCATTATCCATGAAATTGTGTTATTTCTTTTAATTATCATTACATGCATTATCAAATGTAGATTAAAGCAAGATTAGGAGTACATTGCCTTCAATCATTTTTTTTTTGACTAGTGACACGAGTTTTACAATACTCGTGTGTGTGTGTATCATCTAAGTGTATCAATTTTAAGATATTTTAAAAACCAATGAAGGTACTTTTGTACTATCTATATTGGAAATATACTGTTTTTCTTTTTCTCTTCTTTCTTTTCTAACCACACCAAAGGCAATCTCATGGGAACAACAGGATAGAATCATTTAGCATAGACTGCAGAAAAATAAGAATCTAGGCACATGATGTGCTCCCACACACAATATCCGGCGCATAGAAACAGCAAATTAGGAGGAAGAGCAAGAAAAACCAAATAAGAGATAGCAAAGAAGGTAAGCAAACTGAAAGAAGCAAAGTGGACACAAAAGAGAGAAGTCATAAAGGCCTCTCAATAGCTGAAGGGACCTAACATTATCTCCAATGGCTGCGCCAGTCCCCATTGCATCAGACAAATCTAGTAACTAACATGCTTACATGCAACCTATTGCCTATCCTACACCACCTGAGAGGGTGGAGGTCTTTAATGGCTAAGCATACCAACAACTTTACGTTCCAACAACACAGCACAAAGTCTCGGGAACCAAAACAAATGCCCCACAAGCTCAACACAACCATCCAGTAGATGACCTCCAAATACCCACTTTTATCGGACTTTTGCTTCTTATTCTTCTTGGAAGGGAGAGTAGTAGCTGAGCTGGTGCCATTGTGCAAGAGTTTGTCAGCCATGTCCTCCCTGCTGACGCTGAGCTCCTGTCTCGACAAAGTTTCCTTGCTGGCCTTGCCCTCGCCCTTCTTGCCGTTCATGTGCAGGCTCGGCCCGTTCACCGTCATCCCGTTGCTGGCAACCACGCTCAGGGCGTTCTGATACAAGAGAAAACGTTCTAGCAGCAGCAAAAGCAGCAGCAAACGTTGATGCCTGTATGGCAGCAGAGGGGACGACGCCTGCGTAGCGGCAACATCAGAAAAAAGATGCATAGAAAAGGCTTCCCGACGATTGGTTGCTGCCAACGATCTTGTATGAGCGGCGGCTGGCGTGGTCTCTACATACGCTTGAATCAAGAGTTAGGAGGGAGGATTCCTGTATGCGAAGTAGTCTGAGAAGGGTCTCTCCTGTGCCGCTTTCTTAGTGACTCTAAATTTGAACTCAGTCAGGCATGCTGAGATTGTTATTGTATAAATTTATTCTTGTGACTCCATACTTCAGAACGACGAATTAAACATAAAGTAAACGAGAGACCCCTTCTTATATATCGACATCATCAACGCTACTTTCTCCAAGTTGTGTGGACGGTATTGTAATCTATTCATCATCTATTTTGTTTGCTGGTTTCAATTCATCACATATGGTATTATCAAACTTCAAAACAATAAATGTATGGCCACGCATAATGAGTGTTTTAAAACTTGCTTTAGATAAACATTACATTGAATGACGATCATGGAAATTGTCCAGAAAATACGAAAACAAAGAATTTGATAAAAAACCACAGTCATAACAACACAACCCCCGGTTACAATGTTACCAGTGCATGCAATTGCATTCAGAGCATTCTGGCACACAATGTCATGCCACCAGTGATGCCTCAATGAATCATTAACCCTACACGGTTACTCGTACACGTTTGAATTAAACAAACAAATAAAAAGCAAGTACTAGTTTGATAAATATGAATTTCACATACAGGTTGGATCGTACTTATATGCGAAGCAGAATTTACACAGGAAATGTAATCAGGATCCTAAGTTATAGATTCAAATTTATCACAAAAGAGCCACCAGTGTGTCAGCTTGAGTTGAAAGTTAATTGAATATGAAGATGTATTCTCTCATTAAGTGATATTTGCCAGTACTGGCAAGAAAGGAAAGTGAAGATTTAACATAATCTAACTAGAGATGATATTAGCCTTGCTTGATTTCAATAGTGTCTGGGACTTTTGCAATGGGGCCATTCATCAGTCTCCTAAATTGTGTTTGCTTTTGAGATGGTGCAATCTGCCTTTTCCCCTAACCCCTATTTTTCTGTTTCAGAACAGAGTTATTACTGTTAACTGGTAGAGACAAAGTTCCAAGTGCAGCATAATATTATACAGGCAAATTGTTCATAGCAGCATCAACCAGCAGGGGTAAGAATAATATGCATGTTAAAAGGTCAGAAATAAAAGAATGTTTGGTTTATTGAAATATTTATTGTAAATTATATTAATTATTAATTAGGTAAAAGTGAGAAATTATGTACTCTTTTGCTTGTATTATCATTGTAAGTTATTATTTATTATGCGTGGCGGATTGGCAGGAAGACCTCTGTAATATCTTGGAATTTCAGCAAGAAATAAGGTTTACTGGACAGCACTTGTAGATCGGTTAGCCTAGCCGTAAACTAGGCAAGAGGATAGCAAAACGAACAGCAGGACTACTGGTATTGTACTGATCTCAAGTTCACACAGCTTGCTCTTAAGTCTAGTTCGAACAATGAACTTCCGCCCGGCAGTAGGCGCGCTTCCGACCTATCCGGCGCTTGTAAATACCAGGCGCGCATCGGCGGTTCCGCCGGAAACTCCGAGCGAGCGAGACTCATAAATCTCCGCAGCCGGAACCTCCATAAATATCCCAAGAGCGTCACTATACAACAACTTCCCTCCCTTTAGATGAATATGTGACAAAGGGAAGGAGGAACTCAACAACCTATTCGTATTACAGGTTTGGTTATTCTGCCTGATCTACGAGGTTCATTTTGCTCAGGAGAGCTGTTAACAGGCTGAAAAGCAGGAGTCTCTGCTGCTCCACTCCCGGTAGATTCCAAACTACTGTGCAACAGCTGATTTGAATGTCTCTTCCAGATTACATTTAATGCTAATATTTGAACATGAAAGATATTAACGGCAACTTTACTAACAATAATTCCCTTCAACCACTTGGGACCATTTCTCAAATTCAGAGCGAGAACATGATCCCAGACATCAAATTGAGTTACATACATAGGCTTAGACCTGGACACAGAAAATTTAGGATGAACTCTATCTTTGGAAGTAACAAAGTTACGATTGTTCAGCGCAACCGAGGGAACAATTTTTGTAACACTATGCGGAATACAATGCGATTGAAATAACGCTTTCGCTAGACGGGATTTGAACGATTCGGAAGAAGATAGTTTTTTCAACAAGTCTTTAATGACTCTTACCCCCCTCTCAGCTTGACCATTGCTTGCTGGAGAGTAGGGCGGAGGTGTGAGGTGCTCAATACCGTTGGAAATAAGAAAATCTTTGAAGTCATGAGACGAAAAGTTAGAAGCATTGTCACTTACGAGCACATCACACAACCCGTTTCTGCTGAAAATCATTCTCAACGCATCGACAGTATGTGACACACTCGTGGATGGTACCACTTCACATTCAATATATTTAGATAATGCATCTACAGCAATGAAAACAATTTTATTCTCGTAGAAAAAGTGATCGACATGAATGCGTTCAAAAGGACGAGAAGGAGTAGGCCATTCTACATTTCTAGACTTTGGTTTTGCTCGATTTAATTGACATTGGGGACAACATTTTACGATGTCTTCAATAGTTTTGTCCATTCCGGGAAACCAAATAACAGATCTGGCCAACGATTTCATGCCACAAATGCCAGGATGTCCATCATGAAATGTTTCAAGGACTAAACTACGCAGTGACTTGGGAATAAAAACCCGTTCTTTATAAAGTATGCAACCCTTCATGATGGTCATCTGAGGTAGCAGGTTCTTAAATTTTGAAAAATTGGGATCAGGTTTAGGAGGCATGCCAAACTTTATGTATTGTTTAAGTTGGCATAGTTCGCTATCCATATCAGTATGAGTTTTTATATTTTCACACGTGACAGGAGTTTTATCAAGAGTGTTCACAGCAAAAATCATTTCGTACGGTTCTAGCTCCCTTACAGTCGTAGGTAGTGGCAGCCTACTGAGACAATCGCTATTTACGTTACATTTGCCTTTTGAATATCTGAAAACATAGTCAAACTGGGAGAGTCTGAGAGCCCATCTCTGAATTCGAGCGGAACAGTTGAGAGGTACACCCTTGTCATGTGCAAAAAGTTGACAAAGAGGTTTCTGATCATTATGGATAATGAACTTAGCACCAAGTAGAAATTTCTTGAATTTATCCACGCCAAAAACCACACTAAGGCTCTCCCTTTCAATGTTAGAGTAGTTTTGTTCCGCACTATTCAGAGATCTCGAAGCAAATTGAACCGGACACCAATCATGAGAAGGACTAACGCGTTGCATGAGTATGGCAGCAACTCCATAACCCGAACTATCAGTTTCAAGAAGAGTTTCATGGTTGGGATCAAACAACTTTAGAGGTTTATGCGAACGAAAGATGTTCTTGATTTTCTGGACACTCTCGTCCTGTTCTGGAGTCCACCGGAACTGTACATTTTTCTTTTAGCAGCGAATACAGAGGATGCATGACATTAGAAAAGTTGGGTACAAAACGACTGTAGAAGTTACACAATCCGATGAAAGCTTGCGACTGTTTGAGGTTTTTAGGAACAGGAGCATTGAGAATAGCTTCTACTTTCTCAGAGTTAGCGTGAACACCCTTGTTATCGAAAACGTACCCTAGATAAGACACACGATCAGTTAGAAAGGCACATTTAGACAGATTTAAGCGAATTCCCGCGTTTTTTAGGACAGACAGGACCCTGTCAAGAACTTCCAAATGAGCATCATATGACGAGGTCAAAATGAGGAGGTCATCCTGGTACACAATGATGTTATCGATGCCAGACAGAGTCCTATTCATGAATGCTTGAAAAATGCCGGGGCTTGCACGTAGACCATAAGGTAAGTAATTGTACATGAATAGACCTTCAGAGGTGTTAATGGTCGTAACTTCAACGTCTTCTTTCAACGGAATTTGCAAAAACGCGTTAGACAAATCAATTTTTGAGAAAAACTTAGCGTCTCCGATTTGAGAAATGACATCATCAATAACAGGTAGTACAGATTGAACTGGATTCAGAAAATTATTAATGAAAGCTAAAAAATCTCCACAGATTCTCACACTGCCGTCAGACTTTAGAACATAAACGGTAGGAGATGTCCATTGGCTATCATACACTTTTGTGATTTTGCCCATACTCTGCAAGCGTTCCAGTTCGGTTTTGACAGAGTCTCTTAGTCTTACAGGAACCGGGCGTGCTTTACAAAATACAGGAACTGCATTAGGCAACACATCAAGATGAACTGTCTCTTTAACGTTAGACTGTGAATCAGATGACAAATATTCGTCATATTTTAACGACAAACTTATCGGCAAACTATGACAATCCGTTTTATTTATGGAGTCGTATTTATCAGGAATGACAATGTTTACGTTTAGTTTAGAACAAATATCTCGGCCCAGTAAGTTGATTCTATCATCCTCCACAATGAGAAACTTATGATTAAAACTAACATTATGGTACATGACAGTTATTGAAGCTTGACCAAGCAGGTTTACCGAGACACCACTGTACCCGAGAATTTTGCTGCATGTAGGATTTACCACAGCACCAACTTTGATTGCATCTGTTTTACGTATAGTTGACACGGCACTGCCGTTATCCAACAGGAATTCAACAGGTTTACTATTTAAGTTGCATGCAATCATAGTGGGCTCTTAAGTGACGGGAATTACAGTGGTGTTTACTCTAAAAAATTAGAATCATTTGGGGAATAATCAGAACACTCATGTAGATGATTACCGTCACCACCTTCGTTCCCAGGTTTTTGCAACACAGCTTCGTTCTTCTGTAGAGGCATCCGTGAATTCTTCATTAACACGTCTTCTCTCCCAACGTTGCCACAGCAACCGCTTCTTCCCGACTGCACTGTGTAAGTGCGAGCTGCGTCAAATTTTCCTTTTGTAGGTCCCTTTCGTGTAGGCATAGCAGGAGGAGGCCGACCTGCAGTTGTAGATTTGCAAACCTTAGAGATGTGGCCTAATTTTCCCCATGTGTGACATTTCAATTTCAAAGCATAGCAATTCTTTGCAAGATGCTTTTGCTTGGTTCCGCAGCGAATGCATATGTAGTTCGGCGGGAGTTTTTCTGTAGTGAAATACGATGAAGATGAATCCTCACGAATGATATCTTGAGCGTCGGAGCTTAATTGTTCGATAAGTTTTGCGTGTTCAACGCATTCGTTGAAAGACTTGCTATCGCACTTCTGTAGAACCGCGCTGAGAATTTGCGCTGGGTGTAGCCCAGCCACGAAGGCATCTCTTAATAAACGATCACGACAGCAATTACCATAATTGCATGCAGATGCTAAGTCATTTAACGTTTTAGCATAACTTTCTATGGATTCATTAGCACCTTGTTTTCTATTTAGAAATGTACCCGATGCACCGACGATGGATTTTTTAATTTCAAATTGCTGTGTTAATTTTTCTTCAAGTTCCTCATATGTAGCCTCAGTGAGTAACGTAGGTTTAATTCTTCGTTGTAGATCAGTAATTATGTTTACAGGCAAAGCTTTGATTAAAATACTAGCTTTTTTACCGCCATTATTTACTGCTTTTTGAAGAGCGTCTGCACTTTGTACTTTCCAGCGCTCCAAGAATTCACTCACTGTTTCTACTTCCACGTCGAACGGAGGGCAGCTGACTGTAGAATACGCCATCTTAATTTCAGAGCACTTTTAAAGTTCAAATTCACTTCGCAAGTTCGAAGCCTCGTCGCCAATTGTAATATCTTGGAATTTCAGCAAGAAATAAGGTTTACTGGACAGCACTTGTAGATCGGTTCCCCTAGCCGTAAACTAGGCAAGAGGATAGCAAAACGAACAGCAGGACTACTGGTATCGTACTGATCTCAAGTTCACACAGCTTGCTCTTAAGTCTAGTTCGAACAATGAACTTCCGCCCGGCAGTAGGCGCGCTTCCGACCTATCCGGCGCTTATAAATACCAGGCGCGCATCGGCGGTTCCGCCGGGAACTCCGAGCGAGCGAGACTCATAAATCTCCGCAGCCGGAACCTCCATAAATATCCCAAGAGCGTACCACTATACAACAACCTCCAAACCTCCAGATCGACCTCCAAACCTCCAATCGGAGAGTTGAACCCGACGGGAGACATCAGAGCCATCACCCAAAGCTCGGTCGTGTCCGTCACAACCTGGAGGACAAGAGATAGCCGACAACAACAGCTGATTCCTCCTCAAGTGCTGCCGATCTCTTGCTGCTGCTGTGCCTCGGCATCATCTGCCACTGCTGCACCTTGCATCTCCTGCTGTGTTCAGGCAGCTCCTGTCGCACTCTGGGATCTCTTGCTGCGGCCTTGCTCCCGCACCTCCTATCACTTTGGTACCCCGGTACTGCTGCACTCTTGCCCCCCCTTGCACTCCTGCAGGCGCGCTTTGAGTTGGCCATTGTGGTTTTGGGGAGTAGCTCTAGGGTTGCTGCCACGCTGGGCTACCCCCAGTATAGTTAACCGCTGCGTTATAGTTGATTGTTTATTGGTTAGGGTAATTGGTAAGTAGGTAGGGTATTACTGTCCGCATCTGGTTACTTTTTCTGTGTTTACTTGTGTTGTTATCGTTAAGGACACCGTCTACGTAGAAATCAGGATATGTGTTGATATTCTGCTTTTATGTGCATCTTATAGAGGATTTTCTTGCGCTTCCATTGTACTTTCCGTTTACGTCTACTCCGAATAGTGCGCCCACCAGAGGGGGAGAAAGCGATGGGGGAGGAGCCACAAAGGCAGGTTTCAATAATGAAAGTCTCCATTAGAAACACTGCCAAAACCAGCAATCTAGAACTAATGCAAGAGAGTTAGAGCTATAAGATAACTTTCAGAAACACGACAAAATGTTTCACGCATCAGCTCATCAGTCTGAATCTGCCAACTAAAACACAAAAATAGAAATAAATTCCCCATAATTTACAAGGATTTAAATTCAGGGCAAAAATACTCATACAACATTTTAAGTTTTTGAGGCATGTGTTAAAAACTAGATTATTTTTAGGTAAAACACATATGCATGTATAAATATTTAAAAATTTCAATAAGAAATTGAGCAAAATTAACTTTACAAGAAGGAAGACATGGGTAATGAACTGATAAAATAAGCTGGATCAAAAATGGCCATAACAATAAACTAATTTTGATCACTGGTTTCATACACTCACAACTTAGGTTCTCTTGCAGCCAAGGAAGAACATAGTCATTCTTGAACACAGGACAAGTAGTTGGGTACAAGACATGATATAAAACTACAGGGTATATAGCATAAAACAAGTTCACAACACAATTGGAATATTCCACACAGCATTCGCCATTCCAGTTTAAAAGCGCCATACAAAACAAATGCAAATAAACCACACTGAATAAACTGTCACATAAGTTAACCTAACCCACTGAGCCAAAGATTGACCAAAACCTAGAGTAAACAAGCCAGGAAGAACCAACCAAACAAGGGGCTCACATTGAGCAAAGGCATAGCTCAGAGCTTACCTCAAGGTGCACTCCGTTCACCAATCCAGCTCCAGACTTGGATACTTTCTGCTGCTTTTCCTTGGCCTCATCATTTCTGAGCAGCTTCTTCTTTTCATTTCTCTTGGATTCCTGTGCAAGCGCCAATGTGAACGTATCTATAATGGCCAGAATGAAGCAATTAAATATTTAGGGATAAAAACAAATGATGGTGAACCCTTCTGCTGCATATATTAGGAGTTTTCAAGAATTATGCAGATAAACAGTCGTTTATTAGTTCAACAATTGTAAGCTTCAAATAGCAATACTCGTTAAGTTCACGGGTCATTCTCTTTGAAGAAATTAGCGTACTTCTTTCAGGACAATTGACATGGTTGAAAACGAATTAGGAGCACAGCAGCAGCAGGGTTGTTGACAAATAATACAACATGCAATAGAAATTAAGTTAACACTTGCATGCTCATCAAAGAAAGAAATGCCGCTGCCAACAACACCATGTCAGCAAAACAGATGACCATGTGGAGCCCAGCCACCTGAATACGTTGATGGCTTGGTGACCTATTGGCGATCACTCACTGAGGAGATTTCCATATTACAGGTGACCCAACAGTGCTCATGAATTGCATTTCCATGAAATGAAAATCCAATTTAACTTGATCCATTCAAACTTTTTTTGGCTTTCCATTTTAACTTGATCAATTTACTTGACCAAAGCCAGATAGATGATGGCAAGTTTCAATTAATTTTTTTGTCACTTTGAGAGTTTGATGTTGAAATTTAATTTCATTGCAGTTGAATATTGAATTATTATCCACCTCGCCAAATGTAAAGAGTTAAAATTTACATCATTAGGACAATGACACTTTGGAACCAACCAGCTATCCTCACATTTCACCTGACTCCCATATTAGATTGTGAACCACATTACTTTTTGCATTTAAACACCCTGGTATACCAACATAATGATTGTGAACAATATTATGAACATCACAAAAAAACGTTAGAGGAACATAATGAAAACCGTGCACACGCACACACGCTCGCACACACACACACAAACAAACACACACACACACACACACATGTTCACAGTACTGCTCGCAACCTCTTCGTGCCACGAGTCTGGTTGCTTGCGACTTTCGGTGCTGCTTGCGAACTCCGGCCGACGCCGGGTCTACTTGCGACTTTTACGGTACTGCTTGTGACCTCAGCCGTTTTGAAAATTTATTCCGAAGCACTAAAGAACTTTTTATGATAAATAGGTTATGATGCATGAAGAAAAAGAGTTCAGAACAGGAAATGGGTATGACTGAATGTTACCAGGTCTAGCTAAACGCTGAATCAGTACGCTGAATCAGGAGATTGTCAGATCCCTTCACAGCAGGATAGAACATCAAGAAATTTCATTATGACTAAACACTATGGCACTTCAGAAATATGAGTTTGTAAACTATTTCTATCGTGCCTCACAATCTAAATCGGCATCCTAATTGCGATCAATAATAACAAATAGGTTATGAACATGTTATATTACGGAACCAATCACATAAATGCAAATTTCATGTTGCTTTCCTATATACTTTCAGTACAAGAATGAACTTTGATTACAAATTCACAAATTTGATTACAAATTTACGACATCCTAGAAATACTGCGATGGGCATGGGCAGGAATTAAAATAGCATAAATATAGGCCTAATCGAAGTTGGACTCGCTTCAACTAATTTAAGTTTATAAATTTACCTGAACTATTCTGGCCACTTCGTATTTGACAGCTGGACTTGACGACTCGAGTCTTCTGCAGCGACTTCTTTCACGACAGTATTTTCTAGTTCCTAATTCTCTGGCCAATTTACAAAAGAGTTCTCGTCTACTTGTACAGCTCTTGCTTGGGAGCAATTTCAAGAGCTCGATATAACTATCCATTTTCAGAAAGCCTGCAGGGAAGAATTTAATTAATAACTTAATAAGCTACTTTTTAGACTGGAATATCCCTTTTAGCTTGACTCTGTATTTCGTTTTGAGCTCTATAGTACCTAATTCTTACTGTTTATTTTAAATGACTGATCACCCTGAGATACTCGAGGAAATCGATCCAGATTTCAATTATTTGAACAGAATATATCCAAACCTAAACGACTCTCACGAGTGTAGGTATACTAATATATCAAAATTCAACTAAACTATACGAATAACTGACCGAGATTTCTCACTCCTGTGTTGGAACTGTAGGTCACTCTATCCAAAATTGGAAGAGATACAATGTACTATTACTGAACTTATATATAACCTAGACGTGATTAGCTTCACCGAAAGCTGGCTAGATAACTTGACTAAAGACATGATTCGATTTAAAAATTATCATAGTTACCATTCGCTAAGAAAAAACCAGCGGGGCGGAGGCATCAGCACATATATATCTAACCACATAGACTCGAGAACCATAGCAAGTGCAACAATGAATCAGGATCATATAGAATCACTCTTCGTAGAACTTTTTAGAGATGGTAAACGCATTGTGCTTGGAACGGTGTATAGGCCTCCTACAGCCTGTCCTATATCCTTCCTGAATGAATTGAATTGTATTATTTCTCAGTTCAACAGGCCCTTATACAATGACATAATAATATGCGGTGACTTCAATTATGATCTACTGAAACATGAAAGCCATGAACCAATCTCTAATTTCCTAACTACCTTTCAGTCTCAATCCTTCCTTCCGATCATTAAATAAATAAATAAATAATGAAGGCATCTACGGATGCTTTATTTCCAATTTCAAGCCTGATTCAAGCCTGAGCTTAACCGAATTATTTCTCAGTTCAACAGGTCCTTCTACAATGACATAATAATATGCGGTGACTTCAACTATGATTTGCTGAAACATGAAAGCTATGAACCAATCTCTAATTTCTTAAATGCATTTCATTCTAAATCTTTCCTTCCGATCATCACAAAGCCAACACGAATAACCTCAGAATGTGCCACGCTGCTTGACAATATCTTTATGACAGACCCAAGTGATTTTCTCGCTGGAATAATTACTTCTGACTTATCAGATCATTTTCCAGTTTTTCTTATTAAGAAAAATGTCTATCTTGCGTGCACCAAAGCACGGGCTGAAACTTACTCATATCGTAAAATAAACGAATCAAATTTAGAAGAAATGTGCACCGTTCTAGAAGATTTACTGTTCCTCCCACGCACTTCAAACAAACTTGAACTTGAACTTGAACTTGAGGGCCGACAGTGTCGGGGCCTTTGTAACGGCCTACAATTCCCTCCACAATTTCCACACAAAGAGTTCAGCGCCTGGTACCAGGCTTGTCCACTAAACTACTCAGGATCTACCAATCCTTGTCACAAGCCACCATTGGATGGCATCACCGGGACAACCAGTGTGTCAAAACACCATCCCCAGGCACATTGGGTTATTACAGCCCACTCTACCCGACTGGCTCATTCCAGTCACTGTCTCTTTCTCCAGGCACGCACAAAAAACATTTTCATAGTTTCAACGATACTCAAATTACACTCCTGATCTAGTCCAGCAAGACAACTCATACCGCAATCATCTTCAGCACATCTGGCATACCACTCATTCTCTCCATACCGCTCAAGCACCACATTCATGAGACTTTCTCTCTCCTGCTCATACTTACTACATTCCAGCACAAGATGCTCAATTGTTTCCTCCACTCCACTGATACACTGAGGACATAATCTGTTATTATTCTCATTCCACCTCCATGTACGTCTGTTCACACTCAATGACTTACATCGCACAGCACACAAGAGTTGACTTCCAAAACTACCATCATAGAAAATCTCAAACTTAGGTGCTTCTTTTTTCATATACCAGTCAAGTGTAGGCTTCTGCACCATGCTAAGCTTCCACTTATTCAATCCATACTCTTTTGTTTGCCTCTCAATCTCTTTCTTCACCCTCTTGCAGTCCCACTCAGGCCCTACACCTCCAGCATTTATTAAACTCCAGTCATCCACAGGTCTCCCAATTCTAAAATGAATAATCTTTTGCATACTAAGCTTCCTTGCATACCCCCAACACACTTTCTCCCAATAGCTTACACTCAGATTCCATTCAAAAATTCGCTTTACCCATCTGCTATTCTGCATTCTTTCAATTCTCACCTTATAATTCAGCACCGCTTTCATCATTCTTTCTGAAAATAGGCTCCACCCAAGGTCACCTCTAATGGCTTCTGTAGCTGTCCATTTCGGAGCACCCAATGCTAACCGTCCTATCTTATTTTGTATTACATCCAGCTTTTCAAGATCACTTCCATTCCAGGCAAGAGCACTCATACCATACATGACACTAGGTACAGCAACATACTTCCACATTCCTCTCACACATTCATACTTGTTTGCTCTGTATCTGGCCACGCTGCTTCATCGTCCACTCCACTGCATAGCTTTTGCCACTTTCTCACCCTTAGTTCTAGTGCATCCATCTTCACTTATCATACAACCTAGATATTTGTATTCTTTTGTTCTACCTATTCTGATTTCTCCAATATTCCATAGTCTGTCTCTATCAGTCTCATCACTATGTATAACCATAACCTTGCTTTTGTCGGCACTGAAGTTCATCTTGAAATCTGTACTATAACCGTTCACAATGTCAAGCATCCTTTGCAGTTCATTTCCACATTCACTAACCACAACCACATCATCAGCATACAACAAACAGCTCAGTCTCTCATTACCAACTTTCAGTCCTAAGCCACTCCTCAGTCGAACTGCTAATTCTTCTGTGTACAATCCAAACAACAGGGGAGACAGAGTACAGCCCTGTCTCACTCCTCAAACACTCCTTACTTGCCCCGTTTCCAAATTTCCTAACCTGTAAATAGCGCTTGTGTTCTCATACAGACTCTTTAGGCTCTTTGAAGTTTTGAGAAAAGTGGGGTTTAGCAGAAAAATAGTAAAAATTGTACAAAGAGCCTAACCCGATCCACTGTCATACGCTTTTTCAATATCCAGGAATGCTATATACACCATTTTATCATCCTTCCTCATTCGCTCAATTATTTCACTCACTACAAACAGATTATCTTCCCCACGTCTATCTTGCCTAAAACCATTCTGTTCATCACCTAGGACTCCAAACTCCTCAACTACATTTTTCATTCTCTCATTCAAAATACCACAAAATATCTTACATACAGTGTCACCCAGTGTTGCAATTGGTCTGTAATTTTTAAGTTCTTTCATACTCATATGTCCACCCTTATGCAACAGAACTACATTACACTTGTTCCAGTCATCCGGTACTCTTTCACTCTTCCATATCTCATCAAATAAACATTTCAACATACTGACTACACTCTCTCCTCCACATTTATAGAACTCATATGGGATTCTATCAGGGCCACATGCCTTTCCATTTTTCACTTTCTTCAAAAAACTTACAATCTCTTCACAAGTGATTTTGTCTTCCATTTGCAGTTCACGTTCATCAATCAGAAAATTTATGGGTGCATCATCTGTAACCTGCTCATTCATTCCACCAATGTCCTCCCAGTATTTTTCGACTGCTTTCACCATTTTCATCCTATCTTGCACACTGCAACCATCAACTACTAATTCATCAACTTGAACTTCACTACTTCTATCATTACCTTGTATAAACTTATACCAATCTTTCATACCATCCGGACCTTTCTTTCTTAGATTTTCAACTTGGTGTCTTTCCTCTTCAACTCTAGCCTCATTAATCATTCTCCTAACTTTCTTCTGCTGGTCCTTGTACTCATTCCATGCACTCTGCCATTCATCCTCAGTAACAAAAAAAAACCGTTTATTTCCAAGTTGTCACATGAGATACATATGCCAACATATTGGCTTTTAAAGTTCCTTAATATAAGACGTCCTAAAACAAAAGATCCATACGGGGAGTATTAATTGACAAACCATCCGAGGTGTAAAAATAGATAAGCCATACGAGGCATAATAATCGACAAACTATATGAGGTGTGGCTAATAGATAAACTATCAGAGGTGTACAAATAGATAGACCATACGAGGCATATTAATAGACATAATATACGAGGCGTACTATAATAGACAAACAACACGTGGTGTGCTAATAGTCTAACAAAGTTCCATACGAGGAATACTAATTGAAAAACCATACGAGGTGTACAAATAGATAAGCCGTACGAGGCATAATAATAGACAAACTATACGAGATGTAATATTAGACAATACTATCATAGGTGTACAGATAGATAGACCATACGAGGCATATTAATAGAAAAAATATACGAGGCGTACTAATAGACAAACCATACGGGTCGTGCTAATAGTTTAACTCTGTCAAGGGTAGTTGAATGAGAAATGAGAAATATTATCTCTTGGATATTTTATATTCCAAGAGATTCCGGTACAGCGCTTCTTGCCTTTTTTCCTACTTCGATAATTTCAACTAAGAACTTGGCAGTTTCGAAGAATTCTTTAGTATTTTTCGAATTATTTATAAGATCATCGAAGTAGGAAAAATACAAAAAAACGCTACACCGTACTAGATTGAAACAACACCGTAAATGACAATCAAGTATTGAGAAAAAGATAGTCTCGAAATAATTTGTAAAGAACATCGCGCAACACAGCACGCACATCTAGGAATGCGTAAACAAACTTACACTCAAAATTGAAATGCATGGCTTGTTCGGCATACAAATATAGAGATAATTTTTGCACGAGGGCTTTATTTCCTTTGTCTGTTTATACTTTTTAATTTCTTCTGTTCACAGAAATGCCCTTCGGGGTCGCGATAGATCGATTTATAAATCATAAAGCAAGCGCAATCAATTTGTTTATTTCTGAAATTTGGTGCAGTGTTAACTGATCGCAGAGCTTTAGGTAAAATGTAATGTGTCTTGAGGTTTTGCTTTTTATGCAATAAGTTGAAATAGAAACCGATATATGTACATGTGCGCAGTGCGCATATATGTGTGCGAAACGTGTGCATCTTTACACTGATACATAAACATTTATGTTTGCGTGCGCACACGTACATACTCACGCACACACCAACACACATATTCATATATATACGTATTGAAAACGAATATAAGAAAAATGCTAATAGACATGAAAAATAATCTTACTCTTTCAATATTTAAAATGACAGCCCAAGCTCTGATGAATCGTAAGAAATAACCTGAGGAAAGATAAGGAATAGAAAAGGACTTCGAAAAACGTATAAATGGAATGGTTTTTTAATTTCCTAAAGGAAATTTTAAGAAAACTCAAGTTATCGCTGAGGAACAACAACAAAAAAAAACATATATCTTCAATATATATCATATATCATATCTTCTCAATATTCTCTGCAAGATCATGCGGACATGGGTACATGGGATAAAATGGAGATACAGTGTAGGCCAGTTACCACTCATGATTGACAAATATCTACAAAATTTTGGCAGAAATGCGCAAACAAACATATACTCAACATCAAAATTTGCTTGTACAACATACGGACAGAAAGCTAATTTTACCACGATTCATACGCTCAAATTACGATTAATTTCATTAATTGTATTTGTCATTTATCCGATTCACAGAGACGTCCTCTGGTGTAAGTGGGAGATCTATTTTTGAATCATTTCGCTGGTGCAATAAAATTTATTAACCGGATGGTTTTTGTGTAAAGAAATGAAGTAGAAACATGTATATCTATTTATGTAGATATATATATACCTATATACGTACACACACATATTAATATATGTACTTATTAAGAATGAAATATAAGAAAAAAATACAAATATAAAATAAGAGGATAGAAACAACCTACCATCTATTACACCGATAATGACAGTTGAGCTCATTGTAATCCTAAGAAATTATTCGAAAAAAAATAACTAAAAGAAGGAAAAGAAGACTTCGGAAAACGTAAAATGAACTGATTTTTAGTTTCTTCATAGAAATTTTTAAGAAAACTCAGGTTACAGTCAAGAAACAACACAACTCTTCAGCATTATACAGACATGTGTACATGGGATAAAATGGAGTAACATTGTGGCCGGATATCACATTTGAGTGGAGAATATTTACAAAATTTGGCACATATAGGTAGATTAAGCAATGGTCCAAAGTGATAATTTTGATAACAGAAATTAACAGTTTTTTTCGATTTTAAAGTTTAGTGCTGGTGTGCACTGAACGCACGAAAAAATATTAAAAGACTAAATGAAAATGCTTAAACTAACCTCTCCCCCCAGCTCAGCCGAAATCGATTGAAAACATCTTCGAGAATGATTTTGAAATAACGAGACAACGTTAGCCAAAATTTAATTCATTATAAACTTTGCACAATCCTCACATTTATAAACCTGTATATTGGTGTACACACAAAATGCATTTCAGAGTATGTTTTCCATACGGATGTTAAATATTAACACAGAGAAGAAAAAATAACAAAATAAAGATGAGGAAATACTCCTAATTTTGGGAAAAAATGTTCATTCTGCTGTATTGAACTCACGGCTGGGGTGCTCATTATTGTAGACAGAAATAGTTAGGATGAATGCACGAATGGCTTAGCAAACGTAAAATGAAATAGTTTCTAATTTTCTAACAGAAATTTCAGGAAAATTAAAATTTCTGGTAAATGGGAAATTCACACCGAAATGCTGCAGGTCTATAGAGATGCAAAATGACGTGACACATTCACTCTAAATTCTTTTACAGTTTTAGAGTTTTTGATATGCTGGGAAACCTTGTTCCACAGAAAAGCTCCAGAAACTGAGAGAGCTTTTTGTCCCACGTTAGATGAACGGTAACTGACTAAAACATCATTCCTCCGATTTGGTTTTTTGTTTGGGATATTAGGTGTAAAAAATTTTACCACCTCTGCATTACTTTGGGGGAGGTACAGAGAGGAGAACACTCGTCGAGCTTTTTGGATCATGAATCTGTTCGGTATCGGGATCCAGTCGAGTTTTCTTAAAAGAGGGGTGACATGATCGTATTTATTGAAATTTCCTTTGCACACCACTTTGGCGGCGAAGTTTAGACATTTTTGCAACTCTTCCTGACGATATTGAGGTAAATTTCCCCATACAAGACTGCAGTAGTCCAGGCGCGATAAAACTAAAGACTGAATTACTAACAACCTAGATTTTTCGTCAAGTGTGTTCTTAATGCGATGAAAGAACAATAAGGTTCTGTTTATTTTGTTGCACATTGTTTCGACGTGTGAATTGAAAGTCATATTTTTGTCAAACCAAACACCCAGATTTTTTACCGTCTCTACTGGTTCAATTGTATCGTCTCCAAATGTTAGCTTGAATGGTGGTAAATTTTTAGTCGCATTCTGTGATCCAAAAATAAAGCATTGCGTTTTACTTGCGTTAAGTTTGAGGCCATTATGGTCATACCACAATTTAAGGTTTCCCAGAAGGTTTTCAGCGTTGGCTTGTGTTTCTTTTAAATCTGCTGTTGAGCTTGTCATGGCAATTTGTACGTCATCAGCATACATTGAAATTTTTGTGTTTGCCGGCATGGTGGGGAAATCATTGATGAAAATTGAAAATAAGAGCGGGCCGATGATTGAACCTTGAGGAACGCCAAAATTGTTTGGTATGAATGATGACATTTTGTTATTCAAGCACACTGCATGAGAGCGGTTTAGTAGGTAGCTTTCAAACCATTGAGTGTCAATTCTGAGGTTTGAAATTTTTTGTAGAAGTTTCTTATGCTCAACACTGTCGAAAGCTTTGGAGAGATCAAGCAATAGTAAGAGAGTTAATTTTTTTTGGTCAATATCATTGTAAATTTTTTCTGTTATGTTTAACCGGGCGTCCTGAGTACTGGTATTCCTTCTGTAAGCATATTGATTGCGATGCAGTAGATGTGACTCGTCTATGTAAGACGAGAGCTGGTTTGTTATTACATTTTCTAATATTTTGGACATAACAGGCAGGAGACTGATTGGTCTGTAGTTTGACGCTATGTCGATATCACCAGATTTATGTAGTAATTCTGTTTCTTTCATACATTTTCCTCCTACTGCGTTGTTTCTTGTTTAGAGTCTTTCTTTTCATTCGTTCTTCCTTTATCTCACTTGTAAACCACCTGGCATTCCCTGTCCCTTTTCTACATTTAATTCTACCCATCTTTTGCTCTGCCACATCATACAAGGTTCTTGCAATCTCACTATTTAGGGCATTTACATTTCCATACCTGTTCCAGTTACATCTACTCAGTTCATTTCTAAATTCTTCCCAGTTTGCCATTTATATACGCCAATTTTCTTTAACTCTGCTGGTCTTCTGCATTGACTTCTTTCCACCCCAATTATATTCTAGCACAAGCATTCTATGGTCACTGTCAATATCAAAATCACCTTCATCTACAAACATTTTTTTGACACACGCTCTAGCTCTACTATTCACTATCATATAGTCAATTGCAGTTTTAAATTCCCTGCTTTGCCATGTATGCAAGCCATTTCCTATTGTGACATTCAGGTTCTCAAGTTCATTCTCATCACAGAAATCAATCAATTTTTGTCCATTTGCATTCACAGGCTCACCAAGTATACCAACATGGTCATTCATGTCACCCATCACAATCAGAGGGCATCTGCCATGTTCTTGCACAATTCTTGTTAATATTTCATACTTTTTCACATTCTCTTGATGAGCTAAAATCCCATCAGTTGTCATATAACATACAATCACAATGACACATTCTCTGGCATGCATTCTTTCACACTTTATTACTAACATATCTTCATTCTCAGGTTCATTTCCAACAGGAAGTTCCTCTAATTTCCAATTCAGAGCATTCCTTAAAATCAGATCAACTCCACCACCTCTCTTTTGCCAACTTACACGCCCTTTTTCTATCATATGGTACTTACTCTCCCTACATTTTAAACTGACTCTGTCACGCATTTGGGTCTCTACTACACCAACACAATCTAAATCTCCATTCTCAAATTCTGCTACAAGGTCATCTAACTTCCCTGCATTCCATCCACGCACATTTATACATCCAAACCTCACAAAACTATTGGGAAATTCATGACATTTTTCATTTTTGCTCTGACGGCTTTTTATTCATCCTGTTCCACCTTCCATCGCAATATGAGTAGCCCCAATACAATGGATGTATCTCCTAGAGAGTTTCATCTCACCTTCTTGTGTAAGGTGGACTCCATCTCTACGAAAACACCCACTCTGGATCACGCTCTCCATATCAAGGAAGCTGGAACCCAATTCACGCTTTCTCATACTCTCAGCCTTCATACTCACAATCCTTTCATGCACCTCCTTATTCACCTCCTTCCGCACCCTTTCATACTCTTCATTACAAGCTGGCCTTCTCAGAATGCTGGTCACAGCCACTCTGACATTCTTCTTACTCGCACCTTCTATCACTTTCATAATTGCATTCACCGTACGTTCTCTCCCACATTCAAGCAATCCATTGCCACCTCCTTGCAGTACAAACATACCTTTGTCCATTCCATCTATTATTCTCTCAGCATGCCTACAAATCTCCTCCACTCCTTTCCCTCTCATGCTCGTACATCCGCTACTGTCACTCATCTTGATAAACCTATCCAGATTCTCAACCATAATGTCTCCACATATTCTAATTGCAGGTCTTACTCTCCCTTTCATACTATTCTTACGTTCACTTCTTCCACTCATATCACTCTTTCATTCCATCTTCCTTTCATTCACTTCCACTGCAGGCACCTGCACCTCATGTGGCCCATCAACAGGTTGCTCGTCCACTCTCTTTCCATTTGTACTTCTTTCATCATGCTGGTTTATCCTTCTACTTTCATCTGTCACACATGCCCTATTATTTCCTGCATTCACCCTCCTTGCACCATCGTTTCCCTTGTCATCCACTGCATTTGCTCTCCTTGCACCATCATTTACCTTGTCATCCACTGCATTTTCTCTCCTTGCACCATCATTTGCCTTATCATCCATTGCATTTGCACTCCTTACACCATTATGTGCCTCATCATCCACTGCATTTGCACTCCTTGCACTATCATTTACTGCATTTGCACTTATTGCATCATTCTCTTTCTTTCTTGCATTCAGCTTTCTTTCATCCTCTAGATCACACCTCAAGCCAACATTCAGAGCTTTCAGCCTTTCATTCTCTTCCTCTAACTTATTTTTCAAATCATTCAGGCATTTCCAGCACGTTAACACGAGATCATCCAACTTTCTCTGCCCCATCTCTCTCAAACCCTGGCATGTATCCATATCCACCCACTCTGAACAAGTGTTGCACTGAATCATCTCCTTCATCCCACTTGCACCTCCCATCCTTCGACCACTCCTCCTTGTGTTTTTAGCCATTCTCAAACACAAACTTCTAGTCCAACACAAACTTTACAGGCAGAGGGGCCTTCACTCAATGAGTCTACTAAGGATCCAGTTATCAAAGAAAAGGAAACAAAAACGTCAACTACTCCCACAGTTATTATATACAAAGTCACACACTATACTTCTATTCTATTCAAACCCACCGCGCGCTCGCTAAGCCCGTAATCATCGACTGGTCAAATGTGAACTTTTATTCTGTGAGGGCACTGTCGGCTGAGTCTATACCATGTCACACTCTATACCATTTGTATGCAGAGAAAGCTTACCAGTCAAGACAACTCAGTCAAAAATTGCAAGTCACGACACCGATGCTCTGTCTCAACTCTCACGCAACAAAAAGAACTACTCGCACAAGCACTCCATACAATGTCACCTACTACTCTCACAGTCACCCTATACCATACCAGCTTACCAGTCAAAACAACTCAGTCAAAAATTGCAAGTCATAACACCAATGCTCAGGCTTAACTCTCACGCAACAAAAGAACTACTCTCAGGAGCACTCCATACAAAGTCACACACTGTACTCACGTGAATACACAACTATACCATTTTTTCAACAACTTCACTTTAATTCACCACAATTTTCGTCGGAGGAACAAAAACACACATGCGCACGCCAAGCGAGACCTTACTTTTTTTTTTGTATCGTTGTTTATAGGAGCTTTGAAATCTTGCTCATGTAGCCCCTTGTCTGCACCTTTCTCGTTGGGTCACTCTTGTTGTACCTGTAAGGACATATAGTACATTTTTACATTTGTAAGTTTTGTGATTTAGTGTAGTATACTTCAATATTTCACATTGCTAAGTAATTCTCCATATCCTCATTATCCCAGTATGTGCTCAGTATTTCAGTATATCCTAATTTATCTCAAGTTCTATTCACACTGACAGATAAGAGTAATAAGGTTTAGAGCAACATCTACTAGTTTTTATGGAAATAATGCCCGGGTTAGTAAATCTAGGCATGCCCGACTCTGTGCCGCTTATGAGCCCCTAAATTAATTGTCAAGCCTCCAGCCTGCGCCGCTCAACCTGGAGGCTCTGGACTATCTGCGAGGTGAAAATCAATATTAGAGAGCAAGCTCTTAAGGGCAGGGCTCTTAAGGAGAAAGTTTCAAAGGGTCTAATGCAGGAGCAGTCTGCACTGTTAACTACTATACAGAAGAAATACCATCACCGAGAGTGCTACTGCATTATAAATTTGAACATAATGTGTTCCAGGGAGAGTTTGATAGTCTGAAAGTTAATGTTAGTGCCCACAGAATTAGGTTGTTACTGCTAAATTCATTAAGTTAGCAGGTACCAAATTTAACTTAACTTAACTAAAAAAAAAATGAAAAAAAACATGATATAGGTCTATAGGATATGCTTCCATGTATTCTACATAAACAATAACTATGCCCTAAATTACATATGGTGTACTATAGACGGTAGAGTGAACTAGTAGCTATCAAATATTCTCCAACTGCATTAGAGATTTGTTTCTGAGTTCCCAATATGTATGGGCCACCTCCAGGAATATTCTTCAAATTGAAGGGAACGCTTAAAGAATCTAACACAGCTAGAAGATTGGACCGAGCCGTATTGTGCAATGGGCAATTGATTAAAAAGTGTTCAATGGTCTTAGCAGAGCCACATGCACAGTTGGGTGTGTTTGACAGCTGAAAGCGAGCCAGGTGTTGCTGTACACCTGCATGACCTACTCTCAGCTTGGCAAGAGCAGTTTCTGAAGGCCTTGTTTTATGGCAAGCCCAAGGCCAATGTCCCACTTTTGACTTGATTTTTGTTAAAAACCTACCCTTCCCTGTACCTTGTACTGATCCCAGCCATTCTGCGTTCCACCTAGCTTTGCATGCAGCTTTAACTCTTCTTACCGTTTCCTCTCTAGAAGGACGGGTTAGAGTCCTATAACGGAGAGAATGTGCATTTTTAGCTGCTGTGTCAGCTTCCTTATTCCCCTGTAGGCCCTTATGAGCAGGAACAAATTGCAGCTTAATATCTCTGGACGATAAAATATCAGTTAGCTTCTCCTGTATAGCAAATACTATGTCCAAGTAACGCTTAGGGTGCCTATCTATAATAAGGTATAAGGCACTCAAGGAGTCACTACATATTAATAGTTTTTCAGAATTGGTCAAATTCGTTTCAGCCCAGACAAGAGCTTCGTAAATAGCGTACAACTTGCACTCAATTACTTCTATTTCGGGGCGTAATTTCCAACTCATACTGAATTTTCTATTAGGGATAACAAAAGCAGCAGAGGAGGAAGGAACAGGATCTTTTATATGAGACCCATCTGTAAAGGATATTATATAACCAGAGAATTTTGTATCTTAGAGATGATTATATTCTTGCATAACAGTTTCAGGAGATAAATAATTAACAGTAAGGGATGAAAAGGTTGTGAAAATATAGTTACTCACTTCAAACCAAGGAGGAATAGGTGACAGAGCAGGAGGTAAAGTAGGATAGGGCTTTGTGAGGTTAAGGTTATTGAAGACACAACTTGCATGAGCTACAAATGGGGGTTTGTGATTTCTGAGAGGAGGGTTAGCATTAGGGAGAAATAGTTCTATGACTGCAGAACAGGATGGGAGTTGAGCTAGTCTTGCTAAATATCTGCAAAGCAATTCATCAAAATGAATTGACAGAGGAGGAATATTTGCCTCTACTTCTAGGGATGCAATAGGTGTGGTTTTTCTGCACCCAGTAGCAATTCTAATACAATTGTTCTGTATAACATTTAATTTTTTCAGAAGAGTTGGAGCAGCATTAGAGAACAAAGGGGCAGCATAATCAAGGCGACTGCAAATTAACACTTTACATATGTGTAGCAGTGAATCTCTGTCAACTCCCCAGCTACTATGGGATACTGAGCTCATCAAATTCATAAAGGATATTGTTTTAGTCTTGAGTGACAAAATTTGAGATTCCCAACCAAGTCTAGGTGAGTCTAATATAACACCTAAGTATTTAATTCAATGTTTTGCCGTTTGCAAAGTCTAACTACAAATAAAATAGCAAGGATAGTCACTTTTAAAATAGACATTATTTCTTAGAGAGTTTAATAGGTCAGCACTAAAAACATAAATGAGAAAATGAACGTTTCGACCACAAGGGTCATCTTCAGCATCTGGGAAAATACAAGAGATTTTTTACAGACAAAAAAAAATAATAATATACACACATATGAATAACATTTGTAATTGCTAACAGGAAATTTGCAATGGGAAGGAAGATTGGGCATCATTTATAACCGGTTTGTCTTTCATGATAAAAAGAGACTCTAAAATTCTAAGATCTGTTTGACTAGAAGATGTTGCAATTATCTGGAAATCATCTAAGCGAACAGGCAAGTCGCTTTTTCTGCATGTGCACGCACAGAGGATTGAGAGGGAGAAGCAAGAGGCCTATTTGTTCGAAAGCTTCGTCCAGCATGCTCTGCAACACGAGTACGCAAGGCCCTTTTTGTGGACCCCACGTACTCAGACGCACACAGTGCGCAACGATACTTGTAGACGACTGACGAGAGCAAAGCCTTCGGAAGCTTATCTTTGTAATTGAAAAAAGAACTGATTTTGTATGCGTTCACTAAAATTATCCGAAAATTAATATGCAATAAATGTTTTGATAAAAGCGTCAGCAAATCTTTTTTCAATTTTTCAGATTGGTAGCCAAAATATGGTATAACAAAATAAAAATCTTTTTTCCGTACAGTTGTCATAGGTGGGCGGTCACAAAATTTTGAATTTAAAAACTTTTTGATTGAGGAATGTATCAGCCAAGCGGGGAAACCACTATTACGGAAAAAGTTATTCAAAAATTCAACTTCACCATGAAACGACTGAAAAATTGAACATACATTATACGCTCTACATAACAGAGTTCTGATACTATTTAATTTGAAACGAAAATTACAAAAACTATAGAAACTCAAACCCAACCCAGTAAATGTTTGCTTGCGATAGACGGAACTGTGAAATTTGTTATTTCGACGAGTAATCATAGAATCCAGAAACGGGAGACAGTTTTCTTTTTCAAGTTCCATGGTGAACTTAATATTCGGATGCTGAGAATTCAAGTACGACAAAAATAGGTTACAATGAGAACTATCTTTAAATAAAAGGAATGTATCATCAATGTAACGTTTATAGAATTCAGGCTTATATATTCAACCGGACACATTTCCAACCACCTTTTTTCGTGAAAAGCCATGAACATATTAGCAAATGTAGGTCCTAGCGGGAGCCCCATTCCTAGCCCGTCTGTAAACTTCAAGTTTGGTGGCTTAACTCAAGTTTTACTTTAGAAAGGTTTGAATTCTAAGCTAAGGCGGGTCACCAGCGCACGGGGAGTGGGCATTGATTTCTTTGGGTTTGTAAGACTCAGAAGGAGTTAAGTGTGGGGGTTCGGACGCAATATTTCAGGCGTCTTTAATCAGAATCAAAACACTATAGTTTTTACCTCGGACTAGACCATCAGAAGGATAAGAAAGTAGATATGGTTATTTATTTCTGGCCTTTTATTTGGGTGGCTGGCAGATTGGTCTCTTCAAGGTGCGCTGATGTTGAGGTCCGATCTTGAGTAGGAACTGCAACAGGCTCACCGCTGCGTCGGTATGTGGGGAGTGTAATTGTGGAGAAGGTCGTGTGCAATGGTACCCAATGGTTAGAGACGGCAAATAGCGTCACTGATAAGTGAGGACGGTAAGGTGCTATTCCTCCAGATTTGGTTGAATATAGACTTGCAGGTTAAGCAGCAGTTGGGTTAGCTGTAACCAAAAAGGTCTCAATTCAGAGTGAGGTGGAAGAGGAATGCGGTACTTGCTCTTGCCGTCCAGTAATTGAGTGTTTAGTACAAAGTAAAAAGAAACCAAGGAAGGAGGCAGTTCTTTTGCCAAGTCTGGCTACCGGGTTATTTTACCCTTTTGATATGATCGGGCAAGGTAGGTGACGTGGCAGTGGAATGTAAAGTGTCTCGTAGCTTCCTGTACGGGAATAAGACACTGGGTGAAAATGCACACGGTATCTTGGGAAACCACATATCAACACATGCTAAGCTGCAACAATCTGGCATTAACATGCCGCCTCAAAGCGAGGAGTCTCTTCGAAAAACGACCCCCACCAGCACTCTGGCGCCGGAGTGCAAGCGGGGATCAACTTCGGAGCACTGACAATTTTCTCGGAGCCAGATATTAAGCTTAATATTTCTAACGGCATGAAGCTAAAAATTCTACACTAGTAATTCACACAGGCAAAACTTTGCCTGGCAAAACTAAGATGGCATAAGCAGTGAACTGAGTATACTGTCTCACTTAATTAATAGCTAATGGTAAAAATATCTACAGCATCTGTTAATGCAAATTAATACGGAATTTCTAAAACAATACAAGCGCAGGAGGGAAACCTCTATATAAGAAGTTCCGGAGTAAGGTTACAACTATCTCAGCTTAGCACCAGGAAAAATGTTTCCCCAGTTTCATAACTGAAGTAATAAACTATTTTGATTTTTACGTGCATAACTTAAGTGTTATTCACGCTAGGAATCAATGTACAATGACTAAGAATTATAAGATTACCATCTAACTAAACCTAAAAAAACATCACTAATATTTAATGTATAAATACTGATTCTATTAGGAAAAACAGGCGGTCAAATGTGCTTGGTAGTTACAAGGATAGTTCTGATTACCATCACAACAAAGATTCACTACAAAATTGGTTAAGAATGGTTTTTAACGTTGACTGTAAAAAAAAAACTAAAAACAATGTAATTATATCAAAACCCTACTTAATTGAAAATACAGCTGTGACAAAATACAGCTGTAAAGAATAAAAATGATAATTTGATTGCTTTGATTTGAAACACAGCAGTAAAGAATAAAAATGATAATTTGATTGCTTTGATTTGAAATACAGCTGTAAAGAATAAAGATGATAATTTGATTGCTTTGATTTGAAATACAGCAGTAAAGAATGAAAATGATAATAGATGCAAGTCTAACTTGATCACAAAAATAACATCATATTGAATATTGGCATATAAAAATTATTTTTGATACAAAAGGGGAAATCCTAATCTTGATAAAAAATAACATCATATTGAAATGTTGACATAAAAATTATTTTAAAACAAAAGGGGAAATTTTATTCTTGATAAAAAATAACATCATATTGAAATGTTGACATAAAAATTATTTTAAAACATAAGGGGAAATTTTAGCTTGAATAAAAATAACATCATATTGAAATGTTGACATAAAAATTATTTTAAAACAAAAAGGGGAAATTTTAGCTTGATAAAAAAATAACATCATATTGAAATGTTGGCATAAAAATTATTTTAAAACAAAAAGGGGAAATTTTTAGCCTGATAAAAAATAACATCAATACCCAAGGGAAAATACCCTGTGGGAACCACAAGTTCTGGGCAAGAAATCCTAACATTTAAGACACTGGTAAGTTGAGGCAATTCAGCTTACTATTTACACACTAATAGTGTTGACAATTAACATATAATGTATATATATAGTTACCCGTAGATACATATACATTAAATACAGGTTTTTGTGTGTGATAATTATCACACACAAAAACCTGTATTTTTAATCTCACCAGCCAGAAAACCCCGAGATATGCACGCTCTGAATGATATGAGACAATGGGCGCTAGTTCGAATACGATGTTGCTGTCGCGCGTCCATGGGAAGTTCCGTTAAGACGCAAAAGTGAATTCTTAGAGATTGAATTTTTCGTTACACAATTTTAATAAAATTGAGGATAGAGATTAGTGAATTTCGTAATGTGATTTTATGCTAATGGTTGAATTTATTTTACTGAATTTTTAGATGATCATTCTGAGAATTTCGAAATTTCGACTGGGTTGCGGGATAGGGGTTCACTACAGCTATGTAAGGATTGTGTGTGGCCGTGGGTATAGCCAGTCCTTAACAAACCTCGATAAGCATTTGGGAGTAAACCATGAGAAAGGATAATGAGGCACTCTGGAACTCAGCTTTTGGTATATATTGGAAGGAAACCTGTAGCAATCGCTACAAAAGCGTAAGAATTATAAATTTTCCCATTCGCACTTAAATAAATTAATTATTAGCATTAAATATCTTACTCTAATTTATTTTTTAATTATTTTCTACTTCTAATTCGTAATCCTTAAAGTTTTTGTGCAAAAAGCATAAAATTAAAGTCACGATTGACATGTTCGTGTTTCAAGGCTCTGAATCTGGCAGCACTGTGCGTGGCGTCTCTTTGAAACACATTCTCTCGTGCATTACTAGCTCGTGCATACCGCGTTCGTGTAAGTGAAGATATTTAGTGTTTAAATAAGAAGAAGTAACCTGGTAATGTATACAAGTGTAAATTCCCTGTGTGCATGTTGATTAACTTAAGGATCTGTTCATCGTCGTGAATTAAGGATGAACTTGAAAATAGTGCTAAAGCTCTTAGACTGACATGTGTATTTCGAATGCTACCTCAACGTGAAATAGCGTAAACATTTGCGTGTCATGTTTCATTTCTAGTCGAATTTTTATTATTACTATTATATTCAACTACGTTCACCTTTGCCTCACTAACAAAGTTCGACATTTTACGCTGCCATATTTATTCAAGACCCGTTTACGAATACGGTCGTTAGAGCACGACGGCGTCTCCGTGGATAGCGTCTTTGTTCCCGTTTTCTTTGTTTTCCCAAAATGGCGAGCACATGCTGCCGACTCTTGTCATTTAAAATTCGTATTTTTTGTACGCGGGATAGTATTTCTTTTTCACAACATAAAGTACAGTAGTTTTCTGAATTGTGTTTAGCGTGAAATTATTAATTGGGAAATGTCTTTTAATAATTTAGTACGTTTATAAATTACGAAGATTATTCATGTATATGCCTGCTAAAGTTTTTTAGTTTTCTTCATTTTTATAACTCTTTAAATCTTGCGTTAATCGCATTTATTTCATTATAAATCACCATCATCAAATTAAAATCGAATTTCTCTTATTTTTGCGGCAGAAATACATATTAGCATCTGCCATCGTTAACGAGTACTTCTCGCATAAAAATACTTCGTGAACGCGCAAGGTTTATTGCAAATGGCGACGATTGAAACCGCCGGGTTAATCGTCTGATTTTCATGCTTTCGTTTTTGCGCATATTTCCTTTCTGTGCAAGTAAAACGTTTAGTGTTTCTCGTTTTATTGTGGAGATTATTCCTTAAATTTTAGTATTGCAAATGATATTTATCAGTGTTGAGATCCAACTTCAGTATATATATATTTATTATTATATATGAGTTGTCGCAGTCGCCCATTAAATTGCTTCCGTCCCGTTTTCTATGTTTATGTGCTAACCGCCTTTGTAGAGCGATCGAGCTCCTTCTTCTTGTTCTCGCCGCCGTGCTCGACGGACGTACAGTACATGTAGTTCCTAGATTACCTACTGTGTTTCTATACCCCACACTCATACTTATAATCGTTGTCGTACTCCATTATTCCAAGATGGAAAGAGGCCTCTCTGGTCTAACAGGTTATGGGCCCAGTAACCTAACTTTTGATGGCAATGACGAAAGGTATGAGTTGTGGGAAGTGAAATTTCGGGCCTACCTAGACTTGAAATCGTTGGGTGCCGTCCTCGAGGGCGAAGAATCAAGTCTGGATGTTGAGAAGAATAAGAAAGTTTTCTCCGAGCTTGTGCAAAGGCTCGATGATAAAAGTCTCTCGTTGATTATATCAGAGACGCCTATAGAGATGGAAGAAAATCCATGAAGATTCTGCGTGATCATTACCTCGGCAGCAGTAAACCGAGAATTATTTCTCTGTATTGCGAGTTGGCTGCGCTGAAGATGAAAAATGGCGAGACAGTAACCGACTACTTACTGCGGGCAGAGACAACTGCATCCTACCTGAAGAAAGCCGGCGAAAATATCAGCGATGGACTGATTATCGCCATGATTATCAAAGGATTGCCAGCTGCCTACAACGCTTTTTCTACCGTCATCACGCAAAGTGACAGTAAAGAAATGGACTTCATGAAATTCAAATCGGCTCTCAGGAGTGAAGAGGAAACAAAGAAGACCCGACAAGGCTACAGTGAAAGTGAAGAAAGAATTATGAAAGTGAAAGATTCTAAAATTACTTGTTACTTATGTGGTAAGTCAGGTCACAAGAAATATGAGTGTAAAAGTCACAGTGCAAAGAAAAATCGGTGGTGTTCAATTTGTAAAAGTGCATCTCATGATACTAATTTTTGCAGAAAGAGAGATACCGCAAAAGCGATGGCTACTGATAGCAAAGATGTGAAAAGCTCTTTTTGTTTTAGAGTATCAACAGACTCAGAAAGTGCTTCTGTTGTAGACAGTGCAAAGTTACTGGTGGATTGTGGAGCTACTGCTCACATTATTTGTGATAAATCTAAGTTTGTATCTTTAGATGAAAGTTTTGACCCTAGGAATCATTTCATTGAATTAGCAGATGGTTCTAGGATGAACAATATTGTAGAGTGTAAAGGTGATGCGAGAATTACCCTGACTGACGCCAAAAATAGGAAACACAATGTTCTTTTAAAAAATGTTCTTTGTATTCCTAGTTTTAAGCAGAATATTTTCTCTGTCCAGGCTGCTATTGATCAGGGTGCATCATTTAATTTCAGTCAAAACGCCTCAAAGTTGTTTGCTTCAGATGGGAATGCGTTTAATATTAAAAAATGTGGTAAGCTGTATTATTTAAATTCTGTAAGCTCTGTTGATTCTATTAATGCTGTTGGTGAACACACTCTGGAAGAGTGGCACAATATTCTTGGGCATTGTAATGTAAAAGATGTGTTGAGCCTAGAAGGTATTACTAAAGGAATGAAAATTACCAACAAGCATAATTTCGATTGTGAGATCTGTGTCCAGGGTAAAATGTGTCAATATAGGAGCAGAGACCCTGATGAAAAGTCAAGAAAACCTTTAGAGCTAGTCCATAGTGACCTAGCTGGACCTATAAGCCCTACTTCTTTTGAGAATTCCATTTATGTCATGTCTTTTGTGGATGACTTTTCAGGCCTCATTTTTGTGTATTTCCTCAAAAGTAAAAGTGACACTGTTGGGGCATTTAAAAAATTCTTGGCTGATTCTGCTTTATTTGGCTCTGTAAAGCGTCTAAGAACAAATAACGGCACAGAGTATTCCTCAAACTTGTTCAAAGCTGTTGTCACGGAGAACAAAATAAAGCATGAATTTTCAGCTCCGTACTCTCCCCATCAGAATGGGACTGCTGAGAGATCTTGGAGATCATTGTTTGAGATGGCTAGGTGTTTGTTGCTGCATGCAAATTTGCCAAAAGAATTGTGGAATCATGCTGTAAGAACAGCTGCTTACATTAGAAATAGGTGTTTCAACAAAAGGACAGGCAAAACTCCCTTGGAGATGTTCACGGAAAGAAACCTGACCTTTCCAATATGCACATAATTGGATCAAAATGTTTTGCCATGGTTCAAAACCCAGGAAAGCTTGACCCTAGGTCAGAGCAGGGTATTTTTCTGGGATATGACCCGTGCAGCCCTGCTTACATGATTTATTTCCCTGAAACTTGTCAAATAAAAAGAGTCAGATGTGTCACATTCTGTGATAAAATTTCTAGAAATGTGGTGGGTGAGAATGAGTTCATTGCTGTAGATAACCCTGCTGAGCTGAAACAAAGTGAGAAGGCTGACAAGGCTGAGGCTGAGTTGAAACCTGGGACTGTTCCAGAAGTGATTCAAAATGAAACTCATTCAGATGCAGAGCCCACTAGAAGATTTCCTTTGAGAGAAAAGAAGCCCCCAGCTTATTTAAAAGACTATGTTGATCCAGATGAATTGGATATCACTAATAATTTTGTTGATTATTGCTACAGAGTGAGCAGTATCCCTAAGTCTTACTCTGAGGCAATTTCATCCCCAGATTCTGTTGAGTGGAAACAGGCAATGACCACTGAGATAGCTGCACTAGCCGATAATGAGACGTACGAACTTGTTGAAAAGCCAAAAGATAGATCTGTTATTGGGGGACGATGGGTCTATAGTGTTAAATCAGGACTCAATGACCAGGAAACTTTCAAAGCTCGTTATGTAGCCAAGGGATATTCCCAAGTAGCTGATGTCGATTTCAAAGAAACTTTTTCTCCTACAGCACGTCTAACTTCTGTTAGAATGCTGATGGATATTGCTGTGCAAAAGTCGTACATTGTGCACCAGATGGACGTGTGCACTGCTTATCTTCATGCAAAAATTGACTGTGATGTTTTTGTAGAACAGCCTGAGGGATTTGTTGAACTTGACAAAAATGGAGAGAAGTTAGTCTGCAAACTCAAAAAATCTTTGTATGGCTTAAAGCAAAGTGGCCGTAACTGGAACAACCTTTTGCATCATTTTCTTGTTGAACAAAATTTTGTTCAATCTCTCAGTGATACTTGTGTCTATGTGAGGGAAAGCGACTCTGGAAAAGTGATTATCATTGAATGGGTTGATGATTTAATTTTGGCCTCTTCTAACGCTGTTGTATTGAGTGAAGTAAAGTGTTCGTTGTCCAATAAATTCAAAATGAAAGATCTTGGACAAATTTCATGTTTTCTAGGCATTGAATTTGATGTGAAGCATGACTCAATTGAGATGAAGCAGTCAAAGTATGTTGAGAAAATTTTGTCAAAATTTAGGATGTCTGATTGTAAGCCTAAGTCTATTCCCTGTGATCCCAGTGCCAACAAGCTGATGTAAGCTCTGATTCTAGGAATTTGTGCGATCCAAAACTGATCCGTGAGATAGTTGGCAGCCTGATCTACTTGATGACTTGTACTAGGCCTGATACTTGCTATGTTGTTACATTACTGTCGCAACATTCAACTTGTCCAACAAATGCTCATCTGAACTTGTGTAGATTTGTGTTGAAGTATCTTAAAGGTACTATTTCATATGGTTTGAAATTTGTGAAAACCGAGAACCCCGTGCAAATTACTGGTTTCTCTGACTCTGACTGGGGTGGATCCTCTGACCGGAAGAGCATATCAGGATATGTGTTTAAGTCATCTAGCAACAGTTCACTGATATCTTGGAAGTCCAAGAAACAAAATATTATTGCTCTTTCAAGTTGCGAAGCTGAGTATGTTGCCCTGACTTATGCTGTGCAGGAGGGAATTTTCCTCAAACAGCTACTGTGTGATATGGATGGATATGATGAACCTGTTGAGATTTTTGTTGATAATAAAGGTTCTATTGACCTAGCCAAAAACCCTGTCCATCATCAACGCTCGAAACATATAGACATAATATTTCATTTCATTCGAGCAATCATTCAAGACAATAAAGCAGTTTTGCGCTTTGTTCCTTCAGAGGAAAACATGGCTGACATGTTCACAAAGCCTGTTACTAGACAGTCGTTGATTAAATTCAAAGTGTGTGTTTAATTCTAAGTTACTGTGTCTGACATGTTTCCAGTTTAGCTTTGTGTAGATCAATTGCAAGAAAAGGTAGAACTTTCTTGAGTACAATACTCTTAACGCTAATGCGGACTATGCATTATTGTGCGTTATATTTTTTTTGTATCGTGCTCAGTGTAATCTGTTGATCCACACTGATGATTTTTTTTATGTTGTTTTTCTGCTGTTCAATGTTCAATGAAAGATCTGAATGTTGAAATGTTAGCTCTAATTGATTACTATGTGAATTGATGCATAGTGGGATGGAATACTTCAGTTGGAGGGGGTGTGTTGAGATCCAACTTCAGTATATATATTTATTATTATATGTGAGTTGTCGCAGTCGCCCATTAAATTGTTTCCGTCCCGTTTTCTATGTTTATGTGCTAACCGCCTTTGTAGAGCGATCGAGCTCCTTCTTCTTGTTCTCGCCGCCATGCTCGACGGACGTACAGTACATGTAGTTCCTAGATTACCTACTGTGTTTCTATACCCCACACTCATACTTATAATCGTTGTCGTACTCCATTATTCCAAGATGGAAAGAGGCCTCTCTTGTCTAACAGGTTATGGGCCCAGTAAACTAACTTTTGATGGCAATGACGAAAGGTATGAGTTGTGGGAAGTGAAATTTCGGGCCTACCTAGACTTGAAATCGTTGGGTGCCGTCCTCGAGGGCGAAGAATCAAGTCTGGATGTTGAGAAGAATAAGAAAGTTTTCTCCGAGCTTGTGCAAAGGCTCGATGATAAAAGTCTCTCGTTGATTATATCAGAGACGCCTATAGAGATGGAAGAAAATCCATGAAGATTCTGCGTGATCATTACCTCGGCAGCAGTAAACCGAGAATTATTTCTCTGTATTGCGAGTTGGCTGCGCTGAAGATGAAAAATGGCGAGACAGTAACCGACTACTTACTGCGGGCAGAGACAACTGCATCCTACCTGAAGAAAGCCGGCGAAAATATCAGCGATGGACTGATTATCGCCATGATTATCAAAGGATTGCCAGCTGCCTACAACGCTTTTTCTACCGTCATCACGCAAAGTGACAGTAAAGAAATGGACTTCGTGAAATTCAAATCGGCTCTCAAGAGTGAAGAGGAAACAAAGAAGACCCGACAAGGCTACAGTGAAAGTGAAGAAAGAATTATGAAAGTGAAAGATTCTAAAATTACTTGTTACTTATGTGGTAAGTCAGGTCACAAGAAATATGAGTGTAAAAGTCACAGTGCAAAGAAAAATCGGTGGTGTTCAATTTGTAAAAGTGCATCTCATGATACTAATTTTTGCAGAAAGAGAGATACCGCAAAAGCGATGGCTACTGATAGCAAAGATGTGAAAAGCTCTTTTTGTTTTAGAGTATCAACAGACTCAGAAAGTGCTTCTGTTGTAGACAGTGCAAAGTTACTGGTGGATTGTGGAGCTACTGCTCACATTATTTGTGATAAATCTAAGTTTGTATCTTTAGATGAAAGTTTTGACCCTAGGAATCATTTCATTGAATTAGCAGATGGTTCTAGGATGAACAATATTGTAGAGTGTAAAGGTGATGCGAGAATTACCCTGACTGACGCCAAAAATAGGAAACACAATGTTCTTTTAAAAAATGTTCTTTTTTATTCCTAGTTTTAAGCAGAATATTTTCTCTGTCCAGGCTGCTATTGATCAGGGTGCATCATTTAATTTCAGTCAAAACGCCTCAAAGTTATTTGCTTCAGATGGGAATGCGTTTAATATTAAAAAATGTGGTAAGCTGTATTATTTAAATTCTGTAAGCTCTGTTGATTCTATTAATGCTGTTTGTGAACACACTCTGGAAGAGTGGCACAATATTCTTGGGCATTGTAATGTAAAAGATGTGTTGAGCCTAGAAGGTATTACTAAAGGAATGAAAATTACCAACAAGCATAATTTCGATTGTGAGATCTGTGTCCAGGGTAAAATGTGTCAATATAGGAGCAGAGACCCTGATGAAAAGTCAAGAAAACCTTTAGAGCTAGTCCATAGTGACCTAACTGGACCTATAAGCCCTACTTCTTTTGAGAATTCCATGTATGTCATGTCTTTTGTGGATGACTTTTCAGGCCTCATTTTTGTGTATTTCCTCACAAGTAAAAGTGACACTGTTGGGGCATTTAAAAAATTCTTGGCTGATTCTGCTTTATTTGGCTCTGTAAAGCGTCTAAGAACAAATAACGGCACAGAGTATTCCTCAAACTTGTTCAAAGCTGTTGTCACGGAGAACAAAATAAAGCATGAATTTTCAGCTCCGTACTCTCCCCATCAGAATGGGACTGCTGAGAGATCTTGGAGATCATTGTTTGAGATGGCTAGGTGTTTGTTGCTGCATGCAAATTTGCCAAAAGAATTGTGGAATCATGCTGTAGGAACAGCTGCTTACATTAGAAATAGGTGTTTCAACAAATGGACAGGCAAAACTCCTTTTGAGATGTTCACGGGAAAGAAACCTGACCTTTCCAATATGCACATAATTGGATCAAAATGTTTTGCCATGGTTCAAAACCCAGGAAAGCTTAACCCTAGGTCAGAGCAGGGTATTTTTCTGGGATATGACCCGTGCAGCCCTGCTTACATGATTTATTTCCCTGAAACTTGTCAAATAAAAAGAGTCAGATGTGTCACATTCTGTGATAAAATTTCTAGAAATGTGGTGGGTGAGGATGAGTTCATTGCTGTAGATAACCCTGCTGAGCTGAAACAAAGTGAGAAGGCTGACAAGGCTGAGGCTGAGTTGAAACCTGGGACTGTTCCAGAAGTGATTCAAAATGAAACTCATTCAGATGCAGAGCCCACTAGAAGATTTCCTTTGAGAGAAAAGAAGCCCCCAGCTTATTTAAAAGACTATGTTGATCCAGATGAATTGGATATAACTAATAATTTTGTTGATTATTGCTACAGAGTGAGCAGTATCCCTAAGTCTTACTCTGAGGCAATTTCATCCCCAGATTCTGTTGAGTGGAAACAGGCAATGACCACTGAGATAGCTGCACTAGCCGATAATGAGACGTACGAACTTGTTGAAAAGCCAAAAGATAGATCTGTTATTGGGGGACGATGGGTCTATAGTGTTAAATCAGGACTCAATGACCAGGAAACTTTCAAAGCTCGTTATGTAGCCAAGAGATATTCCCAAGTAGCTGCTGTCGATTTCAAAGAAACTTTTTCTCCTACAGACGTCTAACTTCTGTTAGAATGCTGATGGATATTGCTGTGCAAAAGTCGTACATTGTGCACCAGATGGACGTGTGCACTGCTTATCTTCATGCAAAAATTGACTGTGATGTTTTTGTAGAACAGCCTGAGGGATTTGTTGAACTTGACAAAAATGGAGAGAAGTTAGTCTGCAAACTCAAAAAATCTTTGTATGGCTTAAAGCAAAGTGGCCGTAACTGGAACAACCTTTTGCATCATTTTCTTGTTGAACAAAATTTTGTTCAATCTCTCAGTGATACTTGTGTCTATGTGAGGGAAAGCGACTCTGGAAAAGTGATTATCATTGTATGGGTTGATGATTTAATTTTGGCCTCTTCTAACGCTGTTGTATTGAGTGAAGTAAAGTGTTCGTTGTCCAATAAATTCAAAATGAAAGACCTTGGACAAATTTCATGTTTTCTAGGCATTGAATTTGATTTGAAGCATGACTCAATTGAGATGAAGCAGTCAAAGTAGGTTGAGAAAATTTTGTCAAAATTTAGGATGTCTGATTGTAAGCCTAAGTCTATTCCCTGTGATCCCAGTGCCAACAAGCTTGATGTAAGCTCTGATTCTAGGAAATTGTGCGATCCAAAACTGTTCCGTGAGATAGTTGGCAGCCTGATCTACTTGATGACTTGTACTAGGCCTGATGTTTGCTATGTTGTTACATTACTGTCGCAACATTTAACTTGTCCAACAAATGCTCATCTGAACTTGTGTAGATTTGTGTTGAAGTATCTTAAAGGTACTATTTCATATGGTTTGAAATTTGTGAAATCCGAGAACCCCGTGCAAATTACTGGTTTCTCTGACTCTGACTGGGGTGGATCCTCTGACCGGAAGAGCATATCAGGATATGTGTTTAAGTCATCTAGCAACAGTTCACTGATACCTTGGAAGTCCAAGAAACAAAATATTATTGCTCTTTCAAGTTGCGAAGCTGAGTATGTTGCCCTGACTTATGCTGTGCAGGAGGGAATTTTCCTCAAACAGCTACTGTGTGATATGGATGGATATGATGAACCTGTTGAGATTTTTGTTGATAATAAAGGTGCTATTGACCTAGCCAAAAACCCTATCCATCATCAACGCTCGAAACATATAGACATAAGATTTCATTTCATTCGAGCAATCATTCAAGACAATAAAGCAGTTTTGCGCTTTGTTCCTTCAGAGGAAAACATAGCTGACATGTTCACAAAGCCTGTTACTAGACAGTCGTTGATTAAATTCAAAGTGTGTGTTAAATTCTAAGTTACTGTGTCTTACATGTTTCCAGTTTAGCTTTGTGTAGATCAATTGCAAGAAAAGGTAGAACTTTCTTGAGTACAATACTCTTAACGCTAATGCGGACTATGCATTATTGTGCGTTATATTTTTTTTGTATCGTGCTCAGTGTAATCTGTTGATCTACACTGACGATTTTTTTTATGTTGTTTTTCTGCTGTTCAATGTTCAATGAAAGATCTGAATGTTGAAATGTTAGCTCTAATTGATTACTATGTGAATTGATGCATAGTGGGATGGAATACTTCAGTTGGAGGGGGTGTGTTGAGATCCAACTTCAGTATATATATTTATTATTATATATGAGTTGTCGCAGTCGCCCATTAAATTGCTTCCGTCCCGTTTTCTATGTTTATGTGCTAACCGCCTTTGTAGAGCGATCGAGCTCCTTCTTCTTGTTCTCGCCGCCGTGCTCGACGGACGTACAGTACATGTAGTTCCTAGATTACCTACTGTGTTTCTATACCCCACACTCATACTTATAATCGTTGTCGTACTCCATTATTCCAAGATGGAAAGAGGCCTCTCTGGTCTAACAATCAGTGATTTTCAGTAGGATTTATATCAATGAACTTTAGGATTTTTCTCTGTTAATTCTTGTACGGAGATAGGGATGATTCTAGAGCACTGAACAAGCGTCAATTCTCATTTTTACGCAATTTTAGCCGTGTTATGTCTTTTCGCTGTTTCATAAATCTTGTGTTATGAAATCACGTGTTTCTCCAAAACTCCACCAATTTAACCTCCTATATTGCTGTCCTGCAGATTCTTGCAAAAGTTGCAGTCTTTATTTTATGTATGTATTTTTTTCTAATATTTCATTCTCAATAAGTATACATATTAATATGTGTGTGTACGTGTGTAGGTATATATATGTATCTACATATATAGATATACATGTTTCTATTTCATTTCTTTACGCAAAAACCATCCGGTCAATAAATTTTATTGCACTAGCGAAATGATTAAAAAATAGATCTATCACTTCCCCAGAGGGCGTTTCTGTGAATCGGATTAATGTCAAATATAATTAATTAAATAAAGTGCAATTTGAGCATATGAATCGTAGTAAAATTATCTTTCTGTCCGTATGTTGTACAAGCTATGAATTTTGATATTGAGTATGTATTTGTTTACCCATTTCTACCAATATTTTGTGGATATTTGTCAATCATGAGTAGTAACCGGCTTACACTGTATCTCTATTTTATCCCATGTACCCATGTCCGCATGATATTGTGGTCAATATCGAGAAGATATGAAATATGTTTTTGGTGGTGATTGGGCTTTGCATATTTTTAGGGCATATTTTTCATTTCTCATTCAACTACCCTTGACAGAGATAGACTATTGGCACGCCACGTATGGTTTGTCTATTAGTACGCCGCGTATATTTTGTCTATTAATCTGCCTCGTATGGCCTATCTATATGTACACCTCTGATAGCTTGTCTATTAGTACACCTCGTATAGTTTGCCTGTTATTATGCCTCGTATGGCTTATCTATTTGTACACTTTGGATGGTTTGTCAATTAGTACTCCTAGTATAGAACTTTTGTTAGACTACTGGCACACCACGAATGGTTTGTCCATTAGTACGCCTCGTATATTTTGTCAATTAATATGCCTCGTATGGTCTATCTACTTGTACACCTCTAATAGTTTGTCTATTAGTACACCTCGTATAGTTTGTCTATTATTATGCCTCGTATGGCTTATCTACTTGTACACCTCGGATGGTTTGTCAATTAGTACTCCTCGAATGAAACATTTGTTTTAGGATGTCCTATGTTAAGAAACTTTTAAAAGCCAATATGTTGGCATGTATCTCATGTGACAACTTGGAAATACACATTTTTTCTTTTTCTTTTTTTATGGACATTTCTTGATATTCCGTAGATCTTGTGCTTAATTGCCTGAGGTTTCGGTAATGAATAACGATTTTCATTACCGGAAGTTCTTAAACCTCATTGCTCAGATATTAAAGCCTAAGGCATTAGTGAACAGTTTTGCCAGCTAAACCATTTAAACAATTTATTTATTGTTTAAAATCTTTCTACAAAAATCTGTCTTATCTACTTTTGAGTTTGACGAAAAGGAGAACAAATGAAATTAACTAGATTCAAATCTGTAGGATTTCTCGAATTCTGCTGTGTGGGAGTTTATTATTTACGATGTTGTGGGACTGTCAGTGGTGGAATTTTCCTTGGTGTCTCCTTGGACTGCTCATCCAGCGTTTGGACTCTTTGCAGGACTTCAACGTCATCGCCACACACCACTCACAACAGTCTCCCTGGGCCGCTTTTGGGACTTCTACTTGGATTAGTTTTGGTCCTTGTTTTGGGCCTGATAGACCTCATTCACCATCTATTCCCCTTTTGCAATTCACATGGGTTATTTTTGAAGCTAGTAAGCCTAAGATTCCATCCCCGGCTAACTAAACTACCTGCTTCGACCATGATAACTCGCTTGTCCAGTTTGGGATAGAGAACGCTGATACCTTAACGTGCCACCACCAAACGTCACGAGTCATTCCAAAGTCTGATAAATTGGGACGCTAAAATCAACTCCAAACATACACCCACACTGTCGATTTCGTCACGAGCCGGAGCCTCTTCGCCTGCACGGACTGCAAACCATCGTCAGCCAAGTTCTCCAGCAACTCAAGACTCGGAGGCCCTCTCCGGCTTCCTTCCAATATATACCAAAAGCTGAGTTCCAGAGTGCCTTATTATCCTTTCTCATGGTTTACTCCCAAATGCTTATCGAGGTTTGTTAAGGACTGGCTATACCCACGGCCAACACACATCAAACCTTACACTGGTGACAACCCAGAGTTTTAAAACCCCAAAACTTTCTTTAAAACTTGAAAACTATTCAACTCGATAAGTGTTTGAGAAATTGTGAGAGAGGTTAATTTTGGTATATCATTGTAGTGATAAATTTCCCATGTCGTAGTCTTTGAGAATTTCTTAGATTTTACCGTGTTAATGGAGATTCTCTGAGCAGCTCTAACAAAATATTTTTTTTTCAGCGCAATCCTGTCCTTGTTTGTTTTATGTGCCTCAGTAGGTAGGAAAAATATTATTTTTCCTATTTCCGTGCTTACGTTTATTCTGACTACCGTAAAAATTCGCGTTTCCATTCCCCCTTCCCTCCGTTTTTTCAACGTTATTGATCGTTTGAGTAGGTAGAAAAATAATTTTTCTCACCTGTTTTGTGCCTACGCTAATTGCCGCATACTGCATAAAATTTTCGTTCCCAATTTCACATTTTCTCCTTCTGTTTCAACTTAATTTGAATGATTGTGTAGGTAAAGAAATAACGCAAACCCTTGTCACTTTAATTCCAAGTCATAGGCGTTGATTACGCAAATTGAAAGAAAGCTGCTAGCATGACTGAATCAGATAATGAAGATCGAGCCCCCACAAAACCCCTTAGGCTCCCCCCCTTCATTCCAGGGGATGCTCACACCTGGTTCCAACAGGTAGAAGCTATGTTTGTTTAGGTACCATAGAATAACGGATGACACTGATAAATTTTACGCCCTTGTGTCCGCCGCCCCCACAAAATTGTTAAATGACTCCAATCAATTGCTAGAAAACCCTCCAGCTGCAAACCCTTACGGAATCTTGAAAGGCAAAATTCTAGCAAAGCTTCAGATGTCCGATGCGGACAAATTTAGGAGCCTTGTAGACGCCTCAGCAATTCCATCTGTCTCTGTCTCTTTCTCTCCCACTTCGTTAGTTAAAGAGCTGCGCAAACTCGCTGCGGGTGTTGCCGTAGCAGAGGGATTTCTGAAGGAAGTTTTCATGAATAAGATTCCTTCAAATGTGCGCCCATTTCTATCGCTAGCAAGCCCTGATCAAACTTTGGAGAAGCTTGCAGAGTCCACTGAGACAGTGATGCGTATTCTAAACGTGTCACAAACACCGCAGGTAGCTGCTTTAAACCCAGAAACTGCAAATTTTAGTCCCTCAAATACTGCTCAAAACCAGTCCTCAGCAACAATAGATAGGATGCAGCAAGATATCGCTGAGATAAAGCAAGCTTTACAGAATTGCCACTTAGGTCAAAGTGTAGCTCACATTCAGCAAGGCCCAGGGAGATTCCAAAACCACCAAATGCCTACGACTATCCCTATGACTATCCCTCCAACTATCATCCTTTTCCTCCTCCTCAACGTTTTGATAGAGGTAGATCTTATGATAGGTCAAATCAAGACCGCCGCTTCAGGTCGCGCTCTCGTGATGCTAGTAGCAATTTATACTGGTACCACATGAAATTTGGTGACCAAGCTCGCAAATGTGCCTCTAGACACTGTCCGCGTTATACCGATATGACTTCGGGAAACGCGAACAGCGACGCATAGTAGCGAGTACTGCGTTGCCTCATTCCCAGACTACTCGCCTCTTGTTGATTCACGATCCCGTCACCAAATACCGATTTTTAATAGACACTGGCTCCAGTGTGTCAATTATCCCAGCCACGGTGAAAGACAAAAACAACCCATTGTTGGCGACATTACGCGCCGCAAACGGCACGCCAATTCCTTGTTACGGTGAAAGAATTTTAGAAAGCAGTCTGGGATTGAGGAGAAAATTCACATTTACTTTCTTGATAACTGAGGTTCAAGAGCCCATAATAGGTGCTGATTTTCTAGCCAAGTTTGGCATACTTGTAGATGTTAAAAACCGTAGAATTAGGGACGAGGAGACACAGATCTCAATTCCCGCTTGTAGCATAACTAGAGCAAATGTCTTGCATTCATTCTCCATAGCTTTCAAGGAGGAGTGCATGTTCGAGCAGGTACTTAAAAGTTTTCCTGCATTAACAAACCCTAACTTATCTTCTAATAACATGCATCAGACATGCACAAAGCACTTCATAGAGACGCAAGGTCCGCCGGTCTACTCCCGTGCAAGGCGATTGCCGCCTGATCGATTGGCGTTAGCCAAGAAAGAATTTGCGCGCATGCAAGAAAATGGCATTATCCGCAGTTCCAAAAGCCCTTGGGCTAGCCCTCTTTTGCTAGTACCCAAGGCTAACGGTGAATTCAGACCGTGCGGGGATTTCCGCAGGTTGAATGCCGTTACTTTACCTGATCGCTACCCTATCCCTTATCTGCACGATTTCAGTGCAAATTTAAAACGAGCACAAATTTTCTCAAAAATTGACCTCAAAAGCGCCTTCCATCAAATTCCACTTGATGAGAGCGCTATCGCTAAGACCGCGGTAATCACTCCGTTTGGTCTCTTTGAGTTCCTCAAGATGCCATATGGCTTAAGGAACGCTCCTCAAACGTTCCAAAGGCACATGGCTGAAATTTTCTCTGATCTCACTTTCGCCTATGTCTATCTAGACGACATCCTAGTGGCATCCACAACCCCGGAGTTGCACAAAGACCATCTTAGGGTCGTTTTTCAAAGACTGTCCGACAATGGACTCCTCGTAAATCCTGAAAAACTTTCCTCTTCCACAGACCCAGAAGGAACTAAGAAGGTTCCTAGGTTCTGTTAACTTCTATCATCGCTTCATACGCAACTGTGCTCAAACTTTAGCCCCCTTGTCAGACCTCCTCGAACCGAAACGAAAAGGCAAATCTATTGAGGTAAAATGGACAGACGCAGCACGGGAAGCTTTCGATGAGATAAAGCATAAGTTAGCTTCCGCGACCGAATTATCCTACCCTATTGCAAATGCTGACTTCAGTCTCGTTGTTGATGCATCCAGTACTGCCGTAGGTGCTGTTTTGCAACAACAAGTAGGTACTAATATCTCTCCTCTTGCCTTCTTTTCCAAAAAGCTGTCGCCCACTGAGCGTGCTTATAGCGCGTTCGGTAGGGAACTTCTTGCTATCTACTTGTCTGTGAGACACTTTCGTTATGCTCTAGAGCAGTGGTTCCCAACCTTTTTCAGGTTGTTACCCAATTTAGCATGCCACATTAAGCATGTTACCCCTTTCACAAAATGTTGTCAGCATTAATGTATATATGGCTAAACTAAAACACTAGAGATAATTTCTTTTATTTATTCTATTAGTACATTTTGCATATCTAATGACTTACCAAAGATGTCAAGAGCATCAGTGAGATGGTTGGAGTTGCACATTTGAAGCTAGTTGTGGAATTCTTGGCTTCGTGGTTGAAAGTGCCAGCCTGGCATCGTTGCAACATTCAACTTTACTACTAAAAATACTAAGACTAAGTTAACATTAATCCTAATACCAATGCTTACTTGTTTTTCAGAATTCTTTACATTTTTCTATCACCCCTCCATTACCCCCGAAAAATTGCTAAATTACCCCCAGGGGGTAATTTACCCCCAGGTTGGGAACCAATGCTCTAGAGGCAAGGGAGTTTGTGATCTACACAGATCACAAACCTTTGACCTCAGCGATTAAGATGCCTTCTGAAAGACATTCCCCAAGAGAAGCTCGACACTTGTCCTTCATTAGTCAATTCACCACTGATATCCGTTTCATCAAAGGTCTCGACAATACTGTCGCTGACTGTCTATCCCGCATAAACGCTGTCCAAACCAGTGGTGAGATCACGTTCGGCAACATTGAAAACGCGCAGAGGGAGGATCCTGAACTTCAGGACCTTCTCAAACCTTCTAACACTTCCTCTCTGAAATTAACCTTGGTTGACGGCGTGTACCGTGATGCTGAGCGACCTTCTCGTTTGTATCTTCCTGCGACTCTCCGCAGAGTAGCTATTCTCCACTATCACTCCCACTCCCTCTCTCATCCTGGTATTAACCGTACATTGCGTTTGATTTCCGATCGTTTCGTCTGGCCAGCGATGCGTAAGGAGGTCAAGCAAATTGTGCAAAATTGCCATGCATGTCAGAGTAGTAAAGTGGTGAAACATAATCGTGCAGCGCTGCAGAGTTGTGCATTCACAGGTCACAAGTTCGACTCTGTACACCTAGATTTGGTGGGTCCTTTGCCTTTATCGCGCGGTTATTCTTATTTGTTGACCATCATCGATAGGTTCACACGTTGGGTTGAGGCTGTCCCTCTTCCTGATACCCAAACTGAGACTGTAGCGCGCGCCTTCATGTCCAACTGGATCTCCAGATTTGGTGTTCCCTTAAGTGTCACGCATGACCGGGGATCACAATTTACCTCCAAATTTTGGAGTGAGCTTAGCACCGCCTTAGGGTGTGCAAATACATCAACTACCGCTTACCATCCGCAGTCGAATGGACTTATTGAGAGAGTCCACAGAGACCTAAAGTCGGCATTACGTTGCCTGAACTGCAGCAATGATTGGACTGACAGACTTCCAGTAGTACTACTTAGCATCCGAAATTTACATAGACAGGATCAGCAATGCACAGCAGCTGAAATGCTCTATGGGCAAACACTTCGTCTCCCCGGCGATATTGTTGACCCAAAACCTTTGCCCGAATTTTCATCCGTTGACTGTTCTGCATATGTTACCTGTCTAAAAGATTGCATGCGTCAGATCAAGTATGTGGCTCCACGAATGCCTCAGACTAACGACAAACTGGATCCTGCTTTGCAAGACTGCACACATGTGTACGTCCGAAATGACGCCATCAAACCTACACTCACGCGCCCTTATGATGGCCCATTCAAAATACTCAAACGCACGCCCAAGTATTTTATCCTTGAAAGATCTGGTTCACGCGACCCTGTGAGCATTGATCGATTAAAAGTCGCGTATACTTCCGATCATAGTGTAACTTCTAACTCATCGTTCTCTCCACAGAATTCCCTTTCCACTGAGACTCGATCATATCTACCATCTCAGCTTCCTCAGTTGGCTGCCTTGTTGCCTAGTCAACTTGAGTGTAATCCTTTCTATGTGCCTGTACATTCAAACCCTATCCCCAAGCCTATCGTAGATTCTAATTCTAGCCCTCTTACTGAAACAGCGACAAGTCTGGATAGACCAGACGAGCCCGCTGCAGTAACTCGTGTTCCTAGAACTCTTGCCGATCTCAATTTGCAGACCCGTTTGGTGAAACTTCCCCGCTCAGTAACATTTTCCAACTGCCGAACCCGGCATGGTCGCGTAGTTAGACCTCCTTCCCGCTACAAATGATTGCAGCGGGTGGACCTTTCGGTTTGCGCCTTGGGGGGTAATGTAGCAATCGCTACAAAAGCGTAAGAATTATAAATTTTCCCATTCGCAATTAAATAAATTAATTATTAGCATTAAAAATCTTACTCTAATTTATTATTAATTATTTTCTACTTCTAATTCGTAATCCTTAAAGTTTTTGTGCAAAAAGCATAAAAATTAAAGTCACGATTGACATGTTCGTGTTTCAAGCCTCTGAATCTGGCAGCACTGTGCGTGGCGTCTCTTTGAAACACATTCTCTCGTGCATTACTAGCTCGTGCATACCGCGTTCGTGTAAGTGAAGATATTTAGTGTTTAAATAAGAAGAAGTAACCTGGTAATGTATACAAGTGTAAATTCCCTGTGTGCATGTTGATTAACTTAAGGATCTGTTCATCGTCGTGAATTAAGGATGAACTTAAAAATAGTGCTAAAGCTCTTAGACTGGCATGTGTATTTCGAATGCTACCTCAACGTGAAATAGCGTAAACATTTGCGTGTCATGTTTCATTTCTTGTCGAATTTTTATTATTACTATTATATTCAACTACGTTCACCTTTGCCTCACTAACAAAGTTCGACATTTTACGCTGCCATATTAATTCAAGACCCGTTTACGAATACGGTCGTTAGAGCACGACGGCGTCTCCGTGGATAGCGTCTTTGTTCCCGCTTTCTTTGTTTTCCCAAAATGGCGAGCACATGCTGCCGACTCTTGTCATTTAAAATTCGTATTTTTTGTACGCGGGATAGTATTTCTTTTTCACAACATAAAGTACAGTAGTTTTCTGAATTGTGTTTAGCGTGAAATTATTAATTGGGAAATGTCTTTTAATAATTTCGTACGTTTATAAATTACGAAGATTATTCATGTATATGCCTGCTAAAGTTTTTTAGTTTTCTTCATTTTATAACTCCTTTAATCTTGCGTTAATCGCATTTATTTCATTATAAATCACCATCATCTAATTAAAATCGAATTTCTCTTATTTTTGCGGCAGAAATACATATTAGCATCTGCCATCGTAAACGAGTACTTCTCGCATAAAAATACTTCGTGAACGCGCAAGGTTTATTGCAAATGGCGACGACTGAAACCGCCGGGTAAATCGTCTGATTTTCATGCTTTCGTTTTTGCGCATATTTCCTTTCTGTGCAAGCAAAACGTTTAGTGTTTCTCTTTTTAATGTGGAGATTATTCCTTAAATTTTAGTATTGCAAATGATATTTATCAATGATTTTCAGTAGGATTTATATCAATGAACTTTAGGATTTTTCTCTGTTAATTCTTGTACGGAGATAGGGATGTTTCTAGAGCACTGAACAAGCGTCAATTCTCATTTTTACGCAATTTTAGCCGTGTTATGTCTTTTCGCTTTTTCATGAATCTTGTGTTATGAAAACACGTGTTTCTCCAAAACTCCACCAATTTAACCTCCTAAATTGCTGTCCTGCAGATTCTTGCAAAAGTTGCAGTCTTATGGACATTTCTTGATATTCCGTAGATCTTGTGCTTAATTGACAGAGGTTTCGGTAATGAATAACGATTTTCATTACCGGAAGTTCTTAAACCTCATTGCTCAGATATTAAAGCCTAAGGCATTAGTGAACAGTTTTGCCAGCTAAACCATTTAAACAATTTATTTATTGTTTAAAATCTTTCTACAAAAATCTGTCTTATCTACTTTTGAGTTTGACGAAAAGGAGAACAAATGAAATTAACTAGAGTCAAATCTGTAGGATTTCTCGAATTCTGCTGTGTGGGAGTTTATTATTTACGATGTTGTGGGACTGTCAGTGGTGGAATTTTCCTTGATGTCTCCTTGGACTGCTCATTCAGCGTTTGGACTCTTTGCAGGACTTCAACGTCATCGCCACACACCACTCACAACAGTCTCCCTGGGCCGCTTTTGGGACTTCTACTTGGATTAGTTTTGGTCCTTGTTTTGGGCCTGATAGACCTCATTTACCATCTATTCCCCTTTTGCAATTCACATGGGTTATTTTTGAAGCTAGTAAGCCTAAGATTAAATCCCCGGCTAACTAAACTACCTGCTTCGACCATGATAACTCGCTTGTCCAGTTTGGGATAGAGAACGCTGATACCTTAACGTGCCACCACCAAACGTCACGAGTCATTCCAAAGTCTGATAAATTGGGACGCTAAAATCAACTCCAAACATACACCCACACTATCGATTTCGTCACGAGCCGGAGCCTCTTCGCCTGCACGGACTGCAAACCATCGTCAGCCAAGTTCTCCAGCAACTCAAGACTCGGAGGTCCTCTCCGGCTTCCTTCCAATGTATACCAAAAGCTGAGTTCCAGAGTGCCTTATTATCCTTTCTCATGGTTTACTCCCAAATGCTTATCGAGGTTTGTTAAGGACTGGCTATACCCACGGACACACCTTATCCTTACAAACCGGAGAGGAACCGCCGGCGGTCTGACGAGTCTTGAGTTGCTGACGACTTGGCTGGCGAGGTTCGCAGTCCGTGCAGGCGAAAAGGCACCGCCACACACCACACTCACAGTCTCCCTGGGCCGCTTTTGGGACTTCTACTTGGATTAGTTTGTAAACTTCAAGTTTGGTGGCTTAACTCAAGTTTTACTTTAGACAGGTTTGAATTCTATGCTAAGGCGGGTCACCAGCGCACGGGGAGTGCGCATTGATTTCTTTGGGTTTGTAAGACTCAGAAGGAGTTAAGTGTGGGGGTTCTGTAGCAATCGCTACAAAAGCGTAAGAATTATAAATTTTCCATTCGCACTTAAATAAATTAATTATTAGCATTAAAAATCTTACTATAATTTATTATTAATTATTTTCTACTTCAAATTCGTAATCCTTAAAGTTTTTGTGCAAAAAGCATAAAATTAAAGTCACGATTGACATGTTCGTGTTTCAAGCCTCTGAATCTGGCATTACTGTGCGTGGCGTCTCTTTGAAACACATTCTCTCGTGCATCACTAGCTTGTGCATACAACGTTCTTGTAAGTGAACGAAATTAAGTAGAATAGAAAGAAACCTGGTAAAGTATGTAGCAATCGCTACAAAAGCGTAAGAATTATAAATTTTCCCATTCGCACTTAAATAAATTAATTATTAGCATTAAAAATCTTACTCTAATTTATTATTAATTATTTTCTACTTCTAATTCGTAATCCTTAAAGTTTTTGTGCAAAAAGCATAAAATTAAAGTCACGATTGACATGTTCGTGTTTCAAGCCTCTGAATCTGGCAGCACTGTGCGTGGCGTCTCTTTGAAACACATTCTCTCGTGCATAACTAGCTCGTGCATACAAACAATTTAAACAATTTAAACAATTTATTTACCACAGGAGATACAGAGGTAGAATGTTTCTTAAGTCTAATACAATGGTCAGAGTTGAGTATAGCTACCTGTGGGCCCGAATAAGTTCAGCGACTTCTAGGGCATCCTACCATTACATTATTCTAGGGCGTACAATAATGTTTAACCTAATTCACTTAGCCTAGTTTCGCATTAGACTGATCAACAGGATAATGAACTCGATATTGATGTTTAATTTTACAATACAGGTCATATGGACAATATTTAACAGTATATTCGATAACGATTTGGGAGCAGACTGAAAATCGGCGATATTACTCATGGCAAATTGCATTATTAGGACCAGACATGTAGGAGGCAGGGTTTGACTTGGTGATCTTACACGACTAGTATTCTGATAAGAAGTGAGACTCAAGATTTCTTTTAAATACCTTGTAAGAATTACTTTCACGGATCTCCGCAGGTATTGAGTTCCAGGTTTTAGTTCCAACGAATAGTATACTATGTTGCGAGCGGGCCTTTGAGTAATAAGGAAGCATGAATTTACTTTTATTTCGTGTTAAATGGTCGTGATGACCAGTTTGCGCAGTTAATAACTGTTGAAGGCTATTGTCGCCATCATTAGCTAATGTTTTGTAGATGAAATTGCAGATGGAGATTTTGTAGAGATCCGAGAGTTTAAGTATTTGTAAATTTTTGAATGAATCATTTGTGTGAGCATTATATTCTAGGTTCTTTACCGCTCTGATGGCTCTTTTTTGCAGAGTAAAAATTATATTGGTTTTATTTTTATCAGTTCCATGCCATGCTTCTATTCCGTATTGCAGGTATGGTGAAATGAGCGTTCGATAAAGCATTACTAAGGCTGTTTCAGGCAGGAAATTTTTAACTTTATTCATGATTCCGATGGATTTTGATAATTTAGAACTAATATGAGTGATGTGCTCTTTGAAGGTCAGATGTTTATCTATTATGATGCCCAGAAATTTACATGAGTTGGTTTCTTTGATTTCACCTTCGCCAATTTTAATGGATGGTAGAGATATATTTTTCTTGTATGAGAACGTAATATAATTTGTTTTATCGATATTGAGGCTTATTTTATTAGCTTTAAGCCACAGTGAAACCTTATGGAGTTCATTATTTATACTCTCCGCAATCGTAGTGGGATTTTCGTTCGGAAGGACCGCAGAAAGCGTACTGTCATCGGCAAAAAGTATGAATTTAAAAAATGATGTAGATTTAATAATATCATTGATAAAAATCAGAAAAAGGAGAGGCCCAAGAACAGATCCTTGTGGAACTCCATGGCTAATTTTTTGTGGGTCCGATTTTGCGTCGTCAATGACAACGTATTGCTTCCGATTTGTTAGGTATGATCTGAACCAATCATGGGCAACCCCACGAATGCCATAACAATGAAGTTTCGAGAGTAATATGTTATGGTCCACACAATCGAATGCCTTTCGAAAGTCAAGAAATACAGAGAAGACAGTCTTTCCGTTATCTATATTAGAATAAAGGAATTGTAAATGATTTAATATTGCCTGTGTTGTTGATTTTTTACAGCGAAAGCCGTATTGTTTATCATAGAGAAATGATTTTTGTTCAAAATAAGAGTACACTTTTTTATACACAATTTTCTCGAATACCTTGCTAATAATTGGTAACATGGAGATAGGTCGATAATTGTTTACACAGGTTTTTTCACCATTTTTAAAGATAGGGGTTACTCTAGCAACTTTGAGGGAGTTCGGGAAAGTGCCTAGTAAGAGAGACTGGTTAATAATATTGGATATCAGCGGGGCCACAATATCAGCAATTATTTTAAGTATTTTAGTTGGAAACGTTTGTAACCCACTCGATTTATTTTTCATGTTGTTTATGCACGCAATTACATCGGAGGAGTTTGTGGGTGCAAAGAAAAAGGAGTTGTGTTCTCGAATATGATCCATAAGTTCCAGGTGATCAGTAGGTTCACTTGGAATACCATTGGCTATAGTTTTCCCTACGTTTACAAAGAAGTTGTTGAAGAGATTAGCAATTTCATTCTTCTCATGGTATTTTACATTATCTTGAGTGATATAACCAATTTTCTTTTTTTCGGCGTTATTCGGTTTATAACAAGAGTTAAGGAGGCGCCAAGTCTTTTTAACGTCAGCTTTGAATTGAGTAAACTTGAGGGTAAAGTAGCTCTTTTTTGATGTTCTTATCTGGTTTGTCACATAGTTTCTGAATCGGTTATATGTTTCTCTAGATATTCGCCCTTCGCAAAGGAGGGCTAGGTACGCTTGGCGTTTCTTTATATTTATCACGATGTCTCTAGTAATCCAGGGCTTTTGTTTATTTTTCGGGGTAACTGTACGAGTTACAATTGGGCAACACTGATTGTATGCGGTCATTATAGTTTCAGTCAACTTTACTACTGATTCATCAATGCTCCTTGCATTATTGTTTTGTTGGGTGATGTGCAATGTTGGCATTAAATCTTCTAGAACGGTGCGCATTTCTTCTAAATTTGATTCGTTTATTTTACGATATGAATAAGTTTCAGCCCGTGCTTTGGTGCACGCAAGATAGACATTTTTCTTAATAAGAAAAACTGGAAAATGATCTGATAAGTCAGAAGTAATTATTCCAGCAAGAAAATCACTTGGGTCTGTCATAAAGATATTGTCAAGCAGCGTGGCACATTCTGAGGTTATTCGTGTTGGCTTTGTGATGATCGGAAGGAAAGATTTAGAATGAAATGCATTTAAGAAATTAGAGATTGGTTCATAGCTTTCATGTTTCAGCAAATCATAGTTGAAGTCACCGCATATTATTATGTCATTGTAGAAGGACCTGTTGAACTGAGAAATAATTCGATTAAGCTCATTAAGGAAGGATATAGGACAGGCTGTAGGCGGCCTATACACCGTTCCAAGCACAATTCGTTTGCCATCTCTAGACAGTTCTACGAATAATGATTCTATATGATCCTGATTCAGTGTTGCACTTGCTATGATTCTCGAATCCATGTGCTTAGAAATGTATGTACTGATGCCCCCGCCTCGCTTGTTTTTTCGTAGCGAATGGTAACTATGATAATTTTCAAATTTAATCATGTCTTTGGTCGAGTCATCTAGCCAGCTTTCGGTGAAGCTAATCACATCTAAGGTATACTTAAGTTCAGTAATAGTGCATTGTATCTCTTCCAATTTTGGATAGAGTGACCTACAGTTCCAACACAGTAGCGAAAAATCCTGCCGGTTATTCGTATAGATTCGTTGAATTTTGATATATTAGTATATCTGCAGTTTTCAGAGTCGTTTAGGTTTGGGAATATTCTGTTCAAATGATTGAGATCCGGGTCGATTTCATCTAATATATCAGCGTGATCAGTCATTCAAAATTAGTAAACAGTAGGCAGTAAGTACTATTGTACAACTTAAAACGAAATACAGAGTCAAGATTAAAAGGATATATCTATCTAAAAACTAGCTTAGAAAGTATAGAAAAGAGTAAGAAATCTAGCGTGATTTCGTGGGTACACTCAATACTCAGCCAAGAGCGATTAATATTGGAGTTCAATATACAAAATTGATGCGTACAAATTGCTGAAGGCGTTGTTACAAAGTTCACATACAACAGGTAATAAGTTTAAAAAATAAAAATAAAAATAAATAGAAAAAAATTTAGCGACGATGATAATCTAATCAGCTAATATGTTTTACACATAATAATAGTTTGTTGGTTAAAAATTACATACAATTTACGAGGAAAGGTGAACAAGGTGGATATCAATATTCCATCATAATATTGGTAGGTACAAATTGCTGGTGGTGTTGTTGCAATTTCCAATACAGTTGTCATAAATGTTCATATATATCTGTCATAAGATTGTCAAAATTGAGGTAAAACTGCCGTATATATCTTTAGAGGTTGGAACTGATTCATGACATGAAGTTATGCAGTTTGAAGATCTAGTGTAAAGTTATAGAATTCTAGGCGTTATTGGCATACGAGTATATAATTTGACACAGGTACATGTTTTGATACCTAATTGAGGTGAACACCCAAGACCTGATTCGATGATTTATCCAGTTGCCGCATCAGGTATTGGTCGAGCTCTTCTGGCGTGTTAATCTGACGTCTCGAGTCCGGTTGTCCAGGGATGAATGCGAAGATGTTTCCATCTTGGGTCCTCGGGGTTCCGATTTTTTCCGGGAAATTTCTCTTGGCTACTCTCAAGGTGTACATGATCTTGGCTCGTGAAGGTATTAGATATTCATTTATATAGAACGTTGGTTTATTTACTCGGCAGGCAGAGAGAATTTCACGTTTTTTGTTGTAATGTTTCAGTTCGAAAGCGATGTTTCTTCGATCCTCGTTTCCACTTAGTGGTTTTCTTCCCATTCTGTTAGCTGACGTGATGTCAGCATCACTGAGGTCGATGTTGATGTCCTTCAGAATTTTGCAGACTGTTTCTTTGCAATTTTCGTTGTTGTGTGAATGAGGTAGTTCCCCCCCGGAAATGACGAGAGTACATTTTCTATCTTCCAGGTCTCGGCGCTGATCATTTTTTTCCAAGCGATCGAGACGTGACTCCAAGCTTTGTATTTTTTCATTCTGCTCTTCAATAATTTGTTTGTGTTCTGCTTCTTTTCCTGCTATTGTTTCAGATAGTGTTTTAAGGTCGCTTATTTCACTTTTCATTTCGTCAATATCACTATTAAATTTTGTCATCACTGAGTCGAAATATTTTATTAGAACAGATACCACTTCTTTGCAGTCTTGCGTTAGGCTAGACACATCAGGATATTGACCAAACTTTGGTTGATATTCACAGCTGTTATTGCAGCTGCTGATGTTGCGTTGCTTCCTCGCTCCCATCTTGTAGGTTTAGAGAGTTGGCTTTCTTGTATAAACGAGGGTTGAACACCTTCACACTTTATGAGGGAATATTATATTCTTAGTTTGATGATTTATATGTTGATATCACATTTGAATCCTCATGGCGAGAGAGGGTACCCATTCAGGCTAGAAGTACATTCTTTCTAACAATAGGCACTTTGTTTCGGAGCGAGCGGAGCGAGCGCAACGCACATCCTCACCATATGGAGTCTCAGAGGACAGAGCCGCGTTCATGTAAGTGAAGATATTTAGTGTTTAAATAAGAAGAAGTAACCTGGTAATGTATACAAGTGTAAATTCCCTGTGTGCATGTTGATTAACTTAAGGATCTGTTCATCGTCGTGAATTAAGGATGAACTTAAAAATAGTGCTAAAGCTCTTAGACGGGCATGTGTATTTCGAATGCTACCTCAACGTGAAATAGCGTAAACATTTGCGTGTCATGTTTCATTTCTTGTCGAATTTTTTATTATTACTATTATATTCAACTACGTTCACCTTTGCCTCACTAAAGGCCCCGATACACTGGCGTTCATGACTCGAGAAATTGTGGCAGTGGATCCGTCCGCCAGTTGAAGTGAGAACTGGCGACATGATACACTCAGCAAGCAAGATGAAGCACCGCGGAATGCAATGCAAGGCGTCAGTCTGCCTCAGCGTGTCGTACGGGTAGGTGCGCAATTGCGACCAGCCGTATGGAGCGCAGGATTAAACCAAAGCGCACGTTGCGCTGTGCTTTACTTCTGAAAGCGCTGCTCATCACATTCTGCAAGCAGTCGAATTTTTTAACTGCGTCTATAGAATTCTGCGTTCGAGTTTTGTCTACTCAATTGCGGAGCAAGACATGGCTGTGCACCTCTCCCGTCAATGTTTAAAACGGTACTGCTCTGCTCGTCGGTCGTCGCAGTGACGACCGTCCTAATCCAGACATGCTCGGATCGCTGAAAGCTCGGTGGCCACTCTGCCAACTGGCTGGTGTGCAGGGATGGGAGGCACATTGAGAGGCGTGCTGGCGGTTATCACCGCGATTTTTGCCCAGTGTATCGGGGCCGTAACAAAGTTCGACATTTTACGCTGCCATATTAATTCAAGACCCGTTTACGAATACGGTCGTTAGAACACGACGGCGTCTCCGTGGATAGCGTCTATGTTCCCGCGTTCTTTGTTTTCCCAAAATGGCGAGCACATGCTGCCGACTCTTGATATTTAAAATTCGTACTTTTTTGTACGCGGGATAGTATTTCTTTTTCACAACATAAAGTACAGTAGTTTTCTGAATTGTGTATAGCGTGAAATTATTAATTGGGAAATGTCTTTTAATAATTTCGTACGTTTATAAATTACGAAGATTATTCATGTATATGCCTGCTAAAGTTTTTTAGTTTTCTTCATTTATATAACTCCTTAAACCTTGCGTTAATCGCATTTATTTCAATATAAATCACCATCATCAAATTAAAATCGAATTTCTCTTATGTTTGCGGCAGAAATACATATTAGCATCTGCCATCGTAAACGAGTACTTCTCGCATAAAAATACTTCGTGAACGCGCAAGGTTTATTGCAAATGGCGACGCTTGAAACCGCCGGGTTAATCGACCGATTTTCATGCTTTCGTTTTTGCGCATATTTCCTTTCTGTGCAAGCAAAAAGTTTAGTGTTTCTCTTTTTATTGTGGAGATTATTCCTTAATTTTTTAGTATTGCAAATGATATTTATCAGTGATTTTCAGTAGGATTTATATCAATGAACTTTAGAATTGTTCTCTGTTATTTCTTGTACAGTTATAGAGATGTTCTAGAGTACATAAAGAAGCATTAATTCTCTTTCTATGAAATTCTTAATTGCTGTAATTCTTTTCTTCTGCTTCATGAACCATGTCTTGTTAAGTCATGTGTTTTCCATGGTTCCAGGGATTTGATCCCCCGATGTTGCTCTTAGAAAACCACAAATAGTTATTACTAAAAATTCTTAAATTTCATGCCTTGCAGTTAACGCAAGAGCAGTTGTATAAGAGTTTCTTAATTGATTCTATCCTACCTTTTTGAGCTTGACAAAAGTGAGAATAAATTAAAATTAACTAGAGTCGAATCTGTAGGATTTCTCGAATTCTACTGTGTGGGAGTTTTATCATGTACGATGTTGGGGACTGTCAGTGGTGGAATTTTCCTTGATGTCTCCTTGGACTGCTCATCCAGCGTTTGGACTCTTTGCAGGACTTCAACGTCATCACACACACCACACTCACAGTCTCCCTGGGCCGCTTTTGGGACTTCTACTTGGATTAGTTTTGGTCCTTGTTTTGGGCCTGATAGACCGCCTTTACCATCTATTCCCCTTTTGCAATTAACATGGGTTATTTTTGAAGCTAGTAAGCCTAAGATTCCATCCCCGGCTAACTAAACTACCTGCTTCGACCATGATAACTCGCTTGTCCAGTTTTGGGATAGAGAACGCTGATACCTTAACGTGCCACCATCAAACGTCACTAGTCATCCCAAAGTCTGATAAATTGGGCCGCTAAAATCAACTTCAAACACACACCCTCACTGTTGACGTCGTCACTAGCCATACCCCTCCGCCTGCACGGACTGCGAACCTCGCCAGCCAAGTCGTCAGTAACTCAAGACTCGCCAGACTCGGCGGTCCTCTCCGGCTTCCTTCCAATATATACCAAAAGCTGAGTTCCAGAGTGCCTTATTATCCTTTCTCATGGTTTACTCCCAAATGCTTATCGAGGTTTGTTAAGGACTGGCTATACCCACGGCCAACACACCCTAAATCCTTACACTGGTGACCCCAAAGATAAAAATCACTGGTGACAACCCCAGACAAAGTTTTAAAACCCCAAAACTTTCTTTAAAACTTGAAAACTATTCAACTCGATAAGTGTTTGAGAAGAAAGAAAGAAAAGAAAAGAAGAAAAACATTTTATTTCCAATAAAGTACAAACATGAAATGTCGATACATTGGTTTTTAAAACACCTTAACATTAACATCCCTAAATGATTATAACACATTGGTATCGTAATACCCGTGTGAAATGTTGAAACAAAATGATTGACAGAAAAGTACAACAAAATTGAGTTCCTTTCCTTGCCTAATCTGATTTTGAACTAGGAGAGCACAATCCTCGCGACGTTCATTTGAAAAACACTTTCATTAGTACGCACAAGTATTGAAAAATGAAAGCGAAAAATGCATTCGAATACCTTAGCATAGAAACCCTTAATTGCTATTTGTACATGGTTATCGTAGTATCCATGTTAAGTGTTGGAACATATGATTTAGATCCTTAATTGCTATTCATACTTGGTTATAGTAATACACATGATGGTTGTCGACACAGGATTTAGGGAGAAGCACAAGTTAATAAAAAATAATCATTAATATGTATAAGAGGATCATTTGCATTTGGAGGGCGGCACTAAGTTTCAGTTTCTGTGTTTCAATTTCTAAGTTTCAATTTCTGAAGTTTTTGCTAGGGATTGAAAATTTATCTTATTTTACGTTCGTTAAGTCATTCTAATATTGATCTTGCTTACTCCGGTCGAACAAAATGAGCATCACAACTGTTTGTTCCACGCAGCGGAATGAGGTTGCTTTCCAAAATTACTAGTACTTCATCTGTGGTGCCCGGTAATGGAAATGGAGCGTATTATTTTTCCAATAAATTATCAACTCCAAAATCCAGGAATTCCTTTCGCCCATCCGACAACACTTCACTCCCTCCTCCGGTGATGCCCCGCATCCGGTCATGCCTCTACATTTGGTTACGCCTACATATGTTTATATCTTACATCCTGTGAAAGCCCACATCCGATCTTTCATCCTTATGCAAGGTGTCCCAACGATTATATTTGCTATAACAATACACAAGATGGTTGTGATATTTCTTACTTGCGCAAATAGTACTTTCGCAAAGAGTACATCGGGGTTGAAGACATGAAAAGTATTGTTTTACATCGCTAGATGTAATATTTTCAACATAGGTGGAACCTTGTAAAAGTTAACTATTTAAAATTAGTGTTGTCGTAGTGTATTCACGAGAATAAAAAGGTAAGAAGAGTTTATCACACAAAGCTCACGACAGTAATTCGAGACCAGAATAAGAAGATTAAAATGATGATTTTCAAAGTTATGACATTCGTCAGATCCGAGGCCTTTTTAAATGTTTCAACGAGATCGAAGTAGAGAAAGTATGTACTAAGATACCCTCACATTTGACATCCGCTCTCTCTCTTTGCGGTGATTGATTTGGGTTTGGAAATGCAAGATGAAAGTGAGTCACTAAGAACACAAAATCCCTGTGACACATAGCTGAAAATACTCTTGTTAGGGTGCGTGTTATTGGATCACGAGCCTGTAATATTTGCTACACAGCTGGAACACAGATATACACAAAAAAAATTGCTAATGAACTCTTTCGCATGTTCAAAATGCTTCAATATGAGCGAAAAGTATTTACGAGTATCTTAAAGTTAAGACCATGACTTGAGATCGAATACATGAGGATCGTAATATTTATATTGATTGATTTTGAAACAAATGGTTGGGAGAAAAGTACAAAGAAAATGCATTCCTTCAATTGTGTTGATATCAAATACATGAGGATCGTAATATTTCTATCGGTTAAGTTTTGGAACAAATAATTAGGAGAAAAGTACGTAGATAAATGCATTCTCTCCCTTGTGTTGGTCTGATTTTAACACTGGATTTTATTTCAAGGGGTCAGGAAAACATTGCATATGTGGTGCGTTGTTAAGAACACTCAAGTTGGTGCATTTCCATATTGAAATTTGAGCTTGCGAACGTTGGAACTAGTGAAATGAGGGATTAAAGGTTGAAGGTACAACGGGTAGATCCAAAATTAATTTGCATCTTTGACCTCTAGGTTGATGTTATAGGCAGTTTTACATTGTTTTGTACCAACTGGTAAGCTAAAATACCTGGTATGGATGAAATGAACGATTTTACAATAACGGAAAAATTTAAATTTCGTATACTACAAGCTTTGGCACAGAAAAATTCACCGGATTCAAAATAGATGAGAGGGACCGATGTACAATGCCAACCGTAACATTATCAAGATTGCTGGGGCAAAACGAGAAAGTCAAAACCACCTCAAATGGTGTGGCCGAAAGCACACTGGAAGAGTGTAAAGGACGACACTGCGTCTCCACAGGATCAATCTGAGCATTTTAAAAGGGAATACGTTCTAAACTTACAGACACGCACATACGTACACCGATATCCATACGCATATACGCACACACGTACTGCATGTACGCACCCCTCCAGCACGTGCTGCAGTTCACACTTATTGTGTTGACGCAAGATAGAGAGCCATTTTAGTTTTGAATTCTCTCAGTGTTTGAGGGGTTTTGAAGCTCTGGGGGAGTCTGTTCCATAGTAAGGCGCCTGATACTGACAGAGCCTTCTGCCCGATGTTGGATGAACGGTATTTGATTGAGACATCACGTCTCCTGTTCGGCCTTTGGTTCGTGACGGTAGGGGAGTGGAATTCCACTATTTCAGCACTGCTATGAGGAAGATATAAAGAGGAGAAAACGTATTGGGCTTTGTGCGCCTGGAACCTTTCCCGAATCGGAGCCCAGCCAAGTTTGTGCAGGAGAGGTGTTACGTGGTCATGCTTTTTGAATTTACCGTTGCATACAACCTTTGCTGCAAAATTCATGCATTTTTGTAGGTCTTTCTGAAGATCTTTGGATATACCTCCCCAGACCAGGCTACAGTAGTCAATACGTGATAAGACCAAAGAATGAACGGCCAACAATCTAGATTCTTCGTCAAGCATATTTTTTATACAATTGATAAACAGTAAGGTCCCGTGAATTGCGTTGCAGGTTTTATCAACGTGGGATTTGAAGGACATGTTTCTATCGAACCAAATACCTAAGTTTTTTACTTTTTCTGATGGGTGAATTGTATCATTCCCAACTGTAAGAGTTAGATCTAGATTTCGAATGTTGTTTATTGAATGCTTTGACCCAAAAATAATGAATTGTGTTTTGTTCGCGTTTAGCTTGAGACCATTTTGGTCATACCATGACTTGAGGCTGATCAATAGAGCTTCAGCTCCTTTTTTCGTCTGTGGTATTTCTGCTACAGAGCTTGTCATTGCAATTTGGACGTCATCTGCATACATGGAGATTCGTGTGTTAGAAGGCATTGGAGGGAAATCGTTTATGAAAATTGAAAACAGTAGCGGGCCCAGAATTGATCCTTGAGGGACACCAAAGCTGTTTTGAAGGAATGGGGACAGCTTGTTATCTAAGAGGACTGCATGAGACCGATTTGAAAGGTAACTTTTAAACCACTGTGTATCCACTCCTAAGTTCAGTATTTTTCGTAGGAGTTGATTATGTTCGACCCTGTCGAATGCTTTAGAGAGATCAAGTAGCAGCAGAAGTGTTACATTTTTTTGATCGATGTCGTTGTATATTTTTTCAGTGATGTTAAGCAGGGCGTCTTGAGTGCTAGTGTTCTTCCTGTAGGCATATTTATTTCGATGAAGTAAATTTGACTCGTCCAGGTGAGATGACAGTTGATTCGTTACTACTTTTTCTAATATTTTGGACAGGACAGGTAAAAGGCTGATGGGCCTGTAATTTGATGCTGTATTTATGTCACCAGTTTTATGCAACGGTCTAATTATAGAGTGTTTCCATTGTTTTGGAAACTTGTTAGTGGCTATTGATGTGATGATAATCAAACGAATAAATGGTGCTGTGACTGGAAAACTGTCTTTTATGTATTGGAGGTTGATTCCATCATGTCCAACTGCTTTTGTGTTTTTCAATGAGTATAAAATAGTTTTTAACTCTGGTAAATCGATAGGGCGTGGCTTCCACAGGGCGCCAGCCTTTGAAAGTGCAGTAGGGCATGAACTTTCAAATGTCCATTTCCTCGGACTGGTTTTACTCACTTCATCGAAGACTTGGGCACCTACTTTTGAAAAGAAAGTGTTGAACTCAGGGGCTTTTTCCAAAGGATTTTCAAAATCACTTTTGCGCTCTAAGTTTTTATATTGAGCCACCTCACTAATGATTTCCCATGTACGTTTTGGATTATTTTTTGCCATGAATAGTTCTTGGTGGAAGTGAGTTTGTTTTGCTTGCGTGATTTTCTTCCGAAGAATCTTTCCTAGTTCTTTATATCTCCTGTATAAAGTAATGCTTGACCTGTTTTCTTTATACTCTCGCAAGTAAATTTTCTTTATTCTGCTTAGGTCTTTAATTTCGCTGGTAATCCACAGAGTGCGTTTTGGCCTAGTTTTTTGGTGATATAAGGAGCGCATTCATTTAGAGCTGCTGTAAAGTTCTCGTTAAAGATAGAAACCTGAAAGTCCACATCGTCAGATTGCATCATGCTCTGAAATTCGGTGAGCCTGTTTAGAAGTTTTTCATTAAATAGTTCCGGCGAATATTGACTTTTTAGGTGGTAAGTCATGAGACGATAGTTTTGTCTTTCCTTTGCAATATTAATTTTACATTCTACAGAGTGGTGATCGGCGACAGAGGGTGATATTACTGTATTTAGTATTGCCGTAGGTTTGTTTGTGATTGCTAGATCGAGGAGAGTCTTAGATACTCTTGTAACGCGAGTCGGTTCTTTAACCATTTGTGAAAGGTTTAGTTTGTACAACAGTCTGCTAAGCTGATTTTCTTCATCCGTTAGGTCAATATTAAAATCACCGAAAGCAAAGAATGACATTTTTGTAGCTAAAATTTCTTTGAAAATTTTCTCAATGAACTCTACTGTTTTTGGTAGAGAAGCTGATGGGTGCCGGTAAAGGCTGCCGGTAATGATGGATTTATGTTTATTTATTTGCACTTTCAACCAAACCATCTCTATGCCTTCGCACACTTCGTTTGTTAAAAGTAAAGACGACTGGTAAACTTCTTTTACGAAAATACAAGAACCACTACCTTTGCTATTTTTAACGCCGTCATGGCGGTACAGCACGTAATCGGGAATATTGAAAAAGGAGCTCTGAGTTCGCGAATCGAACCATGTCTCGGAAACACATAAAATGACAATGTCTTCTGTGACCAACATTACTCTAATGTCATCCAGCTTACTAAAGAGGCTACGAGCATTGATATGTTTAATTTTAATGTTTTTTATTTTATGGCGATTATTTGTGGCATCAGAGGGATTTTTTGGTAGGGACTGTTTCTTGGATTTATTGATTTTATCATTGTTGCCCAGAGTGTCAAGTCTAGCATCTGGTGTATTTGAGAGACTGCCATTTAACTGGACAACAGTATTTTGTCATGAGGATGATGTGATATCAGTCTTGTTTTTGTCTTGTGCAACAAGGGTACTGTAGTGATAATTTTTCCGATGAAGCATCAATGGATGGTTATTAGTTGATCCTTCTGGTGAGGGGTCGACTACTGTTCTCCAAATACCATCGTCTTGCTCATCGAAGATGAAAATTCTCCTACCAGTGATCTTTGATATGATATGTGGTATTAAGTCCCCAGCATCATGATCAAAATGTTTTTCGTCAATGTATTTACTTATGAGCCTAGGTAGATCACCGCTTTTCTTGGCAAGGAAATTGACATATTTGTTTTCATTTGTAGTGCTTTCTTTTTTTATTGCTGCCTTTAAGGAATTGTAACTCCATTTTGAGGGCGATTTTGTTTTAAGCTGGTGAGTTACTGCATGAAGGAGGCAGTGCCCATCGGCTATGGTAGGATGCAGCTTCACTTTCAATGTTCGTTTTAATTCATCCATTGTGGTACTGACGAGTGAGTACATGGGGCTTGAGTGATATTTAGGCTGACATTCAGCATTTTCAGACGAGAGTTGTTTGGATTTCTTGCTTTCCTGGCTATGAATTTGCGGGCTGTGGCCAGTTTTAGTTGAGTGAGCGACTGAGAAATGAGGGGTGCTCTTGTTCTTTCCACTCTCTTGGTGGTGGTTATGTGTGCGGTTTGGCTGTAAATATTTTATCGGATTTTGACCGAGATTCTGCTGCAATTTTTCTCTTTGTACTGATTTTACTGCTTCCGAGTACGTGGTTGGTTGTTGATGATTTGTACTCGTTTGTGATGAGGGTATATCGCTCTCTGAGTTCGCGTCAGATAATAACGAGAACCTGTTTTTTGTGGGTACTCTGCGGTGGCCGGAGATCAATGGAGGGGAACGTTCATTCCCAATAGGCAAGCAATGAATCAGGTTTCTGGAGACTTCACTGGAAGCAGTTAGTGATCGAGTAGAATTCTTCAATTCATTTTGCTGTTTTGTACTGATGTTGGAGCATTCAGTTTTGTCATCTAGTCCATTTGAGTTTATGAGACATGAGCTAGATTGTAAAGTGAGTTTTAGACTCGATCTGAGCGCAATCTGTTGAAGAAAATGGTGTGTTTCTTCTCTTGTACCGGGCCAAGTACGAACATCATTGCAAGTTATGAGATCAGTTGCACCGTTTGTTCGGAGCGGAATCAATTTAATACCGTTTGTTTTGCACAAGTTCAGCGCCTGATGCAATTGTTTACCGCTACATGCACTCACGACACAAATACGGGCTGACGCATGCTTAGAAAATATTAGTTCTTTGATTTTAGCAATGTTAGGTTGTGAGAGGCTTAAGTCTCTGAAGCAAACGATGTAGTTAGTGAATTGAGGCATTTGGTCAATTACGTTCAGGAGATCATCAATGCGACTGGAAATTACAGTTCGTATTTTACAAGAGGGGTCAATGTCGGTCCTCTGGACCGTCGTGAGAATTCTATCTCCGACAAGAAAAGTATCCAGAGGTTTTTTGCAGTGCGAGTCAGAAAATTGGCTTGTCGAAAACGGGATCTTTGGCGTAAGATCGAAAGAGCTTACATGCAAGTTCAATTTGAAAAGTTGTTCTGTAATGACCCTAATATTTGAAGCGGTTGAAGATATCGAAAGTGGAGTTGGAGGCGTCCGCTGTTTTGACATTTTCGTTAAGTGGGCTGCAGTGAGAGACAGGTTATTGTTTACCTGGTGAATGAAATGGGACATTGAAATTTGAAGCGGGTGCAAGCTGTTTGATGTAATATTCAGGTAATTCTGATCACTAGAATTATAAATATTAGAAATATTAGAATAGTAAATATTAGGCTCATTCATCGCATCATTCTCGGTAGCTAGTGACAAATCTACATTTTTACCCATCATACCCCGTGGGACATTTCTTGATTCTTTCGCTGGTGTATCTTCTCGAGGACTGCTTGGATTGAAGAATCCAGGCTCAGGGGCTTCTTCCTTGCTCTTGCTAGGGCTTGTTTTGACTGCTTGCGATGCCGGTGTGAAAATTTCGTTGTTACCAGCAGCGCTTGGGAGATTTATGTCTGTTGCGAGTGGCTCAGAAACTCGACTCTCAGTCGGGCGACCTTCTGTCGACTCTCTGTCGGTTCGCTCTGGTGATGGTAGATGCGTTGCGGTGCTTTCGTTGACGTTGCACTGCTTTACCGTCGGGGTTTCTTCTGTTATTTTGAGCGGTTGAGGCTTTTGAACGAGCGATTTTACGCGTGACGTTTTTGGTGGTTTTCGTTTCCGTTTCATGAGCGGTTCAGATATATTCTGCTGATTTGGCTTTGAGTTTTCAAGTGGCGTTGTGAGGGATGTTATTTCTCCAGATAAAGCCGCTTTACGAGTAGCAGAGCGAGTTTCATATGAATACATCGTGAAAGATATTTTAGGTTTTGTTCACTGATTAGAAGTTATTGAAATCGTTAACAAAGCTTGATCCCTGAGAGTTCATTGACACGAGGCACGGTCTTGCCAGAGTACAACTTCTATTTTGCAGCGATTTTGGTTTCCATGGTTTGAGATGTAGGAGACATAGGTGACATTGCTTTTAAAATGGGATGAAAAATAAACTGTCAGGCGATGAAAAAAAACCCACAGACACTCAATTCATATTCACTGACACTCAACATAAATTTCGCAATAACAGATGAGGATTGCGTAAATTTATCACTGTATTTTATGTTGGTATTCACAGAATTCAACTTTGCTATTTCATCAGGTCTTTTTTGCTTCACGTTAGTATTCGTGGTAAGCTTGTTCCGGTTCAAGTAGGTGCGAGTGACAGGGGATGCGGAGGAGGAGGGAGAGGGTTGTTGCGGTTCACCAGGGAAAGAGGCGGAAGTGACCATTTCCGGGGTCTGTTGCACACACAGACACACACACTTCGAGTTTAAAACATAGCTTACAGAAAGCGCCATTCAGTTTTGCACGATGAAATTCAGCACTTTTCACAGCTGATTGTTTTGATGACTTTTTCCAGTTTCACGATTCAATGATGTAGAAAGTACATTCACGGATGCTCAGTTTTTCATCACATTTTGAGGTGCTTGAATAATAGCACCAAACAACTCCTCGCTGGAGCAGCGACACCTCACCTCCTCTCACTACCGCAGCCTCAACTACACAGAAATTGTGTGAGAGGTCAATTTTGGCATATCATTGTAGTGATAAATTTCCCATTACGTAGTCTATGAGAATTTCTTAGATTATACCGTGTTAATGGAGATTCTCTGAGCAGCTCTAACAAAAATTTTTTTTCAGCGCTATACTGTCCTTTTGTTTTATGTGCCTCAGTAGGTAGGAAAAATATTTTTTTTTCCTATTTCCGTGCTTACGTTTATTCTGACTACCGTAAAATTATCGTTTCATTTTTCTTTCTTTCCGTTTTTTCAACGTTATTGATTGATTGAGTAGGTAGGAAAATAATTTTTCTCACCTGTTTTCGTGCCTACGCTGATTGCAGCATACCGCAAAAATTTTCGTTCCCAATTTTATATTTTCTGCTTTCCGTCTCAACTTTATTTGAATGATTGAGTAGGTAAAGTAATAACGCTAACTTGTGACACCTTTAATATCAAAAAAATTTATTGGGCGTTGAATACGTAATTCCGGGCGAGCATAGCTTAATTTTCGCTTTCGTAGAAGGAAAGTTGCTAGCATGACTGAATCAGATAATGAAGATCGAGCCCCCACAAAACCCCTTAGGCTCCCCCCCTTCATTCCAGGAGACGCTCACACATGGTTCAATCAGGTAGAAGCCATGTTTAGGTATCATAAAATAAGGGATGAAACTGACAAGTTTTATGCCCTGGTGTCCGCAGCTTCCACGAAATTATTAAATGACTCCAATAACCTGCTAGAAAACCCTCCCGATATCGATCCGTACGGCACCTTGAAAAGAAAGATATTGCAGAAGTTGCAGATGTCCGATGCGGACAAATTTAGGAGCCTTGCAGACGCCTCAGCAATTTCATCTGTCTCTGTCTCTTTCTCTCCCACTTCGTTAGTAAAAGAGCTGCGCAAACTCGCTGCGGGTGTTACCGTAGCTGAGGGATTTCTGAAAGAAGTTTACATGAGTAAACTTCCCACAAATGTGCGCCCATTTCTATCGTTAGCAAGCCCTGATCAAACTTTAGAGAAGCTTGCAGAGTCCACTGAGACGGTGATGCGCAACATTAATTTGTCACAAGCACCGCAAGTTGCTTCCTTGAATGCAGCAGCTGCAAATTTTAGCCCCGCAAATACTCAGAATCAATCCTCAGCCACAATAGATAAGATGCAGCAAGACATCGCTGAGATAAAGCAAGCTTTACAGAATTGCAAGTTAGGTCAGAGTGTGGCTCACATTCAGCAAGGCCCAGGGAGATTCCAAAGCCACCAAAATGCCTACGACTATCATTATGACTATCCCTCCAACTATCATCCTCTTCCTCCTCCTCAACGTTTCGATAGAGGTAGATCCTATGATAGGTCAAATCAAGGCCGCCGCTTTCGGTCGCGCTCTCGTGATGCTAGTAGCAATTTATGCTGGTACCACACAAAGTATGGTGACCAAGCACGAAAGTGCGGGTCCCGCTTTTGCCCTCGTTATACCGAAATGACCTCGGGAAACGCCAAAAGCGACGCATAGTAGCGAGTACTGCGTTGCCTCATTCCCAGACTACTCGCCTCTTGTTGATTCACGATCCCACTACCAAATATCGTTTTCTCATCGATACTGGTTCCAGTGTGTCACTTATCCCAGCCACGGTGAAAGACAAAAACAACCCATTGTTGGCGACATTACGCGCCGCAAACGGCACGCCAATTCCTTGTTACGGTGAAAGAATTTTAGAGTGCAGTCTGGGATTGAGGAGAAAATTCACATTTACCTTCTTGATAGCTGAGGTACAAGAGCCCATAATAGGTGCTGATTTTCTAGCCAAGTTTGGCATACTTGTAGATGTTAAAAACCGTAGAATTAGGGACGAGGAGACACAGATCTCAATTCCCGCTTGTAGCATAACTAGAGTTAAGGTCTTGCATTCATTCTCCATAGCTTTCAAGGAGGAGTGCATGTTCGAGCAGGTGAAAGGAATTTATATTTGAGGTGTTCTATTCACTGTCGAAAAAGGGAATGGATCCGTCTGGGCTATCGGGATGTCGTCCGAAGTTTCCTCGGCGGTCCGGGATTTAGGAGAAGGGTTGCTATTTCTTTTGATGTTCAGTTTCCTGAGAGAGCGGTGTCTCTGTCAGCGCTATATTTTTCGTCTTTTGTTTGGTAACAAATTTGGTTTCTAGGGCCCTAGTATTTAGTGTTCAGTTGTGTTCAGTTTTGTATGAGTTTTGTTACTCCTGTTGGAGGGCCGGTCAGCTTAAATCCTTAATTAGGGGGGGCTTTTAATGGATGTGAAGAGCGAATTGGCTCAATTATCTACTCTGGTAGCAGAGTCCCTCAACTTTGCTATTAAATTCACTACTCTTGTAGAAAGCAGCTAGACAACAGTCGAAGTCCTAATTTGACTGATCAGCTTTCTCTAACTTAACTTATGAAAATTAGAGGTCCCCTCGTCTTGCGGTACTAATCTTAATTAACCTTAGCATTCTTCCTGTTCTGGCCGGTCCTTCGGTTTCCTCTTCTGTGTTTCTATTAAGCGGTGAAATCGCCACTTCGAGGAATATAATTCGAAGGTTAGTAACCTCTTAAGTGATCAACGTAATTAATGGAAAATGATATAAGCTCTGCTATAGATATCGTTCGCGTGCTAAGTACCCTAATTTAAACACTCAATGGTTTCTTTCAGTAAGCGGCCGAAATTCATCCCTAGCGAAAAAAGCCTGTTCGTCACTACTTCTAAAGTAGACTTCACGAAGTTAGTTCGGTACGTTGCTAGGAATAATAACGAAACTAGCGTGATATTTTGCTGAATCTTGAAAGGGTTTGATATAAATTTGGTTATAATTTCGTTTGGTCTCGTCATGGGATTTATTAGCTTCTTTATTTCATTGCGGTGACCTAAGCTTCCGTGGTTGCTAGTGCGTACTGACTCCTCGCCTCTTGTTACAAACGGCAGCTCCTCGAATAACCTCAGCGAACGTCCGTTGTCTTTTATTTATTAACAAAGTTACTTCGAATTATATTCAGTGGCTACTAAGACCGTTCTAAGAAGTAATGGATCTTTCTGATCTTAGCACCGAGTTGCCGGGGGTGACTGAATTGGTTAGGAAGCGCGCGGTGGAGAAGCGTCGCGTTACCATTGCGTTGCGGGCGGCCGACGCTGAGGAGGATAGGTCTAAATTGCAGACTATAGTTGCCACGGTTGAGGGTCACTTTGCGGAGGTTAAGAAATGGGATCAAAAAATAGTTGATTGCCTTGTTAATGATAAAGATATTTGTTATGAACGTGGTTTCTCATCGAAGCCGTAATCGTAATTTTCATTAATGTCGCATTTATTCGTTGGCCGATTTTCAGGAGGCAATTCTTTTCTTGTATTACTTATCGTCATTTTCTTTTCGGTTTCAGGAATCTAAGGTTGGTGATCGAGACAGAAGGTCTCAATTAATATATTTCGTTATATCATTAAAGATCGAAATATACTGTGACTTTTCAATGTCATTAGTCGTTGTAAATAATCATGATATTATAACAAGTTAAGTAGAAGGTGAATGACGAGATGAGTGCAACGCACGTTTAGGTTATATTGGCGACGTCTTCAAACTCAATTAACATAGGATGATACATGTGGAAATAAGAAGCGGTTAATGAAGTACATAACATATTAAAAGGTTTAAATGATTACAATGCTATCAGATCTCGGTGATTGAGTTAATTCTTAACTGTTAGATGACACAAATCATAAGAATTCGCGCTATGGCATTGAGATAGATCGGTGAAGCCTTTTAACGTGAAATAATAGATGAAAACATAGATTATCAACATATTGAGAAGTCTGACAAGAACATCTTAAATGAGGTGGAGCCTCGGAGCTGAATCATTTAGTAGAGAAACATATTGATAATTATGAGAAGCACATCTTAGTTGTGAGATGAGGTCTCGGCGCTGGGTAATCAACAGAGAAGTAAAGAACGTCTAGAAGTTACATCGAACAAGATTAATCTATACCTAATACATGAAGCTACTTATAGAGGATCGATGAGATTATAGATGAGCATATGGGATACTTAGCTGTTGTATTCCCGAATAGCGGCCGACAACTCAATACAACTTTGAGTTAACACTTCCCCCCGCTCCACCCGCAAGGGTGAGCGGAAGTTCACACGTCTAGCTCAATTGACGGCCCAGGACCTAATGCCGCTTGTACACACTGCCCAGGAGGAGGCTATGCGACACCGTTTCGAGTTAGAACAAACGCGTTACCTATCTTGAAGCTTTACGTCAAAATATCTCAGAAAATAGCAAGCGTTGGGAGATGATTCAAATGGTTTAAGCTTTATAATTAATAAGCAAGTAATTTATGTAGAATGAACAACATTTTAGGTCTCGCAGGAAGAAGTTTAAATATACGAAGAAATATGGAAGTATCTCGTAATGATCTCTGGTACAGGCGTCGTCTACGTGGCAGAGAGTCCGAAGTCCACTGGGGGGAGGTTCGTAGAGGGTTGAGGTTCGCTGGCTGGTATTCAAGTGATGCTTGACAGTTGGAGAAGCTCGATTTGAAGCGCAGTTTGTAGAACTCAGAAATGCCGTGCTTTATTGTCGAGAGCATTTTATCCAATGTCGGGTCTTTTAGAAGATAGTTGCTTGGCCAAAACAACCCTTTCTTAACGTTTCTTTGAACACGGCGAAAGTCTGTCCCAGAAGAACCACGACAAATTCTCGCCGACGTCATTTAAGCATCGAGCTCCCGCTCGATGTTATCCTTCTTCTTGATCTGTGCGCGTGCGACTACTGATCAGGAGAAAAGTAGTTCCGAGAAGACAAATACGGAGCTGGACGGGAGTGGTTTGCATTCACTAGGAAGCGCTGAATCGAGACACCATAAGATGACACAATTGTAGTCGTCCTTTAACGCTCTTGGCGATGCGAACATTTGAGATGCTAACTAGTAATAACGGCATCACAAGATTGGTATAATTTTGTTATATTCTTCTTTTCTTTAGAATCCAAGTTTATGATTTTCAAATTTTCTTTCTTTTCGAGTCTAATCTTCAAATCAAAGGAGTTATTTTCCGAAAGAAAACACGATTCTTTCAACGTGGCCACGTCGTTTTAATTGTTATAATGAAAGATGTACACAAAATATGACAATGGGGTAGATGAGACTAGCAAATAGCGAATTTCTTTAATGTCCTTGTGTTCTTCATATCCTTCAGATAGATAGGAAAAGAGGATGATATGATTTAGAAAGAGAATGATGATGTTTGAAACCAGGAAACGCCGCTAAAATGCACGATTAATTTATGGCCTTAAGCCGTTCGCAACGCTTACCGAAGATTGAATAAAATATTTACTCAGACCTACTTTGAGTTGGTGGCAGCTACCTTGATATTAACAAGTAGAAAATAAAAGAAATGTGACGAATAATCTTAATGTCACGACTAATAACATCACATGGAAAAATATCATGCATCGCAATAAAGAATGACGGCAGAGAAAAATGAAGACCCTGACCTCAGCGAGACGAAATAAATAGGGTCACGACATATGGTGGCAGCGGTGGGATTTGAGTTTTGCTTTAAATGTAAATGTTACTGTAAAATCTCATGCCTGCCGGACTCACACCTCCGAATAAAAATTTATACGTGCATTCAAACATTCAAATTTAAAAATTGATATTTGGCCGACTAAAAATAATTTCTTTATCTGAATCATCTTATCTCTCTCTTCCTAATGAATACTTATTTGCAGAATGTCATTTGGAACGATAAAGTAATGTTGTATTAATGTTTCATATTTCAATGTTGAAGATAGACTCATAATATGTACGAATGTTCAACGTATCCCTTCATAAATCAATTTCAATTACCTTAGGTATAACATTTCGATAATTTCAACGTTAAAACTTCAGTGTAACAACATACTAGGTTGAGTATAACATTCCCGACACTCGAGCCACACCTTGTTCACGCTGGCATCTGAGCACGAATAAGGCTCCTTTGTTGTCGTCGTGTGAGCAGCCGCAAGGCTCTCATCACAGCTTTGACGATAAAAATTTGGTGGAGCACGAATATAAAATCTCACGAACCACGGATTGGTGAATTTTAGATGTAATACTTTACGCTTTCAAATAAAATTTAATTTGATAACGTGCGAGAACCAAATTCAATTAAATTCATTATTGCTACAGGAAATTTATGCGATGTAATCAGTAAACACTAACGATCTTACACGAAATTTGTCTGAGAATTTACTACGGATGCTAGGAATTGCTATTACAATTTAAAGTCGACGTATAATAAATTTTATCTTTTTCCAATATGATGTGCGAGTTCTTGATCAATTATCTGGGTATTACGTACAATGAGTTCAAATCCAATTACCAACGACATTATTCCAATGAGAATGAATGTAAACTGGAGACAATTGTCTGCTATTAGAGTTACTAGTTAGTTAAGGTTTGCAAAAATTTAATTACGGTTCCTTGGACCAATCTCATTTTGGCGTATAATCTAAAGAATTAGATTTACTATTACTTTTAAAATAATTAGTTACCTGCGAGGTACGTCACATAATGATTCTAGCTATGAGCGATATGGATTAATAACATGGAAACAGCTGTGAAGTCACGATAATCCATAATCCATCTGAATAATACAGTGAATTGGTAATTCAGAAATCTAAAACTTCATAAGGGTGATGATTTGTTTCAAACGGGTTTATTCAATCTCGACAATCTCATATTAATATGTTTGCTCAAACGTTCTACTGGCCCTGAACGTGACTGTGAATTTCATTGCATTGAGTTGATCGAATTTAAATACTTTGTATAATTTTTGTAATTAATATTTCTGTGTTGGGAAAATAGTTCAATTTTATTTCGCTTTCATGCATTTCGATAATTCCATAAATGTGTGTGTACTCGTAGGATGTAATTAATTTTAAACTTTGCGATCTATACTTAAATAATTTTTTTGAACCTTATGTTCTATTCGTAATTTGCTTATAATAACGTAAAATTCAAACGTAGGATGCTTAAGTCCTTTTGTAAATACTTGGGAGTTTGAGAGGGAAGGCTTGATTGATGTGATGTGGGGGGAGACTTGGGAAAAATGAAAGAAGGACATCAGAACAAACACTTAATGGGATTGACCTTTCAGGAATGGTGGATGACATCAGCTGAGCGCGGCTGAACGCTTGCGCCGGCGCACCATCACTCGCCAGTCACCATGAGTGGCGAGCGGCTCCACCACAGACGCATCACAGTCGCCCTGCTCGGACGGCGTCACTGCTACGGGTTGGCCGCGCACACACGAACACACGCTGCACCACCGCTCCATACTCCACCATCTACCTCGACGCTTGAAGCACGACACGCAGCGGCAGACCTGAGCTCGCACACCGACTCGTAGAAAACGAGTACGCGAAGAAAATTTCTTATCAGCGGACTGGGTCGACGACCGCGGCTAATTTTCTACTGAGGCACGGTGAATAGAAAACGACAGGCATTTAAAAATTTAAAGGACAGCTCCACATTGGGATTTCAATCGCGACTTCGGACTTCGGATGGATTCGGCGACGACGGCTTCACATGTAATCAACGACGATGAAAATAATACGGAGGCCCGGATGAAAATCAACGTACCAACTCAAAGATCTCAGCATAAAGGCAGCGAGTCCTGCGCAACCCCAAAAAGATGATGAACTCCACGAGATAGTAATCCACTTCGACCGACGACACACGGAATATTTTTCGGAGATCTCTATAAGACTTCTGCAAAGTGGTGGAGCAAGTTATGCAGCCCACGACTATACGACTTGGGTGTATTTGGAAGTGTTCGCTACACTTCCGAGGGTTTTTACTCTCAAGGATTACTGCAGTGATCCACGCAACGGAGGGAGAAGTCGGTGTCATCTATAGGACACGGTTCTGCCCATAGGACAACTATAATGACTCCTTTATTTGACGACTCTGAATCAGCGCTCGCCAGAAGAGCAAACTCCAGTTGTAAGCATATTGACTCTTCCACGATCCGCGCATTAAAGGCGTCGGCTGCACGTGATGAGCAACGTCGAAGATAAGCCTTTCGAGTACAAGCGGGAGCTTGTAACTTGTTCGGCCATCGGGGATTTGTTATGCTTCTCCGCATAACTGTGTAAGGAATATCGCTAAAGATCTGAATAATCGTCCGGCCAACGACTTATTCATAAATGATTCAAAAGACCGAATATGAAGCCTGATTTCTGCAAGAAAGCATCACATCGTTGAATTCTAGAACAATCGACTCTTCAGGAACAACGTTCGAACGTCGCCGATACACGTAGCGAACGAACACGCCAGCCGAAGATGCCAAGAACCTCAACGGGTGTCTTCATTTGCTTTAATTAATATGTATAACATTGTTTGTGGGGATTTTTATATAGTAATGAGGGTAAGGTTAATGATGTATGTTTTCTATTCGATAGAAGGGATATATCACGTTCTTATTGGTGACTTTGTTAGGTTGTTATTCAAAGTTGGCACCTCAAGGTGACGCCGAACGCGGGTTGCCTGAGGGACTCAGAGGGAGAGAGCGTCAGTGGGGGCGAGAATACCATCACAAGCAGCCGCATACGAGTTTGTTCCTCTACCTTGGTCCAGTTGGGCCGGGGTTTTGCCTCTTATAACGATACTGATCATTTGAAAGATGCTAAAACGACCCGAATTTCTCTGTGACATTCATCCGTGAATATATTGAAATTAAATTCTGTGGCGACATAATCACAGCCATCAAACGTCGCCCGTCATCCATCAAATATGGCGGTTGCTGCCCCAGATTGCCGACCATACATCGCTCTGACTGCGAGACCGATCTCCAAATCTCAAGATAAGTTTCCCTCTGATTTCATGTCAAATCCCAGTTCCCTCTCACGCTTCTAAGTATACTAGGAATGCGAGTGCGTAAATCGCATACGTTCAATTAGTGCGTATTTTCGATAATTAATGTCTCAATATTTTCCTGTGTCCAATAGCGAATTTCTTTAATGTCCTTGTGTTCTTCATATCCTTCAGATAGATAGGAAAAGAGGATGATATGATTTAGAAAGAGAATGATGATGTTTGAAACCAGGAAACGCGGCTAAAATGCACGATTAATTTATGGCCTTAAGCCGTTCGCAACGCTTACCGAAGATTGAATTAAATATTTACTCAGACTTACTCTGAGTTGGTGGCAGCTACCTTGATATTAACAAGTAGAAAATAAAAGAAATGTGACGAATAATCTTAATGTCACGACTAATAACATCACATGGAAAAATATCATGCATCGCAATAAAGAATGACGGCAGAGCAAAAATGAAGACCGTGACCTCAGCGAGACGAAATAAATAGGGTCACGACATATTGGACGCTCAAACGACGAGATCGATCGTCAAGGGGATTATGAGTTAGAGGTAAAGTTTAGTTAAAAACTTACGAAAGTAATGTTGAACTTACTAAATTCAAAGAAAGTTACTGTGATCTGAAGCTTCCGCATCTCGTTTGTGATACGTTTTCAGGGGAAGGTGTCTCTCATAAAGACTATTCCTCTTTCTTTAGCAAGTTTCAGAATATCATAGGGCTGAGGGAAAATTTAAGTAATTCAGTTAAGTTCACGTATTTGAAATCCTACTTGAAAGGGTATGCGCTCAAGTTAGTAGAACACTTGAGCATAACCGATGATCATTATTTGGTTGCCCTTTCCTTGTTGGAAAAAGAGTTTCTCCATAAAGAGTGGATAGTTGATGACTTGTACAAAAAGCTATTGACTATTAAACCTAAATTTGACCCAGAGTATGGGGAAACTAAGGTGTTCATTAACCAAGTTCGTAGCATTTTATACGATTTGAGCCAAAATGGTAGGGATTTATTGGCAGATGACAGCTGCACCGAATTTATTAGTCACATTGTTTTTAACAAGTTGCCTTTACCTTTTAGGCATGAAATCATGGTTAAATTAAATAAAGGTTTTCCTTCAGTTCAGGAAATTTTTGATAACTATGTTGACATTATACGAATTTTATATATGAAGAATTCTTCGAAGGGTAAGAACTATGAGGGCAATTCGGGCTCTCTTAATTTCGCAAAGCCAAAAAATAGCAAATCTGTTTTCCAAAATGCGAGTGCGACAGCTGTTAACAAGCTTTGTAAGTTTTGTTCTAGCGCTGCCCACAGTATGTTAAACTGCACGAAATATGCTTCTCATGGAGAGAGGTTGGCCCGGTGCAGGGACCTTGGTTTGTGCGCTTGCTGCACCAGCAGCAAGCATGCCACGGAGACCTGCGAAGCAAGACTTGATTTTGAGTGCAAGTTTTGTAGTTCGCGTTATCATTTGTCAGCTCTCTGTTCTAAATATCGGGCTAGTAGAGTCCTTCATAACTTTTGCATGAATTCCAATGAGCAAAGCTCTATGTTTCTTCTTCCTTCACTTACCATTTCCGTAGTACGAGGAAACTCGACTACTACTTCCCGAGTTCTCTTGGATACGGGGAGCCAGCGTAGTTATCTGTCATCAAAGGTATTGGAAAGACTTGAAGTTAACGCCAATTTGCCTGTAACTAGTTACACTGTCAATACTTTCCTAGACAAAGGTTCTAAAAGTTTGTCTGAAATTAGTCTTACATTGGACTTTCCGGAAGTTTTCACTCGAATACAGTTGCCTGTACTAGTAGGGAAAGAGATTGCCATTAATTATACCGTGGCCGGTTTGGGTAGGGCTATACCTAACCTTAAGAAAAGGTTTGAGCTCGCAGATCATTCCTGGGAAAAAGAGCTGACTGACCAGGTCCAGCTTGAAGGAATAATAGGAGTAGATGCCTTGCAATTCTTAGGCGGTCTCTCCATAACGAGATGCGGGCTAGGTTCAGCATTCCTCTACGGAGGGAAAATAATTCCTTTCGGGAATGTTGAACATTTTATGACGAAAAGTCAGATTCAAATAATGCATGCTGATAAGGCGTCGCAGAGTAGACATATTGATTCCTGTGTCAACTTTGTTCTCAACCCTAGCTCCAAATACCGGGATGTAATTTCCAGCCTAGCCAGCGAGTCGGATGTAGAGGGACATCTTGAAAAGCTATTAGAAATGGAAACAATTGGCTTTAGGGACGAAGTTCCTGAGGAAAGCGATTATTTGGAGGATTTTGACTCTTCTATTCAATTAATTGATAATAAGTATCATGTGAAACTACCTTGGAAGAAAACTTTGAAAGATGTGCAGCCCAATTTTGACATTGCGCGTGCCGTTCTCAGACGGATGCTGAGCAATTTGCGCGCGCGTAATCTGTATTCTGAGTATGATGCAGTGTTGCAGCAACAGCTGTCGGATGGTGTGTTGGAGGAAATCCCGCTGGAAGAGGATGGGCATGGAAGTAGAGTGTACACTCCTCATCGAGCTGTGGTGCGAGAGGGTCCCACCATCACCACGCGTCTTCGACCGGTTTTGAACTGTAGTCTGAAGACAGGTAAGAGCCCCTCGCTCAACGAAGCGGCCTTTCCTGGTATGAATTTGTTGCAGAATTTGCTCTCTCTCCTGCTTAACATAAGGTCAGAATGAACGATTACTTGGTTACATCTGACATTCGTCAGGCCTATTTGCAGGTCAGACTTTCTTCGGCCGAGGATAAAAATAAATTTTGTATTTTGTGGGAGAGAGGGGGTGAGGTAATTGTTTATCGCTACACATCAATTGTTTTTGGATTTGTTAGTAGTCCTTTCATTCTAAGCTATGTAATTCAAAAACATCTACAAAATTATCCTAATGATTTATGTATATATTTCTTAAAAAACAACCTTTACGTTGATAATTTATTTATGACTGCAAATTCCCTGTATGACCTTCAGAGGCTTTACGAGCTTTCGTCTACAAGAATGGCAGAAGGCGGGTTTCAGTTACGTTCTTGGAACAGTAATCATTGTAAGCTTAGGGAAAGATTTGAGAAAGACGGCACGGGGCGGAGTCCTCAAGTTGAGTATGAGAATGTCCTGGGTTACCGGTACTGTGCTAGGACTGACCAGCTTAGTGTTGCAGTACTTCCTCGCGAGACAGAGGGACCTGTTACTAAGCGTTCAGTTTTGTCGGGTCTCTCGAAATTGTTCGATCCTCTTGGCTTGACCTCTCCAGTGACCGTCAGGGGAAAGGTTTTAATGAGGAAGATATGGAAATTAAAAGTAAATTGGGATGACCCGCTTCCTGCCGATTTAAAGTCAGAATGGCGAGAGTTGCTGGGTGATTTAATGCAGCTATCTAATTTTTGTTTCAGAAGAAATATTGCCAAATTTCAGGATGAAGTTTCTTTAGTAATTTTTTGCGATGCATCTAAAGATATGTATGGATTTTCTGCGTATGCTGTAGTCCAGCACGGGAGTACGAGCATATCAAATTTGATTTTTGCGAAAAGTAAAATAGCACCTTTAAAACAGAAGAGTCTTCCTACGCTCGAATTGCTTGCCGTGCTCCTCGCATTCAAATGTTTAGATACTTTGATTCAGTCGTTTGACAAAACTCCTGTTAAAAGGATAATTTTGGGAGTTGACGCCCAAATTATTCTCGCTTGGATTATAGTTATAAACGAGAAAACGAAAACAAAGAATAAATTTACCGACAATCGTATTGCCGATATCATAAGTTTACGGGAAAAGATTTCTGAAGATTTTGGCGTGAACTGCGATTTAAATTATATTCCAACTGAAATGAACCCAGCTGATTTAGTCACTAGGGGTTTGAAGCTAACCGAATTTACCAAAGTAAGGAAACTGTGGAAGCATGGACCTGATTTCCTTCAGGAATCTGTTTTCACATGGCCTAAATTCTCTTTAGGTTGTCTGCCAACTGTGGTGGAAAATGTTTCTTCCATAGCAAAGTCCTGCGTGCCCCAAGCCACGGTAATGTCTGAAAATAGGTACTCCTCAGCTGAAAAACTGTGGAGAGTGACTGCTTTGCTTTTCCGATTTTTCTTCAAACTAAAAAAATTAGAAGTGGATAGCGCTGAGTGTCGTCGAAAGGCGCAAGTCTACTGGTTTAAAATGGAACAAGAGATTTATTTAGCCCAAGAGAGGCAATTTTTGGAGTTAGCTCCTCATCGAGAGCAGATGAAGCGAGTATAGTGCCTCCTCTGGTCAATAACTTGAATCTCTTCATCGATGAGGATGGGTTGGTCAGGTCAAAGGGTCGATTATATATAATTATCAAAGAGTCCCTTTTTATCTTTTGAAGCAAAGCACCCGCTTATCTTGCCAAAGCAGAGCTGGGTAACAGAGTTAATGATAAAAGAGTGCCACCAGCGTTATAAGCATCTTGGCACAGCGTCCACTCTTAACTTTATGCGTAATCAGGGGTTCTGGGTACCTCAGGGTCGACCCTTGGTGAACAGAGTCCTGAAAGGGTGCACGATTTGCAGAAGGTACAATAGTTTGGCGTTTAAATACCCTAAACGCACTGACTACATTGGGGACAGGGTTTCATTTTTGCGTCCATTTGAAAATGTCGGGGTAGACTTTACTGGGCAATTTAGTGTGCTTTATGGGGAGAAGTACGTAAAAATGTATTTGGTGATATTTACTTGTTTGAATGTCAGGGCAGTCCATATCCAGTTGGTTCCCTCTATGACTTCAAAGGATTTTTTGATGGCTTTCATTAGATTTAGTAACTTATTCGGGATGCCTAAAAAATTGTTCAGCGACAATGCTCCTTCCTTTTTGCAGTCTGCTGAACTCTTGTCACTCTCCTCCGATGATAGTGATTGGCGCGATTACTTGGTTAAAAATGCCATTCGCCACATAAAAATTCCATTGTATTCAGCGTGGGTGGGCAGTGCTTGGGAGAGACTGATAAGAGTTATAAAAAACTGCTTGTACAAGACTATTGGTAGGGGTAAATTGTCGTATTTTGAATTCTTAACAGTTTTAAGTGACATAGAATCCGCCATTAACTCGCGTCCGCTGACTTACCGCACTGATGATTTACAGTCGGATAGTGAACATATAACGCCCAATTCCTTTTTGAAAACAAACGCTAATTCTAGCTTAATTTTTGGAGACATATCTTGCTCGGCCATACCACTTCCTTCCCGTCAAGATCTTATTAGCACCTTAGAATGCCGCGAAAATCTCTTGGAAAAAATTAAGGAACTGTGGAGTGCTGAGTACCTGCTTTCCTTGCGGCCAACTGGGCGCGATTTGTATCAGGGTCATTGGGAGGAGAAAATTCGAGTAGACGACATAATTTTAATTTCGTCTCCTGTGAAACCCAGGCCTATGTGGCAATTGGGAAGAGTAACTAAGCTCTTTACGGGCAAGGATGGGCGCACGCGCAGCGTAGAAGTTATACGCCCTGATAGCTCGCGGGGAGTGTATTCTATTTCAATGCTGTATCCATTGGAACTTTCCTTGGAACACGTGTCGAGGGAAAAATTACTCGGTCCAGAATCCTGTTCCGATAATAACCAGAATCCTATTCACAGAGTCGAGCGGCCCGCCAGAGAAGCAGCACAAAAATGCAGAGAGAGGCTTCGTACCTGCAATTGAAAATTGCAGATTCGTCGCCCCCGGAGTATGAAAGGAATTTATATTTGAGGTGTTCTATTCACTGTCGAAAAAGTGAATGGATCCGTCTGGGCTATCGGGATGTCGTCCGAAGTTTCCTCGGCGGTCCGGGATTTAGGAGAAGGGTTGCCATTTCTTTTGATGTTTAGTTTCCTGAGAGAGCGGTGTCTCTGTCAGCGCTATATTTTTCGTCTTTTGTTTGGTAACAAATTTGGTTTCTAGGGCCCTAGTATTTAGTGTTCAGTTATGTTCAGTTTTGTATGAGTTTTGTTACTCCTGTTGGAGGGCCGGTCAGCTTAAATCCTTAATTAGGGAGGGCTTTTAATGGATGTGAAGAACGAATTGGCTCAATTATCTACTCTGGTAGCAGAGTCCCTCAACTTTGCTATTAAATTTACTACTCTTGTAGAAAGCAGCTAGACAACAGTCGAAGTCCTAATTTGACTGATCAGCTTTCTCTAACTTAACTTATGAAAATTAGAGGTCCCCTCGTCTTGCGGTACTAATCTTAATTAACCTTAGCATTCTTCCTGTTCTGGCCGGTCCTTCGGTTTCCTCTTCTGTGTTTCTATTAAGCGGTGAAATCGCCACTTCGAGGAATATAATTCGAAGGTTAGTAATCTCTTAAGTGATCAACGTAATTAATGGAAAATGATATAAGCTCTGCTATAGATATCGTTCGCGCGCTAAGTACCCTAATTTAAACACTCAATGGTTTCTTTCAGTAAGCGGCCGAAATTCATCCCTAGCGAAAAAAGCCTGTTCGTCACTACTTCTAAAGTAGACTTCACGAAGTTAGTTCGGTACGTTGCTAGGAATAATAACGAAACTAGCGTGATATTTTGCTGAATCTTGAAAGGGTTTGATATAAATTTGGTTATAATTTCGTTTGGTCTCGACATGGGATTTATTAGCTTCTTTATTTCATTGCAGTGACCTAAGCTTCCGTGGTTGCTAGTGCGTACTGACTCCTCGCCTCTTGTTACAAACGGCAGCTCCTCGAATAAAACCTCAGCGAACGTCCGTTGTCTTTTATTTATTAACACAGGTACTTAAAAATTTTCCTGCATTAACAAACCCTAACTTAGCTTCTAATAACATGCAGACATGCACAAAGCACTTCATAGAGACGCAAGGTCCGCCGGTCTACTCTCGTGCAAGGCGATTGCCGCCTGATCGATTGGCGTTAGCCAAGAAAGAATTTGCGCGCATGCAAGAAAATGGCATTATCCGCAGTTCCAAAAGCCCTTGGGCTAGCCCTCTTTTGCTAGTACCCAAGGCTAACGGTGAATTCAGACCGTGCGGGGATTTCCGCAGGTTGAATGCCGTTACTCTACCTGATCGCTACCCTATTCCTTACTTGCATGATTTCAGTGCAAATTTAGAAGGAGCACAATTTTTCTCGAAAATTGACCTCAAAAGCGCCTTCCATCAAATTCCACTTGATGAGAGCGCTATCGCTAAGACCGCGGTAATCACTCCGTTTGGTCTCTTTGAGTTCCTCAAGATGCCATATGGCTTAAGGAACGCTCCTCAAACGTTCCAAAGGCACATGGCTGAAATTTTCTCTGATCTCACTTTCGCCTATGTCTATCTAGACGACATCCTAGTGGCATCCACAACCCCGGAGTTGCACAAAGACCATCTTAGGGTCGTTTTTCAAAGACTGTCCGACAATGGACTCCTCGTAAATCCTGAAAAATGTGAGCTTGGAAAGCCATCACTGATTTATCTAGGTCACGAAAGTAGAAGTGATCAAAAACTTTCCTCGTCCACAGACCCAGAAGGAACTAAGAAGGTTCCTAGGTTCTGTTAACTTCTATCATCGTTTCATACGCGACTGTGCTCAAACTTTAGCCCCCTTGTCTGACTTGCTCGAACCGAAACGAAAAGGCAAATCTATTGAGGTAAAATGGACGGAAGAAGCGCGCAAAGCTTTTGAGGAAATAAAGCACAAGTTAGCTTCCGCGACTGAATTATCCTACCCTATTGCTAATGCTGATTTTAGTCTCGTAGTGGACGCCTCGAGTACAGCTGTAGGTGCTGTTTTGCAACAACAAGTAGGTACTAATATCTTACCTCTTGCCTTCTTTTCCAAAAAGCTCTCGCCCACTGAGCGTGCTTATAGTGTGTTCGGTAGGGAACTCCTTGCTATCTATCTGTCTGTGAGACACTTTCGCTATGCTCTAGAGGCAAGGGAGTTCGTGATCTACACAGATCACAAACCTTTGACCTCGGCGATTAAGATGCCTTCTGAAAGACATTCCCCAAGAGAGGCTCGACACCTGTCCTATATTAGCCAATTCACCACTGACATCCGCTTCATAAAAGGGTTGGACAATACTGTCGCTGACTGTCTCTCCCGCATCCCCTTGGTGCTGTCTTCTGGAAGATCTCCCTTGGAAGGTGAGGACCTCTTCACACCAACCAGAACAGCAGTGCTGCTCTCTGTGTCGGTCTGCTTGCTGTTCTGGTTGCTGTCTGAGCGCGGTGGCTCCTCTCCTCCTGACATCGCCTCCTCCATGGACACTTCAGATATTTCTGTTTCAGCAGCACAGCCATTTGTGTTGTTCTGTAAAGAGGATACGGTTCTTAACTTGACAAAAGTTCATCTTAATATTGAGGGCACTACCTACAAGTTATAACAAGACTTCACAAAGTCACCATGCAATTGTAATGAATTAAACAAAGTGAACCAGAAAGACTAACACAAAACAATCTTGGCCATTCAAACGTAAATAAATGAACAAATGCATCCCAAAAAGAAAATATTTTAGTCAATATGCAATGTATTTGCATCTAATAGTGTAGTACATTGCAAAATATGCTAACATTTTAGAGGAAAAAAAGAAGAATCTAGCTACAAATAGTACCTATAAGAAAAACAGAATTGTAAGCTTTGCTCTTTTATCTGCTTGAGTTAAAAAATAATTAATAAAATTGTCAATATCAATTGAAAAGAACTACTGTATATTTACCCACACAGAGGATTTAATGAACAAATGTACCTTGAAGAAAACAAAAATGTTATGAGAAAAGGACTAAAAAGGAGACTCTTCAGGCAAGTTATTCACACATTAATTTTATTTGACAGGAAAATGATGCGGGCAAAAAGTTTGGTCCACCTAAGCCCAAAACTGAGCTCACAAGAGCCCGCATCAACAAGAATCTAAGATACCACAAACGGTAGTGATGGTCACCTTGTAGGGTTTTTTAACCGGAACACAGGAAATAACGCATAGAAGAACTCAAACTTTTAATAATTCAAACTTTTACAACACGACCAAATTGTCAACGTTAAACATCTCACTTGGGAGAATTCACAGAATTAAATGGTCATCATAGTGGCAGGAGACCTAACGAGTTTTACGGCGTATCTTGTTACGTCATGAGGCTTAACAAGAAGAACTGGAGGCCATTATAGTTCCGGCACCTCCCAGCCCAACACAGAACTGCAATTTAATAAGGAGGAATGAATTAGTGATTTAAATGAGGTACCACCGCGTCAGATCATATAACACTTTGACTTCATTATTAGAAAGTTTTATTTGTATTCACATACGAACCTAGGCACTACCCAGAATCGAAGAAATTAAATTTGGAGATGAAACACACGCTGGAGAAGAGAAGTTATGTTTGGTAAACCCAAAAAAAGTGGCCTCTTAAAAGGAGCCTCCCATCCAGATCACGCTCGCCAAAGGATTCTGAGGGGGAACAAAAAGCCACAACAGAAAACTAGAACCTTTTCACATTTCACGTATATAGGAAATCTCATATGAACACCGGCTCACCTTGAAATAGTGCCTAAATCACTTATGATTTCAAGAGGGCACCGTAGAGCCATGGGTAGTATGATAGTGAAAATAGTTTAGGGTCTCAAAGACCGAATAGTTTAAGAGTCACAAGGACCGAATAGTTTAAGAGTCACAAGGACCAAGTAGTTTAAGAGTCACAAGGACCAAGTAGTTTAAGAGTCACAAGGACCAAGTAGTTTAAGAGTCACAAGGACCAAGTAGTTTAAGAGTCACAAGGACCAAGTAGTTTAAGAGTCACAAGGACCAAGTAGTTTAAGAGTCACAAGGACCAAGTAGTTTAAGAGTCACAAGGACCAAGTAGTTTAAGAGTCACACGGACCAAGTAGTTTAAAAGTCACAAGGACCAAGTAGTTTAAGGTCACAAGGACCAAGTAGTTTAAGATGGATAGAAAAGAGGTTGCGAACATGCAAGATAAATAACTAAACAAAATGAACAGAAAACGCGATTGCAATCAGAAATTAAAGAAGTAAAGAAAAAGCGATCACATACTCCCTGACAGGTGCTACGCACAAGAGGTCAAGACCCTCCTCACAGCGCGGTTCAATTCAATCTCATTTGTCACAGACAAGGCACCTGTCGAGGTTAGTGTAGCCACAAGCCGCAACTTTAGCGAGATTTCTCTTCAAAAAAATTAGCGACTCTTCCATGAAAAAAAATTTTAAATTCAAATTTCTTACATATTCCCGCGGGCGCGAGAAAAAGCAACCTCAATTGCTTTTGAGAAGCTCTTTACACCTTACCGCTGAAGCCCGAATGGGTCGTTTTAGTTTGACATGGTCTACTGGCTGGACGGAATGAGGCTCTGAAAGAGACAACTCTAATGGATACAATAAATTCACAGAATGCAGTCCCTCAGACCTATCAGGCCGCAGAACTTTTACACATCTAGTTTTACCATCTCTGCCAGTAAGCAATTCTGTGATACGCCCCATCTGCCAATAAGGCCTACTTTTTACAGGCGAATTTAATAGTACGATATCTCCTACCTGTAGTCTATCTGTCCATTCAATCTGGTACAGATCTTTCCCAGCTTCACGCAGTGATAACAAATAATCTTCGTACCAACGAGTTTTAAAATTTTCCAAAAATTTTTGAGGAAATACTACTCATAAAATGTTTTTGGGAGTTTTTGAGAAATACTCTCGTATAATATTTTTTTGGGGGAAACAGGCTCGTAAAATGTTTTTGGGAAAATACTTCACTTCAAGAAAATTTCAAAAACCGTTATCACTGGTATTCTTGAACGTGAGAATGTGGACCAAAGTTTACCCGTGTGTATCAGGTCAATTCTTTAATGTTCTGCCGGAAAACAAGCAGCGATTGTTTGAGCGATAGCGCAGAGGCTGGCACGACATGAGAAAAGCTGAGCTTGGGTAGAGGGGTGTCATATTTCTCGGCCTCAAGAGGCCAGCACTTCACCAGACTGCGAGCGCAGGCATCGTGAACGACTCACACACACAAGAACAGCACAAAAACACACAACACACATCGACGCACACACACACACACACACACGCACAACACAAGCGCACACAAGGCACAAGCCGAGACTTCGGAGGGCTAGAGGCGGACGTGACGTAGGAATAGAGGCCCACACGACCTGAGCGAATCACCGCTCGCCAAAGGAATGACGCAAGAAGGTGTGTCTGAGCACACACCAATGGGAGTCCCAGACGTCAGAACAAGCAAGGATTCCGCCAATCAGGATGCAGATGCTGCCTTTGTACAATGGAATGATCTGGATCATTCTCGAAGCAAGGAAGCGAAACGCTTATAAGGAAGGTAGATGAAGCCTTCAAGCCTATGGGGGATTTTTTGGTGGAGCGGCGCCAGGAAAGCAGCTAGAACCTGAGTGCGTGAGCAAGTGCACCCGTCCCTTGCCGGGGGGGGGGTGCACACGAACAACGAAATGGACATCTGCGTGAAGATACCAGCAAACATCAAAACGATAACTTGCAAGAAGGACCGCTCAAACACCTCCACTGCATCGAAACGACAACTTGCAACAAAGACCGCTCAAAGCACCTCAGCTGCGCGGTGATAATCGACAAAGGTCAAGGTGTCAGCAATTCTACAGAAGCATTCCATTTGCTCCTACATCAACTCCTAATTCGCAAACAACTCCACCTTCTCCAGCAAGACAATTGTCCACGTTTATCTTCAAGCTAGCAGTAATGTTGGGCGCTGAGAGCTCTGCAGTGGTGGGCAGTCGTTGCTACACATTTCTGAACCCGAGCGCAAGCGCAGCCAGGCCGGCCGCAGCATTGCGGAACGGGAAGAGACGACTGAGTCCGCGTACAGGCTTCAGAATTGAAGAGGAATCCAGCATCAATGGAATGGAATTAGGTCAGCTGCAGCCGCACGTCACAGCAGAGTGGAAAGTGTATAGTTGTCGACAGGGAGAATACGGAAAATGAGGGCTCTTAAGTGCAAATTTTAAAGTGGAGAACAGCACTCAGAAAAGTGCTTTTCAAAGTATCGCGCAAAAATCATTTTAATTATAGGCAATCGGTTCTCTGTGTTTATGTAGTCGAGGATCGAATTCACGTTGTGAATGGTGCGGCGCTTCATATAATTCTACCCCTTGTCACAAGTCCAGGTTAAATCGTGATACATTATTCTCGCAAATATTGTGCTTTGTGTTGCTTGTGGAACCTGAAATTTTGTGGATGCGTAAATTGTTGTCAGCGAGGGAGTATTGGTAACTTGAATTCTCGGTAAGCATCACATTTATATCATGTCGTGTTTAAAGTCTTATGACGGTAGATATGTGTGTGCCTTTCTTTAACGCAATTGTGCCTTCTCAAATCATTTCTTTCCGATGCCTTGTGTACTTTATCCACGTGTTACCTAAAATAAATTCATGTAAATCTTCGAATTCTTTTATTCTCCATGTCTGGTATGCAGGTGTACGCAAGCATGAAGGACGATACTTTAAAATATGCGGGGGTTGAGAGTCCCTCAGCATGTGGGAAGGGGGTCCTAAACCCACCCTCTTCTCGTATCGCAACAATTTCTTCTCTTTGCCAGAGAAGAGACTAACTCTTTACGATTAGGAAAGGTAAGTTCAGAACCTTCCATGGAACCGAAAAAAAAGTTTTCCCCGTATCACACTTTAGAAATGAATTAGGAGTTAACGGTTCTGCACTCAAATCATCCGCATCCGTGTAAGTTAGAGGCCTAGAATTTATTGAATTTTGAATGTCGCTCAGTAATGAAGTCATTTGGAAATAATCTAAAGTTTTACGACCAATGCTTTTGAACATACAGCTCTTTATAACCCTTAACTCTCCGTGGCACAGCGGTTAAGGGATCGGACTTGTATGCTGGAACTCGCAGGTTCGTATCCCAGCGCTGGCACGGAGATTTTCCCCGTTGGGTATAAGGGAAAGCTCAAGCACAATACCCCACTCAACCCAGGTGTCGGAAATGGGTACCGGCTTTACGGGGGAACCGTCATGGTGTCCTATATATAGGGTTAGTTATAAGACATTTGAAAAACAAATGCTAAGATCATATGTATCAGGCTTGATTGGAAATAAAGCATCCCAAAGATGCCGATGTTAACCTAACCTTTAACCTAACCTTTATCATACGTTCCCACGAGTTTCCAGCCCAAGCCGAGTATAACGAAATTTTTAAGTGTTTAATTTGGTTACGCGCAAGATATTCCGACAGATCATCCTCAACCGAAGACTCGTTCAGAATCGTCGCAGCATTTATGAACGAAGTAGCGTTATCGCTGTAAAGAGTGTCTGGCACACAGTAGAAATTACAAAATTTAATGAAAGCCTGAAGAAACGCTGAAGTAGACATGCTCTGTAGCAATTTTAAGTGGATTGCTCTGATATTGAGGCACGTAAAAACTTGGATATACATTTTAGTAACTGTCCCATTAATATTTACGCTAATATGACCAGTAAAGTCTATTCCAGTGTGTTTGAAAGGCTTGATGAAGTTAACGCGATCAGCAACGTAATCTGTTCGCTTGGGATAACAAAAAGCAACCGAGTTAAACTTTTTACACGTAATGCATTTCGAAAGTACCTTTTTTACTGAAGCTCTGCTCTTAGGCACCCATATTCCCATGTTACGCAGAGCCATCAGAGTTGATGAAACGGCTAAATGCTTACACTTAAGATGCGCATCCCATATAAACAAATTTGTCAAGTAACAGTCGCGAGGCAATAATTCACCGGGTTACACAGTTCATAGCCAAGGCATGAGCTCTTGGCAATTCTACCTTTGGATTGAAGCAAGGCATCTTCATCAAGAAATAAATTCAAACTATTAACTAGAGGAGGAATATCCTTAGCATTAGGAGAGTCTCTTAAAAAGGCGATCTCTCTCTCGAATTTTATTGACTGGATATGTTCGATCCAGTACAGCTTAGCTTCCTGCCTTGAGTCATGAGAAGACTTCCTCAGTTTAGCAATAAATTTGAAAACTAAAGCGGTCACTCTCAAGAGCTTGTTTAAATTAGAAAACTTGTTTACAGGTATGATAGGATCGCTCCCACAAACTTCAGTGCAAGCGAAAGCAGTCAAATTTCTGCTTCTATCAGACAGATACGCCAGACCTCCACTGGGCCAGTGCTCCAAACCCTGGGACAAGGAACCAGGGCCATTTTGCCAGAACTTCAATTTTTTACAAAATTCATTTCCCGACATAGGTCTCGTTAGCATATCTGCTGAGTTGTAAATGGAAGAGATGTACTTAAATTTACATTCTACATTGTAGTCTTTGAGAATCGACTAACGAAACAAAGTGATATCGTGGATCCTATTTTTTGCGAAAGCATTTTTGGTTTTTACGGTAATAGATAGCACCCACTGAAGCACAATTTGCGAATCGGTTACAATTATAATTTTTTTCACTACGGCAGCAGAGAGAGAATCTAGAATAAGAGGCAAACATTTTAGGGCCAGAAAAACTCCTAGTAATTCTAGAGTTGGCAAAGATTTGGTTTTAACGGGAGCGACTTTTGCCTTGGCAAAAATTACATTACTCTGCCGCAAATTCCATAACTCAACAGCATAAGCACAGAAACCGTACAACTCTTTACTAGCATCTGCAAAAATATATAATTTGGTCTCAGAATTTTGGCTCAATACCTTTCGAGGAAAATCAATTTCCGCAAGATTTTTGCAATTTTTAACTAATTTTTCTCCTTCATTTTTCAAATCTACTGGCAAGTCATCATCCCAGCATAATTTTTCCTTGTGAATTTGGCGCATAAGGCTCTTACTTCCCACGGTCACAGGTAACATCAATCCTAAGGGATCGAATAATTTTGCTACGGTGGACAAAGCTCTCCGCTTCGTTGTCACCGCCGGGAAATCCACTTCTACAACACGTAGATTATCAGTTTCTCGGAAATACCTGAATCCCAAAACCTTCTCGTACTTTTCGTTATGAGCTGCTACAACCTGGTCAGATTCAAATCTGTCCTGCAAGTCAGCAGAATTGATAACCCATGAACGCAGTTCAAACCCGCCTGAAAGCATCCTACTGCAACAGTCTTCATACAAACGAGATAACTGAACAGGATCATTCCCCGTGAAAAAAAGATTATCAACGTAAAAGTTGTTCCCCAGAATTTGAGAACATTCATCGTATGGATACTTGCTAACAATGCGCCTTATCAAATAATTGAGAATGAATGGAGATGAAATAAAACCGAAAACTAGAATAGTATAGCGATAGGCTTTTAAAGATCCCGAAAAGTCAAACCACACAATAGAGAACTTGTTTTGATCGCTCTCCACTGCGAGCTCTACTTGCAAGAATGCCTGCTTAATTTCTGAAATAACAAGATACTCGTCAAACCTTATCAAGTTCAGCAACTTCACCAAATTTTGAAGGAGATCCACTCCCGGGTAAGCAGACTCGTTTAGTGAAGGACTGTGGCCTATTTTTAAAGAACAATTTAAAACTGGACGCACCTTTGTAGTAGTCTGCTGGTCAGTTTTTACCACCGGACGGTGAGGAATCCATACATGATAAGTTACATTTATTTTACCTAGATTATTTTCTTCTAAAATACCATCATTCAACTGTTGCTGGAATACCGCATTGTAGGACTCGTACAAACCATCTGAAATTACTTTATTATGTACTCTATTCAATACTGACTTGGCTACTGCGAAATTAGATTTAACTTGAGAAATCTTATCAGAATACCAAGGCAAAACTACATGATATTTGCCGTCTTTAACCTATATAGTTTCAGAAAACTCTTCAATATGCCTCTTATCGTATTCAGATTCTGAATCCTTGATACCCAATGATTCAACCTTGAACAAGTTGTCAAGGTCACCCTCAACCGAGGAGTCTTCCAACACGCTACCGAGAGGATCGAAATGACTCCCGGGCGGATCAAGAACAAAATTAACAATTGTATCATTAAAACTCTCTAATTCAGATTTTGCGTTAGCGAAACACTCCCTAAGCTGAGCTGCTGAGAGAAAATTTTCTACATTGCCGAACGGAATTATTCCGCCAACATAGTTAAAGGCAAAACCCCATCACAATTAATTAGAGTAAATTCTTTGAAGAACTGAATGGCATCTACTCCTAACAAAGCTTCATGAGTAATCTCTTCTTTAACTTTGCGGACTGAAAAGGCCTCGTCTGCAAATTTATGAGACCGACGAAGGTTAGAGATAGCCAATTCGAGATTAGGTACCTTATGGGTGAGCGCAAAGTCCTCACTAATAAGGAACGGCAACTGGAAATAACCCAGCCCGTCGGCGTAGTCGACAGCAAGACTAGCCTCTGAAAACCTCTTTACCCCTGAACTCAAAAAGGTATCGATCAAGTAGTCTTCCGAAGAGTCGCCCAAAGGAAAGTTAATACGCGCTAGAGCACGACTCGAAACGTAAGAACGTTGACTACCTGTGTCAATGAGGCATCTTACCTTCGTTTTCAAGGGCCCTCTACGAAGTTCAATAGTAATAGTTGGAAGAAGGACAGAACTAGGATTTTGATTAGAACTTAAGCAGCAATTAGTTTCTACTTTAGTCTTAAATTTAGCACACATAGCAGCCACATGATTCATAGATGAACAAAGATAACAGGGAAAATTTAGTTTAGAAAAACAGTTTCCAGCATCATGCTTGGAACTTGTCACAAAGTACACAACTTCAAAACTCTGCAGCGGTCGACCCTCTGCTCATGAGTAACATACTTATTACATTTGAACATGGAATTGTTAGGATTTAAACAAAATTTACACGCTTTCCTGGACTGGTGCTTAGCGACTGGAGTCGCGCTGGCGGTGCGAGAAACAAATTTTTTCTCCCACACAGGCTGAACCCCAGAATTTTGGGGGTTCGCCCCTCTATCGAAAGTAGTCCCAGCAGGTGCAGCGCTCGCAGGAATTACAGCGCCTCGCATGTTCAAGTTATGAATTATTTCAACATAATTATCAAAAATGGCTGACAAGTCAGGATAATTATTATTTAACTTACGCGCCAACTCCTGTTTAAAAGGAACTGGAAGTTTGTTGAAGACAATATGGCTCAAAAACGCCTTGCAAGAGGAGTCGTGAATCAAATCTTTTCCATAATGCTTGAGGTCGCTTAAAACACACCGCACCTCGTTAATATAAAGTTTCGTTTCTAAATAGGTTTTGTCAAATTTAGGTTTTAAGGTCAAAAGTTTTTTGAACAAATCGTCAGTCAAGGCATTCTCATTGAGAAACTCTGTCTTGAGAAGACCGAGAGCTACCTTGTAGTTCTCGTCGGTCACTTTCAAATGCTGGATGACTTTGAGAGTGTAACCCTTCAAATAACTTTTGAGGTAGGCGAACTTTGAAGCACCGCTCAAATTAGCTCGTAGGCCAATTACATTATTAAATTGAGTAATTAAATTGAAATATTCAATGCTACTACTACCTTCACCACTGAAAGTTTGACAAACCAGATGAGGTAATTTAAGATCAAAATGATCTCCAGGAAGTTTAGGAGAAGATACCGAAGTCTCTTCCTCACATTTCTTAGAATAATTGTTCAACATGGTGACAACAGATAATTTATACTCAGTTTGTTAATCTAGCTCGTCAATAATGTCCTCTGACAATTTTTCGTCTTTCGTTGAAATAATAGTTTCATTAATTTTATCGTCTATGTCAGAAACACTATGCAAGTATTCATCAATAGTTTGACGACACGACTGGAACTCCTGCCCCTGTAGAGACTCTGCTTTCTGAAGGGAAAGAGTAATTTTACGTTTGAATACAGTTTGTTTTTTAATCAACTCTTGAACTTTAGGACCAAAATCTGCCATTTTAAGTTCGTAAAGGCTGCGCCCAACTGCAGCAGCAACCTGAAAGAGAAACCCAAAGTATCACATTCACTGACACGAAAGCGGTACCAACAATATTTCAAGAATAAATTCTGTGTAGGGTTTTTTAACCGGAACACAGGAAATAACGCACAGAAGAACTCGAACTTTTAATAATTCAAACTTTTACAACACGACAAAATTGTCCACGTTAAACATCTCACTTGGGAGAATTCACAGAATTAAATGGTCTTCATAGTGGCAGGAGACCTAACGAGTTTTACGGCGTATCTTGTTACGTCATGAGGCTTAACAAGGAGAACTGGAGGCCATTATAGTTCCGGCACCTCCCAGCCCAACACTGAACTGCAATTTAATAAGGAGGAATGAATTAGTGATTTAAATGAGGTTATTATTATTATTACTATTATTTAAGAAAGTTTTAGCCTCCCTTAACCACGACAAAGATGTTCCAAGAGAGGAAAGAGGAAGGCACCATTTAGTATGGAGTTGAGGGAACGCGGAATCTATGCACAAGGTGCACAGAAACAGTAAGCTAGGAAAGAAGTTCATGAAACAAGAAAAAAGTTGAAGAAGAAAGTAGTAGGTGCTGAAAAACAGGACAGCAGTGAACCGAAAAAAGATGGTCCGTAACAAAACAAAAACCTATTTTATTACAACAAAAAGGAAGCCTACCTAACCTTTAGCTCGGGCCTTCACATGGTTCCCCTGGGAGCGCCAATTCCCATAGATACAATAATTGTATCCCCCTGAGGGGTTTAAATGAGGTACCACCGCGTCAGATCATATAACACTTTGACTTCATTATTAGAAAGTTTTATTTGTATTCACATACGAACCTAGGCACTACCCAGAATCGAAGAAATTAAATTTGGAGATGAAACACTTGCTGGAGAAGAGAAGTTAGGTTTGGTAAACCCAAAAAAAGTGGCCTCTTAAAAGGAGCCTCCCATCCAGATCACGCTCGCCAAAGGATTATGAGGGGGAACAAAAAGCCACAACAGAAAACTAGAACCTTTTCACATTTCACGTATATAGGAAATCTCATATGAACACCGGCTCACCTTGAAATAGTGCCTAAATCACTTATGATTTCAAGAGGGCACCGTAGAGCCACGGGTAGTATGATAGTGAAAATAGTTTAAGGTCTCAAAGACCGAATAGTTTAAGAGTCACAAGGACCGAATAGTTTAAGAGTCACAAGGACCAAGTAATTTAAGAGTCACAAGGACCAAGTAGTTTAAGAGTCACAAGGACCAATGTCGAGAATCTGTTAAGAATAATCAATTTTGCGAATTAAAATGAGGATTAAGAAAAAAAAAATTCTAATTGTGTGAAATAATTTTTGGCTTACTTACAAATATCTCAGAAAATCCCAGCAGTACAGGAGGGTCGCTTAAACATGTATGTTTTTATGCCTTTATGTTTTCTTTTAACTCAGCAATGTTAGGAGGCCGCGATAAGGTGCGAGAGCCAAACGATGTATGTTTACAGTGTGTGTTGTTTCTGGAGGGGTCTATTTTGTGGTGTTGGCAAATCTTTCATTAGGGCGAGCCCTTGGGAAACTTGAGACGGTCGGAAAAATGCCTATCCATGGGCAAAAAACAAAGCCGCCGTATAGTCACACATAAATCGAGACACTCAGGCCGATAGAGACGACAAGCCAACGGTCGTTTTCGAAGGAGCTTGGACGTGGGAAGCAAGGGTACCAAGACATAGCACAGGGAAGGGGTAGGCGGGCCGCTTCGAAGTTCGAAGGGTCTGATTGGGCGAAATGAGTACAGAGGACAACCCTCAGGAAATAGGCTAGGCGGCGAAGGGAACAAAAGTCAGTTCTCCAACCGACGCCGCGACGCGAAGTATAAAGATAAACCGCGGGTGTGTTCACTGTAACAAACGTGCTCAAAGATATAATGAAAAGTGGTTATTGGATATATTGAAAATCATACTAAGTTTCACGCCAAAATGTGATCATGGCATTCATACATGTTTTCGTTTTTTTTACTTGCAGAAGAGAGCAAATTAAAACCCCGACCAGCGTGGGAATCATTTAATGGAACATTTAAGTGCAACGTCTTTGGGGAGTATTATGGAGTGGATAGCCCTACACCAGAGCACAGCATAGGTTCCACATAGACACAGCAAGTTAGGTAAATAGTTCACTCACCTCTTGGATACCTTAACTTTATACTCAAATGGAGGTACTGTGGCTAGTGAGGTTAGAGCGGAGATAGACGGGAAATGTATAGAATAGAATAGAGTAGAATAGAATTAGTACATTAGTTTAGAACTTAAGAAGTTAGATACCAACCACAGTAGTTAATTATGTACACACTCGGTCAACATTTACTTGTTGTTGAATCCGAGGCCAATAGCAGACTGACTTGCGAGTGTTGCTCTCTCGAGCGTTGCCAACTTATGGTCTCTCTAACTAGAACTTACACTACTCGCTATATTACACCCCTCCCTCCTTAATTAGAAACCCTCCCCCTGTATCCCCAGTCCCCTTATTCAATATAGTCAATCCTAAAGGTCCATTCTCACCACAGGCTTCCGAGCCCGGGTAGATCTGCGTGAGATGTTAGCACTTGGAGGCTCGTGCATCCTAGCCTCCTGGGTGGGAGTCGTGTAATCAGGTGTTCCGGTGTCAGGTTCATTGGTCGGAGGTGGTGGGTATGAATTTTGAGCAGGTTGTGGAAACACGACGGTTTCCTCCGTAGGTTGTTCCATGGGTTCAGGGATGGTGTTCGAGCGGGTAATAACTTGGTCCTGGTGTCGACGAACGACCTCTCCCCCCTTCAGTTGGCACTTGTAGGATACCGGGCCTGTTTTCTCAATGGTGGTAGCAGGGGTCCATTTTGGGGAACCCGGCGTGTATTGACGGACCATCACAGGAGACTCCGGCGGAATATATCAACCGCGCGAGACCCTGGGTGGTATCTTTTCTGAGCGTCCTGGCGTTGAGCAACTTTGGACGCGATTGCTTCTGACGGCCAAAGCAGATCAAGACGAGAGCGAACTTTTCTGCCTAACATCAGTTCGGCGGGCGTAACACCTGTTGTCGTGTGGGGTGTCAGCCGATAGTTGAACAGAAACCTGTCTAGTGCTAGGCGTAGGGGTTCCGTTGACTTTCGTATATTCTTCTTGAAAGTTTGTACCATGCGCTCTGCCAGTCCATTAGTTGAAGGGTGGTATGGTGCGCTCGTAATATGTCGCATACCACATGCCTTCACAAATTCTTGGAATTCAGCCGATGTGAAACACGTTGCATTGTCAGAAACAATTGTTACTGGAAATCCAAATGTCGCAAAAGTGTGTTTCAGGCACGAGATCGTTTCGCTAGAGGTTGTAGTAGATGTGGGAAAAATTTCAACCCACTTAGAGTGTGCATCCACGATCACTAGATAGTATTTTCCATCCATTGGGCCCGCGTAGTCAATGTGTATGCGATGCCAAGGCTTCGCAGGCCATTCCCACGGATGGAGTTCAGCTTTCGTTGGTGCAGCTCGAGTGCTCAGGCACTCGCTGCATGACTTAGTCGTTTCTTCTAGATCTTTGTCCAGCATCGGCCACCATACATAGCTGCGAGCTAACTCCTTCATCCTGGATGATCCAGCATGGCCAGAGTGCAGTTCGTCCACAATGGCTTGTCTGAGAGCTTGGGGTACAATAATTCTTGCTCCCCAGAGCACACAGCCATTTTGTGTGGACAATTCGTCTCGCCTCCTAGTATACGGAGCGAGATCAGGGTCACCAATTACCGTCGAAGGCCAGCCTACTTGGCAGTATTTGTATACCTTTGAAAGTACTGGGTCCCTTAGGGTGCCGTCGCGGATGTGGGTGCTGGTGACTGGAGCTGACTCGAGGAAATTTACTAAGGACGTCCATTCCGCAGGAATAGGTGTGGCTTCCTCAGAAGTTGTCAAAGGTAGACGACTGAGAGCATCAGCTGTGCCCAACAGCACGCCGGACCGGTGACGCAAGGTGAACTTGTAGGACTGCAGTAGTAAAGCCCACCTTTGAATGCGCCCGGATGCCATCGGAGGAATGCTTCTACCCGGATCAAATAGTCCTAACAAAGGTTTGTGGTCCGTAACCACAGTGAAATCCTGTCCCCACAGGTAGCAATGAAATTTTCGAAGTGCGAACACCATAGCTAGGGCTTCTTTCTCAGTTTGAGAGTAGTTGCGTTCTGTTGCTGTTAGAGTTCGGGAGGCAAAATAGGCAGGGCGTTCAATCCCATCAATAAGGTGACACAGCACCGCTCCCAAACCATACGCACTACTGTCAGCCACTACCACTATGGGTTTCTGAGGGTCAAAGTGGACTAGAGTCTGAGAGTCCAGGAGGGCTTGTTTAGATTTCTGGAAGGCTCTCTCCTGACTTGCATCCCATTTCCAAGGGGTTTTGTCTCTCAGTAAGGTATTTAGGGGCTCCAGCATAGTCGCAGATGATTTTAGAAATTTCCTATAGAAATTTAGCAGCCCAAGGTAGGCTCTCAGTTGAGTTACATCAGTAGGGGCTGGTGCATTCTGGATTGCTGCTACCTTCTCTGCAGTGGGGTGCAATCCATCCTTGTCAATTTGGTATCCAAGGTAGGATACCTGTGGCACTCCAATTTGGCATTTATCCATTTTCAGTTTTAGTCCTGCCTCCTGTAGTTTAGATAAGACTTGATAGAGACGCTTGTTGTGCTCTTGATCATTAGTGGCACTCACCAGGACGTCATCCAGGTAGCAGAACACTCCTGGGAGGCCCTGCAATAGTCCTTCCATGGCACGCTGAAAGATTCCAGGTGCGGACGCAATTCCAAAACTGAGACGGTTGTAGGCAAATAAACCTCTGTGGGTGTTTATTACCGTGAGTTCCTTGGAGTCTTCATCCAAGGGTAGTTGAGCGTATGCCTGAGACATATCTAGCTTGGAGTATATAACTCCTCCTGCTAACCCGCTAAATAGATCTTCCACTCTGGGTATAGGGTAGGTATCAAGTCTAGTGGCTCTGTTGACTGTTAATTTGTAGTCCCCACAGATGCGGATGCTTTGATCAGCCTTGAGCACAGGGACGATCGCCGCTGCCCATCTCGAGTATTGTACAGGGGTGAGGATACCTTCCTGCACCAGTCTATCAAGTTCTGCCTCCACCTTAGGTCTCAGTGTGTAAGGCACGTTCCTGGCCTTACAAAACTTTGGTGGTACGGCTGGATCCACTTCTATTTTGAAATTCCTTCCCTTAAAGCAACCTAGACCTGGTTGAAAAAGGTCAGGGAATTTATTTGCTAACTCATCAGGGCAGGTAGTCAATTTGTTGACATTATTTGATACCATAGTTAGCCCAAGGGAATCAATCAGGTCCCTACCCAGCAAAGCTGGCCCCTCCCTGTCTACAATCACAATAGTTGCTAGTTGAGGAACCATATTACCAGATTCACGCTGGATGTTAGCCCTAATCTCTCCGCAAACTACTAGCTCCGCTCCCCCATAAGTCCTAAGCTTAACATCAGAAGGTCTCAGCTCGGGTCTTGACTTAGCTGGTATTTTAGAGTAGGTGGCCATTGAAAGGATAGACCTGGCAGCACCTGTATCTACCTCCATCTCTAATGGCACACCATTTAGTAAAAATTTTATTTTGATTGGGGGTTTCATTTCCTCGGCTATTGAGAAAATCTCTCCATAACAGCCTAGATTAGCAACTGGATAGTCTGCACAGGCTGCATTGTTAGTTCTATTAGGGTTAGGGTGGTGTTCCCTCTCCCTTTTCTCATGCATAGCATGCACAAAATTATTTTTGTTGTCTTTAGCAGAATTTTGCTTTTTCAATTTAAAGCAACACTTCTTAAGATGGCCTTTTTGGCCACAACCATGACAAACACTGTCTTTATAGGGGCAATCTCTACGCCAGTGCAGATTACCACAGCCGCTGCATGCTGATTTGGAGCTAGCTTGAGCCTGAGTTTTGCCCTGAGGCTTAATAGCAGTTTGCTTTACTCTATGCTGGCCCACATTTAGTATGGAATTAGGTTGCCTTAACACAACCGTCTCCCTCAGTTGAGTTTCTTTGGCAGTTGCCAGATCCACGGCTTTTTTCCATGTGAGGTCTGCTTCATTAAGCAAACAGTTTTGAACATCATAACTGGCCACACCCAGTATGAACCTATCAAGAAGCGTCTCTTCCAGAACTTCCTGTTTGAAATTACAGGTGTCTGAAAGGGCCTTTAAGCTAGCCACAAAATCAGCAATGCTCTCCCCTTGTTTCTGGTTCCGCTTATGGAACCTAAACCTTTCAAAGATCTGGTTGCGTGTCGGCTTAAAATGCCGTCTTAACGCTTCCATGATCTCCTCATAGGTAGCATTTAAAAGTCTTTTAGGTGAGAGTAGGTCTTTGGCTAACCTAACAATTTTAGGACCCACCAGAGCAATAAATGTTTTAGCTTTATTTGAATCTTCCACTTTATTAATACTCAGGAAGCAGTTCAGCCTGACTTCATATTCTGGAAATTCTTCCTCTAAAGGATTGAATTCTCCCACTGAGCCTAGCATTGGCATTTTTACCCAGCTTTACAGCTAATTGTCAGATATCTACCTGAAATAGTAGTAGCAACAATATCAGTTGCAAGAGTAGCCAATTTAAGAGACTGTAATAATACACCTTGTTAAAAAAAATCAGAAATTCACAGCATCAATACTCTAGTCACTGAATAATAATAAAAATTTTGAGTTCCTTCATTAGTCTAGCCTCTCCCAATAGTTCTAAAAAAAAATTCTCGTCGCCAGTATTATGGAGTGGATAGCCCTACACAAGAGCACAGCATAGGTTCAACATAGACACAGCAAGTTAGGTAAATAGTTCACTCACCTCTTGGATACCTTAACTTTATACTCAAATGGAGGTACTGTGGCTAGTGAGGTTAGAGCGGAGATAGACGGGAAATGTATAGAATAGAATAGAGTAGAATAGAATTAGTACATTAGTTTAGAACTTAAGAAGTTAGATACCAACCACAGTAGTTAATTATGTACACACTCGGTCAACATTTACTTGTTGTTGAATCCGAGGCCAATAGCAGACTGACTTGCGAGTGTTGCTCTCTCGAGCGTTGCCAACTTATGGTCTCTCTAACTAGAACTTACACTACTCGCTATATTACAGGGAGGGTAAGAGCGAAGCCATTTCTTGGGAAGAGATAATTCTTCGTTATAAAATTTCTGAAATTTATTGGCATACAGTGATGTAAAGATTGAAATGTGTTAAGGGGGCTTAATGGGTGCTATCATAATTAATGGGTTATAAATTGATCTTGCAGGTGGGACGGAGTCATATGTCTGAGGATTGATCAGCTCGACTGAGGGGAAATCGACGTGTAAATACTCTGAAGCGGAATAAGCAAAATAACGTCAGCACTAGACATTTTCTGAACCGTGAATAAGATAGGCCTTTGAACTGAAGCGAGTCGCGGACGATTTTGTGGTTGAAGTGACCTTTGCTCACTGTGCTGCTGGAATTAACTGAGATAGAAATAGGACAAGATAGATGAATTCTCATGTGTAACTCTTGTAAATTTAGCGGCGGCCGGCCAGCCCATATTTCTGTGTAATTATGTGATGTAAGTCATTTGACGTATGCTATTTGATTTCATTACTTAATTAGCATTGTTCTTAACACCATTCATTGTGTGTGCGCTCATTAATGTTTGTCTGACGTATAGCTGGAAATTATAAATGTTAAGCATAGTTCATCCTTAAGTATCGAGAGTTCAAAGTCAAGTTAAGAATCTAGTACGGAAAGCTACTGGTTCCACAAGGTTTTTCAAACAAATAAATGTAAGTAAATGTAAGTAAATTGAAGAAATATATCTGTCGGGCCAAGTTTGTGCCTGCTTTCACTGTGCCAAGATTGCTTTCATTGTGCGTCGACCACCTTTTAGGGTGGCCGGTAGCGCGATCGATAGCGTTCTGGTGCGGTGAATTTAAGTTCCTGAGTTCTAATCTCGTGAGCTCCTCGTACATTTACTTACATTTATTTGTTTGAAAAACCTTGTGGAAGCAGTAGCTTTCCGTACTAGATTCTTAACTTGACTTTGAACTCTCGATACTTAAGTAAAAATTGAAGAAATATATCTGTCGGGCCAAGTTCGTGCCTGCTTTCACTGTGCCAAGATTGCTTTCATTGTGCGTCGACCACCTTTTAGGGTGGCCGGTAGCGCGATCGATAGCGTTCTGGTGCGGTGAATTTAAGTTCCTGAGTTCTAATCTCGTGAGCTCCTCGTACATTTACTTAGATTTATTTGTTTGAAAAACCTTGTGGAAGCAGTAGCTTTCCGTACTAGATTCTTAACTTGACTTTGAACTCTCGATACTTAAGTAAAAATTGAAGAAATATATCTGTCGGGCCAAGTTCGTGCCTGCTTTCACTGTGCCAAGATTGCTTTCATTGTGCGTCGACCACCTTTTAGGGTGGCCGGTAGCGCGATCGATAGCGTTCTGGTGCGGTGAATTTAAGTTCCTGAGTTCTAATCTCGTGAGCTCCTCGTACATTTACTTACATTTATTTGTTTGAAAAACCTTGTGGAAGCAGTAGCTTTCCGTACTAGATTCTTAACTTGACATAGTTCATCCTGTGTATCATGCCCCACCATATTAGAAGCGATCAATCGTAATACCACGGAGGGCGCCCAGAAAATGCGCTGCGTAAGTGGGTCAGCGATCCCCGGTGAGTACCTTTCTTTTTAGTATATGTACTGTAATTGCCGATTATCATTCATTAATTTGTGTTGTATATGCATTCTTTGGAGGTGTGCCATTCCTCAACTCCGAGAGCCGGATCTTCCTGTTAATGAAATGTTAACAAGGAGGTGAAGGGTACATTTCTCGTGACATCTCAATTTGGTGAGATCAACACGATCGCTTTGTAATTTGTGTGAATTTGGTGGGTGTAGTATAACAGTTGCATTGTAATTTTTTGCGTGGTTAGTTCATGTGCAAAACATACAGAAATTCAGTAGAGGTACATGACTCGCAGTGATGATATTCTGTGTTCCGGTGTGAGAAGCCAGCAAGCACACTGCCATATAGATAAAGAAAGGGAAAGTGTTTATAAAAGTGATAAGTTTTAGTGGGAAAATTCTGGTGTGTTCACTCGATAAATTTCAAAGTCTCAGTAAAAGTTTTACAGTGAGTAGGTGTGGATAACATTTGAGTGATCGCAAAATTTTGAGTTTTGGCAAAAGTGAATTGAAGAAGATCGACACTATGCCTGCGCGCGAGAGAAGGAATAACGACCGCAGAAATGCGCCAGCAACGCCACCACAGCCCGAAGAGGAAGTAGTTAACATGCCCGTGGTAACCAGTTGCGTGGGAGCCATAGGGGCCAAATTCAGGAGGGGCGACGATGTAGGGGAACATATGGCAAGGTTGAAGTTTTTGACGGGCAATCTGAATAACAGCGAGCAGGTGAATGCCTTCTTCCTATGCCTAGGTCCACAAGAGGCAAAGGAATGCAATAAAATAATTGGTACACTAACGAACCTACGAGAAGCAGAAAGATGGCTGCGCTCCTACGCCGATCAAGTAGAACATCCGACTCAAGCGCTGTTTGAAATAGTGACCAAGAAGCAAACAAGCCGAGAAGGAGTTCCAGAGTACCTGACGCGCCTGGAAAGGCTGTACAACGAGAATTATCTAGAACATCCGGAACGAGTCCTTGTAGATTTGATGTGGCTCGGATTTAGGGAGAACATCACAAGACCCTTTCGAAGTGATGCGCGACCTACGACAGTACAAGAATTGAGGGACATGGCAATCGAAGTGGAAAATCGACGGATAGTACCAGTACCAAGGGAAACGACAGAGAAGAGGGAACCGGAGAGAGAGAGAGCGCAGCGAAGCGAGAGGAGGCCACAGCATGAGACTGCACGTGTCGGCCATACGATGCGGCATTCACCACAACGGCCTAGAGGGTACCGCCATGAAGTGCCACCCTGGAGAGAAAGGAACAGACAGATACGACACTCTCCTTATCATCGAAGAGGAAATTATGAAGCACCCCACTGGAGCGAAAAAGGCAGACTTAGGAGTCATCAGCACCAAATTTACCACGCTAGAGAACCACAGCCGCAACCGGAAGTACCACCTGCACCTGCAGTGGACTTGGCACAGTATAGAGCAGTTCCACCGCCGTGCGTCAACTGTGGAAAATTTGGGCACCTAAGAGCTGATTGCAGAGTGCAACAGTTTGCAGGACAGCCAAAAAACGGAATAGGAGACCGTTAGATCCACTAATAAATCCCAGCGTTATACTCCAAGTGAATGGTACACCTGTTACCGCACTTCTTGATACAGGAGCAAATATATGCTTGGTGAAAGAGCGTGTGGTTGCGGGGATTAAAAATGCTAGTGTGAAAGGAACATCGACTGCATTAAAAACAATTGGAGATGAACCCGTAGCGGTGCTGGGAAAGATTAATGTGCCAATCAAAGTTAACGGTCAGAAAATTGTACAGAGATGCTTTGTTGTGAAGGAAAATGCATTTCCAGGAGACCTGCTAATTGGAGTGGAAGTAATGAACAAAGTCAACGCAAAGCTAGACTTCGGAAAACGTAGGGCATCATTCTTTGGCACTTACGTGAACATGTTTTCAGCACCAGGACACGCTTCTCCGAAAATTCTGTGTGTAACGAGGGAAGAAACACCAGTCACTCTGGCTGAGGATATTACAGTGAAGCCTAGCGCGCAAACCATGGTGAAGTGCCGAGCAGGTGGCAAGTTTGATGGGAAGGAAGTAATTTTAGAGCCTAGAATTAAGTGGGCGCCTTACGTCGGAGCCACCGCTGCAAAGGTACAAAACGGGTATGTTTTGATGCCTGTACTTAACCCTTTTACCGAAGAAATCGCTCTGACTGAAGGAGCAATAATTGCAACATGCCATGAAATCTCGAATGAAGATGCAACCGCAGAAGAAAACAATGCGGAAAGTAGCGAAGCAGAAAATCGCCGCAGAGAGAAGCGCTTTCAGCAAATTGATGAGCTTGACCTCAGCCACTTGGATGCTGAAAAACAAGGACAAGTCAGAAACCTGCTGAAGGAATATCACAAGACGATTAGTGCAGACGAGATGGATATTGGCCACGTGAAAGGAGTGAAATACAAAATTTTGCTGAGTGATTACAGGCCAATTCAAATGAAAGGATGGCGTATTCCGTACTCCAGCCAAGAAATTATTGATAAAAAGGTCTCGGAGATGATCGAAAGTGGAGTTGTGCAAGAGAGTACAAGTGCTTGGAAGAACCCCCTCGTGCTCATGAAGAAACCTGGAGGAGGCCACAGAGTTTGCCTTGATTTGCGAGCTGTAAACATGCGGGTAATAAACGAACATTATCCGATTCCCCACATTGTAGGGACACTGGAGGAGGTGGCTGGCAAAGAATACTATTCCATTGTCGATGCAAAATCAGCCTTCCATCAAATTGAGCTCGATGAAGAAAGTAAGCAGTACACGGCATTTCAGACTCGACAAGGCAACTTCGAGTTCTCTAGGCTACCTATGGGACTCAAGTGCTCAACATCAGTGTACCAGAGAGTGATTTGTCATGTTCTGAAAAGGCAACTTGGAAAATTCGCCGCTATTTAATTGGACGATGTGTGCGTTAGCTCTATGACTTTTGAGAGTCACCTAGAAAATTTAAGGGAAGTGTTGCACGAGTTTCAATGTGCCGGAGTAAAAATAGGCTTAGACAAGTGCAAATTTGCGCAAAAACAAGTGAAGTACCTAGGATGTTACATCAGTCGTGAGGGACTCATTCCAGATCCCAAGAACGTGGATGCGATGCAGAATTACCCTAGGCCGACAACCGCACGCAAGGTCCGCTCCTTCGTGGAAGCGCTGAACTTCTATCGGCGGTTCATTCCGCATTTCGCTACAACCGCTGCACCGCTTAATACTCTGACTAAGAAGGGGCAAAGATTCCAGTGGAAGGAAGAACACAAACAAGCCTTCTGTAAACTTAAGCAGCTCTTGATAGAAGCTCCAGTTCTGAAGAAGCCTTCTCTAAATGAGACGTATTACTTGAGCTGTGATGCCTCAAATGAGGGCTCTGGCGCGGTCCTTGCGCAAAAATGTAATGGTAAGGAACAACCGATTGGATACTTCAGCAAAAGATTCAATGATGCTGAAAAACGTTATTCAATCACTGAACGTGAAGGATTAGCAGTAGTAGCGGCTGTGAATCACTTTTCACCTTACCTGTACGGTAATAAATTTGTTGTAATTACTGATCACACGGCTCTCAAATATTTGTTCAAAGGTAAAAACACCAAGAACAACAGAATTATGAGATGGGCCCTAACACTCTCTCAATATGATTTTGAGGTGATTTATCGGCCAGGAGCTCAGAACGTGGTGCCCGACGCATTGTCGAGAAATATTGCGAACGACAACGGAGAAGAAAATCCAGACGACGAAGCACCTAAAACAGTGTTAGTCACGACGATGATAAATGAAGCGCCCAACGTGCAAGAGGCGGAAAGTAGTTTGCAGAAAGAAAACGTGAGAGCAGAGCAATTGAAGGATCCTGTTTGGGGGCCTGTACTGAGGTACCTTGAAGGTGACAAATTAGGGGACGCACCAAGTCTTGCTCTGAAATCGGAAATCTTCACCGACGGAGGTATATTGTATTTCAGAAAGACGCAACGAAAGCCTAATAGAACAAGGCACTTGATCGTTGTGCCAGACGCCCTGAGAGAAGCAGCAATAACGCTAGCGCATGATAGCACAATTGGTGCACACCAAGGTCGTGCTAAAACGTGGAAAAAACTCATGGAATTCGGGTACTGGATTAACATGGCGCGTGACGTTAACAAGTACGTTGATTCGTGCATGCAATGTCAGAAACGTAAGATCCACAATCGCATTTGTGTTAGCATGGGTTCATTCCCTGAAATTGACAAGCCTCTGGACAGAATTGGAGTTGATTTAATTGAAATGCCTGTCTCGAACGAGGGACACAAGTACATCCTAACCATGGTCGATCACTTTAGTAGATATGTTGCAGCGTTTCCGCTCAGAAGCAAGACGACTGAGGAAGTAACGAAAGCGTTAACTCAATTCGTGACTACGTACGGCACAGCCAAGACTCTCATCTCAGACAGGGGCACCGAGTTCACGTCAGCTTTGTTCAGAAATGTGTGTGGAAAATACAACACTTCAGCATATCATCCCCAATCAAACGGAATGACCGAACGGCAAAATCAGAATATCAAGACAGTTTTATCACACCTTGCCGCCAACGATCAATCTTCGTGGCCTGATGCACTTCCTTGGACGTGCCTGGCACTGAACACCAGCTACCAGAGCGTCATTGAAGAAATTCCATTCTATTTATTCTTTGGTAGGGGTGCAGAAATTCCTGTTGTTGACTGGTTAAAAACCCCTCGCATGGATTACTCTCTAGGTGAGAATTACAGTGCCGAGGTGAGCTCACGACTCTACGATGCGTTCAACACAGTGAAGGCCAAATCTAAAGCCTCACACGATAAATCGGTGCAGTTAAAAGAGCGCGGAGTGAAGAACAGTCAGGTGCAAGTTGGCGATATTGTTTTATTATCACAATCCGACAGCAAAAGCCGAAGCTGCAAACGCGTGGCCTACAGACTGGAGAGGCCCGTTCCGTGTCCTTGAAAGGAATGTCACAAATGCGACCATTAAAGCACTATATAGTAACCGACAAGAAAGGGTTCACTTGGATAGATTGAAAGTTGCTTACCTACGGGGCGAGGCCTTTCCCGGCACGTCGGACGTCGCAGCTGAACCAGGGAATGGAAACGGATATGAAACAGTCGAAAGTGTAGAGGAAGACCTGAGGACAGAAAACCACGCAAACGAGAGAGCTGCGTTCAAAGAACGGCGAAGCTACAATCTACGTTCAAGGTGTAGGTGAATCACCACTTGGATACGAACTGCAGTGGACTGAGATCATGTGTCACCTTAACTTTGCGGGATGTGCTCTTGTGTGTTGAAGATCAGAAAAACTCTTGCGTAGGAGTGAGTTTTTTTTGGCGCTGTACTGCTTTAATCTAAGTGTGTTCTTTAGTAGAATTGTGTTATTCTAGCTGTAATTAAGTCTAATCTCACTCACTGGAGTGTGATGCTTCGTTCAATAGGAATATGCTCTAGGTTATGTAACTCCAACTTTCTTTGCTCACAAGAAATTCGTCAGGACAAAAAATCTTGTCGAGTGATCTAATCTTATACTATGCTTAGTTCTCATTTTTCTCTCTTGCTAAGTAAAGGGAAATTGAGCGTTTATTAGGTTAACTTCGTGTGTTTCTCAAGAGGAGTACTTTGTTTCCTTTGTAGGATGCTTATATTCTCGCCAGCTTCTCGTGAAGCGTGCGCGCTTCATACGAAACAGCTCTAGCGAATGAATTAAGTTTCATCAGAAGTTCTTAGGCTGAGGCTATCTCAGGCTAGCCAATTGTATCAATACCGTTAGACCGTTCATTTTCACAACGGGGAAAATAAGTTTAGCGTCATATTAAAATTTGCGTATTCTTTTGTTCTGTAGCGTTGAATTTCTGACTCTGTGTCTTACTCTTGCCCTGAAAGAATATCGTAAACACGGTAGTCCGGAAGGAATTATTCTCCTCTCACTGTGTAGAGTATAGTACATTTCTTTTCAGACTTAAGGAATTAATTTCTTGGTAGATTAGCGTAGTATGTACTTCAGCGCAAAGCAGGCCAGAACAATTGCATAACACGAATGCGTCTCGTATGAGCAGCAAATTCAGAAAGAATCACGTGGAATATAAGTAATGATTTACAAGAACAACGAGCAGACAACAACTGTACGACATAGGGGATTCATCGAAATTATATTGGAAGTATTTGACTGTAGATCAAATTATAGCGTTGCATTGGGAAACGACGAACTATATGTACGGCTGAAGATTTTGCACCATGTTCTGAAGAATGCCGAAGGCACAAGTAATTAGCTCAGGACCGTTGGCGGTTGACCTGTGGCTGAAGACATCGTCCAGACAGATCGTTCGCTAACAAGCTCGCATCGGGAAGGACTGCTCAAGTAATTGGCAGTTAAGACTTCGAAGCGGAAAGCACCACAGAACGACGGAGTACCAGGATGAGGAAGGAAGGAAAGCAAAAAATAATGAAGATAATAGTCTAGGGTACCTCAATGTAATAGCGTTCAAAAATGCTTTTATACAGTGGGCACCTCAATGAAACAATGACAATGCTTTTATATGCTTGAGTGTTGATATTGACTTAAGTATTGTGGAATTTGCGTCGTGACATTTATGCCTGGTGAGGCATTCCTGAAATTCGAATGCAAGTGTCCTGTGAATTTTACTAGGCAAATTATCACATTGAAATATTGAAGCCGCATTTTTAGGCATCTCTATTTATACGTGAAATAAAAAATTAAAAGTAGATTACGTCGGATAGCCTTTGAATGATACGTACGGTCTTCAAAGAATATTAACCCACGGAATTCTCGCACAAATAAGAGTGTTTACTCAGAGAAAATAAACATCTCGTGTCTACCAGAATTTCTACGTCAATAACAAAGAATACTGAGATGCTACGTTGATATCAAGGAGTACTGAGAGCAATTCAACAGGATACCAGCGTGCACTACGCAGGATTGTGCCTCGGAATTCTTCAGGGTGACATCGTGGGATTCAGGACCTTATTGCGAATGGAAACTGTGGTGAAGGAAATTTATCGACGATTCGACTCGTGTTTTACCGACAGATCAATATAACTTACTGACGTACTGATTTGCCTGATCAACGAATCGACGTTCATGAGTAATCTGGCGATTAAAAAGTTGAGTTGAATAAACGTCATAAAATATATGTGAAACATTGCACTTAACATGATTTGGTGGTAATTTGAATCATAATAATGATCCATCTTACAGAACGCAATCGTGTAGTAATGTGGTGTATATAAATTTTATACGAGTCTGCATATTGGGCTCGCAATACTTCCTCCTGAAATTAAGTACTCATCTTCAACGCGCGTGTGAAGCTATTGAAATGCGAGAGGAGAGGCATAAAAAAAAAAATTCCGTCAGCTGTACCAAAGGAGTAAACATCGAATCGTCAACCACAGCGTCAAGGATTTTGACAACAGAACATGCAAGCGTGAAGTGAAATCTACGAGACATAAAGTCATCAAGACTGTAGGATGTTTGAGAATGTAGGGGATGTAACCGTAATACTTTGTGAATGCTATTAGGGGTGAACACTCAAAAGATTTGTGACGTACTTCAATTCGGTGGAATACAACACAATATATCACGCCGTGCTAATTGTAATGAATAGGATTATTAATTGTAACGAACCCTGTTTCTGCGAATTAATTTTAGAATGTAATAGGCTTAAGTAGAAGTTACCATGTGTGTCTTATGTTGGCTTCAAACTGCAGTGATCAATATTCAATAAATAGCTGAAAGCTAATTCAAAAAAAAATTTTCAGGCCAATTTTTCTAACTATAGGACGGCGGATCTGTCGAGAATCTGCTAAGAATAATCAATTTTGCGAATTAAAATGAGGATTAAGAAAAAAAAATTCTAATTGTGTGTAATAATTTTTGGCTTACTTACAAATATCTCAGAAAATCCCAGCAGTACAGAAAGGTCGCATCAACATGTATGTTTTTATGCCTGTATGTTTTCTTTTAACTCAGCAATGTTAGGAGGCCGCGATAAGGTGCGAGAGCCAAACGATGTATGTTTACAGTGTGTGTTGTTTCTGGAGGGGTCTATTTTGTGGTGTTGGCCAATCTTTCATTAGGGCGAGCCCTTGGGAAACTTGAGACGGTCGGAAAAATGCCTACCCATGGGCAAAAAACAAAGCCGCCGTATAGTCACACATAAATCGAGACACTCAGGCCGATAGAGACGACAAGCCAACGGTCGTTTACGAAGGAGCTTGGACGTGGGAAGCAAGGGCACCAAGACATAGCACAGGGAAGGGGTAGGCGGGCCGCTTCGAAGTTCGAAGGGTCTGATTGGGCGAAATGAGTACAGAGGACAACCCTCAGGAAATAGGCTAGGCGGCGAAGGGAACAAAAGTCAGTTCTCCAACCGACGCCGCGACGCGAAGTATAAAGATAAACCGCGGGTGTGTTCACTGTAACAAACGTGCTCAAAGATATAATGAAAAGTGGTTATTGGATATATTGAAAATCATACAAAGTTTCACGCCAAAATGTGATCATGGCATTCATACATGTTTTCGTTTTTTTTACTTGCAGAAGAGAGCAAATTAAAACCCCGACCAGCGTGGGAATCATTTAATGGAACATTTAAGTGCAACGTCTTTGGGGAGGGTAAAAGCGAAGCCATTTCTTGGGAAGAGATAATTCTTCGTTATAAAATTTCTGAAATTTATTGGCATACAGTGATGTAAAGATTGAAATGTGTTAAGGGGGCTTGATGGGTACTATCATAATTAATGGGTTATAAATTGATCTTGCAGGTGGGACGGAGTCATAAGTCTGAGGATTGATCAGCTCGACTGAGGGGAAATCGACGTGTAAATACTCTGAAGCGGAATAAGCAAAATAACGTCAGCACTAGACATTTTCTGAACAGTGAATAAGATAGGCCTTTGAACTGAAGCGAGTCGCGGACGATTTTGTGGTTGAAGTGACCTTTGCTCACTGTGCTGCTGGAATTAACTGAGATAGAAATAGGACAAGATAGATGAATTCTCATGTGTAACTCTTGTAAATTTAGCGGCGGCCGGCCAGCAAATATTTCTGTGTAATTATGTGATGTAAGTCATTCGACGTATGCTATTTGATTTCATTACTTAATTAGCATTGTTTCTAACACCATTCATTGTGTGTGCGCTCATTAATGTTTGTCTGACGTATAGCTGGAAATTATAAATGTTAAGCATAGTTCATCCTGTGTATCATGCCCCACAATATTAGAAGCGATCAATCGTAATACCACGGAGGGCGCCCAGAAAATGCGCTGCGTAAGTGGGTCAGCGATCCCCGGTGAGTACCTTTCTTTTTAGTATATGTACTGTAATTGCCGATTATTAGTATATTGTGCTCGCGATAGCCATGTGCTATAGGTTCCGCCGCCGTGCGGCCGGGACCCGGGTTCGAAACTCGGCGCTGGCAGTGGCGATTTTCTCTGTTGGGTATAGGAGAAAAATTCCAAGCACAATACAATACCCCACTCTACCCAGGTGTCTGAAATGGGTACCGGTCTCGACCGGGGGAAAGCGTCATGGCGTCCTGGCGTTAGTTATAAGGCATTTGAAAATCCAATGTACAAGGTGATATGTATCAGGCTTGATTGGAAATAAAGCATCCGTAGATGCCTTCATTATTATTCATTAAATTGTGTTTTATATGCATTCTTTGGAGGTGTGCCATTCCTCAACTCCGAGAGCCGGATCTTCCTGTTAATGAAATGTTAACAAGGAGGTGAAGGGTACATTTCTCGTGACACCAAGTAGTTTAAGAGTCACAATGACCAAGTATTTTAAGAGTCACAAGGACCAAGTAGTTTAAGAGTCACAAGGACCAAGTAGTTTAAGAGTCACCAGGACCAAGTAGTTTAAGAGTCACAAGGACCAAGTAGTTTAAGAGTCACAAGGACCAAGTAGTTTAAGAGTCACAAGGACCAAGTAGTTTAAGAGTCACAAGGACCAAGTAGTTTAAGAGTCACAAGGACCAAGTAGTTTAAGAGTCACAAGGACCAAGTGATTTAAGAGTCACAAGGACCAAGTAGTTTAAGAGTCACAAGGACCTAGTAATTTAAGAGTCACAAGGACCAAGTAGTTTAAGAGTCACAAGGACCAAGTAGTTTAAGAGTCACAAGGACCAAGTGGTTTAAGGTCACAAGGACCAAGTAGTTTAAGATGGATAGAAAAGAGGTTGCGAACATGCAAGATAAATAACTAAACAAAATGAACAGAAAACGCGCTTGCAATCACAAATTAAAGAAGTAAAGAAAAGGCAATCACATACTCCCTGACAGGTGCTACGCACAAGAGGCCAAGACCCTCCTCACAGCGCGGTTCAATTCAATCTCATTTGTCACAGACAAGGCACCTGTCGAGGTTAGTGTTGCCACAAGCCGCAACTTTAGCGAGATTTCTCTTCAAGAAAATTAGCGACTCTTTCATGAAAAAAAAAAACATTTTAAATTCAAATTTCTTACAACCTCTCAGTTTGAGGGTACTTGAGAGAACAAGGTGGCTCACCACACGGAGACGCTAAGGATTTTCTCAAAATTCTCCAAAAAAAAATCAAGCTCAGAACATGTGCTGGAAGACCATTTCCCTTGACAGCACACTCATTATGGGGATGCTCAGAAGGAAGTAAATTACAGTATTGTACAAAATTATATCAGCAAAACAAAAAATTAGGGTAACAACAAATTATGAAAAAAAAATACAATAACAAGAAAATCATGAGAGGAATTGGGATCACAACAAATTATGAGAAGAATTAGGATAACAATTTCGAGGTGATTTAGGATGACAACAAATAATGAGAAGAATTAGGATGACAACAAATAATGAGAAGTGAGGTGTATTGCTACGCCAGGCACGTATTCCTACGCGCGGCCAATCACAGGGCTGCACCCGTCAGCGGGTTGCTTGTGTACACATCGTAATTTGTGTTCACGGACGCTTTGGTGTTCCAATGTGTTTATTCTGTTTTGAATTACACATGCGACGTTTTTTACGTTGTAAGCTGCTCCGTTTGAGTGGCAGGAGGTATTTTGTGGGATCTACTTCCTGACGTATGGAGCGTCGATTGGTGCGCCGGCCTTGGCATTATTGTGTTCGCTGCTGCCGAGAGTGGTCGTGCGTGCTTGAGCTTCCGGTTGAGCTCTAGAGTATCCTTGCGAGATACCTGTGTTGTGTTCTTTTCCTTGTGCTGAGACACAAGCAGGTAGGACCTGTAGGCGTGTTGTGTGCCTGTGTGTCTGAGTGTGTTCTGACTCACCACACTAGCTTGGAGTTAGTGTGTGCTTCCATTTCTGGCGTGAAGTGTGCTCGTTTCACGGCAGCGTGTATTCACACTCGGTGTGCCCTCTGACACACGAGCTCAGGTGTGTGTCTGGCGTCGGCTGTAGGGGAGGTTTGGAGGCCGATCCGAGCTCTGGGAGCTCCGATTTGAGACCTTGGGTCTCGGGATTTGCACATCCCACAACAACAAGAATTAGGATAACAACAAATAATGAGAAGAATTAGAATGACAACAAATAATGAGAAGAATTAGGATGACAACAAATAATGAGAAGAATTAGGATGACAACAAACAATGAGAAGAATTAGGATAACATCAAACAATGAGAAGAATTAGGATAACTAACAACGAGAAGAATTAGGATAACTAACAACGAGAAGAATTAGGATAACTAACCTCGAGAAGAATTAGGATAACTAAAAATGAGAAGAATTAGGATAACTAACAATGAGAAGCATTGGGATAACTAACAATGAGAAGAATTAGGATAACTAACAATGAGAAGAATTAGGATAACTAACCTCGAGAAGAATTAGGATAACTAACAATGAGAAGAATTAGGATAACTAACAATGAGAAGCATTGGGATAACTAACAATGAGAAGAATTAGGATAACTAACAATGAGAAGAATTAGGATAACTAACCTCGAGAAGAATTAGGATAACTAACAATGAGAAGAATTAGGATAACTAACAATGAGAAGCATTGGGATAACTAACAATGAGAGGGATTAGGATAACAAACAATGAGAAGAATTAGGATGACAACAAATAATGAGAAGAATTAGGATAACTAACAATGAGAAGAATTAGGATAACTAACAATGAGAAGAATTAGGATAACTAACAATGAGAGGAATTAGGATAACTAACAATGAGAAGAATTGGGATAACTAACAATGAGAAGAATTAGGATAACTAACAATGAGAGGAATTAGGATAACAAACAATGAGGAGAATTAGGATGACAACAAATAATGAGAAGAATTAGGATAAAAAACAATGAGAAGAATTAAGATAACTAACAATGAGAAGAATTAGGATAACAATGAGAGGAATTAGGATAACAAACAATGAGAAGAATTAGGATAACTAACAATGAGAGGAATTAGGATAACTAACAATGAGAGGAATTAGGATAACAAACAATGAGAAGAATTAGGATAACTAACAATGAGAGGAATTAGGATGACTAACAATGAGAAGAATTAGGATAACAAACAATGAGAAGAATTAGGATGACAACAAATGATGAGAAGAATTAGGATGACAACAAATAATGAGAAGAATCAGGATGACAACAAATAATGAGAAGAATTAGGATAACTAACAATGAGAAGAATTAGGATAACAAACAATGAGAAGAATTAGGATGACAACGAATAATGAGAAGAATTAGGATAAAAAACTATGAGAAGAATTAAGATAACTAACAATGAGAAGAATTAGGATGACAACAAATGATGAGAAGAATTAGGATGACAACAAATAATGAGAAGAATTAGGATGACAACAAATAATGAGAAGAATTAGGATGACAACAAACAATGAGAAGAATTAGGATAACATCAAACAATGAGAAGAATTAGGATAACTAACAACGAGAAGAATTAGGATAACTAACAACGAGAAGAATTAGGATAACTAACCTCGAGAAGAATTAGGATAACTAAAAATGAGAAGAATTAGGATAACTAACAATGAGAAGCATTGGGATAACTAACAATGAGAAGAATTAGGATAACTAACAATGAGAAGAATTAGGATAACTAACCTCGAGAAGAATTAGGATAACTAACAATGAGAAGAATTAGGATAACTAACAATGAGAAGCATTGGGATAACTAACAATGAGAAGAATTAGGATAACTAACAATGAGAAGAATTAGGATAACTAACCTCGAGAAGAATTAGGATAACTAACAATGAGAAGAATTAGGATAACTAACAATGAGAAGCATTGGGATAACAAACAATGAGAGGGATTAGGATAACAAACAATGAAAAGAATTAGGATGACAACAAATAATGAGAAGAATTAGGATAACTAACAATGAGAAGAATTAGGATAACTAACAATGAGAAGAATTAGGATAACTAACAATGAGAGGAATTAGGATAACTAACAATGAGAAGAATTGGGATAACTAACAATGAGAAGAATTAGGATAACTAACAATGAGAGGAATTAGGATAACACACAATGAGGAGAATTAGGATGACAACAAATAATGAGAAGAATTAGGATAAAAAACAATGAGAAGAATTAAGATAACTAACAATGAGAAGAATTAGGGTAACAATGAGAGGAATTAGGATAACAAACAATGAGAAGAATTAGGATAACTAACAATGAGAGGAATTAGGATAACTAACAATGAGAGGAATTAGGATAACAAACAATGAGAAGAATTAGGATAACTAACAATGAGAGGAATTAGGATAACTAACAATGAGAAGAATTAGGATAACAAACAATGAGAAGAATTAGGATGACAACAAATGATGAGAAGAATTAGGATGACAACAAATAATGAGAAGAATTAGGATGACAACGAATAATGAGAAGAATTAGGATAAAAAACTATGAGAAGAATTAAGATAACTAACAATGAGAAGAATTAGGATGACAACAAATGATGAGAAGAATTAGGATGACAACAAATAATGAGAAGAATTAGGATGACAACAAATAATGAGAAGAATTAGTATAACTAACAATGAGAAGAATTAGGATAACAAACAATGAGAAGAATTAGGATGACTAACAATGAGAAGAATTAGGATAACTGATAACAAGAAGAATTAGTATAACTGATAAGAAGAATTAGGATAACTGAAAACAAGAAGAATTAGTATAACTGATAAGAGAAGAAGAATAGCTGAAGAAGAATTATTATTGCAAAGTGAGCAAAAATGAGCGTTTATAAATTTCACTCACTTTGCACATATTTGAGAGCATAACGTCGAATCTATACACAAAGGGTGTTCTGCTTAGGATCCCATGCACATAGAAACAGTATTATAAGAAGGAAGGTTATGAAACAAGATAAAAATTAAAGAAGAAAGTCAGAGATGCTGAATAACAGGAAGGAAAGCAAATGGTTCTTAACAAAACAAAGAAAATTATATTTCAACAAAAAGAAGGCCTAAATTGTTGTGACTTTGTTCTGCACGTCCAAGAAATTTTTTTTTGTGCTATAAAGGGAACTATGTCAATCATCATACTGGAGGAGATATTCCATCGCGAATTACCAACGGATCAACGCACCAAACATCGAAGAGAGTTCTAGACGAACCTACAGCTCATCGTCTTGGACGTGTTACGTCGAGGTCTCCCAACGACCGAGAGGAGCTGCCGTCTACCGCTATCACATGCAACTTCAATATGTAATTATTCTGTTCCCTAGGAATTGATTTCTTGTAGTTTATTACGTATTTCATAATAGGAACTCATAGGGATGTTATTGACTCAGTTAGGCATATTTCCATATATGTTAGAATGACTTTGATATTCGATCGAGCGACGTACAATCGAGAACATTAGGGTCCGGTTGTGAAATCGGGGTGCAAGCGACGATGGGAGAGAGGCGGTGAGGCAGTAAGCCACCCGACACCATCTGAGTAACATCTGGGCCATCTGAGTTTGAGGCCGCAGCCCCGCCTTCGGGCGCAGGCTTATTGTGAAAGACAATAAACTTCATCCTAATAGCTTATTCGAGTGTCAACCAACAAGAATCAGGTGCAGTGCCATGAACTTTCATCTATTAATATCGAGAAGCAGCATTGTCTATCGAGTGTCCTTCGAATGTCGAGTATCCGACGCCTTGAGAACGCCAGGTTGATACCTCAGCCGCAACAGCAGGCAACGCACCTCTCCCTCTCCGGCTGTACTTAAGTTGAGTTGATCTTCAGTCTATCTGACACTTGTTAAACTAATCCTTATCTATGTGTTAGTCTGTAATGCAGATTATCATCATGTTCTGACATAGCAAGTGAAGTTCATGTAGTGAATTCTCTAGCTAATATTTGTGTCGCGCACCTAATTGATTCTTAGGAAGTAAATTTACCATGTAGCTTACAATTGTGTATCATTCTCCTGCGTTATGGAAACGAGAGACAAGGCATTCAAAGTATGTAACGTTACCCAAATCATATTGATAAATTGATTTCATAAAAAAATAATTTTCCCTACCATAGGGTGGTGGCAGCTAGATTAATAGACTATTAATTAATTAAAATCAAGGCGAGGACATTGAGTCGCGTCTTATTTAATAAAAATATATTGAAGTGGTGTAACCAAGCATCACGACAAAGGAAAACAAATAAATCACATCTGAAATATACCTCCGCAACGACGAAATGGTGTGACGTCGGTGAGGCAATAGGAGTTCACGACATAAATAACTGTCAGCTCAGGACCCATAGTACAATTGTATCTCCCCAAGGGGACCTCCTGCATAACAAGGTGCTGTGATCAGTTCTGCCTCACCTACTGCGTGCATAACAGCAAGCCAGGCCAATATATTTCAACTCGGGACTCAAGCCCCCAGCAAATATTTCAACTCGGAAATCACGCGCCAAACCAATTATGAATACTGCCATTCGGGAATGACACAGCTCGTCAATCTCCTACCGTCACAAATAGTGTCTTGTCAATCTCGAATTTCCAGGTGTGTCAATGAAGCTCAATGAAGCTCAATAAAGGCCTTTTCAATCCTTAGTACTACCCAATACCACCATTTCTATTTCGTCTTACGATTCGATAGAGACCACGACAATCCCCAACTGTTGCAGAAGAAATACTGTACCATGTAAGCATACAAAAAAATGCTAGGTCATGTCCAAGGACGAGGCTAGGGCATGCCCAGCACGCAGTACCTGCTGTCTAGCGATGGTGCTATTGGCCTCCTCCATCTTCTTGGTGACGGCCACCTCAGCGCCCTTACGTGCCTCTGACCAGCCATCATCTACAGCAGCTGCCAGCAAACTGTCCCCCACCTGCTGCAGCTGGTCGCTCGACAGCTGGTTGCTCAACAGCTGGTCGCTCGACAGCTGCGCCTCTTCCACCGTCTGCAGGATTGTCTGCACGTGGATTACTGCACACGCAAACAGCAGAGTAAATGACATTGTCAAGTAGGAAAAGAAAAACACACTATTTAGAGTAAAATTAAAGGAACGGGAATCTGCACACAAGCTCGTTAATCTCACGAGATTCCTTACGGATAGGAAAAGTAAGATTGAAAAATTCATGAAGCAGGATAAAAATTGATGAAGAAAGTAACAGGTACTTCAAAACAAAACAAAGAACTGCAAAAAAATAATGGTCTATATCAAAAATAAGAGTTCAATTATCTTTTAACTAGAGGCTTACCTAGCTTTCAGCTCTTGATTTCACATCTTCTCAAAGAGAGCGCTAATTTTCATGGAAACTTAATCATAGATGTGTATCCCCTTCTAGTGCTTGCACTAAATCATACATTAGTAACTTCAAGACTTTCTGAAAATGCATTATCCATGAAATTGTGTTATCTCTTTTAATTATCATTACATGCATTATCAAATGTAGATTAAAGCAAGATTAGGAGTACATTGCCTTCAATCATTTTTTTTTGACTAGTGACACGAGTTTTACAATACTCGTGTGTGTGTATCATCTAAGTGTATCAATTTTAAGATATTTTAAAAACCAATGAAGGTACTTTTGTACTATCTATATTGGAAATATACTGTTTTTCTTTTTCTCTTCTTTCTTTTCTAACCACACCAAAGGCAATCTCATGGGAACAACAGGATAGAATCATTTAGCATAGACTGCAGAAAAATAAGAATCTAGGCACATGATGTGCTCCCACACACAATATCCGGCGCATAGAAACAGCAAATTAGGAGGAAGAGCAAGAAAAACCAAATAAGAGATAGCAAAGAAGGTAAGCAAACTGAAAGAAGCAAAGTGGACACAAAAGAGAGAAGTCCCAAAGGCCTCTCAATAGCTGAAGGGACCTAACATTATCTCCAATGGCTGCGCCAGTCTCCATTGCATCAGATAAATCTAGGAACTAACATGCTTACATGCAACCTATTGCCTATCCTACACCCCCTGAGAGGGTGGAGGTCTTCAATGGCTAAGCATACCAACAACTTTACGTTCCAACAACACAGCACAAAGTCTCGGGAACCAAAACAAATGCCCCACAAGCTCAACACAACCATCCAGTAGATGATCTCCAAATACCCACTTTTATCGGACTTTTGCTTCTTATTCTTCTTGGAAGGGAGAGTAGTAGCTGAGCTGGTGCCATTGTGCAAGAGTTTGTCAGCCATGTCCTCCCTGCTGACGCTGAGCTCCTGTCTCGACAAAGTTTCCTTGCTGGCCTTGTCCTCGCCCTTTTTGCCGTTCATGTGCAGGCTCGGCCCGTTCACCGTCATCCGGTTGCTGGCAACCACGCTCAGGGCGTTCTGATACAAGAGAAAACGTTCTAGCAGCAGCAAAAGCAGCAGCAAACGTTGATGCCTGTATGGCAGCAGAGGGGACGACGCCTGCGTAGCGGCAACATCAGAAAAAAGATGCATAGAAAAGGCTTCCCGACGATTGGTTGCTGCCAACGATCTTGTATGAGCGGCGGCTGGCGTGGTCTCTACATACGCTTGAATCAAGAGTTAGGAGGGAGGATTCCTGTATGCGAAGTAGTCTGAGAAGGGTCTCTTCTGTGCCGCTTTCTTAGTGACTCTAAATTTGAACTCAGTCAGGCATGCTGAGATTGTTATTGTATAAATTTATTCTTGTGACTCCATACTTCAGAACGACGAATTAAACATAAAGTAAACGAGAGACCCCTTCTTATATATCGACATCATCAACGCTACTTTCTCCAAGTTGTGTGGACGGTATTGTAATCTATTCATCATCTATTTTGTTTGCTGGTTTCAATTCATCACTTGTCATATATGGTGTTATCAAACTTCAAAACAGTAAATGTATGGCCACGCATAATGAGTGTTTTAAAACTTGCTTTAGATAAGCATTACATTGAATGACGATCATGGAAATTGTCCAGAAAATACGAAAACAAATAATTTGATAAAAAACCACACTCATAACAACACAACCCCCGGTTACAATGTTACCAGTGCATGCAATTGCATTCAGAGCATTCTGGCACACAATGTCATGTCACCAGTGATGCCTCAATAAATCATTAACCCTACACGGTTACTCGTACACGTTTGAATTAAACAAACAAATAAAAAGCAAGTACTAGTTTGATAAATATGAATTTCACATACAGGTTGGATCGTACTTATATGCGAAGCAGAATTTACACAGGAAATGTAATCAGGATCCTAAGTTATAGATTCAAATTTATCACAAAAGAGCCACCAGTGTGTCAGCTTGAGTTGAAAGTTAATTAAATATGAAGATGTTTTCTCTCATTAAGTGATATTTGCCAGTACTGGCAAGAAAGGAAAGTGAAGATTTAACATAATCTAACTAGAGATGATATTAGCCTTGCTTGATTTCAATAGTGTCTGGGACTTTTGCAATGGGGCCATTCATCAGTCTCCTAAACTGTGTTTGCTTTTGAGATGGTGCAATCTGCCTTTTCCCCTAACCCCTATTTTTCTGTTTCAGAACAGAGTTATTACTGTTAACTGGTAGAGACAAAGTTCCAAGTGCAGCATAATATTATACAGGCAAATTGTTCATAGCAGCATCAACCAGCAAGGGTAAGAATAATATGCATGGTAAAAGGTCAGAAATAAAAGAATGTTTGGTTTATTGAAATATTTATTGTAAATTATATTAATTATTAATTAGGTAAAAGTGAGAAATTATGTACTCTATTCCTTGTATTATCATTGTAAGGTATTATTTATTATGCGTGGCGGATTGGCAGGAAGACCTCTGTAATATCTTGGAATTTCAGCAAGAAATAAGGTTTACTGGACAGCACTTGTAGATCGGTTAGCCTAGCCGTAAACTAGGCAAGAGGATAGCAAAACGAACAGCAGGACTACTGGTATTGTGCTGATCTCAAGTTCACACAGCTTGCTCTTAAGTCTAGTTCGAACAATGAACTTCCGCCCGGCAGTAGGCGCGCTTCCGACCTATCCGGCGCTTGTAAATACCAGGCGCGCATCGGCGGTTCCGCTGGAAACTCCGAGCGAGCGAGACTCATAAATCTCCGCAGCCGGAACCTCCATAAATATCCCAAGAGCGTCACTATACAACAACTTCCCTCCCTTTAGATGAATATGTGACAAAGGGAAGGAGGAACTCAACAACCTATTCGTATTACAGGTTTGGTTATTCTGCCTGATCTACGAGGTTCATTTTGCTCAGGAGAGCTGTTAACAGGCTGAAAAGCAGGAGTCTCTGCTGCTCCACTCCCGGTAGATTCCAAACTACTGTGCAACAGCTGATTTGAATGTCTCTTCCAGATTACATTTAATGCTAATATTTGAACATGAAAGATATTAACGGCAACTTTACTAACAATAATTCCCTTCAACCACTTGGGACCATTTCTCAAATTCAGAGCAAGAACATGATCCCAGACATCAAATTGAGTTACATACATAGGCTTAGACCTGGACACAGAAAATTTAGGATGAACTCTATCTTTGGAAGTAACAAATTTACGATTGTTCAGCGCAACAGAGGGAACAATTTTTGTAACACTTTGCGAAATACAATGCGATTGAAATAATGCTTTCGCTAGACGGGATTTGAACGATTCGGAAGAAGATAGTTTTTTCAACAAGTCTTTAATGACTCTTACCCCCCTCTCAGCTTGACCATTGCTTGCTGGAGAGTAGGGTGGAGGTGTGAGGTGCTCAATGCCGTTGGAAATAAGAAAATCTTTGAAGTCTTGAGACGAAAAGTTAGAAGCATTGTCACTTACGAGCACATCACACAACCCGTTTCTGCTGAAAATCATTCTCAACGCATCGACAGTATGTGACACACTCGTGGATGGTACCACTTCACATTCAATATATTTAGATAATGCATCTACAGCAATGAAAACAATTTTATTCTCGTAGAAAAAGTGATCGACATGAATGCGTTCAAAAGGACGAGAAGGAGTAGGCCATTCTACATTTCTAGACTTAGGTTTTGCTCGATTTAATTGACATTGGGGACAACATTTTACGATGTCTTCAATAGTTTTGTCCATTCCGGGAAACCAAATAACAGATCTGGCTAACGATTTCTTGCCACAAATGCCAGGATGTCCATCATGAAATGTTTCAAGGACTAAACTACGCAGTGACTTGGGAATAAAAACCCGTTCTTTATGAAGTATGCAACCCTTCATGATGGTCATCTGAGGTAGCAGGTTCTTAAATTTTGAAAAATTGGGATCAGGTTTAGGAGGCATGCCAAACTTTATGTATTGTTTAAGTTGGCATAGTTCGCTATCCATATCAGTATGAGTTTTTATATTTTCACACGTGACAGGAGTTTTATCAAGAGTGTTCACAGCAAAAATCATTTCGTACGGTTCTAGCTCCCTTACAGTCGTAGGTAGTGGCAGCCTACTGAGACAATCGCTATTTACGTTACATTTGCCTTTTGAATATCTGAAAACATAGTCAAACTGGGAGAGTCTGAGAGCCCATCTCTGAATTCGAGCGGAACAGTTGAGAGGTACACCCTTGTCATGTGCAAAAAGTTGACAAAGAAGTTTCTGATCATTATGGATAATGAACTTAGCACCAAGTAGAAATTTCTTGAATTTCTCCACGCCAAAAACCACACTAAGGCTCTCCCTTTCAATGTTAGAGTAGTTTTGTTCCGCACTATTCAGAGATCTCGAAGCAAATTGAACCGGACACCAATCATGAGAAGGACTAACGCGTTGCATGAGTATGGCAGCAACTCCATAACCCGAACTATCAGTTTCAAGAAGAGTTTCATGGTTGGGATCAAACAACTTTAGAGGTTTATGCGAACGAAAGATGTTCTTGATTTTCTGGACACTCTCGTCCTGTTCTGGAGTCCACCGGAACTTTACATTTTTCTTAAGCAGCGAATACAGAGGATGCATGACATTAGAAAAGTTGGGTACAAAACGACTGTAGAAGTTACACAATCCGATGAAAGCTTGCAACTGTTTGAGGTTTTCAGGAACAGGAGCATTGAGAATAGCTTCTACTTTCTCAGAGTTAGGGTGAACACCCTTGTTATCGAAAACGTACCCTAGATAAGACACACGATCAGTTAGAAAGGCACATTTAGACAGATTTAAGCGAATTCCCGCGTTTTTTAGGACAGACAGGACCCTGTCAAGAACTTCCAAATGAGCATCATATGACGAGGTCAAAATGAGGAGGTCATCCTGGTACACAATGATGTTATCGATGCCAGACAGAGTCCTATTCATGAATGCTTGAAAAATGCCGGGGCTTGCACGTAGACCATAAGGTAAGTAATTGTACATGAATAGACCTTCAGAGGTGTTAATGGTCGTAACTTTCTTTGATTCTTCTTCCAACGGAATTTGCAAAAACGCGTTAGACAAATCAATTTTTGAGAAAAACTTAGCGTCTCCGATTTGAGAAATGACATCATCAATAACAGGTAGTACAGATTGAACTGGATTCAGAAAATTATTAATGGAAGCTGAAAAATCTCCAAAAATTCTCACACTGCCGTCAGACTTTAGAACATTAACGGTAGGAGATGCCCATTGGCTATCATACACTTTTGTGATTTTGCCCATACTCTGCAAGCGTTCCAGTTCGGTTTTGACAGAGTCTCTTAGTCTTACAGGAACCGGGCGTGCTTTACAAAATACAGGAACTGCATTAGGCAACACATCAAGATGAACTGTCTCTTTAACGCTAGACTGTGAATCAGATGACAAATATTCGTCATATTTTAACGACAAACTTTTCTGCAAACTATGACAATCCGTTTTATTTATGGAGTCGTATTTATCAGGAATGACAATGTTTACGTTTAGTTTAGAACAAATATCTCGGCCCAGTAAGTTGATTCTATCATCCTCCACAATGAGAAACTTATGATTAAAACTAACATTATGGTACATGACAGTTATTGAAGCTTGACCAAGCAGGTTTACCGAGACACCACTGTACCCGAGAATTTTGCTGCATGTAGGATTTACCACAGCACCAACTTTGATTGCATCTCTTCTACGTATAGTTGACACGGCACTGCCGTTATCCAACAGGAATTCAACAGGTTTACTATTTAAGTTGCATGCAATCATAGTGGGCTCTTTAGTGACGGGAATTACAGTGGTGTTTACTCTAAAAAATTAGAATCATTTGGGGAATAATCAGAACACTCATGTAGATGATTACCGTCACCACCTTCGTTCCCAGGTTTTTGCAACACAGCTTCGTTCTTCTGTAGAGGCATCCGTGAATTCTTCATTAACACGTCTTCTCTCCCAACGTTGCCACAGCAACCGCTTCTTCCCGACTGCACTGTGCAAGTGCGAGCTGCGTCAAATTTTCCTTTTGTAGGTCCCCTTCGTGTAGGCATAGCAGGAGGAGGCCGAGCTGCAGTTGTAGATTTGCTAACCTTAGAGATGTGGCCTAATTTTCCACATGTGTGACATTTCAATTTCAAAGCATAGCAATTCTTTGCAAGATGCTTTTGCTTGGTTCCGCAGCGAATGCATATGTAGTTCGGCGGGAGTTTTTCTGTAGTGAAATACGATGAAGATGAATCCTCACGAATGATATCTTGAGCGTCGGAGCTTAATTGTTCGATAAGTTTTGCGTGTTCAACGCATTCGTTGAAGGACTTGCTATCGCACTTCTGTAGAACCGCGCTGAGAATTTGCGCTGGGTGTAGCCCAGCCACGAAGGCATCTCTTAATAAACGATCACGACAGCAATTACCATAATTGCATGCAGATGCTAAGTCATTTAACGTTTTAGCATAACTTTCTATGGATTCATTAGCACCTTGTTTTCTATTTAGAAATGTAACCGATGCACCGACGATGGATTTCTTAATTTCAAATTGCTGTGTTAATTTTTCTTCAAGTTCCTCATATGTAGCCTCAGTGAGTAACGTAGGTTTAATTCTTCGTTGTAGATCAGTAATTATGTTTACAGGCAAAGCTTTGATTAAAATACTAGCTTTTTTACCGCCATTATTTCCTGCTTTCTGAAGAGCGTCTGCACTTTGTACTTTCCAGCGCTCCAAGAATTCACTCACTGTTTCTACTTCCACGTCGAACGGAGGGCAGCTGACTGTAGAATACGCCATCTTAATTTCAGAGCACTTTTAAAGTTCAAATTCACTTCGCAAGTTCGAAGCCTCGTCGCCAATTGTAATATCTTGGAATTTCAGCAAGAAATAAGGTTTACTGGACAGCACTTGTGGATCGGTTAGCCTAGCCGTAAACTAGGCAAGAGGATAGCAAAACGAACAGCAGGACTACTGGTATTGTACTGATCTCAAGTTCACACAGCTTGCTCTTAAGTCTAGTTCGAACAATGAACTTCCGCCCGGCAGTAGGCGCGCTTCCGACCTATCCGGCGCTTGTAAATACCAGGCGCGCATCAGCGGTTCCGCCGGAAACTCCGAGAGAGCGAGACTCATAAATCTCCGCAGCCGGAACCTCCATAAATATCCCAAGAGCGTCACTATACAACAACCTCCAAACCTCCAGATCGACCTCCAAACCTCCAATCGGAGAGTTGAACCCGACGGGAGACATCAGAGCCATCACCCAAAGCTCGGTCGTGTCCGTCATAACCTGGAGGACAAGGGATAGCCGACAACAACAGCTGATTCCTCCTCAAGTGCTGCCGATCTCTTGCTGCTGCTGTGCTTCGGCATCATCTGTCACTGCTGCACCTTGCATCTCCTGCTGTGTTCAGGCAGCTCCTGTCGCACTCTGGGATCTCTTGCTGCGGCCTTGCTCCCGCACCTCCTATCACTTTGGTACCCCGGTACTGCTGCACTCTTGCCCCCCCTTGCACTCCTGCAGGCGCGCTTCGAGTTGGCCATTGTGGTTTTGGGGAGTAGCTCTAGGGTTGCTGCCACGCTGGGCTACCCCCAGTATAGTTAACCGCTGCGTTATAGTTGATTGTTTATTGGTTAGGGTAATTGGTAAGTAGGTAGGGTATTACTGTCCGCATCTGGTTACTTTTTCTGTGTTTACTTGTGTTGTTATCGTTAAGGACACCGTCTACGTAGGAATCAGGATATGTGTTGATATTCTGCTTTTATTTGCATCTTATAGAGGATTTTCTTGCGCTTCCATTGTACTTTCCGTTTACGTCTACTCCGAATAGTGCGCCCACCAGAGGGGGAGAAAGCGATGGGGGAGGAGTGACCTTGAACCCTCCCCCCCTAATTATTGGGGGTCAATCGAGCGTGTTTCTCTGCGGGAATGGCATTATAGTTCGTTAATGGCTACTCAAAGTGCTTCCATTATTCAAACGAAACATTCTAACGCTGAGTAAATATTTTTTATAATTTTTGACGATTTCAGAATTTAGCTGTTTTGCCGTATCTATGATACCGAAGCTTTCATTCATAGCTCGATGACAGCTGCAGTATCATAGGTACAGCTATGGCAAGCACACCAATCTAAAGGGCTTGAAAAGAGCTATAAAACAAAGGAGTTGACTTGACAAAAAAACGTATTTTAGTCAAAAACAAATGAAAAATTAAAAAAATTGTTTTTTTTTAAGAATAACACCTATTCTCTTCTGTTGTATATTTTTTCCCAGAGTTACAGAGCTACGGCAATATAAATTATATCGATTGAAAGGGCTTAAAATGAGCTAAAAACACTCAAGAGTGCATTGTAGAAAACCCTGTAGTTCAAAAAATAAAAAGAAAAAAAAATTTGTGAAAAAACACATTTTTCTGGAAACTTGATAATTGGTTTCCCAAATGTATCTCCTTCCACAATTTTAAAGGTTCGAAAATGGTTTATATACCATTCGGTAGGGCTTAGCAAGGTGTATTGATGTGCAATAGCATTTTCTGATACATTTATTATTTTGAGAATTACACGACATAAAAAAAATGAAAAAAAGTCATTTCTTTTTTTTTAATTCCCAAAATCCACAAAAAGAAGTCATCAAAATTCCCTATTGCATGTGGTTATATAGACATATAAGCAATCTAAAAACGAAGTACTGGATCTGTAACTTCAAAATTGTAGAAGAAGATATATTAAAAAAAAACTATTTTATCATATTTTTCAAAAATACAAAAAAATCTAATGCAGATACAAAAATTTTGTCGAAATAAATGATCTTTGCATCATTTCACACCTACTGTGAAAATTTTAGTGAAATTCATCCATAAATAACGCACTTTTTTTGGGTAGACGGTCTCCTTAGAAGTATGTGAATAAACAAAAAAAGAAAGCGAAAGGTAATCCCATGACCTGGGAGTGTTGGCTCGTTATTCACCTTGAGCCATGATATGAAAGGAAATAGTTCATCCACAACCAATGCAGAGTAGTGCTAGCAGTCTACGCTACACGTGTTGATGGTAGGAAGCCTACCTGTCCCACAACACTCTCCTGCTAACTAACATGGCACAGGCATATGTTACTGGATCCACAAAGGCAGATTTCAATAATGAAAGTCTCCATTAGAAACACTGCCACAACCAGCAATCTAGAACTAATGCAAGAGAGTTAGAGCTATAAGATAACTTTCAGAAACACGACAAAATGTTTCACGCATCAGCTCATCAGTCTGAATCTGCCAACTAAAACACAAAAATAGAAATAAATTCCCCATAATTGACAAGGATTTAAATTCAGGGCAAAAATACTCATACAACATTTCAAGTTTTTGAGGCATGTGTTAAAAACTAGATTATTTTTAGGTAAAACACATATGCATGTATAAATATTTAAAAATTTCAATAAGAAATTGAGCAAAATTAACTTTACAAGAAGGAAGACATGGGAAATGAACTGATAAAATAAGCTGGATCAAAAATGGCCATAACAATAAACTAATTTTGATCACTGGTTTCATACACTCACAACTTAGGTTCTCTTGCAGCCAAGGAAGAACATAGTCATTCTTGAACACAGGACAAGTAGTTGGGTACAAGACATGATATAAAACTACAGGGTATATAGCATAAAACAAGTTCACAACACAATTGGAATATTCCACACAGCATTCGCCATTCCAGTTTAAAAGCGCCATACAAAACAAATGCAAATAAACCACACTGAATAAACTGTCACATAAGTTAACCTAACCCACTGAGCCAAAGATTGACCAAAACCTAGAGTAAACAAGCCAGGAAGAACCAACCAAACAAGGGGCTCACATTGAGCAAAGGCATAGCTCAGAGCTTACCTCAAGGTGCACTCCGTTCACCAATCCAGCTCCAGACTTGGATACTTTCTGCTGCTTTTCCTTGGCCTCATCATTTCTGAGCAGCTTCTTCTTTTCATTTCGCTTGGATTCCTGTGCAAGCGCCAATGTGAACGTATCTATAATGGCCAGAATGAAGCAATTAAATATTTAGGGATAAAAACAAATGATGGTGAACCCTTCTGCTGCATATATTAGGAGTTTTCAAGAATTATGCAGATAAACAGTCGTTTATTAGTTCAACAATTGTAAGCTTCAAATAGCAATACTCGTTAAGTTCACGGGTCATTCTCTTTGAAGAAATTAGCGTACTTCTTTCAGGACAATTGACATGGTTGAAAACGAATTAGGATCACAGCAGCAGCAGGGTTGTTGACAAATAATACAACATGCAATAGAAATTAAGTTAACACTTGCATGCTCATCAAAGAAAGAAATGCCGCTGCCAACAACACCATGTCAGCAAAACAGATGACCATGTGGAGCCCAGCCACCTGAATACGTTGATGGCTTGGTGACCTATTGGCGATCACTCACTGAGGAGATTTCCATATTACAGGTGACCCAACAGTGCTCATGAATTGCATTTCCATGAAATGAAAATCCAATTTAACTTGATCCATTTAAACTTTTTTTGGCTTTCCATTTTAACTTGATCAATTTACTTGACCAAAGCCAGATAGATGATGGCAAGTTTCAATTAATTTTTTTGTCACTTTGAGAGTTTGATGTTGAAATTTAATTTCATTGCAGTTGAATATTGAATTATTATCCACCTCGCCAAATGTAAAGAGTTAAAATTTACATCATTAGGTCAATGACACTTTGGAACCAACCAGCTATCCTCACATTTCACCTGACTCCAATATTAGATTGTGAACCACATTACTTTTTGCATTTAAACACCCTGGTATACCAACCTAATGATTGTGAACAATATTATGAACATCACAAAAAAACGTTAGAGGAACATAATGAAAACCGTGCACACGCACACACGCTCGCACACACACACACAAACAAACACACACACACACACACATGTTCACAGTACTGCTCGCAACCTTTTCGTGCCACGAGTCTGGTAGCTTGCGACTTTCGGTGCTGCTTGCGAACTCCGGCCCACGCCGGGTCTACTTGCGACTTTTACGGTACTGCTTGTGACCTCAGCCGTTTTGAAAATTTATTCCGAAGCACTAAAGAACTTTTTATGATAAATAGGTTATGATGCATAAAGAAAAAGAGTTCAGAACAGGAAATGGGTATGACTGAATGTTACCAGGTCTAGCTAAACGCTGAATCAGTACGCTGAATCAGGAGATTGTCAGATCCCTTCACAGCAGGATAAAACATCAAGAAATTTCATTATGACTAAACACTATGGCACTTCAGAAATATGAGTTTGTAAACTATTTCTATCGTGCCTCACAATCTGAATCGGCATCCTAATTGCGATCAATAATAACGAATAGGTTATGAACATGTTATATTACGGAACCAATCACATAAATGCAAATTTCATGTTGCTTTCCTATATACTTTTAGTACAAGAATGAACTTTGATTACAAATTCACCAATTTGATTACAAATTTACGACATACTAGAAATACTGCGATGGGCATGGGCAGGAATTAAAATAGCATAAATATAGGCCTAATCGAAGTTGGACTCGCTTAAACTAATTTAAGTTTATAAATTTACCTGAACTATTCTGGCCACTTCGTATTTGAAAGCTGGACTTGACGACTCGAGTCTTCTGCAGCGACTTCTTTCACGACAGTATTTTCTAGTTCCTAATTCTCTGGCCAATTTACAGAAGAGTTCTCGTCTACTTGTACAGCTCTTGCTTGGGAGCAATTTCAAGAGCTCGATATAACTATCCATTTTCAGAAAGCCTGCAGGGAAGAATTTAATTAATAACTTAATAAGCTACTTTTTAGACGGGAATATCCCTTTAAGCTTGACTCTGTATTTCGTTTTAAGCTCTATAGTACCTAATTCTTACTGTTTACTTATTTTAAATGACTGATCACCCTGAGATATTCGAGGAAATCGATCCAGATTTCAATCATTTGAACAGAATATATCCAAACCTAAACGACTCTCACGTGTGTAGGTATACTAATATATCAAAATTCAACTAAACTATACGAATAACTGACCGAGATTTCTCACTCCTGTGTTGGAACTGTAGGTCACTCTATCCAAAATTGGAAGAGATACAATGTACTATTACTGAACTTATATATAACCTAGACGTGATTAGCTTCACCGATAGCTGGCTAGATAACTTGACTAAAGACATGATTCGATTTAAAAATTATCATAGTTACCATTCGCTAAGAAAAAACCAGCGGGGCGGAGGCATCAGCACATATATATCTAACCACATAGACTCGAGAACCATAGCAAGTGCAACAATGAATCAGGATCATATAGAATCACTCTTCGTAGAACTTTTTAGAGATGGTAAACGCATTGTGCTTGGAACGGTGTATAGGCCTCCTACAGCCTGTCGTATATCCTTCCTGAATGAATTGAATTGTATTATTTCTCAGTTCAACAGGCCCTTATACAATGACATAACAATATGCGGTGACTTCAATTATGATCTACTGAAACATGAAAGCCATGAACCAATCTCTAATTTCCTAACTACCTTTCAGTCTCAATCCTTCCTTCCGATCATTAAATAAATAAATAAATAATGAAGGCATCTAAGGATGCTTTATTTCCAATTTCAAGCCTGATTCAAGCCTGAGCTTAATCGAATTATTTCTCAGTTCAACAGGTCCTTCTACAATGACATAATAATATGCGGTGACTTCAACTATGATTTGCTGAAACATGAAAGCTATGAACCAATCTCTAATTTCTTAAATGCATTTCATTCTAAATCTTTCCTTCCGATCATCACAAAGCCAACACGAATAACCTCAGAATGTGCCACGCTGCTTGACAATATCTTTATGACAAACCCAAGTGATTTTCTTGCTGGAATAATTACTTCTGACTTATCAGATCATTTTCCAGTTTTTCTTATTAGGAAAAATGTCTATCTTGCGTGCACCAAAGCACGGGCTGAAACTTACTCATATCGTAAAATAAATGAATCAAATTTAGAAGAAATGTGCACCGTTCTAGAAGATTTACTGTTCCTCCCACGCACTTCAAACAAACTTGAACTTGAACTTGAACTTGAGGGCCGACAGTGTCGGGGCCTTTGTAATGGCCTACAATTCCCTCCACAATTTCCACACAAAGAGTTCAGCGCCTGGTACCAGGCTTGTCCACTAAACTACTCAGGATCTACCAATCCTTGTCACAAGCCACCATTGGATGGCATCACCGGGACAACCAGTGTGTCAAAACACCATCCCCAGGCACATTGGGTTATTACAGCCCACTCTACCCGACTGGCTCATTCCAGTCACTGTCTCTTTCTCCAGGCACGCACAAGAAACATTTTCATAGCTTCAACGATACTCAAATTACACTCCTGATCTAGTCCAGCAAGACAACTCATACCGCAATCATCTTCAGCACATCTGGCATACCACTCATTCTCTCCATACTGCTCAAGCACCACATTCATGAGACTTTCTCTCTCCTGCTCATTCTTACTACATTCCAGCACAAAATGCTCAATTGTTTCCTCCACTCCACTGATACACTGCCGACATAATCTGTTATTATTCTCATTCCACCTCCATGTACGTCTGTTCACACTCAATGACTAACATCTCACAGCACACAAGAGTTGACTTCCAAAACTACCATCATAGAAAATCTCAAACTTAGGTGCTTCTTTTTTCATATACCAGTCAAGTGTAGGCTTCTGCACCATGCTAAGCTTCCACTTATTCAATCCATACTCTTTTGTTTGCCTCTCAATCTCTTTCTCCACCCTCTTGCAGTCCCACTCAGGCCCTACACCTCCAGCATTTATTAAACTCCAGTCATCCACAGGTCTCCCAATTCTAAAATGAATAATCTTTTGCATACTAAGCTTCCTTGCATACCCCCAACACACTTTCTCCCAATAGCTTACACTCAGATTCCATTCAAAAATTCGCTTAACCCATCTGCTATTCTGCATTCTTTCAATTCTCACCTTATAATTCTGCACCGCTTTCATCATTCTTTCTGAAAATAGGCTCCACCCAAGGTCACCTCTAATGGCTTCTGTAGCTGTCCATTTCGGAGCACCCAATGCTAACCGTCCTACCTTATTTTGTATTACATCCAGCTTTTCAAGATCACTTCCATTCCAGGCAAGAGCACTCATACCATACATGACACTAGGTACAGCAACATACTTCCACATTCCTCTCACACATTCATACTTGTTTGCTCTGTATCTGGCCACGCTGCTTCATCGTCCACTCCACTGCATAGCTTTTGCCACTTTCTCACCCTTAGTTCTAGTGCATCCATCTTCACTTATCATACAACCTAGATATTTGTATTCTTTTGTTCTACCTATTCTGATTTCTCCAATATTCCACAGTCTGTCTCTATCAGTCTCATCACTATGTATAACCATAACCTTGCTTTTGTCGGCACTGAAGTTCATCTTGAAATCTGTGCTATAACCGTTCACAATGTCAAGCATCCTTTGCAGTTCATTTCCACATTCACTAACCACAACCACATCATCAGCATACAACAAACAGCTCAGTCTCTCATTCCCAACTTTCAGTCCTAAGCCACTCCTCAGTCGAACTGCTAATTCTTCTGTGTACAATCCAAACAACAGGGGAGACAGAGTACAGCCCTGTCTCACTCCTCAAACACTCCTTACTTGCCCCGTTTCCAAATTTCCTAACCTGTAAATAGCGCTTGTGTTCTCATACAGACTCTTTAGGCTCTTTGAAGTTTTGAGAAAAGTGGGGTTTAGCAGAAAAATAGCAAAAATTGTACAAAGAGCCTAACCCGATCCACTGTCATACGCTTTTTCAATATCCAGGAATGCTAAATACACCTTTTTATCATCCTTCCTCATTCGCTCAATTATTTCACTCACTGCAAACAGATTATCTTCCCCACGTCTATCTTGCCTAAAACCATTCTGTTCTTCACCAAGGACTCCAAACTCCTCAACTAAATTTTTCATTCTCTCATTCAAAATACCACAAAATATCTTACATACAGTGTCACCCAGTGTTGCAATTGGTCTGTAATTTTTAGGTTCTTTCATACTCTTATGTCCACCCTTATGCAACAGAACTACATTACACTTGTTCCAGTCATCCGGTACTCTTTTACTCTTCCATATCTCATCAAATAAACATTTCAACATACTGACTACACTCTCTCCTCCACATTTATAGAACTCATATGGGATCTTATCAGGGCCACATGCCTTTCCATTTCTCACTTTCTTCAAAACACTTACAATCTCTTCACAAGTGATTTTGTCTTCCATTTGCAGTTCACGTTCATCAATCAGAAAATTTATGGGTGCATCATCTGTAACCTGCTCATTCATTCCACCAATGTCCTCCCAGTATTCTTCAACTGCTTTCAACATTTTCATCCTATCTTGCACACTGCAACCATTAACTACTAATTCATCAACTTGAACTTCACTACTTCTATCATTACCTTGTATAAACTTATACCAATCTTTTATTCCATCCGGACCTTTCTTTCTTAGATTTTCTACTTGGTGTCTCTCCTCTTTAACTCTAGCCTTATTAATCATTCTCATAACTTTCTTCTGCTGGTCCTTGTACTCATTCCATGCACTCTGCCATTCATCCTCAGTAATTCTGTTTCTTTCATATATTTTCCTCCTACTGCGTTGTTTCTTGTTTAGAGTCTTTCTTTTCATTCGTTCTTCCTTTATCTCACTTGTAAACCACCTGGCATTCCCTGTCCCTTTTCTACATTTGATTCTACCCATCTTTTGCTCTGCCACATCATACAAGGTTCTTGCAATCTCACTATTTAGGGCATTTACATTTCCATACCTGTTCCAGTTATATCTACTCAGTTCATTTCTAAATTCTTCCCAGTTTGCCATTTTTATACGCCAATTTTCTTTAACTCTGCTGGTCTTCTGCATTGACTTCTTTCCACCCCAATTATATTCTAGCACAAGCATTCTATGGTCACTGTCAATATCAAAATCACCTTCATCTACAAACATTTTTTTGACACACGCTCTAGCTCTACTATTCACTATCATATAGTCAATTGCAGTTTTAAATTCCCTGCTTTGCCATGTATGCAAGCCATTTCCTATTGCGACATTCAGGTTCTCAAGTTCATTCTCATCACAGAAATCAATCAATTTTTGTCCATTTGCATTCACAGGCTCACCAAGTATACCAACATGGCCATTCATGTCACCCATCACAATCAGAGGGCATCTGCCATGTTCTTGCACAATTCTTGTTAATATTTCATACTTTTTCACATTCTCTTGATGAGCTAAAATCCCATCAGTTGTCATATAACATACAATCACAATGACACATTCTCTGGCATGCATTCTTTCACACTTTATTACTAACATATCTTCATTCTCAGGTTCATTTCCAACAGGAAGTTCCTCTAATTTCCAATTCAGAGCATTCCTTATAATCAGATCAACTCCACCACCTCTTTTTTGCCAACTTACACGCCCTTTTCCTATCATATGGTACTTACTCTCCCTACATTTTAAACTGACTCTGTCACGCATTTGGGTCTCTACTACACCAACACAATCTAAATCTCCATTCTCAAATTCTGCTACAAGGTCATCTAACTTCCCTGCATTCCATCCACGCACATTTATACATCCAAACCTCACAACACTATTGGGAAATTCATGACATTTCTCATTTTTGCTCTGACGGCTTTTTATTCATCCTGTTCCACCTTCCATTGCAATATGAGTAGCCCCAATCCAATGGATGTATCTCCTAGAGAGTTTCATCTCACCTTCTTGGGTAAGGTGGACTCCATCTCTACGAAAACACCCACTCTGGATCACGCTCTCCATATCAAGGAAGCTGGAACCCAATTCATGCTTTCTCATACTCTCAGCCTTCATACTCACAATCCTTTCATGCACCTCCTTATTCACCTCCTTCCGCACCCTTTCATACTCTTCATTACAAGCTGGCCTTCTCAGAATGCTAGTCACAGCCACTCTGACATTCTTCTTACTCGCACCTTCTATCACTTTCATAATTGCATTCACCGTACGTTCTCTCCCACATTCAAGCAATCCATCGCCACCTCCTTGCAGTACAAACATACATATACATACATATACCGGGCTTATCCTCCCCATGGGAGGGTAGCCGACAGCAGGCCACAATCACCACACTTAGTCACTGGGAGGCGAGAGAGGCAGCACTGGCCGCACCTGAACTGCCAGGATCAGCAGCAGCCCAGCACAACCACCTTCCACTGTCAGGCCCGACAGCAACAGCTGGTTTACCCCGACCGCTTTATTGAGTGCAGCCCCTCCCCCGCACGTGACAGGTCAACCCCATCACACGCGGGCAGCTTCCAGTAACGCGTCAAAAAAAAATTACCTCCTTATACACTGCCCCCACTCACTTCTGTCCGCAGCCATCCCTCTCGCCACGTCCACAGTCAGACCCCTCTCATACAAAGCACGTCGCACCCCATCCATCCAACTCATCCGTGGTCTACCTCGCGCTCGAAGACCACTCACTTCCGACATATATATCTTTTTCACCAGCCGATCAACATTCATTCTTTCTACATGCCCAAACCATCCAAGCACTCTTTCATCCACTCGCCTGCTCAACTTTTTGATAACACCCGTCTGCTCCCTAACCAACTCATTCCTGATCCTATCTCTTCTAGTTACTCCATACATGCTCCTCAAACACTTCATCTCAAACACATCCAACTTCCTCCTCTCAGCTGCTCTCAACCCCCAGGACTCTGCTCCATACAACAAAACTGGCACAATCAAACTTTCATCCAGTCCCCTCTTAGCATTCATACTCAAACTCCTGCATTCAAAAACTTTCCTCATTGCACCCAATGTCTTACAACCTTCACTCACTCTATGCTTCACTTCTACTGAAGGTTGCTTCACTTCTACAGAGTGTTATGGAGCTCTTTTTCTTGATGTCATTCTTTATTCTATTCATCTTTTTAGCTCTCTTTTGACGGGCGTGATTGATGACCACATTTTTTTATTTTAGGTTAACGTAGATAAACTGGGACTTTTCAATGTCCATAAATTTAATTAGTGAGCAAGTATCGAATTAATGTGAATGGTAGAAATTGATATAAATTGGTAGCGTGGAGTATCTCTCCACAGATCATGATAACTCATCTTCCTAACCAGCAGGAAATTATACGCAATAGTACATCGACATTTATTCCCTAATCTCGTCACAAAAGGTTATTATTCTAAAGTAAAATAAGCCTAACGCACTAAATTACACTTCGATTGACATTGAAGACAAAACAAAAGACATGCTGAAGGCATGACGATATAAATGAATGCTTAAGGCATAATACCGATGATCCTACGCCCAGAAGGGAGGCAATGAGGATGTTACCTAAGGGACATATGACATGGTGGACTTATCTTTGTTTCGAATTCCGGAAGATAGCTATATCGTGTGCACGCCGAGACAGTTATCAATTACTTTAATTAAACAGGTATGAGGAATCACTAGTAGTACACATTTCAAAGGAGAAACAATGCCCAGCCCGAAGGCAGGCGTTCAAGATGTGGTAAGGCGTTCTTTCTCTGAGGGAAGTCTCGGACGCACTGACTCTTCTCGTCTGCACGGAGCGCTCACCCTCCAGATCGTCTGCTCTCACGCCCACTTCGAACGATAGCTTAACATTGAAATCTCAATATAGATTATTCCTCAACCAAGCGGTTGTGTATGACTCTAGCGTATTAAATTATATGAGCAAAGGGAAACATTAATTCTCGCTAATCGTACGAATGATCTAATTAACATGGGCTATTGAATAATGACAGAAATTACAGTGAAGAATCTCTCTTGTGTTGGCATCCGGCAGCTCCTTCGTTCCGTTGACGTCCTTTGCTTCCCTCGCGATCTCGGAGTCGACGTAGAGTAGAAATAGAAGGAGGGAAGAATAACGACTTAGCACGAGTCGCAAAGTCTGATAACCGTCTCCTTGGCATACGACGTTTCTCTCTGGCCGCTTTGATCATTCGAATAGTGGAGCGTCCTCCTTCGAAAGATCCTTACGTTGTGGTGGAGCCACAACATCTCTCCCCGCCGTCATTTGAAGAAGACGATCTCCTGATCGTTGACTTTCTCTACAGCTTTTGCGTGCCGTGGTAGAGGAAAACGTTGATAAGTCAGATCCTTTCTTTTTTTTCATATCCACGCAATCCAGCTGTGATGATTTTAACGGCAGCGATTACTGAATTTGCTCTTCTGACGAGCTCTGAAGCGAAGTCCCCAAACAAGGCTATGTTCCACGTACGCTTTTGGCAAACGATGGTCCCCGTAGATGCACAGCGAAGACTTCTCCAGTACGCGGAATATTTCTAGAAAATATTCAATGAAATAAAAATTTCATTAAAGGACACGGGACAATTAAAGTCTCGGTCGCCGTGATCATACATCAGCAGCATCCCTTAGGAAAGATTTTAAATTCATCTTCACAATACCTGTTTTTGAGAATGTCATTTTAACCGCGCCTTATCATACACGATTTTCTTCGCAGTGGGGTTTGATTTTTGAGTCCTGAAGACTTCTTTTTAAACAGCCATGAAGATCACGTCGACGTCGCAAGAAGATCATCAAAGTCTTTGTAGTTGTAGTTCTTTTCGTTGTTCATGATGCGCTGGTATATCCCGGAGCTTCGTCGTAGTCGTGTTCCCTTCCTCTTCTCGTCGATGATGTCCATACCCAGATCCCGTGGCTCCAAGTACACTCGTAGAAAATTTTAAAGCAGTTGACCCAGTCAGCTGGCGGACGGTTTTCTTTCGTCGTTTTCCTCGAGGTCGTGCGTCTAGCTCAGACTGTTCTTGTGGCTGAAGTGTCGCTGAGCCATGTTCTGGCGGTCAGTTTTCTACGACGTTTTCTCCGCGTCAGTGCGTTGAGCTCGTCGGTGTGTCGTTGTTGTTGTTGCCGCCAATACCCCGTTGTTGCGTCGCCGCTGCCATGTCCATGTCCGACCCATGTCGACACGTAGCGCGGACCACGTGAACGCGAAGCCTGCCACGGGTGTGGGCCGCGGCAGTGAGCTTGTGAGCTGGGATGATGGTGACTCATTGGCGCAGGTGGAGTGCGCACTGCCTGAGCAGAGCGTGTGGTGGTACGCCGGTAGTGATGACGCAGCCGTCCACCCGACCGCTCGTAGAGCCCCCCGGCATCAGCTGAAATTACCGATGTTGTTATTTATCGTTCTTGTGAATTTCATTCATTCCCAGACAAGCCACCATCACATACAGACATATGCCCAAACATCTCGTCTCATTCCACCCTTCTGTGCTTACAAACAGGACACACATTGAGCTCAAACCTATTTCGGTATTTCCACTGTTTGCTCATGACGTTAAACTCTAAAACATTTCGTAGAAAGAGAAAAACGGAATTTCCCTGGTGGTACATTCACGTTGAGTACGTCTAATGATGAAGTATTCCTGCGATCAGATTAATATCAAGGGTGTTTTCACCATGATCGAATTTTAAATTTGTTACAAACTCTATTTTCCTGATGACGAGATACTTCATCATTTAAATCACATGACGCTGATATTTACACTATCACTCGATTTCAGAGAAGTATTTTATGTGCATAAAGCGTGACTCAATACCTTTAGCTCGTGATTTGTTAACGAAAATTTTTTCATATGACAAGTAAATTCAAATTTTTAAATGAATGAAATTATTACACACTCACGCCACTATTTATCACATGTTCATAATATTACATCAAATTTAAATTCATTAAGTAGTTTATTCTAAGTTCCAAATTTATCGAATCTTTCAGAGTAAGAGAATTGCTTATGCAAGTAGTGTTAGAAAAAAACGGCGAGTGTACGAAACAGAGAGAGAGAGCAAGCCGAGGATTCGAGGATTGGAGCTAAAAAGGGGGGTTGCGTGAAGGTATGGTATTCTGCAACAACAGGAACGTCGTGTCGGCTCGGGCTTGAGCGTACCCAGTAACGCCGCGACTCCCTTCATACAGCCCCACCCCAACACACATTCTTCCTTCACTCCTCAGCATCCAGGCAAACGTTCATTACAATTTCATGGTGAAACAATACCTTGGAATTAAAATTAGACATGAACATCCTAATCAAATGAAATAAATCGTTCTCTGCATAATCATTTCTAATTAAATGAAATTTACTTCCAGATGAATTCCTTTTAAAGTAAAACATGATTGAATTTCAGAAGATAACTTGATTGAATTTAACTTCACTCATTCATAAGGTTAGATTTAAGGAAAAGTTTTTAAGTCATCATATAATTTCATTAGAGTTGGTTACGTGAGGCAAAATGATAAACGTTACATCATCAAACCTACAACATTAACAAATCACTATACATTTATCACTACTACGTTCAAAGTTAATCCTCCAAATATCTTAATGTGACGCATTGTAATTGTTAAGCAAGTAGAATTCATGATACGACCGTTGGGTACGAATGCAGTAGAGAGCAAATTTCGAGCTAACATGATAGAATAGAGAGAAATGGAAAGAGAGGGAGGGAGGTGAACTCGCAGCTGTCGGAGAGGGGGCGGTGTGGAGGTTTGTTTCATAACAAGCCGAGCCGAGATCTCTGAATACCACATGCCCAGTTGGTCTTGGATTTCTCCTCATCTCAACACGTACATTTCAAGCAAATTTTATGATGATCACATGGCAAAATTAGTGCATTAAATTGTGATTTATACGAGAACATCTGCGTGAAATGAGTCGCCATAGATTTAGCATTACCGGATCCACGATAAACCTATGAATATGAATTTTTTATCATGTAAATATTTTCTGACAAAACGAAGTTTACTTCTAGAATGAATTTTCTTTGTGTTTAAATATAATTGAATTTTAAGGAGATGATTCACTGAAGGTCATTTATAAGTCGAATTTTAAAGGAATATCTCAAATTATTATATGTTTTATAAGTATAATTTTGCGATACGAAGATTCAGAGTTTAAATGAATAGCACGTTAACTCGTTCAGCACAAATCAAAACAAAATGGCATGGAGTGCAGTTATCCCGCATTATATTTGATTGAATGGTGTACGATATTAAATTTATGTTAAGTAATTAAATGGGTTTAGATGAAAATGGTCGAATTCGTCGAATTCTGCATACTTCAAACGGTTTGACATATTAAAAGAATTGATACGTAACGATCAGTGTACGCCCGTTAATGATCGATACATGAAATAAATTTCAATTAGTCACCAAATAAGGTTCACACGTAAAAGGTAAATTGTGAATGCATGATAAATTGTCTCACAGAAATGAAATAGATAGTAAAATTAATGCATAGCAAATATTGGGTTCACAGAAATGGATTAGAATTTTAGCATACATACACATGAAATATTAGATAGATTACGTAAACATCCTAACGTAGAGATGAAATTATCAAGACCTGCTGGAGGTTTATTCAATATATTTTATGTAGGCACGAGCTTTATTTTTTTTTCGGAGGGAGTGAGCAAGGGAAATTTAACTCTAATTATAAAGAATAGGAGTCAAAATATCCTCCGCCGCTGCTCACCAATTGTTATGGAGCTCTTTTTCTTGATGTCATTCTTTATTCTATTCACCTTTTTAGCTCTCTTTTGACGGGCGTGATTGATGACCACATTATTTTATTTTAGGTTAACGTAGATAAACTGGGACTTTTCAATGTCCATAAATTTAATTAGTGAGCAAGTATCGAAATAATGTGAATGGTAGAAATTGATATAAATTGGTAGCGTGGAGTATCTCTCCACAGATCATGATAACTCATCTTCCTAACCAGCAGGAAATTATACGCAATAGTACATCGACATTTATTCCCTAATCTCGTCACACAAGGTTATTATTCTAAAGTAAAATAAGCCTAACGCACTAAATTACACTTCGATTGAAATTGAAGACAAAACATAAGACATGCTGAAGGCTGCGATCTTGCTGAGCTATTTTTATCTGATCCGGAATGTCGCTGATCTAGAATGTCGATGATCCAGAATGTTCGACGATAAGAAAAATTTAAATTAAATTCATCAGACAGGTGTCTTGTGACTAGAATCATTTTTTTGATACGGTCAGCGTTTATTTCTTTTATGCGAGACTATCGTGGTTGATTAATGACTCTTGTCAGACAATCGAGATGTGATACCAAATTATATGTTGTATTTATTTTAATTGGTAACGGCCATGCTAATCTTTCTGTATTTGTTCTTTGCAGCGCATGCGCGGAACGAATCACCCATGGCGGAAGCGTTTGAGGGCGAGGCTGTCGCGGGTGCGGCGACGACTTTCGCTGGAAATGACGATTTTCTGGTCATCTGCACGACAGTGGCGTTTGACCAAAAGTTTAATAACATGGAAATCGCGCTGATAGTGATCCCCATCCTATTGTCGACGTTAGGACTCGCCATGATTCTTCATAGTCTTCGTAGGAGAGCAACGATTTTACTTAGTCTACGAGATCAACGTTAAGAACTTTAGTGATAAATTTACGTCACGTAAAGCGTCCCTGTAACCCTGCGGGTGCGCGACGAGTTTAAATTGAAAATGATTATTTTTTGATAGGTTGAAAAAATTTCATTGAAACGAAATTAGAAATAATCGGAAAATTTTGGAAAAGTGTTTAGATATTAGTTGGAAAGTAAAGCGTTCTGAAATTATGTGCAGTGAAGTAGGAATTGCGTATCGCGAGAAATATGCGATGCAAGGCGCGCAGTGTTTTTTCCTATCCATGCTTTTAATGTTCTATTTAATCTAATTTATTAAGCATGTGTTTAATTTAAGTATACTATTTTTAATATTGACGCAAAAATTTTAATTAGCAAATTCTTTATTTGTTTTTGGTGTTAGAAGTGACATTTCTAATTTGAATATGTTGTGTTTTGATTGCATTTTTTTTAATTGTGTGACAATTCGAAATTCGAAACATTGCGGATTTTTTTTTTTTAAATGATTCATTGCGATTTATTATTTTTGTTTTGTTTAAATTTTTCTAATAGGTGTATTATGCGAAAACACAAAAGGTATTTGCGATGATGCAACGGGTAATTGTTTTTTAATTGATATGGCGTAGGTTGTTTTAACAATATTAAAATGGCGTTTCAATATGACCCTTTTTACACCGTTCTTCATGGCTGTCGACGTGCTGATTATATTTAAGCACGGTAAGTCAGTTGCTTTGCTTCTTTACGTATTTTCATTGCTTTGCTTTTATGCTTTTTAATTATTAAGTTTTTTTTTAATATTTGACTATGCGGTAAAAGGAAATTTTACCAGAATTTTTTTTCTGAGAATGTATTGAAATTAACTTTTTGTGGTTGTTTGCGGAAAATGTTAACTTTAACGGAAAAAAGGGGATAAACATTTATTTCGAATGCGGTGGTTGTGTTAATGATTTTCTCCGATGCGTAAATTTTATTTTTTGTTCTAAAAATTTACTTAACCGTATTGTTGTTTTGGTGTTTTTTTATAGCCATGTTGATAACCTAGCTGATGCGGCGGGGGTAAATTGGTAGGTAAATTAAAATCAGATCTGTTTGACTAGAAGATGTTGCAATTATCTGGAAATCATCGAAGCGAACAGGCAAGTCGCACTTTTCTGCATGTGCACGCACAGAGGATTGAGAGGGAGAAGCAAGAGGCCTATTTGTTCGAAAGCTTCATCCAGCATGCTCTGCTACACGAGTACGCAAGGCCCTTTTTGTGGACCCCACGTTCTCAGACGCACACAGTGCGCAACGATACTTGTAGACGACTGACGACCAGGGCTCCCACTCTGAATTTTCAGATAAACCTAGATTGAACATGAAAAAACCAGATTCGTTCAAAAAAACCTAGAAGTGTTATTTTAATGAGGAAAAAGTAAAATTTACCATACATGAGGGAAAACAATGATGGTAATGCTGATTTTATACCTGTTCCTCCTCTTAATTCTCTTCTGCAGCGCAAATATCAATATTAGGACTACTTTTCTGCTGTGCAAGGTGCTTTTCATTACGCTGTTTACATACTTGGCAGATGACATTTCTCCAGTTTTTCATGGTATGCAATTCCTTCTCGAATGAGATAAGATGCTTCTGTTGCTTGCATTTTAACCCCTTTAGCAATAGTGCTGTCATGACCGGCTTTCTTACACACTTCTATCAAATGATCAGTGTGAGAAAATGGCATATGATGCTCGGCAATGAAAGCAGAGATCATCAGTTCTGCCTTTGCCACCTCCTCGTTTTCGGTAAGCTTCGGTTTCTTGAAAAATACATCCAATTTCATCGTTGACTACGCACATTTCATGTTATTCTCGTGTTTAGCAGTCTTACTAAGTTACTATGCGCTAACAACATTGACTTATTTACGTTTCTTATTTTTGTATCACAGCACACGCAGTAACTACAGCCTTTTTCACTTGGATCTTCTTTAAGCCACTCTTTCAAATTCTCGTCCTTCAACCATTCTTCTTTAAAAGATTGCTTATACCACTTTTTATCCATCTTTTTGGAGGGCTAGCCATTTTGAACACCCCTGAGGCTGAAATATGAAAATTAAATATCTATAATAAATTTCTACATGCACTTTTAGATAATGCACTATCAGTTTTAAGCGTCATATAGACAATCAATTTGATTGTCAATATCATTGACTCAATATATTGATGAAATTATTTTTGCCCACTAAGTCAATTAATTGACGGTCGTCAATCAAGCCCACAGACGATCAATTAAATTGTCAATATTCATCAGTGTCAATTATATCAACAATAAAATTGATCGTCTATGGGCCGCTTTAGTTACAATCAGTCACGTCACTGCAACGAGCCAAGCAAATCGAAGCAACACAACTTACTCAAGCTCACCAAGGACTGAACTCACTGACGTGAAGTTCAACTGTTTGTAGTGAACCCTCATCCCGCAACTCAGTCGATATTTCGTAAATTCTCAGAATGAGCATCTAAAAATTTAGTAAAATAAATTCAACCATTAGCATAAAAACTCGTCACGTAATTCACTAATTCCTATCATTTTTAGTAAAAAAAATGTGTATCGAAAAATTCAGTCTCTAAGAAATAACTTTTCAATCATAACGAAACCTTCCATGACGCCGTGTCGGCAACATTGCAACCCGCACAAGCGTTACTTGTTTCAAATCATCCTCAGTGCCTAGAGCTCGGTTTTCGTCTCTGGTGAGAATTAAAGTTTTGTGTGTGTTGATCTACGGGTAACTATATTTAGGCATTATATGTAAAATTGTCTATAATATTGTTGTGTATGTATTGTGTAGAATTGCCTAAATTTTCCAGTGTGCTAAATGCTTAGGAGTTCTTGCCCAGAACTTGTGTTTCCCCACAGGGCATTTTCCCTTGTGTATTGTTGTATGTCCATTTAAAAGTTTCTAGCAAACAATTATCTCTTGGCTTTACAGAGATTCTGAACCTAGTTCTTCCAAGAAGCAATTCTTAGAAGTATCCGCAGAATTTAACTAGAAGCAACTGGTTGGACTAACCAGGAGAATTATTCTCTTCAGCATGAGTAGTAGCTATCTAGTTGCTGTCAGTATTTTCAGACAATGAAATTGTCAATTCACTATTTAATGTAAAGCCATTATAAGGGAAATTTCCCCTTTTGTTTTAAAATATTTTTCATATGCCAATATTTCAATATGGTGTTATTTTTTTATCAAGTTATAAATTTCCCCTTTTGTTTTAAAATATTTTTCATATGCCAATATTTCAATATGGTGTTATTTTTTTATCAAGTTATAAATTTCCCCTTTTGTTTTAAAATATTTTTCAAATGCCAATATTTCAATATGGTGTTATTGTTTATCAAGTTAGAATTTCCCCTTTTTTGTTTTAAATAATTTTTATGCCAATATTTCAATATGTGGTTATTTTTTCATCAAGTTAGGCTGGCATCAATTATCATTTTTTAGTCACAGCATTATCCTTCTTAATGCAGCTAGGCCAGCATCAATTACCAATTATTGTCACAGCTGTATTTTTAAATTAAATTAGGTTAGATAATCAATTAGAAAGATACAAATATTTTTCAGTTCTGAAGAATAGATAGTTAGTAAATTTAATTAAGTAGTCATTGTACATTGATTATTTCAGTTAGGAAAAACTGGGAACATGTGTTTTCTAGTTCATTTGCATTTAGCAGATGCTGTAGATTTTTACCATAATTGATTAATTAAGTGAGACCTTAGGCTCAGTTGTCACTGCTTATGCCACCTTAGTTTGGCCAGGCAAAGTTTGCTGATGTGTTCAAGCCTCTAATCAATTGAATTAGAATAATCTATTGGTCGCCATGGTCTCATTAGTGTTTTGCCCATCTTTTGTGTGTTCCAGTTTTAATTAATTGTGTTCTCAATTTTTGTATTTTTATTAAGTCAGATTTAAATAATTTTTGGAATTCCCTTGTAATTTTTGGTCAATGTTTAAATTTCATATCTTGAGAAATGAAGCTATGATAGGTTATTTACACCAATAGAGATTGTATCTTCGGTAGTTACTCACTTCAAGTCGTCACATAAATAATCATTCTTTCCTGATCAGCACTATCCCACTGTCTGATTGCGTGTAACAATGTGTAGTAACGGTAGCAAGAATTCCTATCATAATCACTTTAGTGACAACTCTTACTATTGATTTTTGGTTAGGTCAATTTGTGTATAAAAATGTTAATAATTAGTCGTTACCTGATTTAGCTAAATTAGGGTGATTGTGCTTACCTCTGGAAGTCTCTGAATATTCTAAATTCCCAACTCCTGGAAATTCTAATCCAGAAATCATCCAATTATCTGATTTGGGGGTTAAATTTAGTTTAACCAGCAATTGTTTCCCTCAATTGTAGCTACCTGTTCCTTTGACCTCGTGTCAATGTCGGCTACCTCCAGTGGTTGTTGTTCATTATAACTCATAGGATGCCCTAATACTATTCTGATATGCATCCTCATGATCAATGTTTTCTAAATCCTTCTTGTGCTCTGAACCTCCTCCTCAACTACCAATTTTGTGCACTTTGTGCATAGATTCCGCGCTCCCTCTACCCTTTTCCAAATGGAACTTTCCTCTCTCCTCTCGTAGGACACCTTTCACGTTCAAGCCAGGGAGACCAGGGATTTCTCATATAATAATAAAGAATAACAATAATTAGACTGCACGTGCCCTCTCTGGCACAATTCCTAGCTTAAGTCAAGTAATCTTTATGACAATTCTAGCCTTAGTTAGGATCAGTACAGTCAGCCCTCGGCTGCGGCTTAGCGTAAACGTTCGAATTAAACACTGCCAATTTTTAAGATACTCATTGTAAATAGCAGTCACACCCTAGATTATTCGGCGGCAACAGCCTTGAATATTAATCAAGACAAACTACCTTACATTGCCTACCCAGTAATATTCTTATCTCATGTATTATTCTTGCACTCCAATTCGGAGATGGTCGTACACGACGCGTCACGGTTAATAGTACCCGGAGAATACTAGTTTGGTGGAGTAATGGCATGTAGGGAGATTAATGATTGTCCATACGAGTACTTATTGTTGCGACTGCCTCGCCCTTGTTCAGGCGCCAGAATTGGCCCGAGGCACCCGCATATAATCCTCCATTTGAGGCAATCCTGTAATTCAGCAGTAAAGCTCGCAGCCTGGCTTGCGTAGCGACTGTCTCTCCTTGTGTTATCATGCTTGAACAAGTAACCCAAGCTCTCTTCCCGTACAGAAGAACCTCCGAAGCCGACACACAGACAATCACCACCAACATTCAATTAACAATTCCCATACTCTATTAGCCACACGGCTATCAACCAAACCAAGCCACACGGCTATCAACCAAACCAAGCCACACGGCTATCAAACCCAACCAAGCCACAAGGCACGGGTAGAACCCCTGCGGGAACTACCTCCTTCGAGCTACTCATATGATAAAAACTGTTACCGCACCTGCGGAATATTACACTAACAAATCCACTCTCGCCGGGATCCGCCCCGGATTCCCTCGAGCCACGGCACCTGCTGGAGTGCGTCAACTCTCTGGACCCGGACCTTCTTCCTCAAGAAGTGGATCCCCACACTGCTGCCGTAGTCACGGCACTCAGAGTCAACCAATAAATATCAGGCGAGAGTATAAAAGTCCTTTCATTGTCCTGCAGAGGCCAACCGTGCAAATGAAATTGGTTGCCAGCCGAAGCAACCCGAATACCTTCACATAACTCCTTCTGAGTCAGATTAAGTCATTAGTGTATTAAGTGTTGCCGTTCGATGGCAACTGGTGACCTCCCTTTATAAAAGAACATCCTCTTGTGAAATTGACAAATTCCTCGATATTCAACCTTTAAAAAATCAAATTCAATTAGTTCCCCATTTGGGAGAAGTTCACGAGTTCATATTGGTGACTATTAATAGCATTAATACCAGAGTGTTTTTCACTTGCACGAGTTGTCCTTTGTGGGTTGATGAGCGCATGCCAGTGCTGTCGACTTCTGTTGATGGTTGTCTTGAAGGAGGTAGTACTCTGCTCCTCATTATTCAGTAGTCAAACATAGCATTTCCTCCCTAAACTCTTCCCTAATAATAAGTTATTGCTACTGCAGCCTATTCTAACAAATTCTTCATGTTTTTCCATTGCTACTGAAGCCACGTTTTACAAAACTCTTCATGCATTTCCATTGCTACTGAAGCAAACCCTAGGAGACCTTCTAGGATAACTTCCATTGCTACTGAAGCTCCTAACTAATAACCTTCCCAATTTCCATTGCTACTGCAGCACCATTGCTTTTGAAGCACCATTTGGAAAGACCTGTGTCAAAATTAACCAAAATGACGACCCCAGAGGGTCCTCACGATTATGCTAACTCCCCACTAAAATTGGCACCTTTCGAAATTAACGGCATCGATGCCTGGTTCCTACAATCAGAACAGTTTTTCGAAAGCCTGAACATAACGGACGAAAAGCGGATGTACTTTGCCCTAGTTAGGAGTTTACCCACGCAGGTGATAGATGACGTTTCCAGCTTCTTGAACCCTAACCTTGATAACCCGTATACCCTCTTAAAGAACGAAATGTTAAAAATTTACAGTAAGGATCGTTTTTCTCGGATTCTTGCCCTTTCGCAAAATCCATCAAGTCAAAATCAAACCCCTATAGCGTTGCTTAAAGATATGAGACGTTTAGCGAAGGGGTACATGGACGACGAAACACTCAAAGCATTGTACATCCAGCGTTTGCCTGCTCACGTACGACCCTTCCTCATTTCCCCTAACGCTCCCGTGGCACTAAATGAGATAGCCCAATTCGCCGAAAAACTCCTCGATCCGGAAATATCGGGTCTAAACAGCCTAGCCACGCCTCCGGCAGTAAATCAAACTAGTAGTAGTAGTAACAGTAGCAGCAGCGCCACTGACGCGCTGCTACGAGAACTAGCTCAGCAAGTTGGAGCGTTAGTCGCTACCCAGCAAGCCGAGCGTGCCAACACTCGTGGAGATGTGCACGCGGTAACTCAACACCAAATACCACCGCATCAGCACGCAAATTATCACCCTCAAAACCCTCCTCCGTTTGACCGCCAGGCCCGTACAAATAGGTCATTCAATCAGTTTCAGAGGAACGACCCTAGACCTAACAATAGGCTGAATCAAAATCCTCAAGCTAAGGATTTGTTCTGGTACCACCAGCAATTTCTGCATATGGCTCGGAAATGCGAGGGCCCTACCTGCCCGATGTTTGCACTCCTACACCAAAAAAACGGGTACAGCGCGGCGTAAGAGCGAGTCAGGCGCCGTCGCTTACTAAACCGATATTGACTCGATGCCTCACGATTTTTGACCCCTTAAACAGCATTAGATTCCTCATAGACACGGGTAGCGCTGTCAGCCTTATCCCGGCCTCCCGAATAGAGAAACAGGGTACGGGAACCCCGAGCCTTAAAGCCGCGAACGGCTCACCCATCCTATGCTACGGCACAAAATCACTTACTTGTTCCCTGAATCTCAAGCGCTCAATGGAGTTCGTGTTCATAGTGGCGGATGTGGACACGGCCATCATTGGTGCAGACTTTCTGCAGAGGTTTGCGCTCGTGGTGGACGTGAGAAACGGATGCTTGTTTGATAGCGAATCCAGTGAAAGAAGGCCTCTCCACTCTGTCAATATGTTGAACGTCACAGCAAGCGTGACTTGCAACGTCGCTATCACTTGCCCATACGAGCGGGTGTTGGCAGAATTCCCTGCCCTTTCCTTACCTAACGTAAACCCTAATCACAACACGCTGACGGAACATTATATTGAGACGAGTGGTCCGCCCGTTCACGCTAAAGTAAGGCGTCTTCCCCCGGACCGATTGCTGGAGGTAAAGTCTGAATTCCAGCGGATGATAGCTGATGGGACAGTTCGCATCTCAAAGAGTCCCTGGTCTAGTCCTTTGATTTTAGTGCCTAAAGCTAATGGCGAGACGCGAATCTGTGGAGATTATAGGATGCTGAACGCAGTCACCACGCCCGATAGATTCCCCATTCCCCTATTACACGATTTCACTGCGAATCTTGCAGGAGCAAAAATCTTCTCTAAAATTGATCTCAAACGTGCCTTCAATCAGATTCCGATGCACGAGAGTTCCATACAAAAGACCGCAGTGTGCACGCGGTTTGGTCTGTTCGAGTATCTTCGCATGCCATATGGCCTGCGTAATGCTCCTCAGACCTTTCAGCGTCACATGACGGAAGTCCTTTCCGACCTACCCTTTTTGTACTGTTATCTTGACGATGTGCTAGTGGCTTCGGGGACGCCTGAGGAACATGCACATCATCTGAGAGAGCTTTGCAAACGACTAGCGTCGCACTCACTACTGATCAATCCAGAGAAGTGTGTGTTGGGAAAGAAGGAATTGACTTTCTTGGGTCACCACATTAGCGAGAGGGGAATTAAGCCGGTTCCCGAAAGAGTGGCAGCCTTACGGAACTTTCCAAGACCAACTACCCAAAGACAGTTGCGCAGGTTCTTGGGATCGGTTAATTTTTACCACCGATTCCTGAGGAACTGTGCAGAGACCCTTGCCCCACTCACCTCCTTGATTAAACCTAAGAAAAGAGGCAAACCCGTTACGGTCAAGTGGACTGGGGAGGCAGAGAGAGCGTTCGAGCTCATCAAAGAGAGACTCGCTACTGCTACAGAATTGGCTTACCCACACCCTGAGGCAGATTTCAGCCTGCTGGTGGATGCGTCGAATATAGCGGTCGGTGCTGTGTTGCAGCAAACGGTAAATAATGTCACTTCGCCGTTGGCGTTTTTCAGCCGCAAGCTCTCCCCAACCGAACAACGTTACAGCACGTTCGGGAGAGAGCTTCTGGCCATTTACTTAGCCGTAAAGCACTTTCGCTACACCCTTGAAGCTCGTCAATTCATAATTTACACAGACCATAAACCTATAATCAACGCAATCCGAATGCCTCCCGAACGCCATTCCCCTAGGGAAAGCCGGCACCTGAGCTTTATCGCGCAGTTCACGAGTGACATCAGGCACATCAAAGGCGAGGAAAATACGGTTGCTGATTGCTTATCGCGTGTGTACAGCGCGGTACTAAACCCGTCAGCTTCCGAGTTCCGACCCTCAGTACAAGCGGTTTCGCTAGCCGATGTCATTCGTGCGCAGCAGTGCGACTTGGAAATCCATAACTTGATTGAGTGCCCCGACTCCTCCTTAAAGCTCTCACTCAGAGAAGGCGTTTAATGTGACGCCGACCGGCCTAACCGATACTACCTTCCTAAAACATTGCGCTTGCCCACCATTAAGCATTACCATCAATTGTCCCATCCTGGGACGGATAGAACCTTCCGCCTAATCGCAGATCGTTTTGTCTGGCCCGGGATGCGTAGGGCCATAAGAGAGTTCGTTCGTAATTGCCCAGATTGCCAAGCAAGCAAAGTCACTCGGCACAACAAAGCCGCAATTCAACCTTGTGCATTTTCAGGGGGCAAATTTGACGCAGTCAACATCGATATCGTGGGGCCCCTTCCTAACTCTCGTGGGTATAGTTACTTACTTACTATGATAGACCGCTTTTCACGCTGGGTTGAGGCTGTTCCCATCGCTAACATAACTGCGGAAACTGTAGCACGCACTTTTGTCGAAACGTGGATTTCCCGGTTTGGAGTCCCTCTGAGCATCACGCATGATCGTGGGGTTCAATTCACTTCCGCCTTGTGGTTAGAGATCTCCAAAATCCTAGGTTGTGCGAATATCTCGACTACAGCTTACCACCCCCAATCAAACAGACTCATCGAGAGAGTTCACCGTGACCTCAAAGCGGCACTACGCTGTTTAAAATGTCACCACGATTGGGTAGACAGGCCACCTATAGTATTACTTACCCTGAGGAACCTGTTTCGGCAGGATCAAAAGTGCACGTCCTCTGAACTGCTTTACGGGCAATCATTACGATTGCCTGGTGATGTTATTGACCCCACGTACCAAACCGATGATTCCCCCAACCAAATCGCTGATTACGCATCGCGCCTCAAGCGCGCCATGGGCGAAGTAGTTTACAAACCGCCTCGCCTACCTTCACCTTCTGAAAACCTAGACCCTTGTTTGCAGAGTTGCGAACATGTTTACGTGCGGGTGGATGGCGTAAAAACCCCACTGCGACGCCCTTACGATGGGCCCTATAAGGTCCTCAAGAGGACTCCTAAATATTTCATAATCGAAAGGGGTACCAAGAGCGACAGTGTCAGCATAGATCGTCTTAAGGCGGCGTTTTTGTCCCTTCCGGACGACACCCCCACACACTCTCGTGAACCACAACAACCCAGGCTGCAAATCACCCCCAGGTCAACACCTGTCGAGCCTACTGGTTTGCACTTGTCTGCTTGGGCTAAGACCCTTCCTCCCACTAGGGAGTGTAACGAGTTCATAGTTCCCCCGTATACCGTTCAAAGAACGCCGTTGGAACCTAGGAATTCGGGTGCCCCCATTTCGGATAGTGCTTCTGGTACTGTAACCCCCCATCACGGAAATCTCCCAGATACTCTGTCATTGTCACAGTTGGGGATCCGAACGTCAACTTTCACAGCCCCCCAGCTTATCCCTCCTACAGTCCCCGAGCATTGTAGCAGGTCTGGCAGACCCCTTCGTCCGCCAGCCCGTTACGCGCAGTCTTAGGGTGGTTAACTCTGTTCTGTCCTTCTCCCCTAATTTTTTTGGCTGTCACGGCTCTTTGGAAACTCCTTCGGAGTCTGTTATTTTTCCGCGTCATTGTCGGGGATCGGCTTCGCCGCTTCCAGACCTTTCGGTCTCCTTTGGGGGGAGGGTAGCTGTAGTGAACCCTCATCCCGCAACTCAGTCGATATTTCGTAAATTCTCAGAATGAGCATCTAAAAATTCAGTAAAATAAATTCAACCATTAGCATAAAAACTCGTCACGTAATTTGAGTATAGCTACCTGTGAGCCCGAACAAGTTCAGCGACTTCTAGGGCATCCTATCATCACGTTATTCTAAGGTGTACAATAATGTTTAACCTAGTTTACTTAACCTAGTTTCACATTAGACTGATCATTGAGATAATTTACTCGATATTTTATGCTGTATTTTACAATATAGGTCAAATCGGCTATATATAACAGTATGTTTGATAAAACGATTCAAGAGCAGACTGAAGATCGGTTATGTTACCCAAAGCAAGTTACATTATTACATTATCATTAGTTACATGTATGAGGCAAGATTTGACATGGTGATCTTACACGACTAGTATTCTGATAGGAAGTGAGACTCAAGATGTCTTTTGAATACTTTGTACGAATTACATTTACGGATTTCCGCAGGCATAGAGTTCCAAGTTTTGGTTCCAACGAAGAGGATACTGTGTTGCGACCGGGCCTTCGAATAATAAGGAAGCATGAATTTACTTCTATTTCGGGTTAAATGGTCGTGATGACCAGTTTGCGCAGTCAATAATTGTCTTAGGCTATTGTCGCCATCATTTCTTAGTGTTTTGTAAATGAAATTACAGATGGAGATTTTGTAGAGATCCAAAAGTTTAAGTATTTGTGAATTTTTGAAAGAATCATTTGTGTGAGCATTATATTCTAGGTTCTTTACCGCTCTGACAGCTCTTTTCTGCAGAGTAAAAATTTTGTTGGTTTTATTTTTATCAGTTCCGTGCCACGCTTCTATTCCGTATTGCAAGTATGGAGAAATAAGCGTTCGGTAGAGCATTTGTAAAGCTGTTTCAGGCAGAAAATTTTTAACTTTATTCAGGATTCCGATGGATTTTGATAATTTAGAACTAATATGAGTGATGTGCTCTTTGCAGGTCAGATGTTTATCTACTATGATGCCCAGAAACTTACATGAGTTGGCTTCTTTGATTTCACTGTCGCCAATTTTAATGCATGGAAGAGATACATCTTTCTTGTATGAGAATGTAATATAATTTGTTTTATCAATATTAAGGCGAATTTTATTAGCTTTGAGCCACGATGAAACCTTATGAAGTTCATTATTTATACTCTCCACAATCATAGCGGGATTTTGGTTCGGAAGGACTGCAGAAAGCGTACTGTCATCGGCAAAAAGTATGAATTTGAAGAATGATGTAGATTTTACAATATCATTGATAAAAATCGGAAACAGGAGAGGCCCAAGAACAGATCCTTGTGGAACTCCATGGCTAATTGTCTGTGGGTCTGATTTTGCGTCGTCAATGACAACGTATTGCTTCCGATTTGTTAGGTATGATCTGAACCAATCATGAGCAATCCCTCGAATGCCATAACAGTGTAGTTTCGAGAGTAGTATTTTATGGTCCACACAATCGAATGCTTTTCGGAAGTCAAGAAATACAGAGAAGACAGGCTTTCCTTCATCTATATTAGAATAGAGGAATTGTAAATGATTTAATATAGCCTGTGTTGTTGATTTTTTAGAGCGAAAGCCGTACTGTTTATCGTAAAGAAATGATTTTTGTTCAAAATAAGAGTAAACTTTTTTGTACACAATCTTTTCGAATACTTTGCTAATAATTGGTAGTACGGAGATAGGTCGATAATTGTTTACACAGGTTTTTTCACCACTTTTAAAGATAGGGGTTACTCTAGCAACTTTGAGGGAGTTTGGGAAAGTGCCTAGTGAGAGAGACTGGTTAATAATATTTGATATCAGCGGGGCTACAATGTCAGCAATAACTTTAAGTACTTTAGTCGGAAACGTTTGTAGCCCACTCGATTTATTTTTCATGTTGTTTATGCACGTAATTACATCGGAGGAGTTTGTAGGCGTAAAGAAAAAAGAGTTGGGTTCTCGAATATGATCCATAAATTCCAGGTGATCAGTAGGTTCACTTGGAATACCATCAGCTATAGTTTTCCCTACGTTTACGAAGAAGTTGTTAAAAAGATTAGCAATTTCTTTCTTCTCATGGTATTTCACATTATCTTGAATGACACATTCAATTTTCTTTTTATCGGCATTATTCGGTTTACTGCAAGAGTTAAGGAGATGCCAAGTCCTTTTAACGTCAGTTTTGAATTGAGTAAACTTGAGCGTAAAGTAGTTCTTTTTTGATGTTCTTATCTGGTTTGTTACATAGTTTCTGAATCGGTTATATGTTTCTCTAGATATTCGCCCTTCGCAAAGGAGGGCTAGGTACGCTTGACGTTTCTTTATATTTATTACGATGTCTCTAGTAATCCAGGGCTTTTGTTTATTTTTCGGGGTAACTGTACGAGTTACAATTGGGCAACACTGATTGTATGCGTTCATTATAGTTTCAGTCAACTTTACTACTGCTTCATCAATGCTCGTAGCATTATAATTTTGTTGAGAGATCTGCAATGTAGGCATTGATTCTTCTAGAACGGTGCGCATTTCTTCAAGATTTGATTCGTTTATTTTACGATATGAGTAAGTTTCAGCACGTGCCTTGGTGCAAGCAATATAGCCATTTTTCTTAATAAGAAAAACTGGGAAGTGATCTGATAAGTCAGAAGTAATTATTCCAGCAAGAAAATCACTTGGGTCTTTCATAAAGATATTGTCAAGCAGCGTAGCACACTCTGAGGTTATTCGTGTAGGCTTTGTAATGATCGGAAGGAAGGATTGAGACTGAAAGGTTGTTAGGGAATTAGAGGTTGGTTCATAGCTTTTATGTTTCAGTAGATCATAATTGAAGTCACCGCATATTATTATGTCATTGTATAAGGGCCTGTTGAACTGAGAAATAATACGATTCAGCTCATTCAGGAAGGATATAGGACAGGCTGTAGGAGGCCGATTCACCGTTCCAAGCACAATGCGTTTACCATCTCTAGACAGTTCCACGAAGAGTGATTCTATATGATCCTGATTCATTGTTGCACTTGCTATGGTTCTCGAGTCTATGTGGTTAGATATATATGTGCTGATGCCTCCGCCCCGCTGGTTTTTTCTTAGCGAATGGTAACTATGATAATTTTCAAATCGAATCATGTTTTTATTCGAGTCATCTAGCCAGCTTTCGGTGAAGCTAATCACGTCTAGGTTATATTTAAGTTCAGTAATAGTACATTGTACCTCTTCCAATTTTGGATAGAGTGACCTACAGTTCCAACACAGGAGTGAGAAATCTCGGTCAGTTATTCGTATAGTTTCGTTGAATTTTGATATATTAGTATACCTACACTCTTGAGAGTCGTTTAGGTTTGGATATATTCTGTTTAAATGATTGAGATCTGGGTCGATTTCCTCGAATATCTCAGGGTGATCAGTCATCTAAAATTAGTAAACAGTAAGAAGTAGGTACTATAGAGCTTAAAAACGAAATACAGAGTCAAGCTTTAAGGGATATTCCTGTCTAAAAAACTAGCTTATGAAGTACGAGAAAATAGAGTATAAAAAAAAATCTAGTGCGATTACGTGAGTACACATAAACTCAGTCCATGAGCGAATAATATTGGAGTTCAATATCACAACATTGGTGTAAACAGATTGCCGCATGAAGGCGTTTTTACAAGTTCACATACAACAGGTAATAAGTTTTAAAGATTATAACGACAATGATATAATCAGCTAATATGGTTTACGCGTAATAATAACTTTAGTGGTAAAAAAAAGAAAAAAATTCACAGTAACATTGGGAGGTGAAAAATTGCTGATTGCGTTGTTTCAAAAGTTCACACCTAGCTGTCATAAATGTTTACAAACACATCTGTTATACATTTGTATAGATTCAGGTTAGACTAACATCAAGTTGAGTTTAAACTGACATGATACCTAATTGAGGTTAAATTAACACGAAACTGACATATCTAATTTAGGGGATCACCTAGTCTGGTCACCCATGAGCTGCTTAGATGTCATATTAAGTTGTTGCATCAGGTATTGATCGAGGTCATCTGGCGTGTTGATCTCGCGGCGTCTTGAATCTTGGTTTCCGGGGTTGAATATGAAAATGTTTCCATCCTGTGTTCTTGGGATTCCAATTTTATCCGGGAATTTCCTTTTGGACATCCTCAGAATGTACATGACGTTAGCTCGTGAAGGTGTGAGGTATTCATTTATGAAGAAGAACTGTGGTTTCTTTTCTCGGCAGGCGTTGAGAATTTCACGTTTTTTGCTATAATGTTTTAGTTCAAATGCAATGTTTCTTTGATCTACGTTCCCAGTTATTGTTTTTTTCCCCATTCTTGTAGCTGACGTAATGTCAGTGTCGGAGAGGTCAATGTTGATCTTGTCCTTCAGGAGCTGGCAGACTGTATCCTTACAGATTTCGCCTGCGTGAGATTGCGGTATTTCCCTTCCAGAAATGACGAGAGTACATTTTTTGTCTTCAATGTCTCGGCGCTGATCATTTTTTTCCAACTGGTCGAGGCGGGAGGTTAAGCTATCTATTTTCTCATTCTGTTCTTCGAGAATTTTTTTGTGTTCTGCTTCTTTTGTTTCAAATCGACGATGAAAATATCGACGATGAAAAAATCGACAATGTCAACGACGATGAAAATATAACGGAGGCCCGGATGAAAATCAACGTATCAACTCAACGATCTCAGCATAAAGGCAGCGATTCCTGTGCAACCTCGATAAAAAGATGACGAACCCTACGAGATAGTAGTCCACTTCGATCGACGACACGCGGAATATTTATTCGGAGATCTCTATAAGACTTCTGCAAAGTGGTAGAGCGAGTTATGCAGCCCAGGATTATACGACTTGGGTGTTATGGAAGCTTTAGCTACGCTTCCGAGGGTTTTCACTCTCAAGGATTACTGCAGTGATCCATACAACGGAGGGAGAAGTCGGTATCATCCATAGGACGCGGTTCTGCCCATAGGACAACTATAATGGTACCTTTATTTGACGACTCTGAATCAGCGCTCGCCAGAAGAGCAAACTCCAGTTGTAAGCATATTGACTCTTCCACGATCCGCGCATTAAAGGCGTCGGCTGCACGTGTGAACACAATCGGAGATAAGACTTTGGAGCACAAGCTGGAGCTTGTAATTTGATCGGCTAGGGGGAATATGTTATGCTTCTCCGCATAACTGTGTACGGAACATCGCTAAGAATCTGGATAATCGTCCAGCCAGCGACTTATTCCTAAATGATTCTTAAAGACCAAATATTAAGTCTGATTTCTGCGAGAAAGCATCACAACGTTAAAGTCTAGAACAGTCGACTCGTCGAGAACGATGTTCGAACACCGAGGAGACGGGTAACGAACCACACGCCAGCGGAAGATGCCAAGGATCTCTACGGGTGTCGTCATTTGCTTTAATTCATATGTATAACATTGTTTGTGGGGATTTTTATATAGTAATGAGGGTAAGGTTAATGATGTATGTTTTCTATTCGATAGTAGGGATATATCACGTTCATATTGGTAACCTTGTTAGGTCGTTATTCAAAGTTTGCATCTTAAAGCGATGCCGAACGCGGGTTGCCTGAGGGACTCAGAGGGAGAGAGCGTCAGTCAGTCTAGGCGAGATCACCACAGAGAGCAGTCACATACGAGATTTCACCTTCCTTGGCCCAGATGGGTCGAGGCTTGCCTCTTAAAGTCACTACTTAAAGTCATCCTAGAACATCTGTGCCCTCATTCGCTTGAAAGTGATTTACTTCAAGAATACTCAACTGCAGTGCCAATATAACGCAAATTAGAGATTGTCAATCTTGACTGCTAACTGTCGACATAGCCCCAGCTATCAACCTGGTCTCTCCGCCCTCAACCAAACATGGCGGCCGTGCTCCAGTGCGCCGGCCAGGCGACGCTCGGACTGCGAAACCTGATCTCCAAACTTCAGATAAGTTTTCCCTCTGATATTAAATCGATCTGAGCCCCCTCTCACGCTTCTGGGTATATCAGGTCGCGAGTGAATAAGTAGTGTGCGTTCAATTAGCTTGCGTACTTTCGATGATTAATGTCTTGATAATTTCTTTTGTTCAATAGCGAATTTCTTTGATGTTCCTGTGTCTTTAATAACCTTCAGATAAATAGGAGGAGAGGACATGATGATTCAGAAGGAAAGTAATAATGTTTGAAGCCATGAAACACGGCTAAAATGCACGATTAATTTATGGCCTTAAGCCGCTCATAACGCTTACCGAAGATTGAATTAAATATTTATACAGATAAACCCTGTATTGGTGGCAGCTCCCTTGAAAATTTGCAAGTAGAAAATATATGAATTGTGACGAATATAATCTTAATGTCACGACAAATAATACTTTCGTAAATGTCATGGAACTAAGATCATAGAACATCGGCAGTAATTGAAAGATGGAAAAAAAAGAGGTGATGAGAAACGAAAAATAATGCCATCACCACCTGGAAGTCGTAACACACGAGTTTTTCAATACTCGTGTGTGTGTATCATCTAAGTGTATTAATTTTAAGATATTTTAAAAACCAATGATGGTACTTTTGTACCATCTCTATTGGAAATAAACCGTTTTTCTTTTCTTTCTTTTTTTTCTTAAAGAACTACTTTGTTAAGAATGGGTTCCCTGTTCGCCTAGTAGACGACTCAATTAGAAAATTTCTCTCCTCTATTCGCACAAACGTTCCATCGGTTGCCTCTGTTGATAGAAAACAATGTTACGTTTCACTATTGTACTTTGGTGCTCAGTCGGAAAAACTAAAATCTGAACTATCCCTCCTTTTATCGAAGTGTTTTACGCAGTGTGATTTCAAATTTATTCATGTCAATTCCTTGTCAGTTGGATCTTTTTTCAAATTTAAGGATGAACTTCCTAAAGGCATGCTTGGCTCGGTTGTATACAAGCATAGTTGTGCACGAAGTGGTGCATCTGAATACGTTGGATCTACATCCCGTATAGCCTGCGTATTCGTGTGGCTGAGCATGCTGGACGAAGTCACCGTACTAATAACCTTTTATCAGCACCTTCTCACTCTGCAATACGCACACATGCAGAAAAATGCGACCTGCCTGTTAGACTATCTGATTTTGAAGTATTAGGCCGAGGAAGTAACCCAATAGAACTCAGAATATTAGAATCTCTTTTCATTTATAGACTAAAGCCAAATCTCAGTCTGCCTATCCCCTATGCAGTCTGCCTATCCCCTACAAATAGTTTGTTAGCAAATGTTTCTAATTTCTTGTTTGTTTTTACAATTGTGATTTTCTGAATGATGTCTGATTTGTAATCTTTACTTTTACAGTGTTGAGAATGACCACTGCTAGTTGGTCGAAACGTTCACTTTTATCGATTTTATCAACCAATTAGTACAAAATTAGTACGAAATGAGTCTAAGCGTTGCGTCATTAGTCTTCCTATTTTTAATCATAAGGTTTCATTGTGGCTTAAAGCTAATAAAATAAGCCTCAATATCGATAAAACAAAATATATTACATTCTCATACAAGAAAAATATATCTCTCACACGCATTCAAATTGGCGAAGGTGAAATCGAAGAAACCAACTCAAGTAAATTCCTGGGCATCATAATAGACAAACATCTAACCTTTAAAGAGCACATCGCTCATATTAGTTCTAAATTATCCAAATCTATCGGAATCCTGAATAAAGTTAAAAATTTCCTGCCTGAAACAGCCTTACAAATGCTCCACCAAACGCTCATTTCACCATACTTGCAATACGGAATAGCAGCATGGCCAACAAAATTTTACCCCGCAAAAAATTGCCATAAGAGCGGTAAAGAATCTAGAATATAATGCTCACACAAATGACTCATTCAAAAATTTACGAATACTTAAGCTCTCGGATCTCTACAAAATCTCCATTTGCAATTTTATTTACAAAATATTAACAAATGATGGCGACAACAGCCGAAAACAACTATTAACTGCGCAAACTGGTCATCACGACCATATAACCCGAAATAGAAGTAAATTCATGCTTCCTTATTACTCAAAAGCTCGGTCACAACACAGTATCCTCTTCGTTGGAACTAAAACTTGGAACTCAATACCTGCGGAGATCCGTGAAAGTAATTCTTATAAGGTATTCAAAAAAATTCTTGAGTCTCTCTTCCTATCAGATTACTAGTCGTGTAAGATCACAGAGTCAAACCTTGTCCCCTACATAACTGCTCCTAATAATGTAATTCGCCTTGATTAATTTCGCCGATCTTCAGTCTGTTCTTGAATCGTTTGTCGAATATACTGTTAAATCTAGTCCATATGAACTATATTGTGAAATAAAGTGTCTAATTTCGAGTTACTTATCTCATTGATCAGTCTAATGCGTCTCTAGTTTAAATGAATTAGGTTAAACATTATTGTACTCCTAAGACTAACCTTGATGGTAGGATGCCCTAGAAGTCACTGAACGTATTCGGGCCCACAGGTAGCTATACTCAAATTTGACCATTGTACTAGACTTAAGAAACATTTTATCTCTGTATCTCCTGTGGTAAATAAATTGTTTAAATTGTTTAAAAATTGTTTGAAATGAAGTGTCCTCTGAGACTCCATATGGTGAGGATGTGCGTTGCGCTCGCTCCGCTCGCTCCGAAACAAAGTGCCTATTGTTAGAAAGAATGTACTTCTAGCCTGAATGGATACCCTCTCTCGCCATGAGGATTCAAATGTGATATCAACATATAAATCATCAAACTAAGAATATAATATTCCCTCATAAAGTGTGAAGGTGTTCAACCCTCGTTTATACAAGAAAGCCAACTCTCTAAACCTACAAGATGGGACCGAGGAAGCAACGCAACAACATCAGCAGCTGCAATAACAGCTGTGAATATATCAACCAAAGTTTGGTCAATATCCTGATGTGTCTAGCCTAACGCAAGACTGCAAAGAAGTGGTATCTGTTCTAATAAAATATTTCGAATCAGTGATGACAAAATTTAATAGTGATATTGACGAAATGAAAAGTGAAATAAGCGACCTTAAAACACTATCTGAAACAATAGCAGGAAAAGAAGCAGAACACAAACAAATTATTGAAGAGCAGAATGAAAAAATACAAAGCTTGGAGTCACGTCTCGATCGCTTGGAAAAAAATGATCAGCGCCGAGACCTGGAAGATAGAAAATGTACTCTCGTCATTTCCGGGGGGGAACTACCTCATTCACACAACAACGAAAATTGCAAAGAAACAGTCTGCAAAATTCTGAAGGACATCAACATCGACCTCAGTGATGCTGACATCACGTCAGCTAACAGAATGGGAAGAAAACCACTAAGTGGAAACGAGGATCGAAGAAATATCGCTTTCGAACTGAAACATTACAACAAAAAACGTGAAATTCTCTCTGCCTGCCGAGTAAATAAACCAACGTTCTATATAAATGAATATCTAATACCTTCACGAGCCAAGATCATGTACACCTTGAGAGTAGCCAAGAGAAATTTCCCGGAAAAAATCGGAACCCCGAGGACCCAAGATGGAAACATCTTCGCATTCATCCCTGGACAACCGGACTCGAGACGTCAGATTAACACGCCAGAAGAGCTCGACCAATACCTGATGCGGCAACTGGATAAATCATCGAATCAGGTCTTGGGTGTTCACCTCAATTAGGTATCAAAACATGTACCTGTGTCAAATTATATACTTGTATGCCAATAACGCCTGGAATTCTATAACTTTACACTAGATCTTCAAACTGCATAACTTCATGTCAGGAATCAGTTCCAACCTCTAAAGATATATACGGCAGTTTTACCTCAATTTTGACAATCTTATGACAGATATATATGAACATTTATGACAACTGTATTGGAAATTGCAACAACACCACCAGCAATTTGTACCTACCAATATTATGATGGAATATTGATATCCACCTTGTTCACCTTTCCTCGTAAATTGTATGTAATTTTTAACCAACAAACTATTATTGTGTGTAAAACATATTAGCTGATTAGATTATCATCGTCGCTAAATTTTTTCTATTTATTTTTATTTTTTTAAACTTATTACCTGTTGTATGTGAACTTTGTAACAACGCCTTCAACAATTTGTACGCATCAATTTTGTATATTGAACTCCAATATTAATCGCTCTTGGCTGAGTATTGAGTGTACCCACGAAATCACGCGAGATTTCTTACTCTTTTCTATACTTTCTAAGCTAGTTTTTAGATAGATATATCCTTTTAATCTTGACTCCGTATTTCGTTTTAAGTTGTACAATAGTACTTACTGCCTACTGTTTACTAATTTTGAATGACTGATCACGCTGATATATCAGATGAAATCGACCCGGATCTCAATCATTTGAACAGAATATTTCCAAACCTAAACGACTCTGAAAACTGCAGATATACTAATATATCAAAATTCAACGAATCTATACGAATAACCCGGCAGGATTTTTCGCTACTGTGTTGGAACTGTAGGTCACTCTATCCAAAATTGGAAGAGATACAATGCACTATTACTGAACTTAGGTATACCTTAGATGTGATTAGCTTCACCGAAAGCTGGCTAGATGACTCGACCAAAGACATGATTAAAGTTGAAAATTATCATAGTTACCATTCGCTAAGAAAAAACAAGCAAGGCGGGGGCATCAGTACATACATTTCTAAGCACATGGATTCGAGAATCATAGCAAGTGCAACACTGAATCAGGATCATATAGAATCATTATTCGTAGAACTGTCTAGAGATGGCAAACGAATTGTGCTTGGAACGGTGTATAGGCCGCCTACAGCCTGTCCTATATCCTTCCTTAATGAGCTTAATCGAATTATTTCTCAGTTCAACAGGTCCTTCTACAATGACATAATAATATGCGGTGACTTCAACTATGATTTGCTGAAACATGAAAGCTATGAACCAATCTCTAATTTCTTAAATGCATTTCATTCTAAATCTTTCCTTCCGATCATCACAGAGCCAACACGAATAACCTCAGAATGTGCCACGCTGCTTGACAATATCTTTATGACAGACCCAAGTGATTTTCTTGCTGGAATAATTACTTCTGACTTATCAGATCATTTTCCAGTTTTTCTTATTAAGAAAAATGTCTATCTTGCGTGCACCAAAGCACGGGCTGAAACTTACTCATATCGTAAAATAAACGAATCAAATTTAGAAGAAATGCGCACCGTTCTAGAAGATTTAATGCCAACATTGCACATCACCCAACAAAACAATTATGCAAGGAGCATTGATGAATCAGTAGTAAAGTTGACTGAAACTATAATGAACGCATACAATCAGTGTTGCCCAATTGTAACTCGTACAGTTACCCCGAAAAATAAACAAAAGCCCTGGATTACTAGAGACATCGTGATAAACATAAAGAAACGCCAAGCGTACCTAGCCCTCCTATGCGAAGGGCGAATATCTAGAGAAACATATAACCGATTCAGAAACTATGTGACAAACCAGATAAGAACATCAAAAAAGAGCTACTCTTCCCTCAAGTTTACTCAATTCAAAGCTGACGTTAAAAAGACTTGGCGCCTCCTTAACTCTTGTTATAAACCGAATAACGCCGAAAAAAAGAAAATTGGATATATCACTCAAGATAATGTAAAATACCATGAGAAGAATGAAATAGCTAATCTCTTCAACAACTTCTTTGTAAACGTAGGGAAAACTATAGCCAATGGTATTCCAAGTGAACCTACTGATCACCTGGAATTTATGGATCATATTCGAGAACACAACTCCTTTTTCTTTACGCCTACAAACTCCTCCGGTGTAATTGCGTGCATAAACAACATGAAAAATAAATCGAGTGGGTTACAAACGTTTCCAACTAAAATACCTAAAATAATTGCTGATATTGTGGCCCCGCTGATATATCCAATATTATTAACCAGTCTCTCTTACTAGGCACATTCCCGAACTCCCTCAAAGTTGCTAGAGTAACCCCTTTCTTTTAAAATGGTGAAAAAACCTGTGTAAACAATTATCGACCTATCTCCATGTTACCAATTATTAGCAAGGTATTCGAGAAAATTGTGTATAAAAAAGTGTACTCTTATTTTGAACAAAAATCATTTCTCTATGATAAACAATACGGCTTTCGCTGTAAAAAATCAACAACACAGGCAATATTAAATCATTTACAATTCCTTTATTCTAATATAGATAACGGAAAGACTGTCTTCTCTGTATTTCTTGACTTTCGAAAGGCATTCGATTGTGTGGACCATAACATATAACTCTCGAAACTTCATTGTTATGGCATTCGTGGGGTTGCCCATGATTGGTTCAAATCATACCTAACAAATCGGAAACAATACGTTGTCATTGACGACGCAAAATCGGACCCACAGAAAATTAGCCATGGAGTTCCACAAGGATCTGTTCTTGGGCCTCTCCTTTTTCTGATTTTTATCAATGATATTATTAAATCTACATCATTTTTTAAATTCATACTTTTTGCCGATGACAGTACGCTTTCTGCGGTCCTTCCGAATGAAAATCCCACTACGATTGCGGAGAGTATAAATAATGAACTCCATATGGTTTCACTGTGGCTTAAAGATAATAAAATAAGCCTCAATATCGATAAAACAAATTATATTACGTTCTCATACAAGAAAAATATATCTCTACCATCCATTAAAATTGGCGAAGGTGAAATCAAAGAAACCAACTCATGTAAATTTCTGGGCATCATAATAGATAAACATCTGACCTTCAAAGAGCACATCACTCATATTAGTTCTAAATTATCAAAATCCATCGGAATCCTGAATAAAGTTAAAAATTTCCTGCCTGAAACAGCCTTACTAATGCTTTATCGAACGCTCATTTCACCATACCTGCAATACGGAATAGAAGCATGGCATGGAACTGATAAAAATAAAACCAATATAATTTTTACTCTGCAAAAAAAGAGCCATCAGAGCGGTAAAGAATCTAGAATATAATGCTCACACAAATGATTCATTCAAAAATTTACAAATACTTAAACTCTCGGATCTCTACAAAATCTCCATCTGCAATTTCATCTACAAAACATTAGCTAATGATGGCGACAATAGCCTTCAACAGTTATTAACTGCGCAAACTGGTCATCACGATGTGTTGTGTGTTCCTCTACCGAAAACCTCTCATAATACACGGAGTACTAAAATGGGGTCATATTTGACCCCAATCGTTTTTTTGTTTTTTAACCATGTTATTAAGGTTCTGCAATAGAATGAATGAATAAAAACTATATTCTAGAGACTTTAAAGCTTTATTTTCAAATATTCATCAACTAAAATCCATATTTATGGAAAGAAAAACAAAATTTAATAAAAGATAAACTGATGGGTACAAATAATTAAACATTACAGTTTACACAATTTGTTACATTGGATTCTGTATGTTCAGGGCAAATGAATGCAGAGCATAACGAACATTTAACACTATATTTGGTGTCTTTCGTCCTTGGGCAGAATGCACAGCGATTTCTTTTCCCTTTTCCTAAATTAGCTGCTATTGGTGGTGGAACCTGTTGTGGTAGAGGGCCTATAACTGATGCCATAGCTGCTTGAACTGACAATGGTATTCCTGTTCTTGGAGGATTTGCCCTCGCTTTGATTGCAGGTTTCACGAGTTCAAAACCCAAATTCTTGAGGAAATTAAGTCTTGTCAGTGATGTATTTTGATATTTCTTTTGGTGAAGCACATAAGCTGTTAAATCTTTTATCGAATGTACTGTTAAATATAGTCCACATAACCTATATTGTAAAATGAAATATCTGATATCGACTGAATTATCTCACTGATCAGTCTAATGTGAAACTAGGTTAAGTGAATTAGGTTAAACATTAATGTACACCTTAGAATAATGTTGATGGTAGGATGCCCCAGAAGTCGCTGTACTTATTCGGGCCCACAGGTAGCTATATTCAAACTTGTCCATTGTACTAGACTTAAGAAACATTCTACCTCTGTATCTCCTGTGGTAAATAAATTGTTTAAATTGTTTAAAATTGTTTAAATAAGCATTCAAAGCACAAACATTGATAATATGGGTGAGAAGAACAAACGGCCATCTTTTCGAGATTCTGTGACAAGAAAATTCTTTGAGCATCTTGTCAGCACTATCAACAGCACCTTTAGATTTGTTGTAATCTAATATAATATCTGGCTTAGCATGTTCTTCAGTGGCTAACAGCCTGATCGTTATGTTGACTAGATAACAAAATAACAGATTTGTTTTTGCAAGAACATATGACACCATCATTGCATCTCTTGAAAACAAAAACAAGCTTGAATTTACCTCGCGTGATTTTGAAGGCAGCATGATTCTTGGTACTTCCTTTCGAATTTGTCTTACTGTACCAAGCAAAGTTTTGTTTTGTTTCGCTAGCTCATGAGCAAGTTCGAGCGAAGTAAAGAAATTATCACAAGTTACCCCGTAGGAGTCCAATAAAAGCATTCAGTGATTCTCTCTTCAATTTCCATTCAGGATGACCGAGTTGTGCTGCCTTTTTTTTCAGAACAATCAACTATCATATTGAAAATACTATCATCAAAAAGTAGCTGAAATGCGCTTATTGGCGTCTCTATGTTTTTGCTGATAGCTGTAAGTCCAGGTGTCACTAGGAGAATATTTCGTCTCAAAGTTCTTCGTTGAGCTGAGTGGGGAGTTCTTCTCCATTTTGTTCCATCTCTTGAGGTTATGTAATTTTCATCGTCATATTCATCTGAGTCTTCTTCATAACTAGAAGAGGAAGAATCATCTTCATTAGGTAAGATATTGTCTTCTATTTCTGAATTTTCATCATGAATAAGTTCTTCCTCACTATCAACCTCCGAATCGGATTTATATAAAATTTCTTGTATTTGTTCATCACTAAGATATTTACCAGACATAACTGGGTATTATTATCTGAAACAAAATTATAAAAATTGAAAATTTCTGTAATAAATCAATTTTTAGGACAATATTTGACATCAACACATTCTCCTGAAATGGGGTCAAAAATGACCCCACACACTTAAAAACGTCATAAGTAGTAAAATAAAACAAGTATCCAATTGGTACTGCTTGTCAATGTTTTACACATAATTTTAGGAAGGAAATGATAATTTTGGACAAATTTAACCATTAGTTTGGCAATTATTGCAAAATTACACACTCTGGGGTCATTTCTGACCCCATTTCAGGTCCAGGAAGGTTAACACGAAATAAAAGTAAATTCATGCTTCCTTATTATTCAAAGGCCCGCTCGCAACATAGTATACTATATATTCGTTGGAACTAAAACCTGGAACTCAATACCTGCGGAGATCCGTGAAAGTAATTCTTACAAGGTATTTAAAAGAAATCTTGAGTCTCACTTCTTATCAGAATACTAGTAGTGTAAGATCACCAAGTCGAATCCTGCCTCCTACATGTCTGGTCCTAATAATGCAATTTGCCATGAGTAATATCGCCGATTTTCAGTCTGCTCCCAAATCGTTATCGAATATACTGTTAAATATTGCCCATATGACTTATATTGTAAAATTAAACATCAATATCGAGTTCTTTATCCTGTTGATCAGTCTAATGCGAAACTAGGCTAAGTGAATTAGGTTAAACATTATTGTACGCCCTAGAATGTAATGGTAGGATGCCCTAGAAGTCGCTGAACTTATTCGGGCCCACAGGTAGCTATACTCAACTCTGACCATTGTATTAGACTTAAGAAACATTCTACCTCTGTATCTCCTGTGGTAAAAATTGTTTGTTGAAATAAAGCATCCCAAAGATGCCGATGTTAACCTTTACCCTAACCTAAGACTAACCTTGATGGTAGGATGCCCTAGAAGTCACTGAACTCATTCGGGCCCACAGGTAAGTTAGCTATACTCAAATTTGACAATGGTACTAGTCTTGAAGACCGTCTGGGTAAAAAAAAGTCCGTTATTTATGGATGGACTTCTAGAGATAAATTTTCACAGTAGGTGTGAAATGATGCATAGATCATTTGTTATTTCGACAAAATTTTTGTAGCTGCATTTTTTTTTTAAATATGATAAAATAGGGGGTTTTGTAAAATCCTACTCCTACAATTTTAAAGTTACAGAACCAGTACTTCGTTTTTAGATTGCTTATATGCCCATATATCCATAAGCAATTGGGAATTTTGATAACTTCTTTTTGTGGATTTTGGGAATTAAAAAAAAATGACCTTTTCTTCGTTTTTTTTTCATGTGGTGTAATTTTGAAAATGATGAATGTATAAAAAAATGCAATTGCTTATGGATACACCTTGCTAAGCTCTATCGAATGGTTCATAAACCATTCTTGTAGCTCTAAAATTGTGGAAGGAGTAGCATTTGAGAAACCAATTATAATATTATCAAGTTTCCAGAAAAATGTGTTTTCCACAAAAAAAATATAAATATTTTTCTTTTTATATTTTGAACTACAGAATTTTCTACAATGAACTTTTGAGCGTTTGTAGCTCTTTTCAAGCCCTTTCGATTGATATATATTAAATTGCTGTATCTCTGTAACTCTGGGAAAAAATGCAACAAAAGACTATACGTGTAATTCTTCACAACAACCACTTTTTTATTTTTTAATTTTTTTCTTACCAAAATACGTTTCTTTTGGTCAAGTCAACTCCTTTGTTTTATAGCTCTTTTCAAGCCCTTTGGATTGTTGTGCTTGCCATAGCTGTAGCTATGATACTGCAGCTCTCATCGAGCTATGAATGAAAGCTGCGGTATCATGGATACGGCAGAACAGCTAAATTCTGAAATTGTCAAAAATTCTAAAAAAATATTTACTCAGCGTTAGAATGTTTCATTTGAATAATGGAAGCACTTTGAGTAGCTTAATAACGAACTATAATGCCATTCCCGCAGAGAAACGCAATCAATTGACCCCCAATAATGAGGGGGGAGGGTTCAAGGTCACTCCACCCTCATCGCTTTCCCCCCCTCTGGTGGGCGCACTATTTGGAGTAGACGTAAACGGAAAGTACCAATGGAAGCGCAAGAAAATCCTCTATAAGAAGCATATAAAAACAGAAAATCAACACATATTCCAATTTCTACCCAGACGGTCTCCTAGAGAAACATTCTATCTCTGTATCACCTGTGGTAAATAAATTGTTTAAACAAATTAAGAAATAATATAAACTCTGCAATTGTACTAATAAAAAAAACTGCTTAGGTACGGGGGAATGCAGAAACTTCCCCTATTAGGAATGGCCAGGTACCAATCCTAACCCTTTCTTTTTCACTTATACATATTAAAATCAAAGAAATTTACATTTTCTTGAATTTTTAGCACCTGTCCTTCAATATTATCCCTTAATTACATATTTCATCAATATAAGAATTAGGTCACCCAGATGGTTCCTTTTCACGCCCCTTGGCAGATGGTGCAGCTGCAGCACTGGCACTTACGGTGGATGACATCCTAAGTTAAACTATTACTAAAATCGCTAGCTCTATAAAATCTTATAACTTATAACGGTGCAGAGATTATGATAAATCCGAGTACGAAGCATGGAAAAACTTGGGTTCGAAGTAAATGTGACGTAGACGTTCGCCAGTCACTGAAAACACCTTTGCAGTTTCAGCAGTTCATACCACCCTTCACGGCACCTGGCGGCTTACTGTCACGGTTACAGAGTACAGACTGGCACTGTGGCAGCTAAAGGAGGTAAAGTCACTTCTACGGGTACAGCCGCGCACATTCGCTAATTCGACTGGCCAATAGGAAGCTTCATTACAAACAAGCCGGATGACATCACTCGCACGCAACATGACGTCAGCGGCGGCAGCGTGCGTACCACGCAACGTACCTTGCCCTTCCAGACGTACGATCAACAACACGACCGACTGCCGGTGTGCCTCCACGTATCCGGATTTGGTTTTCTGGAAATTTTAATTCCGTCTGGCTACGTGTAAATTTACAAGAACTAAAAAGTCATCGATCTTCTATTTAATTATAACAGCCGCTTCGTAAATTGAAAGCCCTTTCCAAACAAATTAGAAAATTTACTTTAATCAATCATAAAAGACGTTTTATTATCTTTTCATGCGGATGTGGCAGACGATTGCGCACCGGATCGTAAGGATAAGATAAAATTCTGTACTTATATGTTTATTTGAAATAAAACATGCTATAGGTTTCGCTTCACTGGAAAATATTTTACGCAAGTTTAAGCCTCCGTGACCGCTACAGGAAAGGGCGTGTCGAAGAAAGAAAGGAGGAAGGCACCATTTGGTATGGATTTGAGAAAATGCGGAATCTATGCACAAGATGCATAGCAATAGTAAGCTATGAAAGAAGTTCATGAAACAAGACGAAGTTGAAGAAGAAAGTCGTAGATTGTGAAAAATAGGACACTAGTGAACTGAAAAAAGATGGTCCATAACAAACCAAAAACCTTTTCTATTTCAACAAAAATAAAGCCTACACAACCTTCAGCTCGGGCCCTCACATAATCCCCTTGGGAGCACTCATTCCCATAGATACAATAGTTGCATCCCCCGATACCCTGTACATACAAATATTGAATTGAGGAGCAAGATTAAGACAAAATTAACGCTGAAGAAGAAAATCATAGGTGATGAGAAACGGAACAGCAGTGAATAAAAAGGGAGGCTACATCAGTCTTTCTAGCATGTCTTTCTAGCATGTTCCATGTTCCGGAGGATAATCACAGGAACATGCTAGAAAGACTATCTCAATTAAGAGATGCAGGCAACTCAAATGCAACACCACATCTGCCGAAAACCTCCCAGGAGAAACAAATGGTGGGCTGCTTTAAAAATCTAATCATCCAACTTCTCCCTGCTATTATCAAAATCTTACTAGCAAACACTATAACTGAAAAATAGACAGCCTAAAAGAAATAGAAAATATATCAGAAGCTGGTGAACTAATATCCGAGATAGGTCTCGCACGAAATGCTGTGCATAGGTTAGACGTTCAGGGAAACAATCCTATCAATGCGCCCCAGTATCGAGTCCCTCATGCTACGAAGCAATTGATTGAAGAGCATGTCCAGGAGATGCTTAGGCAAAAGGGTATTGAACCAAGTTTTTCGCCTTGGTCTTCCCCAATCTTAGCTGTACGTAAGAGTGATGGCTCACATCGAATCGTAGTTGACTTCCGTCTTATCAATAAAATTTGTAAGAAGGACACTTTCCCAATCCCGAACATGACGGACACCTTAGAAAGTCTTAAGGGCTCAAACTTGTTCACCACTCTTGTCATGCGAAGTTCCTACCATCAGATCGAATTGGCCCCAGAGAGCCGTGATATTACCGCTTTCAGAACGCCGACAGGTAGTTACAGGTATTGCCGTTCACCTCAGGGTCTCATTACTTCTGCAGCTGCACTTCAAAGAGCAGTTAATATGGCTTTTTCTCCATTCATTTCAAAATTTCTGTTCTGTTACGTTGACGACATCATGATTTATTCCGAGGACTTTGACGTTCATGTTGAGCATTTAGAAAAAGCACTTTCACAAACCAAAGCCTCGGGCTTCAAACTTAGTCTGAAAAAATGCCAATTTGCGGCCAGTAGCGTGACTTTCCTTGGTATCAAAGTCAGTTCAGAGGGACTAACTCCCAGACCTGACACGGTGCGAGCTTTTTTTATAATGAAGGCATCTACGGATGCTTTATTTCCAATCAAGCCTGATACATATATCACCTTTTACATTGGATTTTCAAATGCCTTATAACTAACGCCAGGACGCCATAACGCTTTCCCCCGGTCGAGACCGGTACCCATTTCAGACACCTGGGTGGAGTGGGGTATTGTGCTTGGAATTTTTCTCCTATACCCAACAGAGAAAATCGCCACTGCCAGCGCCGAGACTCGATCCCGGGTCCTTGCAGCACGGCGGCAGAACCTATACCACATGGCTATGGCGGCACAAACAATCCTAAACTTGTGCTTTAGCGGATGCTTTGAGACCCAGAAGTGTTAAGGAAGTAAAAAGATTCTTAGGCTCTACCGGATTCTTCAGAAAGTTCATTAAAAATTATGCCCATATCGCTGCGCCCCTTACTGAGCTAACGAAAAAGACGAATGCATTTAAGTGGACTGACGTTCATCAGCGAGCTTTCGATGATTTGAAAAATAAACTTGTGTCCGCGCCAATACTTAAATTTCCTGACTTTCAGAGAGAGTTTGTGCTGCACACTGATGCCTCGGGCATTGCAATCGGTGGAGCACTGCTCCAGATGCACGACGGCATCGAGTTACCTGTAGCGTACTATAGTCGAAAATTAAAAGGAAACGAACTTAAATACTCTGCAACAGAACTCGAAGCGCTTGCCATACATGATTCAATCAAACATTATGATGCGTACCTGTACTTAAATGAATTCGTCGTAGTAACAGATCACCGTCCCTTGACGTTTATCTATGCAAATAAAACAGGTAATCACCGCATTTCGAGGTGGGCTTTGCTTCTACAAGAGTATAACTTCTCTGTTCGATACAAACCCGGAGCGCAGCATCACTTGGCTGACTATTTGTCTAGATCTGAGAGAATTGTCAATGCGGTTGTTGACACTGCTGAATCAAACTGTAGTAATAAGAATGATCCTAAGATTAATACCAATGTTCCTTCTAGAATTAAGCCTTGTTCTGATAATAACGTGACAGGTGCTTCTGTCAACGATGTGTGCTCACGACCCACGTCTAGCGAACAGACAGGTGTTGCTGCTGAGGCTGCACCGCCACCGAGTTTGGATGATGTCGCCTTAGAGCAGAGTGTGGACCCTTATTGGTCTTCCGTTAGAGATGTAATAAATAATAATGATAGAGGTAACTGGGGGATCTCTAATATCGACGAGTACTTTATTGATGATAACAATGTCCTATGTAGGTTGTCGAGAAAGAAACGCAGAAACGGTAGAAGTAATGTACAAATCCTAAGTCTCTAGTTAAGGTTGCTTTAAAGCTGAGCCATGACAATGATTTGTCCGCTCATATGGGTTTCCTGAGAACTCTTGAACGTGCCAGAGATAAATTCTTCTGGATTAATCAAATTCGTGACGTCAAAGACCACGTGAAGAAATGTTTGCAGTGCCAACGAAGGAAATGGCAGGGTCAATTTAAAGTCCCCTTAGGTAAATTTCCTGAAACCTCGTACCCCCTTGAAAGAGTTGCTGTTGACCTTGTTGAATTGCCTGTTAGTTACGATGGCAATAAATATCTCCTAACAATCGTGGATCATTTCACAAGATATGTTGATGCTTACCCCCTTACAGATAAGTCTGCTGATACTGTCACCAGAGCTTTTGTCCAATACGTCGGAAAGTTCTCAGCCCCAAATACTATTGTCAGTGATAGAGGCAGCGAATTTACCAAAAAGTTATTTCAGGATGTTTGCAAAAATCTCAGGGCGAGATCACAGACTACTACTGCTTACCACGCCATGGCGAACGGTTGCTGCGAGAGGATGAACGGTATCCTAAAGACTGCAATCTCTCACTTGGCTGCTGAAGACAAATTCACTTGGGACGAGAGCATGGCCTTCGTTACTCTAGCTGTAAATACCTCTTACCAGACTGCGATTAAAGACACGCCGTTCTTCTTGTTTTACGGCAGAGATGCTAACCTTCCCTACCATGACATATTCAAGGAACAGCCCATCAATTATGCGTGTCACCAAGATTATTCGATTGAAGTTTCTCTCCGTCTGTCTAAAGCATTCGCAGCGGTTCGAAAAAATTCGGAGGCAGCTCGACAAACTGCAGCAAAAGTTTATAATCGAACGGCCAAAGAATGTGACATTCAAGCAGGAGAGCTAATCATGCTTAGGAACGTAACTGGACACGCTGAAGGCAGAGCCTTCCCATCGCGATTCATGGGACCATACAGAATCATCTCCAGACATGGAAATAACATCACTATCAAAGGTCTGTACTCAGACAGAAAAGAACAAACCGTTCACCTCAACCGAATCAAACGAGCCTATTTGGACGACGCCATGGCCTTCCCTTTCAACAACGACGAAGAAAAAGACGAACTTCAAGGGGCAGAGACGAACGACATTCCAACAATGCAGAACGCGAACCCACGACCAACGATGCCGAGCGCGAACCGACGAGAAGAGGGAACGATTCCTAGATATCCCCTCAGAAATAGAAATAGACGCCCAAACTATGTATGATTGCTTGAGTCGCGCCAGGACGTCCCAGAAACTTCGATTATGATTACCTCATTTCATTCTCAAATGTACTATGTTTAATGTTAAGAATATTTCCTAATCATTTCCCTTGTGTTTAACATTTCTTTTATATTGCAAATTTAGGATGAGTGCTTCGGTTTAGGATTAACTGATTTCTTTAGCGAAGTAGGATGCTTTTAACCTCTTGTACTACATGTCTAATGCGGGTTAGATAAAGCAATTTATGTGTTTACCTTGATAACGCTCATTAATTAAATAGAACTTTTGCTTGATGTCAAATTTGTACCCCATTCATATGTCTTTTCATGATTCCTCTGCAGGAATGTGTGCTAATACGTAAAGATTTTTTCTTTCAGCTCGCTGGCTATCCGAGATATTGAATGTCATACTGTATTTCTCATCAATTTCATATGCCTTGCATTTATTTCATTTTGTGTTAGTTATAATATTCTCTAATGGATTTCTTTGAGCTTATTGCGTTAGATTATTTTGATCTAGTTAAATACTGCCGAAGGATGATACACCGGGCTGTTAATGGCAAGGGTGAGATGGGATGAGTAGATGGACACAATTGATTACGATAAGTCAAAGAAATCCGAGAGAAAAATTTTGCCAAACCCTGAGACTAACATCGAGCGATTGATTACAGCGACGCTGAGCCAACTGAAGCCTGAGCAGCGGCAGCACACACCCTCCTCTTTCCACTGCAGCAGCGCAGCGGCTGGGAAGCTGTGTGCACTGTGCAGGCGCACAGTGCGCGATCGACGCGATGGCAACACCGCTCTGCCAGCCATCCCAACACACTCCTACTACACACCATCCACAACGACCTTGCGATTAAAGAGCCCACACAGTTGTCCTAGCGTGGGCCGCAGCCACAGCTGTGCGTGACGAAATCGGCGGACCCAGCTTCCATCTGCAGCGACGGTGCACTCACTCGTACAGGGACTGGATTTTCTCCTGAACACCTATATTTTCGCCGGGCATGAATTCACCAACGGCGAAGAAAATAAAGGAGATACCAATGGACATCTATACCTCCATAATAACTACACGCAGGAGGTTGAGTATAGACTGATCGAATGAATATTCGACATTTATATTATTAGGGTGGTTTTTACCCCCTTGAACGTCTTCAGAAGGCCTCTGATAGAACGTCATTAGCCAAGAGAGAAGGTCTTCGATGGTTAACTGGAATAGGGCGTCCCGACGACGACAGAAAGCTATCGCTTGTTTAAGATCTTCGATTCAGAAGTGCGTCAGAAGCACAAATCTCAAGGCTTGTCTAATTTCACCCCTGCAATGAAGTACGAATCTCAGATGCGTGACTTCAGTAGACGGAAACTTCCATTTTACATCCAGGAGGATGCTGAGAAATATAGGGTGGGAGGATCTGTTATGTCCCTAGTACGAACCGTTAAGTTTTCGCCACAAAAAAGAATGAAGACGGTTGGACGTGAGAGCCTGCACCGGGTTCTGCTATCAGAAGATCACAAAGCTCAGCATAATATAACACGACAGATGTCGATGCTTGCACAGCAGCGGCTCGACTGTTACAAAAAAGAGGCGACGCCTACGCCCTCAGCGGCAGCGGTATGGCAACAAAATGGCAACGTACAGATGGCAACGGTAGCGCGCTCTCAACTGCGGCATGGCAACGGACAACGTGATCTCAACGGCTGGCGCGATCACGAGCTTACAGCGAGGGCAGGGCCTTAGCGACGACGGCAACAACAAGTGACCAGCCGCAGCAGCCGCAGCAATACGAGGGTTATTTAGTGGGTAGGAGAAGGGTTAGAAGGATAATTATTAGACTGCGAAGCCCCGTCACTGAAAGGTCTCATGGTGCCGCTTTATTTACTTGCTTGCATACGGCGGGCACACCGTACTTGTCTAATACATTTGTGTTAATTTCACGTAAAATTCAACGTTAAATCCGAGACCTTATTAGCGTTCTTCGTCATCGCTGCATACCCAAAGTTGCGTGAGACTATGGTAACAATTGTTCTGGATTTGCTAGTTTCATCAATCCCTTGTCATATTTGTGTTCATCCTTCCTTATAACAATTAAAACGATGTGGCCACATTGAAAGAAACGTGTTTCCTTTCTGAAAATAACTCCTTGATTTAAAGATTAGACTCGAAATGACGGAAAATTTGAAAAACCTTTAACTTGGATTCTAAAGAAAAGAAGTATATAACAAAATCTTGCTTTCACTACGTGCGTCGATCACCGAATTTCTTCTTCGTACTGTATATATAACTGTATAATATACTGTACTGTATACAGTATACTGTACAGTACAGTATACTGTACTGTATACTGTACTTCGTACTGTATAATATAACACACTAACTTTGAACTTATCAAACTAGGACACCATCCATCATAGCTTGCAGTACATCACTTTTTGCTCAGTAGGATTTGGTTCAATCTCATTTAATTACATTTTCCTTTACATCACTTGTTCAGGTCAGGATTTCATTTTAGAACTCCACATTGGACATGAAGTCACCAATATAGGCAAAGAGAGTTCCGCTTGGTTTCAAGTCTGGGGACTAACTTGGTCAGTTAGAACACTGATTGTTGCAGTGATCCATTTCGGTCAAACTTTGAATATTGTGAGAATTTGAGTACTTCATTTCCTTCATGAAAACAACTCAGCAGTGCGAAACTTGCATATAATGAGATGATGGGGTAACAGAGAGAAAATTACCATTGATTATGAGAAAATCAAGGAAGTTACACAGAGAACGCATAGAAGTAGAATTCATTTTAGTCCTTCACGGCCTATTTTTTTCGAATATTTTCGCTTCTAATATGAAAGAAATGCGTATCATTCTACACGAACATGATTTCTTTGCATACTGTATTTGCCAGCATGCTCATATTCAGATTTTCTTTTTCACGTTTAAAGCCAATTCAATAACTCGTAAATATTCTGTTCCTCCTTAGAACGTGTTTACATTATGTTTTCAACTCACGGGAAAATTTCTTTACAGTTTTTTGAGATCTCGCGGACTATGTTTTTAACAAGCGCTAAAATTTATTGAAACACTTGCTTTCCCACAAACAGTTTTTTGCACTTGCCTTTTTGTTTTGAGGTATTTTCACGACACCCAAGTATGTGTGATATTTGCGAGGTGTCCGGATGTTCAGCAGCAACCGTAGTAAATTAAGATTAACATCGGCATCTTTGGGATGCTTTATTTCCAATCAAGCCTGATACATATGATCTTAGCATTGGTTTTTCAAATGTCTTATAACTAACCTATATATAGGACTATAGGACTATAACTATATATAGGACACCATGACGGTTCCCCCGTAAAGCCGGTACCCATTTCCGACACCTGGGTCGAGTGGGGTATTGTGCTTGAGCTTTCCCTTATACCCAACGGGGAAAATCTCCGCGCCAGCGCTGGGAACGAACCCGCGACTTCCAGCATACAAGTTCGATCCCTTAACCGCTGTGCCACGGATAGAAAAATAGTCGATTCTTAATCTATTGTCTTTTAGACGGACGGGAAGCCTAACAAGCGAGGTAGCAAGTGGTGAAAACGAGATCGATATTTGGGATAAGAGGTCGCAGGTACCTAGCTGCAGGTAAAAGTATGACTGTGATCGAACGTGTTTTTTACATAGTTCCATGGTTGAGAGTGAGACTGTGAAGCTCTTCTACTTACGAATTAGCGTTCTAATGAAGTGAACGAGAACAAAGTGGACATTTCCAGACTCTGAACTCTCGAGATATGATAACTTGTCTCTGTTAGGTATTTAAGCTTCAAAGTCGTTTCACGTTTATAAGCAGAATATCAATCGGAAGTGTCTTCTCTCTGAAAACTATGCAAAAGTTTTGTTCGTTTGTGCTTGGTCTCTACCGTTGATCAAAGCCCTTTCGCGAGATATGCACAATATGTTCATCAATGCACTTCATCGCACCAGGTGTGTAGAGTTGAAATTTCAACTAATGCAAATGAATAACTTGTGATTCCCAAATAACATTCGGAAAATTCTGCTCGAGTTTGCGTTTTACTCATTAAATTCTCGCACCATAAAGGGGACTTCATTCGTAATGCTGAACTTTATGGCCACATTTATCATCGAATGATGTGGAATTTCGTATTATGGAATATTTTATTCATTCCAAAATATTTTCAGTAAATATTTTCATAGCATTACAACTACAATTAAAAGTGTCAAAATGCTAATGTTATTGAAAAAAGTGCAAAATTTTTACCAATTTTATATAACATCGTTTAGCCACTTCGTAAAAGTTTAAAGACTAATTCTGAGACATCTAATTAGTTATGACACTCACTTTTACCTCATTTCGAAAATTTTTAATTGAAAAGGCTTTTGTAAAACAGAAGTTAATATTTGTAGGTGTTCACGTTCGCGAATGCTCGAAGAGAAAACCTACAACAATTATAAATATTCTGCACTTAAGCACCCCTTTTCACGGCAATTATAATTTTCTGCTTCAGTGCGAGCAGACCATCGACTGTAGTGAATTGTAAATTATCAACTCTCACTTTAGTGTGAATACTCGAAGAAAACGTTGATTACTCTATGTTTATTTGAGTAATATTTCTGAATGAATTGAGTTGAGCGAATAACAGGTTCTTCAACATTTTATCTACGGTCATTTTCTGAGTCTAATGATAACCTATTAGCTATCAGACGACACAACAGTTTTTGCATTTTCGATGTCTAATGTTTTTTTAATCTATGTCATCATCACTCTCCGTTTGTTTGAATTCGTAACTCCGCTGACTCTTTGTGAACGTACAGAAAAAACTCCTTAGGACCAAAGTTTGAGCTGGTGAATGTCAGAACACTAAAATGTTGAGTAAGACAGAATGTAAAACCCAAATCAGTTGTTTATTTACGTTTCAGGTGTTCTGCAGTGTGCTATTTCACGACAAAGATATCGCCATATAGGTTGAAATTTCACCTTTCTAACAACTGTCGTAGGAAAGCTAAATGAAAAAGTTAAACATTCTCTCTTTCCATGTTGTACACACGACCCTAACGCTTTTCTGGGAACTACAATAATTTATCATTAAGGCTTGATTGGAAATAAAGCATAAAACCGTTAGGGTCATTTGTACAATATGGAAAGAGAAATGTTTCACTCTTTCATTTGGGAGTAATTTGAAGTCGTTGGGTGGATTCTTTCAAAAGTTAACAGCGGGTCAACTTGAGTTTTTTTACGGCGCACGAGTCGGAGAGGCGTAATGATAAATTATTGTAGTTCCCAGAAAACCGTTAGGGTCGTGTGTACAATATGGAGAGAGAGAATGTTTCATTCTTTCATTGAAAGTAATTTGAAGTCGATGATGCTGTCTTTCAAAAGTTAAAAGCGGGTCAACTTGAGTGTTTCGACAGCGCGCGAGCCGGAGAGGCTTATCGATGAATTTCTACATGTAGTTCCCAGAAAAGCGTTAGGGTCGTGTGTACAATATGGAAAAGAGAATGTTTCACTCTTTCATTTGAGAGTAATTTGAAATCGATGGGTGCATTTTTTCAAAAGTTGAAAGCGGGTCAAGTTGAGTTTTTTGACGGCGCATGAGTCGGAGAGGCCTAATGAATTATATATATATATATATGTACTTCCCAGAAAACCATTGGGGTCGTGTGTACAATATGGAGAAAGAGAATGTTCAACTCTTTCATTTTGGAGTAATTTGAAGTCGATGGGTACCGCTACGAATAAAAAAATAAAAAATAATGAACTTTAAAGGGCGTGAAGTAGCTCGATCTGCACTGTAGATTTTGAACACTACGCACCGAGAGGCTTATCGATGAACACTCGCTCATCAGCACCAACTTACACAAGTGTGTTTAATTAAGAACGCGTGGCAACGTACTGCGCACCAGTGGAACCTTGCAACAAAGGTTCATAAAAAAGTTGAAATACACCGCAGCGCACAAAGACACTTAGCAGGAACTGGTGTACCTAATTTAGAGTTAACTGTCTATAAAAAGAGAGTAGTGGTAGTGACTTCAGCCGGAGCTACATTCACTGCGTTGAGACTCGAAATAAAATGAACTTCGTGAGTACGCATCTTCAAGGAATGCAAAGAAAATTCAACGCATTTGCAGCTGCAGTTTAGTCATAGCCTTCGTTCTTTTTCTCTTTTTCTCTTTTGAACTAAAACATTATAACAAAAAACGTGAAATTCTCAACGCCTGCCGAGAAAAGAAACCAAAGTTCTTCTTCATAAATGAATACCTCATACCTGCACGAGCTAACGCCATGTACATTCTGAAGATGGCCAAAAGGAAATTCCCGGATAAAGTTGGAATCCCAAGAACACAGGATGGAAACATCTTCATATTCAACCCCGGAAACCCAGATTCAAGACGCCGCGAGATCAACACGCCAGATGACCTCGAGCAATACCTGATGCAACAACTAAATATGTCATCGCAGCAAATCATGGGTGACTAGACTAGGTGATCCCCTAAATTAGATATGTCAATTTCGTGTCAATTTAACCTCAATTAGGTATCATGTCAGTTTAACCTCACCTTGATGTTAGTTTAACCTAAATCTATACAAATGTATAACAGATGTGTTGTAAACATTTATGGCGGCTGTGTGTGAACTTTTGAAACAACGCAATCAGCAATTTTTTACCTCCCAATGTTACTGTAAATTTGTTTCTCTTTTTAACCACTTAAGTATTATTACGCGTAAACCATATTAGCTGATTATATCATTGTCGTTGTTTTCTTCTTATAATCTGATAATCGCTTCTGCTCTCCACTGCCATCGTACAACCATATTGGATGATTATAATATTATCATTGTCGTTGTAATCTTTTTATAATTTGATCATATCATTGTCGTTATAATCTTCTTATAATCTGATTATATCATTGTCGTTGTAATCTTCTTATAATCTGATTATATCATTGTCATTATAATCTATCAGCAATTTTTCACTTACCAATATTACTGTGAATTCTTTTTTTTTTACCACTACAGCATTATTACGCGTAAACCATATTAGCTGATTGTATCATTGTCATCATAATCTTTAAAACTTATTCCCTCTTGTATGTGAACTTATGAAAACGCCCTCAGCAATCTGTTTGCACCAATGTAGTGATATCGAACTCCAAAATTAAAACAAATAAATAAATATAATAGATGTGTGTTGTAAACATCTATGACATCTGTGTGTCACATTTTGTAACATCGCAATTAGTAATTTTTCACCAACCAATGTTACTGTGAATTCTTCTTTATTTACCGCTATAGTTATTATTACGCGTAAACCATATTAGCTGATTGTATCGTTGTAGTCATAATCTTTGAAAACTTATTACCTGTTGTATGTGAACTTGTGAAAACGCCCTTAGCATCTGTTTGCACCAATGTTGTGATATTGAACTCCATTATCACTCGCTCATGGACTGAGTTTGTGCGTACTCACGAAATCGCGCTAGATTTTTCTTTTTTACTCTATTCTCTCTTACTTAATAAGCTACTTTTTAGACGGGAATATCCCTTTAAGCTTGACTCTGTATTTCGTTTTAAGCTCAATAGTACCTAATTCTTACTGTTTACTTATTTTAAATGACTGATCACCCTGAGATACTTGAGGAAATCGATCCAGATTTCAATCATTTGAACAGAATATATCCAAACTAAAACGACTCTCATGGGTGTAAGTATACTAATATATCAAAATTCAACGAAACTATACGAATAACTGACCGAGATTTCTCACTCCTGTGTTGGAACTGTAGGTCACTCTATCTAAAATTGGAAGAGATACAATGTACTATTACTGAACTCAAATATAACCTAGACGTGATTAGCTTCACCGAAAGCTGGCTAGATGACGCGACTAAAGACATGATTCGATTTGAAAATTATCATAGTTACCATTCGCTAAGAAAAAACCAGCGGGGCGGAGGCATCAACACATATATATCTAACCACATAGACTCGATAACCATAGCAAGTGCAACAATGAATCAGGATCATATCGAATCACTCTTCGTAGAACTTTTTAGAGATGGTAAACGCATTGTGCTTGGAACGGTGCATAGGCCTCCTACAGCCTGTCCTATATCCTTCCTGAATGAATTGAATCGTATTATTTCTCAGTTAAACAGGCCCTTATACAATGACATAATAATATGCGGTGCCTTCAATTATGATCTACTGAAACATGAAAGCCATGAACCAATCTCTAATTTCCTAACTACCTTTCAGTCTCAATCCTTCCTTCCGATCATTACAAAGCCTACACTAATAACCTCAGAGTGTGCTACGCTGCTTGACAATATCTTTATGACAGACCCAAGTGATTTCCTTGCTGGAATAATTACTTCTGACTTATCAGATCACTTCCCAGTTTTTCTTATTAAGAAAAATGTCTATATTGCTTGCAACACCAAGGCACGGGCTGAAACTTACTCATATCGTAAAATGAACGAATCAAATCTTGAAGAAATGCTCACCGTTCTAGAAGAATCAATGCCTACATTGCACATCTCTCAACAAAACAATAATACTACGAGCATTGATGAAGCAGTAGTAAAGTTGACTGAAGCTATAATGACCGCATGCAATCAGTGTTGCCCAATTGTAACTCGTACAGTTACCCCGAAAAATAAACAAAAGCCCTGGATTACTAGAGACATCGTGATAAATATAAAGAAGCGTCAAGCGTACCTAGCCCTCCTTTGCGAAGGACGAATATCTAGAGAAACATATAACCGATTCAGAAACTATGTAACAAACCAGATAAGAACATCAAAAAAGAACTACTTTACGCTCAAGTTTACTCAATTCAAAACTGACGTTAAAAAGACTTGGCATCTCCTTAACTCCTGCTGTAAACCGAATAATGCCGATAAAAAGAAAATTGAATATGTTGTTCAAGATAATGTAAAATATCATGAGAAGAAAGAAATTGCTAATCTCTTTAACAACTTCTTCGTAAACGTAGGGAAAACCATAGCTGATGGTATTCCAAGTAAACCTACTGATCACCTGGAATTCATGGATCATATTCGAGAACCCAACTCTTTTTTCTTTACGCCTACAAACTCCTCCGATGTAATTACGTGCATAAACAACATGAAAAATAAATCGAGTGGGTTACAAACGTTTCCGACTAAAGTACTTAAAGTTATTGCTGACATTGTAGCCCCACTGATATCAAATATTATTAACCAGTCTCTCTTACTAGGCACTTTCCCGAACTCCCTCAAAGTTGCTAGAGTAACCCCTATCTTTAAAAGTGGTGAAAAAACCTGTGTAAACAATTATCGACCTATCTCCATTCTACCAATTATTAGCAAAGTATTCGAAAAGATTGTGTATAAAAAAGTGTACTCTTATTTTGAACAAAAATCATTTCTTTATGATAAACAATACGGTTTTCGCTCTAAAAATCAACAACACAGGCTATATTTAATCATTTACAATTCCTCTATTGTAATATAGATGAAGGAAAGCCTGTCTTCTCTGTATTTCTTGACTTTAGAAAAGCATTTGATTGTGTGGACCATAAAATACTACTCTCGAAACTACACTGTTATGGCATTCGAGGGATTGCCCATGATTGGTTCAGATCATACCTAACAAATCGGAAGCAATACGTTGTCATTGACGACGCAAAATCAGACCCACAGACAATTAGCCATGGAGTTCCACAAGGATCTGTTCTTGGGCCTCTCATGTTTCTGATTTTTATCAATGATATTGTAAAATCTACATCATTCTTCAAATTCATACTTTTTGCCGATGACAGTACGCTTTCTGAGGTCCTTCCGAACCAAAATCCCGCTATGATTGTGGAGAATATAAATACTGAACTTCACAAGGTTTCATCGTGGCTCAAAGCTAATAAAATAAGCCTAAATATCGATAAAACAAATTATATTACATTCTCATACAAGAAAGATGTATTTCTCCCATGCATTAAAATTGGCGAAGGTGAAATCGAAGAAACCAACTCATGTAAGTTTCTGGGCATCATAATAGATAAACATCTGACCTTCAAAGAGCACATCACTCATATTAGATCTAAATTATCAAAATCCATCGGAATCCTAAATAAAGTTAAAAATTTTCTGCCTGAAACAGCTTTACAAATGCTCTACCGAACGCTCATTTCTCCATACTTGCAATACGGAATAGAAGCATGGCACGGAACTGATAAAAATAAAACCAACAAAATTTTTACTCTGCAAAAAAGAGCCATCAGAGCGGTAAAGAATCTAGCATATAATGCTCACACAAATGATTCATTCAAAAATTTACAAATACTTAAACTTTCGGATCTCTACAAAATCTCCATTTTCAATTTCATTTACAAAACATTATCAATTGATGGCGACAAAAACTGAAAACTAACTACTTAACACTTTCGTGGCGACCAATAGCACATACATTAAAAACTTTGGAGAATATCAAAGGAATGCAAACTATAAATAAAAGTGTTATAAAAGTGCAACTCATTGAGAAATAAGCATGAAACTATACTATAAAGTCACTGATATGTTATGAAAGCCAATGAATAATCCACAAAAAGAATAAGTAAGACCCACCAAAATGTAGACAAATTTCAAATTACAATAAATTAAAAATGAGAATTGTTTAGAATGACCATAACGGTAACAAACTTTCTTAGGTCAGCCTAATGTACCCAAATAAACACTTACCTTCATCAGACTTAAGAATGTCCGCATATTTCTGTGGTATTGCACCCTCATTCAGCCAACTCTTAGCCTTTAAAGGTGATAATGTTCTTGCAAAATCAGACCGGTGGAAGTGCTTAGCACTAATGAACCGATGAGTTCTCAAACAACTCAGAGATAAACTTTTCAACTTTTCATTTCCAGATGCAGCAATCCATTCTAGGTATAATTTTTTAGGGAAGTTGAAAAACCTAAGCTCTGAGTCGTCTTTGCTGTTACTTGAACAATTCTTAGGAATTTAAAAACGAAGAATGCACTACATATTGAAATCATATTTATATTTAATTAAGATGCTTCACTAACTATATATTCGAAACCAAGTCAATTCTATAAAACGTTTCGGAGACCAGCTCCATCTTCAGTTAACCGTCTGCAAGTAAAAAGTAAAGAAAATCAGTCTTCTATACAAAACACAAGGGTACAATAAAATTTACAAGTGAATTTGTAATGGGTATGAACTATTGGCGCTATTAAGATCTGGTTTTTCTTTTGAAATAAAAAGAGATTCCAAAATACGTATACGAACAATTCTGGTATGAACACTTTTTTTTACGAGTAGCCATCACGAGTTTTGTTAAACGACAACCGTGGCGAAAGCCCTCACGATTCATACAGAAGGTCACGTCATCCACATCCGTGCTCTGAGTGGATGATTGTCGCTGTGACGTCACAATTGTTATGACGTCACATTTGCCGATTCTGGATATGAAGTTACTTCTCTTCTCTGTACTGTGAGTAGTGCACCTCCTCCCTGCGATGGTGCATCCCATCAGGATGTAACCAACAATCATCAGCAGGATTCTCTAGAAACTGAGAATTTCAATTTCATTTCCCCCAGCTATGAGATTCATACTCGCCGGACTGCAGTTTTGTGGAGTTCGAAGATGATCCCGAGCTGATGATTAACATCAAATCTGACCCTCCTGAGAGGTTATTATTTGATTTTAATATCGGCGAGGATCAGTTTTCCGGTAACCATTTCCCTAAACTGTTTTAAATAATATAATTGGCAATAAAGTAAACAAAGCAGATATTTGAGCACTATCTATAGCAGAACATCAGCGAGATAAAAAATGCAAAAAAATTACCGGATGTGGGCTACAGAAGTCAGCGGGGCAGGGCTGTCTGCACGAGCCGATTAGTTTGGGGCTGACTCACGGCGACCCGCAAGGGGAAGCTCGTCCGGGGTATGATTCTTGGAATCTAAACCCCGGTGGAAGCCCTAATATCATATCCACTCAGTGGATATCGTCCTTCAGACTACAATGTCACTTTTCGCTCGTTTGAAATATCAAATAAGATTTTACACTTATGAATTGTTAGGGGCTAAATTTTGTCCTAAGTTATAATCAGAGTTATTTGCTCTGACATATATCATTTCAGAACTCGCAGGATCAAAATTCAAGTTATTGCACTCAATCTCAATTCCCCAAAATTAGGCTTTATTTTCAAAATACAATAAAAATCGAAATCTTGCTTTCACTACATGCGTCGATCACCAAATTTCTTCTTCGTACTGTATATATAACTCTACAATATACTGTACTGTATACAGTATACCGTACTGTATACTGTACTTCGTACTGTATAATATAACACACTAACTTTGAACTTATCAAACTAGGACACCATCCATCATAGCTTGCAGTACATCACTTTTTGCTCAGTAGGATTTGGTTCAATCTCATTTAATTACATTTTCCTTTACATCACTTGTTCAGGTCAGGATTTCATTTTAGAACTCCAAATTGGACATGAAGTCACCAATATAGGCAAAGAGAGTTCCGCTTGGTTTCAAGTCTGGGGACTAACTTGGTCAGTTAGAACACTGATTGTTGCAGTGATCCATTTCGGTCAAACTTTGAATATTGTGAGAATTTGAGTACTTCATTTCCTTCATGAAAACAACTCAGCAGTGCGAAACTTGCATATAATGAGATGATGGGGTAACAGAGAGAAAATTACCATTGATTATGAGAAAATCAAGGAAGTTACACAGAGAACGCATAGAAGTAGAATTCATTTTAGTCCTTCACGGCCTATTTTTTTCGAATATTTTCGCTTCTAATATGAAAGAAATGCGTATCATTCTACACGAACATGATTTCTTTGCATACTGTATTTGCCAGCATGCTCATATTCAGATTTTCTTTTTCACGTTTAAAGCCAATTCAATAACTCGTAAATATTCTGTTCCTCCTTAGAACGTGTTTACATTATGTTTTCAACTCACGGGAAAATTTCTTTACAGTTTTTTGAGATCTCGCTGACTACGTTTTTAACAAGCGCTAAAATTTATTGAAACACTTGCTTTCCCACAAACAGTTTTTTGCACATGCCTTTTTGTTTTGAGGTATTTTCACGACACCCAAGTATGTGTGATATTTGCGAGGGGTCCGGATGTTCAGCAGCAACCGTAGTAAATTAAGGTTAACATCGGCATCTTTGGGATGCTTTATATCCAATCAAGCCTGATAGATATGATCTTAGCATTGGTTTTTCAAATGTCTTATAACTAACCTATATATAGGACTATAGGACTATAACTATATATAGGACACCATGTCGGTTCCCCCGTAAAGCCGGTACCCATTTCCGACACCTGGGTCGAGTGGGGTATTGTGCTTGAGCTTTCCCTTATACCCAACGGGGAAAATCTCCGCGCCAGCGCTGGGAACGAACCCGCGACTTCCAGCATACAAGTTCGATCCCTTAACCGCTCTGCCACGGATAGAAAAATAGTCGATTCTTAATCTATTGTCTTTTCGACGGACGGGAAGCCTAACAAGCGAGGTAGCAAATGGTGAAAACGAGATCGATATTTGGGATATGAGGTCGCAGGTACCTAGCTGCAGGTAAAAGTATGACTGTGATCGAACGTGTTTTTTACATAGTTCCATGGTTGAGAGTGAGACTGTGAAGCTCTTCTACTTACGAATTAGCGTTCTAATGAAGTGAACGAGAACAAAGTGGACATTTCCAGACTCTGAACTCTCGAGATATGATAACTTGTCTCTCTTAGGCATTTAAGCTTCAAAGTCGTTTCACGTTTATAAGCAGAAAATATATCAATCGGAAGTGTCTTCTCTCTGAAAACGATGCAAAACTTTTGTTCGTTTGTGCTTGGTCTCTATCGTTGATCAAAGCCCTTTCGCGAGATATCCACAATATGTTCATCAATGCACTTCATCGCCCCAGGTGTGTAGAGTTGAAATTTCAACTAATGCAAATGAATAACTTGTGATTCCCAAATAACATTCGGAAAATTCTGCTCGAGTTTGCGTTTTACTCAATAAATTCTCGTACCATAAAGGGGACTTCATTCGTAATGCTGAACTTTATGGCCACATTTATCATCGAATGATGTGGAATTTCGTATCATGGAATATTTTATTCATTCCAAAATATTTTCAGTAAATATTTTCATAGCATTACAACTACAATTAAAAGTGTCAAAATGCTAATGTTATTGAAAAAAGTGCATAATTTTTACCAATTTTATATAACATCGTTTAGCCACTTCGTAAAAGTTTAATCATGTGTAATAAATCTTTTAAGGGTGTGTACAAGATTTGTGCTTACTTAAAAAATTTGTCCGGTGAAATACCATTGAAATATCTCAGTAAACTCCAGTAGTACAGGAGGGTCGCTTCAACATGTATGTTTTGTGCATGTATGTTTGGACTCAGCAAATGTTAGGTGGAGCGATAAAATTTAATGGCTCGAACGATGTCTGTTTAGAGTCCCAAGGGATTTGTGGGGAGTCAGCAATTTTCACGAGACCTTGGACGAAACTTAATCAACCAAACACTTGAGAGAATGCCCATGCTGTGGTCCAAGAAAGGAAAGCACCCTCTGCAAGTAGTGCGAGGGTAACAGATTTCTTGGCTACACTTGAGCCAGGAGAGTTGCCATGACAACGACTTTCAGATTGTTCCAGACTGAGCGAGAGAATAACTTGTTCAAAATCTAAAGTGCAGATCGAGCTACTTCACGCCCTCTAGAGTTCATTATTTTTTTTTATTCGTAGCGGTACCCATCGACTTCAAATTACTCCAAAATGAAAGAGTTGAACATTTCTCTTTCCATGTTGTACAAATGACCCTAACGCTTTTCTGGGAAGTACAGAAATTCATCAATAAGCCTCTCTGACTCGTGCGCCTCCAAAAAAATAAGTTGACCCGCTTTCAACTTTTGAAAAAATGCACCCATCGATTTCAAATTACTCTCAAATGAAAAAGTGAAACAATCTCTTTTCCATATTGTACACACGACCCTAACCCTTTCTGGGAACTACAGAAATTCATTGATAAGCCTCTCCGGCTCGCGCGCTGTCGAAAGACTCAAGTTGACCCGCTTTTAACTTTTGAAAGACAGCATCATCGACTTCAAAATTACTTTCAATGAAAGAATAAAACATTTTCTCTCTCCATATTGTACACACGACCCTAAAGGTTTTCTGGGAACTACAATAATTTATCATTAAGCCATATTGTACACACGACCCTAACTGTCTTCTGGGACCTACAGAAATTCATCGATAAGCCTCTATGACTCGCGCGCCGTCGAAAACTTAATGTGCTCCCAGCGTTTACCTGAGATTGAAGTTATTCAGCCAGCCTGTCATAACACAGCACCTGCTTATTGTTCCTTTCAATATCATCACAGCTTCTGCATCCATCATGCATGAGGTCTCTTTTGAGAGTTCCCTTTGGAAATGTGATGGCTGAGCCTAAATGAAATGATCTTCTGAAATTTTAAAATGAGCTTTTCGTGTTTTTTCCATGGTGCAGGCATCGTCAACTTCGTGTTGATATAATTTTTTTACAATTTTCGACGAATGCATTTCTTCCAAAGCATTTCCATTATGAGTTTTGAGGAACTTCAGATAAAGAATCATCATTCTGGAAAGTCATTTAGAGCGATTTCTATATGAGATTAAAATTAGGATTTCATGTACAGGAAGTATATATCTTCAGCGTCTTTGTCACAGGAGACTTTGAAAGGATAACTTTCTTCCGAACGCATTCTTCGCGTTTCGAGGGACGCTTTGACATCGAGTCATACACGAAAATATTCTCACTATATCATTTTTAGAAGAAACTTTAAGGGGAAGTCTAGCGTCCCCAAAGAGAAGCTTACAGGGATTACAACGGTGTAGTTGCGGAAGGAACCCCAACTCAGAGTGGTGAGGGCAAAAAAATGCTCTAGAAGCTTCATACTTTTCTGAACTTCAAACGCACTTCTCTCTACGGGATAAATTATGAACAGGTTTCAAAGAATAACATTGAATACAATGTTAAATTGATTTAGAATAGGAAATAGACTCGCCAACAGCGCAGGCTAGACGGCGAAAAATATGAAGATAACGTACGTGATTCTCTTGTAGCATTTTACCCAGTAAGTGAATAGAGTTCTTGCTTCAGATAAAATTAGATTTTTTGAGAGAATAAAAAAATATATATTCCACTTGTTTGGTAATGACAAAATATTTTTATTCAACATTCTACAGTGGAAAGTTGGGATTAATTTATGGCCGTACATCTGCATGAACAGTCAGTTTGTGAAAATTTAAGTTTTCATAAAAAAAGTTCAATCCATGCTTTTTAGCTCCTCGGTAATTTTACCTTTCTGTTTCTGACAAAAGAGAAAAAAAACGAAGGCTATGACTAAACTGCAGCTGCAAATGCGTTGAATTTGCTTTGCATTCCTTGAAGATGCGTACTCACGAAGTTCATTTTATTTCCAGTCTCAACGCAGTGAATGTAGCTCCGGCTGAAATCACTACCACTACTCTCTTTTTATAGACAGTTAACTCTAAATTAGGTACACCAGTTCCTGCCAAGTGTCTTTGTGCGCTGCAGTGTATATCAACTTTTTTATGAACCTTTGTTGCAAGGTTCCACTGGTGCGCAGTACGTTGCCACGCGTTCTTAATTAAGCACACTTGTGTAAGTTGGTGCTGATGAGCGAGTGTGTTCATCGATAAGCCTCTTGGTGCGTAGAGTTCAAAATCTACAGTGCAGATCGAGCTACTTCTCGCCCTCTAAAGTTCATTATTTTTAATTTTTTTTATTCGTAGCGGTATCCATCGACTTCAAATTACTCCAAAATGAAAGAGTTGAACATTCTCTTTCTCCATATTGTACACACGACCCCAATGGTTTTCTGGGAACTACAATAATTTATCATTAAGCCTCTCCGACTCGTGCGCCGTCAAAAAACTCAAGTTGACCCGCTGGTAACTTTTGAAAGAATGCACCCAACGACTTCAAATTACTCTCAAATGAAAGAGTGAAACATTTCTCTTTTCATATTGTAAAATGACCCTAACGGTTTTCTAAGAGCTACAGAAATTTAACGATAAGCCTCTCCGACTAGCGCGACCCGCTTTCAACTTTTGAAAAAATGCACCCATCGATTTCAAATTACTCTCAAATGAAAGAGTAAAACATTCTCTTTTCCAAATTGTACACACGACCCTAACGCTTTTCTGGGAACTACAGAAATTTATCAATAAGCCTCTCCGACTCGCGCGCCGTCAAAAAACTCAAGTTGACCCGGTGTTAACTTATGAAAGGATGAACCCATCGACTTCAAATTACTCTCAAATGAAAGAGTAAAACATTCTCTTTTCCATATTGTACACACGACCCTAACGGTCTTCTGGGAACTACAGAAATTCATCGATAAGCCTCTCCGACTCGCGCGCCGTCAAAAAACTCAAGTTGACCCGGTGGTAACTTATGAAAGGATGCATCCATCGACTTCAAATTACTCTCAAATGAAAGAGTAAAACATTCTTTTTTCCATATTGTACACACGACCCTAACGCTTTTCTGGGAACTACAGAAATTCATCAATAAGCCTCTCCGACTCGCGCGCCGTCAAAAAACTCAAGTTGACCCGGTGTTAACTTATGAAAGGATGAAGCCATCGACTTCAAATTACTCTCAAATGAAAGAGTAAAACATTCTCTTCTCCATATTGTACACACGACCCTAACGGTCTTCTGGGAACTACAGAAATTCATCGATGAGCCTCTCCGACTCGCGCGCAGTCGAAAACTTAATGTGCTCCCAGCGTTTAACTGAGATTGAAGTTATTCAGCCATCCTGTCATAACACAGCACCTGCTTATTGTTCCTTTCAATATCATCACAGCTTCTGCATCCATCATGCATGAGGTCTCTTTTGAGAGTTCCCCTTGGAAATGTGATGGCTGAGCCTAAATGAAATGATCTTCTGAAATTTTGAAATGAGCTTTTCGTGTTTTTTCCATGCTGCAGGCATCGTCAACTTCGTGTTGATTTAATTTTTTTACAATTTTCGACGAATGCATTTCTTCCAAAGCATTTCCATTATGAGTTTTGAGGAACTTCAGAAAAGAATCATTATTCTGGAAAGTCATTTAGAGTCATTTCTATATGAGATTACAATTAGGATTTTCATATACAGGAAGTATATATCTTCAGCGTCATTGTCACAGGAGACTTTGAAAGGATAACTTTCTTCCGAACGCATTCTTCGCGTTTCGAGGGACGCTTTGACATCGAGTCATACACGAAAATATTCTCACTATCATTTTTAGAAGAAACTTTAAGGGGAAGTCTAGCGTCCCCAAAGAGAAGCTTACAGGGATTACAACGGTGTAGTTGCGGAAGGAACCCCAACTCAGAGCGGTGAGGGCAAAAAAATGCTCTAGAAGCTTCATACTTTTCTGAACTTCAAACGCACTTCTCTCTACGGGATAAATTATGAACAGGTTTCAAAGAATAACATTGAATACAATGTTAAATTGATTTAGAATAGGAAATAGACTCGCAAACAGCGCAGGCTAGAGGGCGAAAAATATGAAGATAACGTACGTGATTCTCTTGTAGCATTTTACCCAGTAAGTGAATAGAGTTCTTGCTTCAGATAAAATTAGATTTTTTGAGAGAATTAAAAAAAAAATATATTTCACTTGTTTGGTAATGACAAAATACTTTTATTCAACATTCTACAGTGGAAAGTTGGGATTAATTTATGGCCGTACATCTGCATGAACAGTCAGTTTGTGAAAATTTAAGTTTTCATAAATACAGTTCAATCCATGCATTTTGGTTCATCGGTAATTTTACCTTTCTGTTTCTGACAAAAGAGAAAAAGAACGAAGGCTATGACTAAACTGCAGCTGCAAATGCGTTGAATTTGCTTTGCGTTCCTTGAAGATGCGTACTCACGAAGGTAAGATCGGAAAGCTCCTGGGCGGAGAAATCCGGCGCGAAAAAAGGTTAACATTTAAAGGTTAACATCGGCATCTTTGGGATGCTTTATTTCCAATCAAGCCAGATAAATATGATCTTAGCATTGGTTTTTCAAATGTCTTATAACTAACCCTATATATAGGACACCATGACGGTTCCCCCGTAAAGCCGGTACCCATTTCCGACACCTGGGTCGAGTGGGGTATTGTGCTTGAGCTTTCCCCTATACCCAACGGGGAAAATCTCCGCGCCAGCGCTGGGAATGAACCCGCGACTTCCAGCATACAAGTTCGATCCCTTAACCGCTGTGCCACGGAGAGAAAATTGTTGCGTTTCTTAATCTATTGTCTTTTCGAAGGACGGGAAGCCTAACACGCGAGGTATCAAATGGGAAAAACGAGATCGATATTTGGGATAAGAGGTCGCAGGTACCTAGCTGCAGGTAAAAGTATGACTGTGATCGAACGTGTTTTTTACATAGTTCCATGGTTGAGAGTGAGACGGTGAAGCTCTTCTATTTACGAATTAGCGTTCTAATGAAGTGAACGAGAACAAAGTGGACATTTCCAGACTCTGAACTCTCGAGATATGATAACTTGTCTCTCTTAGGTATTTAAGCTTCAAAGTCGTTTCACGTTTATAAGCAGAAAATATATCAATCGGAAGTGTCTTCTCTCTGAAAACGATGCACAACTTTTGTTCGTTTGTGCTTGGTCTCTATCGTTGATCAAAGCCTTTTCGCGAGATATGCACAATATGTTCATCAATGCACTTCATCGCACCAGGTGTGTAGAGTTGAAATTTCAACTAATGCAAATGAATAACTTGTGATTCCCAAATAACCTTCGGAAAATTCTGCTCGAGTTTGCGTTTTACTCATTAAATTCTCGCACCATGAAGGGGACTTCATTCGTAATGCTGAACTTTATGGCCACATTTATCATCGAATGATGTGGAATTTCGTATTATGGAATATTTTATTCATTCCAAAATATTTTCAGTAAATATTTTCATAGCATTACAACTACAATTAAAAGTGTCAAAATGCTAATGTTATTGAAAAAAGTGCATAATTTTTACCAATTTTATATAACATCGTTTAGCCACTTCGTAAAAGTTTAAAGACTAATTCTGAGACATCTAATTAGTTATGACACTCACTTTTACCTCATTTCGAAAATTTTTAATTGAAAAGGCTTTTGTAAAACAGAAGTTAATATTTGTAGGTGTTCACGTTCGCGAATGCTCGAAGAGAAAACCTACAATAATTATAAATATTCTGCAAATAAGCACCCCTTTTCACGGCAATTATAATTTTCTGCTTCAGTGCGAGCAGACCATCGACTGTAGTGAATTGTAAATTATATCAACTCTCACTTTAGTGTGAATACTCGAAGAAAACGTTGATTACTCTATGTTTATTTGAGTAATATTTCTGAATGAATTGAGTTGAGCGAATAACAGGTTCTTCAACATTTTATCTGCGGTCATTTTCTGAGTCTAATGATAACCTATCAGACGACACAACAGTTTTTGCATTTTCGATGTCTAATGTTTTTTTAATCTATGTCATCATCACTCTCCGTTTGTTTGAATTCGTAACTCCGCTGACTCTTTGTGAACGTACAGAAAAAACTCCTTAGGACCAAAGTTTGAGCTGGTGAATGTCAGAGCACTAAAATGTTGAGTAAGACAGAATGTAAAACCCAAATCAGTTGTTTATTTACGTTTCAGGTGTTCTGCAGTGTGCTATTTCACGACAAAGATATCGCCATATAGGTTGAAATTTCACCTTTCTAACAACTGTCGTAGGAAAGCTAAATGAAAAAGTTAAACATTCTCTCTTTCCATGTTGTACACACGACCCTAACGCTTTTCTGGGAACTACAATAATTTATCATTAAGGCTTGATTGGAAATAAAGCATCCGTAGATGCCTTCATTATTATTTATTTGCTCTCCACGATGCAAAAAAGATCTCCTTCATAGGTGAAAAACTCTAGGAGATATTGAGCCGTAGAGTAGAAGAAAACTTTTTATGTGGAAAAAGTGTTCAAGATTTTTAATTATTTCTCCAACAGTTTTTTACTCACTGAGATCTTTCTTGCATCGTAAAGATCAAGGTAAATACTATAAACCTGCTTAGTTGTTTTTTGATAAGTTAAGTAGAAAATTTTTTATTGACATGTGAAGTAATAAGTAAAAAGTTAGTATATTTTACTTAAAAAATTCAAAAATTTCTTTGTCGAGAATCTGTTAAGAATAATCAATTTTTGCGAATTAAAAATGAGTATTTAAGGAAATCATGCGTAATAAATCTTTTAAGGGTGTGTACAAGTTTTGTGCTTACATAAAAAATTTGTCCGGTGAAATATATACCGTTGAAATATCTCAGTAAACTCCAGTAGTACAGGAGGGTCGCTTCAACTTGTATGTTTTGTGCATGTATGTTTGGACTCAGCAAATGTTAGGCGGAGCGACAAAATTTAATGGCTCGAACGATGTCTGTTTAGAGTCCCAAGGGATTTGTGGGGAGTCAGCAATTTTCACAAGACCTTGGACGAAACTTAATCAACCAAACACTTGAGAGAATGCCCATGCTGTGGTCCAAGAAAGGAAAGCACCCTCTGAGAGTAGTGCGAGGGTAACAGATTTATTGGCTACACTTGAGCCAGGAGAGTTGCCATGACAACGACTTTCAGATTGTTCCAGACTGAGCGAGAGAATAACTTGTTCAAAATCTAAAGTGAAGATCGAGCTACTTCACGCCCTCTAAAGTTCATTATTTTTTTTATTCGTAGCGGTACCCATCGACTTCAAATTACTCCAAAATGAAAGAGTTGAACATTTCTCTTTCCATGTTGTACAAATGACCCTAACGCTTTTCTGGGAACTACAGAAATTCATCAATGAGCCTCTCTGACTCGTGCGCCTCCAAAAAAATAAGTTGACCCGCTTTCAACTTTTGAAAAAATGCACCCATCGATTTCAAATTACTCTCAAATGAAAAAGTGAAACAATCTCTTTTCCATATTGTACACACGACCCTAACCCTTACTGGGAACTACAGAAATTCATTGCTAAGCCTCTCCGCCGGCTCGCGCGCTGTCGAAAACTCAAGTTGACCCGCTTTTAACTTTTGAAAGACAGCATCATCGACTTCAAATTACTTTCAATGAACGAATAAAACATTTTCTCTCTCCATATTGTACACACGACCCTAACGGTTTTCTGGGAACTACAATAATTTATCATTAAGCCTCTCCGAATCCAGCGCCGGCAAAAAACTCAAGTTGACCCACTTCTAACCTTTGAAAGGATGCACCCATCGACTTCAAATTACTCCCAAATGAAATAGTGAAACATTTCTCTTTCCATGTTGTACAAATGACCCTAACGCTTTTCTGGGAACTACAGAAATTCATCAATAAGCCTCTCCGACTCGCGCGACTCTGAAAACTTAACACGTTAACTGCGATGGGTTAAAACTTAAGTTCAATATTCAATTCCAATTTTGATTCAATAGTAATCTACTTGGAAAATAGCAAACATAAACTGGATTGGGCTTATGTTTACCTTTCATTAAGTATTTATAATCAATGTGTTAGTGACTGCAGGTGGGTCAGCAGCACTTTGAAAACCACTTAAGGGACCACTGGTGGGTCCCTTCGCAGGGAATGTGTTAATTAAGTTGACCTACTATTACCGTTCGAAAGAATGCACCCATCGACTTCAAATTACTCTCAAAAGAAAGAGTGAAACATTTCTCTTTCCATGTTGTACAAATGACCCTAACGCATTTCTGGGAACTACAGAAATTCATCAATAAGCCTCTCCGACTCGCGCGCCGTCAAAAAACTCAAGTTGACCCGGTGTTAACTTATGAAAGGATGCACCCATCGACTTCAAATTACTCTCAAATGAAAGAGTAAAACATTCTCTTTTCCATATTGTACACACGACCCTAACGCTTTTCTGGGAACTACAGAAATTTATCAATGAGCCTCTCCGACTCGCGCGCCGTCAAAAAACTCAAGTTGACCCGGTGTTAACTTATGAAAGGATGCACCCATCGACTTCAAATTACTCTCAAATGAAAGAGTAAAACATTCTCTTTTCCATATTGTACACACGACCCTAACGCTTTTCCGGGAACTACAGAAATTTATCAATAAGCCTCTCCGACTCGCGCGCCGTCAAAAAACTCAAGTTGACCCGGTGTTAACTTATGAAAGGATGAACCCATCAACTTCAAATTATTCTCAAATGAAAGAGTAAAACATTCTCTTTTCCATATTGTACACACGACCCTAACGGTCTTCTGGGAACTACAGAAATTCATCGATAAGCCTCTCCGACTCGCGCGCAGTCGAAAACTTAATGTGCTCCCAGCGTTTAACTGAGATTGAAGTTATTCAGCCATCCTGTCATAACACAGCACCTGCTTATTGTTCCTTTCAATATCATCACAGCTTCTGCATCCATCATGCATGAGGTCTCTTTTGAGAGTTCCCCTTGGAAATGTGATGGCCGAGCCTAAATGAAATGATCTTCTGAAATTTTAAAATGAGCTTTTCGTGTTTTTTCCATGCTGCAGGCATCGTCAACTTCGTGTTGATATAATTTTTTTACAATTTTCGACTAATGTATTTCTTCCAAAGCATTTCCAATATGATTTTTGAGGAACTTCAGAAAAAGAATCATTATTCTGGAAAGTCATTTAGAGAGTCATTTCTATTTTCAATTAGGATTTTTATGTACAAGAAGTATATATAAAGAATCGTTATTCTGGAAAGTCATTTAGAGAGTAATTTCTATACGAGATTACAATCAGGATTTTTATGTACAAGAAGTATATATCTTCAGCGTCATTGTCACATGCAGGAGACTTTGGAAGGATATTTTTCTTCCGAACGCATTCTTCGCGTTTCGAGGGACGCTTTGACATCGAGTCATACACGAAAATATTCTCACTATCATTTTTAGAAGAAGCTTTGAGGGGAAGTCTAGCGTCCCCAAAGAGAAGATTACAGGGATTACAACGGTGTAGTTGCTGTGTCAACAATCTTGCCGCTTCGAGTGTCGCTGGTCCCCAACCCTCAAGCTTGAGTGCTCTATAAATCCTTGTCACCCTTGTGGTTTGACTGTTGGGCGCCCATGCCTCTCCAAAAGGTCTTAACTAATCATAACAAGTTCATGTTTCTCACATCTTCAACACAGGACCTCTTTGTGTGGCCATTAGTTCTCCCAGTCGAATGTGGTTTAAGGAAACAGACTTTCTTGTCCAGGAAAGGCTTACACATAAATTCCTTCCAAGCACAACACCAACACAACACGTAGCACACAACTCCACACATGTAAACACAAGCCACCAGGCACACATGTTAAGCGATCCGCTCGTGCTGTTGGAATACGCAAGTACTACAATATCCTAAAAAAATTTACAAAACACAAGAGCACAAATCAGTTAACACAAAAAAAGGACACAAATCAGTTAAAATTTCCCAAAATTAGGTGTTTCTCGACACAAAACCACAAATCAGTTAACACAAAAAAAGGACACAAAAAATTTCCCAAAATTAAGTGTTTCTCGACACGTGTGATTAAATCTGGAAAACTTTCACTTCATTTGTATAATTTTTTATGATTCAATGAATTTATGGCTCGACATTACCAACAAAACTTCAATGCTACGTGATTCTCTTGTAGCATTTTACCCAGTGTGTGAATAGAGTTCTTACTTCAGACAAAATTAGATTTTTACCTGTTTCTCATCGATGAACGAAATTTGAGAGAATTAAAAAATATATATTTCACTTGTTTGGTAATGACAAAATACTTTTATTCAACATTCTACATTGGAAATTTGGGATTAATTTACGGCCGTACATCTGCATGAACAGCCAGTTTGTTAAAATTTGAGTTTTATAAATAAAGTTCAATCCATGCTTTTTAGCTCCTCGGTAATTTTACCTTTCGGTTTCTGACAAAAGAGAAAAAGAACGAAGGCTATGACTAAACTGCAGCTGCACATGCGTTGAATTTGCTTCGCATTCCTTGAAGATGCGTACTCACGAAGTTCATTTTATTTCCAGTCTCACAGCAGTGAAAGTAGCTCCGGCTGAAGTCACTACCACTACTCTCTTTTTATAGACAGTTAACTCTGAATCAGGTACACTCGTTCCTGCCAAGTGTCTTTGTGCGCTGCAGTGTATTTCAACTTTTTTATGAACCTTTGTTGCAAGCTCTCACTCGTGCGCAGTACGATACCACGCGTTCTTAATTAAACACACTTTTGTAAGTCGGTGCTGATGAGCGAGAGAATAACTTGTTCAAAATCTACAGTGCAGATCAAGCTACTTCACGCCCTCTAAAGTTAATTATTTATTTTTTATTCGTAGCGGTACCCATCGACTTCAAATTACTCCAAAATGAAAGAGTTGAACATCCTCTCTCTCCATATTGTACACACGACCATAATGGTTTTCTGGGAACTACAATAATTTATCATTAAGCCTCTCTGACTCATGCGCCCTCAAAAAACTCAAGTTGGTCCGCTTTACATTTCACACCCGTAGCCATTACTGCATCTTCCTCCAATCGGCGAGAGACGAAGAACTACAACATTCATGCACGTACAAAGTCCATTGTGCTTTGCTACACATATTGTACACACGACCATAATGGTTTTCTGGGAACTACAATAATTTATCATCAAGCCTCTCTGACTCATGCACCGTCAAAAAACTCAAGTTGGTCCGCTGTTAACTTTTGAAAAAATGCACCCATCGATTTCAAATTACTCTCAAAGGAAAGAGTGAGACATCCTCTTTTCCATATTGTACACACGACCCTAACGGGTTTCTGGGAACTACAATAATTTATCATTAAGCCTCTCCGACTAGTGCGCCGTCAAAAAACTCAAGTTGACCCGCTGTTAACATATGGAAGGATGCACCCATCGACTTCAAACTACACTCAAATAAAAAAGTAAAACATTCTCTTTTCCCTATTGTACAAAAGACCCTAACGGTTTTCTGGGAACTACAGAAATTCATCGATTAGCCTCTCCGACTCGCGCGCCTCCAAAAACTTAAGTTGACCCGCTTTACATTTCACACCCGTAGCCATTACTGTATCTTCCTCCAATCGGCGAGAGACGAAGAACTACAACACTCATGCACGTACCAAGTCCAATATGCTTTGCTTCACTCAAAGGAACGGGCCTCAGAGCTATGATGGCTTTCGGAAGTGTTGCTACCAGCGAAGGTTCGATTTGTGCTTGCGTCATTTTCAAAATCGTAACTTTTATGCAGGCCGTCAACTTGTGGGAGTCGGACGCCGTCACTCACTATGAAGTCGGTTTGAATCTGCCACGTGCAACTTTGAGTTTCCTTTACCGCTTTGATTCACTTTATTATTCACATGTTCACTTTATGCCTAATTGTATTTTTGGCTGGATTTGTAAAAAGGCTGCTAGAACACGATCCGTTCCACTGTATGCTCTCGGGAGAGATAAAGCTGCTGTCTGTTAGTTTTTACTGCAAATTTTGACTATTAGCTCGCACTAATGTTGATCGGAAAACCTCTATACATCGCATGGATTTTACACATTCTGTCTGTTCGAGTCTAATAGCGGTGTGAATGAAACGCAGAAAATTAAAGGGGTGAATAATATTGTGCTTGCATTCAGCTTGATCGATTATATACGATTCTGTATTTTATCGCTGTTCAGTTTATCCCTGATGTTCATCAGTTGTGATGATCATGTCGAAACGTGTAGAAATTTTTATGTTGGCATACTGGATGAAAAAGTTCTGTATCACATTTTAAAATATTTTAGAGCCTTCTTGATGACAGTCGTCGGACTAGGATGTATAAAAAATGAAAATGTGGAAATAATTTCAAAATTCACTCCTTGTCCTAACAATGGTATAACTTCCGTTGAAGCCGGCAGCTGAAACTATGTTAGATATTAATCATAATATTAGACTTAAATACAAAACATTCGCAGTTGAAAAGCTGTTCATAACAATTCATTTTGATGCGCCAAATGCAAACAAGATGGAGTGCTTCCAGTCTTTCACGTAGGCGTTGATTAGTTTCGGGGAACTCTGTTAATTAATTAGCCATGTTCCACATGGATTAGCCATGTGGACATGGCTAATCCATGTCCAATAATTAGCCATGGAGCTAATCCGGCTAATCCAATAATTAGCAATGGAGTTCCACAAGTATCTGTCCTTGGGCCTCTCCTATTTCTGATATTTATAAATGATATTATCAAATCTACATCATTTTTCAATTGCATACATTTTGCCGATGACAGCACGCTTTCTGCCGTCCTTCCGAACCAAAATCCCGCTATGATTGCGGAGAGTATACATAATGAACTCCATAAGGTTTCATTATGGCTTAAAGCTAATAAAATAAGCCTCAACATCGATAAAACAAAATATATTACATTCTCATACAAGAAAAATATATCTCTCCCACGCATATAAATTGGCGAAGGTGAAATCGAAGAAACCAACTCATGCAAATTTCTGGGTATCATAATAGATAAACATCTGACCTCTAACGAGCATATCGCTCATATTAGTTCTAAATTATCAAAATCCATCGGAATCCTGAATGAAGTTAAAAATGACCTGCCTGAAACAGCTTTACGAATGCTCTACCGAACGCTAATTTCACCATACTTGCAATACGGAATAGAACCATGGCACGGAACTGATAAAAATAAAACCTATAAAATTTTTACTCTGTAAAAAAGAGCCACCAGAGCGGTAAAGAATCTAGCATATAATGCTCACACAAATGATTCATTCAAAAATTTACAAATACTTAAACTTTCGGATCTCTACAAAATCTCCATTTCCAATTTCATTTACAAAACATTATCAATTGATGGCGACAATAGCCTAAAACAATTATAGTTATTAACTGCGAAAACTGGTCATCACGACCATTTAACCCGAAATAGAAGTAAATTCATGCTTCCTTGTTATTCAAAGGCCCGGTCGCAACACAGTATCCTCTTCGCTGGAACTAAAACTTGGAACTCAATACCTGCGGAGATCCGTGATAGTAATTCTTACAAGGTATGCATCTTCAAGGAATGCAAAGCAAATTCAACGCATTTGCAGCTGCAGTTTAGTCATAGCCTTCGTTCTTTTTCTCTTTTAATGTGTTTGTAATAATGTGATACCTATGTTTGTTTATCAATTGACGACAATTTGCGCCATATTTCAAAGATAATGTGATTTTTTTTCTAATATGAAACCATTATAGGACATTAAGGTTTTCTTTCTTATTCACGTCCCACAATCGTTTTCATGTTTCTGACTTAAGTAGACTGTTTTGTGCCACTATTTTTAGTACGAAATTTTATAAAATTCATGCTATAATAAAGATATTTTCTCCGTTTCCCTCGATTGGAATTCTGGTTTATACTGACTAGTTTACGCTGATATTTGCGCACATGCTTACTTGTGTAAATGTGTACGTGTCCACGCTATGCGTATGACACTCTGTAGAATGCGTATGTATTGCCTCGATGCATAGAAATGCATTTGCGTATGCTTACGAGTCAGGTGTAAATATGTGCGTGGGTATATGTGTGCATGTGTATGTGTAAATATTTACATGTATATGTGCATATATGTGACATGTACTAGACTGACAACTAGCATTTTACTAGAGATAATGCTCTTTTTTTCAGTGCACTCTCAACTTGTAACACTACCTAACTCGTCATATCTTTAGTATTGTAAAGCATTCATGTAAAAACTATACATTTGTTGTGCGATCATCCATTTATATTTAAATAAAATGCTTTTAACTAATGACCGTTATGTTAAAATTGTTGAATCAGAAATACAAAACCTATAATCTTCTCGGTCCTCTTGCTTATATGTACACAGGTGTGTGTCCATGTTAACGAAACCGGTGTTTTTCGTAACCTAGGCACACACATGGCCGTAAAACGCGTGTGTATATATTTACATGTATGTGTGCACATATGTGTGTACTAAACTGACAACTAGCATTTTACTAGAGATAATGGTCATTTTCTGTTCACTCTCAACTTGTAACATTACCTAACTCGTCATCTCTTTATTATTGTAAAGCATTCATGTACAAACTATACATTTGTTGTACGATCATCCATTTATATTTAAATAAAATGCCCAATAACTAACGACCGTTATGTTAAAATTGTTGAATTAGAAATACAAAACTTATAATCTTCTTGGTCCTCATGCTTATGCGTACATATATATATATATCTGTATGTGTGTGTGTATGTATGTATATATATATATGTACGTATATATATGTATATGGATTTGTATTTATATTTTTTTTTTCATGCTTCCTTAAAATGACACTTTTGAACATTTGCCGAAACAAGCGATTCATATATTATTTCCTGGCATCAATAATTGCGAAGTTTTATGTCATGTACATGTAAACTGTCAAAAGTTTTTTCACCCCACAATGAAAATGCATCGTCCATGAATTTGCGTTATCTCTTATAATTATCATTACATGTATTGTCAAATGTAGATTAAGCAAGATTAGGAGTACATTGCCCTCAATCATTTATTTTCGACTAGTGACACGAGTTTTTCAATACTCGTGTGTGTGTATCATCTAAGTGTATTAGTTTCTCATGAAATTCAAGTTTCTCGACATTTCATGAAGATCGCCGAGTATATATATACTGAAAGTCAATTCCAAGCTGTTGCACAGTCAACGCTATGTTTCAGGTTTTAGGTTTGCGATCGTTCACGTAGACTTATTTTGTGTTACAGCTTTTGTAGAGACACGTACTGTTAGTGTTCTCTGAAGTGCCACTGTTAATGAATGTTCTGACAACAGGTCAACCATGGGCACTTTTGTTTTTTTATTGTCACCTCTACAAACAGAGTGTTGAAATGAAGTTCATGAGTCATCTCTGCTGGGAGCCAACTATGTTTTTTTTTCTTTCGTTTTTTCCTCTCATGGAGAAAAGTATTTTACTTCTGAGAATCATCATTCTTAAAGAAAGATGTTCCCTTTGGAAAATACAATAATTATAGTATCTATGCCTAAGAATAGGTGCTCCTGACCGGAAGATTTGGTAGACTTTCATTCTGTTGAAGTAAAATCATCGTTTGTTTTGATGCGGATCATCTTTTCGGGTTCACTGCTGTTTTGTTAAGCACATAACTTCTGTCCTCAACTTTTACCTTGTTTCACGAGCTTCTTTCAATCTTGCTGCTGCTGTGCGCAGGGTGTGGGGACGCTCGTAGTGAATAGATCTCTTGTCCCCATAATTCCTTACTTAATGATGAAATACTTCTATCTTCTAAGAGAACACCTGTGTTTTGGTTAGAAAGATTCAATCAATTTTCTTTTCTCTTTTGTACCGTAAGGCGTTTAAAGAAAAAAAGTTGAAAACGGCCCAGCAAAAGTTTGCGGCCGTATGTTACTCTCGCTCACAAGCCAGAATTGCCTATGCTGAAAAAACATTTTTCATGGAACATTTCAACGTTTTATTTTTTGAATGTTTAATGTATGTTTTTTGTATAATTTTTTTTTCTATGTTTTGGATGAAGGGAGGGGTGAGAGGGGAGGGAGAGGGGGGAAGGATACTATAAATTACGCGGAGAAATTTGGGAAATAATTTATTTGAGGAAACAATTCACTTTAAAAATTCTTTACTTGAGGAAATACAATAACTTGCTGAGATAAGAATGCTGAGATAAGAACAACACCAACCCGAGAACTCCACAAGGAGAGCTTTGTTCTCAGGTTACGAAAAGAGCCTGGCTATAAATCTGTGGAGCTCAAGTGGTCAGGGTTTCGCAAAAACGTGCTGACAAAGAGTCTGGCTATAAATCTGTGGAGCTCAAGTGGTCAGGGTTTCGCAAAAACGCGGTGACAAACACATACAGGCAACACATAAGTTGCCAACCATCGTTTGTTATTGATATTTATGCTTTATTTTACCAATATCTTATTTATTTATCTGGCTGAGGGATAGGTAGTCCTTTCTTGATCTGATATGGAAAAACTCCTTTTTCCGGGGTGCTGTAATTCTGTTTTTTTAGCGCCTATTCATTTTTTACTGTACATATGTGCCAGTTTGTATATTTTGTAATTTTCGAAGATTATATTTGTGTGCTAGATTTCTTGAATTTTCCCGAACTCCCGTGCACTTGTATCATTTTAATTTTTTTAGACTTTCGAACATTTTCGTATATCTGGTAAATTACGTATTTATGCTAGATTCCTTGTATTTCCCGTACATATCTCACGTGTACTTGCAGCTTTTTATTTTTTAGACTCTCGTTCGTTTATGTATTTTTTGTCGACTTAGCAGTTTTCCATGGCGCGTGAGTCGGAGAGGCTTATTGATGAATTTCAGTAGTTCCCAGACAACCGTTAGGGTCGTGTGTACAATATGGAGAGAGAAATGTTTCACTCTTTCATTTGAGAGTACTTTGAAGTCGTTGGGTGCATTCTTTCAAAAGTTAGCAGCGGGTCAACTTGAGTTTTTTAACGGCGCATTCATGAGTCAGAGAGGCTTAATGATAAATTATTGTAGTTCCCAGAAAACCGTTAGGGTCGTGTGTACAATATGGAGAGAGAAATGTTTCACTCTTTCATTTGAGAGTACTTTGAAGTCGTTGGGTGCATTCTTTCAAAAGTTAGCAGCGGGTCAACTTGAGTTTTTTAACGGCGCATTTTTGAGTCAGAGAGGCTTAATGCTAAATTATTGTAGTTCCCAGAAAACCGTTAGGGTCGTGTGTACAATATGGAGGGAGAAATGTTTCACTCTTTCATTTGAGAGTACTTTGAAGTCGTTGGGTGCATTCTTTCAAAAGTTAGCAGCGGGTCAACTTGAGTTTTTTAACGGCGCATTTTTGAGTCAGAGAGGCTTAATGATAAATTATTGTAGTTCCCAGAAAACCGTTAGGGTCGTGTGTACAATATGGAGAGAGAAATGTTTCACTTTTTTTTTTGAGAGTACTTTGAAGTCGTTGGGTGCATTCTTTCAAAAGTTAACAGCGGGTCAACTTGAGTTTTTTAACGGCGCATTCATGAGTCAGAGAGGCTTAATGATAAATTATTGTAGTTCCCAGAAAACCGTTAGGGTCGTGTGTACCATATGGAAAGAGAAATGTTTCACTCTTTCATTTGAGAGTACTTTGAAGTCGTTGGGTGCATTCTTTCAAAAGTTAACAGCGGGTCAACTTGAGTTTTTTAACGGCGCATTCATGAGTCAGAGAGGCTTAATGATAAATTATTGTAGTTCCCAGAAAACCGTTAGGGTCGTGTGTACAATATGGAAAGAGAGATGTTTCACTCTTTCATTTGAGAGTACTTTGAAGTCGTTGGGTGCATTCTTTCAAAAGTTAACAGCGGGTCAACTTGATTTTTTTAACGGCGCATTCATGAGTCAGAGAGGCTTAATGATAAATTATTGTAGTTCCCAGAAAATCGTTAGGGTCGTGTGTACAATATGGAGAGAGAAATGTTTCACTCTTTCATTTGAGAGTACTTTGAAGTCGTTGGGTGCATTCTTTCAAAAGTTAGCAGCGGGTCAACTTGAGTTTTTTACCGGCGCATTTTTGAGTCAGAGAGGCTTAATGATAAATTATTGTAGTTCCCAGAAAACCGTTAGGGTCGTGTGTACAATATGGAGAGAGAAATGTTTCACTCTTTCATTTGAGAGTACTTTGAAGTCGTTGGGTGCATTCTTTCAATAGTTAGCAGCGGGTCAACTTGAGTTTTTTAACGGCGCATTCATGAGTCAGAGAGGCTTAATGATAAATAATTGTAGTTCCCAGAAAACCGTTAGGGTCGTGTGTACAATATGGAGAGAGAAATGATTCACTCTTTCATTTGAGAGTACTTTAAAGTCGTTGGGTGCATTCTTTTAAAAGTTAGCAGCGGCTCAACTTGAGTTTTTTAACGGCGCATTCATGAGTCAGAGAGGCTCAATGATAAATTATTGTAGTTCCTAGAAAACCGTTAGGGTCGTGTGTTCAATATGGAGAGAGAGAATGTTCAACTCTTTCATTTTGGAGTAATTTGAAGTCGATGGGTACCGCTACGAATAAAAAAAATAAAAATAACGAACTTTAGAGGGCGTGAAGTAGCTCGATCTGCACTGTAGATTTTGAACAAGTTATTCTTTCGCTCATCAGCTCACCGACTTACAAAAGTGTGTTTAATTAAGAACACTTGGTAACGTACTGCGCACGAGTGGAAGCTTGCAACAAAGGTTCATAAAAAAGTTGAAATACACTGCAGCGCACAAAGACAATTGACAGGAACGAGTGTACCTGTTCTGAAAGTAATTTGAAGTCGTTGATGCTCTCTTTCAAAAGTTAACAGCGGGAAACTTGAGTTTTTCGACGGCGCGCGAGCCGGAGAGGCTTATCGATGAATTTCTGTAGTTCCCATCAAAGCGTTGGGGTCGAGTGTACAACATGGAAAAGAGAATGTCTCACTCTTTCATTTAAGAGTAATTTGAAATCGATGGGTGCATTTTTTCAAAAGTTGAAAGCGGGCAACTTAAGTTTTTTGGAGGCGCGCGAGTAGGAGAGGCTTATCAATAAACTTCTGTAGTTCTTAGAAAACCGTTAGGGTCGTGTGTACAATATGGAGGAAAAAATGTTTCATTCTTCCATTTGGAACTCCAATAATTTATCATTAAGCCTCTGGGACTCATGTGTCGTTAAAATGAATAAAGTTCAATCCATGGTTTTTAGCTCATCGGTAATTTTACCTTTCGGTTTCTGACAAAAGAGAAAAAGAACGAAGGCTATGACTAAACTGCAGCTGCAAATGCGTTGAATTTGCTTTGCATTCCTTGAAGATGCGTACTCACGAAGTTCATTTTATTTCCAGTCTCACATGTCACGAGAAATGTTACCCTTCACCTCCTTGTTAACAATTCATTAACAAGAAGATCAGGTTCTCGGAATAGAGGAATGGCACACCTCCAGGCTATATACACAACACAAATTAAATGAATTATCATCGGCAATTACAGTACATATACTAAAAAAAGGAAAGGTACTCACCGGGGATCGCTGACCCACTTACGCAGCGCATTTTCTGGGCGCCCTCCGTTGCATTACGATGGATTGCTTCTAATATTGTGGGGCATGATACACAGGGTGAACTATGCTTAACATTTATAATTCCCAGCTAGACGTGATACAAACATCAATGAGCGCACACACAATGATTGGTGTTAGGAACAATGCTAATTGAGTAATGAAAGCAGATAGCATACGTCAAATGACCTACTGCACATAATTACACAGAAATTTGGCTGACAATCCATGAACATGTCATTAGAACCCAGTTCAATTTTACAACCTGCCTCAAAGCCTACCCTACTGAATTACACACAATTGATATCCCAGTAAATCTGGCAGGCCAGCCCTTCCCTCACTTTCCCACACATGAATATGACAGAATTCCACTCAATTATTGTGGCGTTCAGCAGTACAGATGTGGTTATAACGTTCGTTCACACGTTCCTTCTCAAAGGCACGAATCCAGTTCAGTCTCCACAAGTGATTCTCAGTTCAAAAATTTATGACGACCACCTTCCAAATCTCCACTTCTGACTTCTAGCGCGTAACCTCCAATCACGTTGGACATCTGCGACGACCGCCCTGCCTGCAAATAATTTACCAGCTCGTTACTTCTTTTAATTGCCGAAAAATTGTGCTCAAAAATAATTTTAAATTTTTACGTTAATGTGACATTATTTTTCATGACTTTTATTTCAAAACTTCTTTTCAAAAGGAACTGTATATCTTATGATCCGAAATTCTCCTTACCCGCCCAACTGTCGTTCAAATTATTACTTCATATACTGCACAGTTTGGTTACGATGTTTTCATTTCTGGAAAATAGACGTGACATTTTTTTTTAATTTCATTTTAATTTACGGGCTCAAAACAACTTATTCAACTTCCTCTATACGTTCAATATATTCAATATTTTCACTTATATTTTTCAGAATGCTTTTCCAGTATGACAGTTACACGTACTTCTTTCTATGATGATGAACCGCGTTAGACTGCTCGCATCTAATCAGCTCTGTCCCTCCGTTCAAAATCTGTACTCCCCCTTTTCTTTTGTGAGACCAATCATGTTCTCACGGGCTTCTTGAGCGTCCTCCTAGGCTTCCCTCTAACGTTCCCATTGGTTTTCCTTGAGGCTGTCCTTTTCTTATTTGCTGTTGAAATGTTTTGCCAAGCGCGCCGTAATCTCCGCCTTCTTCTGAGGTTGTTTGCTTTTCGATAATATCGCTCGCTCTCTCACGGACCTCCTAAGCCTACCATGGTGTGTCATAAATCTGTCACCCTCTTCTGTCCAGCGTCCTCAGCCCCGACGCTTACACGTGCTTTCAATAAATTTCTCACCATGTGGTTCAGCCGAACCCTCTCAAGTTTCGCTGGCCTCTTCTCCTCATGTTATTTTAAGATCGCCCTGTCTACAAACACTTTTGTGGAAAGGTTTCTCTGCCCTGTAAGAGATCTTGTAACCAAGTTCCCTCGGAAATTCCTTCGTGGTAAATAAATACAAAACTGCCCGATGCTCTTCAGATTGGCCTTACCAAAACATTCTTTCAACGAACGTGTGGGCTCGATCACTCTCTGTACTGCTGAATGCGCACCCTACAATGTTTTAACAACACATAAAGCAAAGCCCACTGATGTATTTTTTCTTTTTAAAGTACAAAATTTGTTTCACGTAAATTTGTTACACATGATCAACTCGAATTTATCACACCTGGTTAAGAATTTCCCTAAATTCTCATTTCTAATTCGAAAATTGATTATTCTTAACAGATTCTCGACACACAGCAGTGAAAGTAGCTCCGACTGAAGTCACTACCACTACTCTCTTTTTAGATACAGGTCTCTCTAAATCAGGTACACTCGTTCCTGCCAAGTGTCTTTGTGCGCTGCAGTGTTTTTCAACTTTTTTATGAACCTTTGTTGCAAGCTTCCACTCGTGGGCAGTACGTTACCAGGCGTTCTCAATTAAACACACTTATGTAAGTCGGTGCTGATGAGCGAGAGAATAACTTGTTCAAAATGTACAGCGCAGATCGAGCTACTTCACGCCCTTTAAAGTTCATTATTTTTTATTTATTTTTATTCGTAGCGGTACCCATCGACTTCGAATTACTCCAAAATGAAAGAGTTGAACATTCTCTCTCTCCATATTGTACACACGACCCTAATGGTTTTCTGGGAACTACAATAATTTATCATTAAGCCTCTCCCACTCATGCACTGTCAAAAAACTCAAGTTGAGCCGCTGTTAACTTTTGAAAGAATGAAACCAACGACTTCAAATTACTCTCAAATGAAATAGTGAAACATTTCTCTTTCCATACTGTACACCCAATCCTAAGGGTTTTCTGGGAACTACAGAAATTTATCGATAAGCCTCTCCGACACGCGCGACTGTAAAACTCAAGTTCAGCCACTATTACCGTCCGAAAGAATGCACCCATCGACTTCAAATTGCTCCAAAATGAAAGAGTTTAACCTTCTCTCTTGCCATATTGTACACAAGACCCTTACGGTTTTCTGGGAACTACAATTATTTATCATTAAGCCTCTCCGACTCATGCGCCGTCAAAAAACTCAAGTTGACCCGCTGTTAACTTTTGAAAGAATGCACCCAACGACTTCAAATTACTCTCAAATGAAAGAGTGAAACATTTCTCTTTCCATGTTGTACAAATGACCCTAACGGTTTTCTGGAAACTACAGAAATTCATCGATAAGCCTCTCCGACTCGCGCTCCGTCGAAAACTTAATGTGCTCCCAGCGCTTACCTGAGATTGAAGGTATTCAGCCAGCCTGTCATAACACAGCACCTGCTTATTGTTCCTTTCAATATCATCACAGCCTCTGCATCCATCATGCATGAGGTCTCTTTTGAGAGTTCCCCTTGGAAATGTGATGGCCGAGCCTAAATGAAATGATCTTCTGAAATTTTAGAATGAGCTTTTCGTGATTTTTCCATGGTGCAGGCATCGTCAACTTCGTGTTGATATAATTTTTTTACAATTTTCGACGAATGCATTTCTTCCAAAGCATTTCCATTATGAGTTTTGAGGAACTTCAGAAAAAGAATCATTATTCTGGAAATTCATTTTGAGTCATTTCTATATGAGATTACAATTAGGATTTTCATGTACAGGAGGTATATATTCTCAGCGTCTTTGTCACAGGAGACTTTGAAAGGATATTTTTCTTCCGAACGCATTCTTCGCGTTTCGAGGGACGCTTTGACATCGAGTCATACACGAAAATATTCTCACTATCATTTTTAGAAGAAACTATAAGGGGAAGTCTAGCGTCTTCAAAGAGAAGCTTACAGGGATTAAAAGATTTTGCGTGGCACAGCGGTTAGGGGATCGGACTTGTATGCTGGAAGTCGCGGGTTCGTTCCCAGCGCTGGCGCGGAGATTTTCCCCGTTGGGTATAAGCGAAAGCTCAAGCACAATACCCCACTTAACCCAGGTGTCGGAAATGGGTACCGGCATTACGGGGGAACTGTCATAGTGTCCTATATATAGGGTTAGTTATAAGACATTTGAAAAACCAATGCTAAGATCAAATGTATCTGGCTTGATTGGAAATAAAGCATCCCAAAGATGCTGATGTTAACCTAACCTAACCTTTGCGGAAGTTACCCCATTTCAGAGTGGTGAGGGCAAAAAATGCTCTAGAAGCTTCATGTCACGAGAAATTGTCCTTCACCTCCTTGTTAACATTTCATTAACAGGAAGATCCGGCTCTCGGAGTTGAGGAATGGCACACCTCCAAAGAATGCATATACAACACAAATTAATGAATGATAATCGGCAATTACAGTACATATACTAAAAAATAAAGGTACTCACCGGGGATCGCTGACCCACTTACGCAGCGCATTTTCTGGGCGCCCTCCTTGGTATTACGATTGATCGCTTCTAATATGGTGGGGCATGATACACAGGATGAACTATGCTTAACATTTATAATTTCCAGCTATACGTCATACAAAAATTAATGAGCGCACACACGATGAATAGTGTTAGGAACAATGCTAATTAAGTAATGAAATCAAATAGCATACGTCAAATGACTTGCATCACATAATTACACAGAAATATTGGCTGGCCAGCCTTTAACCGCAGATTGCTCATGCACCCAAACATAACACAAATAATACCTACAATATCTCAGCGCCCCCAGCAGCCCAGTAGGCGAAGGTCACTTCAACCATAAAATTCATCCGCGACTCGCTTCAGTTCAAAGGCCTATCTTATGCACTGTTCAGAAAATGTCTAGTGATGACGTTTCTTGCTCATTACGTTTCAGCATGTTCACACGTCGATTCCCTTCATTCGAGCTGATCAATCCTCAGATGTATGACTGAATGACCGTCCCGCCTGTCAAAGATAAAAATTTAACTTGTTACTAAAAATTTAACTTGTTACTTTTTAAGCGCATCAATGACTGAATGACAATGAATTATCGCAATATTTATCTCAACACCATCTTTACTCTTTTTTTTAAGAAATGCATGTCTTACCCTCCCTTCTAGTGCAGCATCTCCATGTTCCATCAATAACTCCCACGGTGTGTTATTTTTTGATAAATTTTCCCTTAGTGAACGTGGTAACGGGAACACGTAAATTTTCTGCAAGTAAAACGAGAACTGTATTCATTTCTGGATTACATTATAGCGCGAAACTAAGTATCATTTTCAATATAGCCAATAATCCCTTTCCATTATATCTTTGAGCACGTTTCCCAATTGAAATTCTTAGCCTTTTACAGAGCGTTTTCAGTCAGTTGTGAGCCAAGATATAAGTCTTTTTCAAGCAGTAAATTAGCCCTTTCAGGTCGCTATGTCACCTGTTTTAAGCCCTGATAAACGGCTATTTCTGGGCATCGAAACAGCTAATGCAACGGCCATTTTGGGCTTCTCTACTACTTGAACGAGGCTATTCATGACCTTTTTTGGCTTTTCCATTGCTTGAACGAGTCTCGTCCTGGCCTTTTTGGGCTTCCCTACTGCTTGATCAAGGCTAATCATGGCCTTTTTGGGCTTCCTTACTGCTCGATCAAGGCTAATAATGGCCTTTTTGTGCTTCCCTACTGCTTGATCAAGGCTAATAATGGCCTTTTTGGGCTTCCTTACTGCTTGATCAAGGCTAATAATGGCATTTTTGGGCTTCCCTACTGCTTGATCAAGGCTAATAATGGCCTTCTTGGGCTTCCTTACTGCTTGATCAAGGCTAATAATAGCCTTTTTGTGCTTCCTTACTGCTTGATCAAGGCTAATAATGGCCTTCTTGGGCTTCCTTACTGCTTGATCAAGGCTAATAATGGTCTTTTTGGGCTTCCTTACTGCTTGATCAAGGCTAATAATGGTCTTTTTGGGCTTCCTTACTGCTTGATCAAGGCTAATAATGGCCTGCTCCTGCTTCTGTACGACTTATAGTGGGCCTTGCAACGACCTTAAAAAGTCCAGGCTACTGCCTCGAAAGACCGTCTGAGATCCACTCAGCACTATACCTTATGGCAGCATAAGAGCAACAGCATGCTGCAGCTGCTAGATTTGCAGCAAACAGCACATTTGTGACAAAGAACTCCTGGGTGTAAGTAACCACAGCACTGCTGCAGATGAAAAGGTCGATGTTGAAAAACTTTTTGTTGGCGGATTTCCCTTTATTAAAAAAATAAACAAAAACTTCTTCCGTTGGTTCAAACCAGAAATACTGGCGAAATACTGGCCGTGCAAGATACTGAATACATCTGGTACACAAAAAAAATCAGTATCGACGCGAAATGCATCGCCTTAGGAATATCGATGTTACCGGTACCCATTTTTTGGCCGATACCGATCCTTGGAAATACCGATACTTTGACCTATCCCGATACTTTTAAAAATTTACAATTGTATTTAAATAAAACTATTATAAGCCCTTCATGGGTGTTATAATAAAATTATTTACTAATACCTAACCTAATGATACCCGTTGTGTGTTTATTTATACATTGGTTTGGTGTCCGCTTCTTAAGAAACATAGGTAGGATGTGTGAGTTTACGGTATCATGGATACCGAATTCCTCAGTGTATTGAAAGATGGCCTTACATGCATTGATATGTTTGACGTTTTATCAGGTTAGATACGGTTAGGACATGATAGGTTAGGATAGGTAAGTAATGTTGACGGAATTTTTTCACGGGTCCACTTAGCTTAACGATGACATTGTAAGAGGAATTTCCACGGGTCCTGCTACTACCTAATTATACCCTTGGTTTATTTGTTTGGAGTTCGCTTCTTTCATTTCTTTGTCATGCTCATAAGGATAGTTATAATGACCTTATCTGTGATACGATTTCACCAGCGCATAGGTGAAGAACATTTTTTATCACGGGTACTGTTAGGATGGATATATTTGTTTGTCATCTACATCTGAAAATTTTCTTCAAGAAACGTATGGAATCCCGTCATTTTTTGTGGGCTGTGCACACTAGTATCTAAATATAACAATATTGACAATAAGGTTTTCGATCAGAAAAGATGAAACTGCTCTGGCTTTCTTAACTATAACGTTTGATTCGTTTCCCGCACAAGTTTTTTCGATTGCGTCATCTTTCCGGTGTATTTTGTATGATACCGTTATCAGCATGTATGAACAAACAAGTATTCACTGTTCATCAATCTTCATTGGCCAACTGAGGTTATTATCCGACTAAATTATCAAAAATATTTTTCTCAATTTACAGGCGTAAACTATAGTAGTATAATATAGCATTTAGTCTCAGAAATAGCAGCGTGAACGCAAATAGTACACAGTAGTAGATTAGATTAGATTATTGGTTAGTTTAAGCCTCCCTATCCTCAAAAAAGGCTATCCAAAGAGAGGAAGGAAGAAGGCACCGTTTAGTACGGAGTTAAGGAAACGCGGAATCTATGCAGAAAAGGCACAGAAACAGAAAGCTAAGAAAGAAGATCATGAAACAAGAAAAAGTAGAAGAAGAAGAAAGTAGTGGGTGCAGAAAAACAGCACAGCAGTGAACCGAAAAAAGATTGTCCGTGACAAAACAAAAACCTATATTATTTTAACAAAAAGAAAGCCCACCTAACCTTTAGCTCGGGCCCGCACATTGTCCCCCTGGGACCGCTAATTCCCATAAATACAACAGTTGTATCCCCCTGAGGGGAGTATACAGTAGTAATAGTAGTATAGTAGTACTAACACACATAGTTGGCAGAAGCAAACCAAGCTCTTTTCGCTTTGGGGGCCTATCGAATTTTATTTTCTTTTCGCCAAAGTTTGTATTTTGGTGTGAAAACACGAAATGATAAAAATTTTGTGGAGAAATTATTTATTACGCCAGAAATTTGCTTATATCCATTAATATTTTATGAAAATCTTGCGGTTTCTCGGTACGTTTTTTCCACGCAAATTCACACAGATATGAGTCCATCATTTGTCGGTGAGTGCCTCCCTGACGTTTTTTTTCATTTTTAGACTATGCTATGCACTCTCAATCATTTGAGTGTGTGCACATGTAGTGGGGTCCACGAAGTTTTCCCCATGATTAATAGTGAGGTATTTGAAATTATACCCTTGGTGAGGTGAGGTTAGGTTAGTACCACTTAATGAATAATTTCTCCACAAAATGGGTTTCATTTTCATGTTTTTCACACCAAAATCCATACTTTGGCGAAAAGAAAACATTAAAATTCGATAAGCCCCAAAACCGAAAAGATCCGCAAGTACGCAACCAACTATAAGATCGCTCGTGAATTTTTCAAACATCTTAAAATAGAAGAATAGAAGAAAAATGCAAGAATCGAAATGTACGGCGATTTACATGTGAAATTAAAATTGAATTTTCAGCTACTTCTATATTAATTTCAAAGTAAAATTTGCTGATGGTGTCAACACTTAGGTATGAGTAGGCTCTTTATTTGACTACTAGTGTGCACGGCCCGCCAAAAATGACGGGATTCAATCCCTTTCTTGAACAAATTTTCTAGACGAGGATGACTAACAAATATATTCATCATATACAGTACCCATGATAAAAAATATCATTGTACTTGCGCACTGGTGAAACTCATATCACATATACGGTCATTATGGCTACATTTATCACCATGACAGAGAAATGGAAGAAGTGGACTCGAAACAAATAAACCAAGGGTATTTTTAGGCCCCGCCAAAAATGACCAGTGAAAATTCCATGGACAATGTCATCGATAAAGCTAGGTGAACCCGTAAAAAAATTCCGTTAACATTACTTAACCTTTCCTGTCCTAACCTATCCTAACCGAAGCTATCCTGATAAAATATCAAATATATCAATGCATGTAAGGGCCATCTTTGAATGTTAGACTGAGATGTTCAGTATCCATGATACCGTATACTCAGACATCCTATATTTTTTAAGAAGCGGACATCAAACAGATACATAAATAAATATATAAATAAACACCAGCGGGTATTATTAGGATAGCTATTTTTACTTTCACGATTTATGACCTTCAGTTTCATGATAAAATAAGTAATATTGGATAGTATCGGTAAAGTATCGGCCGAATTTTGCCGATAACGATACCAGTAAAAATGACCGATACCGAAACATCAGTACATCACTACTTTGGAAAAACTGAAAGTGCACTACGAAAGGTTGAGAATGTTTGTGGCTTGGTGAATAAAGCCACGGGTGACCCCTTCACCAGAGAAGTCACTGCCAGAAGTCGTAGCTGCACCAGTTGCTTCATCGATGACACGGTTTCCTGAAGTCAAAAAAATGAATTAATTATTGAATACATAGACCTTCCCATTTGCCCTCCATTTGCAAGAGGTAGTTTAACTTTTTGTTCATGTACATGAGTTTGATGCAAGTGATAATGGTACCCAACCAGGAGGCCTTGCCAAGTCTGGCCACAGAACTGTAAATTTACTGGTTTAAGTGATGTAGTAGTAGTAGTAGTAGTAGTAGTACCATGAATTTGCTAGCGCTTCAGTAGGTCCTACTATATTGCGCCGAAGGTCTCGCGTCACAATTATCGACCTATCGGTCACATCACCGCTGTGGTACAAAATAACCATCAATCACCATCACTGAGCTACACGTAACAAATTCAAGAATACGCAAACAGGTTAGACATTGCAGCCACAAACACAACAAAAAGTCAGTCATGACAAGCTCAAATTAAATTCAGTTGCATCAAACACAACTGCTCCACCAGTTCAGTCATAAAATCAAGTATCAAGTCCCCGGAATTATTCCGAAAAAACAGAAAATCAGGTTACATATGCATTCATTGGGCAGCCGAGCCCCAAGGGGTTTCAGCTGCCCACCCAGAGGGGGTTTCAGCTGCCCACCCAGGGGGGGTTTCAGCTGGTTTAAGTGACAATATGATATGAAGTTCAAGAATTAAATCATTAGATTAGTTTAAGGGTCTTACGGGCAATACTCGTTGCAACAAGAGAGCGAAGTGTAAGGCACCATCCAGTACGGGGACACGTGCATGGGGAATCTATGCACAGGTGTACTCCCGCACAGGAAACCCTCCGCATAGAAACAGCAGGTGCCGAAAGAAGAATGGAAAGAAGAGAAAGTTGAAAAAGATAGCAAGAGGTGCTGAAGAAAAGGATGGCAGTGAACCGAGAGTCATATGGTCCTTAACTAGAAAATAAACCTAATCTATTAAAACAAATGAGTTTTAGGGAATTAAAATCTTACACGTGAGGTGACTTCCACACCTGTTAGTCCTAAATGGGAACACATGCTGTGTCCATGTGATGCATAAAAATCGAAAAAGCATTAGAATTGAGAAAATATCGAGAGAGTAGTACCATAGTTGCTGAAAAAGACACGAATGAGCCAAAAGGAAAAAGAAGCCTATGACAAAACAACCCTAACCATAAAGACTGTCAACCAAATGATCGGATAACAATTGGTTGGGAACCCTAGGCCCCTCTTCACCAGAAGACGAAACTAGATCTGCTTGCTTACAGGAGCAACAAGCTATTGTCTGATGCAAAAATTATTGTTTATATTCCCATGTACTGTATGCGTGTATAAATTTACTGTTTCATAGCTATTTAAAATTATATGCTCTTACCATTTTCTGTCTCCACCATTCTAGACTGTTCTTTCACATGCTGTCGACCACGCCAGTCGCCGGCATTTTTTAGGGCATGGGTGATGCATCTGTAGACTTGCTTCCTCGGCGTATTGCGGACATTTCTGATGACACTACAGCATCTGAAAGTAGTCGAACAAAATTTAGTAAATGTAAAGATAACAAGTATTAAAATGAAACCAGTCAATTCATGACTGTGAAGCTGTGAAGAGTTCTATTCAAAACCTTTGCACAGGGACTACAGGGACTCTAAATAAAATGAGTTATATGTTCTTCAAACGATGGTTTTTATGAGTTTTAATTTTTCAAATATATTTGTCTGCCTCTTATTTCAACTGTAATTGATAATGCTTACGTTCAACAGCTCGGAAAGCAGGACTATTCTTGAAAAGAATTTTTTCCTGTCCTCTAGAGCGGCCCAACCCAGTTAGAGAGTACTTCAGTGCTAATTCTTTAGATAGCAGAAAATTCAGTATGTGAGTTATCGTCCTGGAGAATGTACATTCCTGGGTTTCTTTGATCAGCTGAATCTGGCATGGGATTGAATGAGAAAACTAACATTAAATGTAACTCCCCTTTGCAGGTATCAGTGATCTAAAATAAACCCCACTAAAATAAACCACAGTGATCTAAAATTAACCCCACATTTAGTCCCCACCTCACAATTTGCCACCAAACTCGACCCAGGTGCCAGACATAGCATTATGACAATGCAACAGCTACAAAACTTGCACAAAACATACTTGGGAATTAGTTGCCTAGAATTAAATCAAAGCGCTATTAAATAAATATATCCTATCATGTTATTTTTCACCGATATTTTTTCATTTGGCTGATATTTCAATACATACCCTTCTGGAAGAAATTCCTTGGTGTTGAGCAGAGGCTAAGGAGAATTAATGATGTGCTCACTCTCACTGGAATCTGAACTGTCTGAATCCGATACACCTCCTGTGAATGAAACAATTCAGTATTGAGACAAATGGTAAATAAGAAATACCTACATGTTATCAAGATAAACACTAATATGGAATTATAATTGTGTGACCTGATCTTTCAACAGACATTTGTTTTCATCAAACATAAACGTTAACACAATAATATTATTCTTATTATATGAATTGTTTATGCCTCCGTGCCCTAGTTTTACTGGGATTCAGAATACTTTAAAGAGGCAGGCTTCTGTCTTAAATAGGCCTAGCAATGTCTCATAAATTTTATTTTATATAAATGTAACTACTTCAATACAAACCTACAAATTTTTTTGCCTCACATATACGTTCATATTTTGCACTTATCTGTAATCAAAACATAAAACGTATGATCAAATGTTCTTTAATTGCAGTCGTAGTGAATATAATGGACAAGAATAAATTTTCTTTTTATACATGACAATTTAGATGAAGAATTTTTGCGGCAATGTAGCAAGACTCATCACAGTAAAAAGATCCCACTCTTAGCATATTCATCAAAAAGAGGGTTATAAAGTTGGGTAGGAAAGGTTCTTTTAGAAAAAAATAATTACACTATTTTCATGTAAATGCAACACATAAACAAACATGGCGGGACAATGGTGAATAGCTACGTCTTATTCCTACTGCAACATGAAATGCATTATAGCTAGGCCTAGGCTCAAAAGACTGCATTTCTGATGGAATGGGCACTCATGTAAAATATCTTAAAATGGATCCTTTTACATAGAGATGACTTTAACATGTAGAAAATCAATAGCAGAAAATAGAAAATCATGTATTATAAAAGGCCTTGAAGATACCATGTCAACTTAAATGCCCTAAGAATTGAATAACCTAAGAATTGGAAGGTTTCATCAAATTTATGATAATCAAGATTTTTTTAGCCAAATATATGACTTTGAATTTAACATTATTTATTAGGAGGAATCGAAATGAAATAAATTTGAATCAGGACTTACTCATCTGATATTGTAGCATGAGTCTCTAAAAGTTAATTGAGAATAATTTGACTTCTGTGCTAATGTTTGTGAATAAAATACTCTAATTTCTGAGTATCAAGTACACAAAAAGAACAATTATACATCCATCCATATTTTATTTTCAATATTAATCCCTGATATTACAAGTCCCTAAGCTTGTATTTCAATTTAGGCACGCACTAATAGAAGTGTTTTTGACAATGCACCGTCACTGGTATTACATTTTTTAATTTATATTCGAAGCAGCTGTTTCGGTGTTTTCGAATTTTCAATAAAAAAGAGAGAACCAGGAAAATGGTATAAAACATTTTTCATTAAAATGTATTCTTGAGACTGAAAAGACTCGTAAAAAATAGGACGTTTCGAGCCTTCGCTCATCATCAGCAATAGGTACAAATTCGAAAAAATGTCATCTGTAAAATACAAAAAGAAAACAACTCAAAAAATGCATGACATTACTTATTGACTAGGGATAAAGGAAATGAGCTAAGATGATTATTTAAAACAGGTTTCGTTTTAAAAATGAACAGAGACTCTAAAATCCGCAATTCTGAACCCACCTTTGCCCTGGCTATGACTTTGAAGCTATTTTTATTGACTGCTGTGTCGCATTCAAAAGCGTGATTACGGATGGCTGAGTTAGATGGGCTTGCTAAAATGTTTCCCGTCCGGTAGCTCCTACCTTGATGCTCGGCAATCCTACATCCCAGAGTACGGGATGTAGGATTTCTACGCTCCTAACCCATGCTAAGAAGTTGGATGCCCTTGGTATTGGTGCTCGTGTTCAACCTTGTAACCCTAATGATGTAGTGTTCAATTTTAGTTCTATTGTAATACCAAACAGGGTTAAATACCTTCTTGCATTTGGCTTAGATTTCAATCTCCCTATTTTTAAGATAGACTTTTACAGGTACTTTTTATCATTTGAAAGTGTGATGGCCAGGGTTAAAGATCTAGATTGTTCCAATTTTTCTGATTTCACGAATCAATTTCACTCACTGGCCTACAGGTATTTTTATGGTTTCAAACCGTACAAGATATTCTCTGCCGTGTTTTCGAAGAAAGATATAGAATTAGTTAAATCATTCTCAACTAATAAAGATATCATTGTGTCGCGCCCTGATAAGGGAAGGGGCGTAGTTGTTGTCGACAGGACCAGATACGTTAAAAGTATGTTAACCTTAATCTCTGATCAGGAAAAGTTTGTTGAAATAACGGACCCTATTGCAAAGTTTACTTTGAAGATCGAAGACAGGATCAACAATTTCCTGCGCAAGTTAAAAAATAGTAATTATTTTTCCCAAGATCTTTACTCCAAATTATTTGTATCAGGGTCTGGTCCGGGCGTTTTGTATGGCCTTCCTAAAGTTCATAAGGCGGACTTCGCGGTTAATTTCCAGTACCGACCAATTTTTTCGGCCATTAATACTCCGAGCTATACTTTGTCTAAATTCCTTGTTCCGATATTGAACCCTATAACTCAAAATGAATACACGGTCATTAATTCTACGGAGTTTGTGAAGGATATAACTTCAGTACAAAATGCTAGTCAATTTTTTATGTGCTCTTTTGATGTTGAGAACCTTTTTACTAACGTTCCATTGCGTGAAACTATAGAAATATGCTTGCAACACTTGTTCACTACTCCTCAGTCTGTTGTCTTAGGGCTAACGAAAAAATTGTTTCATAATCTTTTAGAATTGGCAGTCATGAACACTTTTTTTATATTCAACGGGAAGTTTTACAAACAATTAGAGGGTCTAGGCATGGGTCTGCCACTTTCTCCAACCTTTGCTAATATTTTTATGTGTTTTGGGGAAAAGAAATGGTTGGAAGAATGTCCTGAATCATTTAAACCTGTTTTTTATAAGAGATACGTTGATGACACCTTTTTACTTTTTCGGGACCAGGCTCATGCTCCGCTCTTCTTAAACTACCTCAACAGCAAGCATAGAAACATAAAATTTACGATAGATTGTGAAGTGGGGGGCAAACTTTCATTTCTGGATTGTCTTGTGCATAAAGAGGGGGATAAATTTGAGTGTTCCGTGTTTAGAAAAAATTGTTTCACAAGTCTAGGTACTAGTTTTTACAGTTTTTCCTCCTTCATTTTTAAACTGAATTTCGTCAAAGTTTTATTATGCCGTGCTTTTAATGTGTGCAGCTCTTATCGGTTTCTACACGAGGAATTTTCCTTTTTGAAAGTATTTTTTAGGAATAATGGCTTTTCTAGTGGTTTTGTTGATTCTCAAATTAGGAAATTTTTAGATAAGAAATATGCAAATGTTCCGGGCTTTCAACAAGCAGCAGACTCTGTACGAACGCTCTCTCTGTGTTTCCCTTACTTTGGTCCTCAATCAGAATTAATGAAAAAACAAATACTGGAGCTACTACAAAAATATTTTAGTAATGTAAAATTTAGAATAATATTGGTCAATAATCACAAAATTGAATCATTTTTTAGATTCAAGGATAGACTTCCTACTGAGATGCAGGCATCCCTAATATACAAATATAGTTGTGCACTTTGTGCATCTGAGTATGTGGGCATGACTACCCGTACTCTGGGATGTAGGATTGCCGAGCATCAAGGTAGGAGCTACCGGACGGGAAACATTTTAGCAAGCCCATCTAACTCAGCCATCCGTAATCACGCTTTTGAATGCGACACAGCAGTCAATAAAAATAGCTTCAAAGTCATAGCCAGGGCAAAGGTGGGTTCAGAATTGCGGATTTTAGAGTCTCTGTTCATTTTTAAAACGAAACCTGTTTTAAATAATCATCTTAGCTCATTTCCTTTATCCCTAGTCAATAAGTAATGTCATGCATTTTTTGAGTTGTTTTCTTTTTGTATTTTACAGATGACATTTTTTCGAATTTGTACCTATTGCTGATGATGAGCGAAGGCTCGAAACGTCCTATTTTTTACGAGTCTTTTCAGTCTCAAGAATACATTTTAATGAAAAATGTTTTATACCATTTTCCTGGTTCTCTCTTTTTTAATTTATATTTATACGATTTATGAAACCTTGATTACCGCATCAAAGCAAAAGCCATTTTGAATAGTTTTCTCTCAATAATTTTTTATAAATAAAATGGCTCAAATGAACCTTCCATCATAAAACAACTTGATAACTTTCAGCTCAAACTAAATTAGAAATGAACTATTTTTAATGTCTGCAAAAATTTGGGAACTTTTTTCTATTTTGTATCTTCTAATCCTAAAATTACACTTCGCTTTACAGGAATATTTCCCATTAACCGAGGCAAATTCCTGATTATGGGAGAAATCAATTTTAAAAAATCTTCATACTCTATGTACATATGTAACATTAATTTAATTTTTCAGAGAATTACTCCACTTCACAATTCTTTACTCCCCAGAGGCAAATTTTACTACTTTTGACCACTTTTTTACTGCTTTCCAAATTTTACTACTTTTTACTTCTTAACTACCTAGTGGACACCCTGTCATATTACTGCTAGGTCCTAGCCTCGGCCTAGGTTATGTATTCATCTCTAAGTAGGCTATAAGCAGAATTTGGCAATACAAATATGGCCGACCAAAAGTATTAGTTAATAGTTACCTACTAGCAAAGAATAGCATCATGCAACATGTAAATTAAATTCAAAAGGTAGTATTACATTCGCTGATTTCATCACAACACTAATAATTCACTGAATCACGCGATTGACTTATAATTCTCGGTTTCTCCAGCACAGCAAACAGCTGCGTCACTGACTTCGTCACTTCGAAACCCGCCAAATCGGCCGCCAAACAAGGATCCCTCAATGAAAACTCGGAAAATCCGCACTCGCGGCCTCAAAAATAAAAAAAACAAATGGAACCTATAGTCCATAATTAAACATCAAACAATTAAAAATTTTACACAATAACATCATTCATCGACATGAAATTACACTTTGGAAATTTACCTAGCAGGCAATGAACATCATTTATCTACACATCTTTAAGAACAGATTTACAGTTCTATCTAATCACATAATTAACCTATGTTACTACTTACTACTACTACTGCTAATCACATAATTCAATAGTATGCAAGAACATAACTTACCCAGGCCATTTTCGGCGTAGGACACTATAAGAACGCTTCGTTAGAGAGAGCTATGGTTGAGTAAGCTGCAAATATCGTTGGGACGCTTTATATAGGAATGAATGACCGGATGTGGGTTTTCAACGGATGTCGGGCACAGATGAATTTGAGGCGTAACCAAACGTAGGGGCATTACCGGATTCGGGGCATCACCGGATGTGAAGGATAAATATTGCTGGATGGGCGAAAGAAATTTTGGATTTTAAAGTTAATAATTTATCACGAAAAATAATAAGCGTGGTGTACCATGTACAGAACCAGATGCTGTGGCTATCTGATCTGCCAAAACATTTACTGAATTTAATGCGATTTCTTAATTCAGTAAATGTTTCGGCAGATCAGATCGCTCAAACATCAGATTTTTTATACGAAATGAAGAGTTGAATGCTCAGCGTTCGACAACCCAAGTGTTCGAACAGTTAAATGCTATCATTCATACTTATTTTATATAATGCATTAATAAAGTGCCTTTTGATGTTATACTCAGCAGTTAGCTTTTCTGTCCTAGTTTTCATGTTAACTCGATTAATTATTTATAGTATTGTTGAAGATTTATTACGAATCGAATAAAAGTATATTTTGTACATGTTTCATTGGGTAAATTCCTCCTACTTGTTTATCTTAGTGTTGTAATGTGTATGTTGTACGATGAAGTAGTAAGACCGAAAGAATTAAAAGAAAAGTATCTAGTATCTAGATACTTTTGGAGAAGTATCTAGTATCTAGATACATTTTCAAAATACCTATGACCCCGCTCTGGATATCTACAGGAGTATAATATTTTTTTTTTACAAGCCGAAATTTATAGTGATAATTCATTGATGAAACTAATCGAAACTAACTTTGGCCACCCTTACCTAATCTAACTTTACTAAGTTAGGTTAGTTGAAGTTCATTTAGTTCTTTACATTTACTGAAGTAATTCGATATGTACAACATTTACGATTACAAATCTTTTTACCATCTACTACGCGTCCAAATAGAGGTCATCGAAAAAGGCTTGAAAACGAGTTAAAACGACTCGAATGAGCCCTAAAACAGCCATTGACTAGAGTTATAAAAGGCCTGTTGAATGAAGGGCCCTTTTCAAGCCCTAATAGGCCAAGTATAGGTAGGAGTCGGTTTGAAGTCGTGATTTTTGGCCCTTTTGGACCGTTTTTGACCTTTTACGACTACTTTCCTACCTGAAAAGGGCGATAATTTTCAATTGGGTTGTTACCGCGAACACACCCGAGTTTTATCTTTATACTTCGCGTCGCGGCGTCGACTGTCGAACTGCCCTCCTGTTCATCACTATGTCTATCGTATATTATGAGGGTTGTGCCCTTCCTCCTGTCCGACCAATCTGGTCCTTTTACTCGTGGACAGTCCCCGCCTACTGCTTCCCTGGTTATATGTTGGTTCCACTCTTTCCCACGCCCAGGCTCCTTCGAAACCGTTGCTCCGTTCACCCTCGCAGCTCAAGGGTCGCGATTTATGTGCGTTGAGAAAGCGACTTTGTTTGCGAATGGGTAGGCATTTTTCGATCGTCTCAAGTTTCCCAAGGGCTCGCCCAACTGAAAAGTTGCTAACACAACAAAATAGTCCCCTCCAGAAACAACACACAATGTAACAGCCGTCGTTCGAGCCATTAACTCTTATCGCTCCCCCTTAAACACACAGGCATAAAAGAAAACATACATGTTTAAGCTACATAAAAACATTCATGTTGAAGCGACCCTCCCGTGCTGCTGGGGTTTACTGAGATCTTTCAACACACAACTTTTTACGCAATTACAAGAATTTTCATTTTAAATTCGCAAAAATTTGATCATTCTAAACAGATTCTCGACATTCATACTTTTCTGAACTTCAAACGCACTTCTCTCTACGGGATAAATTATGAACAGGTTTCAAAGAATAACATTGAATACAATGTTAAATTGATTTAGAATAGGAAATAGACTCGCAAACAGCGCAGGCTAGACGGCGAAAAATATGAAGATAACGTACGTGATTCTCTTGTTGCATTTTACCCAGTAAGTGAATAGAGTTCGTGCTTCAGATAAAATTAGATTTTTTGAGAGAATTCAAAAAAAGTATATTTCACTTGTTTGGTAATGACAAAGTACTTTTATTCAACAATCTACAGTGGAAAGTTGGGATTAATTTATGGCCGTACATCTGCATGAACAGTCAGTTTGCGAAAATTTAAGTTGTCATAAATAAAGTTCAATCCATGCTTTTTAGCTCCTCGGTAATTTTACCTCTCTGTTTCTGACAAAAGAGAAAAAGAACGAAGGCTATGAATAAACTGCAGCTGCAAATACGTTGAATTTGCTTTGCATTCCTTGAAGATGCGTACTCACGAAGTTCATTTTATTTCCAGTCTCAACGCAGTGAAAGTAGCTCCGGCTGAAGTCACTACCACTACTCTCTTTTTATAGACAGTTAACTCTAAATTAGGTACACCAGTTCCTGCCAAGTGTCTTTGTGCGCTGCAGTGTATTTCAACTTTTTTATGAACCTTTGTTGCAAGGTTCCACTGGTGCGCAGTGCGTTGCCACGCGTTCTTAATTAAACACACTTGTGTAAGTTGGTGCTGATGAGCGAGTGTTCATCGATAAGCCTCTCGGTGCGTAGTGTTCAAAATCTACAGTGCAGATCGAGCTACTTCACGCCCTCTAAAGTTCATTATTTTCTATTTTTTTTATTCGTAGCGGTACCCATCGACTTCAAATTACTCCAAAATGAAAGAGTTGAACATTCTCTTTCTCCATATTGTACACACGACCCCAATGGTTTTCTGGGAACTACAATAAAATTTATCATTAAGCCTCTCCGACTCATGCGCCGTCAAAAAACTCAACTTGACCCGCTTTCAACTCTCGAAAAAATGCACCCATCGATCTCAAATTACTCGCAAATGAAAGAGTGAAACATTCTCTTTTCCATATTGTACCCACGACCCTAACGCTTTTCTGGGAACTACAAGTAGAAATTCATCGATGAGCCTCTCTGGCTCGCGCGCTGTCGAAAAACTCAAGTTGACCCGCTTTTAACTTTTGAAAGACAGCATCATCGACTTCAAATTACTTTCAATGAAATAATGAAACATTCTCTCTCTCCATATTGTACACACGACCCTAACGGTTTTCTGGGAACTACAATAATTTGTCATTACGCCTCTCCGATTCGTGCGCCGTCAAAAAACTCAAGTTGACCCGCTGTTAACTTTTGAAAGAATCCACCCAACGACTTCAAATTACTCCCAAATGATAGAGTGAAACATTTCTCTTTCCATATTGTACAAATGACCCTAACGATTTTCTAAGAACTACAGAAATTTATCGATAAGCCTCTCCGACTCGCGCGCCTCCCAAAAACTTAAGTTGACCCGCTTTACATTTCACACCCGTAGCCATTACTGTATCTTCCTCCAATCGGCGAGAGACGAAGAAATACAACACTCATGCACGTACCAAGTCCAATATGCTTTGCTTCACTCAAAGGAACGGGCCTCAGAGCCATTAGGGCTTTCGGAAGTGTTGCTACCAGCGAAGCTTCGATTTGTGCTTGCGTCATTTTCAAAATCGTAACTTTTATGCAGGCCGTCAACTTGTGGGAGTCGGACGCCGTCACTCACTATGAAGTCGGATTTAATCTGCCACGTGCAACTTTGAGTTTCCTTTACCGCTTTGATTCACTTTATTATTCACATGTTCACTTTATGCTTAATTGTATTTTTGGCTAGATTTGTAAAAAGGCTGCTAGAACACGATCCGTTCCACTGTATGCTCTCGGGAGAGATAAAGCTGCTGTCTGTTAGTTTTTACTGCAAAATTTGACTATTAGCTCGCACTAATGTTGATCGGAAAACCTCTATACATCGCATTGATTTTACACATTTTGTCTGTGCGAGTCTAATAGCGGTGTGAATGAAACGCAGCAAATTGAAGGGTGGAATAATATTTTGCTTGCATTCAGCTTGATAGAATTATATACGATTCTGTATTTTATCGCAGTTCAATTTATCCTTCCACATCGAATGATGTGGAATTTCGTATTATGGAATATTTTATTCATTCCAAAATATTTTCAGTAAATATTTTCATAGCATTACAACTACAATTAAAAGTGTCAAAATGCTAATGTTATTGAAAAAAGTGCATAATTTTTACCAATTTTAAATAACATCGTTTAGCCACTCCGTAAAAGTTTAAAGACTAATTCTGAGATATCTAATTAGTTATGACACTCACTTTTACCTCATTTCGAAAATTTTTAATTGAAAAGGCTTTTGTAAAACAGAAGTTAATATTTGTAGGTGTTCACGTTCGGAATGCTCGAAGAGAAAACCTACAATAATTATAAATATTCTGCACTTAAGCACCCCTTTTCACGGCAATTATAATTTTCTGCTTCAGTGCGAGCAGACCATCGACTGTAGTGAATTGTAAATTATCAACTCTCACTTTAGTGTGAATACTCGAAGAAAACGTTGATTACTCTATGTTTATTTGAGTAATATTTCTGAATGAATTGAGTTGAGCGAATAACAGGTTCCTCAACATTTTATCTGCGGTCATTTTCTGAGTCTAATGATAACCTATCAGACGACACAACAGTTTTTGCATTTTCGATGTCTAATGTTTTTTTAATCTATGTCATCATCACTCTCCGTTTGTTTGAATTCGTAACTCCGCTGACTCTTTGTGAACGTACAGAAAAAACTCCTTAGGACCAAAGTTTGAGCTGGTGAATGTCAGAACACTAAAATGTTGAGTAAGACAGAATGTAAAACCCAAATCAGTTGTTTATTTACGTTTCAGGTGTTCTGCAGTGTGCTATTTCACGACAAAGATATCGCCATATAGGTTGAAATTTCACCTTTCTAACAACTGTCGTAGGAAAGCTAAATGAAAAAGTTAAACATTCTCTCTTTCCATGTTGTACACACGACCCTAACGCTTTTCTGGGAACTACAATAATTTATCATTATGGCTTGATTGGAAATAAAGCATCCGTAGATGCCTTCATTATTATTTATTCGCTCTCCACGATGCAAAAAAGATCTCCTTCATAGGTGAAAAACTCTAGGAGATATTTAGCCGTAGAGTAGAAGAAAACTTTTTATGTGGAAAAAGTGTTCCAGATTTTTAATTATTTCTCCAACAGTTTTTTACTTACTGAGATCTTTCTTGCATCGTAAAGATCAAGGTAAATACTATAAACCTGCATAGTTGTTTTTTGATAAGTTAAGTAGAAAATTTTTTATTGACATGTGAAGTAATAAGTAAAAAGTTAGTATATTTTACTTAAAAAATTCAAAAATTTGTTTGTCTAGAATCTGTTAAGAATAATCAATTTTTGCGAATTAAAAATGAGGATTTAAGGAAATCATGTGTAATAAATCTTTTAAGGGTGTGTACAAGTTTTGTGCTTACTTAAAAAATTTGTCCGGTGAAATATATACCGTTGAAATATCTCAGTAAACTCCAGTAGTACAGGAGGGTCGCTTCAACATGTATGTTTTGTGCATGAATGTTTGGACTCAGCAAATGTTAGGTGGAGCGATAAAATTCAATGGCTCGAACGATGTCTGTTTAGAGTCCCAAGGGATTTGTGGGGAGTCAGCAATTTTCACGAGACCTTGGACGAAACTTAATCAACCAAACACTTGAGAGAATGCCCATGCTGTGGTCCAAGAAAGGAAAGCACCCTCTGCAAGCAGTGCGAGGGTAACAGATTTATTGGCTACACTTGAGCCAGGAGAGTTGCCATGACAACGACTTTCAGATTGTTCCAGACTGAGCGAGAGAATAACTTGTTCAAAATCTAAAGTGCAGATCGAGCTACTTCACGCCCTCTAAAGTTCATTATTTTTTTATTCGTAGTGGTACCCATCAACTTCAAATTACTCCAAAATGAAAGAGTTGAACATTTCTCTTTCCATATTGTACAAATGACCCTAACGCTTTTCTGGGAACTACAGAAATTCATCAATAAGCCTCTCTGACTCGTGCGCCTCCAAAAAAATAAGTTGCCCGCTCTCAACTTTTGAAAAAATGCACCCATCGATTTCAAATTACTCTCAAATGAAAGAGTGAAACAATCTCTTTTCCATATTGTACACACGACCCTAACGCTTTTCTGGGAACTACAGAAATTCATTGATAATTATAATAAGCCTCTCCGGCTCGCGTGCTGTCGAAAAACTCAATTTGACCCGCTTTTAACTTTTGAAAGACAGCATCATCGACTTCAAATTACTTTCAATGAAAGAATGAAACATTCTCTCTCTCCATATTGTACACACGACCCTAACGGTTTTCTGGGAACTGCAATAATATTTATCATTAAGCCTCTCCGACTCCTGCGCCGGCAAAAAACTCAAGTTGACCCGCTTCTAACCTTTGAAAGGATGCACCCATCGACTTCAAATTACTCCCAAATGAAATAGTGAAACATTTCTCTTTCCATATTGTACACACAATCCTAAGGGTTTTCTGGGAACTACAGCCTCGCAGTCATAGACGCCAGACGCCCTCGTGCGGTGCACTTCAGCTGCACGAGGCACAACTCGTACGTTTGCTGCCCGCATCATCATGCGGTATCTATTCCACGGCGCTTTTGCAGCAATTAATTCCGGCAAATGGAAATGAAGTTTGGCGGGCGTCTCAATTGGCGGTAAATTGAACGAGGGCTGCGAACTGGCGCCGTCAACTGCAACCAATGAACGCCTCAAGCAAATTGAGAGATCACAGACACAAGAACAAAAAAAATAGTATGTTAGTAAACAAAATTGTGCAGATCCAGGTTTGAAAATCAAATTTATAACATTTCTCATGGCATAAAAAAGTATTTATCAATGGAAAAATTTTTCGCTCGAAATTAAAATAAACAGATATGGTGACCGAATAAGGTTCCAGTCGGCAGTTGGGAAACAGCAGCCTTTAATTTGCACGATCAAATTCCAACTTCATTTAGAAACCTCTTTTATAGATCTACACTTGAGTCAGCTTACAAAAATAGTCTTGATACCAACATAACACGGATCGGCCTAGTCGCTCACTCAACAAACTTCATCAGTTTGGGATTGAAATGTATACATTGATTGACTTGAAAAATATTCTCAGCTTGCCTACCTACACAACCAAAGTGGGAAGAACTTCTATTGTTTTTCATTTTATTTCGATAGCTGAAATACAATGCATTAAAACTATTTTTGAAGGATTACTGACTCATTCTTTGGTATGCTATTGAGGAAAATGTGAAAATGTTCTAAAAGATTTATGTACAAAATTTCCTCGCTTCATCTTGGAAGACCGTCAATCCTTTGATGATAAGTGAAATAAACTAGCTTCAATTCAATGCATGCAACCAATTAATCTTCCATGTTAAGGTAATATCTTCACAATTTTTAAAATGTCTAGTTCTCTTTACTTTCAAAGTTTAATACGAATCGCTTAATTTTTTTCAAAAAAAGTTTTAGCGTAAAATAATTATAATTTTGTTTTGTGTTCTGATATTTAACTTATCGCTTGTCGAAGTGCTTCCTTAAAACACCTAAATTCATACATACGATCAAATGAATTTGAAATGCATAGCGTTATTTACCCATTAATTTATATCTGGAAGAAAATGAATCACGGAAGCATGGGGAAAGAATCAATATATCAAAATCACAGAATTATTTCATAAAATGTTAGGCTAATCTATAAAATTGTACCCGGTAAATTTCTTCATCAGATCTGATAATCAATTCAAGTTCGGAGATTATAGTTACCAATAACCTCTGATATTTTATGGTAATATAATTCACGTAACTATGTTGAAGACGAAAAGCTGTGAAAACTTGACGTTTGTCAACACATGCAACCGGCATGTAATGATAGGGTTCGGTATTTTCAATGACTTTCTGTGAGGACCTGTCTTATAAAATAAACAGTCTAATAACCAGTCATAAGAAATTGTCATAACGCCAGCAGCAACCACAAGGAGGCGTGGCCAGTCGCAGCAGTGGGCACTGGGCGACCGCAAGTGTTGGACTTGGACGGTGGACCGTCATTCATTCAGTATTCACACTTTCACAGCCTGGCTGTATTTGCGCTTGGTTCTAGCTTCTTGTCGCTCCTTACTGATTGTTTTTTCCAGTGCTCCTATATTTCATTTGGTGTCAATTTTTCTTTGCGCTTTACGAACTTTTCTGAAGTTATGGATTTTGTTCTTAGATCCACGGTGAAGAGGTCGGGCAGTGCCGCTGGCCGGCCTCTCACTAGGTCTTGGGCCCATAAACGAGGAAAACTTGTAACGCCCAAGTGTTGTTTGTCCACCTCGGGGATCACCACGAGGTCGGGCAAAGTGCTGAATGCAGCCAAAGCTAAAGTTGCTCGCGCCCTTCTCTCAAAGTTCTTGGGAAATTGTTGCCGGAGATTCAGGAGTATGGGGCTAGTGTGCCCCTTCAGGGCGCTAGTGAGCCCCTTCAGGGCATTTGTCAGCCCCCTCAGGGCAGTAGTGCACCTCCTCCCTGCGATGGTGCATCCCATCAGGATGTAACCAACAATCATCAGCAGGATTCTCTAGAAGCTGAGAATTTCAATTTCATTTTCCCCAGCTATGAGAGTTTGGGCTGCACTTTCGATTCATACTCGCCGGACTGCAGTTTTGTGGAGTTCGAAGATGATCCCGATCTGATGATTAACATCAAATCTGAGCCTCCTGAGAGGTTATTATTTGATTTTAATATCAGCGAGGATCAGTTTTCCGGTAACCATTTCCCTAAACTGTTTTAAAAAATATAATTGGCAATAAAGAAAACAAATCAGATATTTGAGCACTATCTATAGCAGAACATCGGGAGATAAAAAATGCAAAAAAATTACCGGATGTGGGCTACAGAAGTCAGCGGGGCAGGGCTGTCTGCACGAGCCGATTAGTTTGGGGCTGACTCACGGCGACCCGCAAGGGGAAGCTCGTCCGGGGTATGATTCTTGGAATCTAAACCCCGGGGGAAGCCCTAATATCATATCCACTCAGTGGATATCGTCCTTCATACTACAATGTCACTTTTCGCTCGTTTGAAATATCAAATAAGATTTTTCACTTATGAATTGTTAGGGGCTAAATTTTGTCCTAAGTTATAATCAGAGTTATTTGCTCTGACATATATCATTTCAGAACTCGCAGTATCAAAATTCAAGTTATTGCACTCAATCTCAATTCCCCCAAAATTAGGCTTTATTTTCAAAATACAATAAAAATCGAAATCTTGCTTTCACTACGTGCGTCGATCACCGAATTTCTTCTTCGTACTGTATATATAACTGTATAATATACTATACTGTATACAGTATACTGTACTGTATACTGTACTTCGTACTGTATAATATAACACACTAACTTTGAACTTATCAAACTAGAACACCATCCATCATAGCTTGCAGTACATCACTTTTTGCTCAGTAGGATTTGGTTCAATCTCATTTAATTACATTTTCCTTTACATCACTTGTTCAGGTCAGGATTTCATTTTAGAACTCCACATTGGACATGAAGTCACCAATATAGGCAAAGAGAGTTCCGCTTGGTTTCAAGTCTGGGGACTAACTTGGTCAGTTAGAACACTGATTGTTGCAGTGATCCATTTCGGTCAAACTTTGAATATTGTGAGAATTTGAGTACTTCATTTCCTTCATGAAAACAACTCAGCAGTGCGAAACTTGCATATAATGAGATGATGGGGTAACAGAGAGAAAATTACCATTGATTATGAGAAAATCAAGGAAGTTACACAGAGAACGCATAGAAGTAGAATTCATTTTAGTCCTTCACGGCCTATTTTTTACGAATATTTTCGCTTCTAATATGAAAGAAATGCATATCATTCTACACGTACATGATTTCTTTGCATACTGTATTTGCCAGCATGCTCATATTCAGATTTTCTTTTTCACGTTTAAAGCCAATTCAATAACTCGTAAATATTCTGTTCCTCCTTAGAACGTGTTTACATTATGTTTTCAACTCACGGGAAAATTTCTTTACAGTTTTTTGAGATTTCGCGGACTACGTTTTTAACAAGCGCTAAAATTTAATGAAACACTTGCTTTCCCACAAACAGTTTTTTGCACTTGCCTTTTTGTTTTGAGGTATTTTCACGACACCCAAGTATGTGTGATATTTGCGAGGTGTCCGGATGTTCAGCAGCAACCGTAGTAAATTAAGGTTAACATCGGCATCTTTGGGATGCTTTATTTCCAATCAAGCCTGATACATATGATCTTAGCATTAGTTTTTCAAATGTCTTATAACTAACCTATATATAGGACTATAGGACTATAACTATATATAGGACACCATGTCGGTTCCCCCGTAAAGCCGGTACCCATTTCCGACACCTGGGTCGAGTGGGGTATTGTGCTTGAGGTTTCCCTCATACCCAACGGGGAAAATCTCCGCGCCAGCGCTGGGAACGAACCCGCGACTTCCAGCATACAAGTTCGATCCCTTAACCGCTGTGCCACGAAGAGAAAATCGAGTCGATTCTTAATCTATCGTCTTTTCCCCGGACGGGAAGCCTAACAAGCGAGGTATCAAATGGGAAAAACGAGATCGATATTTGGGATAAGAGGTCGCAGGTACCTAGCTGCAGGTAAAAGTATGACTGTGATCGAACGTGTTTTTTACATAGTTCCATGGTTGAGAGTGAGACTGTGAAGCTCTTCTACTTACGAATTAGCGTTCTAATGAAGTGAACGAGAACAAAGTGGACATTTCCAGACTCTGAACTCTCGAGATATGATAACTTGTCTCTGTTAGGTATTTAAGCTTCAAAGTCGTTTCACGTTTATAAGCAGAATATCAATCGGAAGTGTCTTCTCTCTGAAAACGATGCAAAGGTTTTGTTCGTTTGTGCTTGGTCTCTATCGTTGATCAAAGCCCTTTCGCGAGATATGCACAATATGTTCATCAATGCACTTCATCGCACCAGGTGTGTAGAGTTGAAATTTCAACCAATGCAAATGAATAACTTGTGATTCCCAAATAACATTCGGAAAATTCTGCTCGAGTTTGCGTTTTACTCATTAAATTCTCGCACCATAAAGGGGACTTCATTCGTAATGCTGAACTTTATGGCCACATTTATCATCGAATGATGTGGAATTTCGTATTATGGAATATTTTATTCATTCCAAAATATTTTCAGTAAATATTTTCATAGCATTACAACTACAATTAAAAGTGTCAAAATGCTAATGTTATTGAAAAAAGTGCATAATTTTTACCAATTTTATACAACATCGTTTAGCCACTTCGTAAAAGTTTAAAGACTAATTCTGAGACATCTAATTAGTTATGACACTCACTTTCACCTCATTTCGAAAATTTTTAATTGAAAAGGCTTTTGTAAAACAGAAGTTAATATTTGTAGGTGTTCACGTTCGCGAATGCTCGAAGAGAAAACCTACAATAATTATAAATATTCTGCACTTAAGCACCCCTTTTCACGGCAATTATAATTTTCTGCTTCAGTGCGAGCAGACCATCGACTGTAGTGAATTGTAAATTATCAACTCTCACTTTAGTGTGAATACTCGAAGAAAACGTTGATTACTCTATGTTTATTTGAGTAATATTTCTGAATGAATTGAGTTGAGCGAATAACAGGTTCTTCAACATTTTATCTGCGGTCATTTTCTGAGTCTAATGATAACCTATCAGACGACACAACAGTTTTTGCATTTTCGATGTCTAATGTTTTTTAATCTATGTCATCATCACTCTCCGTTTGTTTGAATTCGTAACTCCGCTGACTTTTTGTGAACGTACAGAAAAAACTCCTTAGGACCAAAGTTTGAGCTGGTGAATGTCAGAACACTAAAATGTTGAGTAAGACAGAATGTAAAACCCAAATCAGTTGTTTATTTACGTTTCAGGTGTTCTGCAGTGTGCTATTTCACGACAAAGATATCGCCATATAGGTTGAAATTTCACCTTTCTAACAACTGTCGTAGGAAAGCTAAATGAAAAAGTTAAACATTCTCTCTTTCCATGTTGTACACACGACCCTAACGCTTTTCTGGGAACTACAATAATTTATCATTAAGGCTTGATTGGAAATAAAGCATCCGTAGATGCCTTCATTATTATTTATTCGCTCTTCACGATGCAAAAAAGATCTCCTTCATAGGTGAAAAACTCTAGGAGATATTGAGCCGTAGAGTAGAAGAAAACTTTTTATGTGGAAAAAGTGTTCCAGATTTTTAATTATTTCTCCAACAGTTTTTACTTACTGAGATCTTTCTTGCATCGTAAAGATCAAGGTAAATACTATAAACCTGCATAGTTGTTTTTTGATAAGTTAAGTAGAAATTTTTTATTGACATGTGAAGTAATAAATAAAAAGTTAGTGTATTTTACCTGAAAAATTCAAAAATTTCTTTGTCGAGAATCTGTTAAGAATAATCAATTTTTGCGAATTAAAAATGAGGATTTAAGGAAATCATGTGTAATAAATCTTTTAAGGGTGTATACAAGTTTTGTGCTTACTTAAAAAATTTGTCCGGTGAAATATATACCGTTGAAATATCTCAGTAATCTCCAGTAGTACAGGAGGGTCGCTTCAACTTGTATGTTTTGTGCATGTATGTTTGGACTCAGCAAATGTTAGGCGGAGCGACAAAATTTAATGGCTCGAACGATGTCTGTTTAGAGTCCCAAGGGATTTGTGGGGAGTCAGCAATTTTCACGAGACCTTGGACGAAACTTAATCAACCAAACACTTGAGAGAATGCCCATGCTGTGGTCCAAGAAAGGAAAGCACCCTCTGAGAGTAGTGCGAGGGTAACAGATTTATTGGCTACACTTGAGCCAGGAGAGTTGCCATGACAAAGACTTTCAGATTGTTCCAGACTGAGCGAGAGAATAACTTGTTCAAAATCTAAAGTGCAGATCGAGCTACTTCACGCCCTCTAAAGTTCATTATTTTTTTTTATTCGTAGCGGTACCCATCGACTTCAAATTACCCCAAAATGAAAGAGTTGAACATTTCTCTTTCCATGTTGTACAAATGACCCTAACGCTTTTCTGGGAACTACAGAAATTCATCAATAAGCCTCTCTGACTCGTGCGCCTCCAAAAAAATAAGTTGACCCGCTTTCAACTTTTGAAAAAATGCACCCATCGATTTCAAATTACTCTCAAATGAAAAAGTGAAACAATCTCTTTTCCATATTTTACACACGACCCTAACCCTTTCTGGGAACTACAGAAATTCATTGATAAGCCTCTCCGCCGGCTCGCGCGCTGTCGAAAAACTCAAGTTGACCCGCTTTTAACTTTTGAAAGACAGCATCATCGACTTCAAATTACTTTCAATGAAAGAATAAAACATTTTCTCTCTCCATATTGTACACACGACCCTAACGGTTTTCTGGGAACTACAATAATTTATCATTAAGCCTCTCCGAATCCTGCGCCGGCAAAAAACTCAAGTTGACCCACTTCTAACCTTTGAAAGGATGCACCCATCGACTTCAAATTACTCCCAAATGAAATAGTGAAACATTTCTCTTTCCATGTTGTACAAATGACCCTAACGCTTCTCTGGGAACTACAGAAATTCATCAATAAGCCTCTCCGACTCGCGCGACTCTGAAAACTTAACACGTTAACTGCGATGGGTTAAAACTTAAGTTCAATATTCAATTCCAATTTTGATTCAATAGTAATCTACTTGGAAAATAGCAAACATAAACTGGATTGGGCTTATGTTTACCTTTCATTAAGTATTTATAATCAATGAGTTAGTGACTGCAGGTGGGTCAGCAGCACTTTGAAAACCACTTAAGGGACCACTGGTGGGTCCCTTCGCAGGGAATGTGTTAATTAAGTTGACCTACTATTACCGTCCGAAAGAATGCACCCATCGACTCCAAATTACTCTCAAAAGAAAGAGTGAAACATTTCTCTTTCGATGTTGTACAAATGACCCTAACGCTTTTCTGGGAACTACAGAAATTCATCAATAAGCCTCTCCGACTCGCGCGCCGTCAAAAAACTCAAGTTGACCCGGTGTTAACTTATGAAAGGATGCACCCATCGACTTCAAATTACTCTCAAATGAAAGAGTAAAACATTCTCTTTTCCATATTGTACACACGACCCTAACGCTTTTCTGGGAACTACAGAAATTTATCAATAAGCCTCTCCGACTCGCGCGCCGTCAAAAACTCAAGTTGACCCGGTGTTAACTTATGAAAGGATGCACCCATCGACTTCAAATTACTCTGAAAAGAAAGAGTAAAACATTCTCTTTTCCATATTGTACACACGACCCTAACGCTTTTCTGGGAACTACAGAAATTTATCAATAAGCCTCTCCGACTCGCGCGCCGTCAAAAAACTCAAGTTGACCCAGTGTTAACTTATGAAAGGATGAACCCATCAACTTCAAATTACTCTCAAATGAAAGAGTAAAACATTCTCTTTTCCATATTGTACACACGACCCTAACGGTCTTCTGGGAACTACAGAAATTCATCGATAAGCCTCTCCGACTCGCGCGCAGTCGAAAACTTAATGTGCTCCCAGCGTTTAACTGAGATTGAAGTTATTCAGCCATCCTGTCATAACACAGCACCTGCTTATTGTTCCTTTCAATATCATCACAGCTTCTGCATCCATCATGCATGAGGTCTCTTTTGAGAGTTCCCCTTGGAAATGTGATGGCCGAGCCTAAATGAAATGATCTTCTGAAATTTTAAAATGAGCTTTTCGTGTTTTTTCCATGCTGCAGGCATCGTCAACTTCGTGTTGATATAATTTTTTTACAATTTTCGACGAATGTATTTCTTCCAAAGCATTTCCAATATGATTTTTGAGGAACTTCAGAAAAAGAATCATTATTCTGGAAAGTCATTTAGAGAGTCATTTCTATTTTCAATTAGGATTTTTATGTACAAGAAGTATATATAAAGAATCGTTATTCTGGAAAGTCATTTAGAGAGTCATTTCTATACGAGATTACAATCAGGATTTTTATGTACAAGAAGTATATATCTTCAGCGTCATTGTCACATGCAGGAGACTTTGGAAGGATATTTTTCTTCCGAACGCATTCTTCGCGTTTCGAGGGACGCTTTGACATCGAGTCATACACGAAAATATTCTCACTATTATTTTTAGAAGAAGCTTTGAGGGGAAGTCTAGCGTCCCCAAAGAGAAGATTACAGGGATTACAACGGTGTAGTTGCTGTGTCAACAATCTTGCCGCTTCGAGTGTCGCTCGTCCCCAACCCTCAAGCTTGAGTGCTCTATAAATCCTTGTCACCCTTGTGGTTTGACTGTTGGGCGCCCATGCTTCTCCAAAAGGTCTTAACTAATCATAACAAGTTCATGTTTCTCACATCTTCAACACAGGACCTCTTTGTGTGGCCATTAGTTCTCCCAGTCGAATGTGGTTTAAGGTTAAGGAAACAGACTTTCTTGTCCAGGAAAGGCTTACACATAAATTCCTTCCAAGCACAACACCAACACAACACGTAGCACACAACTCCACACATGTGAACACAAGCCACCAGGCACACAGTTTAAGCGATCCGCTCGTGCTGTTGGAATACGCAAGTACTACAATATCCTAAAAAAATTTACAAAACACAAGAGCACAAATCAGTTAACACAAAAAAAGGACACAAATCAGTTAAAATTTCCCAAAATTAAGTGTTTCTCGACACAAAACCACAAATCAGTTAACACAAAAAAAGGACACAAAAAATTTCCCAAAATTAAGTGTTTCTCGACACGTGTGATTAAATCTGGAAAACTTTCACTTCATTTGTATAATTTTTTATGATTCAATGAATTTATGGCTCGACATTACCAACAAAACTTCAATGCTACGTGATTCTCTTGTAGCATTTTACCCAGTGTGTGAATAGAGTTCTTACTTCAGACAAAATTAGATTTTTACCTGTTTCTCATCGATGAACGAAATTTGAGAGAATTAAAAAATATATATTTCACTTGTTTGGTAATGACAAAATACTTTTATTCAACATTCTACATTGGAAATTTGGGATTAATTTACGGCCGTACATCTGCATGAACAGCCAGTTTGTTAAAATTTGAGTTTTATAAATAAAGTTCAATCCATGCTTTTTAGCTCCTCGGTAATTTTACCTTTCTGTTTCTGACAAAAGAGAAAAAGAACGAAGGCTATGACTAAACTGCAGCTGCAAATGCGTTGAATTTGCTTTGCGTTCCTTGAAGATGCGTACTCACGAAGTTCATTTTATTTCCAGTCTCACAGCAGTGAAAGTAGCTCCGGCTGAAGTCACTACCACAACTCTCTTTTTATAGACAGTTAACTCTGAATCAGGTACACTCGTTCCTGCCAAGTGTCTTTGTGCGCTGCAGTGTATTTCAACTTTTTTATGAACCTTTGTTGCAAGCTCTCACTCGTGCGCAGTACGATACCACGCGTTCTTAATTAAACACACTTTTGTAAGTCGGTGCTGATGAGCGAGAGAATAACTTGTTCAAAATCTACAGTGCAGATCAAGCTACTTCACGCCCTCTAAAGTAAATTATTTATTTTTTTATTCGTAGCGGTACCCATCGACTTCAAATTACTTCAAAATGAAAGAGTTGAACATCCTCTCTCTCCATATTGTACACACGACCATAATGGTTTTCTGGGAACTACAATAATTTATCATTAAGCCTCTCTGACTCATGCGCCCTCAAAAAACTCAAGTTGGTCCGCTTTACATTTCACACCCGTAGCCATTACTGCATCTTCCTCCAACCGGCGAGAGACGAAGAACTACAACATTCATGCACGTACCAAGTCCATTGTGCTTTGCTACACATATTGTACACACGACCATAATGGTTTTCTGGGAACTACAATAATTTATCATCAAGCCTCTCTGACTCATGCACCGTCAAAAAACTCAAGTTAGTCCGCTGTTAACTTTTGAAAAAATGCACCCATCGATTTCAAATTACTCTCAAAGGAAAGAGTGAGACATTCTCTTTTCCATATTGTACACACGACCCTAACGGGTTTCTGGGAACTACAATAATTTATCATTAAGCCTCTCCGACTAGTGCGCCGTCAAAAAACTCAAGTAGACCCGCTGTTAACATATGGAAGGATGCACCCATCGACTTCAAACTACTCTCAAATAAAAGAGTAAAACATTCTCTTTTCCCTATTGTACAAAAGACCCTAACGGTTTTCTGGGAACTACAGAAATTCATCGATTAGCCTCTCCGACTCGCGCGCCTCCAAAAACTTAAGTTGACCCGCTTTACATTTCACACCCGTAGCCATTACTGTATCTTCCTCCAATCGGCGAGAGACGAAGAACTACAACACTCATGCACGTACCAAGTCCAATATGCTTTGCTTCACTCAAAAGAACGGGCCTCAGAGCTATGATGGCTTTCGGAAGTGTTACTACCAGCGAAGGTTCGATTTGTGCTTGCGTCATTTTCAAAATCGTAACTTTTATGCAGGCCGTCAACTTGTGGGAGTCGGACGCCGTCACTCACTATGAAGTCGGTTTGAATCTGCCACGTGCAACTTTGAGTTTCCTTTACCGCTTTGATTCACTTTATTATTCACATGTTCACTTTATGCCTAATTGTATTTTTGGCTGGATTTGTAGAAAGGCTGCTAGAACACGATCCGTTCCACTGTATGCTCTCGGGAGAGATAAAGCTGCTGTCTGTTAGTTTTTACTGCAAATTTTGACTATTAGCTCGCACTAATGTTGATCGGAAAACCTCTATACATCGCATGGATTTTACACATTCTGTCTGTTCGAGTCTAATAGCGGTGTGAATGAAACGCAGCAAATTAAATTTAAGGGTAGAATAATATTGTGCTTGCATTCAGCTTGATCGATTATATACGATTCTGTATTTTATCGCTGTTCAATTTATCCCTGATGTTCATCAGTTGTGATGATCATGTCGAAACGTGTAGAAATTTTTATGTTGGCATACTGGATGAAAAAGTTCTGTATCACATTTTAAAATATTTTAGAGCCTTCTTGATGACAGTCGTCGGACTAGGATGTATAAAAAATGAAAATGTGGAAATAATTTCAAAATTCACTCCTTGTCCTAACAATGGTATAACTTCCGTTGAAGCCGGCAGCTGAAACTATGTTAGATATTAATCATAATATTAGACTTAAATACAAAACATTCGCAGTTGAAAAGCTGTTCATAACAATTCATTTTGATGCGCCAAATGCAAACAAGATGGCGTGCTTCCAGTCTTTCACGTAGGCGTTGATTAGTTTCGGGGAACTCTGTTAATTAATTAGCCATGTTCCACATGGATTAGCCATGTGGACATGGCTAATCCATGTCCAATAATTAGCCATGGAGCTAATCCGGCTAATCCAATAATTAGCAATGGAGTTCCACAAGTATCTGTCCTTGGGCCTCTCCTATTTCTGATATTTATAAATGATATTATCAAATCTACATCATTTTTCAATTGCATACATTTTTCCGATGACAGCACGCTTTCTGCCGTCCTTCCGAACCAAAATCCCGCTATGATTGCGGAGAGTATACATAATGAACTCCATCAGGTTTCATTATGGCTTAAAGCTAATAAAATAAGCCTCAACATCGATAAAACAAAATATATTACATTCTCATACAAGAAAAATATATCTCTCCCACGCATATAAATTGGCGAAGGTGAAATCGAAGAAACCAACTCATGCAAGTTTCTGGGTATCATAATAGATAAACATCTGACCTTTAACGAGCATATCGCTCATATTAGTTCTAAATTATCAAAATCCATCGGAATCCTGAATGAAGTTAAAAATGACCTGCCTGAAACAGCTTTACGAATGCTCTACCGAACGCTAATTTCACCATACCTGCAATACGGAATAGAACCATGGCACGGAACTGATAAAAATAAAACCTATAAAATTTTTACTCTGTAAAAAAGAGCCACCAGAGCGGTAAAGAATCTAGCATATAATGCTCACACAAATGATTCATTCAAAAATTTACAAATACTTAAACTTTCGGATCTCTACAAAATCTCCATTTTCAATTTCATTTACAAAACATTATCAATTGATGGCGACAATAGCCTAAAACAATTATAATTATTAACTGCGAAAACTGGTCATCACGACCATTTAACCCGAAATAGAAGTAAATTCATGCTTCCTTGTTATTCAAAGGCCCGGTCGCAACACAGTATCCTCTTCGTTGGAACTAAAACTTGGAACTCAATACCTGCGGAGATCCGTGATAGTAATTCTTACAAGGTATGCATCTTCAAGGAATGCAAAGCAAATTCAACGCATTTGCAGCTGCAGTTTAGTCATAGCCTTCGTTCTTTTTCTCTTTTAATGTGTTTGTAATAATGTGATACCTATGTTTGTTTATCAATTGACGACAATTTGCGCCATATTTCAAAGATAATGTGATTTTTTTTTCTAATATGAAACCATTATAGGACATTAAGGTTTTCTTTCTTATTCACGTCCCACAATCGTTTTCATGTTTCTGACTTAAGTAGACTGTTTTGTGCCACTATTTTTAGTACGAAATTTTATAAAATTCATGCTATAATAAAAGATACTTTCTCCGTTTCCCTCGATTGGAATTCTGGTTTATACTGACTAGTTTACGCTGATATTTGCGCACATGCTTACTTGTGTAAATGTGTACGTGTCCACGCTATGCGTATGACACTCTGTAGAATGCGTATGTATTGCCTCGATGCATAGAAATGCATTTGCGTTTGCTTACGAGTCAGGTGTAAATATGTGCGTTGGTATATGTGTGCATGTGAAATATATGTGTAAATATTTACATGTATATGTGCATATATGTGACATGTACTAGACTCAAAACTAGCATTTTACTAGAGATAATGCTCTTTTTTTCAGTGCACTCTCAACTTGTAACACTACCTAACTCGTCATATCTTTAGTATTGTAAAGCATTCATGTAAAAACTATACATTTGTTGTGCGATCATCCATTTATATTTAAATAAAATGCTTTTAACTAATGACCGTTATGTTAAAATTGTTGAATCAGAAATACAAAACCTATAATCTTCTCTGTCCTCTTTCTTATATGTACACAGGTGTGTGTCCATGTTAACGAAACCGGTGTTTTTCGTAACCTAGGCACACACATGGCCGTAAAACGCGTGTGTATATATTTACATGTATGTGTGCACATATGTGTGTACTAAACTGACAACTAGCATTTTACTAGAGATAATGGTCATTTTCTGTTCACTCTCAACTTGTAACATTACCTAACTCGTCATCTCTTTATTATTGTAAAACATTCATGTACAAACTATACATTTGTTGTACGATCATCCATTTATATTTAAATAAAATGCTTAATAACTAACGACCGTTATGATAAAATTGTTGAATTAGAAATACAAAACTTATAATCTTCTTGGTCCTCATGCTTATGCGTACATATAAATATATCTGTATGTGTGTGTGTATGTATGTATATATATATATGTACGTATGTATATGTATATGGATTTGTATTTATATTTTTTTTCATGCTTCCTTAAAATGACACTTTTGAACATTTGCCGAAACAAGCGATTCATATATTATTTCCTGGCATAAATAATTGCGAAGTTTTATGTCATGTACATGTAAACTGTCAAAAGTTTTTTCACCCCACAATGAAAATGCATCGTCCATGAATTTGCGTTATCTCTTATAATTATCATTACATGTATTGTCAAATGTAGATTAAGCAAGATTAGGAGTACATTGCCCTCAATCATTTATTTTCGACTAGTGACACGAGTTTTTCAATACTCGTGTGTGTGTATCATCTAAGTGTATTAGTTTCTCATGAAATTCAAGTTTCTCGACATTTCATGAAGATCGCCGAGTATATATATACTGAAAGTCAATTCCAAGCTGTTGCACAGTCAACGCTATGTTTTAGGTTTTAGGTTTGCGATCGTTCACGTAGACTTATTTTGTGTTACAGCTTTTGTAGAGACACGTACTGTTAGTGTTCTCTGAAGTGCCACTGTTAATGAATGTTCTGACAACAGGTCAACCATGGGCACTTTTGTTTTTTTATTGTCACCTCTACAAACAGAGTGTTGAAATGAAGTTCATGAGTCATCTCTGCTGGGAGCCAACTATATTTTTTTTCTTTCGTTTTTTCCTCTCATGGAGAAAAGTATTTTACTTCTGAGAATCATCATTCTTAAAGAAAGATGTTCCCTTTGGAAAATACAATAATTATAGTATCTATGCCTAAGAATAGGTGCTCCTGACCGGAAGATTTGGTAGACTTTCATTCTGTTGAAGTAAAATCATCGTTTGTTTTGATGCGGATCATCTTTTCGGGTTCACTGCTGTTTTGTTAAGCACATAACTTCTGTCCTCAACTTTTACCTTGTTTCACGAGCTTCTTTCAATCTTGCTGCTGCTGTGCGCAGGGTGTGGGGACGCTCGTAGTAAATAGATCTCTTGTCCCCATAATTCCTTACTTAATGATGCCTACTTCTATCTTCTAAGAGAACACCTGTGTTTTGGTTAGAAAGATTCAATCAATTTTCTTTTCTCTTTTGTACCGTAAGGCGTTTAAAGAAAAAAAGTTGAAAACGGCCCAGCAAAAGTTTGCGGCCGTATGTTACTCTCGCTCACAAGCCAGAATTGCCTATGCTGAAAAAACATTTTTCATGGAACATTTCAACGTTTTATTTTTTGAATGTTTAATGTATGTTTTTTGTATAATTTTTTTTTCTTTGTTTTGGATGAAGGGAGGGGTGAGAGGGGAGGGAGAGGGGGGAAGGATACTTTAAATTACGCGGAGAAATTTGGGAAATAATTTATTTGAGGAAACAATTCACTTTAAAAATTCTTTACTTGAGGAAATACAATAACTTGCTGAGATAAGAATGCTGAGATAAGAACAACAACAACCCGAGAACTCCACAAGGAGAGCTTTGTTCTCAGGTTACGAAAAGAGCCTGGCTATAAATCTGTGGAGCTCAAGTGGTCAGGGTTTCGCAAAAACGTGCTGACAAAGAGTCTGGCTATAAATCTGTGGAGCTCAAGTGGTCAGGGTTTCGCAAAAACGCGCTGACAAACACATACAGGCAACACATAAGTTGCCAACCATCGTTTGTTATTGATATTTATGCTTTATTTTACCAATATCTTATTTATTTATCTGGCTGAGGGATAGGTAGTCCTTTCTTGATCTGATATGGAAAAACTCCTTTTTCCGGGGTGCTGTAATTCTGTTTTTTAGCGCCTATTCATTTTTTACTGTACATATGTGCCAGTTTGTATATTTTGTAATTTTCGAAGATTATATTTGTGTGCTAGATTTCTTGAATTTTCCCGAACTCCCGTGCACTTGTATCATTTTAATTTTTTTAGACTTTCGTACATTTTCGTATTTCTGGTAAATTACGTATTTATGCTAGATTCCTTGTATTTCCCGTACATATCTCACGTGTACTTGCAGCTTTTTATTTTTTAGACTCTCGTTCGTTTATGTATTTTTTGTCGCCTTAGCAGTTTTCCATGGCGCGTGAGTCGGAGAGGCTTATTGATGAATTTCAGTAGTTCCCAGACAACCGTTAGGGTCGTGTGTACAATATGGAGAGAGAAATGTTTCACTCTTTCATTTGAGAGTACTTTGAAGTCGTTGGGTGCATTCTTTCAAAAGTTAGCAGCGGGTCAACTTGAGTTTTTTAACGGCGCATTCATGAGTCAGAGAGGCTTAATGATAAATTATTGTAGTTCCCAGAACACCGTTAGGGTCGTGTGTACAATATGGAGAGAGAAATGTTTCACTCTTTCATTTGAGAGTAATTTGAAGTCGTTGGGTGCATTCTTTCAAAAGTTAGCAGCGGGTCAACTTGAGTTTTTTAACGGCGCATTTTTGAGTCAGAGAGGCATAATGATAAATTATTGTAGTTCCCAGAAAACCGTTAGGGTCGTGTGTACAATATGGAGAGAGAAATGTTTCACTCTTTCATTTGAGAGTAATTTGAAGTCGTTGGGTGCATTCTTTCAAAAGTTAGCAGCGGGTCAACTTGAGTTTTTTAACGGCGCATTTTTGAGTCAGAGAGGCATAATGATAAATTATTGTAGTTCCCAGAAAACCGTTAGGGTCGTGTGTACAATATGGAGAGAGAAATGTTTCACTCTTTCATTTGAGAGTACTTTGAAGTCGTTGGGTGCATTCTTTCAAAAGTTAACAGCAGGTCAACTTGAGTTTTTTTAACGGCGCATTCATGAGTCAGAGAGGCTTAATGATAAATTATTGTAGTTCCCAGAAAACCGTTAGGGTCGTGTGTACAATATGGAAAGAGAAATGTTTCACTCTTTCATTTGAGAGTACTTTGAAGTCGTTGGGTGCATTCTTTCAAAAGTTAGCAGCGGATCAACTTGAGTTTTTTAACGGCGCATTCTTGAGTCAGAGAGGCTTAATGATAAATTATTGTAGTTCCCAGAAAACCGTTAGGGTCGTGTGTACAATATGGAGAGAGAAATGTTTCACTCTTTCATTTGAGAGTACTTTGAAGTCGTTGGGTGCATTCTTTCAAAAGTTAGCAGCGGCTCAACTTGAGTTTTTTAACGGCGCATTCATGAGTCAGAGAGGCTCAATGATAAATTATTGTAGTTCCCAGAAAACCGTTAGGGTCGTGTGTTCAATATGGAGAGAGAGAATGTTCAACTCTTTCATTTTGGAGTAATTTGAAGTCGATGGGTACCGCTACGAATAAAAAAAATAAAAATAATGAACTTTAGAGGGCGTGAAGTAGCTCGATCTGCACTGTAGATTTTGAACAAGTTATTCTTTCGCTCATCAGCTCACCGACTTACAAAAGTGTGTTTAATTAAGAACACTTGGTAACGTACTGCGCACGAGTGGAAGCTTGCAACAAAGGTTCATAAAAAAGTTGAAATACACTGCAGCGCACAAAGACAATTGGCAGGAACGAGTGTACCTGTTCTGAAAGTAATTTGAAGTCGTTGATGCTCTTTTTCAAAAGTTAACAGCGGGAAACTTGAGTTTTTCGACGGCGCGCGAGCCGGAGAGGCTTATCGATGAATTTCTGTAGTTCCCATCAAAGCGTTGGGGTCGAGTGTACAACATGGAAAAGAGAATGTCTGACTCTTTCATTTAAGAGTAATTTGAAATCGATAGGTGCATTTTTTCAAAAGTTGAAAGCGGGCAACTTAAGTTTTTTGGAGGCGCGCGAGTAGGATTGGCTTATCAATAAACTTCTGTAGTTCTTAGAAAACCGTTAGGGTCGTGTGTACAATATGGAGGAAAAAATGTTTCATTCTTCCATTTGGAACTCCAATAATTTATCATTAAGCCTCTGGGACTCATGTGTCGTTAAAATGAATAAAGTTCAATCCATGGTTTTTAGCTCATCGGTAATTTTACCTTTCGGTTTCTGACAAAAGAGAAAAAGAACGAAGGCTATGACTAAACTGCAGCTGCAAATGCGTTGAATTTGCTTTGCATTCCTTGAAGATGCGTACTCACGAAGTTCATTTTATTTCCAGTCTCACAGCAGTGAAAGTAGCTCCGGCTGAAGTCACTACCACTACTCTCTTTTTAGATACAGGTAACTCTAAATCAGGTACACTCGTTCCTGCCAAGTGTTTTTGTGCGCTGCAGTGTTTTTCCACTTTTTTATGAACCTTTGTTGCAAGCTTCCACTCGTGGGCAGTACGTTACCAGGCGTTCTTAATTAAACACACTTATGTAAGTCGGTGCTGATGAGCGAGAGAATAACTTGTTCAAAATGTACAGCGCAGATCGAGCTACTTCACGCCCTTTAAAGTTCATTATTTTTTATTTTTTTTTATTCGTAGCGGTACCCATCGACTTCAAATTACTCCAAAATGGAAGAGTTGAACATTCTCTCTCTCCATATTGTACACACGACCCTAATAGTTTTCTGGGAACTACAATAATTTATCATTAAGCCTCTCCCACTCATGCACTGTCGAAAAACTCAAGTTGAGCCGCTGTTAACTTTTGAAAGAATGCACCCAACGACTTCAAATTACTCTCAAATGAAATAGTGAAACATTTCTCTTTCCATACTGTACACCCAATCCTAAGGGTTTTCTGGGAACTACAGAAATTTATCGATAAGCCTCTCCGACACGCGCGACTCTAAAACTTAAGTTCAGCCACTATTACCGTCCGAAAGAATGCACCCATCGACTTCAAATTGCTCCAAAATGAAAGAGTTTAACCTTCTCTCTTGCCATATTGTACACAAGACCCTTACGGTTTTCTGGGAACTACAATTATTTATCATTAAGCCTCTCCGACTCATGCGCCGTCAAAAAACTCAAGTTGACCCGCTGTTAACTTTTGAAAGAATGCACCCAACGACTTCAAATTACTCTCAAATGAAAGAGTGAAACATTTCTCTTTCCATGTTGTACAAATGACCCTAACGGTTTTCTGGGAACTACAGAAATTCATCGATAAGCCTCTCCGACTCGCGCGCCGTCGAAAACTTAATGTGCTCCCAGCGTTTACCTGAGATTGAAGGTATTCAGCCAGCCTGTCATAACACAGCACCTGCTTATTGTTCCTTTCAATATCATCACAGCCTCTGCATCCATCATGCATGAGGTCTCTTTTGAGAGTTCCCCTTGGAAATGTGATGGCCGAGCCTAAATGAAATGATCTTCTGAAATTTTAAAATGAGCTTTTCGTGATTTTTCCATGGTGCAGGCATCGTCAACTTCGTGTTGATATAATTTTTTTACAATTTTCGACGAATGCATTTCTTCCATAGCATTTCCATTATGAGTTTTGAGGAACTTCAGAAAAAGAATCATTATTCTGGAAATTCATTTTGAGTCATTTCTATATGAGATTACAATTAGGATTTTCATGTACAGGAGGTATATATTTTCAGCGTCTTTGTCACAGGAGACTTTGACAGGATATTTTTCTTCCGAACGCATTCTTCGCGTTTCGAGGGACGCTTTGACATCGAGTCATACACAAAAATATTCTCACTATCATTTTTAGAAGAAACTATAAGGGGAAGTCTAGCGTCCCCAAAGAGAAGCTTACAGGGATTAAAAGATTTTGCGTGGCACAGCGGTTAAGGGATCGGACTTGTATGCTGGAAGTCGCGGGTTCGTTCCCAGCGCTGGCGCGGAGATTTTCCCCGTTGGGTATAAGCGAAAGCTCAAGCACAATACCCCACTTAACCCAGGTGTCGGAAATGGGTACCGGCATTACGAGGGAACCGTCATAGTGTCCTATATATAGGGTTAGTTATAAGACATTTGAAAAACCAATGCTAAGATCAAATGTATCTGGCTTGATTGGAAATAAAGCATCCCAAAGATGCTGATGTTAACCTAACCTAACCTTTGCGGAAGTTACCCCATTTCAGAGTGGTAAGGGCAAAAAAAATGCTCTAGAAGCTTCATACTTTTCTGAACTTCAAACGCACTTCTCTCTACGGGATAAATTATGAACAGGTTTCAAAGAATAACATTAAATACAATGTTAAATTGATTTAGAATAGGAAATAGACTCGCAAACAGCGCAGGCTAGACGGCGAAAAATATGAAGATAACGTACGTGATTCTCATGTTGCATTTTACCCAGTAAGTGAATAGAGTTCTTGCTTCAGATAAAATTAGATTTTTTGAGAGAATTAAAAAAAAATATATTTCACTTGTTTGGTAATGACAAAGTACTTTTATTCAACATTCCACAGTGGAAAGTTGGGATTAATTTATGGCCGTAAATCTGCATGAACAGTCAGTTTGCGAAAATTTACGTTGTCATAAATAAAGTTCAATCCATGCTTTTTAGCTCCTCGGTAATTTTACCTTTCTGTTTCTGACAAAAGAGAAAAAGAACGAAGGCTATGAATAAACTGCAGCTGCAAATACGTTGAATTTGCTTTGCATTCCTTGAAGATGCGTACTCACGAAGTTCATTTTATTTCCAGTCTCAACGCAGTGAAAGTAGCTCCGGCTGAAGTCACTACCACTACTCTCTTTTTATAGACAGTTAACTCTGAATCAGGTACACTCGTTCCTGCCAAGTGTCTTTGTGCGCTGCAGTGTATTTCAACTTTTTTATGAACCTTTGTTGCAAGGTTCCACTGGTGCGCAGTACGTTGCCACGCGTTCTTAATTAAACACACTTGTGTAAGTTGGTGCTGATGAGCGAGTGTTCATCGATAAGCCTCTCGGTGCGTAGTGTTCAAAATCTACAGTGCAGATCGAGCTACTTCACGCCCTCTAAAGTTCATTATTTTCTATTTTTTTTATTCGTAGCGGTACCCATCGACTTCAAATTACTCCAAAATGAAAGAGTTGAACATTCTCTTTCTCCATATTGTACACACGACCCCAAAGGTTTTCTGGGAACTACAATAAAATTTATCATTAAGCCTCTCCGACTCATGCGCCGTCAAAAAACTCAACTTGACCCGCTTTCAACTTTTGAAAAAATGCACCCATCGATCTCAAATTACTCTCATATGAAGGAGTGAAACATTCTCTTTTCCATATTGTACACACGACCCTAACGCTTTTCTGGGAACTACAAGTAGAAATTCATCGATAAGCCTCTCCGGCTCGCGCGCTGTCGAAAAACTCAAGTTGACCCGCTTTTAACTTTTGAAAGACAGCATCATCGACTTCAAATTACTTTCAATGAAATAATGAAACATTCTCTCTCTCCATATTGTACACACGACCCTAACGGTTTTCTGGGAACTACAATATTTTATCATTACGCCTCTCCGATTCGTGCGCCGTCAAAAAACTCAAGTTGACCCGCTGTTAACTTTTGAAAGAATCCACCCAACGACTTCAAATTACTCCCAAATGATAGAGTGAAACATTTCTCTTTCCATATTGTACAAATGACCCTAACGATTTTCTAAGAACTACAGAAATTTATCGATTAGCCTCTCCGACTCGCGCGCCTCCCAAAAACTTAAGTTGACCCGCTTTACATTTCACACCCGTAGCCATTACTGTATCTTCCTCCAATCGGCGAGAGACGAAGAAATACAACACTCATGCACGTACCAAGTCCAATATGCTTTGCTTCACTCAAAGGAACGGGCCTCAGAGCCATTAGGGCTTTCGGAAGTGTTGCTACCAGCGAAGCTTCGATTTGTGCTTGCGTCATTTTCAAAATCGTAACTTTTATGCAGGCCGTCAACTTGTGGGAGTCGGACGCCGTCACTCACTATGAAGTCGGATTTAATCTGCCACGTGCAACTTTGAGTTTCTTTTACCGCTTTGATTCACTTTATTATTCACATGTTCACTTTATGCTTAATTGTATTTTTGGCTAGATTTGTAAAAAGGCTGCTAGAACACGATCCGTTCCACTGTATGCTCTCGGGAGAGATAAAGCTGCTCTCTGTTAGTTTTTACTGCAAAATTTGACTATTAGCTCGCACTAATGTTGATCGGAAAACCTCTACCCTATTAAAAATTATAGGAGTGGCATCGGTGATTCTTGGGAGCGCTCCCAAATATGCATGGTTGTTTCATCCATGCGTCTCCTATGAGGCAACTTCGAAGTGTCCACTTTATAGGCGCGCCTGCGCCTCTGTCCCAACCGGTGGCCACGCGGCTCAGCATGGAGCACTACCGTCGCGCTCCCAAGGCGCGACCAGTTTCTCCTATTCACCATCGGAGAATCATGAGAGGCCCAGGATGGCCACCTCTTAATTTAATTTAAAAAAAACGGCTGCGCACAGCTGATTTCCCATTAGTCACACTTTCCAACCGTCACACTGCTCAAACCGATTCTAACCAGTTTGCCCTTGAATTACCTTAGTTCTTGCGCGATTAATCAATTCATCATAAGCAAACACGGTTGATAGCACAAAAAAAATGTACCAGAGTATGTAAATTAAATACATCCCTACTCACTTGCAGAAAATTTCAAGGGTGCGTGTTCATTATTAAGCTGACATTAATGGGACATGTTTGTGACGTATAACTTATGCTAGAAGTTTTCGCAACGCAATAACTAAGGTAATTAATGGGCAACTGGCTATATTTGGTTGAGAAGCGTCAACGGTTGAATGTGCAATAATGGGAAATCAGCTGTACGCAGCCTTGGAGGCGAAAGCCTGCAGGGAACAGTATAAATGTACCTTGAAAAGAATATAGCAACAATACCCCAGGGTCGTTAGAAGAATATACTCGTAGCTATATATATAACAAAAACAATCGTCTAGCAGATTTTTCATCTTTCATTCCTGAAATTAGAAAGGAAAATAAATTGACTTTACCTTGCCCGAGCTTAATTACACCGGCTATTCATATACACACACTCCCTCACCTATCCCCACACTCAAACCCTCCCCACACCCCCCCTCCCACACACCTACCCCCACACCCCCCCTCCCACACACCTACCCCCACACCCACACACAACCCCCCCCCCCCCTACACACACACACACACACACAAATATGTATCTGAACACATCGTTGATTACCTTCAAGAACGTCCTTCAATTCAAAGTTTGCTGAAGACTGACGAGGGAAAATTCAGGTTGGTTTCCACATTTTGTTGTTTTTACATTGCTCACATTGAGGTTTTGCCTTCACTGCCAGCCCCACCACAACGATGAATCGTCTAAAATATCAATTGACCGAGGTGGTGAAACTAGCAGTGGGGTCCTTGCTCCGTTCATGCTCTTGAAATAATGCCTCTCCAGACCAGCATTCTACGTCTCTTCCATCTCTTGTTTCTTCTGACACCCTCACGTCCTATACACCCTCACGTAATACACGCTCGCACTGATATACACTCTAACACTACTTGAAACGTTTTAAATAATAGAGACACGATCCAGACATCTGTCACGCACAACACCAACTTCAAAACTGACGCGAAAGACGGCAACCGTCATTTCTCTCGAGAAAGATGGCAGGCATCTCACCTAGAGGCCATCTGCACAGGTGGCCTCTGGTAGCAACATGGGAGAACTTGCTCGCATCGTGCTTATGAGTCGCGCCCTGGAAGTGTCAGAAGGGAAGAGGCCTCAGTTCGCTTAATACTCCTTTAATTCACCGCTGTCTCCTTTAATCAAGCATGCTACTCCCTTAATTTTTAATAGGGTATACATCGCATTGATTTTACACATTCTGTCTGTACGAGTCTAATAGCGGTGTGAATGAAACGCAGTAAATTAAAGGGTGGAATAATATTTTGCTTGCATTCAGCTTGATAGAATTATATACGATTCTGTATTTTATCGCAGTTCAATTTATCCTTCCACATCGAATGATGTGGACTTTCGTATTATGGAATATTTTATTCATTCCAAAATATTTTCAGTAAATATTTTCATAGCATTACAACTACAATTAAAAGTGTCAAAATGCTAATGTTATTGAAAAAAGTGCATAATTTTTACCAATTTTATATAACATCGTTTAGCCACTCCGTAAAAGTTTAAAGACTAATTCTGAGATATCTAATTAGTTATGACACTCACTTTTACCTCATTTCGAAAATTTTTAATTGAAAAGGCTTTTGTAAAACAGAAGTTAATATTTGTAGGTGTTCACGTTCGCGAATGCTCGAAGAGAAAACCTACAATAATTATAAATATTCTGCACTTAAGCACCCCTTTTCACGGCAGTTATAATTTTCTGCTTCAGTGCGAGCAGACCATCGACTGTAGTGAATTGTAAATTATCAACTCTCACTTTAGTGTGAATACTCGAAGAAAACGTTGATTACTCTATGTTTATTTGAGTAATATTTCTGAATGAATTGAGTTGAGCGAATAACAGGTTCTTCAACATTTTATCTACGGTCATTTTTTGAGTCTAATGATAACATATCAGACGACACAACAGTTTTTGCATTTTCGATGTCTAATGTTTTTTTAATCTATGTCATCATCACTCTCCGTTTGTTTGAATTCGTAACTCCGCTGACTCTTTGTGAACGTACAGAAAAAACTCCTTAGGACCAAAGTTTGAGCTGGTGAATGTCAGAACACTAAAATGTTGAGTAAGACAGAATGTAAAACCCAAATCAGTTGTTTATTTACGTTTCAGGTGTTCTGCAGTGTGCTATTTCACGACAAAGATATCGCCATATAGGTTGAAATTTCACCTTTCTAACAACTGTCGTAGGAAAGCTAAATGAAAAAGTTAAACATTCTCTCTTTCCATGTTGTACACACGACCCTAACGCTTTTCTGGGAACTACAATAATTTATCATTAAGGCTTGATTGGAAATAAAGCATCCGTAGATGCCTTCATTATGATTTATTCGCTCTCCACGATGCAAAAAAGATCTCCTTCATAGGTGAAAAACTCTAGGAGATATTGAGCCGTAGAGTAGAAGAAAACTTTTTATGTGGAAAAAGTGTTCCAGATTTTTAATTATTTCTCCAACAGTTTTTTACTTACTGAGATCTTTCTTGCATCGTAAAGATCAAGGTAAATACTATAAACCTGCATAGTTGTTTTTTGATAAGTTAAGTAGAAAATTTTTTATTGACATGTGAAGTAATAAGTAAAAAGTTAGTATATTTTACTTAAATAATTCAAAAATTTGTTTGTCTAGAATCTGTTAGGAATAATCAATTTTTGCGAATTAAAAATGAGGATTTAAGGAAATCATGTGTAATAAATCTTTTAAGGGTGTGTACAAGTTTTGTGCTTACTTAAAAAATTTGTCCGGTGAAATATATACCGTTGAAATATCTCAGTAAACTCCAGTAGTACAGGAGGGTCGCTTCAACATGTATGTTTTGTGCATGAATGTTTGGACTCAGCAAATGTTAGGTGGAGCGATAAAATTTAATGGCTCGAACGATGTCTGTTTAGAGTCCCAAGGGATTTCTGGGGAGTCAGCAATTTTCACGAGACCTTGGACGAAACTTAATCAACCAAACACTTGAGAGAATGCCCATGCTGTGGTCCAAGAAAGGAAAGCACCCTCTGCAAGTAGTGCGAGGGTAACAGATTTATTGGCTACACTTGAGCCAGGAGAGTTGCCATGACAACGACTTTCAGATTGTTCCAGACTGAGCGAGAGAATAACTTGTTCAAAATCTAAAGTGCAGATCGAGCTACTTCACGCCCTCTAAAGTTCATTATTTTTTTATTCGTAGCGGTACCCATCAACTTCAAATTACTCCAAAATGAAAGAGTTGAACATTTCTCTTTCCATGTTGTACAAATGACCCTAACGCTTTTCTGGGAACTACAGAAATTCATCAATAAGCCTCTCTGACTCGTGCGCCTCCAAAAAAATAAGTTGACCCGCTCTCAACTTTTGAAAAAATGCACCCATCGATTTCAAATTACTCTCAAATGAAAGAGTGAAACAATCTCTTTTCCATATTGTACACACGACCCTAACGCTTCTCTGGGAACTACAGAAATTCATTGATAATTATAATAAGCCTCTCCGGCTCGCGTGCTGTCGAAAAACTCAATTTGACCCGCTTTTAACTTCTGAAAGACAGCATCATCGACTTCAAATTACTTTCAATGAAAGAATGAAACATTCTCTCTCTCCATATTGTACACACGACCCTAACGGTTTTCTGGGAACTGCAATAATATTTATCATTAAGCCTCTCCGACTCCTGCGCCGGCAAAAAACTCAAGTTGACCCGCTTCTAACCTTTGAAAGGATGCACCCATCGACTTCAAATTACTCCCAAATGAAATAGTGAAACATTTCTCTTTCCATATTGTACACACAATCCTAAGGATTTTCTGGGAACTACAGCCTCGCAGTCATAGACGCCAGACGCCCTCGTGCGGTGCACTTCAGCTGCACGAGGCACAACTCGTATGTTTGCTGCCCGCATCATCATGCGGTATCTATTCCACGGCGCTTTTGCAGCAATTAATTCCGGCAAATGGAAATGAAGTTTGGCGGGCGTCTCAATTGGCGGTAAATTGAACGAGGGCTGCGAACTGGCGCCGTCAACTGCAACCAATGAACGCCTCAAGCAAATTGAGAGATCACAGACACAAGAACAAAAAAAATAGTATGTTAGTAAACAAAATTGTGCAGATCCAGGTTTGAAAATCAAATTTATAACATTTCTCATGGCATAAAAAAGTATTTATCAATGGAAAAATTTTTCGCTCGAAATTAAAATAAACAGATATGGTGACCGAATAAGGTTCCAGTCGGCAGTTGGGAAACAGCAGCCTTTAATTTGCACGATCAAATTCCAACTTCATTTAGAAACCTCTTTTATAGATCTACACTTGAGTCAGCTTACAAAAATAGTCTTGATACCAACATAACACGGATCGGCCTAGTCGCTCACTCAACAAACTTCATCAGTTTGGGATTGAAATGTTTACATTGATTGACTGGAAATATATTCTCAGCTTGCCTACCTACACAACCAAAGTGGGAAGAACTTCTATTGTTTTTCATTTTATTTCGATAGCTGAAATACAATGCATTAAAACTATTTTTGAAGGATTACTGACTCATTCTTTGGTATGCTATTGAGGAAAATGTGAAAATGTTCTAAAAGATTTATGTACAAAATTTCCTCGCTTCATCTTGGAAGACCGTCAATCCTTTGATGATAAGTGAAATAAACTAGCTTCAATTCAATGCATGCAACCAATTAATCTTCCATGTTAAGGTAATATCTTCACAATTTTTAAAATGTCTAGTTCTCTTTACTTTCAAAGTTTAATACGAATCGCTTAATTTTTTTCAAAAAAAGTTTTAGCGTAAAATAATTATAATTTTGTTTTGTGTTCTGATATTTAACTTATCGCTTGTCGAAGTGCTTCCTTAAAACACCTAAATTCATACATACGATCAAATGAATTTGAAATCCATAGCGTTATTTACCCAGTAATTTATATCTGGAAGAAAATGAATCACGGAAGCATGGGGAAAGAATCAATATATCAAAATCACAGAATTATTTCATAAAATGTTAGGCTAATCTATAAAATTGTACCCGGTAAATTTCTTCATCAGATCTGATAATCAATTCAAGTTCGGAGATTATAGTTACCAATAACCTCTGATATTTTATGATGATATAATTCACGTAACTATGTTGAAGACGAAAAGCTGTGAAAACTTGACGTTTGTCAACACATGCAACCGGCATGTAATGATAGGGTTCGGTATTTTCAATGACTTTCTGTGAGGACCTGTCTTATAAAATAAACAGTCTAATAACCAGTCATAAGAAATTGTCATAACGCCAGCAGCAACCACAAGGACGCGTGGCCAGTCGCAGCAGTGGGCACTGGGCGACCGCAAGTGTTGGACTTGGACGGTGGACCGTCATTCATTCAGTATTCACACTTTCACAGCCTGGCTGTATTTGCGCTTGGTTCTAGCTTCTTGTCGCTCCTTACTGATTGTTTTTTCCAGTGCTCCTATATTTCATTTGGTGTCAATTTTTCTTTGCGCTTTACGAACTTTTCTGAAGTTATGGATTTTGTTCTTAGATCCACGGTGAAGAGGTCGGGCAGTGCCGCTGGCCGGCCTCTCACTTGGTCTTGGGCCCATAAACGAGGAAAACTTGTAACGCCCAAGTGTTGTTTGTCCACCTCGGGGATTACCACGAGGTCGGGCAAAGTGCTGAATGCAGCCAAAGCTAAAGTTGCTCGCGGCTCTTCTCTCAAAGTTCTTGGGAAATTGTTGCCGGAGATTCAGGAGTATGAGGCTAGTATGCCCCTTCAGGGCGCTAGTGAGCCCCTTCAGGGCATTTGTCAGCCCCCTCAGGGCAGTAGTGCACCTCCTCCCTGCGATGGTGCATCCCATCAGGATGTAACCAAGAATCATCAGCACGATTCTCTAGAAGCTGAGAATTTCAATTTCATTTTCCCCAGCTATGAGAGTTTGGGCTGCACTTTCGATTCATACTCGCCGGACTGCAGTTTTGTGGAGTTCGAAGATGATCCCGAGCTGATGATTAACATCAAATCTGAGCCTCCTGAGAGGTTATTATTTGATTTAAATATCAGCGAGGATCAGTTTTCCGGTAACCATTTCCCTAAACTGTTTTAAAAAATATAATTGGCAATAAAGAAAACAAATCAGATATTTGAGCACTATCTATAGCAGAACATCGGGAGATAAAAAATGCAAAAAAATTACCGGATGTGGGCTACAGAAGTCAGCGGGGCAGGGCTGTCTGCACGAGCCGATTAGTTTGGGGCTGACTCACGGCGACCCGCAAGGGGAAGCTCGTCCGGGGTATGATTCTTGGAATCTAAACCCCGGTGGAAGCCCTAATATCATATCCACTCAGTGGATATCGTCCTTCATACTACAATGTCACTTTTCGCTCGTTTGAAATATCAAATAAGATTTTTCACTTATGAATTGTTAGGGGCTAAATTTTGTCCTAAGTTATAATCACAGTTATTTGCTCTGACATATATCATTTCAGAACTCGCAGTATCAAAATTCAAGTTATTGCACTCAATCTCAATTCCCCCAAAATTAGGCTTTATTTTCAAAATACAATATAAATCGAAATCTTGCTTTCACTACGTGCGTCGATCACCGAATTTCTTCTTCGTACTGTATATATAACTGTATAATATACTGTACTGTATACAGTATACTGTTCTGTATACTGTACTTCGTACTGTATAATATAACACACTTACTTTGAACTTATCAAACTAGGACACCATCCATCATAGCTTGCAGTACATCACTTTTTGCTCAGTAGGATTTGGTTCAATCTCATTTAATTACATTTTCCTTTACATCACTTGTTCAGGTCAGGATTTCATTTTAGAACTCCACATTGGACATGAAGTCACCAATATAGGCAAAGAGAGTTCCGCTTGGTTTCAAGTCTGGGGACTAACTTGGTCAGTTAGAACACTGATTGTTGCAGAGATCCATTTCGGTCAAACTTTGAATATTGTGAGAATTTGAGTACTTCATTTCCTCCATGAAAACAACTCAGCAGTGCGAAACTTGCATATAATGAGATGATGGGGTAACAGAGAGAAAATTACCATTGATTATGAGAAAATCAAGGAAGTTACACAGAGAACGCATAGCAGTAGAATTCATTTTAGTCCTTCACGGCCTATTTTTTACGAATATTTTCGCTTCTAATATGAAAGAAATGCGTATCATTCTACACGTACATGATTTCTTTGCATACTGTATTTGCCAGCATGCTCATATTCAGATTTTCTTTTTCACGTTTAAAGCCAATTCAATAACTCGTAAATATTCTGTTCTTCCTTAGAACGTGTTTACATTATGTTTTCAACTCACGGGAAAATTTCTTTACAGTTTTTTGAGATTTCGCGGACTACGTTTTTAACAAGCGCTAAAATTTATTGAAACACTTGCTTTCCCACAAACAGTTTTTTGCACTTGCCTTTTTGTTTTGAGGTATTTTCACGACACCCAAGTATGTGTGATATTTGCGAGGTGTCCGGATGTTCAGCAGCAACCGTAGTAAATTAAGGTTAACATCGGCATCCTTGGGATGCTTTATTTCCAATCAAGCCTGATACATATGATCTTAGCATTAGTTTTTCAAATGTCTTATAACTAACCTATATATAGGACTATAGGACTATAACTATATATAGGGCACCATGTCGGTTCCCCCGTAAAGCCGGTACCCATTTCCGACACCTGGGTCGAGTGGGGTATTGTGCTTGAGCTTTCCCTCATACCCAACGGGGAAAATCTCCGCGCCAGCGCTGGGAACGAACCCGCGACTTCCAGCATACAAGTTCGATCCCTTAACCGCTGTGCCACGAAGAGAAAATTGAGTCGATTCTTAATCTATTTTCTTTTCCACGGACGGGAAGCCTAACAAGCGAGGTATCAAATGGGAAAAACGAGATCGATATTTGGGATAAGAGGTCGCAGGTACCTAGCTGCAGGTAAAAGTATGACTGTGATCGAACGTGTTTTTTACATAGTTCCATGGTTGAGAGTGAGACTGTGAAGCTCTTCTACTTACGAATTAGCGTTCTAATGAAGTGAACGAGAACAAAGTGGACATTTCCAGACTCTGAACTCTCGAGATATGATAACTTGTCTCTGTTAGGTATTTAAGCTTCAAAGTCGTTTCACGTTTATAAGCAGAATATCAATCGGAAGTGTCTTCTCTCTGAAAACGATGCAAAGGTTTTGTTCGTTTGTGCTTGGTCTCTATCGTTGATCAAAGCCCTTTCGCGAGATATGCACAATATGTTCATCAATGCACTTCATCGCACCAGGTGTGTAGAGTTGAAATTTCAACTAATGCAAATGAATAACTTGTGATTCCCAAATAACATTCGGAAAATTCTGCTCGAGTTTGCGTTTTACTCATTAAATTCTCGCACCATAAAGGGGACTTCATTCGTAATGCTGAACTTTATGGCCACATTTATCATCGAATGATGTGGAATTTCGTATTATGGAATATTTTATTCATTCCAAAATATTTTCAGTAAATATTTTCATAGCATTACAACTACAATTAAAAGTGTCAAAATGCTAATGTTATTGAAAAAAGTGCAAAATTTTTACCAATTTTATATAACATCGTTTAGCCACTTCGTAAAAGTTTAAAGACTAATTCTGAGACATCTAATTAGTTATGACACTCACTTTTACCTCATTTCGAAAATTTTTAATTGAAAAGGCTTTTGTAAAACAGAAGTTAATATTTGTAGGTGTTCACGTTCGCGAATGCTCGAAGAGAAAACCTACAATAATTATAAATATTCTGCACTTAAGCACCCCTTTTCACGGCAATTATAATTTTCTGCTTCAGTGCGAGCAGACCATCGACTGTAGTGAATTGTAAATTATCAACTCTCACTTTAGTGTGAATACTCGAATAAAACGTTGATTACTCTATGTTTATTTGAGTAATATTTCTGAATGAATTGAGTTGAGCGAATAACAGGTTCTTCAACATTTTATCTGCGGTCATTTTCTGAGTCTAATGATAACCTATCAGACGACACAACAGTTTTTGCATTTTCGATGTCTAATGTTTTTTTAATCTATGTCATCATCACTCTCCGTTTGTTTGAATTCGTAACTCCGCTGACTTTTTGTGAACGTACAGAAAAAACTACTTAGGACCAAAGTTTGAGCTGGTGAATGTCAGAACACTAAAATGTTGAGTAAGACAGAATGTAAAACCCAAATCAGTTGTTTATTTACGTTTCAGGTGTTCTGCAGTGTGCTATTTCACGACAAAGATATCGCCATATAGGTTGAAATTTCACCTTTCTAACAACTGTCGTAGGAAAGCTAAATGAAAAAGTTAAACATTCTCTCTTTCCATGTTGTACACACCACCCTAACGCTTTTCTGGGAACTACAATAATTTATCATTAAGGCTTGATTGGAAATAAAGCATCCGTAGATGCCTTCATTATTATTTATTCGCTCTCCACGATGCAAAAAAGATCTCCTTCATAGGTGAAAAACTCTAGGAGATATTGAGCCGTAGAGTAGAAGAAAACTTTTTATGTGGAAAAAGTGTTCCAGATATTTAATTATTTCTCCAACAGTTTTTTACTCACTGAGATCTTTCTTGCATCGTAAAGATCATGGTAAATACTATAAACCTGCATAGTTGTTTTTTGATAAGTTAAGTAGAAAATTTTTTATTGACATGTGAAGTAATAAGTAAAAAGTTAGTATATTTTACTTGAAAAATTCAAAAATTTCTTTGTCGAGAATCTGTTAAGAATAATCAATTTTTGCGAATTGAAAATGAGGATTTAAGGAAATCATGTGTAATAAATCTTTTAAGGGTGTGTACAAGTTTTGTGCTTACTTAAAAAATTTGTCCGGTGAAATATATACCGTTGAAATATCTCAGTAAACTCCAGTAGTACAGGAGGGTCGCTTCAACATGTATGTTTTGTGCATGTATGTTTGGACTCAGCAAATGTTAGGTGGAGCGATAAAATTTAATGGCTCGAACGATGTTTGTTTAGAGTCCCAAGGGATTTGTGGGGAGTCAGCAATTTCCACGAGACCTTGGACGAAACTTAATCAACCAAACACTTGAGAGAATGCCCATGCTGTGGTCCAAGAAAGGAAAGCACCCTCTGAGAGTAGTGCGAGGGTAACAGATTTATTGGCTACACTTGAGCCAGGAGAGTTGCCATGACAACGACTTTCAGATTGTTCCAGACTGAGCGAGAGAATAACTTGTTCAAAATCTAAAGTGCAGATCGAGCTACTTCACGCCCTCTAAAGTTCATTATTTTTTTTTATTCGTAGCGGTACCCATCGACTTCAAATTACTCCAAAATGAAAGAGTTGAACATTTCTCTTTCCATGTTGTACAAATGACCCTAACGCTTTTCTGGGAACTACAGAAATTCATCAATAAGCCTCTCTGACTCGTGTGCCTCCAAAAAAATAAGTTGACCCGCTTTCAACTTTTGAAAAACTGCACCCATCGATTTCAAATTACTCTCAAATGAAAAAGTGAAACAATCTCTTTTCCATATTGTACACACGACCCTAACCCTTTCTGGGAACTACAGAAATTCATTGATAAGCCTCTCCGCCGGCTCGCGCGCTGTCGAAAAACTCAAGTTGACCCGCTTTTAACTTTTGAAAGACAGCATCATCGACTTCAAATTACTTTCAATGAAAGAATAAAACATTTTCTCTCTCCATATTGTACACACGACCCTAACGGTTTTCTGGGAACTACAATAATTCATCATTAAGCCTCTCCGAATCCTGCGCCGGCAAAAAACTCAAGTTGACCCACTTCTAACCTTTGAAAGGATGCACCCATCGACTTCAAATTACTCCCAAATGAAATAGTGAAACATTTCTCTTCCATGTTGTACAAATGACCCTAACGCTTTTATGGGAACTACAGAAATTCATCAATAAGCCTCTCCGACTCGCGCGACTCTGAAAACTTAACACGTTAACTGCGATGGGTTAAAACTTAAGTTCAATATTCAATTCCAATTTTGATTCAATAGTAATCTACTTGGAAAATAGCAAACATAAACTGGATTGGGCTTATGTTTACCTTTCATTTAGTATTTATAATCAATGAGTTAGTCACTGCAGGTGGGTCAGCAGCACTTTGAAAACCACTTAAGGGACCACTGGTGGGTCCCTTCGCAGGGAATGTGTTAATTAAGTTGACCTACTATTACCGTTCGAAAGAATGCACCCATCGACTTCAAATTACTCTCAAAAGAAAGAGTGAAACATTTCTCTTTCCATGTTGTACAAATGACCCTAACGCTTTTCTGGGAACTACAGAAATTCGTCAATAAGCCTCTCCGACTCGCGCGCCGTCAAAAAACTCATGTTGACCCGGTGTTAACTTATGAAAGGATGCACCCATCGACTTCAAATTACTCTCAAATGAAAGAGTAAAACATTCTCTTTTCCATATTGTACACACGACCCTAACGCTTTTCTGGGAACTACAGAAATTTATCAATAAGCCTCTCCGACTTGCGCGCCGTCAAAACACTCAAGTTGACCCGGTGTTAACTTATGAAAGGATGCACCCATCGACTTCAAATTACTCTGAAATGAAAGAGTAAAACATTCTCTTTTCCATATTGTACACACGACCCTAACGCTTTTCTGGGAACTACAGAAATTTATCAATAAGCCTCTCCGACTCGCGCGCCGTCAAAAAACTCAAGTTGACCCGGTGTTAACTTATGAAAGGATGAACCCATCAACTTCAAATTACTCTCAAATGAAAGAGTAAAACATTCTCTTTTCCATATTGTACACACGACCCTAACGGTCTTCTGGGAACTACAGAAATTCATCGATAAGCCTCTCCGACTCGCGCGCAGTCGAAAACTTAATGTGCTCCCAGCGTTTAACTGAGATTGAAGTTATTCAGCCATCCTGTCATAACACAGCACCTGCTTGTTGTTCCTTTCAATATCATCACAGCTTCTGCATCCATCATGCATGAGGTCTCTTTTGAGAATTCCCCTTGGAAATGTGATGGCCGAGCCTAAATGAAATGATCTTCTGAAATTTTAAAATGAGCTTTTCGTGTTTTTTCCATGCTGCAGGCATCGTCAACTTCGTGTTGATATAATTTTTTTACAATTTTCGACGAATGTATTTCTTCCAAAGCATTTCCAATATGATTTTTGAGGAACTTCAGAAAAAGAATCATTATTCTGGAAAGTCATTTAGAGAGTCATTTCTATTTTCAATTAGGATTTTTATGTACAAGAAGTATATATAAAGAATCGTTATTCTGGAAAGTCATTTAGAGAGTCATTTCTATACGAGATTACAATCAGGATTTTTATGTACAAGAAGTATATATCTTCAGCGTCATTGTCACATGCAGGAGACTTTGGAAGGATATTTTTCTTCCGAACGCATTCTTCGCGTTTCGAGGGACGCTTTGACATCGAGTCATACACGAAAATATTCTCACTATCATTTTTAGAAGAAGCTTTGAGGGGAAGTCTAGCGTCCCCAAAGAGAAGATTACAGGGATTACAACGGTGTAGTTGCTGTGTCAACAATCGTGCCGCTTCGAGTGTCGCTCGTCCCCAACCCTCAAGCTTGAGTGCTCTATAAATCCTTGTCACCCTTGTGGTTTGACTGTTGGGCGCCCATGCTTCTCCAAAAGGTCTTAACTAATCATAACAAGTTCACGTTTCTCACATCTTCAACACAGGACCTCTTTGTGTGGCCATTAGTTCTCCCAGTCGAATGTGGTTTAAGGAAACAGACTTTCTTGTCCAGGAAAGGCTTACTCATAAATTCCTTCCAAGCACAACACCAACACAACACGTAGCACACAACTCCACACATGTGAACACAAGCCACCAGGCACACATGTTAAGCGATCCGCTCGTGCTGTTGGAATACGCAAGTACTACAATATCCTAAAAAAAATTACAAAACACAAGAGCACAAATCAGTTAACACAAAAAAAGGACACAAATCAGTTAAAATTTCCCAAAATTAGGTGTTTCTCGACACAAAACCACAAATCAGTTAACACAAAAAAAGGACACAAAAAATTTCCCAAAATTAAGTGTTTCTCGACACGTGTGATTAAATCTGGAAAACTTTCACTTCATTTGTATAATTTTTTATGATTCAATGAATTTATGGCTCGACATTACCAACAAAACTTCAATGCTACGTGATTCTCTTGTAGCATTTTACCCAGTGTGTGAATAGAGTTCTTACTTCAGACAAAATTAGATTTTTACCTGTTTCTCATCGATGAACGAAATTTGAGAGAATTAAAAAATATATATTTCACTTGTTTGGTAATGACAAAATACTTTTATTCAACATTCTACATTGGAAATTTGGGATTAATTTACGGCCGTACATCTGCATGAACAGCCAGTTTGTTAAAATTTGAGTTTTATAAATAAAGTTCAATCCATGCTTTTTAGCTCCTCGGTAATTTTACCTTTCTGTTTCTGACAAAAGAGAAAAAGAACGAAGGCTATGACTAAACTGCAGCTGCAAATGCGTTGAATTTGCTTTGCGTTCCTTGAAGATGCGTACTCACGAAGTTCATTCTATTTCCAGTCTCACAGCAGTGAAAGTAGCTCCGGCTGAAGTCACTACCACTACTCTCTTTTTATAGACAGTTAACTCTGAATCAGGTACACTCGTTCCTGCCAAGTGTCTTTGTGCGCTGCAGTGTATTTCAACTTTTTTATGAACCTTTGTTGCAAGCTCTCACTCGTGCGCAGTACGATATACCACGCGTTCTTAATTAAACACACTTTTGTAAGTCGGTGCTGATGAGCGAGAGAATAACTTGTTCAAAATCTACAGTGCAGATCAAGCTACTTCACGCCCTCTAAAGTTAATTATTTATTTTTTTATTCGTAGCGGTACCCATCGACTTCAAATTACTCCAAAATGAAAGAGTTGAACATCCTCTCTCTCCATATTGTACACACGACCATAATGGTTTTCTGGGAACTACAATAATTTATCATTAAGCCTCTCTGACTCATGCGCCCTCAAAAAACTCAAGTTGGTCCGCTTTACGTTTCACACCCGTAGCCATTACTGCATCTTCCTCCAACCGGCGAGAGACGAAGAACTACAACATTCATGCACGTACCAAGTCCATTGTGCTTTGCTACACATATTGTACACACGACCATAATGGTTTTCTGGGAACTACAATAATTTATCATCAAGCCTCTCTGACTCATGCACCGTCAAAAAACTCAAGTTGGTCCGCTGTTAACTTTTGAAAAAATGCACCCATCGATTTCAAATTACTCTCAAAGGAAAGAGTGAGACATTCTCTTTTCCATATTGTACACACGACCCTAACGGGTTTCTGGGAACTACAATAATTTATCATTAAGCCTCTCCGACTAGTGCGCCGTCAAAAAACTCAAGTTGACCCGCTGTTAACATATGGAAGGATGCACCCATCGACTTCAAACTACTCTCAAATAAAAGAGTAAAACATTCTCTTTTCCCTATTGTACAAAAGACCCTAACGGTTTTCTGGGAACTACAGAAATTCATGGATTAGCCTCTCCGACTCGCGCGCCTCCAAAAACTTAAGTTGACCCGCTTTACATTTCACACCCGTAGCCATTACTGTATCTTCCTCCAATCGGCGAGAGACGAAGAACTACAACACTCATGCACGTACCAAGTCCAATATGCTTTGCTTCACTCAAAGGAACGGGCCTCAGAGCTATGATGGCTTTCGGAAGTGTTGCTACCAGCGAAGGTTCGATTTGTGCTTGCGTCATTTTCAAAATCGTAACTTTTATGCAGGCCGTCAACTTGTGGGAGTCGGACGCCGTCACTCACTATGAAGTCGGTTTGAATCTGCCACGTGCAACTTTGAGTTTCCTTTACCGCTTTGATTCACTTTATTATTCACATGTTCACTTTATGCCTAATTGTATTTTTGGCTGGATTTGTAAAAAGGCTGCTAGAACACGATCCGTTCCACTGTATGCTCTCGGGAGAGATAAAGCTGCTGTCTGTTAGTTTTTACTGCAAATTTTGACTATTAGCTCCCACTAATGTTGATCGGAAAACCTCTATCATCGCATGGATTTTACACATTCTGTCTGTTCGAGTCTAATAGCGGTGTGAATGAAACGCAGCAAATTAAAGGGTGGAATAATATTGTGCTTGCATTCAGCTTGATCGATTATATACGATTCTGTATTTTATCGCTGTTCAATTTATCCCTGATGTTCATCAGTTGTGATGATCATGTCGAAACGTGTAGAAATTTTTATGTTGGCATACTGGATGAAAAAGTTCTGTATCACATTTTAAAATATTTTAGAGCCTTCTTGATGACAGTCGTCGGACTAGGATGTATAAAAAATGAAAATGTGGAAATAATTTCAAAATTCACTCCTTGTCCTAACAATGGTATAACTTCCGTTGAAGCCGGCAGCTGAAACTATGTTAGATATTAATCATAATATTAGACTTAAATACAAAACATTCGCAGTTGAAAAGCTGTTCATAACAATTCATTTTGATGCGCCAAATGCAAACAAGATGGCGTGCTTCCAGTCTTTCACGTAGGCGTTGATTAGTTTCGGGGAACTCTGTTAATTAATTAGCCATGTTCCACATGGATTAGCCATGTGGACATGGCTAATCCATGTCCAATAATTAGCCATGGAGCTAATCCGGCTAATCCAATAATTAGCAATGGAGTTCCACAAGTATCTGTCCTTGGGCCTCTCCTATTTCTGATATTTATAAATGATATTATCAAATCTACATCATTTTTCAATTGCATACATTTTGCCGATGACAGCACGCTTTCTGCCGTCCTTCCGAACCAAAATCCCGCTATGATTGCGGAGAGTATACATAATGAACTCCATAAGGTTTCATTATGGCTTAAAGCTAATAAAATAAGCCTCAACATCGATAAAACAAAATATATTACATTCTCATACAAGAAAAATATATCTCTCCCACGCATATAAATTGGCGAAGGTGAAATCGAAGAAACCAACTCATTCAAGTTTCTGGGTATCATAATAGATAAACATCTGACCTTTAACGAGCATATCGCTCATATTAGTTCTAAATTATCAAAATCCATCGGAATCCTGAATGAAGTTAAAAATGACCTGCCTGAAACAGCTGTACGAATGCTCTACCGAACGCTAATTTCACCATACTTGCAATACGGAATAGAACCATGGCACGGAACTGATAAAAATAAAACCTATAAAATTTTTACTCTGTAAAAAAGAGCCACCAGAGCGGTAAAGAATCTAGCATATAATGCTCACACAAATGATTCATTCAAAAATTTACAAATACTTAAACTTTCGGATCTCTACAAAATCTCCATTTTCAATTTCATTTACAAAACATTATCAATTGATGGCGACAATAGCCTGAAACAATTATAATTATTAACTGCGAAAACTGGTCATCACGACCATTTGACCCGAAATAGAAGTAAATTCATGCTTCCTTGTTATTCAAAGGCCCGGTCGGAACACAGTATCCTCTTCGTTGGAACTAAAACTTGGAACTCAATACCTGCGGAGATCCGTGATAGTAATTCTTACAAGGTATGCATCTTCAAGGAATGCAAAGCAAATTCAACGCATTTGCAGCTGCAGTTTAGTCATAGCCTTCGTTCTTTTTCTCTTTTAATGTGTTTGTAATAATGTGATACCTATGTTTGTTTATCAATTGACGACAATTTGCGCCATATTTCAAAGATAATGTGATTTTTTTTCTAATATGAAACCATTATAGGACATTAAGGTTTTCTTTCTTATTCACGTCCCACAATCGTTTTCATGTTTCTGACTTAAGTAGACTGTTTTGTGCCACTATTTTTAGTACGAAATTTTATAAAATTCATGCTATAATATAAGAAATTTTCTCCGTTTCCCTCGATTGGAATTCTGGTTTATACTGACTAGTTTACGCTGATATTTGCGCACATGCTTACTTGTGTAAATGTGTACGTGTCCACGCTATGCGTATGACACTCTGTAGAATGCGTATGTATTGCCTCGATGCATAGAAATGCATTTGCGTATGCTTACGAGTCAGGTGTAAATATGTGCGTGGGTATATGTGTGCATGTGAAATATATGTGTAAATATTTACATGTATATGTGCATATATGTGACATGTACTAGACTGACAACTAGCATTTTACTAGAGATGATGCCCTTTTTTTCAGTGCACTCTCAACTTGTAACACTACCTAACTCGTCATATCTTTAGTATTGTAACGCATTCGTGTAAAAACTATACATTTGTTGTGCGATCATCCATTTATATTTAAATAAAATGCTTTTAACTAATGCCGTTATGTTAAAATTGTTGAATCAGAAATACAAAACCTATAATCTTCTCGGTCCTCTTGCTTATATGTACACAGGTGTGTGTCCATGTTAACGAAACCGGTGTTTTTCGTAACCTAGGCACACACATGGCCGTAAAACGCGTGTGTATATATTTACATGTATGTGTGCACATATGTGTGTACTAAACTGACAACTTGCATTTTACTAGAGATAATGGTCATTTTCTGTTCACTCTCAACTTGTAACATTACCTAACTCGTCATCTCTCTATTATTGTAAAACATTCATGTACAAACTATACATTTGTTGTACGATCATCCATTTATATTTAAATAAAATGCTTAATAACTAACGACCGTTATGTTAAAATTGTTGAATTAGAAATACAAAACTTATAATCTTCTTGGTCCTCATGCTTATGCGTACATATAAATATATCTGTATGTGTGTGTGTATGTATGTATATATATATATATGTACGTATATATATGTATATGGATTTGTATTTATATTTTTTTTTCATGCTTCCTTAAAATGACACTTTTGAACATTTGCCGAAACAAGCGATTCATATATTATTTCCTGGCATAAATAATTGCGAAGTTTTATGTCATGTACATGTAAACTGTCAAAAGTTTTTTCACCCCACAATGAAAATGCATCGTCCATGAATTTGCGTTATCTCTTATAATTATCATTACATGTATTGTCAAATGTAGATTAAGCAAGATTAGGAGTACATTGCCCTCAATCATTTATTTTCGACTAGTGACACGAGTTTTTCAATACTCGTGTGTGTGTATCATCTAAGTGTATTAGTTTCTCATGAAATTCAAGTTTCTCGACATTTCATGAAGATCGCCGAGTATATATATACTGAAAGTCAATTCCAAGCTGTTGCACAGTCAACGCTATGTTTTAGGTTTTAGGTTTGCGATCGTTCACGTAGACTTATTTTGTGTTACAGCTTTTGTAGAGACACGTACTGTTAGTGTTCTCTGAAGTGCCACTGTTAATGAATGTTCTGACAACAGGTCAACCATGGGCACTTTTGTTTTTTTATTGTCACCTCTACAAACAGAGTGTTGAAATGAAGTTCATGAGTCATCTCTGCTGGGAGCCAACTATATTTTTTTTTCTTTCGTTTTTTCCTCTCATGGAGAAAAGTATTTTACTTCTGAGAATCATCATTCTTAAAGAAAGATGTTCCCTTTGGAAAATACAATAATTATAGTATCTATGCCTAAGAATAGGTGCTCCTGACCGGAAGATTTGGTAGACTTTCATTCTGTTGAAGTAAAATCATCGTTTGTTTTGATGCGAATCATCTTTTCGGGTTCACTGCTGTTTTGTTAAGCACATAACTTCTGTCCTCAACTTTTACCTTGTTTCACGAGCTTCTTTCAATCTTGCTGCTGCTGTGCGCAGGGTGTGGGGACGCTCGTGGTGAATAGATCTCTTGTCCCCATAATTCCTTACTTAATGATGCCTACTTCTATCTTCTAAGAGAACACCTGTGTTTTGGTTAGAAAGATTCAATCAATTTTCTTTTCTCTTTTGTAAAGTAAGGCGTTTAAAGGAAAAAAGTTGAAAACGGCCCAGCAAAAGTTTGCGGCCGTATGTTACTCTCGCTCACAAGCCAGAATTGCCTATGCTGAAAAAACATTTTTCATGGAACATTTCAACGTTTTATATTTTGAATGTTTAATGTATGTTTTTTGTATATTTTTTTTTTCTATGTTTTGGATGAAGGGAGGGGTGAGAGGGGAGGGAGAGGGGGGAAGGATACTTTAAATTACGCGGAGAAATTTGGGAAATAATTTATTTGAGGAAACAATTCACTTTAAAAATTCTTTACTTGAGGAAATACAATAACTTGCTGAGATAAGAATGCTGAGATAAGAACAACAACAACCCGAGAACTCCACAAGGAGAGCTTTGTTCTCAGGTTACGAAAAGAGCCTGGCTATAAATCTGTGGAGCTCAAGTGGTCAGGGTTTCGCAAAAACGTGCTGACAAAGAGTCTGGCTATAAATCTGTGGAGCTCAAGTGGTCAGCGTTTCGCAAAAACGCGCTGACAAACACATACAGGCAACACATAAGTTGCCAACCATCGTTTGTTATTGATATTTATGCTTTATTTTACCAATATCTTATTTATTTATCTGGCTGAGGGATAGGTAGTCCTTTCTTGATCTGATATGGAAAAACTCCTTTTTCCGGGGTGCTGTAATTCTGTTTTTTAGCGCCTATTCATTTTTTACTGTACATATGTGCCAGTTTGTATATTTTGTAATTTTCGAAGATTATATTTGTGTGCTAGATTTCTTGAATTTTCCCGAACTCCCGTGCACTTGTATCATTTTAATTTTTTTAGACTTTCGTACATTTTCGTATTTCTGGTAAATTACGTATGTATGCTAGATTCCTTGTATTTCCCGTACATATCTCACGTGTACTTGCAGCTTTTTATTTTTTAGACTCTCGTTCGTTTATGTATTTTTTGTCGACTTAGCAGTTTTCCATGGCGCGTGAGTCGGAGAGGCTTATTGATGAATTTCAGTAGTTCCCAGACAACCGTTAGGGTCGTGTGTACAATATGGAGAGAGAAATGTTTCACTCTTTCATTTGAGAGTACTTTGAAGTCGTTGGGTGCATTCTTTCAAAAGTTAGCAGCGGGTCAACTTGAGTTTTTTAACGGCGCATTCATGAGTCAGAGAGGCTTAATGATAAATTATTGTAGTTCCCAGAAAACCGTTAGGGTTGTGTGTACAATATGGAGAGAGAAATGTTTCACTCTTTCATTTGAGAGTAATTTGAAGTCGTTGGGTGCATTCTTTCAAAAGTTAGCAGCGGGTCAACTTGAGTTTTTTAACGGCGCATTTTTGAGTCAGAGAGGCTTAATGATAAATTATTGTAGTTCCCAGAAAACCGTTAGGGTCGTGTGTACAATATGGAGAGAGAAATGTTTCACTCTTTCATTTGAGAGTACTTTGAAGTCGTTGGGTGCATTCTTTCAAAAGTTAGCAGCGGGTCAACTTGAGTTTTTTAACGGCGCATTTTTGAGTCAGAGAGGCTTAATGATAAATTATTGTAGTTCCCAGAAAACCGTTAGGGTCGTGTGTACAATATGGAGAGAGAAATGTTTCACTCTTTCATTTGAGAGTACTTTGAAGTCGTTGGGTGCATTCTTTCAAAAGTTAACAGCAGGTCAACTTGAGTTTTTTTAACGGCGCATTCATGAGTCAGAGAGGCTTAATGATAAATTATTGTAGTTCCCAGAAAACCGTTAGGGTCGTGTGTACAATATGGAAAGAGAAATGTTTCACTCTTTCATTTGAGAGTACTTTGAAGTCGTTGGGTGCATTCTTTCAAAAGTTAGCAGCGGATCAACTTGAGTTTTTTAACGGCGCATTCTTGAGTCAGAGAGGCTTAATGATAAATTATTGTAGTTCCCAGAAAACCGTTAGGGTCGTGTGTACAATATGGAGAGAGAAATGTTTCACTCTTTCATTTGAGAGTACTTTGAAGTCGTTGGGTGCATTCTTTCAAAAGTTAGCAGCGGCTCAACTTGAGTTTTTTAACGGCGCATTCATGAGTCAGAGAGGCTCAATGATAAATTATTGTAGTTCCCAGAAAACCGTTAGGGTCGTGTGTTCAATATGGAGAGAGAGAATGTTCAACTCTTTCATTTTGGAGTAATTTGAAGTCGATGGGTACCGCTACGAATAAAAAAAATAAAAATAATGAACTTTAGAGGGCGTGAAGTAGCTCGATCTGCACTGTAGATTTTGAACAAGTCATTCTTTCGCTCATCAGCTCACCGACTTACAAAAGTGTGTTTAATTAAGAACACTTGGTAACGTACTGCGCACGAGTGGAAGCTTGCAACAAAGGTTCATAAAAAAGTTGAAATACACTGCAGCGCACAAAGACAATTGGCAGGAACGAGTGTACCTGTTCTGAAAGTAATTTGAAGTCGTTGATGCTCTCTTTCAAAAGTTAACAGCGGGAAACTTGAGTTTTTCGACGGCGCGCGAGCCGGAGAGGCTTATCGATGAATTTCTGTAGTTCCCATCAAAGCGTTGGGGTCGAGTGTACAACATGGAAAAGAGAATGTCTGACTCTTTCATTTAAGAGTAATTTGAAATCGATAGGTGCATTTTTTCAAAAGTTGAAAGCGGGCAACTTAAGTTTTTTGGAGGCGCGCGAGTAGGAGAGGCTTATCAATAAACTGCTGTAGTTCTTAGAAAACCGTTAGGGTCGTGTGTACAATATGGAGGAAAAAATGTTTCATTCTTCCATTTGGAACTCCAATAATTTATCATTAAGCCTCTGGGACTCATGTGTCGTTAAAATGAATAAAGTTCAATCGATGGTTTTTAGCTCATCGGTAATTTTACCTTTCGGTTTCTGACAAAAGAGAAAAAGAACGAAGGCTATGACTAAACTGCAGCTGCAAATGCGTTGAATTTGCTTTGCATTCCTTGAAGATGCGTACTCACGAAGTTCATTTTATTTCCAGTCTCACAGCAGTGAAAGTAGCTCCGGCTGAAGTCACTACCACTACTCTCTTTTTAGATACAGGTAACTCTAAATCAGGTACACTCGTTCCTGCCAAGTGTTTTTGTGCGCTGCAGTGTTTTTCAACTTTTTTATGAACCTTTGTTGCAAGCTTCCACTCGTGGGCAGTACGTTACCAGGCGTTCTTAATTAAACACACTTATGTAAGTCGGTGCTGATGAGCGAGAGAATAACTTGTTCAAAATGTACAGCGCAGATCGAGCTACTTCACGCCCCTTAAAGTTCATTATTTTTTATTTTTTTTTATTCGTAGCGGTACCCATCGACTTCAAATTACTCCAAAATGGAAGAGTTGAACATTCTCTCTCTCCATATTGTACACACGACCCTAATGGTTTTCTGGGAACTACAATAATTTATCATTAAGCCTCTCCCACTCATGCACTGTCGAAAAACTCAAGTTGAGCCGCTGTTAACTTTTGAAAGAATGCACCCAACGACTTCAAATTACTCTCAAATGAAATAGTGAAACATTTCTCTTTCCATACTGTACACCCAATCCTAAGGGTTTTCTGGGAACTACAGAAATTTATCGATAAGCCTCTCCGACACGCGCGACTCTAAAACTTAAGTTCAGCCACTATTACCGTCCGAAAGAATGCACCCATCGACTTCAAATTGCTCCAAAATGAAAGAGTTTAACCTTCTCTCTTGCCATATTGTACACAAGACCCTTACGGTTTTCTGGGAACTACAATTATTTATCATTAAGCCTCTCCGACTCATGCGCCGTCAAAAAACTCAAGTTGACCCGCTGTTAACTTTTGAAAGAATGCACCCAACGACTTCAAATTACTCTCAAATGAAAGAGTGAAACATTTCTCTTTCCATGTTGTACAAATGACCCTAACGGTTTTCTGGGAACTACAGAAATTCATCGATAAGCCTCTCCGACTCGCGCGCCGTCGAAAACTTAATGTGCTCCCAGCGTTTACCTGAGATTGAAGGTATTCAGCCAGCCTGTCATAACACAGCACCTGCTTATTGTTCCTTTCAATATCATCACAGCCTCTGCATCCATCATGCATGAGGTCTCTTTTGAGAGTTCCCCTTGGAAATGTGATGGCCGAGCCTAAATGAAATGATCTTCTGAAATTTTAGAATGAGCTTTTCGTGATTTTTCCATGGTGCAGGCATCGTCAACTTCGTGTTGATATAATTTTTTTACAATTTTCGACGAATGCATTTCTTCCATAGCATTTCCATTATGAGTTTTGAGGAACTTCAGAAAAAGAATCATTATTCTGGAAATTCATTTTGAGTCATTTCTATATGAGATTACAATTAGGATTTTCATGTACAGGAGGTATATATTTTCAGCGTCTTTGTCACAGGAGACTTTGAAAGGATATTTTTCTTCCGAACGCATTCTTCGCGTTTCGAGGGACGCTTTGACATCGAGTCATACACAAAAATATTCTCACTATCATTTTTAGAAGAAACTATAAGGGGAAGTCTAGCGTCCCCAAAGAGAAGCTTACAGGGATTAAAAGATTTTGCGTGGCACAGCGGTTAAGGGATCGGACTTGTATGCTGGAAGTCGCGGTTTCGTTCCCAGCGCTGGCGCGGAGATTTTCCCCGTTGGGTATAAGCGAAAGCTCAAGCACAATACCCCACTTAACCCAGGTGTCGGAAATGGGTACCGGCATTACGGGGGAACCGTCATAGTGTCCTATATATAGGGTTAGTTATAAGACATTTGAAAAACCAATGCTAAGATCAAATGTATCTGGCTTGATTGGAAATAAAGCATCCCAAAGATGCTGATGTTAACCTAACCTAACCTTTGCGGATGTTACCCCCATTTCAGAGTGGTGAGGGCAAAAAAAATGCTCTAGAAGCTTCATACTTTTCTGAACTTCAAACGCACTTCTCTCTACGGGATAAATTATGAACAGGTTTCAAAAAATAACATTAAATACAATGTTAAATTGTTTTAGAATAGGAAATAGACTCGCAAACAGCGCAGGCTAGACGGCGAAAAATATGAAGATAACGTACGTGATTCTCATGTTGCATTTTACCCAGTAAGTGAATAGAGTTCTTGCTTCAGATAAAATTAGATTTTTTGAGAGAATTAAAAAAAATATATATCACTTGTTTGGTAATGACAAAGTACTTTTATTCAACATTCTACAGTGGAAAATTGGGATTAATTTATGGCCGTAAATCTGCATGAACAGTCAGTTTGCGAAAATTTAAGTTGTCATAAATAAAGTTCAATCCATGCTTTTTAGCTCCTCGGTAATTTTACCTTTCTGTTTCTGACAAAAGAGAAAAAGAACGAAGGCTATGAATAAACTGCAGCTGCAAATACGTTGAATTTGCTTTGCATTCCTTGAAGATGCGTACTCACGAAGTTCATTTTATTTCCAGTCTCAACGCAGTGAAAGTAGCTCCGGCTGAAGTCACTACCACTACTCTCTTTTTATAGACAGTTAACTCTGAATCAGGTACACTCGTTCCTGCCAAGTGTCTTTGTGCGCTGCAGTGTATTTCAACTTTTTTATGAACCTTTGTTGCAAGGTTCCACTGGTGCGCAGTACGTTGCCACGCGTTCTTAATTAAACACACTTGTGTAAGTTGGTGCTGATGAGCGAGTGTTCATCGATAAGCCTCTCGGTGCGTAGTGTTCAAAATCTACAGTGCAGATCGAGCTACTTCACGCCCTCTAAAGTTCATTATTTTCTATTTTTTTATTCGTAGCGGTACCCATCGACTTCAAATTACTCCAAAATGAAAGAGTTGAACATTCTCTTTCTCCATATTGTACACACGACCCCAATGGTTTTCTGGGAACTACAATAAAATTTATCATTAAGCCTCTCCGACTCATGCGCCGTCAAAAAACTCAACTTGACCCGCTTTCAACTTTTGGAAAAATGCACCCATCGATCTCAAATTACTCTCAAATGAAAGAGTGAAACATTCTCTTTTCCATATTGTACACACGACCCTAACGCTTTTCTGGGAACTACAAGTAGAAATTCATCGATAAGCCTCTCCGGCTCGCGCGCTGTCGAAAAACTAAAGTTGACCCGCTTTTAACTTTTGAAAGACAGCATCATCGACTTCAAATTACTTTCAATGAAATAATGAAACATTCTCTCTCTCCATATTGTACACACGACCCTAACGGTTTTCTGGGAACTACAATAATTTATCATTACGCCTCTCCGATTCGTGCGCCGTCAAAAAACTCAAGTTGACCCGCTGTTAACTTTTGAAAGAATCCACCCAACGACTTCAAATTACTCCCAAATGATAGAGTGAAACATTTCTCTTTCCATATTGTACAAATGACCCTAACGATTTTCTAAGAACTACAGAAATTTATCGATAAGCCTCTCCGACTCGCGCGCCTCCCAAAAACTTAAGATGACCCGCTTTACATTTCACACCCGTAGCCATTACTGTATCTTCCTCCAATCGGCGAGAGACGAAGAAATACAACACTCATGCACGTACCAAGTCCAATATGCTTTGCTTCACTCAAAGGAACGGGCCTCAGAGCCATTAGGGCTTTCGGAAGTGTTGCTACCAGCGAAGCTTCGATTTGTGCTTGCGTCATTTTCAAAATCGTAACTTTTATGCAGGCCGTCAACTTGTGGGAGTCGGACGCCGTCACTCACTATGAAGTCGGATTTATTCTGCCACGTGCAACTTTGAGTTTCCTTTACCGCTTTGATTCACTTTATTATTCACATGTTCACTTTATGCTTAATTGTATTTTTGGCTAGATTTGTAAAAAGGCTGCTAGAACACGATCCGTTCCACTGTATGCTCTCGGGAGAGATAAAGCTGCTCTCTGTTAGTTTTTACTGCAAAATTTGACTATTAGCTCGCACTAATGTTGATCGGAAAACCTCTATACATCGCATTGATTTTACACATTCTGTCTGTGCGAGTCTAATAGCGGTGTGAATGAAACGCAGCAAATTAAAGGGTGGAATAATATTTTGCTTGCATTCAGCTTGATAGAATTATATACGATTCTGTATTTTATCGCAGTTCAATTTATCCTTCCACATCGAATGATGTGGAATTTCGTATTATGGAATATTTTATTCATTCCAAAATATTTGCAGTAAATATTTTCATAGCATTACAACTACAATTAAAAGTGTCAAAATGCTAATGTTATTGAAAAAAGTGCATACTTTTTACCAATTTTATATAACATCGTTTAGCCACTCCGTAAAAGTTTAAAGACTAATTCTGAGATATCTAATTAGTTATGACACTCACTTTTACCTCATTTCGAAAATTTTTAATTGAAAAGGCTTTTGTAAAACAGAAGTTAATATTTGTAGGTGTTCACGTTCGCGAATGCTCGAAGAGAAAACCTACAATAATTATAAATATTCTGCACTTAAGCACCCCTTTTCACGGCAATTATAATTTTCTGCTTCAGTGCGAGCAGACCATCGACTGTAGTGAATTGTAAATTATCAACTCTCACTTTAGTGTGAATACTCGAAGAAAACGTTGATTACTCTATGTTTATTTGAGTAATATTTCTGAATGAATTGAGTTGAGCGAATAACAGGTTCTTCAACATTTTATCTACGGTCATTTTTTGAGTCTAATGATAACATATCAGACGACACAACAGTTTTTGCATTTTCGATGTCTAATGTTTTTTTAATCTATGTCATCATCACTCTCCGTTTGTTTGAATTCGTAACTCCGCTGACTCTTTGTGAACGTACAGAAAAAACTCCTTAGGACCAAAGTTTGAGCTGGTGAATGTCAGAACACTAAAATGTTGAGTAAGACAGAATGTAAAACCCAAATCAGTTGTTTATTTACGTTTCAGGTGTTCTGCAGTGTGCTATTTCACGACAAAGATATCGCCATATAGGTTGAAATTTCACCTTTCTAACAACTGTCGTAGGAAAGCTAAATAAAAAAGTTAAACATTCTCTCTTTCCATGTTGTACACACGACCCTAACGCTTTTCTGGGAACTACAATAATTTATCATTAAGGCTTGATTGGAAATAAAGCATCCGTAGATGTCTTCATTATGATTTATTCGCTCTCCACGATGCAAAAAAGATCTCCTTCATAGGTGAAAAACTCTAGGAGATATTGAGACGTAGAGTAGAAGAAAACTTTTTATGTGGAAAAAGTGTTCCAGATTTTTAATTATTTCTCCAACAGTTTTTTACTTACTGAGATCTTTCTTGCATCGTAAAGATCAAGGTAAATACTATAAACCTGCATAGTTGTTTTTTGATAAGTTAAGTAGAAAATTTTTTATTGACATGTGAAGTAATAAGTAAAAAGTTAGTATATTTTACTTAAATAATTCAAAAATTTGTTTGTCTAGAATCTGTTAGGAATAATCAATTTTTGCGAATTAAAAATGAGGATTTAAGGAAATCATGTGTAATAAATCTTTTAAGGGTGTGTACAAGTTTTGTGCTTACTTAAAAAATTTGTCCGGTGAAATATATACCGTTGAAATATCTCAGTAAACTCCAGTAGTATAGGAGGGTCGCTTCAACATGTATGTTTTGTGCATGAATGTTTGGACTCAGCAAATATTAGGTGGAGCGATAAAATTTAATGGCTCGAACGATGTCTGTTTAGAGTCCCAAGGGATTTGTGGGGAGTCAGCAATTTTCACGAGACCTTGGACGAAACTTAATCAACCCAACACTTGAGAGAATGCCCATGCTGTGGTCCAAGAAAGGAAAGCACCCTCTGCAAGTAGTGCGAGGGTAACAGATTTATTGGCTACACTTGAGCCAGGAGAGTTGCAATGACAACGACTTTCAGATTGTTCCAGACTGAGCGAGAGAATAACTTGTTCAAAATCTAAAGTGCAGATCGAGCTACTTCACGCCCTCTAAAGTTCATTATTTTTTTATTCGTAGCGGTACCCATCAACTTCAAATTACTCCAAAATGAAAGAGTTGAACATTTCTCTTTCCATGTTGTACAAATGACCCTAACGCTTTTCTGGGAACTACAGAAATTCATCAATAAGCCTCTCTGACTCGTGCGCCTCCAAAAAAATAAGTTGACCCGCTCTCAACTTTTGAAAAAATGCACCCATCGATTTCAAATTACTCTCAAATGAAAGAGTGAAACAATCTCTTTTCCATACTGTACACACGACCCTAACGCTTCTCTGGGAACTACAGAAATTCATTGATAATTATAATAAGCCTCTCCGGCTCGCGTGCTGTCGAAAAACTCAATTTGACCCGCTTTTAACTTTTGAAAGACAGCATCATCGACTTCAAATTACTTTCAATGAAAGAATGAAACATTCTCTCTCTCCATATTGTACACACGACCCTAACGGTTTTTTGGGAACTGCAATAATATTTATCATTAAGCCTCTCCGACTCCTGCGCCGGCAAAAAACTCAAGTTGACCCGCTTCTAACCTTTGAAAGGATGCACCCATCGACTTCAAATTACTCCCAAATGAAATAGTGAAACATTTCTCTTTCCATATTGTACACACAATCCTAAGGGTTTTCTGGGAACTACAGCCTCGCAGTCATAGACGCCAGACGCCCTCGTGCGGTGCACTTCAGCTGCACGAGGCACAACTCGTACGTTTGCTGCCCGCATCATCATGCGGTATCTATTCCACGGCGCTTTTGCAGCAATTAATTCCGGCAAATGGAAATGAAGTTTGGCGGGCGTCTCAATTGGCGGTAAATTGAACGAGGGCTGCGAACTGGCGCCGTCAACTGCAACCAATGAACGCCTCAAGCAAATTGAGAGATCACAGACACAAGAACAAAAAAAATAGTATGTTAGTAAACAAAATTGTGCAGATCCAGGTTTGAAAATCAAATTTATAACATTTCTCATGGCATAAAAAAGTATTTATCATTGGAAAAATTTTTTGCTCGAAATTAAAATAAACAGATATGGTGACCGAATAAGGTTCCAGTCGGCAGTTGGGAAACAGCAGCCTTTAATTTGCACGATCAAATTCCAACTTCATTTAGAAACCTCTTTTATAGATCTACACTTGAGTCAGCTTACAAAAATAGTCTTGATACCAACATAACACGGATCGGCCTAGTCGCTCACTCAACAAACTTCATCAGTTTGGGATTGAAATGTTTACATTGATTGACTGGAAAAATATTCTCAGCTTGCCTACCTACACAACCAAAGTGGGAAGAACTTCTATTGTTTTTCATTTTATTTCGATAGCTGAAATACAATGCATTAAAACTATTTTTGAAGGATTACTGACTCATTCTTTGGTATGCTATTGAGGAAAATGTGAAAATGTTCTAAAAGATTTATGTACAAAATTTCCTCGCTTCATCTTGGAAGACCGTCAATCCTTTGATGATAAGTGAAATAAACTAGCTTCAATTCAATGCATTCAACCAATTAATCTTCCATGTTAAGGTAATATCTTCACAATTTTTAAAATGTCTAGTTCTCTTTACTTTCAAAGTTTAATACGAATCGCTTAATTTTTTTCAAAAAAAGTTTTAGCGTAAAATAATTATAATTTTGTTTTGTGTTCTGATATTTAACTTATCGCTTGTCGAAGTGCTTCCTTAAAACACCTAAATTCATACATACGATCAAATGAATTTGAAATCCATAGCGTTATTTACCCATTAATTTATATCTGGAAGAAAATGAATCACGGAAGCATGGGGAAAGAATCAATATATCAAAATCACAGAATTATTTCATAAAATGTTAGGCTAATCTATAAAATTGTACCCGGTAAATTTCTTCATCAGATCTGATAATCAATTCAAGTTCGGAGATTATAGTTACCAATAACCTCTGATATTTTATGGTGATATAATTCACGTAACTATGTTGAAGACGAAAAGCTGTGAAAACTTGACGTTTGTCAACACATGCAACCGGCATGTAATGATAGGGTTCGGTATTTTCAATGACTTTCTGTGAGGACCTGTCTTATAAAATAAACAGTCTAATAACCAGTCATAAGAAATTGTCATAACGCCAGCAGCAACCACAAGGACGCGTGGCCAGTCGCAGCAGTGGGCACTGGGCGACCGCAAGTGTTGGACTTGGACGGTGGACCGTCATTCATTCAGTATTCACACTTTCACAGCCTGGCTGTATTTGCGCTTGGTTCTAGCTTCTTGTCGCTCCTTACTGATTGTTTTTTCCAGTGCTCCTATATTTCATTTGGTGTCAATTTTTCTTTGCGCTTTACGAACTTTTCTGAAGTTATGGATTTTGTTCTTAGATCCACGGTGAAGAGGTCGGGCAGTGCCGCTGGCCGGCCTCTCACTAGGTCTTGGGCCCATAAACGAGGAAAACTTGTAACGCCCAAGTGTTGTTTGTCCACCTCGGGGATCACCACGAGGTCGGGCAAAGTGCTGAATGCAGCCAAAGCTGAAGTTGCTCGCGGCACTTCTCTCAAAGTTCTTGGGAAATTGTTGCCGGAGATTCAGGAGTATGAGGCTAGTGTGCCCCTTCAGGGCGCTAGTGAGCCCCTTCAGGGCATTTGTCAGCCCCCTCAGGGCAGTAGTGCACCTCCTCCCTGCGATGGTGCATCCCATCAGGATGTAACCAACAATCATCAGCTCGATTCTCTAGAAGCTGAGAATTTCAATTTCATTTTCCCCAGCTATGAGAGTTTGGGCTGCACTTTCGATTCATACTCGCCGGACTGCAGTTTTGTGGAGTTCGAAGATGATCCCGAGCTGATGATTAACATCAAATCTGAGCCTCCTGAGAGGTTATTATTTGATTTTAATATCAGCGAGGATCAGTTTTCCGGTAACCATTTCCCTAAACTGTTTTAAAAAATATAATTGGCAATAAAGAAAACAAATCCGATATTTGAGCACTATCTATAGCAGAACATCGGGAGATAAAAAATGCAAAAAAATTACCGGATGTGGGCTACAGAAGTCAGCGGGGCAGGGCTGTCTGCACGAGCCGATTAGTTTGGGGCTGACTCACGGCGACCCGCAAGGGGAAGCTCGTCCGGGGTATGATTCTTGGAATCTAAACCCCGGTGGAAGCCCTAATATCATATCCACTCAGTGGATATCGTCCTTCATACTACAATGTCACTTTTCGCTCGTTTGAAATATCAAATAAGATTTTTCACTTATGAATTGTTAGGGGCTAAATTTTGTCCTAAGTTATAATCACAGTTATTTGCTCTGACATATATCATTTCAGAACTCGCAGTATCAAAATTCAAGTTATTACACTCAATCTCAATTCCCCCAAAATTAGGCTTTATTTCAAAATACAATAAAAATCGAAATCTTGCTTTCACTACGTGCGTCGATCACCGAATTTCTTCTTCGTACTGTATATATAACTGTATAATATACTGTACTGTATACAGTATACTGTACTGTATACTGTACTTCGTACTGTATAATATAACACACTAACTTTGAACTTATCAAACTAGGACACCATCCATCATAGCTTGCAGTACATCACTTTTTGCTCAGTAGGATTTGGTTCAATCTCATTTAATTACATTTTCCTTTACATCACTTGTTCAGGTCAGGATTTCATTTTAGAACTCCACATTGGACATGAAGTCACCAATATAGGCAAAGAGAGTTCCGCTTGGTTTCAAGTCTGGGGACTAACTTGGTCAGTTAGAACACTGATTGTTGCAGTGATCCATTTCGGTCAAACTTTGAATATTGTGAGAATTTGAGTACTTCATTTCCTTCATGAAAACAACTCAGCAGTGCGAAACTTGCATATAATGAGATGATGGGGTAACAGAGAGAAAATTACCATTGATTATGAGAAAATCAAGGAAGTTACACAGAGAACGCATAGAAGTAGAATTCATTTAAGTCCTTCACGGCCTATTTTTTACGAATATTTTCGCTTCTAATATGAAAGAAATGCGTATCATTCTACACGTACATGATTTCTTTGCATACTGTATTTGCCAGCATGCTCATATTCAGATTTTCTTTTTCACGTTTAAAGCCAATTCAATAACTCGTAAATATTCTGTTCCTCCTTAGAACGTGTTTACATTATGTTTTCAACTCACGGGAAAATTTCTTTACAGTTTTTTGAGATTTCGCGGACTACGTTTTTAACAAGCGCTAAAATTTATTGAAACACTTGCTTTCCCACAAACAGTTTTTTGCATTTGCCTTTTTGTTTTGAGGTATTTTCACGACACCCAAGTATGTGTGATATTTGCGAGGTGTCCGGATGTTCAGCAGCAACCGTAGTAAATTAAGGTTAACATCGGCATCTTTGGGATGCTTTATTTCCAATCAAGCCTGATACATATGATCTTAGCATTAGTTTTTCAAATGTCTTATAACTAACCTATATATAGGACTATAGGACTATAACTATATATAGGACACCATGTCGGTTCCCCCGTAAAGCCGGTACCCATTTCCGACACCTGGGTCGAGTGGGGTATTGTGCTTGAGCTTTCCCTCATACCCAACGGGGAAAATCTCCGCGCCAGCGCTGGGAACGAACCCGCGACTTCCAGCATACAAGTTCGATCCCTCAACCGCTGTGCCACGAAGAGAAAATTGAGTCGATTCTTAATCGATTTTCTTTTCCACGGACGGGAAGCCTAACAAGCGAGGTATCAAATGGGAAAAACGAGATCGATATTTGGGATAAGAGGTCGCAGGTACCTAGCTGCAGGTAAAAGTATGACTGTGATCGAACGTGTTTTTTACATAGTTCCATGGTTGAGAGTGAGACTGTGAAGCTCTTCTACTTACGAATTAGCGTTCTAATGAAGTGAACGAGAACAAAGTGGACATTTCCAGACTCTGAACTCTCGAGATATGATAACTTGTCTCTGTTAGGTATTTAAGCTTCAAAGTCGTTTCACGTTTATAAGCAGAATATCAATCGGAAGTGTCTTCTCTCTGAAAACGATGCAAAGGTTTTGTTCGTTTGTGCTTGGTCTCTATCGTTGATCAAAGCCCTTTCGCGAGATATGCACAATATGTTCATCAATGCACTTCATCGCACCAGGTGTGTAGAGTTGAAATTTCAACTAATGCAAATGAATAACTTGTGATTCCCAAATAACATTCGGAAAATTCTGCTCGAGTTTGCGTTTTACTCATTAAATTCTCGCACCATAAAGGGGACTTCATTCGTAATGCTGAACTTTATGGCCACATTTATCATCGAATGATGTGGAATTTCGTATTATGGAATATTTTATTCATTCCAAAATATTTTCAGTAAATATTTTCATAGCATTACAACTACAATTAAAAGTGTCAAAATGCTAATGTTATTGAAAAAAGTGCATAATTTTTACCAATTTTATATAACATCGTTTAGCCACTTCGTAAAAGTTTAAAGACTAATTCTGAGACATCTAATTAGTTATGACACTCACTTTTACCTCATTTCGAAAATTTTTAATTGAAAAGGCTTTTGTAAAACAGAAGTTAATATTTGTAGGTGTTCACGTTCGCGAATGCTCGAAGAGAAAACCTACAATAATTATAAATATTCTGCACTTAAGCACCCCTTTTCACGGCAATTATAATTTTCTGCTTCAGTGCGAGCAGACCATCGACTGTAGTGAATTGTAAATTATCAACTCTCACTTTAGTGTGAATACTCGAAGAAAACGTTGATAACTCTATGTTTATTTGAGTAATATTTCTGAATGAATTGAGTTGAGCGAATAACAGGTTCTTCAACATTTTATCTGCGGTCATTTTCTGAGTCTAATGATAACCTATCAGACGACACAACAGTTTTTGCATTTTCGATGTCTAATGTTTTTTTAATCTATGTCATCATCACTCTCCGTTTGTTTGAATTCGTAACTCCGCTGACTTTTTGTGAACGTACAGAAAAAACTCCTTAGGACCAAAGTTTGAGCTGGTGAATGTCAGAACACTAAAATGTTGAGTAAGACAGAATGTAAAACCCAAATCAGTTGTTTATTTACGTTTCAGGTGTTCTGCAGTGTGCTATTTCACGACAAAGATATCGCCATATAGGTTGAAATTTCACCTTTCTAACAACTGTCGTAGGAAAGCTAAATGAAAAAGTTAAACATTCTCTCATTCCATGTTGTACACACCACCCTAACGCTTTTCTGGGAACTACAATAATTTATCATTAAGGCTTGATTGGAAATAAAGCATCCGTAGATGCCTTCATTATTATTTATTCGCTCTCCACGATGCAAAAAAGATCTCCTTCATAGGTGAAAAACTCTAGGAGATATTGAGCCGTAGAGTAGAAGAAAACTTTTTATGTGGAAAAAGTGTTCCAGATTTTTAATTATTTCTCCAACAGTTTTTTACTTACTGAGATCTTTCTTGCATCGTAAAGATCAAGGTAAATACTATAAACCTGCATAGTTGTTTTTTGATAAGTTAAGTAGAAAATTTTTTATTGACATGTGAAGTAATAAGTAAAAAGTTAGTATATTTTACTTGAAAAATTCAAAAATTTCTTTGTCGAGAATCTGTTAAGAATAATCAATTTTTGCGAATTAAAAATGAGTATTTAAGGAAATCATGTGTAATAAATCTTTTAAGGGTGTGTACAAGTTTTGTGCTTACTTAAAAAATTTGTCCGGTGAAATATATACCGTTGAAATATCTCAGTAAACTCCAGTAGTACAGGAGGGTCGCTTCAACATGTATGTTTTGTGCATGTATGTTTGGACTCAGCAAATGTTAGGTGGAGCGATAAAATTCAATGGCTCGAACGATGTTTGTTTAGAGTCCCAAGGGATTTGTGGGGAGTCAGCAATTTTCACGAGACCTTGGACGAAACTTAATCAACCAAACACTTGAGAGAATGCCCATGCTGTGGTCCAAGAAAGGAAAGCACCCTCTGAGAGTAGTGCGAGGGTAACAGATTTATTGGCTACACTTGAGCCAGGAGAGTTGCCATGACAACGACTTTCAGATTGTTCCAGACTGAGCGAGAGAATAACTTGTTCAAAATCTAAAGTGCAGATCGAGCTACTTCACGCCCTCTAAAGTTCATTATTTTTTTTATTCGTAGCGGTACCCATCGACTTCAAATTACTCCAAAATGAAAGAGTTGAACATTTCTCTTTCCATGTTGTACAAATGACCCTAACGCTTTTCTGGGAACTACAGAAATTCATCAATAAGCCTCTCTGACTCGTGCGCCTCCAAAAAAATAAGTTGACCCGCTTTCAACTTTTGAAAAAATGCACCCATCGATTTCAAATTACTCTCAAATGAAAAAGTGAAACAATCTCTTTTCCATATTGTACACACGACCCTAACCCTTTCTGGGAACTACAGAAATTCATTGATAAGCCTCTCCGCCGGCTCGCGCGCTGTCGAAAAACTCAAGTTGACCCGCTTTTAACTTTTGAAAGACAGCATCATCGACTTCAAATTACTTTCAATGAAAGAATAAAACATTTTCTCTCTCCATATTGTACACACGACTCTAACGGTTTTCTGGGAACTACAATAATTTATCATTAAGCCTCTCCGAATCCTGCGCCGGCAAAAAACTCAAGTTGACCCACTTCTAACCTTTGAAAGGATGCACCCATCGACTTCAAATTACTCCCAAATGAAATAGTGAAACATTTCTCTTTCCATGTTGTACAAATGACCCTAACGCTTTTATGGGAACTACAGAAATTCATCAATAAGCCTCTCCGACTCGCGCGACTCTGAAAACTTAACACGTTAACTGCGATGGGTTAAAACTTAAGTTCAATATTCAATTCCAATTTTGATTCAATAGTAATCTACTTGGAAAATAGCAAACATAAACTGGATTGGGCTTATGTTTACCTTTCATTTAGTATTTATAATCAATGAGTTAGTCACTGCAGGTGGGTCAGCAGCACTTTGAAAACCACTTAAGGGACCACTGGTGGGTCCCTTCGCAGGGAATGTGTTAATTAAGTTGACCTACTATTACCGTTCGAAAGAATGCACCCATCGACTTCAAATTACTCTCAAAAGAAAGAGTGAAACATTTCTCTTTCCATGTTGTACAAATGACCCTAACGCTTTTCTGGGAACTACAGAAATTCGTCAATAAGCCTCTCCGACTCGCGCGCCGTCAAAAAACTCAAGTTGACCCGGTGTTAACTTATGAAAGGATGCACCCATCGACTTCAAATTACTCTCAAATGAAAGAGTAAAACATTCTCTTTTCCATATTGTACACACGACCCTAACGCTTTTCTGGGAACTACAGAAAATTATCAATAAGCCTCTCCGACCCGCGCGCCGTCAAAAAACTCAAGTTGACCCGGTGTTAACTTATGAAAGGATGCACCCATCGACTTCAAATTACTCTGAAATGAAAGAGTAAAACATTCTCTTTTCCATATTGTACACACGACCCTAACGCTTTTCTGGGAACTACAGAAATTTATCAATAAGCCTCTCCGACTCGCGCGCCGTCAAAAAACTCAAGTTGACCCAGTGTTAACTTATGAAAGGATGAACCCATCAACTTCAAATTACTCTCAAATGAAAGAGTAAAACATTCTCATTTCCATATTGTACACACGACCCTAACGGTCTTCTGGGAACTACAGAAATTCATCGATAAGCCTCTCCGACTCGCGCGCAGTCGAAAACTTAATGTGCTCCCAGCGTTTAACTGAGATTGAAGTTATTCAGCCATCCTGTCATAACACAGCACCTGCTTATTGTTCCTTTCAATATCATCACAGCTTCTGCATCCATCATGCATGAGGTCTCGTTTGAGAGTTCCCCTTGGAAATGTGATGGCCGAGCCTAAATGAAATGATCTTCTGAAATTTTAATATGAGCTTTTCGTGTTTTTTCCATGCTGCAGGCATCGTCAACTTCGTGTTGATATAATTTTTTTACAATTTTCGACGAATGTATTTCTTCCAAAGCATTTCCAATATGATTTTTGAGGAACTTCAGAAAAAGAATCATTATTCTGGAAAGTCATTTAGAGAGTCATTTCTATTTTCAATTAGGATTTTTATGTACAAGAAGTATATATAAAGAATCGTTATTCTGGAAAGTCATTTAGAGAGTCATTTCTATACGAGATTACAATCAGGATTTTTATGTACAAGAAGTATATATCTTCAGCGTCATTGTCACATGCAGGAGACTTTGGAAGGATATTTTTCTTCCGAACGCATTCTTCGCGTTTCGAGGGACGCTTTGACATCGAGTCATACACGAAAATATTCTCACTATTATTTTTAGAAGAAGCTTTGAGGGGAAGTCTAGCGTCCCCAAAGAGAAGATTACAGGGATTACAACGGTGTAGTTGCTGTGTCAACAATCTTGCCGCTTCGAGTGTCGCTCGTCCCCAACCCTCAAGCTTGAGTGCTCTATAAATCCTTGTCACCCTTGTGGTTTGACTGTTGGGCGCCCATGCTTCTCCAAAAGGTCTTAACTAATCATAACAAGTTCATCTTTCTCACATCTTCAACACAGGACCTCTTTGTGTGGCCATTAGTTCTCCCAGTCGAATGTGGTTTAAGGAAACAGACTTTTTTGTCCAGGAAAGGCTTACACATAAATTCCTTCCAAGCACAACACCAACACAACACGTAGCACACAACTCCACACATGTGAACACAAGCCACCAGGCACACATGTTAAGCGATCCGCTCGTGCTGTTGGAATACGCAAGTACTACAATATCCTAAAAAAATTTACAAAACACAAGAGCACAAATCAGTTAACACAAAAAAAGGACACAAATCAGTTAAAATTTCCCAAAATTAAGTGTTTCTCGACACAAAACCACAAATCAGTTAACACAAAAAAAGGACACAAAAATTTCCCAAAATTAGGTGTTTCTCGACACGTGTGATTAAATCTGGAAAACTTTCACTTCATTTGTATAATTTTTTATGATTCAATGAATTTATGGCTCGACATTACCAACAAAACTTCAATGCTACGTGATTCTCTTGTAGCATTTTACCCAGTGTGTGAATAGAGTTCTTACTTCAGACAAAATTAGATTTTTACCTGTTTCTCATCGATGAACTAAATTTGAGAGAATTAAAAAATATATATATTTCACTTGTTTGGTAATGACAAAATACTTTTATTCAACATTCTACATTGGAAATTTGGGATTAATTTACGGCCGTACATCTGCATGAACAGCCAGTTTGTTAAAATTTGAGTTTTATAAATAAAGTTCAACCCATGCTTTTTAGCTCCTCGGTAATTTTACCTTTCTGTTTCTGACAAAAGAGAAAAAGAACGAAGGCTATGACTAATATGCAGCTGCAAATGCGTTGAATTTGCTTTGCGTTCCTTGAAGATGCGTACTCACGAAGTTCATTTTATTTCCAGTCTCACAGCAGTGAAAGTAGCTCCGGCTGAAGTCACTACCACAACTCTCTTTTTATAGACAGTTAACTCTGAATCAGGTACACTCGTTCCTGCCAAGTGTCTTTGTGCGCTGCAGTGTATTTCAACTTTTTTATGAACCTTTGTTGCAAGCTCTCACTCGTGCGCAGTACGATATACCACGCGTTCTTAATTAAACACACTTTTGTAAGTCGGTGCTGATGAGCGAGAGAATAACTTGTTCAAAATCTACAGTGCAGATCAAGCTACTTCACGCCCTCTAAAGTTAATTATTTATTTTTTTATTCGTAGCGGTACCCATCGACTTCAAATTACTCCAAAATGAAAGAGTTGAACATCCTCTCTCTCCATATTGTACACACGACCATAATGGTTTTCTGGGAACTACAATAATTTATCATTAAGCCTCTCTGACTCATGCGCCCTCAAAAAACTCAAGTTGGTCCGCTTTACATTTCACACCCGTAGCCATTACTGCATCTTCCTCCAACCGGCGAGAGACGAAGAACTACAACATTCATGCACGTACCAAGTCCATTGTGCTTTGCTACACATATTGTACACACGACCATAATGGTTTTCTGGGAACTACAATAATTTATCATCAAGCCTCTCTGACTCATGCACCGTCAAAAAACTCAAGTTGGTCCGCTGTTAACTTTTGAAAAAATGCACCCATCGATTTCAAATTACTCTCAAAGGAAAGAGTGAGACATTCTCTTTTCCATATTGTACACACGACCCTAACGGGTTTCTGGGAACTACAATAATTTATCATTAAGCCTCTCCGACTAGTGCGCCGTCAAAAAACTCAAGTTGACCCGCTGTTAACATATGGAAGGATGCACCCATCGACTTCAAACTACTCTCAAATAAAAAAGTAAAACATTCTCTTTTCCCTATTGTACAAAAGACCCTAACGGTTTTCTGGGAACTACAGAAATTCATCGATTAGCCTCTCCGACTCGCGCGCCTCCAAAAACTTAAGTTGACCCGCTTTACATTTCACACCCGTAGCCATTACTGTATCTTCCTCCAATCGGCGAGAGACGAAGAACTACAACACTCATGCACGTACCAAGTCCAATATGCTTTGCTTCACTCAAAGGAACGGGCCTCAGAGCTATGATGGCTTTCGGAAGTGTTGCTACCAGCGAAGGTTCGATTTGTGCTTGCGTCATTTTCAAAATTGTAACTTTTATGCAGGCCGTCAACTTGTGGGAGTCGGACGCCGTCACTCACTATGAAGTCGGTTTGAATCTGCCACGTGCAACTTTGAGTTTCCTTTACCGCTTTGATTCACTTTATTATTCACATGTTCACTTTATGCCTAATTGTATCTTTGGCTGGATTTGTAAAAAGGCTGCTAGAACACGATCCGTTCCACTGTATGCTCTCGGGAGAGATAAAGCTGCTGTCTGTTAGTTTTTACTGCAAATTTTGACTATTAGCTCCCACTAATGTTGATCGGAAAACCTCTATACATCGCATGGATTTTACACATTCTGTCTGTTCGAGTCTAATAGCGGTGTGAATGAAACGCAGCAAATTAAAGGGTGGAATAATATTGTGCTTGCATTCAGCTTGATCGATTATATACGATTCTGTATTTTATCGCTGTTCAATTTATCCCTGATGTTCATCAGTTGTGATGATCATGTCGAAACGTGTAGCAACTTTTATGTTCGCATACTGGATGAAAAAGTTCTGTATCACATTTTAAAATATTTTAGAGCCTTCTTGATGACAGTCGTCGGACTAGGATGTATAAAAAATGAAAATGTGGAAATAATTTCAAAATTCACTCCTTGTCCTAACAATGGTATAACTTCCGTTGAAGCCGGCAGCTGAAACTATGTTAGATATTAATCATAATATTAGACTTAAATACAAAACATTCGCAGTTGAAAAGCTGTTCATAACAATTCATTTTGATGCGCCAAATGCAAACAAGATGGCGTGCTTCCAGTCTTTCACGTAGGCGTTGATTAGTTTCGGGGAACTCTGTTAATTAATTAGCCATGTTCCACATGGATTAGCCATGTGGACATGGCTAATCCATGTCCAATAATTAGCCATGGAGCTAATCCGGCTAATCCAATAATTAGCAATGGAGTTCCACAAGTATCTGTCCTTGGGCCTCTCCTATTTCTGATATTTATAAATGATATTATCAAATCTACATCATTTTTCAATTGCATACATTTTGCCGATGACAGCACGCTTTCTGCCGTCCTTCCGAACCAAAATCCCGCTATGATTGCGGAGAGTATACATAATGAACTCCATAAGGTTTCATTATGGCTTAAAGCTAATAAAATAAGCCTCAACATCGATAAAAAAAAATATATTACATTCTCATACAAGAAAAATATATCTCTCCCACGCATATAAATTGGCGAAGGTGAAATCGAAGAAACCAACTCATGCAAGTTTCTGGGTATCATAATAGATAAACATCTGACCTTTAACGAGCATATCGCTCATATTAGTTCTAAATTATCAAAATCCATCGGAATCCTGAATGAAGTTAAAAATGACCTGCCTGAAACAGCTTTACGAATGCTCTACCGAACGCTAATTTCACCATACTTGCAATACGGAATAGAACCATGGCACGGAACTGATAAAAATAAAACCTATAAAGTTTTTACTCTGTAAAAAAGAGCCACCAGAGCGGTAAAGAATCTAGCATATAATGCTCACACAAATGATTCATTCAAAAATTTACAAATACTTAAACTTTCGGATCTCTACAAAATCTCCATTTTCAATTTCATTTACAAAACATTATCAATTGATGGCGACAATAGCCTAAAACAATTATAATTATTAACTGCGAAAACTGGTCATCACGACCATTTAACCCGAAATAGAAGTAAATTCATGCTTCCTTGTTATTCAAAGGCCCGGTCGCAACACAGTATCCTCTTCGTTGGAACTAAAACTTGGAACTCAATACCTGCGGAGATCCGTGATAGTAATTCTTACAAGGTATGCATCTTCAAGGAATGCAAAGCAAATTCAACGCATTTGCAGCTGCAGTTTAGTCATAGCCTTCGTTCTTTTTCTCTTCTAATGTGTTTGTAATAATGTGATACCTATGTTTGTTTATCAATTGACGACAATTTGCGCCATATTTCAAAGATAATGTGATTTTTTTTTCTAATATGAAACCATTATAGGACATTAAGGTTTTCTTTCTTATTCACGTCCCACAATCGTTTTCATGTTTCTGACTTAAGTAGACTGTTTTGTGCCACTATTTTTAGTACGAAATTTTATAAAATTCATGCTATAATAAATGATACCTTCTCCGTTTCCCTCGATTGGAATTCTGGTTTATACTGACTAGTTTACGCTGATATTTGCGCACATGCTTACTTGTGTAAATGTGTACGTGTCCACGCTATGCGTATGACACTCTGTAGAATGCGTATGTATTGCCTCGATGCATAGAAATGCATTTGCGTATGCTTACGAGTCAGGTGTAAATATGTGCGTTGGTATATGTGTGCATGTGAAATATATGTGTAAATATTTACATGTATATGTGCATATATGTGACATGTACTAGACTGACAACTAGCATTTTACTAGAGATAATGCTCTTTTTTTCAGTGCACTCTCAACTTGTAACACTACCTAACTCGTCATATCTTTAGTATTGTAAAGCATTCATGTAAAAACTATACATTTGTTGTGCGATCATCCATTTATATTTAAATAAAATGCTTTTAACTAATGACCGTTATGTTAAAATTGTTGAATCAGAAATACAAAACCTTTAATCTTCTCGGTCCTCTTGCTTATATGTACACAGGTGTATGTATATATATATATGTACGTATATATATGTATATGGATTTGTATTTATATTTTTTTTTTCATGCTTCCTTAAAATGACACTTTTAAACATTTGCCGAAACAAGCGATTCATATATTATTTCCTGGCATCAATAATTGCGAAGTTTTATGTCATGTACATGTAAACTGTCAAAAGTTTTTTCACCCCACAATGAAAATGCATCGTCCATGAATTTTCGTTATCTCTTATAATTATCATTACATGTATTGTCAAATGTAGATTAAGCAAGATTACGAGTACATTGCCCTCAATCATTTATTTTCGACTAGTGACACGAGTTTTTCAATACTCGTGTGTGTGTATCATCTAAGTGTATTAGTTTCTCATGAAATTCAAGTTTCTCGACATTTCATGAAGATCGCCGAGTATATATATACTGAAAGTCAATTCCAAGCTGTTGCACAGTCAACGCTATGTTTTAGGTTTTAGGTTTGCGATCGTTCACGTAGACTTATTTTGTGTTACAGCTTTTGTAGAGACACGTACTGTTAGTGTTCTCTGAAGTGCCACTGTTAATGAATGTTCTGACAACAGGTCAACCATGGGCACTTTTGTTTTTTTATTGTCACCTCTACAAACAGAGTGTTGAAATGAAGTTCATGAGTCATCTCTGCTGGGAGCCAACTATATTTTTTTCTTTCGTTTTTTCCTCTCATGGAGAAAAGTATTTTACTTCTGAGAATCATCATTCTTAAAGAAAGATGTTCCCTTGGGGAAATACAATAATTATAGTATCTATGCCTAAGAATAGGTGCTCCTGACCGGAAGATTTGGTAGACTTTCATTCTGTTGAAGTAAAATCATCGTTTGTTTTGATGCGGATCATCTTTTCGGGTTCACTGCTGTTTTGTTAAGCACATAACTTCTGTCCTCAACTTTTACCTTGTTTCACGAGCTTCTTTCAATCTTGCTGCTGCTGTGCGCAGGGTGTGGGGACGCTCGTAGTGAATAGATCTCTTGTCCCCATAATTCCTTACTTAATGATGCCTACTTCTATCTTCTAAGAGAACACCTGTGTTTTGGTTAGAAAGATTCAATCAATTTTCTTTTCTCTTTTGTACCGTAAGGCGTTTAAAGAAAAAAAGTTGAAAACGGCCCAGCAAAAGTTTGCGGCCGTATGTTACTCTCGCTCACAAGCCAGAATTGCCTATGCTGAAAAAACATTTTTCATGGAACATTTCAACGTTTTATTTTTTGAATGTTTAATGTATGTTTTTTGTTTAATTTTTTTTTCTATGTTTTGGATGAAGGGAGGGGTGAGAGGGGAGGGAGAGGGGGGAAGGATACTTTAAATTACGCGGAGAAATTTGGGAAATAATTTATTTGAGGAAACAATTCACTTTAAAAATTCTTTACTTGAGGAAATACAATAACTTGCTGAGATAAGAATGCTGAGATAAGAACAACAACAACCCGAGAACTCCACAAGGAGAGCTTTGTTCTCAGGTTACGAAAAGAGTCTGGCAGTAGTAAGGGGAAAGAGCTTGCCAGCCCAATTTTGGATTTTTGGAGGATTTCAGCAATTAAAGAACGATCTTGAAAAGCCTCAAAGCCTCATCCATGATTTTCGGAGGGTTACAGCCATTAAAGAACGATCTTGTGAAGCCTCATAATCCATGATTTTACGAATTAACTGGAGAAGTAAAAAAAATATTATTATTTTGCACAATTATTTCAATGCTTAAAATGTTACGATGAAGAAAAAGTGATTTGCTACTGAAATTTTTAAAGAAGTGTATAATTTCAATAAAACGTTTAAGTATCCCCATAAAATCTTTTCATTTTTTGTCACAACTATAGAAAATTTATTAGAAGAAACTAATGTATGCAAATACAGGTTGGGAATCTTTTGTTGTAAATTAAGGTTTATAAGATTATCAAGGGTATAATGAGTGTGTGCTTTTAAGCATGCCAAATAATCTTTGGAATATAGTTATGAATTCTTATTAAGTTTCTCGTTTGTGTCCTACATCATGACGCAATATCCTTTCCGATTGTAAAACATGATGCAATCTTCTTGAAAACTTTTCGATTGTAAACATGACGCAATATCCTTTCCGATTGTAAAACATGATGCAATCTTCTTGAAAACTTTTCACTTGTAAAACATGATGCAACCCCCTTTAAATACTTTCCGGTTGTAAAACATGATGCAATCTTCTTGAATACTTTCCGGGTGCAAAACATGATGCAAGATATAATTGCTCGTCATGATGAAATTTTTGTAATAAGGAGTGAAAATTTCCGGCTTCACTTCAGATGCTCTCTCGCCTGAGTACTTAAAGGAGGTGCTACTACTGAACTCACGCTTTTTCAAATTAGTTGAACTTTTATTGTATTAAAAGTGGTATATGATAAATCATCAGATGTATACAGATTATATAACAATGAAAAAACACGACTACATAAAAACTCGAAAATACACACAAAGAAAGTATTGACTTCATCTGATCCTGAAAAAAATAAAATACCCTCAGATAAGAATCTTATAAAAATGAATAAACCATTCAATGTATTCTGTAATATCTGCAATGTATCTATTAAAAACTTTAACAAACATGAGAAGACACTGACACATGTGAAAAACATTAATAATATTTTAATATCTAATAAATTCTTCACTCAACATAAAAACTCGAAAATACACACAAAGAAAGTATTGACTTCATCTGATCCTGAAAAAAATAAAATACCCTCAGATAATAATCTTATAAAAATGAATAAACCATTCAATGTATTCTGTAATATCTGCAATGTATCTATTAAAAACTTTAACAAACATGAGAAGACACTGACACATATGAAAAACACTAATAATATGTTAATATCTAATAAATTCTTCACTCTACGTAAAAATAAGGTAAAAAAATATTGTGACATATGTAAAAAACACCTGACAAATATCTATAGTCATAGAAAATCATTGAAACATTTCCGGAATGTGTATGGATGTAAATTTAGAAAAGTTACTAGAGCAATAAATGGAATGAGCTCACAGTATGATTACGGAGATATTTCAATCAAGGATTATGAGGTATTTCTCAGAAACTTCACACCTGAAATTGAAAAAGTAATAAAAAATCAAGCATTTGACAATCTCAAGTTACAGCTTAATTTAAAAGTGCAATTTTATAAATTAAAATTAGAAAATGAAAAGCAAAGCTGCCAAGCTTGGTTCAACTCTGGCAAATTTGTGACGGCATCAAAAGGATACATAGAAATTGCAAATTTACACAAAGAGGTTGTTAATAAAATCGATGACTTCACAAGAAATTCATCTGGTTGGATAGTTGAACAATTATTAGAGTTCAGTTTGAAAATCGTTGAATACAAACCGATTACAGGGTCAAGCTATATTGAATTACCTGAGAAGTTTCGAAATCCCAATTATAAATTAATAAATATACAAAACACCGACAATGAATGCTTCAAAATTTCAAATGGTGTATCGCGAGATATTTCTGTCTAGATGAAAAAAACGGTCATCGAATTTCTAAAAGACTAAAAGCTGAAGCCGAGAAACTCAATTTTTCTGATATAAGGTTCCCCGTAGAACTAAAAAGTATAACCAAATTCGAAAAAAATAATAACATTTCCGTTAACGTTTACAGTTTTAATTATAATAATGAATTGTGTCCACTTAGAATATCAACATCAAAGAATAAAGATGTGGTATCATTACTATTCATTAGAGATACAAACACGACTCACTATGTTCTCATGAAATCATTGAGTCCTTTTTGTAAAACCAGTAACCATTACACAAAACATGTATGTCCGTATTGTTTATCAGTTTTTAGAAGATCAGATATTCTAGATAAACATAAAGACGATTGCTCAGTTCACACTCCAACAAAGTATGTGCTTGAAGGAGGTAAATTGAAATTTAAACATTGCCAAAAAACAATTAGACATCCCTTCGCAATTTATGCTGACTTTGAATCAACATTGACAAAAATAGATACGTGTCAACCAAATCAAAACTCAAGTTACACCATGAACATTCAGAAGCACAATCCTAATTCATTCTGTTGCTATACAAAATGTGAAGCAGATGAATATTCCCGCTTAGAAATATATAATGGTGAAGATGCATCCCAAAAGTTTGTAGAATATTTAGAAAAAGAGACCAAGAGAATTTATAGTCTGTTGAAAATGAATAAGAAAATGTATTTACCATCAGATGAATTCGAAAAATATAAAGAAGCCACAAGATGCTATGTATGTGGCGGAGAATTTACGGAAGATAACTATAAAGTTAGAGACCACAATCATTTGACAGGTCATTATAGAGGTCCAGCTCATTTAAAATGTAATTTAAAAATAAGGAATCCAAATTTTATACCTGTGTTTCTACACAATCTGTCTAATTACGATGCTCATTTGTTCGTGAAAGACTTGGGAAATATATCCGGAAAGTTGAACGTTATTCCACAAACAGATGAAGAATATATTAGTTTTACACAAACCATAAAAGTAGATTATTATGTATGTAAACATACAGGAAAAATTAAAGATATCACCAGAGACTTACGGTTTTTAGACAGCTACAGGTTTTTACCTTCGTCTCTGGATAAACTATCAAAGAATTTATCTGAGCACAAAGAATTGTCGAAGTTCTTTCTCAATGAAGAACAATTAGAGTTGATCAACAAAGAAGGTATTTATCCGTATGAATATGTAAATAGTTATGAAAAAATGAACGTTAATAGTTTACCAGCTAAAAGTGAATTCTACAGTAGATTAAATAATAAAAATATTTCAGAAGATGAATATCAGCATGCACTCAAAGTGTGGAGAGCTTTTAATTGTAGAACATTCAAAGATTACCATAATTTATATCTAAAAGTTGATACATTATTATTAGCAGAAGTATTTGAACAATTTAGACTAACATGCATGAAAACTTATTCTCTAGATCCAGCACATTATTTTACAGCTCCAGGATTGTCTTTCGATGCTCTACTGAAACATACAAAAATAGAATTGGACTTGTTTGAAGATCCTGATATGCTTCTATTCATTGAAAAAGGAATAAGAGGTGGGATTTCTACAATATCAACACGATATGCAAAAGCAAACAACCCATATATTCCAGAAACATTCGATAAAGGAAAACCAAATAATTTTATCACATACATAGATGCAAATAATCTTTACGGCTGGGCTATGTGTCGATCATTACCTACTGGTAACTTTAAATGGAAAGATTCAAAGTCGAAACTCAAAGCAGATAAAGGTTATATATTAGAAGTGGATTTAAGTTATCCGAAAGACTTACATGCTCTACATAATGATTTACCATTAGCTCCAGAAAATATCAAAGTAAATGATGTAAATAAATTAGTTCCACATCTTGGAAAACGAGAAAAATATGTTGTACATCTTAAATCTCTAACACAATATCTAGATCTAGGATTGAAGTTGGAGAAAATTCACAGAATATTAGAGTTTGATGAAAGTCCATGGATGAAATCATATATTGATATCAACACAAAAATGCGTCAGCAAGCTAAATCTGAATTTGAAAAAGACTTCTACAAGCTGATGAACAATTCAGTATTTGGTAAAACAATGGAAAATATTAGAAATAGAGTAGATGTGTGTTTGGTAAAGTCAGAGAAAGAATTAATTAAATTAGCAAATAAACCAAACTTTACCAGTTTTAAAATATTCTCAGAAAATTTGATAGCATGTCATATGCAAAAACAAAGACTGAAATTTGATAAACCAATCTACGTAGGGTTATCTGTATTGGATATAAGTAAAACATTAATGTATGATTTCCATTATAATCATATTAAAAAGAAATATGGTAATAAGGCAAAGTTGTTGTTTACAGATACAGATTCATTATGTTATGATATCGAAACAAAAGATTTGTACAAAGATATGGAAAGAAATAAAGACTTGTATGACACATCAAACTATTCTAAAGAACACTTCCTATATTCAACTAAAAATATGAAAGTGATTGGGAAAATGAAAGACGAAACGTGTGGAATACCAATTGAAGAATTCGTTGGTCTCAGAGCAAAACTATATTGTTACAAGACGAATAATTCCGTGAGTAAGAAAGCAAAAGGGGTAAGTAAGAACATAACTGAGCACAATATCACAATGGATGAATATAAAAGAGCATTGAATAATGAAACAATATACAAAACGATGTATAATATCCAAAGTGTTAACCATGAATTATATACTAAAGAAATAAATAAGGTTGCATTAAATGGTAATGATGACAAGCGACATATATTACCAGATGGTATCAACACACTAGCACTAAATCACTATAAAATATATTAATTAAATAAAGTATAAAAAATGATTATCTACAACAATAATGACTTCTATAACCAAGATTTATTATCTGTTGAAAATGAACAGTATTTGAGTGATTTGAAATCAATAGTTAATGAAGAAAAAACTGGAAAGGGTGTTGTAAATACATTACTTAGAAAACTTCCATTACCTGAAATGCATTTGAAATTACCATCTAATGTTCAATCTGAACAAGTCCCGAACGGTTCATTCAACAATAAACATACCTACTCATTTTGCGGTCCAGGAACTAAGGTGCAGAAGCGAATTCAAGAAGGTTATCGAGGAGTTAACTCACTCGATCAGGCTTGTAAGAATCATGACATATTTTATTCACAACATCCAAAAACGAAAGACAGAAATTATGCTGATGATATTCTAGCGAAAAGAGCCGCTGAAATTGCAACTGATCCAAATGAATCAGAATATGTTCGACAAGATGCTAAATTAGTAAACGCAATTATGGCAGGTAAGAGTTGGGCAGGATTCGGGCTTTCGACAAAAAACTATCAAACACGCTCACTGATGTGAGCGATAAAATCTTGAATGACTTATATTATAATCCAAAGACTGGTTACACTGGAATGAATCAACTTGTTGAAAAATCCGGCTTATCTTCAACCCTTGTACGAAATTGGTTAGAAACTCAAAAAACTCACACTCTACATAAACCAATAAAACATAATTTCAAAACGAGAAGAGTGAAGGTATCAAAAATTGATGATCAATGGCAAGCTGATTTGGTTGACATGCAAAACTATAAAGATCAAGGAAAAAACTACATTTTAACAGTAATTGACATTTTCAGTAAATATGCATGGGCGATTCCAATAAGTAAGAAGACAGGTGAAGAAATCAAAACTTCTTTTCAAAAACTATTTAAAATACGAATTCCTTCTAAAGTTCAAACAGATAAAGGATTAGAGTTTACAAATAAATCCACACAAGAACTATTCAAGAAACATAACATTCAGTGGTTTAGTTCAGAAAATGAAACCAAAGCTCAAGTTGTGGAACGCTTCAACAGGACGTTAAAAACTAAAATGTGGAAATATTTTACACACATGAAAACTAAAAAATGGGTGAATATTTTACAAGATTTAATGCAAAATTACAATAATAGCTATCATAGAACAATTAAAATGACACCTAACCAAGCATCACTGGAAAAGAACAGTAAAAAGGTTTATGATAACTTATTCCCTCCAACCGAACCAACTTTCACATCACCGAAACTCAAAATTGGGGATAGAGTAAGAATAAGCAAGAAACGGAAGGACTTTCGGAAGGGTTATTTGCCAAATTTCACTAATGAGTTATTCATTGTATCCGAAATACTGTCTACTGAACCAATTACTTATAGATTAAAAGATATGGATGGTGAAGAAATAAAAGGAAGTTTTTATGAACAAGAACTATCAAAATATACTAGTGATGTTTATGCAATTGAGAAAATTCTCAAGAAGAGTAAAGGAAAACTTCTGGTCATGTGGAAAGGTTATGATGAACCTTCATGGATCTCAGCAACTGAACTTAATGTCAGTTCAGAGTGAACTTATATTAAGTTAAAGTCTTTTTGAATTTTTCTCTTTAAAAAATGGCGTTGATTGATATCAAAACTAAATCAGATTTACTAAACTTAACAAAGAGTTTGAAAAAGCAATTCACAACTGATAAAATAATCGAACAAGATTTATACCATGATGTCAAAAAAGTTTACAAACCATTGATTGAACCATCATCTAAAATTGTTGACGAAACTAAACAAACTAGGTTGGCACTAAAAGATATACCTCATGAAAAACTTGAATCTATCCAAGGAAAACCTGTTGAGAAACTAGCTTTGCCATCTTCTGAATCCAACACTGTAGTTGGGCCTATCGCATTGGATTTCTTGCGTTTTGCATGGAAACCTGGAAATGAGTATGACAAAGCTTATGGCATTCGTTGGGATGGAAGTAAAGTTATGCTAGGCAATAAAAAGGTAGATATTCTAGGTAATGATTTGAAAATTGGGGATAGAGTATACGAAGGCACAACTGGATTATGGGAATTATTAACAAAGCAAAATCCTATTGATTTTAGGGACGAAGATAAAAATAATTATTATGATATGTTGTATTCAACTGATGCTTATTTGAAGGAAGACGGTACCATAAAAGCAAATAGGGGTGAGAAATATTCTAAATTTATCAAACCCTTCTATCGAATAGCTCAACGAAAAAAAGCTCAAGCTGCAGTTGAAACAATTAGATCAGCAAGTCCCTCAAGTCGTGAATCAAGTCGTGAATCAAGCCCTGAACCAAATCCTTTAAGAAACCAAAGAATAGTAGAATCCTCAATTTCGAGTCAATACCAAAGTCTTTCAACAAGTCAGAGACCAATTTTCGACCCTTCACGAAGGTCTACTTTTAGACCAACTCCTACTCCTATACCTTCTCCTACATCTTCTCCTATACCCCCTCATCATCCTCCCAGAGAGGATTCAGACGTTTCAGGATCAGGTATTATTGTATTACCATCTAACATCAATGATCTTGTAAAAAGACACCAGTTATTGTTCGGTTCGTTTACCGCTGGAAATACAGGAGTTTTTAATGAACTGCAAATACTTACGCACGAACTTTTAAAGCAAGGTCTATTAAATACTGCTGAAGTAAAGGTGTTTGATGATTTATTGTTTAAAAAATGGAATCTCAAAGCATTGTAATTAGTGAAAGAAAAAGTGACATAAGTATAAACTTTAGTCCAGCAATAGAATTGAACAAAAATAAATTTCACGAAATGGCACTGGTTGGGTTAGACATGTATCATTCTATTCCTAACATTGATGAAAATAATAATAAATTTTATTATGAATTAAATGGTGTTGAAAATGTAATTACACTTCCAACAGGTTGTTATGAAATAGAAAGTATAGACGAATTCATTCAAAAAACATTGGCAGGCTTTATTGAAATCAAAGCAAATACTAATACTTTGAAATGCGTCATAGTTCTCCATTCATCTACGTTAAAAGTATTTTTCAATAAAGAAAAATCTTTAAATACAATGTTAGGATTTGGAGAAATTATCTTAGAAGGTGTTGGAGAACATGAGAGTATAAATATAGTGAACATAATGTCTGTTAACGCAATCCTCGTTCATTGTAGCGCAATTAACGGCTCATACCTCAACGGTTCTTTGCATAATATTTAATATTCCTTTTTCCCAAACGTCCCACCAGGATATAAAATTGTAGAAAATCCAAATAAACCAATTTATCTACCGATATATCAACCTTTACTCTATGATTTGAGAATTTGGCTTACTGATCAAAATGGACATGCTCTGAATACTAGAGGTGAAGAAGTAACTGTTCGATTACACCTAAGATCTAGAAATTAAAATAATTTGATAAAATTATCTATAAAAAATTGATTCTTTAAGATGGAATGAAAACATTAAAGTTGATGAATCAATTGAAAAAATTGAAACGCATAACTATGAACCACAAATAGGTACTGATCTGAACCGTGAACATAACGATATCAAGATCATTATCCAGAATCAAGATCAGTTTGTATTACCTAGTAAAAGTTTTATATATATAGAAGGAGCTTTGAATAAAGAAGATGGAAGTGATTATAATTTTAAAGATGAAAAAATAACAATAATCAACAATGGATTAATGCATTTGTTTGATAGAGTTTCTTACAGAATTGGAGATGAAGAAATTGAAGGTTATAGTTACCCTGGAATTACAACAACTCTAAAAGGATTAGTTAGCTATCCCCGAAATGTTAAAGAAAACATGATATTTTTCTGGAGCGTCGATACTAAGAAGAATGAGAAATCAAACGAAGGATTTAGCGATCGAAATGACTACTTAAGTTCAGCTAATGGGAAATTCAGCGCTGCTATCCCACTTGAACATGTGTTTGGATTTTGTGAAAATTATAAGAAGGTAATTTATGGAGTGAAACATGCTCTGACTTTAAGAAGAGGTGATAATTCTAATGCTATATTCAAATCAGATGAGAAAGATGCAAACCAGCAAGATAAAGTAGTTGATGGTAAAATTACTATTACAAAATTAATTTGGAAAATGCCAGCTTACAAACTGTCTGATGAGTATAAAATAAAGCTATATCGTCAAATTAAGGATAAAATAACATTACCTATTCCATATCTGAATAGACAATTGGAACAAACAATTGTAAACTCTCAACAGAAATTCTTAGATTGGACTTTAACTCCAAATTCAGGATCTCAAAGACCTCGATACATAACTTTAGCATTCCAAACTAAGAAAGCTAATTCACAAGCTGTAAACAATGCAATTTTCGATCATTGTAACTTGACGAATGCATATGTTCAGCTGAATAATGAACGATACCCTGATCACAATTTACAGATTGATTTCGATTCTAACAATTATGCTACAGCTTATAAGATGTTAATAGATTATGTACCTAATGAAAATTGTGCTATCGAATACAGACACTTTAAATATTTGTATCCCATCTATGTGTTTCATATCAGCAGACAAAATGAACGCATCAAGGAAACTACAATTGATATTAAAATTAAAGCAGAATTTAAAACCAATATTCCTGATGATACACATGCATATGCACTGATTCTATCTGACAGAGTAATTCGATTGCAATCTGACGGTGATAAAATGAGTTTAAACTACTAAAAATTAAAATATATTCACATAATAATGTTTAAAAAATGTATTGTGTAAAGTGTAAGAAGAAAACTGATACTGATAATCCTCAATATTTAATTACAAAGAACAATAAGATACTGGTCAAAGGTATGTGTATTATTTGTAAAAAGACAAAGACTTCTTTTGTTTCTAAAGATACTGCGACGAAAGGGGGTTTTATATTTACAATTCCAGCTTTATTAGCTGGCCTTGGGGCTGCTGGCTCTTTGGCTGGAGGTGCTGCTGCAATAGCATCCGCAGTTAATAAGAAAAAAGCTGACGATAAACTCTTGTCAGAAACTAAAAGGCACAATGAAGCAATGGAAAGTAAAAAAGGTTCAGGTATACGGATAACTCCGAGAAAAAAAAAAACTTGTGGAAAGGGTCTCTACTTGAAACCACCAAAGAAGTAATACCTAACCAACCATTATCTAAACATGATTTGGAATACTACATAAATATATTGAAAATTCCGAATTTTCGAGGTATTTACATGAGAGATACTTTACCTAAACACCCTCTAGAAACGGAATGCGGAATCCTAAACTTAGACACTGAAAAAGGATTAGGAACGCATTGGACTTGTTGGTATAAGAAAGATAACATATGTTATTACTTTGACAGTTATGGTTTGATTTATCCAATTGAATTTAAAGACTACTTAACAGATTGTGTTGATATAATTTTCTCTACTTACAAAATCCAGAAAATAGGTGATGTAATTTGTGGACATTTATGTCTAGAAATGCTGAAGCGTTTAGAAAATGAAAGCTTTCATGCAATCCTTTTAGATCTATATAAAACCTAAACTAGTTTTTAGAAAATAAACTACAGTTAATTTTTTTTTCTTTAAAAAATGTCTTGTGGAAATATTTATGCAGCAAAGTTGGTCTTTTTACCTTCCTGTAAAGAAAATCATGAACATGAAAATAGTGAAAATAATTCTGAAGGACTTTTGCAGAATGTAGAGCAAATAAAAAGTTTACTTGAAGATTCTAATATAGAGTCATTGAAAGACACAATTGAAGCTCTCAAAAATGAAAGATCTGAATTGGAATCAATTATAAACGAGTATGATGAGAAATATGTAACTCTGAAAACAGATTTACAAGTGAAATTTTCTGATGTAGACTCAATCATTAAATTCTTAGAGACGTTAATTTATGATTTATCTGAAAAGTTCGTTGCTCTCGAACCAAAAATTGTTTCAAATGATGAACGACTATCAAGCATAGACTCAACATTGATGAAGAAAATTGATGAAATTGATGCTAAATTTGAAAACATTGATTCAAACATAATCAACCTAACAGACGTAAAAATTCCAGAGATTGAGGACAAATTGAAGAGTCTAGAGTCAGGTATTGAAACTAGAATCGATGAAAAGCTCTTAGTTAAAGAGTCGGCATTAACCGATCAGATTAAAGGAGTTGAAGCTAAATTTGAGCTTGTGGACTCTAAGATAACCAATTTGATTGATGTTAAAATTCCTGAGATTCAAGAGAATTTCAAGAATCAAGAGTCAGTTATAGAAAATCAAATGGATGAAAAACTGAAGACTTTAGAAACTAAAATTAATGATCAAATTGATTCAAAGAACAAATTAATAAGTAATAAAGTTGAAGAACAAGAAATTAGTATAATTAATGTTGTGAATGAAAAAGAAATGAGCTTGCAGACATCACTTAATGATCAAATTGAAGAAAAGCTGAAGAGTTTAGAATCAACACTGAACAATACTGTTGAAGAAAAAAGTATAAGCTTAGAGGCACATCTAACTGAATTAAGTGATAGAAACCTTTTTGTTATGGAAAGAACTGTAGCATTAGCACCTTCGTTTGTTGAAGTTGACAATAAGCTAAAAAATTTAGAGTCATCCATAACCTCATCCAGTGAAGAAAAATTCAATGATCTTAACAAAATTATAATGGAATTACGAGCAGAGTCAGTCCCATTAAGAAAAATGGAAGAACTAGCTAAGAACTTGAGTGATGTAGAAAGTCTTTTCCAGGAGTTTTCAAGAGACATTATTTCAAATCAGAATGAAATCAGTCAGTTCAAATTAATGCTTCAGAATGAAACTGATAAAAATGTAAAATTAAACCATGAAGTGGAAAGTTTGAGTGACCGAGTAAACAATTTGATATCTATGAGAGTTAGAGAAAATTTAGAGAATTGAAAATTCTATGTATAAAAAATGATAGGCGTAAATATTTTTGGACAACAAGGAAAAAAATCATTTTTATCTTCACAACCAGGACCTCCTGGAATAGGTTTTAAATATCTTGATGAAGATCAAAATTTCGATTTAAATAATAGAAGACTTGCAAATATTTCTTTTCCAATCGAAGAATTTGACGCTACGAATAAAAAATACGTTGACGAAGTTTTGGAAAATTTGAGGCTTCATCTCAGAAAATATATAGGGGTAAGAGAAAATCTTATCAATGAAAATTATCAGTTCAGAAGTGATTCCATCCAAGCATCTATAGATGAAAATACTACAGGTTTTCAAGAAAAACTCAGTGAAATTATGACAAACCTCGATGAACATAGTAGAATATCTGAGGAAAAAATAGAGGTCATTCGAACAGGTACTTTAGAACACACAGACTTTTTGAAAAATGAGATTAAGAGGTTGAAAGAAGAGGAAATAAAAAGTGTGAAATTAGACTTCGCAAATCTCGAGAGAGTATTCAACGACATGAGTTCATACATTGAAACTTTTAGAAATAATCTTCATGAACAGGATAGAGAAACAATCATAAATACAAATGAAATAGAAAAATTGAAACAGTCATCGCAAAAACTGGAGGATGACAGTGCTGATATTAAAAACAGATTAATATCGTTAGAGAATACTTTGAGACGAGAAACCGTTGAACCGTTGAACTAAAAAAACATGTTTTTTAATAGATGAACTTAATAAAAAAGAAAAACACATTGAAGAATTAAACTTAATAAAATGGAAGATATTATTACAGATATTCAAAGAGAAGTTGTTCTCAATACTGCAAAAATAAATCAATTGCAATTAGATGTTGATCAAATTCAAAATGATGTCGAATTAAATAGGGAAGTTATAACTCAATTAGAGTCAGATATCATTCATCTTGAAACATTAATCAGTAACGATTCTTATGACACCAAAGGTAGCTTTTTCTCTCGTAATTGCCCAACGAGACAACCAATAAGAAAGAAAAATACATTGAAGAATTGAACTTAATGAAGTAGCAAATTTAAAAAAAAACAATGTTTACAATTGCTACAAACAGAAAATAAATATTGTAAAATCAGTTGTAGTTTATTAGTTATATAAAATGGTGTATATGTGGAAAGACAGTGAAAGAAATAATCAAAAGAATCATTTTATTTTTCCTTCACCTTCTTTACGGTGTGTAATAATCGGTAGATCGAATTGTGGTAAAACCTGTTTATTGATCAGACTTCTTCTTGAGGAATATATCGATTTTACTAACCTGTTTCTTTATAGTAAATCGACAAAACAAGCAGAATATAAACTACTTAAAAATGCTTTTTTAAAAGGTTATAAACAGTCTGAAATTATTGAGCTTTTTAAAATCGGTAGTGGAAATATTGATACATTTCTCGAAGGCTTAGCTGTAAAACGCAGCGCAAAGGTAATCGTTAAATATTTTGAAGATATCACTTCTATTCCTGATCCTAGTGAAGTGGATGCTAAGAAAAAAAATTTATTTATATTCGATGACGTCGCAACTGAAAAGAATCAGACACCAGCTGATAATTTTCACACCCGAGGCAGGCATAATAGTTGCAGCTCGATTTACTTGACTCAAAATTATTATTTATTACCTCGTCAGTCGATACGGACGAATGCAAACCTATTGATTATATTTGAATTACCAACTAACGATTTAAGAAATATTCATATGGACATTGTCTCAGGAGACATGTCCTTAGAAGAATTTATTGAATTTTGCAGTGATACTTTCAAAATTCCTTTTAGCTACATAATGATAAACAAAGACGTTCACCCATTAAAGGGAAAATACTTTAGGAATTTGAACCAAGTTTATATTCCGAAAAAGTATTTTAAAAACTTTGTACCTAGAATTTGAAACACCAGCCTATACACACACAGGGATTCAAGTATTGTAAATAGTTTATTACATATTTTAAACGTTTTATTGAAATTATACACTTCTTTAAAAATTTCAGTAGCAAATCACTTTTTCTTCATCGTAACATTTTAAGCATTGAAATAATTGTGCAAAATAATAATATTTTTTTTACTTCTCCAGTTAATTCGTAAAATCATGGATTATGAGGCTTCACAAGATCGTTCTTTAATGGCTGTAACCCTCCGAAAATCATGGATGAGGCTTTGAGGCTTTTCAAGATCGTTCTTTAATTGCTGAAATCCTCCAAAAATCCAAAATTGGGCTGGCAAGCTCTTTCCCCTTACTACTTCTGGCTATAAATCTGTGGAGCTCAAGTGGTCAGGGTTTCGCAAAAACGCGCTGACAAACACATACAGGCAACACATAAGTTGCCAACCATCTTATGTTATTGATATTTATGCTTTATTTTACCAATATCTTATTTATTTATCTGGCTGAGGGATAGGTAGTCCTTTCTTGATCTGATATGGAAAAACTCCTTTTTCCGGGGTGCTGTAATTCTGTTTTTTTAGCGCCTATTCATTTTTTACTGTACATATGTGCCAGTTTGTATATTTTGAAATTTTCGAAGATTATATTTGTGTGCTAGATTTCTTGAATTTTCCCGAACTCCCGTGCACTTGTATCATTTTTATTTTTTTAGACTTTCGTACATTTTCGTATTTCTGGTAAATTACGTATTTATGCTAGATTCCTTGTATTTCCCGTACATATCTCACGTGTACTTGCAGCTTTTTATTTTTTAGACTCTCGTTCGTTTATGTATTTTTTGTCGACTTAGCAGTTTTCCATGGCGCGTGAGTCGGAGAGGCTTATTGATGAATTTCAGTAGTTCCCAGACAACCGTTAGGGTCGTGTGTACAATATGGAGAGAGAAATGTTTCACTCTTTCATTTGAGAGTACTTTGAAGTCGTTGGGTGCATTATTTCAAAAGTTAGCAGCGGGTCAACTTGAGTTTTTTAACGGCGCATTCATGAGTCAGAGAGGCTTAATGATAAATTATTGTAGTTCCCAGAAAACCGTTAGGGTCGTGTGTACAATATGGAGAGAGAAATGTTTCACTCTTTCATTTGAGAGTAATTTGAAGTCGTTGGGTGCATTCTTTCAAAAGTTAGCAGCGGGTCAACTTGAGTTTTTTAACGGCGCATTTTTGAGTCAGAGAGGCTTAATGATAAATTATTGTAGTTCCCAGAAAACCGTTAGGGTCGTGTGTACAATATGGAGAGAGAAATGTTTCACTCTTTCATTTGAGAATACTTTGAAGTCGTTGGGTGCATTCTTTCAAAAGTTAACAGCGGGTCAACTTGAGTTTTTTAACGGCGCATTCATGAATCAGCGAGGCTTAATGATAAATTATTGTAGTTCCCAGAAAACCGTTAGGGTCGTGTGTACAATATGGAAAGAGAAATGTTTCACTCTTTCATTTGAGAGTACTTTGAAGTCGTTGGGTGCATTCTTTCAAAAGTTAACAGCGGGTCAACTTGATTTTTTTAACGGCGCATTCATGAGTCAGAGAGGCTTAACCCGCGCACGGTCGCGCATCCCTCAGAAAAGTAGTCAATTTACCCGCGTTACTCTGCCGTTCCCTGTTCACTTACCGTAATAGGCAGAGATGTAAAAATATGAAGTAATGAGTAAAAAATGTTGCTTTACACTTTGATGTTGTCAGATTTTTGATAACTTGAACCGTTTCTTTGTAATATGGAGTCAAACTCCGTAGATTTTTGCACAACATTGCTTCAAAGAGATCAATGGCCATTTTTGTGTTTTGGGAACAATGTAATGTTTTTCACTGCTATTTTATGCAGAAAATCCTTCCAAACCTACTGATGTTTTTATTTTTCCTCTACAACAATTAGAAAAAAAGTTATGACCATTTATGTCTACTAGGTGTTATCCATTCTTCGTTTTAGTTCCTACATAAATGCATGTTTGCATGTCTGGTTATATTACTGTAAGTATAGTGTTTCGAAACTTGTAATTTTCACACAATATGAATAAAATACTGTTCTACACGCTACTGACTTCAGATTTGTCTTATTTGCCATTTTTACGAAATAAGGCGAAATAAGGCCCTGAGTAGTTTCGCTGGTAACTGAGGCTGCCACTGACTGTTCGCACGCACACCCTTTCACGGTCGCCTCATTTACCACACTGACTGTGCTTACCCCTCCCAACTTCCAAGTGGTTGGAGCTCTGCCTTAACCCCCACAATGTGGGGGTTTCTGGCTCCAGCTGTGTAGCACTCGCTGAGACGATCATTTTGGTGTATAACAACTTGGGGTTATGCCTTACGTCTGGCAACCAGTGAGCCTGGTAAATGAGGCGACCAGTTACAGTGCGCGGGTTAATGATAAATTATTGTAGTTCCCAGAAAACCGTTAGGGTCGTGTGTACAATATGGAGAAAGAAATGTTTCACTCTTTCATTTGAGAGTACTTTGAAGTCGTTGGGTGCATTCTTTCAAAAGTTAGCAGCGGGTCAACTTGAGTTTTTTAACGGCGCATTCATGAGTCAGAGAGGCTTAATGATAAATTATTGTAGTTTCCAGATAACCGTTAGGGTCGTGTGTACAATATGGAAAGAGAAATGTTTCACTCTTTCATTTGAGAGTACTTTGAAGTCGTTGGGTGCATTCTTTCAAAAGTTAGCAGCGGGTCAACTTGAGTTTTTTAACGGCGCATTCTTGAGTCAGAGAGGCTTAATGATAAATTATTGTAGTTCCCAGAAAACCGTTAGGGTCGTGTGTACAATATGGAGAGAGAAATGTTTCACTCTTTCTTTTGAGAGTACTTTGAAGTCGTTTGGTGCATTCTTTCAAAAGTTAGCAGCGGGTCAACTTGAGTTTTTTAACGGCGCATTTTTGAGTCAGCGAGGCTTAATGATAAATTATTTTAGTTCCCAGAAAACCGTTAGGGTCGTGTGTACAATATGGAAAGAGAAATGTTTCACTCTTTCATTTGAGAGTACTTTGAAGTCGTTGGGTGCATTCTTTCAAAAGTTAACAGCGGGTCAACTTGATTTTTTTAACGGCGCATTCATGAGTCAGAGAGGCTTAATGATAAATTATTGTAGTTCCCAGAAAACCGTTAGGGTCGTGTGTACAATATGGAGAAAGAAATGTTTCACTCTTTCATTTGAGAGTACTTTGAAGTCGTTGGGTGCATTCTTTCAAAAGTTAGCAGCGGGTCAACTTGAGTTTTTTAACGGCGCATTCATGAGTCAGAGAGGCTTAATGATAAATTATTGTAGTTCCCAGATAACCGTTAGGGTCGTGTGTACAATATGGAAAGAGAAATGTTTCACTCTTTCATTTGAGAGTACTTTGAAGTCGTTGGGTGCATTCTTTCAAAAGTTAGCAGCGGGTCAACTTGAGTTTTTTAACGGCGCATTCTTGAGTCAGAGAGGCTTAATGATAAATTATTGTAGTTCCCAGAAAACCGTCAGGGTCGTGTGTACAATATGGAGAGAGAAATGTTTCACTCTTTCTTTTGAGAGTACTTTGAAGTCGTTTGGTGCATTCTTTCAAAAGTTAGCAGCGGGTCAACTTGAGTTTTTTAACGGCGCATTTTTGAGTCAGAGAGGCTTAATGATAAATTATTGCAGTTCCCAGAAAACCGTTAGGATCGTGTGTACAATATGGAAAGAGAAATGTTTCACTCTTTCATTTGAGAGTACTTTGAAGTCGTTGGGTGCATTCTTTCAAAAGTTACCAGCGGGTCAACTTGATTTTTTTAACGGCGCATTCATGAGTCAGAGAGGCTTAATGATAAATTATTGTAGTTCCCAGAAAACCGTTAGGGTCGTGTGTACAATATGGAGAGAGAAATGTTTCACTCTTTCATTCGAGAGTACTTTGAAGTCGTTGGGTGCATTCTTTCAAAAGTTAGCAGCGGGTCAACTTGAGTTTTTTAACGGCGCATTTTTGAGTCAGAGAGGCTTAATGATAAATTATTGTAGTTCCCAGAAAACCGTTAGGGTCGTGTGTACAATGTGGAGAGAGAAATGTTTCACTTTTTCATTTGAGAGTACTTTGAAGTCGTTGGGTGCATTCTTTCAAAAGTTAGCAGCGGGTCAACTTGAGTTTTTTAACGGCGCATTCATGAGTCAGAGAGGCTTAATGATAAATTATTGTAGTTCCCAGAAAACCGTTAGGGTCGTGTGTACAATATGGAGAGAGAAATGTTTCACTCTTTCATTTGAGAGTACTTTGAAGTCGTTGGGTGCATTCTTTCAAAAGTTAGCAGCGGCTCAACTTGAGTTTTTTAACGGCGCATTCATGAGTCAGAGAGGCTCAATGATACATTATTGTAGTTCCCAGAAAACCGTTAGGGTCGTGTGTTCAATATGGAGAGAGAGAATGTTCAACTCTTTTATTTTGGAGTAATTTGAAGTCGATGGGTACCGCTACGAATAAAAAAAATAAAAATAATGAACTTTAGAGGGCGTGAAGTAGCTCGATCTGCACTGTAGATTTTGAACAAGTTATTCTTTTGCTCATCAGCTCACCGACTTACAAAAGTGTGTTTAATTAAAACACTTGGTAACGTACTGCGCACGAGTGGAAGCTTGCAACAAAGGTTCATAAAAAAGTTGAAATACACTGCAGCGCACAAAGACAATTGGCAGGAACGAGTGTACCTGTTCTGAAAGTAATTTGAAGTCGTTGATGCTCTCTTTCAAAAGTTAACAGCGGGAAACTTGAGTTTTTCGACGGCGCGCGAGCCGGAGAGGCTTATCGATAAATTTCTGTAGTTCCCATCAAAGCGTTGGGGTCGAGTGTACAACATGGAAAAGAGAATGTCTCACTCTTTCATTTAAGAGTAATTTGAAATCGATGGGTGCATTTTTTCAAAAGTTGAAAGCGGGCAACTTAAGTTTTTTGGAGGCGCGCGAGTAGGAGAGGCTTATCAATAAACTTCTGTAGTTCTTAGAAAACCGTTAGGGTCGTGTGTACAATATGGAGGAAAAAATGTTTCATTCTTTCATTTGGAACTCCAATAATTTATCATTAAGCCTCTGGGACTCATGTGTCGTTAAAATGAATAAAGTTCAATCCATGGTTTTTAGCTCATCGGTAATTTTACCTTTCGGTTTCTGACAAAAGAGAAAAAGAACGAAGGCTATGACTAAACTGCAGCTGCAAAAGTATAATTGACACGAGCATTTCTCAGTTCTCTGCAAATCCCCATACGAGAAATTACCACAGAACAGGAATTCAGAGCCAGAAAAACGTAAATTCCCCGCACCTCTCAGAACCTCTTAATGATGAAAAAAGTGCGAAAAAAAACGTCTCCAGCCCCATTTGTGAACGCATGAATTCCACAATGGATGAATTGAAACGATCATGGAACATAAAACTGATTCCCACCAAAGCCGATGGACACTGCCTCCTCCACGCAGTAGCTCATCTACTTACAAAACAACCAGCATCAAAATGGAATTACAATTCCCTAAAGGCTGCAATCAAAACAGAGAGTAAAGCAAACTACAGCACATATGCTAAGTTTTTTGACAAGAACAGTGGCGACATGCAAAACCTCATAGATAATTACATTGACGAAAGACATTTTGACCAAGCTGCTGTAGACCTTATACCACTAATCATTTCAAATGTGACAGGCCAAAAACTTCTCGTCCTGGATGAAAAAGATCATTGTGTTTTGAAAATATCAGTCGTTCCCATTTCAGAGTTATCAAATAATAACCCTCCACTACTGCTCCATCGTAAAAACGATCACTACAGTGCTCTTGTCACACAAGGCAAAAATCAGACCGGGGTTACCTCATCTTGACAAAGTGCCGCTGCCCAGCCAAATAGTAGACTTTCTTACATAGCAGATGCTGGGCCAAACACCCTGGGCAACTTAGACAAAATCGATAAATCCCCTGAACGATCCCATCGAGATAGTAACCTCGCTACCTTTAAAAAGAGTGCTAATATAGGTAAAATCAAAATTAAGCATGTAAATGCTCGAAGCCTGAATGGTAAATTGGATGAAATCAGAGTAATGTTGGTCACTGAAAAAATTGACATTTTGTGTGTCTCAGAAACATGGTTTGATTCACGAACCCAAAGTTCATTTTTTAACATTCCTGATTACGTGTTGTACCGCTACGATGGCGCTAAAACCAGCCGAGGTAGTGGATCTTGTATTTTTGTGAAAGAAATGTACTCAACATCTTCACTACTAGTGAATAAAGTTTGCGAAGGCATTGAAATGGTTTGGTTAGAAGTGCAAATAAATAAACACAAATCAATAATCATTGGCAGCCTTTACCGGCACCCATCGTCTCCCCTAAATCGAACACTAGATTTCATTGAGGAAACCTTCAAAGAAATCCTTCAGGCAAAAAGATCATTCTTTGCTTTCGGAGATTTCAATGTTGACCTAACGGATAAAAACAATCAGCTAAGCAAACTATTGTATAAACTAAGCTTATCACAAATGGTCAAAGAACCGACTCGCATCACTAAAATCTCTGCAACCCTCCTCGATCTAGCAATCACAAATAATCCCACCGCAATACTTAGTACAGTAATATCACCTTCTATTTCCGATCACCACTCTATAGAATGTGAAATTAATATTGCGAAGGAAAGACAAAAATACCGCTTAATGACCTATCGCTCGAAAAGGCACTATTCAGCAGAACTATTTCAAGAAAAACTACTCGATAGGTCTACCGAATTCCAGAAAATGATGCAATCTGACGATGTTGATATACAAGTGTCAATTTTCAACGAGAACTTCACAGCAGCTCTCGACGAATGTGCACCTTACGTCACCAAAAAAACCAAGCCAAAACGAACTGCTTGGATCACTGACGAAGTTAAAGAGATGAGCAGAATAAAGAAAGCTAACTTGCGAGAGTACAAAAACAATAGATCAAACAGTACCTTATACAAGAGATATAAAGAACATGAAAAAATTCTTCGAAAGAAAATCACTGAAGCGAAACAAACTCACTTCCACCAGGCACTGATAACGGCTAAAAATAACCCGAAGCGAACTTGGGAAATCATTAGTGAGGTAGCCCCATATAAAAATTTAGATCGCATAAGTAATTTTGAAAATCCCTTGGCAACAGCCACGGATTTCAACACATTCTTTTCAAAAGTAGGGGCTCAAGTTTTCAGTGAGGTGTGTACCAATCCAGATGAAACGACAATTGAAAATTCATGCCCCACTGCACCCTCGAGGACTGATGTCAAGTGGAGACCACGCCCTGTCGATTTACCAGAGTTACGAAACATCTTATACTCACTAAAAAACACAAAGGCAGTTGGACATGATGGTATCAGTCTTCAATATATCAAAGACAGTTTCCCTGTTACAGCACCATGGATTCGTCTGATAATTAATACATCAATAGTAACCAATACGTTTCCAAACCAATGGAAACACTCCATTATTAGACCGTTGCACAAAAGTGGTGACCTAAATACAGCATCAAACTACAGGCCCATCAGTCTTTTGCCTGTCATGTCCAAACTACTGGAGAAAGTGGTGACAAATCAACTGTCATTTCACCTGGACGAGTCAAATTTACTCCACCAAAATCAATATGCCTATAGAAGAAATACTAGCACTCAAGACGCTCTGCTCAATATATCTGAAAAAATATACAGTGACATCGATCAAAAGAATGTAACACTCTTGCTACTACTCGATCTCTCTAAGGCGTTCGATAGCGTCCAACATGAAAGACTTCTACGTAAAATACTGAACTTGGGAATAGACACGCAATGGTTTGAAAGTTACTTGTCAAATCGATCTCATGCAGTCCGCATAGAAAACAAATTGTCCCCATTCATTCAAAACAATTTTGGTGTTCCCCAAGGATCCATTCTTGGTCCGCTACTGTTTTCTATTTTCATTAATGATTTCCCTCCAATGCCTTCTAACACACGGATCTCTATGTATGCAGATGATGTTCAAATTGCAATAACAAGTTCTGTATCGGAAATACCACAGACGCAAATTAAAGCCGAAACTTTACTGACTAGCCTGAAATTATGGTACGACCGAAATGGTCTCAAATTAAATGCTAACAAAACACAATGCATCATTTTTGGATCCAAAGATGCAATTAAAAAAACTTCAGATCTTACTCTTGCAGTTGGAAATGATAAAATTAATGCATCAGAAAAAGTTAAAAATCTAGGTATCTGGTTCGATAGAAATATGTCCTTCAAATCTCACGTTGAGACTACTTGCAACAAAATCTACGGAACTTTAATGTTTTTTCATCGAATAAAAAGTATGCTAGACGAAAAATCCAGATTATTAGCCATTCAATCCCTTGTGTTATCGCGCATTGACTACTGCAGCCTAGTATGGGGAGACTTACCTCAATACCTTCAAAGGGACTTACAAAAATGCATGAATTTTGCAGCCAAGGTGGTATGCAACGGTAATTTCAAAAGACGTGATCACGTAACCCCTCTCCTCAATAAACTCGGCTGGATCCCTGTCCAAGAAAGGCTCCTCATGCAGAAGGCCCAATACGTATTCTCCTCGTTATATCTTCCTCAGAGCAATGCTGAGATAGTGCGTTTCCATCCACCCACTGTAACCAATCAAAAACCGAACAGAAACAATAATGTCTTAGTCAACTATCGTTCATCTCACTTAGGGCAGAAGGCTCTGTCCATATCAGGCGCCTTACTGTGGAACAAACTTCCCCTGAGTATTAAAGTCCCTCAAAGACCGAGAGAATTTAAAGCCAAAATAACTCGTCATCTTGTGTCTCAATAATAATCCTTAGTTACAGAACATACTGAATGAGTACTGACGAATCTCATTTACCTGGTATCTCCATTGCTGAACAATCTCCCTCGCTCATTGTGTTATAATTCAAGACATCAAACAACAGTTTTGAAGTATGCGTAGGTATTATGATTTGACCGCCTATACGTTGTCATTTGCAAACATGCTTACTTGTATATGTGTGTACGTATATAGGTGTATGTGCGCATATGGGTGTGTATATGTGCACGTAAAACTGTGTGCACTAGAGTAGATGAACCAGTCGAAGGTGCATTTTATGTCATTCCTCACCGTTTCTGTGCAAGCATCAAACTAGACCGTCATGGTACCTATGTGTGTGTGTGTTGATCAATTACAGACATTCTGCACCATATTACAAAGATAATGTATTTTTTCTAATATGAAATTGTAAAGCATCCATGTAAAAAAAATAAATTCGTTGTGTGATCATCCATTTATACTGCAGTAATATACTTATTCGGCCTATAGTTATATGCTTATAATAATGTGATACCTATGTTTGTTTATCAATTGACGACAATTTGCGCCATATTTCAAAGATAATGTGATTTTTTTTTCTAATATGAAACTATTATAGGACATTACGGTTTTCTTTCTTATTCACGTCCCACAATCGTTTTCATGTTTCTGACTTAAGTAGACTGTTTTGTGCCACTATTTTAAGTACGAAATTTTATAAAATTCATGCTATAATAAAAGATATTTTCTCCGTTTCCCTCGATTGGAATTCTGGTTTATACTGACTAGTTTACGCTGATATTTGCGCACATGCTTACTTGTGTAAATGTGTACGTGTCCACGCTATGCGTATGACACTCTGTAGAATGCGTATGTATTGCCTCGATGCATAGAAATGCATTTGCGTATGCTTACGAGTCAGGTGTAAATATGTGCGTGGGTATATGTGTGCATGTGTATGTGTAAATATTTACATGTATACGTGCATATATGTGTGTACTAGACTGACAACTAGCATTTTACTAGAGATAATGGTCTTTTTTTCAGTGCACTCTCAACTTGTAACATTACCTAACTCGTCATATCTTTAGTATTGTAAAGCATTCATGTAAAAACTATACATTTGTTGTGCGATCATCCATTTATATTTAAATAAAATGCTTGTTAACTAATGACCGTTATGTTAAAATTGTTGAATCAGAAATACAAAACCTATAATCTTCTTGGTCCTCTTGCTTATATGTACACACGTGTGTGTCCATGTTAACGAAACCGGTGTTTTTCGTAACCTAGGCACACACATGGCCGTAAAACGCGTGTATATATATGTGTGTGTGTGTGTGGATGTGTGTGAGTGTGTGTATGGATATATACACACATGCATACGTATATGTACATATGTGTGTATGTGGGTAAATATTTATATATATTTTTCTTTTTTTTATGCTTCCTCAAAATGACACTTGTGAACATTGACCGAAACAAGCGATTTCATATATTATTTCCTGGCGTCAAGAATTGCGAAGTCTTATGTCATGTACATGTAAACTGTCAAAAGTGTTTTCACCCCACAATGAAAATGCATCGTCCATGAAATTGTGTTATCTCTTACAATTTTCATTACATGTATCATCAGATGTAGATTAAGCTAGATTAGGAGTTCATTGCCCTCAATCATTTCTTTTGACTAGTGACACGAGTTTTTCAATACTCGTGTGTGTGTATCATCTAAGTGTATTAATTTTAAGATATTTTAAAAACCAATGATGGTACTTTTGTACCATCTCTATTGGAAATAAACCATTTTTTTTCTTTTTCATGTGTACATATATGTGTATATATTTACATGTATGTGTGCACATATGTGAGTACTAAACTGACAACTAGCATTTTACTAGAGATAATGGTCATTTTCTGTTCACTCTGAACTTGTAACATTACCTAACTCGTCATCTCTTTATTATTGTAAAGCATTCATGTACAAACTATACATTTGTTGTACGATCATCCATTTATATTCAAATAAAATGCTTATTAACTAACGACCGTTATGTTAAAATTGTTGAATTAGAAATACAAAACTTATAATCTTCTTGGTCCTCATGCTTATGCGTACATATGTATATATATATATATCTGTATGTGTGTGTGTATGTATGTATATATGTATGTACGTATATATATGTATATGGATTTGTATTTATATCTTTTTTCATGCTTCCTTAAAATGACACTTTTGAACATTTGCCGAAACAAGCGATTCATATATTATTTCCTGGCATCAATAATTGCGAAGTTTTATGTCATGTACATGTAAACTGTCAAAAGTTTTTTCACCCCACAATGAAAATGCATCGTCCATGAATTTGCGTTATCTCTTATAATTATCATTACATGTATTATCAAATGTAGATTAAGCAAGATTAGGAGTACATTGCCCTCAATCATTTATTTTCGACTAGTGACACGAGTTTTTCAATACTCGTGTGTGTGTATCATCTAAGTGTATTAATTTTAAGATATTTAAAAACCAATGATTGTAATATTGTACAATCTCTATTGGAAATAAAGTTTTTTCTTTCTTTCTTTTTCTTTCTTCTTTCAAATGCGTTGAATTTGCTTTGCATTCCTTGAAGATGCGTACTCACGAAGTTCATTTTATTTCCAGTCTCACAGCAGTGAAAGTAGCTCCGGCTGAAGTCACTACCACTACTCTCTTTTTAGATACAGGTAACTCTAAATCAGGTACACTCGTTCCTGCCAAGTGTCTTTGTGCGCTGCAGTGTTTTTCAACTTTTTTATGAACCTTTGTTGCAAGCTTCCACTCGTGGGCAGTACGTTACCAGGCGTTCTTAATTAAACACACTTATGTAAGTCGGTGCTGATGAGCGAGAGAATAACTTGTTCAAAATGTACAGCGCAGATCGAGCTACTTCACGCCCTTTAAAGTTCATTATTTTTTATTTTTTTTTATTCGTAGCGGTACCCATCGACTTCAAATTACTCCAAAATGAAAGAGTTGAACATTCTCTCTCTCCATATTGTACACACGACCCTAATGGTTTTCTGGGAACTACAATAATTTATCATTAAGCCTCTCCCACTCATGCACTGTCAAAAAACTCAAGTTGAGCCGCTGTTAACTTTTGAAAGAATGCACCCAACGACTTCAAATTACTCTCAAATGAAATAGTGAAACATTTCTCTTTCCATACTGTACACCCAATCCTAAGGGTTTTCTGGGAACTACAGAAATTTATCGATAAGCCTCTCCGACACGCGCGACTATTACCGTCCGAAAGAATGCACCCATCGACTTCAAATTGCTCCAAAATGAAAGAGTTTTACCTTCTCTCTTTCCATATTGTACACAAGACCCTTACGGTTTTCTGGGAACTACAATTATTTATCATTAAGCCTCTCCGACTCATGCGCCGTCAAAAAACTCAAGTTGACCCGCTGTTAACTTTTGAAAGAATGCACCCAACGACTTCAAATTACTCTCAAATGAAAGAGTGAAACATTTCTCTTTCCATGTTGTACGAATGACCCTAACGGTTTTCTGGGAACTACAGAAATTCATCGATAAGCCTCTCCGACTCGCGCGCCGTCGAAAACTTAATGTGCTCCCAGCGTTTACCTGAGATTGAAGTTATTCAGCCAGCCTGTCATAACACAGCACCTGCTCATTGTTCCTTTCAATATCATCACAGCCTCTGCATCCATCATGCATGAGGTCTCTTTTGAGAGTTCCCCTTGGAAATGTGATGGCCGAGCCTAAATGAAATGATCTTCTGAAATTTTAAAATTGTGCGGCCATCTCTGCACATGTCTGTATTCCGCGTCGTTCTGTATCTGTACGTCACTTATATAAAGGCTGCTAATGTCGAAGCCAGTTGCTCAATCCCTCAACATCTCGCCTTCTGTCAACATCTAGCTAAATAAACTCCGCGCCAAGCTCACAAGTGTTTCCTGTTCACCTGCACGTACATTTGGTGGCACAGCATGTGGTGAACTCAACCCACGTTCGTGAACTCATAAGTGATAACTGAAGATCAAAGGCTCCGTGAAAATAGTTTTGAACAGTATAAAATCCAAATGTGTTCCAGCGAAAACAACCAGCTCTGGCAGCCTCAACAAACAGTTATTGTGTTTGGAATCACCATCTCTAGAGAATTGTTGACGGAAGCTTACTGTAGATTTACAGTATTTCTTAATTTATACTCACCACTTCGTACAAAAATTTTGGTCTACGAGTGTGAAAACGACACTATCGAATTCGTTTTTCAAGTCAAAATTGCAGCGTTCCCAGCGTCAACCATTGAGTGAATTCTACATCTACAATTCTACAAGAAGTGAATTCTAAATCTACAAGTGCTAAAAACAATTTTATTAAGTGGAGATACATTATTACGATTGCACCAAAAACAGTAGCAGTGGCTGTAGCAGTGAAGTGAAACGTACTTTCATTTTACAAAGTGTAATTTCTTCACGTGGTGCACAGTAAACGCAGTATAATCTTGCTGTACCAGCCGACAGCACCACAGCATCAAAGCATCCCGTCATTGCTGCAGGAGACGCTGTCAGCGTGTTCGCGTGTTCAGCGTGTCAGCGTGTTCGGCTGTCTTCAGTGTTCACAGTTAAGTCCTTTGTGGAAAAATTTTTTTTGCTTTGTTTAGTGCTATCTCGCTCTATCCCGAGCAGCTAGTCTCTTTTTGTGGCACTTATTGCCGTGGTTTTTTTTCTTACCACGCCCGCTCCCTGTACAGCTGAAAGCGCTGAGTCGCAGTAGGTTGCAGTTGCATTCAAAATCAGTTACACTCTGAGCACTGTGAGAGAGACACGTATGTCCACCGTATCTGGAACGTAGCTGGATACCAGTTTTTCACCTCAAATTGCATCGTAAGTGGCAAATTTTACTCTTTAGTGAATAGGAGTGTCAGTAGAGGTGTCTGAATCACTTTGATTTCAAAGTTTGAAGCATTAATTGATAGAAATTCACGTTTTTGCTGTTGCTGTAGAGCGGCAATATTTTTTTTCTTCTTTTGACGCCTGGTAGAAATCTGTTCGTGAGTTGAAGCAGTCACGTGTGGACTGAGTATTATTGTTGACCATCTTAACCGTATAATTGTGCTGCTAAAAATTTTAATTTGCAGGATTAGGGACACTAATTCTTTATATTCATTGGAAGTTGGTGATAACGAACTGTTTTTTTTTGCTATGGTTCTTCAATGTGTGTGATTAATTAATTTTGTGTGTTCTAACTGCTTTTACGTTGGTTATTACCATTCTAACTGTTTTTAAGGGTGGTTATTATCATTCTCGGTGTACGATATTAATTTTTAAGGGAATTTTAAGTGAATTTTGGTAGTGAATTGTTAATTGTTAGTACAATAGGACATTTTTCGAAGAAACACGACATATGTCGGATTTCTCTGATTCCTTGGACAGTGAGGACGAAGTAGTACGAACAAAACCTACTGTAACTAAATACGGAAGAGTGAGTAACCCAGTAGTCAGCAAGATGACGACTCCTAACACAGCGGCAGGGCCTAGTGTTCCTAGTAATGTTAACACGACACAGCTTGCACGTGATATTGCTGCAAATATAGTTGTGCCTCCTGTCGGAACGATAATGACGAACGCTGAGCTTCCCATATTCAGGGGAAGAAGACGAGTCCATGATGGGGAGTTCCTAGAGAATAAGACATTTTCGACACATATTCAAAATCTTAAGGCCTATATGAGCCTATTACCAGATGCCACTAGTGATGAGCGTAGAAAGGAATTTTTGGTACGTTCTGCAAACAAGAACATCGGTGACTTCAATAGTGTAGTAACTAAGCTAGTTAACGCGGACTTGAATTATTCTTTCGATCAGGTCGTTCAAATACTTGAGGACATTTACGTCTCGAAAGGAGAAAAGAGTATCCATGCATTGGCTTGCGATCTCAACGAGTTAAAATTAGTTAAAAATAATGCACTTGCTGCCCAGATCGTGAACGCGTTTTCGAAGATAAGGAAGTTAACCGAGAGTATTCTTAGTTCAAACTCACTCGGGTGGCAGCGCCACGCTTATTTCCAGAACTGCACCACGCAGGCTGAATTAAAAAAATTCGTAGGCGACAGCATGTCGTACAGTCTGGCGTTGGGGGTTCTAGGTCCTTTATTTGATGAGACGTTCGCTAGAAAAATTTTTGAAACGCAATTTTCGACTGCGGAGGAGCTATTAGCCAAGTTAATTTCCGCGGTGCGATGCCAGAGCGAGTCTAAGAAAATTCTAGCGCAAAAGTATCCTGTCAGACAGGAGAGCGAGAGTTACGTAGGAGAAGTGACTAGTGAATTCGAGGAAGTTTTGGAGGAGCCAGATCATTCTTACCCAATTCCCCGCATTGACGACATCTTATCGACGTTAGGTGGTAACACGTGGTTTTCTAACATTGATCTTCGCTCGGCATTTCATCAAATAGAGTTAGAAAAAGAGAGCAGGAAATACACGGCATTTAGCGTTAATTACCGTAAATATCAATTCTGTCGTGTACCATTCGGACTTTCTACGTCCCCTGGAATATTTCAAAGAGTCATGACGTCTGCTCTTGTACCCTGTAAGCTTTTCGTGATTTTTCCATGGTGCAGGCATCGTCAACTTCGTGTTGATATAATTTTTTTACAATTTTCGACGAATGCATTTCTTCCAAAGCATTTCCATTATGAGTTTTGAGGAACTTCAGAAAAAGAATCATTATTCTGGAAATTCATTTTGAGTCATTTCTATATGAGATTACAATTAGGATTTTCATGTACAGGAGGTATATATTTTCAGCGTCTTTGTCACAGGAGACTTTGAAAGGATATTTTTCTTCCGAACGCATTCTTCGCGTTTCGAGGGACGCTTTGACATCGAGTCATACACGAAAATATTCTCACTATCATTTTTAGAAGAAACTATAAGGGGAAGTCTAGCGTCCCCAAAGAGAAGCTTACAGGGTTAAAAGATTTTGCGTGGCACAGCGGTTAAGGGATCGGACTTGTATGCTGGAAGTCGCGGGTTCGTTCCCAGCGCTGGCGCGGAGATTTTCCCCGTTGGGTATAAGCGAAAGCTCAAGCACGATACCCCACTTAACCCAGGTGTCGGAAATGGGTACCGGCATTACGGGGGAACCGTCATAGTGTCCTATATATAGGGTTAGTTATAAGACATTTGAAAAACCAATGCTAAGATCAAATGTATCTGGCTTGATTGGAAATAAAGCATCCCAAAGATGCTGATGTTAACCTAACCTAACCTTTGCGGAAGTTACCCTATTTCAGAGTGGTGAGGGCAAAAAAATGCTCTAGAAGCTTCATACTTTTCTGAACTTCAAACGCACTTCTCTCTACGGGATAAATTATGAACAGGTTTCAATGAATAACATTGAATACAATGTTAAATTGATTTAGAATAGGAAATAGACTCGCAAACAGCGCAGGCTAGACGGCGAAAAATATGAAGATAACGTACGTGATTCTCTTGTTGCATTTTACCCAGTAAGTGAATAGAGTTCTTGCTTCAGATAAAATTAGATTTTTTGAGAGAATTAAAAAAAAATATATTTCACTTGTTTGGTAATGACAAAGTACTTTTATTCAACATTCTACAGTGGAAAGTTGGGATTAATTTATGGCCGTACATCTGCATGAACAGTCAGTTTGCGGAAATTTAAGTTGTCATAAATAAAGTTCAATCCATGCTTTTTAGCTCCTCGGTAATTTTACCTTTCTGTTTCTGACAAAAGAGAAAAAGAACGAAGGCTATGAATAAACTGCAGCTGCAAATGCGTTGAATTTGCTTTGCGTTCCTTGAAGATGCGTACTCACGAAGGTAAGATCGGAAAGCTCTTGTTCGGAGAAATCCGGCGCGAACAAAGGTTAACATTTAAAGGTTAACATCGGCATCTTTGGGATGCTTTATTTCCAATCAAGCCTGATACATATGATCTTAGCATTGGTTTTTCAAATGTCTTATAACTAACCCTATATATAGGACACCATGACGGTTCCCCCGTAAAGCCGGTACCCATTTCCGACACTTGGGTCGAGTGGGGTATTGTGCTTGAGCTTTCCCTTATACCCAACGGAGAAAATCTCCGCGCCAGCGCTGGGAACGAACCCGCGACTTCCAGCATACAAGTTCGATCCCTTAACCGCTGTGCCACGAAGAGAAAATTGAGGCGATTTTTAATCTATTGTCTTTTCGACGGACGGGAAGCCTAACACGCGAGGTATCAAATGGGAAAAACGAGATCGATAGTTGGGATAAGAGGTCGCAGGTACCTAGCTGCAGGTAAAAGTATGACTGTGATCGAACGTGTTTTTTACATAGTTCCATGGTTGAGAGTGAGACTGTGAAGCTCTTCTACTTACGAATTAGCGTTCTAATGAAGTGAACGAGAACAGAGTGGACATTTCCAGACTCTGAACTCTCTAGATATGAAAACTTGTCTCTGTTAGGTATTTAAGCTTCAAAGTCGTTTCACGTTTATAAGCAGAAAATACATCAATCGGAAGTGTCTTCTCTCTGAAAACGATGCAAAACTTTTGTTCGTTTGTGCTTGGTCTCTATCGTTGATCAAAGCCCTTTCGCGAGATATGCACAATATGTTCATCAATGCACTTCATCGCACCAGGTGTGTAGAGTTGAAATTTCAACTAATGCAAATGAATAACTTGTGATTCCCAAATAATATTCGGAAAATTCTGCTCGAGTTTGCGTTTTACTCATTAAATTCTCGCACCATAAAGGGGACTTCATTCGTAATGCTGAACTTTATGGCCACATTTATCTTCAAGGACAATTTAAACAATTTATTTACCACAGGAGATACAGAGGTAGAATGTTTCTCAAGTCTAGTACAATGGACAAGTTTGAATATAGCTACCTGTGGGCCCGAATAAGTTCAGCGACTTCTGGGGCATCCTAGCATCAACATTATTCTAAGGTGTACAATAATGTTTAACCTAAATCACTTAATTAACCTAGTTTCGCATTTGACTGATCAATGAGATAATTTACTCGATAACAGCTATTTAATTTTTACAATATAGGTTATATGGACTATATTTAGCAGTATATTCGATAAAGATTTAACAGCACACTGAAGGCAAATTACATATTACATATTATCCATGGCAACTTTCATTATTGGAAACAGTCATATATATATATATGAGACAAGATTTGACTTGGTGATCTTACACGACTAATATTCCGATAGGAAGTGAGTCTCGAGATTTCTTTTGAATACCTTGTAAGAATTACTGTCACGGATCTCCGCAGGTATTGAGTTCCAAGTTTTAGTTCCTACGAAGAGGATACTGTGTTGCGACCGGGCCTTTGAAAAATAAGGAAGCATGAATTTACTTCTATTTCGGGTTAAATGGTCGTGATGACCAGTTTGCGCACTTAATAATAGTTTCAGGCTATTGTCGCCATCATTTCTTAATGTTTTGTAAATGAAATTACAAATGGAGATTTTGTAGAGATCTGAAAGTTTAAGTATTTGTAAATTTTTGAATGAATCATTTGTGTGAGCATTATATTCTAGATTCTTTACCGCCCTGATTGCTCTTTTTTGCAGAGTAAAAATTATATTGGATTTATTTTTATCAGTTCCGTGCCATGCTTCTATTCCGTACTGCAAGTATGGTGAAATGAGCGTTCGGTAGAGCATTCGTAAGGCTGTTTCAGGCAGGTAATTTTTAACTTTATTCAGGATTCGATGGATTTCGATAATTTAGAACGAATATGAGAGATGTGCTCTTTAAAGGTCAGATGTTTATCTATTATGATGCCCAGAAACTTGCATGAATTGGTTTCTTCGATTTCACCTTCGCCAATTTTTATGTGTGGGAGAGATATGCTTTTCTTGTATGAGAATGTAATATATTTTGTTTTATCGATGTTGAGGCTTATTTTATTAGCTGTAAGCCATAATGAAACCTTATGGAGTTCATTATAATTATTTATACTTTCCGCAATCATAGCGGGATTTTGGCTCGGAAGGACCGTAGAAAGCGTGCTGTCATCGGCAAAAAGTATGAATTTTAAAAATGATGTTGATTTGATAATATCATTTATAAATATCAGAAATAGGAGAGGCCCTAGGACAGACCCTTGTGGAACTCCATGGCTAATTGTCTGTGGGTCTGATTTTGCGTCGCCAACAACAACGTATTGCTTCCGATTCGTTAGGTATGATTTGAACCAATCATGTGCAATACCTCGAATGCCATAACAGTGCAGTTTCGAGAGTAATATCTTATGGTCCACACAGTCGAATGCTTTTCGAAAGTCAAGAAAAACGGAGAAAGCAAGCTTGCCTTCATCGATATTAGAGTAAAGGTACTGTAAATGATTTAATACAGCCTGTGTCGTTGATTTCTTAGAACGAAAACCGTATTGTCCGTCATAGAGAAAAGATTTTTGTTCAAAATACGAATACACTTTTTTATACACAATTTTTTCAAATATTTTGCTCATAATTGGTAAAACAGAGATAGGTCTATAATTATTAACGCAGTTTTTATCACCATTTTTAAAAATAGGAGTGACTCTGGCAGTTTTGAGAGAGTTGGGGAAGATACCTTGAGAAAGCGAATGGTTGATAATATCAGATATGCACGGTGCTATTATATCAGCAATAGCCTTAAGAACTTTAGCTGAAAATGTATTTAATCCATTTGATTTATTTTTCAAGTTGTTTATGCATGTAATTACATCGGAGGGGTTAGTTGGCGGGAAAAAGAAAGAGTTGTGTTCACGGACATGGTCCATGTATTGCAAGTGGTCTGTAGGTTCACTAACGACACTATCGGCTATATTTTTTCCTATATTTATAAAAAAGTTGTTGAACACTGTTGCAATATCTTGTTTATCATGATATTTTACATGTTCGTGAACGGTGGATTCAATTGTTTTTTTAGCGTTATTATTCGGTCTATAGCATGAATTAAGCCGGCGCCAAGTTTTTTTAATATCAGTTTTGTAGTCAGTGAATTTGCGCGTAAAGTAGTTTTGTTTCGATGTTCGTATTTGATTTGTCAAATGATTCCTGAATCTGTTATACGTTAATCTAGAGATTCGTCCTTCGTATAGTAAGGCTAAGTATGCTTGACGTTTCTTTATATTGATCACGATATCTTCAGTAATCCAAGGTTTTTGTCTATTTTTCGGCGTAATTGTGCGGGTGATTATTGGACAACATTGGTTATATGCGGTCGTTATAGTTTCAGTTAGTTTTAGTATTGCTTGGTCAATGTTAATCGCATTATTGTCTAGTTCATAGATGTCCAATGATGGCATTAATTCTTCTAGAACAGTTCGCATTGTCCCCAAGTTATATTCGTTTATACAACGATATGAAAAAGTCTCAGCATGTGGGCTGTTGCAGGGACTATAGACATTCTTCTTGATGAGAAACACCGGAAAATGGTCAGATAAGTCAGAAATTATTATTCCTGTAAGAAAATCAGTCGGATCTAACATAAAAATATTATCGAGCAACGTGGCAGATTCGGATGTAATACGCGTAGGTTTCGTGATGATTGGAAGGAAGGAGTTAGACTGAAAAACATTTATGAAGTTTGAGATTTGTTCACAGCTTTCATATTGAAGAAGATCGTAGTTGAAATCCCCGCAAATTATTATGTTGTAAGAGTCGGGTTTTTCTTCCGCTCTTTCTTGCCTTATGGCCTTTAAGTTCATTTAATCCGCGTCAATCATGTAGTATAGGATTAGGTTTATTGAAGATATGTCTGCCAATCCTATGTAATTCGGGTTATTTTCTGCCCGCTCCGATGCTTAAGTGTCTTTCATTTATCTGCTGTTACTTTCTGACAGCCTTATTTGGATGACGTTTCGTTAAGATTTTATGAGAAAGGTAGCGTGTTATTTGCTGCCACCACGAGGTGCATAGATATACAACCTCGAACTAAAATTAGATATGAGTAATCGTGCGTATTTTCTTGGTAGCAATGGCGTATGGCCAGGCGCGTGTTTCAGGCGCTATAGTTCACTAGAGAGATGAGAGGTAAGGGACGACTCCTGACGCGTTTTCTCATTTATTTTGCAAGACTGGAAGGACGGCACAAGTGCGGCGATTATGAAAGTCCCACATAAATACCCGAGGGTTAACCCCACATACTGACATACTCAGGAGACAATATTGACACTGCTAACAGGGAATCGACAACTCGAGCTCAGGGAATATTTTGCATATATTCACTCACGATATCACCGGGTGTTTAGCAGACACCCTACTCCAACCACTGAGCGTGTACAGACACTCAACACACGAGCCAACGAAACACGAGCCCGGGGGGTGTTCTGCAATCACCGAAAGGCTGAGCCAAGGTAAGCGTATAGCAAACGCTTGAAATCATGCGCCCTCACACAAGTCAATGGATTTTCGTCGAACACGGTCTCGAAATTCAACCATTGAAGATATGGGCTTTTACTATCAACTCAAATTCCTAAGTATCAAAACCGGTTGTCGTCGTACTCCCAAACTGAACTCTAGGACGTCCTTTCACGACCACGGCTCCCTACCCGCTCTCAACGACGGCTACTCGCGAAGTGTCCTCCACTGGTCCGACATAACTCTCGCTTGGACAGCGCTCCCCCCTGCCCGAAAAGGGGGGGGGTGGTCGCCACACGAGCTGGGTAACAAGGGGTGGCTAGGGTTCTGAGCCGCTCCTCCCTCCACCCAACCGGGGTGCGGCTGGGGGAGAGGGGTCGGATCTCATGCCCCTGCCCGCCTCCCGCTACGGCACATTAAATAAAGGTCGACTGTGACAGCACGCTAGCCGTCGTTTTATATATATTTCCAAGAACTTATAGTGCCCTTGACCAATCTACGTGGTCGCGCTCTACGAGTCCTGCGTCGTCTTTATGACGGAGTGACCGCCGCAGCCCAAGCACATCCAATTATTAAATTTACTATGGCAGTCTTTCGTAGTGAGAACGTCTCTCTTATATCTTTCCCAAGACCATAGCACGAAAGCCGGTCGTTATTTTATGACCCGTGTAATCTGAGATCCAGCCTTATGATAAAATATATTCTTTTCGCTCAGCAATGCCCACGATAAAGCTGGGATGACTCTGACTTCGTACCCTGACTTTATACACCCTTCCCCCACTACGCAAAAAAAAATTATGTAATAATTTCTTTTTTCTTTTCTATGTCTTGGCCCCAGTGCATTTCTTACCCGACTGGCGAACACTGATACCACCTGACATCAAATCACAATGTAACACAATACAACATGACATCAATTAAAATATCACAAAAACTAGGACGGCGACCACAACTCGCTCGCCCGTGCATCACAATTTAATATAATATTGGCCTCCCACGGGACTGGGGAGGCGAGCTCTTCCGTCCCGAGATCTTCGGCTTCTGTTCCAGGGGAATTCCTTCCTAGGCTTGTATGATGATGAGGAATTCCTCCCCCCTCAGTGTCTCTTTCCAGATATAATAGGGGAAGACCGAAACCGATGAGATTCGCTTGTTCGCGGTCCTGGCCTCGATCTCTCCGTCGTTTCGTGGCGCCACTAAATGTTGCAGCAAGTTGCTGAGAGTCGCCTCGGTTAGGCGTTCGTCTGGCTTCGGGACGAAGTGGACAATGAGCGCTCGACCCTCCAGGGTCGCGGCCGCCCGCCCCCAGTCCGTCTCGGCCGAGACGGTCGCCAGACTCCCGTCTGGTAGCCACAGCGACGTCTCGTAGTTGCGCGCTGCGACGTATGTCCCGAGCTGGCGCACCACTTCGCTCGGCTTCCGTCTCCGCCCTCGATGCATGTACGTCACCGTTTCCTACGGCACACGGTCGGGCATTAATTCATGGTTACATGGGTTAGACATCAATATAGAGCTTATTCTTTAAATTTTTTCTCTCTTCGCCTCATAACGAGCGCGTATGTTACATGATGAATGATATATGATTGTGGAATTCATGAACATAACAAGTCCTAGCAGACTTGAATGACTGAGTCCCCACACCCCTGCACACTACACAGCACATACTCCTGCCCACGATACCGCACATACTCCTACACACGACATAGCACCCACTCTGACAACACACGCACATTCTTTTATTCTTTGTGGTGCAGGTCCTTATGATTAAATGATGGATGAATTTTCCTAGTTCCTCTTCTTTCCGTGTCAGCTGACTGTTTATTTTTTTTTTTGTTACTGAATGGCATTTGCTAATCTCTCGTGAAAAGCAGCCTAGATTTTCGTATCGTTTGCAATACTCAGGCGTCCCTTGTTTGCAATATATTTTATGTACCAGTCGCACACGACTTATCTTTTTTTTTTAATCTTCAAATCTCATGGTATCGGTAATCGCTGCGATGCCTCAGCATTGCGCACATGCCTCTGGATGGCCCATCAATCCCTCTCAGTCATGCTTCACGCCGTATCACTCCAACGCTCATTAGCAGACCAGGCATTCATAACGCTCTCCACAGTTCACGCACGTGTTTCCTACGCGCAGGGGTATTCCGATCTTACCATTTCCGAATGCCTCTCCGCTCTCTCTTACGTCGTCTGCTACTTCCGTTCTGCTGGATGCCGCTGTGGTGCTCTTTAACACACGCACACGCCCGCACCTCGCTCGCTGTCGCCTTCCTGAAAATCTTCAAAATAACCTTAGTACATTTATCATTAAATATTTCAGCTCTAGCGTCGGTTCGGTGCGGTTCACGTTCCAGTTTCCCAGCACAGGAGCTATCCATCTTTTTTATCTATATTCTTTTGCTCATCTCTATTTATTTTGTTCTCCCATCTATCTCGTAATTAGCATCGCACACGAATCGCTGCGCTTCTCTAATCTCCGGCGTGTCGCCGCTCACCTTACATGAGTTCCAGCGTGGAACGCATCTCAAGTTTTATGGTCCCTCTGTGGCTCTCATTGTCCCGTGGGCACATGCCTCGAGTCTCCACCTCGCAAGTGCTCGTCCAGCTTGCCTTTCCACCCTAAGCTACGTTATTTTTAAAGACCGTAATGTTAAAGCTTATGCTAGGTCCGTAATGGACATCTTTAATTTAATCTGCTGTCTCGCTAAGCATTCTACCCAACTCTCAGGGTTCTGCTGTACGAGATATTACTATCGGCTAGTATCCGCCTCCTATCAGCTCATGACAGGCTCAGGTTTCTCTTTTTTTAAAAACGTCATTTAGGCGCAATAATAAAAAAAAATTTAATTTCTTAAATTTTCTTCCCCTCCGACGATCCAAGAAAATTCCTTCACGGGGAATTTTTCACGCTAACAAACAATTACGAGAAGGATATATCCCTTTCCCATCCAAGTTGCTGACTCTTCAAACCTACACCTGAAAGGCAATGGTTTATTAGTGCTTATAACTAGTCATTTCTCAGGCTACTCAAAAAAACTTCGTCCACTCAGTTGTAACCTACTAGTTATGAGAGGACTAAAGAGCCGTACCCACTATTGGCCGTATTATGTGCAGGAACCTCTGCTGCGGCTGTGCTATACTTATATTGTTAATACTGTCTAATTATATCTCTGCCTAGACGGCTAGTTTCCTTCGAAATCCCTCTTCATTCCTTATACATCTCAAACAACTGACCAGCAATCAAATTCCTATTTCGATGTGAAGTCATTATATCTAAGTTTTATTCTCGTCATTCAAACTGCGCAGCCAGCACGATACACTTTTCCTAGTGCGTTATCATAATTTGTATGCCCCGTCTCTACTCGTATTTCCCCGGCCCGGACTGAGTTCCTTTATGCCTCTCGCTTTTATGACTCTCATCCTGTGCCTGTTCTGAGCACAGTCGCTCGCGCTGGCTGGTAGCATTTCTACAAGTTACTTGCCTAGCAGTCGACCACTCAGAAATTTTCCTGCCAACCTAGTTGTTGCTAAGCTATTCTGTAAAGGAATTTGATTAGTGCTTATCTACTACTTATTTTGCTAGGTTTAATCTGAAAAGAAAATTAGATTAGTCCGCTTATCTACCTACTTATTTACTAGGTTAATCTGAAAGAGAATTAGATCAGTCATCTTATCTACCTACTTATTTACTAGGTTAAATCTGAAAAGAAATTAGATTATTCAGCTTATCTACCTACTTATTTACTAGGTTAATCTGAAAGAGAACATGAAATTTGTAGGCTCATCTCCTCTCTACTTGTTACATAGTAGTTTTGCTCATGTTATCTTCTCTTCTACTCCTCTACTCTTCTACCGGACCGGCGGATCTTAGAGCGTAAGGACGTCTAGCTGCCGGGGTGGGTAGGGGTGAGGGTGCTCCGGGCCTTGTTACATAGATGTCGTCATCGCTGCTGTCCGAATCGCTTTCGTCGTGACGTACTTCGGTGACGTGCTCGACGCTCCTCCCCTTGCTGCTGGGACGCTCGTCTCGTATTACGAGAGCCTCCTCTGGTTTAAATGACGCGGGCTTCAGTCGATTTCTGTGTACCGTTATCTCCTGCCGGCGGCCGTGGACTTGTCGTATTACGACGTTCATCGGTGTTGGAAGGGCCTGAACCCTGTACGGGCCTAACCAATTAGGTCGGAATTTACCCATCGCCTTGTTTCTTCCTGCTGTATTCCGTAGGAATACGCAGTCGCCGACTCTAAGTTCTCTATCTCTCACGCGCTGATATCTCACATTTTTGTCATGTGCATTTCGGCTTGCTGACATCGCGTTTTCGAACGCAATTTGCAATCTGGCAAAGGCGGCGTGAGGAAAATTCTCCTCCACAGCATAGTTTAGTATCCTGGGCTGCAGAATATCAGACAGTGGCAAAGGAGCGTCGCGTCCATGGAACAAGAAGTACGGTGTGTTGTCTACCGAGGCATGATACGAACAGTTTAGGGCGAGCGTGGCGAAAGGTAGCTGCTCGTCCCATGATGTGAGATCCTTCTCTACTGTTGTGGCCAACGTTGTCTTTATTAACTTGTTGAAGGCTTCCGTCATACCGTTACTGGCTGGATGGAAGGCCGTGGTGAAATGCAACTTGGACTTTAAAATGCGGCACATTTCTTGGAAATTTTGGGCGGTAAACTCCGTACCTCGATCTGACACGATGTGTTCCGGACAGCCATACCTGCATACATAGTCCATGAACGCTCGCGCCACTGTTTCGCTCTTCTTATCGCGCAGTGGGTATGCCTGCACGTGTCTCGAGAAATGGCACACGATCGTCAGAATATATCTATGTCCGGCGTGTGACTGTGTCAGCTCTCCAATGAGATCAATCCCCACCCTCTCTAATGGTCGTGAGACTGGCGGTAATTCTCCTATTTTTGCTTTGAGGCCCCCGTGCGAACTTCGTTTCTGACACGTCGTGCAGTTTTTCACGTGCTCTTGCACGTTTCGTGCCATATTTGGCCAAAAGAATAATTCTCTAGCACGGTGGAGGGTCTTTTTCGCTCCAAAATGTCCGGAAATTCGCGTATCGTGCGACATTATTAACGCGGGCTTTATTAGGGATTCAGGAATCACTGCACGTTTGTAAATGTCTCCACTGTCTTTAACTTCCAGGTAGAAAAGGCAATTTTTGTCCAGCACGAAATCCTTATACTGGCTCGGATCTGTCACCATTTCGCCCTTTCCTTCCAATGCGTTGATGACCTTGGCCCAGTGCTGTGCTTTGCGCTGCTCCATACTTACCTTTTCCGCACAGAAAACTTCGTACGGGTCCAGCGCTTCCGTCACGGTCGGGCGGACGGCTGCCACTCCGCGTGAGAGCGTGTCTGGAATCACATTCTCCTTGCCGGGTCTATACGAAATTTCATATTCGAACTGTGACAGTAGCACTGCCCAGCGGGCGATCCGTGGAACGGTAGCTTTGTATTGGAACAAATATCGCAGCGGCTGATGGTCTGTTAGGATCTGAAACTTCCGACCGTAGAGATATCGAGCAAAATGGCGGACGTTTTCCACAATAGCTAGAGCTTCTCGTTCGGTGGTAGAGTACCGGGTCTCTGCCGGTGTAAATTTCCGTGAATAGTATGCTATCGGGTGATCCAGGCCGTCCTTTTCTTGCGTCAGTACTCCTCCCAGAGCGACATCACTGGCGTCGGTATGCAGCCTGAACGGTCGCTCGAAATCTGGGTAACCCAACACCGGCGCTTCAGCTAGAGCCGATTTGAGCGCGTCGAATGCGGCCTGATGTTCGTTCGTCCACACAAACTTGGCACACTTCTTAGTCAATGCCGTCAAAAGTGCGACTCGCTCCGAGAAATTTGGTATGTGTCTTCGATAGTAGCCTGCCATTCCCAAAATTCTTCGTACATCTTTCGGTTTTTTCGGTGGTAACAACTCGCGAATGGCCGTGATTTTCCTTTGGTCAACTTGAATTCCGTCCTTCGAGACAACATGACCTAAATATTCGATGGAGGGTTTTGCAAAGCTGCACTTTTTCAATGACATTTTTAAACCGGACTTCTGGAGGAGAGCGAGAACTTCTTCCAAATGAGCGATGTGATCCTCAAACGTCTTCGAAAATACCACTACGTCGTCTATGAAAACGTAGCTCGTTTTTCCAATCACTGGCTCTAACACTCGATTGACCAAACGCTGGAATGTGGCCGGAGCTGTGGTCAATCCGAAGGGCATCCTCTTGAATCTGTACTGAGCCGACTCAGTAGCAAATGCTGTCTTGTCGCGGTCTGCTTCCGCGACAGGAATCTGCCAGTAGCCTGACTTCAAATCTATTGCTGAGAAGTAGCGTGCGCCTCCGAGGGACTCCAAAATTTGCTCGATGCGTGGCATTGGATATTTGTCTGCGAGCGTGACTTCATTAATTCGTCGAAAATCAACACAGAACCTATGCGTGCCGTCCTTCTTTTTGATGAGGAGCACTGGAGATGCCCACGCGCTTGCCGATGGCTCAATTACATCCATTTTTAACATATTCTGCACTTGTTCTTCGATTGCTGCGCGTGTTGCTTGGGGTAGCGGCCACTGTTTCGTAGCAATCGGCGCCGCGTTCCTGGTGTCAATTCGATGTGGGAGCAAGTCACATCGTCCTAAATCTTGCTCATGCTGAGAAATGGCTGGCGCATACTTACCGATGAGCGCTAGCAAACTCTCACGCTGCTGCGTGTGCAGATGCTCTAGGCTTGGTACTTCCGCCTCGGGTAGCTCGTCGGTTATACCATACTCACCATCGTCACTGCTCACTGTTGGCAGCACCGCCGCGACCTCAGACTGTCGCATACTTACCCTTTTTCTTTGTCTGATCAAATTGATCGACTCTCCGGCATACTTACCGTCCTTAAATGCATACGAATGACCGTTCACGATCACTCTACTACCATACCTACCGGTCATGTCCAGCGTCACCTTACCTATGCGCTGGAGTAAATCGAGCCCTACTAGTATGTCTCCTGGATAATTTCCGACCTGCGCTACAACCGTGTCGTGCACATACGTTTTACCTCCTATCTTAATGTTCAGCGCGATTCTGCCCCGCACATCTATTTCTGCGCCACTTACTGTACTTAACTTTAGCTTGGCCGTCTTTATTCTTACTGTACCTGATCCTGCCGACACAATTTGTTCAGCCGTTTCCGGCCTTATTAGACAGCACACCGATCCGGTGTCCAGGAATGCTTCGCAGTCTTGTTCATTCACTTTTATTTTTATGATCGGCTTTGTCTCGTGTGCATCGGCAGGCGGGGCTAGTTTTTTATATTAGGCGGGCCTTGTGCGTATCGCCACGGTGTGTTGTTATCTCCGTTGAAACTCCGATGGGCTGCGTGGTTCGGGCCTTGTGCCTCGCTTAACTGTCGGTTCGGCTGGGCTGGGTTTTGTGACCGCCACTGTGCCCTACATTGTCTGGCCATATGGCCGGCTTGGCCACAGTTGAAGCAGTTTATGGTTCTTCGCTGTACGTTCTGGGCAAATGTATTTTGTCTCGGAATCACCGCTGGGTTGCGACACTCTCGAGAAAAATGGCCGACTTGGTTGCACGACCAGCACCTAGGTGGTGGCCGGGGTGGGGCGGCTTCTACTGCGTCTATCGTGCAGATCGGCCGGCGTGGTTTCTCGTCCTCCAGCATCCTTTCGCATTTCTGTGCCATCTTGACACAATCTGCGAGCCGTTCTGGTTCGTATGTTGCCATTGTCTTCTTCAATGCCGGGTCGAGACCATTGATAAACACGCTCGCCAAGAGCTTGTCGCGAGATGCTGTTTTTTGCAGCTCCACGATAACATGCGCCAAGGCAGCCGAGGCGGTCTCCAGTCGCGAAGCAAACTCTTCGATTGTGCCCCGATTCATTTTTATTGCAGCCAGTTCCATATGTGCATCCGTCAGCGAAATGCTTTTAAGGAAACGATCCTCCAGGCGTTTGGTCAGCTCCGTCAGATCGCATTCTTCGAGCTCGGGGTTGGAATCTAAGAAGTTTTCCGCGGTGTCGGTGCAGAGATATCTGATGACGTCAGCGCTTCGGGCGTCTGACCAGTTTTCTAGGAGTGCCCTCTTTTTCACTGTATTTAGGAACTTCACCACGTTCGACTTTCCGTCGAATTTTGGCAATTTGCCAAGCACTGGCCCGCTTGCCGCTGTTTGATCGGTTCCTGCGTCCTGTTTATTTGCAGCAGCACTTCCCGAGTTGCTATCTTCGTTCTTTCCCATTTTGCAGCTTGAACTCCGCGATGATCAGCACAAAATTCCTTTTATTTTTTTTTTTCCAATCCACCTATTGCAGTTGCAACGCGCACGCACTACACTGAACCTCTAATTTTTCGATAAATACTGGTATCCAAGCATAACACACAAAAAAAAATTCGGGTGTATCCAAGAGAGGAAATATGAGGGCACCACTGGCAAAATTACCGAAATGCGGACTCTCGTGCGTAGGGCATCAAATCATAAGTCAGGAGGGAATCTCCTTACACGAAAATTCAGTTAACACGAGTCATATAACAGCGCAAATTTATGTAAATATTTACGTTAATCGTTCCCTCACTTTGCAATATTACTCGTACATATTCCTTTAACTGTCTCTAGTTCAGCCCAAGACACACAAAATATTATATATTTTCTTTGAACAACAGAATAGCTTTTATGTGGAGTGTTGATCTCTTCCCCAAACACATATAACGAGCGACCAACGAAATGCGGAGTCGGTTCGTATTATTTCTGTCCTAGGAAACACAAGAACATTTAAATGATTGTTTCTACAGACGGTCGTTGGTTTATCCCCAATAACGGAGTAGAACGACACAATAATATCTATTTGCAAACTAGATTTGCACGAACAATCCCTAACTTTGCAATCCTGCTCACAACACAATAATTACCCAATATGTACCTAATTTACCACACAAGGAGCACGAGAATCAATGTTTCTTCCGAAGAACATAAAAAAAGGGTACTATTCCTAAAGAATCTTCGATGCCTCTACTTCAAATGTGCAGCGATCCCTACCAAATTGAAATTCACTTTCTTTTGGCTGTCTCACGCTCAAGGACTGGCTGTAAGGTTTTATGGCTGGGTCCCTTCTAATCTCACAGAAAATGACACTTCCTGGCTGCACCGCGATATGCGCACTATCTGTTAGGGGCTACACTCACACGACGCACATCGAACAGAGAACAATAAATAAGTAAGAATTTGCAGTTGAAGACATACACAGAAATGAAATGAAATGGTGTTTACTTACAGTTTTTTGTTGATCTTGGACGCCGCTGCCCTCTTGTCGCTCTGGATTTATTGCTTCAGGTTCTTCTCTTCCTCTCACTGTTATTTTCAATCTTTCCCCACCTAATAGTTCTATTTCCTCCTCTCTCTCTCAGCGACTATTTTCCGCCACCGCAATAATGGCACCAGTGTAAGAGTCGGGTTTTTCTTCCGCTCTTTCTTGCCTTATGGCCTTTAAGTTCATTTAATCCGCGTCAATCATGTAGTATAGGATTAGGTTTATTGAAGATATGTCTGCCAATCCTATGTAATTCGGGTTATTTTCTGCCCGCTCCGATGCTTAAGTGTCTTTCATTTATCTGCTGTTACTTTCTGACAGCCTTATTTGGATGACGTTTCGTTAAGATTTTATGAGAAAGGTAGCGTGTTATTTGCTGCCACCACGAGGTGCATAGATATACAACCTCGACTAAAATTAGATATGAGTAATCGTGCGTATTTTCTTGGTAGCAATGGCGTATGGCCAGGCGCGTGTTTCAGGCGCTATAGTTCACTAGAGAGATGAGAGGTAAGGGACGACTCCTGACGCGTTTTCTCATTTATTTTGCAAGACTGGAAGGACGGCACAAGTGCGGCGATTATGAAAGTCCCACATAAATACCCGAGGGTCAACCCCACATACTGACATACTCAGGAGACAATATTGACACTGCTAACAGGGAATCGACAACTCGAGCTCAGGGAATATTTTGCATATATTCACTCACGATATCACCGGGTGTTTAGCAGACACCCTACTCCAACCACTGAGCGTGTACAGACACTCAACACACGAGCCAACGAAACACGAGCCCGGGGGGTGTTCTGCAATCACCGAAAGGCTGAGCCAAGGTAAGCGTATAGCAAACGCTTGAAATCATGCGCCCTCACACAAGTCAATGGATTTTCGTCGAACACGGTCTCGAAATTCAACCATTGAAGATATGGGCTTTGACTATCAACTCAAATTCCTAAGTATCAAAACCGGTTGTCGTCGTACTCCCAAACTGAACTCTAGGACGTCCTTTCACGACCACGGCTCCCTACCCGCTCTCAACGACGGCTACTCGCGAAGTGTCCTCCACTGGTCCGACATAACTCTCGCTTGGACAGCGCTCCCCCCTGCCCGAAAAGGGGGGGGGGGGTGGTCGCCACACGAGCTGGGTAACAAGGGGTGGCTAGGGTTCTGAGCCGCTCCTCCCTCCACCCAACCGGGGTGCGGCTGGGGGAGAGGGGTCGGATCTCATGCCCCTGCCCGCCTCCCGCTACGGCACATTAAATAAAGGTCGACTGTGACAGCACGCTAGCCGTCGTTTTATATATATTTCCAAGAACTTATAGTGCCCTTGACCAATCTACGTGGTCGCGCTCTACGAGTCCTGCGTCGTCTTTATGACGGAGTGACCGCCGCAGCCCAAGCACATCCAATTATTAAATTTACTATGGCAGTCTTTCGTAGTGAGAACGTCTCTCTTATATCTTTCCCAAGACCATAGCACGAAAGCCGGTCGTTATTTTATGACCCGTGTAATCTGAGATCCAGCCTTATGATAAAATATATTCTTTTCGCTCAGCAATGCCCACGATAAAGCTGGGATGACTCTGACTTCGTACCCTGACTTTATACAATGTCATTGTATAGAGATTTGTTAAACTGAGATATTATGCTTTGAAGCTCGTTCAGGAAAGAAATGTTGCAAGCTGTTGGGGGCCTATATACAGTCCCAAGTACAATCCGTTTACCATTTTTCGTTAGTTCTATAAATAGAGTCTCAATATGTTCACGATTCATAGTCGCACTTATAATGTTTTTCGATGATATGTGTTTAGATATGTACGTACTGATGCCACCACCACGTTTGTTGCTACGGAGTGAATGATGGCTATTATAGTTCTGAATTTGAATTAGGTCTTTAGTTGAGTCATCTAGCCAACTTTCGGTGAAACTGAGAACATCAAAATTGCTGTTTAGCTCAGTGATAGTACAAGATATTTCATCTATTTTCGGATAAATGGACCTACAGTTCCAACATAATACTGAGAGATCGTTACAGGTTTTTCTCATCGATTCATTGAATTCTTTAATATTTAGGTATTTACAATTCCCAGTTTCATTTAGGTTTGGATGCAGTCTATTCAAATGATTGAGATCTGGATCAATATCATCGAAAATATCAACATGGTCAGTCATAAAGATTAAGAAACAGTAAGTAAAATGTGACGTAAAAAATAAAGAAGATGATACAGACTACAAGGTCAAGTTAAAAGTAAAGACATTCCTACTTATAGTAAAATTTAACAAATAGAGAGAAACTAAAACACACAGAGATTATTAGTCTAAAATTTTTTAAAATCTAGAATGATTTCATAAGGAGATGGCTAACTCAGTCCATGAGTGGGAGCATTAGAGATCATAAATTGCGAATAGTGTAGTTACAAGGCTGTCATACCAGTGGTATCTGCATATAACACATACGATATAGCAAAGAACGAAGTGGATTAGAATCGAAGTGACAGCGAAGTTATTTAATCAATATAAAGATCTTGAGTATCTAGATTATTTTCAGATTTTGAGACAGGTGGTAACATAATATTTAAATCAGAGTAGAAAATCCGGCATGAGCCTTCTATGAATAATGAGAAAAAGTAAATAAAAAACAATTTAGTGAGCAGTAAAACAAAGTTGCAAATTCTGCGTGGTTGCTTTGAAGAGCCAAAGGCGATTCTATCAGAAAACAAAAGAAATCATGTGGACAGAGATCAAAATGCTATTAAATTCAGTACATAAGTCTCTAATTACGAATGATTTCTTCTGAGGACTTGCCGACACGTTGTAGTAAGTACTGGTCAAGTGATTCAGGTGTGTTGATGGTGTGAGGTCTAAGAGTTTCTTGTCCAGGTATCCGAGGAGAGTAGACGTTGATATTACCATCCAGAGTTCTTGCGAGACCTATTTTGTCGGGAAATTTTCGTTTGGCCAATCTCAGAGTGTACATAATATTAGCTCGCGAAGGGATGAGGTATTCGTTTACGTAGAATTTCGGCTTGGTCACTCGGCAGGCTGACAAAACTTCTTGTTTCTTTTCGTATTGTCGTAGCTCAAAGGTAATGTTTCTCCTATCGACGTTTCCAGGGGCAGGTTTTTTACCCAGTCTAGTCGCTGCAGTGATGTCAGAGTTACTAAGGTTGACGTTGATTTGGTCCTTCAGGAGCTCCCGCACAGTCTGTCTACAGTCTTCATCAGAATGTGATTGCGGTAGTTCCCCTGTGATAACCAGAGTGCATTTTCTGTTTTCCAACTCTTCCCGTTCTTCTTTCCTTTCGAATTGCTCTAGACGGGAGACTAGCCTGTCTATCTTTTTATTTTGCTCTTCAATCACTGCCTTTTGATTTGATTCTTTTTTCGTTAGTGTTTCAATCATCGTTTTCAAGTCACTAATTTCACTTTGAAATTTCTCCATTACTGAGTTAAAGTGATCAATTATGATGGAGGCCATTTGCTTATTTGGTTTTGACAGGTTTTGTATGTCTGGACAGTCAAGCTCCAGCGTACCCTCATTGTTCTTCTTGTTTGCCTTTCTGTCCGCCATCTTGTGAGAAAGGAGACACTTGCGAAAAAGAAGCAAGGGTTGAGTGCTATTTTGAGGGAATATCACACTTTTTGTTCGATTGTTTGGATTTTGGTTAGATGAAATTTACTTTCAGATTCTCATGGTCTGAGTGAGCACTCTTTTTGGTTAGAAATGCATGTTCATTAACCAATTGTGCACTTTGATTCCGAGCAAAGACAAAGTACGTCCTCACTTCACGGAGACACTCTTGACACTGGTTCATATATATGTTCCCATTCGCTACTGCGTTCTTAAACTAGCGGTTACTCCACCTCACGAAGCACACCTTCAATGATTCCTGAGTGCTACGAATTTCTCATGAATTGTTAGAACTTATTTTTATGGTTTCAAGGTCAACTCCATCGCATGGAGATGGAGAGTCATGGAGAGACAATGCGATGACGATTGATTTAATCCTTAGGGAATTGTTTCTGATTCACATGTTCAGGCTTGATTTTCGCCGGTGTTACCTGCCATCCGTGGCCGCAGTTCGCGAAGATGTTCTAAATGACGGCTTCAGTAATGGGAAATTGCGCTCCGTTCTCACACATTTTCCCGGTCACTCTTACCTGATGAAGACATAGGTGGAAAGAGTGACACGTGGCGTAAAGAGTGACACGTGTGGCGTCAAGAGTGGCACGTGTTGCGTCAAGAGTGGCACGTGTGGCGTCAAGAGTGGCACGTGTGGCGTCAAGAGTGACACGTGTGGTGTCAAGAGTGACACGTATGGTGTCAAGAGTGACACGTGTGGCGTCAAGAGTGACACGTGTGGCGTCAGGAGTGACACGTGTGACGTCAAGAGTGACACGTGTGGCGTCAAGAGTGACACGTGTGGCGTCAAGAGTGACACGTGTGGCGTCAAGAGTGACACGTGTGGCGTCAAGAGTGGCACATGTGGCGTCAAGAGTGGCACGTGTGGCGTCAAGAGTGACACGTGTGGTGTCAAGAGTGACACGTATGGTGTCAAGAGTGACACGTGTGGCGTCAAGAGTGACACGTGTGGCGTCAAGAGTGACACGTGTGGCGTCAGGAGTGACACGTGTGGCGTCAAGAGTGACACGTGTGGCGTCAAGAGTGACACGTGTGGCGTCAAGAGTGACACGTGTGGCGTCAAGAGTGACACGTGTGGCGTCAAGAGTGACAAGTGTGGCGTCAAGACTGACACGTGTGGCGTAAAGAGTGACACGTATTGAAGACTGGCCCAACGACTAGAATCCATAACGCAAATTGTCCTCGGTTCACTCGTCCTTTCTCGGTCACTCTTGCCTGATTGTGACACGCGTTGAAGATAGTGAAGTAAATCTTCGCTCAGTGTTGTGATACTGAGAGTGATTATGTGAGACGCAACTTGAAACGCGTACTGTTAACGAGTCATGCTAGTTTGAGGAAGTTCTAATGTTAACGAGTCATGCTAGTTTGAGGAAGCGCTAATGTTAACGAGTCATGCTAGTTTGAGAAAGTGCTAATGTTAACGAGTCATGCTAGTTTGAGGAAGTGCTAATGTTAACGAGTAATGCTAGTTTGAGGAAGCGCTAATGTTAACGAGTCATGCTAGTTTGAGAAAGTGCTAATGTTAACGAGTCATGCTAGTTTGAGAAAGTGCTAATGTTAACGAGTCATGCTAGTTTAAGGAAGTGCTAATGTTAACGAGTCATGCTAATGTTAATGAGTCATGCTAATGTTAACGAGTCATGCTAATATTAACGAGTCATGCTAGTTAAAAATAGCACTAACGATGCCACATGTGCGGCAAGATGCCTTATCGAACTGGTCGGCTTCAGTTTGTACATGTAAAACAGCGTCGGACTTGCTCACATCATTAGGAACTATGTATTTTGATTTCAACGTGCTAAAAAAAGCATGCGCTCATATTTAGTAGAATAGAGTATTTCACTCGTACCAATCACAGCCTATTAGCTGTTCTATTTTAATGTGCGTATGTATATAATATATCGTTTGCATTTTATTAAATGGGTTAGTGTTTTTTAATGTGACTTCTTTATACCCAACAAGTCATTTAATATCAATAGTTGGTTGAAAACCTGCCGCAAATAAGAAAAAACTGTGTCGTATCTTTTCTGTGTGAGTGAGAAAATACTTTTGAATTGAGGCATGTGCAGTTTTTTATATTGAGTGCTTCCATAGCAAATATTTATTTTTATCTTTCTCAAAGCACCGCTGCGTGAGGATAACTTGATGCATGCTTTATTTATTGAGCACCTCCATAGCATTTGTTTAAAATCTTTATCTTTCTCAAAGCGCCGCCGCGTGAGGGCTGCTTGCTGCGCGCTTGCACCGTTAGGTCGTCTCGTTTTTGCGAACTAAATCCTACTTTTAAATGTGTGTACTTTGCGGGAGGGATCTCAGAGCCTCGTGTCCTTCGGTTCTGTGATCCGGCGCTGTGGTGGCAACTGCAGTTGTGTTGCCTTACCGCACGCTGGGGGAATTGGCACTCCCAGGGGGAAGACGTGAGGTCCCAAGCTTAGGGTTAGGTAGGCCTTCTTTTTGTTGAAATAATATGTTTTTGTTACGTTGAGGACCACCTTTTTTCGGTTCACCGCTGTCTTGTTTTTCAGCACCTATTATTTTCTTTAACTTTTCTTGTTGCTCAAACTTTTTCCTCAATTTAACGTTAATATGCCCCTTGTGCATAGATTCTGTGTTCCCTCAAGTTCATACTAATTGGTGCTTACCTCTTTCCTCTCTTTGGAACGCCTTTGTTGCAGTTAGGGAGGCTCAAAATAACTTCTATTCTATCTCTTCTTCGTACCAAGTGGAAGTTGAAAGTGCTTGTTCTTCTGAAAAACAATTAATTTTTTTGAATTCTGGCGTTGAACATTAATTTGGATCATAAATTATCAATTAGTGATAAAATCTCTATTTCTTTGCAAATGGGCGGTATTATCTGTCTGCCGTCTATACGAGCTTACAATATATTTTTCGACTCGAGAGGAAATATTCTATATGTTTATGGGACACACTTAACATATTTTATTCAATATCTTAAGCAAAATATTTAAAATATCTTATGCGAAATTTTTAATAGGAATTCCTCCTCACGTTGGCCGTAGCCGTGCGTGAGAAAGCAACATTCTTGGCTCGCGCGAGCCATACCACAGAACAGTTACATAAGAAGAAGTTTAAAACTACGGTGGACCGCAAGCCCGGTCTACACAAACGTACTCACGCACGCCAACCAATCAGCTTCTAGCAGCCATGACTGGCAGCTGACGTCATTGGTGCCAAGGCTTTCAATTGGCTGCGTCTCCAGGCTTTATTACTATGATACTCGTTCGGATTGGAACTCAAGTTTTATTCAAAAGTTATGAAACGTTTCTTGGCGTAATAAGGATAGTGAAAGCCAAAGTAGTACATTTCGATTATATTGATAACACTTTTTTATATTGTCCTTCACTATACATAAACGTGAATGTGCATTCATGAACATATTTACAATTTATATTTAAAAACTAAGGTGCATTTAAATTAGACTCAGGTTCTAAATGTGATAAAACGTCGGTGCCGTATATTAAGTTTTTCGGAAAGAGTTCATCACCATTTTCAACCTTTAAACCATTAAACACCAGATTCTAATATCAGTCGAAACAATACGATAATGAATAAATTAAGATGTTTGAGTGATAAAAAACTGCTCTAAATAAGAAGCACAATTTTCCATTGAGCATTTTTTAAGCGTACGTACGGTAAGGAGCCATTCCTGCCGCAATTTTAGATACACTTCTGTCACAGGCTCAGAGCCGACTAACGACTTCAGATTCAAACAAGAGTCACGTAACAATTTATCGGCTCCGTCATTGGCCAATTGGCACCTACGTCATTGTCGACAGGGCTGAAACTCACTTAGTGATAAGTTGAGGATCTTCTAGTATATGATCTGTGGCCATACTAACCTGTCTGTTGACGTGAACGCGTGTTGACTGTCATTCTGGACCGTGCGGGGCGCACAGACTCCAATCTCGCAGGATATCTACCCCGTCCAGCCCTCTCCCTCCACCTCCAAGCAGCTACAGCACCACCTCCAAGCAGCTACAGAAATGTTAGGTTAAATTAATTTAGGTTAGGTTAAGTTAAGTTAAGTTAAGTTAAGAGGTGAGGTTAAGTTAGGTAAGGTTGGGTTAGGTTAGGCCAAGTTCAGTTAGTTTGAGGTTAACTATAAAAAGTTTAAAAATGCCTGTTTTTGCGTGCCGAGATGGAGGGTCGAATGGCCAAACACCAGCGGTCGTTGTAAAAACTGATTATAATGATTTAATACAGGTTAACTTTGGTATTCCGCTGTAGTTTCTACTTACTAAGTACTTGTAGTGTTTATAATGCAGTGATTAATAATAACTGTATAACGAACAGATAGGTTAATAAACCTCAGAATTATTACATAGTTAAATAACTGGCGCGAATGGCAACTTCATGTAGCAACACGGAGGTGGAGGGAGAGGGCTGGGCGGGGTAGAAATCCTGCGAGATTGGAGTCTGTGCGGGGCGCACAGACTCCGGCCCCGGCCAACCCCGGCCATTTTTGCTGACCCCGGCCCCGGCCCCGGCAAGCCCCGAAAATTTTTGCCCACCCCGGCCCCGGCCCCGGCCCCGGCAGAATAGTGCCCTAAACCGAGGTTTTGGCCGGGGTTTTCAGTATTGTACTACACCTTTTTTACATCAAACTAATCCAAGTCAGGTTCAAATTAATCCAAGTCAAGTTCAAATTAATCCAAGTCAAGTTCAAATAAATCCAAGTCAAGTTCAAATTAATCCAAGTCAAGTTCAAATTAATCCAAGTCAAGTTCAAATAAATTCAAGTCAAATTCAAATTAATCCAAGTCAAGTTCAAATTAATCCAAGTCAAGTTCAAATTAATCCAAGTCAAGTTCAAATAAATCCAAGTCAAATTCAAATTAATCAAAGTCAAATTCAAATTGATCTAACCCTAAGTTGAGTTGAAAATTGACATAATTACACGTTAATTTGAGCGGTTTTGTGTTAAATATGTATCAATTGGATGTTGTGAGCGAGACAATCGTTTTTCCTTTAAGCAAGGAATACACAAAATTTCCGCCAGTGTTGCAATCTCTATAAAAACAAGCTGTCGTAAAATGTGCTAAATCTGCCAAGTGTCCAGCATCAGGAGGCTGAGTGTGATTCAAATCTTTGACCGGCGTAAAAGAAGCGAGTCAATTATAAAAACATAGCATTATACTACTCATTAATGTTGCTTTAAAATTCGACATTGATGGCAGTATTCAAACATTCAAATATTTATGTTCAAAAGGTAATTTTATGTTAAACAAACACGTAGTAGTTTCGAGGATTTATTTACACTCATAAATATTTATGTACGTGGAATTTCACTTGATCACATTTGTATATGGAATCATATACATGCAAATACAAAAGGTTACCACCGGACGATACGTAGATTTCATCTTTAAAAGTAATATACAAATGAGATTCACAGAGTACTAAAGTACGATTCCGTTTGATTACAGTTTATATGAGTTTTACACAAATGTGAAGAAATGTAGGATCCTCTGACAATGCACTATAATAATACAAGTTGCAATGTTTCTGACTCAATGCGTATTTTAGGTGTATGTGTATACAATTCAATATATGTTCGTGTATACATTCAATATATCTTGATATGGGTGACAATATTCATTAAATGACTATCATCAAAGTTATTTGAGTCTTGAAATTATAATATATATTGAATTGTATACACATACATATAAAATACGCATTGTGTTGGAATCATTGTTACTTGTATTATTATTGTGTATTGTAAGAGGATTCTATGTAAATTTCGTCACATCGACTAACACGGATTACGGAATAGTACATTAGTGCGCAGTGATTCCCATTTGTATATTTTTTTTAAAGATTAATTCTGCATATCGCCCGGTAGTAATCTTTTGATGTAGTATGATTTCATGTATATATGATGTAGTGAAATTTTAGGATCGATGTAAGATCTATGAGTAAATAAATCCTCGAAACTACTATGTGTATGTGTAACATAAAATTACCTTATGAACATAAATATTTGAATGTTTGAACACTGCCATCAATGTAGAATTTTAAAGCAACATTAATGAGTAGTATAATGCTAAGTTTTTATAATTGACATGAATCTTTTACGCCGGTCAAAAATCTATATCACACTCTACCTCCTGATGATAGATACCTAGCACATTTTACGAGAGCTTGTCTTTTCATAGATTGCAACACTGACGGAAATTTTATGTATTCCTTGCTTAAAGAATAAACGATTGTCTCGCTCATCAGATCCATTATGTCATGCACCCTCTATGTAACGGCGTGCCATACACGAACGACGGTTGCATCAGCGAGGAAGAGCCTCGTACTCTGTGCCCTGAAAGACCGTTGCAATTCAGCAGAAAAGCTGTAGCAAGCCAGATCAGCAAAGAGGGGACGGCGTCTGCTCAAACCGCCACCTTCGTAACCGTTAGCTGCTGCCTAAGGGTGCGTTCACACTACGAGTGGAGCGAGCGGAGCGGCGCGGAGCGTCGCGGCACGGAGCGGAGCGGCGCGGCGCGTGTGTTCACATGTGAGCTGAGCAGAGCGACCTACACAAGCATCAGTCGCTATGGAGCGTTCCGTGAATGCGCTTCTGTTGCTCGACGGCAAAACGGAAACACTAGATCCATCCCATCAACATGAGGAGAGATCGCTATGGAGAATACCACTATCTCTTCGAAGCACTGAGGAGAGATGAATCACAATTCTACGAGTATTTACGGATGAAGCCGGCAACTTTTGATGTACTACAATCCCTTATAGAAAGAAAAATTTCCAACGAGATTAGATGAATTTGCTGTTTAGCAATACATAAATTTTTATTGAGGATACATGTAAAGCAAAGTAGTTTAAGCAAAATTAAAGTCTTTCCATATAGGCTGTATCACATATATTACTACAGGTTTTCGTAGACCAGTACGATCAAAAAAAGTCTTGTGGTGACTTAAATGTGAGTGAACGTAAAGTAATTCCCTTCAGAAATTCAGGGTTGTGCCAGAGAAACCTAAGTGAAAAATACTGACAAATATTGACTTGTCCTGACCAAATAGTTCTCGAAATACTGATATGCTTTCCGTTAGTATTGGAAAAAATCACCCAAGCTCTTAAAATTTTGTAACTTATTGTGTATTTGTCACTCATTGAGTCCTCCTCATCATCATACGGCCTCCTTTTTCTCCCATTTTACGGAAAAAATGAAAACTTTATTAAAAAATCGTACATAATTATACTTTAATCAAGATCATAAAATGAAATGCACAGCATCACAAGAAAGATGAAACAACATCACGAGAAAAGCATAATAAATTCCTTAAACTGAAGCAATAATAAAGTAACTTATCAGAGAAAGCAGAATAAAATAGAAATAAATGATTAATGAACCCAAATGAGTGAAATTACACTAAAATATTACATGTTACACCATCAGTTATAATTGTAATATGATTAGTTGTACAAATAACTAGTTATATACTAGTTTTATCTAACTCAAACGACAATTCTACCCCTGTAAGATATGACGATCCAAAGGCGGAGCCAAGGAGAAACGCTCGACGCGAGCGTCAAAAAATCCCAACGAATTTCCCGAGCGTGCCGCTCCGCTCCGCTTGTCGTGTGAACAGCCAAGCGTTTCTGCATTCAAACCTGTACAAACATTATTGCCGCGCCGCTCCGCTCCGCTCGTAGTGTGAACGCACCCTAAGGGTGCGTTCACACTACGGGTGAACGCAACACTTAGGGTGAACGCACCCTAAGGGTGCGTTCACACTACGAGCGGAGCGAGCGGAGCGGAGCGGAGCGGAGCGGCGCGGAGCGGAGCGGCAATAATTTTTGTACAGGTTTGAATGCAGAAACGCTTGGCTGTTCACACGACAAGCGGAGCGGAGCGGAGCGGCACGCTCGGGAAATTCGTTGGGATTTTTTGACGCTCGCGTCGAGCGTTTCTCCTCGGCTCCGCCTTTGGATCGTCATATCTTACAGGGGTAGAATTGTCGTTTGAGTTAAAAAAATCTAGTATATAACTAGTTATTTGTACAACTAATCATATAACAATTATAACTGATAGTGTAACATGTAATATTTTAGTGTAATTTCACCCATTTGGGTTCAATAATCATTTATTTCTATTTTCTTCGGCTTTCTCTGATAAGTTATTTTATTAATGCTTCAGTTTAAGGAATTTATTTTGCATTTCTCGTGATGTAGTTTCATCTTTCTTGTGATGCTCTGTATTTTATTATATGATCTTGATTAAAGTAAAATTATGTACGATTTTTTAATAAAGTTTTCATTTTTTCCGTAAAATGGGAGAAAAAGGAGGCCGTGTGATGATGAGGAGGACTCAATGAGTGTCAAATACACAATAAGTTGCAAAATTTTATGAGCTTGGGTGATTTTATCCAATACTAACGGAAAACATATCAGTGTTTCGAGAACTATTTGGTCAGGACAAGTCAATATTTGTCAGTATTTTTCACTTAGGTTTCTCTGGCACAACCCTGAATTTCTGAAAGGAATTACTTTACGTTCACTCACGTTTAAATCACCACAAGACTTTTTTTGTTCGTACTGGCCTACGAAAACCTGTAGTAATATATGTGATACAGCCTATATGGAAAGACTTTAATTTTGCTTAAACTACTTTGCTTCACATGTATCCTCAATAAAAATTTGTGTATTGCTGAACAGCAAATTTATCTAATCTCGTTGGAAATTTTTCTTTCTATAAGGGATTGTAGTACATCAAAAGTTGCCGGCTTCATCCGTAAATACTCGTAGAATTGTGATTCATCTCTCCTCAGTGCTTCGAAGAGATAGTGGTATTCTCCATAGCGATCTCTCCTCATGTTGATGGGATGAATCCAGTGTTTCCGTTTTGCCGTCGAGCAACAGAAGCGCATTCAAGGAACGCTCCATAGCGACTGATGCTTGTGTAGGTCGCTCTGCTCAGCTCACATGTGAACACACGCGCCGCGCCGGTCCGCTCCGTGCCGCGACGCTCCGCGCCGCTCCGCTCGTAGTGTGAACGCACCCTGACGTTCATGCATGAGCGGCGGTAACTGCTTCTATTTAAGAGTGTGCTTAGGGTCAGGAGTATTCATTCTTGCACGCGTCATTGTAGCTGAAGGTCCTCGTAATCGCCGTCTTTGTTTGAGTCTTTGAAATAGAGTCCAGCTCGGCGTACTGGACATTATTATTGTATAAATTTCCACCTGTGACTTCACGTTTAAATCAACTGGTTAATTAAATAAAGTAAACGAGGCTACTTCGAATACAACGAAACCTGCACCAGCGCTTCACACGAGTGTGCGTAAGATTACCTCTTTGTAGCTAACACGTTTGCGGGTTTTATCAAATCCCCGGCATATTGGTGATATCCGTTTATAACAGTAAATTGTGTGGCCACATATAACGTGTGTTTCAATGCCTGCTATAGCTGCGCCTTAAATTAGGATGCCGACCATGAGATTTCACTGAGATTGAGAAAAGAGATTTATTTCATTTGAACGATTTATCCTAAAAGAGAAAATTTAATCACATCGTTCGATCATGAAAAAGGAGGATCGTAACAATTAGATACATATTTACCTCCAATAGATACATGTTCACAAAAACAGCTCAAATTAACGTGTTAGTATGTCAATTTTTAACTCAACTTGAGTTAAATTAAACTTGACTTGGATTAAGTCTAACTTGACTCTGATTTATTTGGAGTGAAAAAGGTGTTGTGTGCTCGGCAAACCGCACGTGAAAAATTCACGTGTTTTTTAATAAAATTTAAAATGATTTTTCGAGAGATTTGCGACTTCATCGCAATCCTGAAGAACAAGCAGTCACTAAGTAGAAAAAGCAGTGTGTATACTACCACCCAGTGTAATTATAATCCAGTGCGCAGTTATTGATATGAAAGAATCTCGACTTGAAAGATCGAAACATCAGTAGCTCATGAGAAGATGCTATTTTCGTTTACTTGCATTTGTATTTCCTCTGAAATGGCACACTGAATTTGGATACTGAGGTTCAGAATTAGTCTTGTTCTAATTACCTTCTCTGATAGAATTATTCAAAAACTCTATAAAGTTCAAAAATTTTCCTTTTCCCCACGGTGGTAAGGATTGAGCGCGTCACAAATCCAGTAAATTAACAATTTCTTTCCATGTATTTGTTCAGTATTATTAGGCACCCAGTTTTTGGATTCAGTAAATGTTTTTTTAAAATCAGCTGTTTGCCAGTAGACGAAGACAGCGTGCTACTATCGGCTGTTTTGTCACTGCTGCAACCTAAACTGGCTTTACTTTCAATACTTAGACATTTAGTTTTTATTCTTTTTCATTTTGTTTCCATTTTTCAATTCTCTTTCTTTGTTCGGTTTTTCTTTAGCTTCCTGGAATTGATCATTTTGTGTTGATTCTAGATGGCCCCATGAAGATTTAGTTGAGAAAGTTTTCTGAGATGCAACAGCCGTTCCTTGTCGTATATTTGCTTCACAAATGGTGCACACTGCAATTCCTACACTCTTCACCGACATATAAAAGCAATCCCATATTGCTGATGCACTGCTTGCAGTCATTATGCCTGGTGTCCCACAAAAATGTCCCCGACTTTTTAATTGCTTATATTTCCGTGTTAAATTAACATTTTTTAGTTGTCTTTTTTAACAATGTAGTACATTTTGTTTTCTTTTAGAATAATCTATGTTTTTGAAAATCGTTTAATAACCACTTTACATTGATGGATTTACTGAAAGGGATAAAAAAAAATAATTGTTCAAAGGAAAAGCGTTTAAAATAATGTTGATATTCTTCCTTATTTTGTACTTTCCAAAACAACGAATAAACAAAAATTTGAAAGTGCAACAAAACATTACGTTAAATATTGTTTAAATAACTAAAGGAATTGAGTTTTCTTCGACATACCCTCCATTTCTCTCAAGGCAAGTATTACTTCTAGCCACCATTGAACGAAGAGTTTTGCGGATTATTTCACTGTTTTCCTTTGGTTCTTGAAACACTTCTTCAATTCGGTGTCGAAGAACTATTAATGATGGAGGTGATGTTATGAAATTGCGTTCGTTTACAGTAGGTATTGAGAAATGAAGAAGAATACCACCAGTTGTTTTTAAAACTTTTCCTTTGAACAATTAGTTTTTCTGCCTTTTTCAGTAAATCGATCCATGGAAAATGCTTATTAAACGATTTTTAAAAAGTTAAATTTTTCGAAAAGGAAATAAAATTTACCACATTGTGAAAAAAGACAATTAAAATATATTAATCTAAAGCGGAGATAGAATCAATTAAAAAGTCGTGGACATTTTTGTGGAACACCCGGTATATTTAATTACTATAATTTCCTCTATATTAATTAATTCAACCAACACAGCAACTGCAAGTCTACAAAACTTTAGTGACTTGACAACATTACGCACCCAACCGCAACATGCATTGAACCACTAACCGACGTTTTGCATTACGTCGTCGTGACACGTCCTGACACGGTCTGAACCCCGGCCCCGGCCCCGGCCCCGGCCACGATAAATTTAATAACCCCGGCCCCGGCCTGGCCCCGGCCATGACAAATTTGTTGAGCCCGGCCCCGGCCAAATTTTCAACCCCGGTCGGTCTATAACTGTCATTAACTGGCTGGGGGCGGGCCGATGCCAGCCAGCCATGACAGCCAGGTCTGCTGGCTGCTTGCAGCTGGCTGTCTCCTGTCTGGCTCATTCAGTTCAGCGCTGACAGTCGTGGTGTGCATAAGTGTAGTAGGTGCCGCTCTGGCTCAGTGACTGCAGGTGTTGTGACAGTCGTTGTGCTGAGATCGCAGCTAAAATTATCGGTTAAACCAACGTCGGTCAAGTTGCTGCGTTGAAAACGCTTGGAGATATTATTTGGGTAGGATTTTCGTAGTGATGGTGGGTTATTAGGCAACGTTGATGTTATTAATAACTTAACTGTTATCTAGGAATGTCTCAAAAATAATTATTTGGCCTAGAGATATTGCTTTCATTTCATATGCTCTTATTTTGATGTCACGATACAATGCCGGTCAAGCACGTAACGTATGAGGACTTGCAACCTCCACAAATATATGTATAATGTACCCCTTTGTGCTTGCATGGTACCCACACAATGAGCATGGAAAATAAAAAGCATTGAAAGATTAAAACACATTCTGTTTAAGATGAACACGTGGAAATTGGCACAGGGATACATGTTATCGCAACACTCATTTCGCACCAGAGCCCTCAGGCAAGATATTATTATTATTATATAAGAAAGTTTTAGCCTCCCTTAACCACGACAAAGATGTTCCAAGAGAGGAAAGAGGAAGGCACCATTTAGTATGGAGTTGAGGGAACGTGGAATCTATGCTCAAAGTGCACAGAAACAGTAAGCTAGGAAAGAAGTTCATGAAATAAGAAAAAAGTTGAAGAAGAAAGTAGTAGGTGCTGAAAAACAGGACAGCAGTGAACCGAAAAAAGATGGTCCGTAACAAAACAAAAACCTATTTTATTACAACAAAAAGGAAGCCTACCTAATTAGGTAGGCTTCCCTTTTGTTGGGCCCACACATGGTTCCCCTGGGAGCCAGGCAAGATGTTAATGATCTGCGACATGATAGTTTTATCCGGCATAATGATATGCTACATAGACAAACGGAGAAAAATTCACTGCGGGACATCAATCCTGCTTATCACACGGTATTCCTTATAAGGAAAATCTCCTTGTAAATTTGTACTTGATGCCTAAATTCATAATCCTCTCTGCGTGCTAAACATAGATCTGCACGGTTCGGCGTGCCTCTTCTTCCTTTCATTCTTCAAATTACAATTGGAGTAAATTCATTGTTGTCGGCCTGCCGCGGCTCGACGCCCAGCATCCAGGCTTTATGTTAGCGCTGACTACCAGTCTGGCTGCCCGCTGCAAGGCTGTGAACGCCCGGCCGGTTGTGACGCAACAATCCCAGTCGCGGTGCTACGCCCCACCCGCCTGTGAATAATGCACAGGTTTATATTATCTGTTCCCTGAGATATGAACGTTATTGATCCCCCCTCTGAGAATTGGACATGAAGCTTCAACAGACACCCTAGCTTTTTCCGAAACACTGAATAATCCCCGCTTGAGAAAACCAATAACAAAGCACTCTGTTACATGAAAACCATATAAACAAAAAAACACGAATATATTTGATTTCCCTATGAGAGATAATCACACCCTCGAACTTCTACCCACATATTACGTGAAACTCTAAACACTCCCTGTTTGAGAACATTTTACAAAATGAAAGCCCTCTGATGAACACACGAACATTTTGATTCCCCATTTTATGCCGTCTCAAAACGAAACACGTCCCCTATGAGAACTGATCATTTTTACCGTCATACTAAGGCCCAATGCAAATCATCCTGTTTGAGAGAATCAATATAATCAAAAAATGCAAATAACTATAATTAGCATTCTGCAAATCACTGCTTCCAGAAGTTAGACGTACTACGCTTCGATGAATCCACATGAATTATCAAGCTAAATCAACAAAGTTTCTCACCTCTCCTCTCCTCTCAAGCCGCCTACATCTTCCACAGCACAAGGCAAAATAGACCGGTTACCCGCCTTCCTAAGTTTATATACTCCGCCGCACTATAGCTACGTCCCGGCAGAGTGCAGGGCTTTGAAAGTGCGTGGCTTCTCCCTATTGGATGGTTCTCACGCGTCACCCATGACGTGTTCCCTGCGTCACAAAACTTGGTATTGCTCCGCGCATTTCCCTCTAACATATTCTTCTGAGATGCATATTTTCCATGGTTCCCCTACTCGTTGTTAATTACTTTTGACCTATTGTTTTTCTCTACTTCACAATCAAGTAGTCCTCGAGTGATACTCTGTATAGTTTTCGCGCTAGCTTTCTCACAGACGCTACCCCCTACGTACTCCTTCCTTCTCCTCCTATCCTGCCTTTCCAAGCTCCCTCGAAGCAGCCCCGCTTGGCGCGCAGGCGCCTGCGTCACCGGCCTAGCCGTCAAATTCCAATCCTTGCCGCCAACAATGTAACATTTCTCACAAAATAAAGTACAAAATAAAGTACGGCATCTTCGAACCATATATTGCCTATCCTGAATTGATTCCTAACAATACCAGTGATAACGGTTTTTGACTTTTCCTAAAGTGAAGTATTTTCCCGAAAACATTTTACGAGCATGTTTCCCAAAAAAAGATTTTACGAGAGTATTTCTTAATAATTCCCAGAAACATTTTATGAGAGTAGTATTTCCTCACATTGATCACTCTTGTGAGAAAACTATTCTTATAATGCCGTGCATTGAGATGTCTATGGTAGAATAATTGTCGTTGCCAATGATACGAGTGATATTTTGTTTCTTCAAAAAAGGTGTAATTTGTAACTCCTAATGAAACCTGTCGGTCTTCGCACCGTAGAAAACATGATCCTTGCCCGTGCCGCTACATGCCTTAAAGAAAGGAAGTACATTTTATTCCAATAAAGTTCAAACATGATATGTTCGACATTGGTTTTTTAAAACATCTTAACATTAACATCATTAGTTGATAATTAGAAATTGGTAACGTAACACTCATTTTAAATGTCGGAACAAACAAAAAAATTATTGAAAAAAACAAAAACAAAAAATTTCTACGATTTTACAGACTGTGGTCACCCACAAAATCATACTTTTTGTTTTACTCCCATTCCGTACTTGTGAGTGGTGACTTCTGTACTTTCTCAGTAAAATGCTAAGTGTAGAGTGGTTCTGAACGCGAACCCTAAATTTTATAATATGCTAAATGATGAAAAGTAAATTTTAACTCTCCGGTATCACCAAAATCGAAGTTATTTTTCCCATACCTTTGATATAACGAAAAAATAAGATGCATTAAAAATTTCCCTATGTTATGGGGCCTGAAATAATCCATTTCAGCATTGCAAATATTACAGTTATGTACGGTTGATGAAATATCCATAAATCATGAATTTTCACTGTTCAACGAGAAATACATAAAGTCACAAATATTCACTATTTTGATGAAAAAATATATTAAATCGTAAATCTTCACTATTTTTGATGAAGTATGTATTAAACCTTTAACGCTCAAGTGGACTGTACGGTCCTCTTTCAAAAATAGCAATAATATATTGTATTTCTTTTTCAATTTGTTCACTAATGTGTCCTTTGAACTTCACTGCCGAGTGGCAGTTCCTTCCACATCTTGATAACAGTGACCACCTAATGCCAGTGTCGATTTAGTGATAGTGGTTGTGATAACGGTAATATGAGTATAAAAATGTGGGCGTTAAAGGGTTAAGTCACATATTCGCTCTTTTTTATGATAGATGCTACATTTAATCACAAGTCATCGCTTTTTTCAATTAAAAATACATAGTTACCACAAATATTGGCTACTCGTTTTGAAAGTACATTAAATTGTAAATATTAGCTATTTTTGATGAAAAATACATCAAATCACGAATGTTCATTATTTTTTAATGAAAAATCCATTATTTCACAAATGTTACTATTCATGATAGCAAATATATTAAATTGCAAACATACGCTATTTTTCAGATAATACATTGAATCGCAAATATTCGTTATATTTGATGAACAATATATTAAATCTCGTATATTCGCTTTGTACGGAAAATTCATCAAATCACCAATATTCTGTATCGGTGATGAAAAATGCAGTAAATCTTGAATGTTCAGTTTTTCATAAAAAAATACAACGCAAATATTCGCAATTTTTTATGCAAAATGAATTACATTGCAAATATTCGCAATTTTTGATGAAAAATACATTACTTTGCAAATACTCGTCAGTTTTGCACGAAAGATAGACGTGCTATAGAAAGATAGATTTTTCAAAGGCGGTACTTGGGGTGACACTTAGGCTATTTCCACGATCATTGTGCTCGTTTAAATAAACATCTTACAATAACGAGGTGCATTTCTACATTTTGTTCCTAAACTATGCTTTGAAGTACGAAAATTTTCCCCTTTGTGATGCGGCCCGAGGGGCTGAGGACTTTTCCGTTAAATGTGAAGAACAAATAACTGGGGCTGGGGACTTTTTCTTTAAATGTAAAGAACAATAAACTACGAGTTAAGATTGTTTGGAGTTTCGATTAGGATGCAACTTATTGCTTGCTTCAATTCCAATAATTCATTTTTTTCAGTCTTCGAGTTTTTCCCAGCTATATTTTGATAAGAAAAACTTCAACTTGTATCGTGTGTTGTTGACACGCTGACCTTACTTCAATTTTTTGTGCGCAATATATTTTTTTCGATTTCCTACCCATTATAAACTTCTTTTTTGAGTGCTGATCTGCCCAATCCTTGCTAAGATTTGTTTTATAACTGCAACCATCGCAACATCGATGGAAATTTTCGTTGTGCGTTTGAACAGATTTGAAAAAAACTGTTTACCAGCCGTCGAATGTAGTTCTTGTTAGCATTCGTCATTTCACTATTGTAGCCATTGGTGTAAAAGACTGATGCCCAACTGTGGAATGCAACTCTTGTTAGCATTTGATTTCCTTTCACCACTGTAGGCTTGTGTAACGTAAAGCTAAGAATACTAACGTTAAAAGTGTGCACATGTCTTTGGCAAAGAGATTTGCGAAATAACCTTGTAATAGTTTAGTAGCAAGGGAAGAAAATCAAGAAAATCCCATTTCAAATATAGGATTACAATTTTGTCTTTTACACTAGTGAAATACTTTTTCACTCAACATACAGGCTGATGCCCAAAAACGGAAGGGCTACTTAAACATAAAATTCATCAGAATGACTCTATTGGATGGAGAATGTACCACGAAAGTGTAAATAGCCAAAAGTTAGGCGAGCGCTGTGTTGTATCGTCTCTGTGGCTATACGAGTACTACAGAGGGGAGCCATGCCAATTGTGCCCCAACACCTGCAGTTGTATTTTTTTCTCTGCACAGTCAGTAAAAATAAATTTCCATTGACTAATGATTTATAAGAAATGGTTGAATTAAACCAATACGGAAAACATTTTACGAACTTTACAGCGATAAAGCTTCTATTTTCTAAAGCTATCCTATAGAAAATGATTACCTTCTAGGATGATGCAACTATCGTACGTACCTATAGGTGTTAGCGCTCCAATAAGACGAAGATAGGAGGCCCCAAGTTGATTCTTAGGTAGGTATTCTTTTTCTTGGAAAATGATAGCTTTTATTTTGCGATATATTATTACGGGCCATCTTTTCAGGTTCATTTATCTATTTATTCTTTTCATCTATCTTTTTCACTTTTTTCTTTATTTTGAACTCCTCTTTCGTCAACTTCTTTCAACCTGTGCGCAATTGGAGTCCAGTGCATTGGAATACGCTGGTTCGAATATGTCTCGTTTCCCTAGTTCAGACCAAATGATGTCTTCCTCTTCTCGGAACACGTTTAGTGTGATCAGGGAGGCTCAGGTTAATTTGTATTCCAATTCAATGTGGAAGATGAGTGACAAATTCGAATCTCAACAAAAGTTAATTAGGACGACGCAGAACCGGTAAAAATTGCAGAAAGTGTCGAAAATATTCCCCAGATGCCGAAGAAAGTTCTCGGCCATCAATGAGGAGGAATGAGTCGCCAAAGTTTCATGCGGTCAAGTTGTGCGTTTTGAAAAACTTTCATGCGGGAGAAATTCGCGCTCGGTTGCCATCGACTTCTGCGGCAGTTTTGGGATGCAGGCGCGAACGACTTCGTTGGACTGGTTATCAAAAATATATCTAAGTATATATGTGTAGCAAAAATATATTCGTATATATTTATATATCAGAAATATATCCGTACATGTTTATATATCAAAAATATATCCGTATGTATTTATATATCAAAAATATATCCGTACATATTTATAAATCAAAAATATATCCGTTTACATTTATATATCAAAAATATATCCGTTTACATTTATATATCAAAAATATATCCGTTTACATTTATATATCAAAAATATATCCGTACATATTTATAAATCAAAAATATATCCGTACATATTTATAAATCAAAAATATATCCGTTTACATTTATATATCAAAATATATCCGTTTACATTTATATATCAAAAATATATCCGTTTACATTTATATATCAAAAATATATCCGTTTACATTTATATATATCAAAAATATATCCGTTTACATTTATATATCAAAATTACTTCCGTTTACATTTATATATCAAAAACATATCCGTATATATTTATGTACCAAAAACTATCCATGTATATATTAACGTATCAAAAAATATATATAATCTAACAAACGTAAGCGCAATGATAACTAAATATAAAAATTAAAGCGAGGAATGCCATTATGGATTCATCATAAAAAAAATGAACTAAAAGATCCATATTCTCTCATTCTTGGGCACCTTATTGTAGGCTGTCCATTGTTCTGAACATTGTTCGAATCCAATCAACGTGAACAATTTGCAGTACTCCTCATTCTGATTAACAAGTACGTGGTTGTTGTTAAAACACTGAACGAGTTTATAGTGAAATTTACAGAAATCAATCTCTAAGTTTATCCCGGCGTAAACGACAGGAAACAGAAAAAAAAAACGAAAAAGAATCTGAACTTGATCAAAAAAAAATTTTTGACTTCATTCCAAACACCTAAGCTATTTCTTTTCTCCCAAAACCAAATCTTGACATAGTTCAAAAACGAAATTTTCACTTCATTCCAAAAACACAATCTTGACTGGTTCCAAAAACCAAATCATAAATTCATACTTGAAAATAAATCTTAGCTTTAGCCATATTTTGAATAAATTCAGCTCCTCAGAGCATCCAGGATCAAAGTCATCTCACGAGTAGACAACCATGTGTCTATGGAAATTAGCGCTCATGCGAGGTCGTGAGCTAAAAGTTAGGTAGACCTTCCTTTCGTTGAAATAGAATATGTTTTTGTTCTGTAACGGTTCCTAGCTATTCATCACAAAACTTGTGACGTTTCTGTCGCGGATTTAAACAGATATGCAGTTAGGTAGACCTTATTTTTAATTCCTTCCATCTGTCTCTCTTATGGTGGAGGCCAGGTGCAGTTTAAAACCTACCTCCGACCTATATCTTTGCCTTCTGTTTCATAATTCTCATTTCACCCTGCTGTGCGGACCATGACTCTCATTTACCCTGCTGTGCGGACCATGACTCTCATTTACCCTGCTGTGCGGACCATGATTCTCATTTCGCCCTGCTATGCGGACCATGACTCTCATTTACCCTGCTGTGCGGACCATGACTCTCATTTACCCTGCTGTGCGGACCATGATTCTCATTTCGCCCTGCATCGGCGGACCATGACTCTCATTTACCCTGCTGTGCGGACCACGATTCTCACTTCACCCTGCTATGCGGACCATGACTCTCATTTACCCTGCTATGCGGACCATGACTCTCATTTACCCTGCTGTGCGGACCATGATTCTCATTTCGCCCTGCATCGGCGGACCATGACTCTCATTTACCCTGCTGTGCGGACCACGATTCTCACTTCACCCTGCTATGCGGACCATGACTCTCATTTACCCTGCTATGCGGACCATGACTCTCATTTACCCTGCTATGCGGACCATGATTCTCATTTCACCCTGCATCGGCGGACCATGACTCTCATTTACCCTGCTGTGCGGACCATGATTCTCATTTCACCCTGCTATGCGGACCATGACTCTCATTTACCCTGCTGTGCGGACCACGATTCTCACTTCACCCTGCTATGCGGACCATGACTCTCATTTACCCTGCTATGCGGACCACGACTCTCATTTACCCTGCTATGCGGACCATGATTCTCATTTCACCCTGCTGTGCGGACCATGACTCTCATTTACCCTGCTGTGCGGACCACGATTCTCACTTCACCCTGCTCTGCGGACCATGAATCTCATTTACCCTGCTATGCGGACCATGACTCTCATTTACCCTGCTATGCGGACCATGACTCTCATTTACCCTGCTATGCGAACCATGACTCTCATTTACCCTGCTGTGCGGACCATGATTCTCATTTCACCCTGCTGTGCGGACCATGACTCTCATTTACCCTGCTATGCGGACCATGATTCTCATTTCACCCTGCTATGCGGACCATGACTCTCATTTACCCTGCTGTGCGGACGGACTATGATTCTCATTTACCCTGCTGTGTGGACCGTGGTTCTCATTTACCCTGCTGTGTGGACCGTGGTTCTCATTTACCCTGCTGTGTGGAGCGTGGTCCTCATTTACCCTGATGTGTGGACCGTGGTTCTCATTTACCCTGCTGTGTGGACCGTGGTTCTCATTTACCCTGCTGTGTGGACCGTAGTTCTCATTTACCCTGCTGTGTGGACCGTGGTTCTTATTTACCTTGCTGTGCGAACCGTGGTTCTCATTTACCCTGCTGTGCGGACCGTGGTTCTCATTTACCCTGCTGTGTAGACCGTGGTTCTCATTTACCCTGCTGTGTGGACCGTGGTTCTCATTTACCCTGCTGTGTGGACCGTGGTTCTCATTTACCCTGCTGTGTGGACCGTGGTTCTCATTTACCCTGCTTTGCGGACCGTGGTTCTCATTTACCCTGCTGTGCGGACCGTGGTTCTCATTTACCCTGCTGTGCGGACCGTGGTTCTCATTTACCCTGCTGTGCGGACCGTGGTTTTAGTTTACCCTGCTGTGCGGACCGTGGTTCTCATTTACCCTGCTTTGCGGACCGTGGTTCTCATTTACCCTGCTGTGTGGACCGTGGTTCTCATTTACCCTGCTGTGCGGACCGTGGTTCTCATTTACCCTGCTGTGTGGACCGTGGTTCTCATTTACCCTGCTGTGTGGACCGTGGTTCTCATTTACCCTGCTGTGTGGACCGTGGTTCTCATTTACCCTGCTGTGTGGACCGTGGTTCTCATTTACCCTGCTGTGTGGACCGTGGTTCTCATTTACCCTGCTGTGTGGACCGTGGTTCTCATTTCACCCTGCTGTACGGACCGTGGCTCTCATTTCACCCTGCTGTGCGGACCGTGGTTCTCATTTCGCCCTGCTGTGCGGACCGTGGTTCTCATTTCACCCTGCTGTGCGGACCGTGGTTCTCATTTCACCCAGCTGTGTGGACCGTGGTTCTCATTTACCCTGCTGTGTGGACCGTGGTTCTCATTTACCCTGCTGTGTGGACCGTGGTTCTCATTTACCCTGCTGTGCGGACCGTGATTCTCATTTACCCTGCTGTGCGGACCGTGGTTCTCATTTCACCCTGCTGTGCGGACCGTGGTTCTCATTTCACCCTGCTGTGCGGACCGTGGTTCTCATTTCACCCAGCTGTGTGGACCGTGGTTCTCATTTACCCTGCTGTGTGGACCGTGGTTCTCATTTACCCTGCTGTGTTTACCGTGGTTCTCATTTACCCTGTTTTGCGGACCGTGGTTCTCATTTACCCTGCTGTGCGGACCGTGGTTCTCATTTACCCTGCTGTGCGGACCGTGATTCTCATTTACCCTGCTGTGCGGACCGTGGTTCTCATTTACCCTGCTGTGTGGACCGTGGTTCTCATTTCACCCAGCTGTACGAACTAAGAATTTAAAACTTCACGTGTTTCTGGTGCTACTTCAGATGTAACTTTCCACAAGTTCCTCTGTGGCATTCGCTCAAATACAAAACGAATAATTTCGTGTATGAATACATTAGCTTTTCTTACTGGTTCACTACGAAATTCATCCTGTTACTAACAAGAACCCCCTCAGGGGGATACAACTATTGTATCTATGAAAATTGGCGCTCCCAGGGGGCGACTATGTGAGGGCCCGAGCTAAAGGTTAAGTAGACTTTCTTTTTGTTAAATAAAATAGAATAGGTTTTTGTTTTTTACGGACCATCTTTTGTCTGGTCACTGCTGTTCTGTTTTTCAGCACCTACTACTTTCTTCTTCAACTTTTATCTCATTTCTTAATCTCCTTTCACAACTTACTGTTTCTATGCCCTTTCTGCTTAGATTCCGCATTTCCTTTAACGCCATACTAAATGGTGCCTTCCTCCTTCCTCTCTTTGGATCGCATTTCTTGCTGTAGGTAGGGAGCCTAAAACTAACGACTAATCTAATCTACTAACAAGAACCCTGAATTATACACGTGTCTTATACATACAACGTCAAGTGAGAAATCGAGGGTCCCAACCTGTATTTTATTCAAATGTATTATACAATCACTCGTAAATAAAAATTATGTCATCAGTATTTAATAATTGAATTGTAATAGTTCCCCAAAAAGAAACTAATTTATTTTTGCACGCGGCTCCCATCGGATACAAAATTGTTATACTGACGATGGCGATCTGTTCTCCTCTTGACTGTTTGGAGACTTTATTCTTATACGTACGCTCTTATAACTCAAGAATCTCGTAAACCACTGGTGGAGAAGTTGATGGTCTGGTACGTGGCTGTTGGAAGAACTGTAATAACTGCTGCAAATAAAATGAACAAAAGCAAACGATCTTGGGTCGCTCTCGAGTCTACGGACATTTGACATAATGTTTGTCTACAATTCGTCTGCCTTCATTGAACAACAAGACTTGGTATATACAATTTATTAATCGCAAGTGAAGTATCAAGGAAATGTTTTCTTAAGGTTAGTAAAATATACACATTTGAGTATATCTATTTATTGGCTCGAATAAATTATATAAGGTGAACAATTATGTCTTACCTAGAACCGTTCACCTCGTTGCACGCTAGACTGATCAACTAATACGTTCACACAAATTGTTCAAGGATCGACCTCCAATTGTAAATGACATTTTAAACAAGCCAAATGCGAAGTGTCATTCTGTGAAAGACGTACTATTAGTTTCATTCCATGGTCGATTGCCCCATAAATTTGAATCATTTAGTGTGAAATGATATAGTTGATTGCCTTGTGTCATTGATGCTTTCATACTTCACTTTTACGAACTAATTCTTCCGTAATGGGTCGTGCGAAAAGCGGGAGGTTTGAAAGCTAGGTTTAATTATCTGCAAAAAAAATAATGCATTGAATAAAGTAACCTTCCTTCACTGAAAAGTGTCTTTCATTAATTTCAAAAATGCAAGAGGAAAGGATAAATAAATTTTAAATGATGTTTTGTTAAAACAAAATACACAACTTCTGTATTATAATGAGGTATATAATGGTTTGAATTCCAGAGTTTCGGAAATTTCGTCATCGTAACTTTCTTCCTAATTTTTCATTTTAATGAGTTCATCATTTGTTAGTTCTTCTATCTGCATGATGAAAGTCATTGTCATTTAAAGAAACATTAATATTTGTATCGTAATAAAAGCTTACAATGTTGTCACATTCACTTTGCACTTTCTTTTCTAATTCTTCAAAGCCGATAAAATCATTGAAAATTTGAAGGCAAAGTTTCTTCTGAACACCTTTCATGTTCATGCAGAGTGATTTTTTTCTTATACTTTTCCAATGATCTTCACTACATTGAAGATGTTAAAAATCATCCAAAATTCTAAATTGGTCATCCTTTTTTATCAGTTGCTTCGATTAATTTCCCAAATGTGAAGCGTAGGTGGTAGGCCTTGAAAGATGCAATCACACTCTGATACATGGGCTGTAATGGAGATGCTGTATTTGGTGACGGGAATATTATCATTTTGAAATTTGAACTTTTGTGCTCAAGAAATGGTGGGTGTGAAGGAGCATTATTTGCAATCAAGAGAAAGGTAAAAAGAATTTCTTTTGTAATATTTTTTCACTTCAGAGATGCAAACCGGGAAAACTATTCTTCAAGTAAGCGCAAATAAGTCAAATAATAGCGTACCCCAGGCCTATTCAAACGACCTATTCGTGCAGACGAGGTTTCGTTAAGCGGCAGTTCGTGTCGACGTATGCCTGTACTTTGAAAATAAATATTCAAGATTATGTAAAATGAATATGTAAGCTTTGTATGTATTTTTTATGGATCTCAGCTGGGAACGAATTCCAAGTTATGGTTCCAACGTCGTGGAAATTGTCTTGGTAGCACTCTTTCAAAATTTGGAAATTTAAATTTACTTGTTTTTTTTTTGTCTCGTTTGGTCATGATGATCGGTGTGTTCAGATGTAGGTTGTCCAAGGTATTTGTCGCCTTCATTAGTCAAGTCTTGTACATGAAATCACGTATCTCATACAAAGATCGAATATTTCAACCTTTTGTATGAATCATTCGGGTGGGCTATGTATTCTAATTCTCTCACCACTCCAAGGGCTCTTTTTGAGAGTAAAGAGCAGATAATTTTTTTATATTATTCCCATCCCATGTTTCTATTCCGGATTGTAAATATGGAGAAATGAGCGTTTGATAAGGCATTAAACAATTTTTTTCAAATAAAATATTTTTTACCTATTGAGGATTTCTATTCGATTTGGTAATTTCGAAGCGATGCTCAAAATTATTTGGCCGTGACTTTTATCCTTGGCACATCGCTTGGTCGCCTAAACGCCTTTATACTATATAGTCAAGTGAGCAAAAAGCTTTTATGCTGCATCGCCAAGTGAGCGAAAATTGCCTTTATGCTGAATCGTCAAGTGAGCAAACTTTGCTTGCCTATTCGCCGGCAACTCCACTACACACCCAACAAACAAAAACAAACAAACAAACATCGGTATCTTTGGGATGCTTTATTTCCAATCAAGCCTGATACATATGATCTTGAGCATTGGTTTTTCAAATGTCTTATAACTAACACTATATATAGGACACCATGACGGTTCCCCCGTAAAGCCGGTACCCATTTCCGACACCTGGGTTGAGTGGGGTATTGTGCTTGAGCTTTCCCTTATACCCAACGGGGAAAATCTCCGCACCAGCGCCGGGATACGAACCCTCGTCTCCAACATACAAGGCTGATCCCTTAACCACTGTGCCACGGAGAGCACACCTAACATCTTCCGAACAACCGACTAGCAATCATTTAAACCTTTACCGTCAGAGTGGATTTCAAAATTCACTTTCTAAACAGCTCTAATATATGTTATTCTTTGTGAAATTTGTGTCCTAATGCGTTCTTCGAAGTTCATTGTCGAGTGGCAGTCACTTCCTCGTTGTGATGTTGGTGACTGCATGATGCCAGTGCCAGTTTAGTGATGGTGGTTGTGATAACGGGAATATGAGTACAAATTGCGGACGTTAAAGGGTTAGCTCAAATGATGCTACCGATAGAATTTGACGCTAGAGCAGTGCTCATATATTTCAATTTAACCCCTTTGTGAGTTAGTGCTCCCTGTGGGGAATGTAGAATCCTGGGCTAATGGCTTGGTAGGCCTTCTTCTTGAAACAAAATAGGATTTTGGTTTTGTTACGAGCCATCTTTTTCCGGTTTTCTGCTGTCCTCTTTTTCAGCACCTATTACTTTATTTCTACTTAACTCCGATGTAAAACTTGATTCCTAACTTCTTGTTTCCACGCACAAGGGATCTTGTGAGGAAGCACTCCTTGTGCAGCGATTCCCCGTTCTCTCAACACCATAGCATAATTTATGCCTTCATTTTTCCTCTCTATAGAATATCCTTATTGTACTTAGGGGTTCAAAGTATCTCATCATCTATTCTAAGTGCCTACACTTTTGTTCTACTGCCTAATTCAAAAACCTATTGTAACTCCTAATTAATAAAGCTTCGAGTATAATATCAGTGCTATGAATGCTAGGTAACGGTGCGCGGAATACGGTTCGAATTTTTTTTTAATTTTCGTCGTAGCGGTACAGCCGGCAGCGTAAGGTCTTTTGTCGACTTGGTGACTGTTTTTTTCGTCAAAATCCTCTCATTTTAGCTTTTCCAAATCAAAGATGGAAATTTTTACCAGGTAAAATAGCGCGGAGGGTAGTCAAGTCAACCTTTAGCTATCGGTAGTGTGGCTATGACGACTCACAGTGTTTGAAAATTTGGCTCTCGCAGACTTGCAGAGATCAGCGCCTCAACATTTTTGCTTCGTTACTCCGACTTCTCAGGAGGATACAACTATTGTATCTATGGGAGTTAACACTCAAATGGGGAAAACGTGAAGTCATAAGCTATGAGTAAGACAGGCCTTCTTTTTGTTGAAATGAAACGTTGTTTGTTATGTTGAGGATCTATGCACCCTGTGTATAGATTCCGCGTTCCCTTATTTCCATATTAAATGGTGCCTTCCTCTTTCCCCTCTTTGGATCGCTTTTTTTGCGAATAGGGAGGCTTAAACTAATATCTAATTTAATCTTCGTTACCCCCGTGCTATGGGTGCATGCGACAGTGAATCGACTGTAAATTTGCATCAATTGAGTTGGTTAGAAGGTTTCCTACTTTTCTTCTACAGTGCAGAGCTGATTGCCAGCTGAAAGCGGATATTTTGTGAACTTGTTTAGCTGATCGAGAGGTGATTAGCTGGCCCCCATTTGCGTTGAGTTTACCAACATTTGAGCCATGAAACTCGATGTTTTAACCTCAGAGGTCGCCACGAGGAATCAGGGCTCGATTTACAAGAGATTTTAGTTCATGGCAGTGGAGCTGGTAGCGTTAGCTCTTCTAAGTCGACTTACAACAACTTACGTTGCCTGTTGTACAGCTACGACGGTGTACCTAAATTGTCTTAAAATCTGGCTTCATTGTCGAAGCCTGGTTGAGCTCTAATGACTTAGTTGCTACCAGGGTTGCGGAGTCGGAGTCGGAGTCTGGAGTCGGAGTCGCCGGATTCGGAGGTTTTAGGGTGGAGTCGGAGTTGGAGTCGGAGTCGCTTCTCTGAAGTGTGGTGGAGTCGGAGTCGGAGTCGGAGTCGCTACTCTGAAGTGTGATGGAGTCGGAGTCGGAGTCGGAGTCGCTTTTCCGAATGTGGTGGAGTCGGAGTCGGAGTCAGAGTCGTTCATTTGGATGTGGTAGAGTCGTGGTTGGAGTCGCTATTTTTTGGTGTCTTCGATTCTAATTTTTGCTAAAAATTATTTATAATTCTTTAAAACCAGAAGTAAACAAAACAGAGTTAGAATACTTTGCTGAAAAATCTAAAAAATACGCAATGTTTTTGTTGATTATTTTATTCTAAGTTTGAAACAGCGTATTTATACCTATGACCTAATACCGTCATGTTATCTAGTCATTAAGGGTTTGCACAGATATATATGAGAAACCTACGAGTGCGAAATATAATTTTTGTACTCAGCATTGATGTATATTTTGTAGTTAAAAGCAGGAATTAGTAATTGAAAGCATAGCAAACTCATTCTGTATATTTCTGTTTTGTTCATTTCTCCTTCAATTATTACATAGGAACTGTAGAATAGTATTAAATGTGTTGCAAGTTACTTGTAGAACATTTCAGCTGATGCAATACATTGTACTCACATAAGGAGTGGTAACTCTATACGCTCTTAATGATGCATTGATTGATAAAGACTAGTCTTTGCAGAAACTTAATGTTATGTTGTGATCATAAATATTTCTAGTGTTTAGGTTATGATTCATTGCCAATGAGTAGTCTTTGCCAAAACCTGAAGCTATGGTCTGGTACACAAAGACTTCTAGTTTTCAGGTTATGTTATCAAAATTGATATGGCCTTCTTGTCTTTAGGTCAAGTTAACATGTATTAATAATAAAAATTTCTACTCATATCTAAAGTTATTCCTTGAATGTTGTTTGGTTCTTTCAGAGTTATATTGTATTTCACTAAGTCATCATCATCATGTTCAATTTTTATCTTCGTATCACTCACCAGCTTCTAAGTAACCATACGCTGCAATGGAGAATTTTATAATTATGTCGATACAATTTCAAAAACTGAAATAGTATTCGTTTTGTAGCATTATATAATTAATTACTTCTTGTTAAGGAAGATTTGAAAATGTTGTAAGGTTATCAAATCGGCATTGAGACACTTGAAAAAAAATTAAATACAATGTCAACGAGCTGCAATGAAAATAATTACACACACTAGCAAAGACTTCACTTACAGTCACACACATATTATAACTGAAAGCAATGCACTATCTCAGCTGCAATGGTTGTTGTATTTATGCGATAGGACAAATTCTCTTGCTGGAAACGTTTCAAATTGTCCCAAAAACACGAAATGAGAAGAACATGGGCGCTTATTAAAATAACAAAGTGTCAAATACAAAGTAAAAAGTTAGACGAAAATAAGAGATGGTATCATAATACACGCAAAGAAGCTAGAAATGACTTATATTCGTAAAAAAAACGTTTCGAAGACGTCAGGCCCCTGCGACGAAAGCAGAACAACTTTTGCCTATTCTAGCCGAAATGTAACATAGAGTTGAGCAATAATATAACACCTTTTCTGCATTGTTACCCTGCATAGTGTAGGTACAGGGAAGAAAAGGCAGTGTGCAAATCTGGCCCACCTTATCTACACGTATATCATATTTTTGGGGATTTGAAGCATAGTCATTGAATTAACTATTATAATTTCACTGAATTAGTGCATACTTAGTTATAAAAAACTGTTGAATAATACATATCTATGCTTCTCAGTGTAGACAGTGCCTACATTACCTACTCAGAAAACACTTGTCAGTAATATACAGGGTGTTTCAGATTCAGAATAAGAGGCAAAAAATTGCACACCAAGTGGAAGATATCCAAATAAAAACTTTTTCATCTGTGAAATTTTCCGAAGAAAGAGACATTGAGATATTCGCAGTTTATTGTTTTTAAGGGTGAAATTTAATGACTAAATTACTCCCAATATTTATTTTGAATTTACGTTGATCGGGCGAAATGTTCTAGTTGCATGACCTCCTAGATCTCCTGACGTGACTCCACTCGATTTCAATTCTTGGGGACACGTGAAGAGCCTTGTGTATGCTACACCCATTGAGTCTGAGAAAGATTTTGTGGACAGAGTTGCAGTGGCTGCAGGTGAGATAATGCCAGACGTGTTTCCTAATATCTGGCAGCCGTTAAGGCTAACATTCGAAAAGTGCATAGATGTAGGTGGAACACATTTTGAACAATTTTTTCAAAGTAAATTCAGAATAAATATCGCGAGTAATTGTGCCATTAAATTTCGTCCTTAAAAACAATAAACAGCTAATACCTCCCAACCCCGATTTTTTTGGGGAAAATTTCATAGGACAAAAAGTGTTTATTTTGCCATTTTCTACTTGATGTGCAATTTTGTACCTCGTGTTCTGAAACACTCAGTATACATAATTTTGTACACGACTCGTCATAAATGACGGGATTCGATATTGTCTGTATAGAAATCTTCCAGATGTGGATCATAAAGAAATAAACCATCCTAATAGCACCGCGATTAAAATATTCTAGTACTTGTGCACTGGTGAAACTCGCATCACAGATACTGTCATTAAGCATCTTTAAGAGCGTGAAAGGGAGACAGATCAACCAACAAAGACGAACAGCCAATTTTATTTGTTCAATGAAATTTCCCGTTGATAATCTTCCGTACTTTTGATGGCGGCCTTGTGGAAGAAAAGTTTTCTTCAGTTGGTCTCTCTAAGTTCACAGACAAGAATTTGAAACTGTTGAAATTAGATCTTTTTGTTCTCTGTTTTTTGTTTTGCAGCTGCATCTTTTCTTTTCGTTTTTTGTGTTTAAATTTAACTTTCTATAATTAAGCATGTTTGCGCTTCTAGCAGACCTGCATTAACCTTAAATAGCTTCAATTAACATTACTTGTGACGCTTTGGCGTTCACTCATTAAATTATCTTTGAGCTTGCTCTGCTTGGGCAAGCTCAATTTAATAAAAGTGGGTCTGGTACCTCTAACTTATTTCTCTCGCGTAAAAAGCAGTCTATATCTGCACCTTGAACTCCTCGACCTGGCTCTTGCAGCCTCTTGAATAGGCACTTAATATTCAAGGTAATTAATTGTCAATTCATTTTTAAAATCTTAGTGCTATATGCAATCTTGCAATGAGATACGATATTCAGCTAGTCGGCGTCCAGACATCTTAAAACTCTGTATCTCTTTACTCAGAACGCCTCTAAAATTTCCTATCGGAGTACCGTGCTGATGACCGGCCGCGTCCATTGGATGTCTTTTATTTTTAGCGAGTTTCGTTTTAAAAACTAACCTTACGTTAAAGAAGATTTTCGGTCTACATTTTAAAGGAATTTAATAATAAAAATATTACAGAGGACGCTGCTGTGCGTACTGTTGGAATCCTCAAGATACGCCTAACTTGGGTACGGTTTCTCTTTTTGCGCATCTCGGGAAACGACTTGCTGTTGTTCCCTTGAAGTTCTTCTGTATTTGAAATAAATGTTCGAACAGTCGCCCTTAAGTTTTAAACCCTAAAACTCCATTGTATTAACATAGGAGAGATTATGCTCACGAAATAGCTAAACTTATTTATTTATTTGTTTAAATGAGACACTTGACCTGTTATTGTATAAGAACAATCAACACTATACTGGGTGTCCCAAAAAAATGTCCCGGACTTTTTAATTGATTATATCTCCGCTTTAAATTAACATATTTTAAGTGTCTTTTATTTACAATTTAGTCAATTTTGTTTCCTATTCAAATAATTTAAGTTTTTGAAAATCAGTTGAATAACCACTTTAAGATGATCGATTTACTGAAAGGGGTAGAAAAATTGTTCAAAGGGAAAGTTTTAAAAACAACACTGGTGTTCTTCTTCATTCCTCAATACCTACTGTTAAGAATAATTTCATAACGATGTATCCTACATACCACCAAGTATTTAAACCCTCTGAGAGGTTTCAAGGGTTCTCAATAATAGTGTTTCAAGAACTGATAGAAAACGGTGGAATAATGGGTAAAACTCTTCGTTCAATGGTGGCTAGCAGTAATACTTGCCTAGAGAGAAATGGAGGGTATGTCGAAGGATACTAAATTACTTTATTTATTTGAACGTTATTTAAGGTAATGATTTGTTACTCTTTAAAATTTTTGTTTGTCCAGTTTTATGGAAAGTACAAAATAAGGAAGAATATCAATATTATTTAAACAAATTTTCCTCTGAAAAATTAATTTTTCTACCCCTTTCAGTAAATTGAACATTGCAAAGTTGTTATTCAACTGATTTTCAAAAACTTAAATTAATCGAAAAGGAAACAAAATTTACTACATTGTGAAAAAAGGCAATTCAAATATGTTCATTTAAAGCTGAGATATAATTAGTTAAAAATCGGGGACAATTTTATGGGACACCCGGTATAATAAAAAGCCAGGTGTCCGTCAATTTATAAATAAGTATACAGTATGTTCTCGTGCGTAATTTCCCCTATGTCATTACAATGGGAATCTGCTTGCTTGGACAGTACATAAATACCATTGAAATATTATGAAAAACATGGCATCTGCTCACTTATGTTTATAAGTAAAAAACATTGCGTGAAAATCGAATCTACTGTCAAGAAAATGCGGCTTATTGCATTTAAATTTGAAAGAATTTAAATGCTTCAAAGGTATGACAAATTTTTAAAAACTTCTTGCGAACAATAGTTTAAATTATAATGCACAGTTGCTGCTTGCTTGGTTGTTGTGTGCGTCTGTGACGTTCTTAAAGATGCTTAATGAGCGGATCTGTGATACGAGTTTTACCAGTGCAAAAGTACGAGAATACTTTATTTTAATCGCGGGTACTGTTAAGATGGATATATTTGTTTGCCATCTTTATCTTGAGATTGTTTTTAAAACGATTCCATTGAATCCCGTCATTTTTGACCAATCATGTACACTAGTATCTTGATTATTAACAATCTGTAGTCAATTTAAAAGTCGTTCGCTAATAAAGAATATAATGAACATATGAACAGGTTTCAACACCTGCAACCGTTTACTACTAAGAATGACTGTCGTGTGTTTATTTATTCGTTTTGTGCACGCTGTTAAGAATAATTGATAGGAAGAAATTAGCACTGGCGGTCTAGGTTTCAGTCCACGGTCAATTAATACACTCATTTTCGTTGTGCAAGTGCTCTATAATAAGTCACTTTCAAAACAATTAGAGCGATCCAGAGCCTTATATACGCAAGTTTGTATTGTGAATACCGAGTTCGGCGGGGTATTGTATATTGCAATATGCTGTATTGTACATTACAATATACTGTATTACAATGTACTGCATTGCATATTACAATATACGTATACAAGTTCGCAGTTGCTTTCAGTAATGCTGAATTTCTGTATCTTGGATACGAAACGAATGGCTATAACTACTTCTCTTGCGGCTCAAAAATACTGTATTCTGAGTGTTTATTACTCTATTAAGAAAATTAAGTTATCTTTGGAATAAGCTGAAAGCATGGAAACTCCACTCAAACGAAAATTTGTTGAAGAAAGGTATTGAATTTTGTCATTTTTTACGGTCCGTGTACACTAGTTAAGAAATAAAATATTCATCTTATAAATTATGAATAGGTGAAGTTGGAGTCACAAAATTGTGAATAGGCGGAGTCGGTGTTGGAGTCGCCAAATTCTGGAAAAATGGAGTCGGAGTCGGAGTCGCCAAATTCTGAAAAGGTGGAGTCGGAGTCGGAGTCGCCAAATTCTGAAAAGGTGGAGTCGGAGTCGGAGTCGGAGTCGCCAAATTCTGGAAAGGTGGAGTCGGAGTCGGAGTCGCCAAATTCTGGAAAGGTGGAGTCGGAGTCGGAGTCGCAAATTTATTCCTCCGACTCCGCAACCCTGGTTGCTAAGATGTCTTTACTATAGCAGCACGCGTTCTCAGGAAATCTATATGAAATAAAGCTCGCTTAGCGTCCGTAGTGACTCGTTAGAGTTACTGAGAATCAAAATAGCCTTAACACTTCGACCGCAACCTGCGCCACCTGTGATTTTAAAAATGCTGCTGACCGACCAGAAGTCACCACTTAATTTTCGTAAATATTGAACTAAAGCTTATTGAAGGCGTGATCCAGATCATTTTTGCGATTTTCAAAATTGCTTACTACAATGACATTAAATATAAGTTTAATTTTGAACTTCAGTTTTGCCAATTGCAGTCAAAGTGTTAAGCTCTTATTTGCATGCTCTGCATTTGCTGAAGCTTTTTGGAAACGGTGTCGAGCTTTGGAAGGCTGACTCAATCTTGGCCCCCGTACAAATTTGTAAAATCAATTAGCCCGTTGGTCACTCATCGCTACCGGGAAGACTTATCTGTGCTTTTGTCGAGTATTGTTATCATACTTACATTTTATCTACGATTCATGTTTTTTAGAATCATGAGTAGTAGTAGTAGTAGAAGTTTTTCAAATTGATAGAGTAATCAAGAGGATTTTTGTTGTGAAATTGCCAGGGTCATTAATTTCAGATTTTTATATTCCTGAATGTTTGTCGTGTGTTTGATTAGCTTTTGAGACAAGTCAAATGAATATTTGATCGAAGCCCTAAGGTTATGCAACTATTCTATCATGGGAATTAACTTCCTCCAAAGGAAAGATGCGAGGTCCCGAGCAAAAGGTTAGGACGCCTGATTTAGTTAAGGGAAAATTGTTTTTTTGTTTAATTACGGGCCCTTTTTTAATTCACTGTTGGCTTTTTCCAGCACCTTGAAGTTTTTACTTCAACTTCTATTTTATTTCATAACCTTCCTTCTCAATTTACTGTTTCTCGGCGCATGGAAACTTTAGTGGACACACTCTTTGTGCATCGATTCCACGTTTTTAACAGTTCATCTAAATGGTGCCTCCTTCCATCCTCTGTTCGGAACACTTTATTGTGGATAGAGAGGCCTAACATGTTGCTTGCAATACGATCCATCGATGGGTTGTTTGGAAAATTGTAAAATCTTTTAAAATTTATGCTATTCAGTACTTACAAAATTACTTACAATTTTGTACTTTAAATTTGAGTTGAACATTGAACTTCATTTTAACCCATCGCAGTCAAAGTGTAGAACTAACTTGCCTAATCTAATAAGTTTTCCGAGGCCAAAGTTTAAGTTTGTTATTCCTGTGCAGGAGATCGGTGAGGTGAGAGATCGTTACCCTTGCACTAGCCCCTGCATGGCCAAAATCATGCGCGCTGCCGGCAGAGAACCTCCCACGCGACCTGCCCAGATGCGGCAACAGCATTGTCCTTTCTGCAAAAATCACGGCTTCACCAGGAGGAAGAATGGCCACGTGTGCGAACACAAGGACTGCGACTGCCTTTTGTGCGAGCTTACAACTAAAGCCCAAGTCGCCATGCGCCACCAGCAAGCGGTGTGGAGGCACCAGGGGAGAGAAATGGCCTAAAATAAAAATTTCCCTATGGTGGGGGTGTCGAGTCGACAGGTACGTTTTTAAAATAACGTTGAGTTTTCCCAAGTTGTTCAACTGATACCCAGTTCATTTCCTTTTCTCTTATCAAGCGCTACAAAAAGTGAAGGTTACGTAGGCCTTATTTTGTTGAAATGAATAGGTTATTTGTTTTGGTGCGGACCATTTTTCTTTCGTTTATTACTGTCCCCTTCTTTAGCACCGACTACTTTTTTCCTTCAAATTTTATCTTATTTTATAAACTTATTTCTCCACTTAGTGTGTCTATGCGCAGGAGATTTTTAGTGGAAACGCACCTTGTGCATAGATTCCCATAACATGTGGTACCTTCATCCTTCTCTCTGGAACGCCTTTGTTGCGGTTAGAGGCTAATACTAACTTATCTAATTCATCTAATTTAACTAGTAGTTTCATCTCAAGCTACCCTAGAGGATCTTGTGAGTATGTAAAATATAAAATAGGGGAAAATGAATATAAAATATCAGATTAGAATTATAAATAAAAGTGCCAAGATACACATCTTAACCTCATTATTTATTTAGGAAAGTCAATGAATAAAAATTTCTGGAACATTTCGACCACCAGGGTCATTATAAACCTGAAAACAAGTAGAAAAAACTAGTCAAGTGTCAAATTTACATCGATCATGAACGAAGAAAGCAAACGAATATGAAAGGAACAAAATAAAAATGTTCAGTATTAAAATTACGTTAGTAGTAGAGGAAAGGTAGATAGCATATCATTTAAAACCGGGCTTTCTTTCAAAATATGGAGAGATTCTAAAATGCGGTTTGATGCAGCGGAAATTACTCTGAAATCAACTAATCTAACAGGAATGTCGAACTTCTCTGCATGAGAGCGGACTGAAGAGTGGGAAGGTGCGGAGAGTAACTGATTAGTTCTAAAATTCCTGCCGGCATGCTCTGCAACACGAATACTGAGGACTCGAGTGGTCGAGCCCACGTACTCCGACGCACACTGTGCGCAACTATATTTGCCTTTCCTCTACTACTAATGTAATTTTAATACTGAACATTATTATTTTGTTCCTTTCATATTTGTTTGCTTTCTTCGTTCATGATCGATGCAAATTTGACACTTGACTAGTTTTTCTACTTGTTTTCAGGTTGATAATGACCCTGGTGGTCGAAACGTTCCAGAAATTTTTATTCATTGACTTTCCTAAATAATGAGATTTAAGACGTGTATCTTGGCACTTTTATTTATAATTCGAATATGCCGAAAGCAAACCACTCATATATATCCATATCAGATTAGCCGGCATAACACTGCGCTTTTCTGATAATAACTTTACTTCTGAATATACTGATATTTGAATATATTCACTAAAATCTACTAAAAAATAATTTGAATTAAAATTCTATACTGGAACGGATAACTTCTTTAGGCTGCGCTACAATTCAAGGCCTAATTTTTTGTGTTTACTGCTATGAACTGATAACGCAGCTGTGTGTGCATGGAACGCGAGTTGTTTAATCTCGCTTGCCACTAGCTTTTTCCCTTTCGTTGAGGCCGTTTTTAGTTCTCGTACAATTAATTTTTTTGTGTGTTCATTAATGTGAGTTTTGTTTACTGGGGGATTATCTTAAAAAAATTATTCAGAGATTTTCGAGCCGTGTTTTTACAGTTTAACCACCGTATTATCGAATTTTAAAATTGAGTTTTTCCGTTCATTTCAAATCGTTCTATGCGATTGGAGCTTTCATTTGTAAGTTGTGGAAGAAATTTTTTTTTGGTGTTCGCTACCTTGTTCAAGTTTAACAATCTATAGTACAAATATTTGTAATTAGTCTTCTTTCCCATTGTTTATAAGCCATAGAATGATCAAAACGGTCACGAATAAAAATTTTATAACAATTGGAGCAATTACATTTGATGTAATTTAAAATATTTCAACTAAAAGTGATCATGATTTTTTACGGTATGGACCGCAAAAAATTATTTTTCTCTTCTATGCCGTGTAGTGTTTCAAATCATTTCCAATTCTTTCTTAAGTACTCGTTTTCTTAGATATTCGAGTTGGGTCTTGTGGTAAGCAAAATTTCTTTCACGAAAACTTATTCATGAAAATGTTGTTCCTTGAATGAAACACAAAATTAAATTTTTCATGTTCAATTTCAACTCATTATTTTTTGAAAAGGCGTTATCAGAGTATATATGTAGTGTGCAGAACTACTTTATAACGAAGCCTACACCCAAATCAAAATTTTCCAAAGGGAACATAGTTTATAAGACTTTTACGCACTCTGTTTGGTCTGGAGGTTTGTGCAGAGCTATGCTTGGAAAAAGAAACACGTTGCTTATGCTGACATCTTCGTGTAACGTCGTCTAGTTACGGGACCGGTTCTTTCTTCCAGGGCATCTTGGGAGTCGAAAATAATTTGGATCGTACTGCTTGTGACCGTTCAAGATGGTGAAGAGGGCCGTCATTTTTTAAGTGGAAAAGGAACGAGTTATTGGAAACATCAGGGTTGTAAGATTATTCATATATAAATAATGTGTGTGTGTGTGTGTAGCAATCCCCTAGTTTATTTGTTACGGGGATATTGTTTGATGTTAGGTATAATTATCAGCCGAGATGAAATAATTATTTTCTAAGTTTAGGAGTAAAAATTTTTTTATCTTATGGCTGAAATAATTCAGCACATCACGTGGAAGCTCGGTAATTCTCATACCCTGGACAAGTGGCTCTATTGAGGACAAATAATTTACCTATTTGAAGCAGTGTAGTTAAGCTTTGAAAAAGAAGGAACAAAATCATGTATCGCAGGCAAATTAACTTTGAGCCCGTGTGACCGTGAAGAACGTAGACTGGCAGATTCAGCTCAGGTTAGTCGAAGGGCAATCTCAAAAATACAACAATTTGTTGGTTGTCGTTCATTTGATTGCTGGGAGATCAATGCCTCGCCTATCATTGCCATGAAATCCCACTAGAAAGGTCTATGAAAACGGTATTTATTATGCAGTTACCATTGTGGGGTCCGGGGAACTTCTTCTGGTTTTTAGCATTTAGAATGATTTCATCACTCGCTATGTTATACTTGTGAGAACAAAAGTTTTATCGGAAACTATATTTTAAAAAAGTTCGATCATTTAGTGCTGAGAAATTCGATAAAATCTTCTAACAGAACTTCAGCATTTTTCCTCGAGAAACGATATTTTCGCTGAGCGTAAATTATACAATTTCTAAACAGTGCCTACTCAACAATTCAATTTTTCATATTTGATAAATTTATAAATGCAACACACCACTAAAACTATTACAATGGAATTGTTAGAACTCGTGGTCTGCTTAGTTCAACTCGTCTCTAGGTACTTCAAGCACGAGTATTTGAGTTTGAATACTAAAATTCGACGTACGATTTTCTTGGTGCCAGTTTCATAGTTTCTTAAAAAGGTTGCATTTTTTCTGGATTCTTCGTGTCCTGCCGAATGGCAGATCATAAACGCAAATCATTGAATATTATTCTCTGAGCTGCTGACGTATACGATGTCTGAGTGTAAGTTTTGTTGTGAGTTATCTAATGTTCCAATTTCTTATACTAGCTTCGCAAATGTACTCAGACCCACCACTCCCATGTTCAGTAAAATTTGAAAAATTTTCTCAGTCATGAGCACACGCAATTACTGGAAAAAATTGATCCCTGACTCATATTAGGCAATTGCGGTCAGTGTTGAGACGAGTGGAAAACTTCTCAAGCTGTGCATTTAATTCATGTCTTTCTCCGTCAAGGTGAAATTTTTAATATCACAGGAATAGAATTAGTGTTCAGAAATCGTAGTAGAATAGTGATGCTTTGAGTGTTGTTACTTATTAGAACATTGTTTCATTATAGCGTTTGTAATCGCTTCAAGCTGAACTCCCCCCATACTGGCAGCTTTATGCCATGTACTTGACTTCATGAATGCTAACCCAAGAATTGATAATTGTTCAACATGGTCCTGAGAGCCGTTTTCTAAAAAATTCTTATTGTATGTGTAATTTAATTCACTGGTTCAGTGCAGCAGTACCTTGTTTTAATTTAAATAGGGAATGGTTTAAAAGTGATTGATTCTCAAAATGAAATTTACGTATGATTCTATACCCTTCTACGTATATCGTAGAAGCGTTCGTACCAGAAAGCTTTCAAGCAATTATCATACTCCCTCTGCATCATTTTTCTTTTCATTTCAAAACACTTTTTAAATTATATTTTTGTGCATCCATTGTTTAGTGATGTTTATCTTAAATACATGAAGGAAAGATATAATTCATTGCAGAACCTCTGGGGGTGTTTGCAAGACAAATTGACACCAACTTTTCTGTTTAAAGAATAAGAGTGGGTAATGAAAATGAGCGATTTACTAGATTGGGAAAACTTATACCGTGGAACTCTTTTCCGTGACCAAATCCCTACAGAGGGGTTCACTAAAAGGGATGTTCTTCAGTGTATCTTGGGATCGAGACTGCGAGAATTTAGAGAAGTCGTACTCTCACAGTGTCTGTCCTCATCAGTTTACCTTGAGGCAACTATCGCTCTTCAGAGTAATCTTAGTCACCCATCACAGAATCCTAAGCAATTGTTTCAAGTCTGTTCTGAATTTATATTTGTAATTTGGTAATCATTGACTTTCAATCTGGTGTTCCGTACAACCGACCTCCTGCACGCGTCTGCGTTTCGTCTCTTATCTTTATTCATATTTACCTGTCGACTCATCAAGGAACGTACGCTTTTCTCATGCCATCATTGCGAGTTGTACCGACCAAGATATCGAAATTTTGTGTTCTTGTGGTGCGAGATTCCCTGTGATTATCGCCTTAGAGAGAAAAAAAGGATAAACCTGAAAACTAATTGTTATAATGGAAAGGTTGTGTGGTCATGTCGCTTGCAAGTGATAGGTGATGGGTATGCCGGCAGTATGAGACGAAGATGTGAAAATGAGACACCAAAATGGGGTTAAGAATCTACGGACATCATGAAAAATGTTTCCTGTGTGAACATGAGACTAGAATTAATCTAGGTGTCATTTGAAAAATTTCTCCTGTAACGTGTGATTTGTGCCGCTAGGGGTGCGGCCTTGGTCGTGGTAAGGAAACTCGGAGACGTTTTCTTAGGTGTTTACTTGATGGAGGATGAGTGCCCGATATAACCACACGGAAATTGCCAGACGACACCACAATGTCCAGATGGTGTATAAACATACATTCTTACGACCCTATTGTTCATTATTTACCAGGTAGACAAAACGTCGTAGCGGACTACCTAAGTAGGCTACCAAACAACAATGATCAGCTCACAATTAAAGAATTAGAAAGCTGTGACACATTAATGTCTGAACTTGAATCTGAGGCATGTATAGCGCAGACGCGAGCCAAGACACGAGCAAAGCAAGACGTTCTCACTGACCAGACGATGCAATCACACGATAAAGACATGTTGACACCAAAATTAATTGACTATGTCCCGATAGAAAAAGAGATCTCATGGACTTTAAAAGAGTTCACTGATGAGCAAAAGCTTGATAACTTTTGTATTGAAGTTCGAGAAGCACTACTTCATAAAAGTACGTCTACAATTAGTGACTTACCGAGTTATTTAATTGTCAATGACATATTGTACCGACGACGACGCATTGACTCACGAATTACAACAATACTAACAGCAGTAATGCCAGCTTCGTTGTTGAATAAAGCAATCTTAAGCATACACGATATGTACCATACAGATGCGTTGCATACGCTATTCAAGTTTAGGCTAAAGTACTTCAATATTTTAGAGAAAACGGTTATAAGAAAATTTGTTCAGGATTGTGAAGTGTGCAAACTTCTTAAAGCAAATCCTACCGTACCTATTAAAATATCAACAGCCCCGATAGCAAATGAACCGTTTGAAGTAGTTTCTGTGGATTTTCTTGGTCCCCTTAAAACTACCGATAGTGGGAATAAATACATATTGGTTGTGATAGACCTTTTTTCACGTTTCTGTAGGTTATACGCTACCTCTAACCGTCGAACAGACACAGTAATATCATGTTTGGGAAGTTGCTTCTCCGTATTCGGGTACCCTAAAACTCTAATAAGTGACAACGCAGTTGAATTTAAATCGGTAGCAGTGAAACAATTTGCAAAAATTCACGCTATTGCTAAAAAAGAAGTTCTAGCTTTTAGCCCCCATTCAAATGCGATTGTTGAACGTAATAACAAAAAAATAACCAATTTACTAAAACTATATATTAATTCCCTGTCTCATACCGAATGGGACCATTGTTTGGAGATGTGGAGAACGCCATCAACAACGCATATAATTCTACTTTAGGTGATACACCTAGCTATGTACTGTTCAATAGAGACACGTGCGCATTTTTCCGCGGGGAAGATCTCCCCATTTCATACAGTTACGATGACGAAATTGACTTAGTGAATTTTCGTGCAAGGGAAGCGGTGCGAACCGTAGAAAACGTTAGAAATCTTATTTTGAATAATACGGCTGTACGTACAATGTACCAGAACCTAAAAAGGAGGGACAAAGATTTCAGAATAGGTGACAGGGTTTTGTTAAAAAATAATTACAAAACAAACAAGCTTCAGCTTACATGGCAGGGTCCGGGTCTAATTACGAAAGTCAAAGGACACTGGGTCGAAATCAAAATAGGAGATAAAATCCATAGAAGTAACATGAACCATGTGTTGCCCCTAAGTAAAAGGAAATGACAACGTTACAACGTATTGTTTCACCTATAACTATTTTTGCGACTATAACGTTTCAGACGTGACAAGTTACCATTTTGCTAAAAATACGACTGTGTGACTATGTGTTAAGTTAATTAATTATTAAGTATCTACTTTGCGTTACTTGCTTCGCATCATATTAATCTCACATATGCTATATCTCGTTTCATATTAATCACCTGTATGCTTGTGTTCAATAATCTCGTGTGTTCTAGTATTAGTGATTTTCATTGCTAGCAGCAAAGGAATTAACCTTCTAAACAGGTTGCCCTGTGTTAAAGTTCAAGTTTGTAAGTAAAAGTCAAGATTAACGAATATCACAGAGAACATCCTTCGACGAATGTTCTCACGATCTGTGAAATTGATATGTTTCACAACAGTCAATAATTACGTTCAAATTTTGATGCTGAACAGCCAATTAAAAATGATGGGCGAGTTCCGCATTTGCTAAATGCATCACATCAATACGGCTGAACAGAGATGAACAGAGCACCAATGTTGATGAAAAAATCAACCTCGCGACTTGAGGACATCAACAAATTATTCGAAATACATCGTGAATATATCGTGAGAAACTTCCGGGTTGAAACTGGACACTGTTGTTAACTTATTTGATTGACAATCAGTTTGATAGTTTTTCACTTCAAATTGTTTTCACATTCAGTTAACTGTTTCAGAAATAGTTAGTGTTTCAGTTAGCATTTAATAAATTTCAGTTAATAGTTAGACTTTCACAGTTAACTTTCAAATTTAAACAACGAATACATTTATATTTTACTTGCACTTATAATTGTGTTTAGGATTATATGTTTCATTGGGTGTGTAACATTATAAAAATTTGTGGCCATGCTAATAGTCTTGGTTTTGTTTCCGTTGCAGATCCGGGTGGCTGATACACGAGGAAACAATCACTACTTCAAATACTAATTACGGGAAACATTACATTATGGGCAACAAGATAAGTAGTATCAGTGTCGACACACTAACTGCAGCTTTAGTTGACACTAAAGGCCAAATAACCAACGATTGGATAGCAGCAAACAGTAATACGGACTGGATACCAGACCGAGTGAGTGATGTGCTTCTCATGATCCTAATCATAGTCATGATAACCCTAACGGTCCTAGTTTATTATTTGCGAAAGCAAATGGAGCTTCTGGCCGAGCGCATAAAACAAGAGGATTTTCAGCTACGTCGGAACGTGCTCAAAACAAAGGGAACATTATCCGAAATGTAACCACGGTAACTGTAGGGGGACACGTAGTAATAAATTTGCAACCCATCTTGAAATGGCCTAGGCCGCCAAAACGACCGGCGCGGGCAAACATGCCAAGGCTGACGACTTTCGAAATGCTGTCAACGGAGGTATAACCAAATTTGGAAATAAATTTGGTATATTTCGGTTCTTTGTAAACTTATCAAACCCCATTAAATAGAGTGCAGCTATGCTGAAAAATATTCCGTTTAAACATATTTCATATAACCAAATGTTTACTCGATGCCTAGTCGATGTCTTTATAATCATAGAATAGCCCTACAAATAATTTAAGTGCTTGTGAGTTCCACAACCTACTATTACCTCTGCGTTCACACCATCGTTTGCTTTAATTTAATAGTCTGATAGTCATTCAAAGCTTTGAAAGCTTCCAACTTGTTCAATAATACCCAAAATACATAATACCTCCAACTCCGGTGCGGTGTCTAGCCGAGACCGCATGACGCGAAGCGACTGTGAACAAACATTGATTGCCTAGACTCAAATTAACCTTAGGGTGCAGTCAAGAACTTTGACTTCAATTAACCTTGAAAGCAGTTCTCCGTTTTCTCTGTGTAAGACAGGGAACGATGCCAAACTTGCGACTATTCAAGTACACGGACCTGTACACCCATTTTTCATATCCATGTTAAATCGATCGAAGTTAAATGCAAAATGTTATTTAAAATTAGTGAATTTATGCGCATCGATATTCAGTTTCTTTTAATTGTGTTTTTATAACCTTGGACCTGGCGTTTTTATTTTCCCTTAACCTAAAATACTGACGGTTGTTATTTTTTATTTTTCCATAGTAATGTAGGAACTCGTGCTATAGTTTATACTGTTGAAGAAGAAGGCATTATTATTGTTAACCAGTTGCTGCCTCCTTTCTTCCTGCTTGCGTTAATGCGTCCCTATATACTAATGTCAATTCGTTATAATTTATACTGTTGAAGAAGAAGGCATTATTATTGTTAACCAGTCGCTGCCTCCTTTCTTCCTGCTTGCGTTAATGCGTTCCTATATACTAATGTTAATGCGTTATAGTTTATACTGTTGAAGAAGAAGGCATTATTATTGTTAACCAGTCGCTGCCTCCTTTCTTCCTGCTTGCGTTAATGCGTTCCTATATACTAATGTTAATTCGTTATAGTTTATACTGTTGAAGAAGAAGGCATTATTATTGTTAACCAATGGCTGCCTTCTTTCTTCCTGCTTGCGTTAGTGCGTTTCTTTATTCTGTTGTTATTGTTAAAATAAAACAAGGTGTATTATGGATAAAAAATACGTTTAATGATATTTAAAATAACTTTGTTCAATATTGTGATTTTTGAGATGTTTAACTTTCAACAATCACCCGATGAGGAGCAACCAATTTGCTACGTTAGTAGTGATTAATTTCATATATGAAATTTTTTTAAATCAAAAATTAAAAAAACTTTTTGAAATAAGTACCTCACTTTGAAAAAGGGATGGGGAGGTATGTATGCCCCCTTTGGTACAACCCCCATCCATGCGTACCAGAGCCTTTATAAGCACTTGACAATTTAGTCATGGCGCTATCGTTCTCGTCACCTCCATCAAGTAAACACCTAAGAAAACGTCTCCGAGTTTCCTTACCACGACCAAGGCCGCACCCCTAGCGGCACATGATTTACTTGATGGATTTTGGAAAGAATTTATGCGCATTATATATTTACTAGCGCGAGCCTGACAAAAAATGGAAGTCGGAGCTGGGCATTTAAAAACCATGAAAGTTTGAGTATGTAAATGGCGAATCAATGTTGAACATTTCATGATTCAACACTATTGGAAATGAACTGTTTTTCTTTTTCAACTTATCAAGCTTTCATATTTCCTATGAATCTTTTCGAGATATTTCCTCATTGAATCTATCACAACGCCTAAGGCTGGATTGTGAAACAAAAATTTCTGCTGTCAATTGTCTTCCAAATCCTCCCTAGAGGTTGCAACTATTGTATCAATGGGAATAAGTGCTCGCAGGGGGTGGAATGCGAGGTCCCGAGTTGAGAATGAGGTAGGCCTTTTAGTTTAAATTATTTTTTTTTGTTTTTTTAGGGACCATCTTTTTTTTCCGGTTCACTACTGCCTCGTTTTTCAACACCTCTAACTTTCTTCAACTTTTAGTTTGTTTCATGGCCTTCCTTCTCAACTTACCGTTTCTATGCGCATTGGATCTTGTGTAAGAGCACACCTAGTGCATAAATTCCACGTTCCCTTATCCAAATGGTGCCTTCATTCTTTCTCTGTCTGGAACGTCTCTGTTGCGTTTAGGGAATCTGAAACTAACTTATCTAATATCCTTCAAAGCTCGTGAGATCACCGAAAAGGTTCCGGCAAGGCATGCTGGTTGTAGCAGAATTGCGTTGACTGCTACAGTAAAAAATTGTACGTGTTATTCTGAAATAGTATTAAATCCTATTTGTATTCTCTTTATGCAACTGAAATAAGTGTTTTACTTCTATTCTAGCGTGTAACTCACTGTAGAATAGATCAATTTAAATTTGTGTATTATGTTCTAAGACAGTGTTATAGAGTAGGCTCTTGCGAGGCTGTGATGCTTTTGAAACAGTAACTTGATATTTTAGGATAACCACCAATTTGAAAAAAAAGATTAGGTCTTTGTTGAAAAGAAAAAGAAAAAATGTTTATTTCCAAGTTGTCACATGAGATACATGCGAACATATTGGCTTTTAAAAGTTTCTGAAATATAGGGCATCCTAAAACAAATATTCCATACGAGGAGTACTAATTGACAAACCATCCGAGGTGTACAAGTAGATGAGCCATACGAGGCATAATAATAGACAAACTATACGAGGTGTACTAATAGACAAACTGTCAGAGGTGTACAAGTAGATAGACAAAACGAGGCATATTAATTGACAAAATATGCGAGGCGTACTAATAGACAAACCATTCGTGGTGTGCTAGTAGTCTAACAAAAGTTCTATACTAGGAGTACTAATTGACAAACCATCCGAGGTGTACAAATAGATAAGCCATACGAGGCATAATAATAATAGGCAAACTATACGAGGTGTACTAATAGACAAGCTATCAGAGGTGTACAAAATAGATAGACCATACGAGGCATATTAATAGACAAAATATACGAGGCGTACTAATAGACAAACCACACGTGGCTTGCCAATAGTCTATCTCTGTCAAGGGTAGTTGAATGAGAAATGAAAAATATGCCCTAAAAATATGCAAAGCCCTATCACCACCAAAAACATATTTCATATCTTCTCGATATTCACCACATCATGCGGACATGGGTACATGGGATAAAATAGAGATACAGTGTGAGCCGGTTACCACTCATGATTGACAAATATCTACAAAATATTGGTAGAAATGGGTAAATAAACATATATTCAATATCAAAATTCATAGCTTGTACAACATACGGACAGAAAGATAATTTTACTACGATTCATATGCTCAAATTGCACTTATTTCATTAATTATATATGACATTAATCCGATTCACAGAAACGCCCTCTGGGGAAGTGATAGATCTATTTTTGAATCATTTCGCTATTGCAATAATATTTATTAACCGAATGGTTTTTGCGTAAAGAAATGAAATAGAAACATGTATATCTATTTATGTAGATACATATATATACCTACACACGTACACACACATATTAATGTATATACTTATTGAAAATAAAATATTAGAAAAAAAATACATATATAAGATAAAAGATAGAAGCAACCTACCATCTACTACACAGAAAATGACAGCTGAGCTCACTGTAATCCTAAGAAATTTTTCGCAAAAAAATAACTAAAAGGAAGAGAAGACTTCGGAAAACATAAAAATGAGCTGTTTTTTACTTTCTTCACAGAAATTTTTAAGAAAAATCAGGTTATAGTCAAGAAGCAACACAACTCTTCAGCATTATACGGACATGTGTACGTGGGATAAAATGGAGTAACATTGTGGCCAGATATCACATCTGAGTGGAGAATATTCACAAAAGTGGCACATATAGGAAGATTAGGCCTTGATCCAAAATGATAATTTTGATTACAGAAATTTAGAGTTTTTTCCGATTTGAAAGTTCGGTGCTAGTGTGCGCTGAACGCACGGAAAAAATAAAAATAAAAAGACTAAATGCAATGGTTAAATTATCCCTTTCCCCCCAGCTTAGCCGATAATCGATTGAAAGCATCTTTGAGAATGATTTTGAAATAGCGAGACAACGTTAGCCAAAAATTTAATTCATTATAAACTTTGCACACCCCTCACATCTATAAACCTGTTTATTGGTGTACACACAAAATGTATTTCATGGTATATTTGTCATACGGACGTTAAATATTAATTAATACAGAAAAGAGAAAGAAATAACAAAATAAAGATGAGGAAATACTCCTAATTATGGAAAGAACGTTCGTTATGCTGCACTGAAACTGACGGCTGTGGTGCTCATTGTTGTCGACAGAAATAAGTAAGATGAATATACGAATCGCTTAGCAAACGTAAAATGAAAGAGTTTCTAAATTTCTAACAGAAATTTCAGGAAAAATTAAAATTTCTGATAGATGGGAAGTTCACACCGAGATGCTGCAGGCCCTATGACAGAGATGCAAAATGACGTGACACATTTGCTCTAAATTCTTTTCCAGTTTTAGAGTTTTTGATATGCTGGGGAAGCTTGTTCCACAAAAAAGCTCCAGAAACTGAGAGAGCTTTTTGTCCCACGTTAGATGAACGGTAACTGACTAAAACATCGTTCCTCCGGTTTGGTCTTTCGTTTGGGATATTAGATAGAAAAAATTTTACCACCTCTGCATTACTTTGGGGGAGGTACAGAGAGGAGAATACTCGTCGAGCTTTCTGGATCATGAATCTGTTCGGTATTGGGATCCAGTCGAGTTTTCTTAAAAGAGGGGTGACATGATCGTATTTATTGAAATTTCCTTTGCATACCACTTTGGCGGCGAAGTTTACACATTTTTGCAACTCTTCCTGACGACATTTAGGTAAGTCTCCCCACACAAGACTGCAGTAGTCCAGACGCGATAAAACTAAAGACTGAATCACTAATAATCTAGATTTTTCGTCAAGTGTGTTCTTTATACGATGAAAGAACATTAAGGTTCCGTTAATTTTGTTGCACATTGTTTCGACGTGTGAATTGAAAGTCATATTTTTGTCAAACCAAACACCCAGATTTTTAACCTTATCGACTGGTTTAATTGTATCGTCTCCAAATGTTAGCTTGAATGGTGGTAAATTTTCAGTCGCATTCTGTGATCCAAGAATAATGCATTGCGTTTTACTTGCGTTAAGTTTGAGGCCGTTATGGTCATACCACAATTTCAGATTTCTCAGAAGGTTTTCAGCGTTGGCTTGTGTTTCTGTTAAATCCGCTGTTGAGCTTGTCATGGCAATTTGTACGTCATCAGCATAGATTGAGATTTTTGTGTTTGCCGGCATGGTGGGGAAATCGTTGATGAAAATCGGAAATAGGAGTGGGCCGATGATTGAACCTTGAGGAACGCCAAAGTTATTTGGTATGAATGATGACATTTTGTTATTCAAGCACACTGCATGAGAGCGGTTTCGTAGGTAGCTTTCAAACCACTGAGTGTCTATTCTGAGGTTTGAAATTTTTTGTAGAAGTTTCTTATGCTCAACACTGTCGAAAGCTTTGGAGAGACCAAGCAATAGTAAGAGAGTTAATTTTTTTTGGTCAATTTCATTGTAAATTTTTTCTGTTATGTTTAACAGGGCGTCCTGAGTACTGGTATTCCTCCTGTAAGCATATTGATTGCGATGCAGTAGATGTGACTCGTCTATGTAAGACGAGAGCTGGTTTGTTATTACTTTTTCTAATATTTTGGACATAACAGGCAGGAGACTGATTGGTCTGTAGTTTGACGCTACGTCGATATCACCAGATTTATGTAATGGCTTAATTATGGATAGTTTCCATTGATCGGGAAACTTGTTTGTGACTATAGATGTATTTATTATCAAGCGAATAAAGGGTGCTGCGACAGGGAAGCTGTCTTTTATATGTTGGAGGCTTATGCCATCATGTCCAGTCGCTTTAGTATTCTTTAGTGAGTATAAGATTTTTCGTATCTCTATGACGCTAACTGGCTTTGGTCTCCACTTGTTGCTACTATTTGGGGATGAAACATCGCTCAGATTTGCCTCTGTAGATGTGTCTGAAACTGTCCTGGATACTTCATTGAAAACATCTTCGCCAACTTTTGAGAAGAAAGTGTTAAAAAGTGTATCCTCAAGATTTTTGTATTTCATGGATCACGTTTGATATGTACAACAGACTCGAGCTTTGTTGCTATCGTCTGCGGTTCAGTTCGATAGTTCGGCATTTTCATCTTATTCTCGTGTATGTCGCATCGCAACACACCCTCATCCTGTATGAGCAAAATGTTGTGCTGGCATTTCTGGTTCATGTCCCCTTCAATTATGAGAACTCACAGGGGAAGATGCGAGATTCCGATTGAAAAGTTGGATGGCACTTGGTTTGAAATATTACAGGTTTTTGCTGTTTTAGGGTCCATCTTTTTTCAGGTCACTGTTTTTTTTATTTCAGTACCTATTATTTTCGTCTTTGAATTTTATCCTCGTTTCATTAACTTCTTCCAATCTTCCTGTTTTTATAAATAAGGTGTGGGGATTCAATATCAGAATCCTATTTTCTTGATTACTTTTCAAATGCTGCCTACTTCTCTTTCAAATAGCTCGATAAAAATTTGAATATCGACATGAAACCTTCGCGATTAGAAAAACTCTAAGTAACACATATTCCAATCTAATTTTCAGTGATGAATTATTTTACCTCGTTAAGATGCTTCTTTCCACCGTGCGTGTGTTCGATTAGTGTAGTTTACAACCACAATAATGTATAAATATTCCGATATGAGCGTAAAGAAGTTACCCTCAAAAGTGATTTAAGTATTCATATTAAATATCACACGGAACTTTTGCTCTCCACGCCTGTAGAAAAGAAAAGCGTTCTAGGACATCAAACCGCGCAAATGTTTGTGATGATTGCATGGATCACGTCGAGCTTACTGGCTGGAGAATTTGACCCCTTAGGGGGACACAACTATTTTATATAGGAATTAGCGCTCTGAGGGAAATGTGAGGTCCCGAGTTCAGAGGCCTTCTTTTTGTTGAACAAAAAATGTTTTTGTTGTGTTAAGGATCATCTTTTTTCGGTTCACTGCTATCCTGTTTTTCAGCACCTACTACTTTCTTCTTCAGCTTTTATCTTGTTTCACGAACTTCTTTCTCAACGTACTGTTTCTATGCACCTTGTGCATGGATTCCGCGCTCCGTTACCTCCATAACAAATGGTACCTTCCTCTCTTTGGAACACCCTTGTTGCGGTTAGGGAGGCTTAAACTAACATCTAATCTTATCTCTCAGCTCGAGAAAATGATGAAATGCGTTTCATGAATCTCGATGCTGTGACAAGTGATTCTCTTGGAAAGTAACGTTGCTATGCTTAATAGTTGTTTAGAAGTAAGATTTTGCGGCTGTTGAATAAATCATTCTTTTATGCATGAAAAGGCTGTGAAGAGGTGATAGGTACTTTTTGATGTCATGTGCGATGTGAGAATTAATTTAATTTCTGCAATTGAAGTGTTACTCATCAGTTTCCGACAGATTTGAAGTCATTTTATAGAAACCTTCAGCTGATGTATGAAGTCTAACTTCTTTCCCATCGTGATTCACATCTTGCCAGGATTATGCCTAGTGTATTTAAATATTACACTGATGGCTGAGAAAACTTGGCACTGCAATAGCCGAAGCAACAGTTTAGCTCTGGAAGTTTATACGTAACATGTCACGCAGGTTCGCATCAATTACGTTTTTGACGAACGATGTTATTTCTTTGTGGGCTTTTTTAAACTAAATTTCCACCATGTTGGCTGTGTAGATAGAGCATAAGTGAATGTTAGTAACAATTGAGCTTACCATCTCGGTAAATGAACCCTTGGAGTGTTCGTGCTATTAATATTTGTTTTGTATTTTTATGTTTACTTCTAAAGCTAAGAGTCATAATTCTGCTTTCACTTTCCACATACTTTCCCTTTCACCGAACGCTTCCCGTTTGACACTCGAGTTTGAACAGAAGCTGTTTTGCTTCTTTACCGACATCTCTTAACGCTGTGCTTTCTAGCCTGCGTGAGAACGATGAGTGTGCTCATTTGAAACTTCACCGATGGCACGATAAGTCTTAGCGCAGCACCGGAGTATCTTTTTCAATGTCGATAGATTCAAGCATAACTGCAGTGATACTGTAACCTGTGATTAGAAGCAATTGAATTGAAAGAGAAACATTTTGTAAGAAATTCTACGTTGTGTATCGCTAAATTTATCACTAATTTTTTTTGCAAGAATAATTTTTGGTTAGTATTTGGACTGAAGAGTTTATCTTCTGGTAGAATGTTGATAATCTTGTTGGAACGACTGAACTCCATAACCATGTTGTTATAGGTACCTAAATTTCATACTAGTTAACGATATTGTGTCGGACATGAGGTCTTGGAAATGATAGTAAATTTCATTCTAATTAGGTATCTGCAATACCAAATGTTTCGAAACAATTTCGGATGATTTCGAGCTCACCAACATCACGGTGATTCAGCATAAAGGTTTTTGAAATTGAGTTAATGGATTTTCATTTCAACATCTCAACTTGTGTTCATGCCAGGCTATTTAAAGTCGTCAGTCAAATCACTCCTGCAAAATGCAGCATCACTTTCAATCAGCTTAACTGAATATCTTTCCTCATGTGTTCCTGCGCGCGTCACGGCGTTATCTAACCATTTATCCGAGTGCATTGTTTTTTTCTGAGCTCTGTTTACCATTAAGAGCGAGACCCCTGAGACTGCCCCATTAGTATTGTGAAGTATTTGTCTTGTGGTTGCAGATACTAAACTGTTAGATGCAGATAGTACGTTTTTGTGAATTATCCTTGGTATGAAACTTTGTCATGAAGACGCACAAGTGTTCTATATTCACATAGTTCAAGGTTTTATTTTCCTTTAAAAAATACACAACCTTAAGAATTATTACACTTACATCCGTGGCGGCCTGGCCGCAATGAAAAATATATACCCTAAAACGTCCACTCTGCAGGAGATAAACCAGAAAACAAGTTATTAATTACTATAAGCAGGCACACACACTTGATACACCCAGGCACACACACTTGATACACCCAGGCACACACGCTTGATACACCCAGGCACACACGCTTGATACACCCAGGCACACACGCTTGATACACCCAGGCACACGAACAACGCATTGACAACTAGAAAAGCACGGAACCTTAGACTAAGTTCAACACACAGGAGCGCAGCTTCTTGAAACACTCGCTGTCATTAAGTTCGCTGGCTTGGCAAATGTCTAGTGCGCATTGTCACATTTGTTCACAAAATTGTCTTTACGTATCGTACTCCTAGTAATTTAACGAACGCATAGGTAACACGGACTAAGTAGTAACACGGACTAAGTAGTAACACAGACTAAGTAGTAACACAGACTAAGTAGTAACACAGACTAAGTAGTAACACAGACTAAGTAGTAACACAGACTAAGTAGTAACACAGACTAAGTAGTAACACAGACTAAGTAGTAACACAGACTAAGTAGTAACACAGACTAAGTAGTAACACAGACTAAGTAGTAACACAGACTAAGTAGTAACACAGACTGAATAGTAACACAGACTAAGTAGTAACACAGACTAAGTAGTAACACAGACTAAGTAGTAACACAGACTAAGTAGTAACACAGACTAAGTAGTAACACAGACTAAGTAGTAACACAGACTAAGTAGTAACACAGACTAAGTAGTAACACAGACTGAATAGTAACACAGACTGAATAGTAACACAGACTGAATAGTAACACAGACTGAATAGTAACACGGACTGAATAGTAACACGGACTGAATAGTAACACGGACTGAATAGTAACACGGACTGAATAGTAACACGGACTGAATAGTAACACGGACTGAATAGTAACACGGACTGAATTGTAACACGGACTGAATAGTAACACGGACTGAATAGTAACACGGACTGAATAGTAACTTAGACTAAGGAGTAACACAGACTAAGGAGTAACACAGACTAAGGAGTAACACAGACTAAGGAGTAACACAGACTAAGGAGTAACACAGACTAAGGAGTAGCACAGACTAAGGAGTAGCACAGACTAAGGAGTAGCACAGACTAAGGAGTAGCACAGACTAAGGAGTAGCACAGACTAAGGAGTAGCACAGACTAAGGAGTAGCACAGGTAGACCATAATCCCGATTACGGAATAGAAATTTCAGGAGTGATAGTTTCAGCTTGATCCGAAAGAGAAATGCATTTAAATTAGGGCAGTGGGCTTCGGCTTCTAGGATGTTGCCACAAAGAAAGGTTAAATCCACGGTGACCGTGACACTCCCCGCTTCAGCGCTTTATGCGTTGACGTCCTTTGCACTTTGTTAATTGTTAGTATCTGCTTACTATTCACCATTTAACCCAAGCGGACAGCGTCTGCCTCTTCCAGCAAAACGAGGCTCGTTATAGGGCGCTGATAGACGTGGTGGCCCTTGCCGTCCTGAAGCACGGCTCGAACGAACAACTTGCGAACCTTGCCATCTGCGCTAGGAGTCACCCGCTCCACACGTCCTAAAGGCCATGTAAGGCGTTTAGTATTCTTGTCTTTTATGAGAACAATATCCCCTTCTTGAAAATTGCGCGACGGGATCTTCCACTTCTGGCATTTCAGTAGGTCGCACAAGTAGTCGCGCTTAAATCTGACCCAAAACTGATCGGCAAGATATTGAACCCTTCGCCATTGTTTGGCACCGCACGACACTAGGTCCGAGTGCGTGAAGTCGTCGTTCGAACAAATTCCCTCTTTCATGGTGAGGAGCATAGAAGGTGAGAGAGGAACAGGGTCATTTGGGTCATCCGACACGGGCCACAAGGGTGTCGAATTTACTATCGACATGGCTTCGGACAGTAGAGTGTGCAATTCGTCTCTTGTTAGGGTTCTCTTTCCAAGCTGCAACATGGCGAAATCGAGAGCTCGTCTAATCTGGCCAATTTTTCTTTCGACCGCTCCTCCAAAATGAGACGCGTGGGGAGGATTCATCTCCCACCTGCAGCCGAGCGTAGCCAACTTGTCGCCGACTGCCACGCTCTGAGATTCATCGGCTTGATTCAGGGCACCGATGAAATTCCGTCCCTGATCTGATCGGAGCAGCTTACAAGACCCTCTGAGCGCAACAAATCTTCGAAATGCGTTGATAAATGAATTAGTGTCCATCGCGGTTAACAATTCCAGGTGCACGGCTCTAGTACTCAAACACGTAAATACGAGAGCCCAAGCCTTTTTCAAGGCGCAATTGCGCCTGGTAGTATGACCCTCCCTCATCATCCAGTGGCCCATCACATCGCACCCCGCGTTTACGAACGGAGGTGTGGTAGCGATTCTGTCGATTGGTAATTCTGCCATAATCTGTGTCTGGCACGCTTCTCTCAATCTTCTGCAACTGAAGCACCTGTTGATAAATTACCTGACACGTCTGTTACCACTTTCAATGAAAAACCCCGCACTACGGATGGCACCAAGCGTAACGTGACGCCCTTGGTGTTTCGTTGCATCATGATAAAAATTAATGATAATTTCCGTAATGCGATGGTTTTTTGGGAGAATCATTGGATGCTTCATTTCTACGGGCAATTCGCTTCTAGCTAGTCTTCCGCCTACTCTCAAAACACCGTGCTTATCAATGAAAGGAGAATATGACAATAACTTATGTTTGATGGGTAAATCGACATTCTTAAGCGCTGCCTCGAAATATTCAGGATAGTATCTCTTTTGCACATCTGAAACTAGGGTAAAGACGCAAGTCTGGAAGTTAGGCTGAGGGCAACGCTCAGCGAGGCACACACCTAGTCTCTGCCTCACACGGTCCAGCAAGCATCTCACAAATAGAATTACGCCTACTACTGAAATGATTCGTAACCAAGAACTCTTGCGAGTCAGCAACTTTTCGAAAGCTGACTCTTGTGACCGCACAGTGGAGCACAGAACTGTGTTCTGGTTCATTTCCTCGGGTAGATCATGAACAACATCGATACGAGATTTTTCAGCTGAGTTGCTACCAATGAAGGACGGCCCCGTGAACCAGCAAGATCTTTGCAGTTCTGCGGGGGTGTGAGGCCGAGTGGCTATATCGGCGGGGTTGTCCTGGCTGTTGATATAGAACCATTGCTCTGGCCGACAAATATTATGAATTATTTCCACCCTTCTTTCAACGTACCGAGAAAATCTTTTTGTTTTATTCGTTAGATAACCGATTACTACTCTGCTATCGGTAAAGAAGTGCACATTTTTAACAGGCACTGAGAGTTCAGAAATTAGTTGCTGACTGGCCACAGCGGCGTCTACGGACGCGCACAACTCTAATCTAGGAATGGAGGTTGCTCCTCGAGGGGATACTTTACTTTCACCCTTGGCAAAGGCAACCGACACCTTACTACTACAGTCAGTGAATTTTAGGTACATGACATGGCCGATAGCATCTTTGGATGCATCAGAGAACACGAAAAGCTCCACGCTAGCAACTCTGCCGAACCCGCTAGGAGTGAAACTTCTCGGTAAGGACACCGTGTCCAAGTCTCCCAACGTTTTCAACCAGCGGTTCCAATTCTCTAGGTGAACCGCCGGTAACTCATCATCCCAGCCGAGAGCCTGCTCGCTCTGTTCAAATAGAATGCATCGTAAGATCAATCTACCCCCCAGAACAACTGGGGATACAAAGCCTAACGGATCGAACAGAGAATTGATTATTGACAAAACCCCTCTCCGTGTGAATGATTTCTTTTCGATGTGGGTCTTTATCAAAAATTCATCGGTCCCAACACACCAAGCCACTCCTAGGGTTCTTTGAACAGCACAATCATTGAAATGCAACTCTGAAAAATCCTTCGCTCTCTCTGACTCTGGAAATGCTTTCATAACGGCACCGTCATTTGAAACAATTTTGTGCAACCGTATTTTGAACGACGATAAAATACTTCTAGATACTGACAGAACTGCCACCGCTTCCCGTACAGAGGAAGCAGCTCCTAACCCATCGTCCACATAAAAGTTTTTACTGACATACTGACGAGCCTGTGGCAGATAGGTGGTGGGCAGGTAATTCAGTGATTCACTACGCTCTGAATAGAAATCTACTGCTTTACGAAGACAAATGGTTGCTATTGCAGGGCTACAACAATTACCAAAAATGTGTACTCTTGATCGGTACTGCACCAATTCCTTACTAGGATCGTTATCGTCAAACCAAAAGAACCTCATGTAATCTCTATGAGCAGGGACCACAGAGAAGGAGTGAAACATTGATTGAACATCTGCAACGAACCCAATTGCGCCCTCCCTGAACCTGGTAAGAACTCCCCTCAGGCAGTTATTTTGGTCCGAACCTGGCAGCAGTACCGAATTTAAGCTAACCCCACCAAAGGTGGCAGCGCTGTCAAAAACAAGGCGAACTTTACCCTTTTTTGGATGAGTTACCGGAAACACTGGCAGAAACCATACTTTACCTTTTGTTTCTACAGCATCGCCTTTAACTCTCTCGACATGTCGAGATTCAATAGTTGCCCGCATTGACTCGAGGCATTGCTTCAGCTTTTCAGGCTCCCTTTTTAGGCGCTGCAGAGTGGTTATCTCGCGACGATAGACTGCTGCTTTGTTATCAGGCAGATCTTGGTCTTCGCGTCGAAACGGCAGAGGAGTTTCGATGTTACCGTCGTTGGTCACTTTGACGTTGTTGTGAATAATATCGAGGAACTTCTTATCGTCTACTGACAGCCCCTGTTGTTCATCGTTGGTTTGTCGCGTAAAAACGTTTTCCAGTATTTTCGGAACGAAACTCCTTTCAGCCCTGAAATGCTCACCGCACTCGATGCTTGTTTTCAGCGTAGTGAATTTCCTGCGTTCATTCCTGCATCGCTCTGGACAGATTGACCCAACGATGGCAAATCCCAGAGGAGTGCGGCAGACAAACGGGGCCTTTAATTGTTCTGTATTTGCTGCCATGAGGTCTCCTCCGTCTCTTCCGATCAAAATAGTGACTTCTGCAGCGAGATCTTCTTCACAGAAATGTTGCGCGTACTTCGACAGTGTAGGATGTTTGGCTACCATCTGTCGTGTAGCGACCTCATGTCTGGTGTCTGGAATCATATTATTTTCGAAGAGGTCAGGTAAGGGGAAAGTCTCTTTCCCCTCAGCGGCCTGGATGACGAGCCCAGAGGCTACCCTTCCATCTTGCGTGCTCGACGTTCCTGACAACGTCGCTATTGAATACGATTCCACTGGCCAATCCGCTCCGAAAAAGTCGAATAACTTGGAAGTCGCAAAACTCTGGTCGGATTGATCGTCGAGGATCGCGTAGGTCCGCAATTTGGTCAATTGCCCGGGAAGAGTAATATCGACCAGCAGAGTTTTCCCGCAGCTTCTTCCTCTAACGTCACCACAAATCGAAGTACACAACGTGCTTGATTGGTTCGAGCGCAATCCCGCCGTAGGACGCACAAAGTTTTGTTGTGTACTCGCTTTTTCATGGATAAATTTTTTCTTTATATTCAAATTCTTTCGTTTATTGGCATGCAAAATTGTGCAGTGGTTTTCACTGCCACGCGTACAACACCTCACTTTCTCCGAACAATTCGCTGCGAAATGATCTCCTAGACAACGGAAACATAGGTTAAAATTGCTTATCAGCTGCTTCCTCATGCTTGGATCTGCACGTTTGAACATGTCACAGTTGCTGATGTCATGCGTGTTGCTTTTGTGCAACGCGCACTTGAAAGTGATCGAAGACTTTTGCGGAGCAGGTGTAGTTTCCGAATCAGTACGAGAATGAGACGCGTTGGTGAGCAACGAAGTATAATCAGGTCGACGAGAAAAGGATTTCTTGCTTCCCTGATTGATATTAATTGCAGAACTGGCCTTCAAGTCGTCGCACAAAGTGTTCGACTTGTCACTCAAGAAATTTACGAACACAGTGAATGGTACGCTTGAACCGCCCTGTGAAATTTGCGCCTTGTGTCTCCGCCACGCGTTATCGATGAATTCGGGCAATTTCTGACGGACAGGCGCTAATCCCAATGAGTAATTGAGAATATTGAGATCCGGCGTAGAGCTCATATAGTTAGAAATTGTAGAACACAAATCAGATAGTTGTCTCAACTTGCTTGCTACTACTATGTCGCTCTCCATTCCTCTGATGACAGGGAAATTCTGAAGTTGAGCGTACAGGCTCATGGCAACTTCAACCTCAGAACCAAACCTTCGTTGCAGTTCTTTGTATATTGTTTTCAGAGCGCTGCTCGCGTCTTCGCCCACTGTCGACCCGAAGGCCTGTATGAGCTTATGCGGGTCCGAGCCGGGGACGGTGTGAGCCTCGAGGATTTTTATTTCGTCTAATGGGTACAATTTTAACGGTTCCATTCTATGCTGCACTGTTTTCGGTCAATGTGAAGTTTCATGCAATCACGGAAATTGATAATGATATTCCAAACAATCACTAAAGGAACCCATTTAAGAACGTTTTTCATGAACGACATTCTGCTCGCTGATGCGTTATTTTCGAATTATTGAACTTTGAAGTTGGCCGTCGCGCGCCCAAGTAAGCGAGCGTAATTTAATTAAAAACGGAAGCTAACCCCCTATTACAAACGTAAAGAGGTTGGGTCGTGAGGGGTAGCCACAGTTCTTTTAGTGAAAAGTATAAATAAAGCTTCTAAACCACCCATTAGGGTGACGACCGCAATCTTGTTTACATCGGGTCTAACATGGCGACCACCATGGGCGCCGCCATTTTGGACCCGATGTCAACAAGATTGCGGTCGTCACCCTAATGGGTGGGTTAGAAGTTTTATTTATAATTTTCACTAGAAGAACTGTGCCTCCCCCTCACGACCCAACCTCTTTACGTTTGTAATAGCTTCCGTTATTAATTAAATTACGTTTCACGCGCTCGCTTCCTTTGGCGCCAAGGCCAACTTCAAAGTTCAATTATTCGAAAATAACGCATCAGCGAGCAGAATGTCATTCATGTAAAGCGTTCTGAAATGTGTTCCTTTAGTGATTCCTGGGATCGGCATTATTATTTTCCGTGATTGCATGAAACTTCACATTGACCCTGTTTTCAGCCAACGGTGGAACTTGTGACACTGCCCGTCGAAAGGATTGCTTGGCGGTTTCTTCAAGTCCGAGGTGAGAAGGTATCTAGTCGTTGGTTCGGGAAGATGAGGTGTGGCGGGCAAGGATGGAGGGCCAGCCTGTGATACCAGAGCTTCCTCAGCTCGTGGTCTCCGGAGTTGCTCGCGACTTCCCTCTCGTCTCCCCGCTGTGATCTCTCCTCCCCTGTCGGCAAGTGTGTGCTGGGGTTCAGCACTGTCAATCCAAGATTGAATACTTCCGCTGCGACCTTCTCTCGTCTCCGCATAACTCCCCACGTCAGCGTTGGACTCGTCACACTCCAATTCACACCGAATTTCTGCAACTTGCTTCTCTCTCAGTATCGTCTTCCTTCGTTCCTCTATTTTTTGCTTTTCTTTCTGAAGCTCCAGTTCCAACATTTTCTCGGAAGTCTCTAATTTATCCAGCTCTGCTTGAGCATTTTTATTCAATTCAGCCTTCTTCAATTGGACCTCCAATCCCCTTCTTTCAGGATCGGACAATCGCGAACGGTGGGAGTGAATTGACACGCTGCACAAGCTCACGGATAAGGCTGAAGACACTTCCATTTCCCACGTGTGAAGAGTGTCGGCAGCGAGCTTCGCCGTGCGAGAACTCTCGTTAAACCTAACTTGAATCTCTTCAGCTTCTTGAAGAGCGCCGGCATTACAAAGGTGGTTTTTAACTGCGTAGAAGTTGCTTTTGTGATCAGACCACACGGAACGAATAGAGCACTTTGTTACCTTGACAAAGTCTATCGTTAGTTCCTCACTTTGAGTCTTCAGAATCTTGGTTTTAAGCAAGTCTAAATTTTGATGTGACAAGTCGAAATTTTCCCTGAGGTTACGCTCCGTGGGTTGGACGATTCTGCCGGAAGAGGTCTGTGAAAAGACCTGGCGACCTTCTTCGTGAGCCATCGGTACTGGTGAAGATTCGGTACAAGCAGCGAATCCAGGCGTCGCTCACGACCCACGGATTTAAAACTGTCTTGGCCAAGCCGTAAAGAGCCACTCAGGCTTGGCCAAGCAGGAACATGGTGCGAGGATATTCTTCGGTATAATGAAAACACGGTGGTGTAGGAGAATCCTCTCATGAAATTTTGTTTTTAACTGCAAGAAGAAAAAAAAACATTTTACAGCTAGTGACCTTAACAATACCAACATCGCGGCAAACTATTTCACATAGTTCAAGGTTTTATTTTCCTTTAAAAAATACACAACCTTAAGAATTATAACACTTATATCCGTGGCGGCCTGGCCGCAATGAAAAATATATACCCTAAAACGTCCACTCTGCAGGAGATAAACCAGAAAACAAGTTATTAATTACTATAAGCAGGCACACACACTTGATACACCCAGGCACACACACTTGATACACCCAGGCACACACGCTTGATACACCCAGGCACACACGCTTGATACACCCAGGCACACACGCTTGATACACCCAGGCACACGAACAACGCATTGACAACTAGAAAAGCACGGAACCTTAGACTAAGTTCAACACACAGGAGCGCAGCTTCTTGAAACACTCACTGTCATTAAGTTCGCTGGCTTGGCAAATGTCTAGTGCGCATTGTCACATTTGTTCACAAAATTGTCTTTACGTATCGTACTCCTAGTAATTTAACGAACGCATAGGTAACACGGACTAAGTAGTAACACAGACTAAGTAGTAACACAGACTAAGTAGTAACACAGACTAAGTAGTAACACAGACTAAGTAGTAACACGGACTAAGTAGTAACACGGACTAAGTAGTAACACAGACTAAGTAGTAACACAGACTAAGTAGTAACACAGACTAAGTAGTAACACAGACTAAGTAGTAACACAGACTAAGTAGTAACACAGACTAAGTAGTAACACAGACTAAGTAGTAACACAGACTGAATAGTAACACAGACTAAGTAGTAACACAGACTGAATAGTAACACGGACTGAATAGTAACACGGACTGAATAGTAACACGGACTGAATAGTAACACAGACTGAATAGTAACACGGACTGAATAGTAACACGGACTGAATAGTAACACGGACTGAATAGTAACACGGACTGAATAGTAACACGGACTGAATAGTAACACGGACTGAATAGTAACACGGACTGAATAGTAACACGGACTGAATAGTAACACGGACTGAATAGTAACACGGACTGAATAGTAACACGGACTGAATAGTAACACGGACTGAATAGTAACACGGACTGAATAGTAACACGGACTGAATAGTAACACGGACTGAATAGTAACACGGACTGAATAGTAACACGGACTGAATAGTAACTTAGACTAAGGAGTAACACAGACTAAGGAGTAACACAGACTAAGGAGTAACACAGACTAAGGAGTAACACAGACTAAGGAGTAACACAGACTAAGGAGTAGCACAGACTAAGGAGTAACACAGACTAAGGAGTAGCACAGACTAAGGAGTAGCACAGGTAGACCATAATCCCGATTACGGAATAGAAATTTCAGGAGTGATAGTTTCAGCTTGATCCGAAAGAGAAATGCATTTAAATTAGGGCAGTGGGCTTCGGCTTCTAGGATGTTGCCACAAATAAAGGTTAAATCCACGGTGACCGTGACATATACTATCACAAATTTTTACCTGTTTTGGTAGTTATTCCTTACCATCCATCCCTACGCATTCTCTACTAGATTTAAATCTGGAGCACAGACTTGATAGTAAAGACTGATGTTATTTTCCTGAGAAAAAGTCTTCTTCAGACAAGCATTGTGGATCAGTTAAAATTTTTGATCAGCTTGGATGCAGCTCAGTAACTTGCACTTAAATTTTTTGATTAAATTATTTAATAAGAAATTGCTGATGTTCTTCATATTTCATATCTGCCATCTGTGAGTGAGTAGACTTTAGTTAAAAAACTTTTGAAGTCTACCCATGTAAAATGGTATATTTATATTTTTCAACTGGTGTTAACCTTGTGATCAAGAATTCATTCCTAAATGATCAAGAATGTGTGTCTAAAAAATATGTCAACTATTTTTAAACTAGCCTCATTCTTTTCTTTAGAACGCATTGAAGCCAGTGTTTAGGTTAGGGTTTGAAGCTATTTAGCATTATGCCATTCTATTTCAAAAATAACTTATGGTTTTTTAATGCATGCTCTTTGTATTTGTTAAAGTTATTTTTTGTATAAATTGCATACATTCCTTCTCATCAAACTACTTATTTGTCAATATTTTTATATATTGCATGCTTATCTTTCTCATAAAGATATCTAGTTATCAATATTTTTTATAAATCTCTTGGTTTTGATTTTAATGTCCGATACTAACATTCTTTCAGAAGTTTAGCTGCCTGCAGTCGCAATGTTGCACCCTGGACCCGACCAGGGTTGTATGGGGGTGCTGGTGTGCCGCGGTACTTGTCCACGTCTGTGCTACAGCAGTTTGAAGAAGTCAAAAAGCGGCTTGCCACACTCAAGGAAGACCCTGGTACAAACCATTGCTTTCTTGTGAATCATGTTGAATTGTGCAGAGATTTCAGCTTTATTTCTAATTTTTTCTTGTGGACAATAAAGAATTTGTTTTTGTAACTTGACATTAGCACAAACACCTTTTGGTATCATTATATCTCTGAAAGATTTTGCTCCCTTTCTTTAATCCAGGCTGGACCGAAGCACCTGAAATTGCTGATATTTGGGTTCCCGCATTGGTTATTTTATTCTTAAATTAATTTGCCCATAATCAAGCAACTGTTACATGCTATAACTTTCAATACCCATCTATAATTCATTAATATCATGCATCTGCATTTTATTTATTAAGAAGTGGTCCAAAGCTAAAGGTTAGAAAGGTCTTTCTTATGTTGAAATAAAAGATTTTTTCTTTTGTTACGGACCATCTTTTTCGGTTCACTGCTGTCCTGTTTTTCAACACCAACAACTGTCTTCTCAACTTTTATTTTGTTTTTTAAATTTCTTTCTCAACTTACTGTTACTATGCACCTTGTGCATAGATTCTACATTCCCTTAACTCCATACTAAAAGGTGCCTTCATTCTTGTTCTTAGAATGCCTTTGTTGTGGTTATGGAGGCTTAAATTAAAATCTATAAAAAATCGTGCATCAAGATGCTTAATATTTTAGGCATTCTATATTGAATTTTATGAATGAGTTTATTTCCTCTTGTTTGGCTATTGTTGGTTATCAGCTAATATTTATGTGGTTATTGATGAACATTTGTTGCATTTGATCTATATTACAAAAATCTACATCAGATGAGAGGCGTTTCATTTGGCATCAAGTGCTGAAATCTTTTTAACCTAATTGTGCTCTTATATTGCAGGTACTGACACAAAACTGAAGATGTACGCTCTCTACAAGCAAGGCACAGAAGGCAAGGTGACAAGCAAGAGACCAGGAATGATGGACTTTGTAGCTCGGGCCAAATGGGATGCCTGGAACAGCGTTGGTGACATGTCGGGAGAAGAGGCTCTCAAGGCTTATAATGCCATTGTGGATGAGCTTGTTGCTGCTGAGGTGAGTTGTGCAGCAAGTGCTAGTGTAATACCATGAGCAACAAGATCATTCATTGTGGATGAGCTATTGAGTTGCACTGCCATTGTGGATGAGCTTGTTGCTGCTGAGGTGAGATGTGGTGCCCTTGTGGATGAGCTTGTTGCTGCTGAGGTGAGATGTGGTGCCCTTGTGGATGAGCTTGTTGCTGCTGAGGTGAGATGCAGTGCCCTTGTGGATAAGCTTGTTGCTGCTGAGGTGAGATGCAGTGCCCTTGTGGATGAGCTTGTTGCTGCTGAAGTGAGATGCAGTGCCCTTGTGGATGAGCTTGTTGCTGCTGAGGTGAGGTGCTGTGCCCTTGTGGGTGAGCTTGTTGCTGCTGAGGTGAGGTGCTGTGCCCTTGTGGATGAGCTTGTTGCTGCTGAGGTGACATGCGGTGCCCTTGTGGATGAGCTTGTTGCTGCTGAGGTGAGATGCAGTGCCCTTGTGGATGAGCTTGTTGCTGCTGAGGTGAGATGCAGTGCCCTTGTGGATGAGCTTGTTGCTGCTGAGGTGAGGTGCTGTGCCCTTGTGGGTGAGCTTGTTGCTGCTGAGGTGAGGTGCTGTGCCCTTGTGGATGAGCTTGTTGCTGCTGAGGTGAGATGCGGTGCCCTTGTGGATGAGCTTGTTGCTGCTGAGGTGAGATGCATTGCTCTTGTGGATGAGCTTGTTGCTGCTGAAGTGAGATGCTGTGCCCTTGTGGATGAGCTTGTTGCTGCTGAGGTGAGATGCTGTGCCCTTGTGGATGAGCTTGTTGCTGCTGAGGTGAGATGCAGTGCCCTTGTGGATGAGCTTGTTGCTGCTGAGGTGAGATGCTGTGCCCTTGTGGATGAGCTTGTTGCTGCTGAGGTGAAATGCGGTGCCCTTGTGGATGAGCTTGTTGCTGCTGAGGTGAGATGCAGTGCCCTTGTGGATGAGCTTGTTGCTGCTGAGGTGAGATGCGGTGCCCTTGTGGATAAGTTCTGAGGCTGTGTTCAAATAAGTTTAGGTTTACCCACTATTTACTGTATGGCACAGCTAAGTGAGAATATCATTAAAATATCTAAGTATCTATTCATTTATGTTAATGTCATCAGCATCACCAGGAAAGTATTTTAGCATATTACTTTTTTTAATCGGCATTTTTAATTGCCAAGAAATTAATAGTATGACTTGGAACAGTTTGTTCCTAAACTCTATTTTAGCTTCTACGCTTTAGTTTCCATTGTTTTAATTTTTACAAATTTAATATTAATTTAACTGTGCCATGTCTGATTCAACTTTTTCAAAGAAAGTAAGTCTTAAAATTTCAATAAATACTTTCACACATGAGTGAAAGTTTTGGAGCGAAGGGTTGGAAAATATTTGTGAAATTTTAGCTTGGGTACAGTTAAGTGATTATAGAACTATTTGTTTGTTCTTCATTTCAGCTATTTATCACTCAGTTGGGCAGTAACGATTTCCTTGGGAGATTCTGATGAGTGTTTTTATATTGTTTATTAGAGATAAAAGGTGAGAGACAAACCATAAGAAGGTAGAACTTTTGCATGTTATTTTGTCATATTTATTGTGTGCTTCAGCTTTGTCTGCCTTGTTTCTATGTTTTTTTTAGATAGCCGACTTAACCCGTCGCCACGTCCTGGACTCTTAGAAGGTCGGCAAAGCTAGTACATGTTTCACATCAGCAAACCTAGGGTTGCCATATATGGTCTTAAGCGTCTCGTTGAGCGCTATTCATTGGTGTAAGGTAAAATAAGGGGGGGGACAGGGAAGGAGAAATAACAAGCTCAAATCTATATGAATTCTTCTGCTCAGTCTGGAGTGTAGCTACCGGTGCTGCACAACCTCTTAGAAGGCCAGCAGTGCAGCTGTGGCATACCAGCACACACTCTGCCTCTTAGGAGGTCGCCATCATTTATATTTTTTTTTGTTTTTTGTTCCAAAAATGGGAGTCCAAATCCACAGATTTACTCCTAGGCAAAAAATAATACCACCATTGTATTCGGGAGGAAAAGCTCTATGCAATCTATCTGCTTGTTAACAGCCTGTACACAAAATGAACTAAAAAATAAAAACTGTTTTCTACATGTAATGCACATAACTCCGGAACTATTAGACCTGAAAAAAAATTTACATACCACAAGATTCAGCAACTCAGAATCTATGAAAAGGCATCATAAAAAAACATGAAAGTGCAATAAATAAAAAATGGCCAGTGATTTTCTGATTTCTGTTTTTTTTTTGTATTTTACCGAAATAAAAACTCAAATTTTTTTCCCCACTGACAGAAAGAGCAACTCTCTCTTTACAATGAACAACCAATGAAACTTCTAACATGATTAATGAATGTACAGTAAGTTGCACAGTTGACCCATTTTCTTCAAACCTCCCGGTAGGTCGACCATGTGGAGACGGGTTAACATATGCCGTTGTGAAACTTGCGTAATACTTGATCAAATGCTGAATAAATTACTTGGGGTCACAAATGTCTCCCCCATACAACCTCTTCAAAATGCTTTCTTAGCCATCATTATTCACTGGTTTCTTTTCATATTGTTGTAGAGAGTGTTACAACTTCATACAGAAAAGCCAAGGTCCCCAGTAATGACAGTCAATTTTAATTTAGATGTTACTATATTAATGACAAAACTATTACTTTTTAGGTCAAGTGCAATGTTTGCCATCTAATATAGTATCATTGTAAGGAATGGATGAATTTTCCTTATTTTTATCTGTGATCATAAAAGCTGCATTTAAACAGTACAAAATGCAGTCATGATGCACTGTTCAGGCACCCAGTGGAGGTTGAGAGACAGACCGAGCAAGCAAGCAAGCGACTGTAATTTGACAGACATTTTTGAGTGCTGATTATTAAGGCTTATATCCTTCCTGTTTTGTGAGTTCAGAGCGAAGCTCTAGCCAGCACGTTAATGCCGATTCTTGGGTTCATTTCGTTTCTGTTCTGTTGGTTAAGAATGGAGTCAACACTTGAGCGAAGATTCTAGGGTTCATTTCGTTTCTGTTTTTTGAGTTTAGGGTCAAGCCCTTATCTAACACTTAATGCAGATTCTTTGGTTTATTCCCTTTTTGTGTTGTGTGTCCAGAGCGGAGCAGGAGCAGCATCTCAGGAGCCTTCCATTCTGGTGTCTCTGAAGGACGGCCTCAGAACCATCACCCTCAACAGACCAAAGAAGAAGAATGTAATCACTGTTCAGGTCAGTAGTCCCTCCCGCGCCAACATCTCTTCTTGGTTTGAAGACTTGCTTCTGTATCCTGGAGTCACTTGCTCGTCAATATTAGACCGCCGGTGACCTGTATTTAATTTTCTCAAATAACGAATTCATTTAACTGATCAATTACTGATTCATATAACTGATCAATTACTAATCCATATAACTGTTCAAGTACTAATCCATGTAACTGATCAATTACTAATTCAAATAAGTTCGTACAACTCATTTTCCGAAGTTTTAATCACTTAACTCCATACACTGTAAAGAATTAAAACACAAATACAAAAGTAATAATAGCAAAATAATTTGAAATAGTGGGCTTCCATTGATCACAGTTATTACAGATGGATATATTTAACAAATCGTACTCACTAAACTGCATGTGGAAGAACTATATTCGTTGTAGTTTGGTTGAAACTAAACGATATTGATAAAGTCTACGTAATAATAGTTTATGTAATTGAAATGTCTTTTTTATACAATCACGTGTTAACCAGCAAGGACTAGTGATGAAGAAGTAAATTATCTTCTATAAAATAAGGTACTAGCATTTTCCCCTTGACTTTTCAGTAAGTTTTTGTAGAAATGTTTTCATTGTTTCAGAACTATTTTGCCCTTGTGAAAAGCACGATTATCAGCAGATTTTCAAGCTAAAAGTGTAGATTCGTTAAAGTGCGACTTAAATATTCTATAAAAGTTTTATTTGTAGATTGCAAATAAAGTTCTATTAACGTATACACTGGGTTATGCATGAAAATGTGAGAGTCGTTTTATGAGGGAGTGTGCTCCAAAAATTGTATGTTAAAAATTCTATGAGGTGAGTTTTGCAAAATAAGCATAAAAGCGCTAATTAAAATTGAAATAATGAGCAGAACACAATGAAAATATGTAGTATACTCAAATGCGTGTCCTAAGAATGTGATATAATGAACTTGCCATTTATGATTATAGGAAGACCAAATTATGAGACCGTAGTTATTGATTGCGATGTGTAATATGTTTGGTAAAATTTCTTTTTATTTTGGATGTTCAGAACATGTGTATGTGAGAGTAAGAACAACAGCATGAAATGTGACTTGTTCAATGATTCCTTAGTGCATTTTATTTCACCGTTATGCTTGCGAGTGTTGATAGTTACATGATCATAGCCATGCAAAAATGTTCAAATATGGCCAATTTTCAAAATGAAATTACATATATTAAGTCCAAATTGATAAACAATTTTTTCTTAAGTTAACATGTGTATTAAAAAGTTGAGCATTTTCTTTCTGAAAAGAATTCTGGCATGCAGTTGGTGCCCGTGTTGTCTCATCATGTGCGGAGAAATGAAATTTGCCCTGTCAATAGAAATGGTTAACTGGGGATATTGGATACACCGATTAAACGTATCTGTAGCCTTTTCGGCGGTGAAACGTCCTACATGTGTAATAGAAATGATAATAACTATTGTAATAATAACAATTACAAAAATAATAAGAGTATCTTGTTTACATAATTTTGGTGCGCTGCAGATGTACCGAGACTTAGTGGCAATGCTGGGGGAGGCTGCCCGTGATGACGATACTGTGATCACCGCTGTCACCGGAACTGGAGATTTCTTCTGTTCCGGCAATGACCTGAGCAACTTCACGAACATCGCTCCTGATGGCGTGGCTGCTTATGCTGCCAAAGCCAGAGAGGATCTTTATGAGTGAGTGTCGTCTTCTGCTGTTGGTGGATGTAGTTGTATTATTTGAAATGTAGCTTTGGTAGTGCGGTATTTTTGGTAGTGTGGCATTTTTGGTAGTACCGCATTTTTTGTAGTATGGCAAGGCAAATTTTACCACGAGCTGTGGCAGTTCATAGTTTGAATCCTGAAAAAGTTCGAACTATTCGAAAGTGTGAAAACATTGTTTCTGTTTTAGGTTATTACCAAAGAACAACATTGAGATAGTCATTGATGTGCAAATTATATCCTGTTTCTGAAGATGCAACATTGGCGTGGTCTTCATATTGCTCATTGGGACAAACAACGTCATAACTCTAAATTTTGGAAAATTGACTTATCCACGCTGTTAAATTCGCCATTCCGTTCTATATATTATGGTAAAACCGTTATAACTGTAGCTTCAAAATTGACGTATAGGAAGGATTCCTTTTTTGATCAAAACTAATTCTGTAAATAAGCGACATGATTGTTCACGCAAATTAATCCTCATTACTGAAGAGCAACATTGACGTGGCCTTCTACCGCATTACTATCGTTGAATTGATCGTTCCTGCAGGTTTGTTGATGCCTTCATAGACTTCCCAAAGCCGCTGGTGGGCGTGCTGAACGGGCCCGCGGTGGGCATTGCCGTCACAACCTTAGGGCTTTACGACGCCGTCTACGTGTCTGATACGGTGACTATGTAGGGTTGTTCCTTCTAAAATGTAAAAGCCATTACAGATCATTGTGAAGATCGTGAAGTGGAAATATTTGCGGTCTGTAGTGGTAGATAATCGTAAAATTTATGAACTCTTGTTCCAAACAAGAAGTGTAAAATAGGTATTTCGTCTCATTAGTGATGACATCTAGACTTGAGCTTGACGGTGACATCTAGACTTGAGCTTGGCGGTGACATCTAGACTTGAGCTTGGTGGTGACATCTAGACTTGAGCTTGGTGGTGACATCGAGACTTGAGCTTGGTGGTGACATCTAGACTTGAGCTTGGTGGTGACATCTAGACTTGAGCTTGGTGGTGACATCTAGACTTGAGCTTGGTGGTGACATCTAGACTTAAGCTTATGGTTTGCAATTGTGACAATGCGTTGCACTGTGTGGCTGGTCCCCTCAGGAGGATGCAACTATTGTATCTATGGTAGTAAGCACTCTCAGGGGGAAAATATGTGAGGGCCCGAGCTGAGAATTAGGTAGGCCTTCATTTTGTTGAAATAGTTTTTTTTTTGTGTTGAGGACCATTTTTTTCAATTCACTGCTGTCCTGTCTTTTAGCACCTATTACTACTTTATTCACCAACTTTTATCTTGTTTCCTGAACTTCTTTCTAAGCTTGCTGTTTCTATGCCCCTTATGCATGGATTCCGCATTCCCTTATCTCCATGCTAAATGGTGCCTTCCTCCATCCTCTATTTAGAACGCTTTTTTGTAGCGGTTAGGGAGGCTTAAACTAACATGTGACATAATATGTGTGGCAGGCGTGGATGCAGACACCGTTCACGCAGCTCGGCCAGACGGCGGAGGGCTGCTCTTCGTAAACCTTCCCCTGTATCATGGGGTCTGCCTTTGCCAGTGAAATGCTCTACTTCAACAAGAAGGTCAGTTGCCAAATTCTGCAGCTAACCTCTGGCTTGAGTAGAGATGGTACTCAAAAAAAAACCATGCCGTTTTTTTAAAAAAACGCGTTTTTTTCACAAAAAAAAAACCGTGGCCAAAAAAAATGGATATTTTTTTTTTAATATTTTGTCTGAAAATAACTCAGCAAGAAAAAGAACCACATTACATTATTTGTTTTCATGTCAAATTACAAAATTTAACAGCATACTTCTTAATTGATGGTTTTCCATGGTTTTATGAAATTTTTTATTATTCTGCGGTTTCATTCTTTGATATTTCATTTATTTTACAATACATGTGAATGACCTTCATCTTCCAAAATGGTGTGTTATAATAACATATCTTTACTTATGGTCATTGATAGAGATGTGACTAGAGATGTGACTCAAAAAAAAACCATGCCGTTTTAAAAAAAAAAACATTTTTTTACAAAAAAACCGTGGCCAAAAAAAAACGTGGATATTGTTTTTTTTTCAATATTTTGTCTGAAAATAACTCAGCAAGAAAAAGAACCACATTACATTATTTGTTTTCATGTCAAATTACAAAATAAAACAGCATACTTCTTAATTGATGGTTTTCCATGGTTTTATGAAATTTTTCATTTTCTGTGGTTTCATGCTTTGATATTTCATTTATTTTACAATACATGTGAATGATCTTCAACTCCCAAAACGGTGTGTTATAATAACATATCTTTACTTATGGTCATTGAGATGTGACTGAAAAACCATGCTTTTTTTTAAAAAAACATGTTATTTATACAAAAATTATGACTAAAAAACATGGATATTAATATATTTATGTGACCTTAAAATTCCAATGCTGTTTTTTTATAACGTTGTTTTTTAACAGAAAAATCTTGACTAAAAAAACATGGCTATTATATTTTATTGGACCAAAAAAAATGTTTTTTTAAAAAACATTTAAAAAAATCATGACTAAAAAAACACCGATGCAAATACCAGGAAAGTTATTTTTCTTTAATCGAATTGTCTTTAGAAACTTATAAATGAATAATGCTGTTAATATTGAAATCATGTTTATTAGAACTGTACTAGGTCTTAGAATAACATATCTACAAAGAATCTATTCACTCCATAAAACCTTTCGGAGACCAGCTCCATCCTCAGTCATTCAGTAAAATTTGGTGAAATAGACAATGAATTTCCACTGTTCCTTCGAAAAACATTTGACTGAATGACTTACTTAGGATGGAGCTAGTCTCCGAAAGGTTTTATAGAGTGAATAGATTCTTTGTGGATATTTTATTCTAAGACCTGGTACGGTTCTAATGGATATTAATATATCCTATGTGACCAAAAAATCCATGCTGTTTTTTTATGTTTTTGTTACAAAAAAGTCATGACTAAAAAACACGGATATTAATATACTTTATTTTACCATGAACAACCATGCTGTTTTTTTGAAAAACATCTTTTTCACAGAAAAATCATGATTAAAAAATGTGGATATTAATATATTTTATGTGCAAAAAAAAACCATGCTGGTTTTTTCAAATCATGTTTTCTTTACCAAAAAATCATGACTAAAAAACATGGATATTAAAGACTTTTTGTGAAAAAAACATGGTTTTTATCAAAAAGCATGGTTTTTCGGTCACATAAAATAAATTAACATCCATTTTTTTTACAGATTAGATTAGTCATTAGTTTTAGCCTCCCTACCCAGCAACAAATGCTGCCAAAGAGAAGAAGGAAGATGATGAAACAAGATCAAAGTTGAAGAAGACAGTAGTAGGTGCTGAAAAACAGGATAGCAGTGAACCGAAAAAAGGTGGTCCTCAACATAACAAAAACATATTATTTCAACAAAAAAGGGGCCTACCTAACTCTCAGCTTGGGCCCTCACATTGTCCCCCTGGGAGCGCTAGTTCCCATAAATACAATAATTGTATCCCCCTGAGGGTGTTATTTTTTTACAAAGAAGTAGTGACCAAAAAATGAATAATAATAACTTTTTAATAAAAAACATGTTTAAAAAAAAACAATGAATTTTTGGTAACATAAAATATGTCAATATCCATGATTTTAAGACACAATTTTTTATGAAAAATACATGAAATAAAACAGCATGTTTTTTTTGGTCGCATAAAATATATTCATATCCAGGTTTTCTTATGCATCATTGTTAGTGAAAAAACATATTTTTTAAAAAACAGCATGGGTTTTTTTAGGTCTCGTATATATATTCATGTTTTATTAGTCATGATTTTTTAGGACAAAAACATTTTTTGGTCTGATAGATATATTATTCATGTTTTTTCAGTCATGATTTTTTATTAAAAAACGTTTTTTTATTAAAAAAACTGCATGGGGCTTTTTAGGTCATATAAAATATATTGCTTTTTAGGCATGATTCTTTGTAAAAAAACAGTATGGTTATATTTGGTACCATAAAATATATTACTATTCATTTTTATTAGTCAGATTTTTTGTAAAAAAACATGTTTTAAAAAAAACAGCATATTATTTTGGTCACCTAAAATATATTAATATCTATGGTTTTTAGTCATTTTTGTAATGAAAACATAAAAAAGAAACCACACAGTAAAAGTGGTGGCAGATAACCCACAATTACCTAGAGGAGTCTAAGAGATACAGCAGGAGCCACAGAACTTATATTGATGGAGTCAAAATTCAGAGCTTATTATTTCTGCAAAGTCTGATTTTTTTGGTCACATAAAAATAAAATCAGACATAGTAGAGATAGTAAGCTCTGAATTTTGACTCCATCAATAAAAGTTCTGTGGCTCCTGCTGTTCCTCTTAGACGCCTCTAGGTAATTGTGGGTTATCTGCCACCACTTTTACTGTATGGTTTCTTTTTGATGATTTTATAACAATAAAATGACTAAAAAACATGGATATTAATATATTTTAGGTGTCCAAAAAAACCCAGACATATAATACTTAATCAATTTAGGTGTGCAAAAAAAAACCAAAAAAACACATAAAAAACACGTTTTTTTTGCAAAAAAAAACGCAATCGAATAAAACCATTTTTTTTTTGCATCACTAGGCTTGAGTCAATGCCTTGGAAAATGTTCCAATCACAAGGAATTGGTTACTTTTTACGTTGACTTAGTGGTTGAGTAGGGTCCGTTTCATTTCTGATCATATTGTCATAAAAGAAATTTTTTGTAGGTCTATAGAAGGCTATATCCATTGGCTGAGATGACAATGAATGTTTTTTAATAACTTTTTATGAATGCAACGCTGATTAGGCTAGTATTGATATCGAATACGAGTAGTAATCATTTATTAATGTTTTTCAGCATAATAAAGTCAACTCTATGTTAAAATTATCACAGTAGAGGAGTTTGTCTAATAACAAAGGAAATATTTCCGTATAATACTGAAGGTATTACTTACCATCATTGATTCCTCTTGTGAGATTCAAAAAGATGTCCTTCCCTTCATTTTTAGTCCAAGTGACAATACAACGGTTCCGATGACCTACATCAGATTTTTTCTAAAATATTTACTCTTGGTTTTAGTACCATTACAAACACCTGTCCCTCTCTTCTGCAATGGTTGCAACTGAAGAGTTCCTCAGCCGCAAGAAACTCATGAAACAATAACACTGTCTCATCATTTGGGTGCAAGCGTGCGACTGACTGTTTTTGCTTCTGCCCCTATTTCTGCTTCTGCCCCTATTTCTGCTTCTGCCCCTATTCCTGCTTCTGCCCCTATTCCTGCTTCTGCCCCTATTCCTGCTTCTGCCCTTATTCCTGCTTCTGCCCCCATTCCTGCTTCTGCCCCATTCCTGCTTCTGCCCCTATTCCTGCTTCTGCTCCTATTCCTGCTTCTGCCCCTATTCCTGCTTCTGCCCCTATTCTTGCTTCTGCCCTTATTCCTGCTTCTGCCCCTATTCCTGCTTCTGCCCCTATTCCTGCTTCTGCCCCTATTCCTGCTTCTGCCCCTATTCCTGCTTCTGCCCCTATTCCTGCTTCTGCCCCTATTCCTGCTTCTGCCCCTATTCCTGCTTCTGCCCCTATTCCTGCTTCTGCCCCTATTCCTGCTTCTGCCCCTATTCCTGCTTCTGCCCCTATTCCTGCTTCTGCCCCTATTTCTGCTTCTGCCCCTATTCCTGCTTCTGCCCCTATTCCTGCTTCTGCCCTTATTCCTGCTTCTGCCCCTATTTCTGCTTCTGCCCATATTCCTGCTTCTGCCTCTATTCCTGCTTCTGCCCCTATTTCTGCTTCTGCCCCTATTCCTGCTTCTGCCCTTATTCCTGCTTCTGCCCCTATTCCTGCTTCTGCCCTTATTCCTGCTTCTGCCCCTATTCCTGCTTCTGCCCATATTCCTGCTTCTGCCCCTATTCCTGCTTCTGCCCTAATTCCTGCTTCTGCCCCTATTTCTGCTTCTGCCCCTATTCCTGCTTCTGCCCTTATTAGTGCTTCTGCCCCTATACCTGCTTCTGCCCCTATTCCTGCTTCTGCCCCTATTCCTGCTTCTGCCCCTATTCCTGCTTCTGCCCCTATTCCTGCTTCTGCCCCTATTCCTGCTTCTGCCCCTATTCCTGCTTCTGCCCCTATTCCTGCTTCTCCCCCTATTCCTGCTTCTGCCCCTATTCCTGCTTCTGCCCCTATTCCTGCTTCTGCACCTATTCCTGCTTCTGCCCCTATTGCTGCTTCTGCCCCTATTCCTGCTTTTGCCCCTATTCCTGCTTCTGCCCCTATTCCTGCTTCTGCCCCTATTCCTGCTTCTGCCCCTATTCCTGCTTCTGCCCCTATTCCTGCTTCTGCCCCTATTCTTGCTTCTGCCCCTATTCATGCTTCTGCCCCTATTCCTGCTTCTGCCCCTATTCCTGCTTCTGCCCCTATTCCTGCTTCTGCCCCTATTCCTGCTTCTGCCCCTATTCCTGCTTCTGCCCCTATTCCTGCTTCTGCCCCTATTCCTGCTTCTGCCCCTATTCCTGCTTCTGCCCCTATTCCTGCTTCTGCCCCTATTCCTGCTTCTGCCCCTATTCCTGCTTCTGCCCCTATTCCTGCTTCTGCCCCTATTGCTGCTTCTGCCCCTATTCCTGCTTTTGCCCCTATTCCTGGTTATGCCCCTATTCCTGTTTCTGCCCTTATTCCTGCTTCTGAACCCTATTGCTGTCTTGAGTAAAACAAAAGGTTCTTACTTGTGTTGAAGGCGCAGTGGAGAAAAAGAATACTTAGGTAAAACTACGTTTGTCGTGATTGGTGAAATTCTTTGGAGAGTAAGATTTCAAGTGTTATGATGAGAAATTTTTTGTACACAAAGTACAATGGATGGCTTTTTTGTTGAAATTTAATTTTATCATTACCAAAATTGTTCCGTTGTTCTCAATCTTATTCATGAACGAAGTTAGCAGAGGGCTAAATGTGTGGAATCTTGAAATAAACCCCTTAGGAAGATACAACTATTGTATCTATGGAAATTAACACTCCAAGGGGAAAATGTGAGGGCCCGAGCTGAGAGTTAGGTAGGCCTTCTTTTTGTTGAACTAGAATGTTTTTTTGCTATCTTAAGGAACACCTTTTTTTGGTTCACTACTGTCCTGTTTTTCAGCACCTACTACTTTCTTCTTCAACTTTCATTATGTTTCATGAACTTCTATCTCAACTTTCTGTTTCCACGCCTCTTCTGCAATAGATTCCGCGTTCCCTGAACTCCATACTAAATGGTGCCCTTCCTCTCTTTCGATTGCATTTGTTTTGACAGGGAGGCTTGAACTAACTAATAATCAGTCACTCCAATTTGCCTCTTAACTACGAGTACAACTGAACAAGCACACAATCACTCCTATTTGCCTCTGTTCATCACCAGCACACAAACACTATTTGCCTCTGTACAATACAAACACAACTGAACAAGCACACAATCACACCCATTTGCCCTTGTTCAAACACACCAGTATAAAATGAATGCAGAGTTTAAAGAAGCGCTGAAAATCCCCGTTCCTGACTCTCGTGGTTTTGCGTAGATGACTGCAGCAGCGGCGCAGCGGTGCGGGCTGGTGAGCGAGGTGCTGCCGCACGACAGGCTGCAGCAGGAGGTGTGGCCGCGTCTCCAGGCCCTCTCTAAGCTGCCTCCCAAGGGCCTCTACTACAGCAAAGAGCTCGTCCGCGCTCATGATAAGGACGTTCTTAAGAAGGTGAGTTTTAGAAGGTGTTCTACTTCGAGTGTGGAGTGAAATTTCTTCTGTATTGTAAGTTTAGAATGGGGTTTCTTTTGTATCATAAGTTTGGAATGGGGTTTCTTCTATATTATAAGTTTGGAATATTTTTTTTCTGTAACATATGTTCGAAATGGTTTTCTGTTTAAATAAATTTGGAATGGTTCTTCGGTATTATAAGTTTGGAATGGGGTTTCTTCTGTTGTCCGTTTGTTTGGAATCCGAATAGTGCTTCGCTAAGATAAAAGATAAAGAATGCTGTGATGCATCACTATTTAAAAAAAAAATAAGCGTAGTTCTTAATTGTAAATTGTGATGTGAACATTTCTTCTGTTGGTGAATTTCAAAAGATCAACAAAAGTGATTATGTGATAATCAATTTTCTATTGGCTTTTAGTCTCCGTTAGACAATAGTCTATCCAATGGCTCCAACGCTGTTGCGTTGAAGATGACTCTTTTCTCTTGACTCTTTTGGTAAATTATAATATATGTAGCACTTTGAGTCTGTTAGGAAACATTTTAATTTTGTGAATTTTTTTGAGAATTCTACAAAATATTTCACTAGATTGTGTTTTTTTTTAATTGTGTCTTTTTCTTTATGACTAAATTGTGTTTTGATAAATTGTGTTTTGCTTCATGTCTTTGCATCTTTGTGGGGTATTTGTAGCACCATTAAGATTCGTTTATATCTTACTTCACATAGAAAATTGCGTATTCCAACAGTATGAGCCTGTCGCTTCAACATGTTCTGTGCCTGGGTGTTTGTGTTCGACATGTGTTTGTGTATTGTGTGTTCGGGTGTGGGCTGCTGGGCTCAACAGAATGTTGTGGTCGAGCAGTTTGAAGAGCCCTGAGCAAGAGAGTAATGTTGTTGGTATACGCGTCAACCACATGAAGCGAAAATTTATGGCTAACCCAATGGTCGTGTCTTGAAGTGATGGGAAGCATGTTATGATTAGTAAAAATTTTTGGGGAGGCCTGGGTAAGAAATCCAACGTTGCGGGTAGAGGGGGGTAGACTTCGACCACAAGAGGTCCACTACATGACAGTGATCTATGGCGACACTTGAGCTTGAAGGGTAAGCATACAGCCTAGCAACAAATTTGCTGAGAAACATTTGGGGGCTGGACTCGAAAGAAGGCGGAGTATACAGCTTTCTATAGAAAAGGAGTAGGCGTGCACTTCTGGAGATTTGGAGAATCACGATTGGTCGCATGGAGAGATAGAGGGCAGCCCTCAAGAACTCCTAGGTAGAACTGAAAGGAGAAAGGTTCAGTCGTATAGCGAGAACCATCTGAGGAAGTGCGTCTTAAGGGGGTCCTACGAGGCCCCTTTTCTCTCCGATGGTCATTTTTCATGGTTAGTTAGAAAAGGACCCTTAGGTGGTGGACTATTCGGTCCTAAAATTTTATGGCGTTACGGACAATAGATCCCCCCAGGGGGACCAAAATCTTAAACTTTCGACTCCATATAAAAAGAAAACAAAAGAAGAAATGGAAAATTTGCGAATGGACTTTTGTTAGATATGTTCCAAGGATTCTAAAACTGTCTTTGTTTTTGTTCTAGCAGAAAAACTCGATGAGTTCTATTCTTTTGAAATATCAATACTGGTGGACTAAAAACCAATATGTCAAATTTTTTCAAAAACCAAAGCCTGATTAAAAAAAATGTAGAGAAGAAATTGTGTTTCTTTTCAAAGGTTACATATAATAGTCAAATTTCATAAGAATCAGACTGAAAACAAAAAATTTCATAATTTTATGTAATAAGTAAATATTTTTTTAATTTTTTCTTTTTCTGTAAATTGCAATTCACAGTGTGAATATGATGATTTGCATGGAGATTATCGAAACAAAAATGAAAACAGCATTCAATTACATAAATTTTCCATTATATTACACTTCAACAAAATATTTTGTTTATGGCCTATACTGTAAAGTCACTCATTTTCAAAATTCAAAAGAATCGAAGTCATTGAGTTTTTATGCTAGGAAGAGAACAAAGACAGTTTTAGAATCCTTGTAACATTTCTAACAAAAATAAGATCTTATTTTTTCCATTTGTACATTTAATTTTTTTTATCATAGTTCAAAGCCAAAAATTCGTTCTACTTTATATATTGTGCTAAAATATCGCATATATAAAATAAAAAAGATTCAAATATAAAATCCCCGACCTTATTTTTGTTAGAAATGTTACAAGGATTTCAAAACTGTCTTTGTTTTCTTCCTTGCATAAAAACTTTTTGACTTCTATATTTTTGAAATATGTATAAAAATGACTGAAAAATCTAATATTTCAAATTTTTCGGAAAAACTGAGGCCTAAATAAAAAACTTCTCGAATAAAATATGTTTTTCTTTCCACATTACAAATACTGGTCAAATTTCAGACCAATCGGATCAAAACTCAGTTTTGACGGGAGGACCCCCTTAACCAAGTATTAACTGAAAAATATCACTTTGAAAAGTAATACGTGAATATAGCATGCGTCGAAATAATTTCACATACAATAAGTTAAACGTGTTAAAAATTCTGGTAGCGCTAATCAAAATCCTCTATCCATTTTTGCAGAATAAAAGGGGATGAAATAGGACCACGAGGGTCGAAAGAAAGAGATATTAACGTCGATCGGGAGGGTGAGAGTTATTTTTTGTTACCAAGAGATGCTATTCGAAACATATATGCATATAATGAAAAAATTTAATGCCGTTGAATTAAATGTAAAATGTATAAACGAGTACGATTTTGACAATCAAGGTTATGGGTAAATTTTGTGATCTTTGCTGGAGGGCGGTTCTTTCCTAATTCTCCGCAGAAAAATTGAAGGGAAGCTCTGAATGCAGTCGTTAAAAGCACATTTTCTGAACTGATGATATCCAGGGAAGCTGAACTGAAGCTGTGCTTGTGCAAATACACCTGTGATCTGAAGTTATGACCATGTCCTGTGCTGTTGGAAAACGCATATACATAGCAGAGGATTTTCCCTGTAATGTATTTGGGTGAAGTTATATTTGTTGAGATGGGTTGGCCAACCCAAACAATTTATTGGGATAGCGTTGTCATGAGGGCTATTGCGTTCGCATATTTCAACATCTCTGTCAATCGCGTCATGTGCTTATAATAGAGGGTAGTATGTTGAGGAATTGTAGTTGCAGGAGTGCTAAGCCTTGGTGATCTGTTAATTGTATGTTAATCGCAGAAACGTGTTGTCGAATTTACTGCCCTAATCATAAAATTATGCAAATATATATTGCGTATATTATAACCAACGACGCAAGCAGTACCTCTCGTCGAGACAGATGCGCACAGAAAAACGCGCGGTTGTAAGTGGGTCTCTGCACATCGGTGAAGACCGTCCTTATTTTAGTATTTGTGAGGCATTCCTGGGATTTCAATGTGTGTGTATTTTGGTTTGCCTGTAATTTCCTGTGTTTTCCTTGTATTTCTCATGGAGGTATGCCAAACCCTCAATTCCGAGAAACCGGTCGCCTCATTAATGTAAATTAATGAGGGGGCAGGACTAAGTCTCGTGACAAGTCTCAAGGCCGTAGGCTATCCAAGATATTGATGATTTGTGCTTTCATGCAGGTTAACATAATGGAATGTGACCGTCTCTTTGAGCGCTGGCAGTCGGAAGACTGCAAGAACGCGATCATCGCTTTCTTCTCACGACAAAAGTAACAAATTGTGACATACGTGTTGCGAGAGGGCAATCGGATGATATGTGCTTTATGATAAATTGAAGCAACCAACAGCTCAAAAAAGAAGCTCAGCGACTGCAGAGATAAATAACTTACGGCCGCCGAACTGCTCTGACGCTTTTTTATAATAAGCAATCCTATAGAAGGTAAATCGCATGTTGGCTGGGTAACGCTTTTTAGTTTTACAAGTTGTTTTTCTACGTATACCAAACTCATGCAGGTTTATGGATTTTTTTTAATGGAATGTAGGTATTCGGTTAACGCGTTGGCTGCGTATTGGTGGTACAAATGTGTACCACCAGGTAATATTGCTCATTCACGTACCGATATAATTGTGTAGCATTGCAATTATTTCACTACCTTTTACAAATATTATTCAACGCACGAGGTAAAACATCATTCTGCAATTGCAGTTTACTTACTTGGAAGGAAGGTAGAAATGTAATCGAAAAGCTATGTCTTTTTTTTCAGTCGTGCTACTAACAACCTAACCAATTGTAGCAGCCGCGAAAACGTCAACGTGTTAACTTTACGTTCTAGATCGTATGCTTTGGGTTTCGTGGGATCTGTTCTTATTTTTAATGCTACGAACCTGACACATTTTCTCCCTTCCAGCAGTGGAACTTGATGTTTGAGCTCTCTTCGTTTTGGAGTAATTGTTGAGTTTTCCGAAGAAAGTAATGTTTACGTGTCAACCTTCATGGCAGAATTTGTGTCCAGCCCAGTGCTCCTTGCAGCATGCTCGTGTTTTCGCGGTATTCCTTAAATCGAAACCCCTCAGGGGGATACAACTATTGTATCTATGGGAATTAGCGCTCCCAGGGGAAAAATGTGAGGGCCCGAGCTGAGAGTGAGGTAGGCCTTCTTTTTGTTGAAATAAAATGTTTTTTGTTATGTTAAGGACCACTTTTTTTCGGTTCATGAACTTCTTTCCCATCTTACTGTTTTTATGCCCTTTCTGCATAGATTCCTCATTTTCTTATCTCCATACTAAATGGTGCCTTCCTCCTTCCTCTCTTCGATACGCTCTATTTTTGCAGCGGTTAGGGAGGCTTAAACTAACTTATAATCTAATCTAATCCTTAAATCGAAGTAATACGCATTACTATTTCGTCGTTACTTTTTGCTTCCGCTTACATTTCTGTCGTTTATTCCTAATTGTCCATCGTGGCAGTCTGTTGAGTTATATGCTCTGAGTGTTCTCATAAATGTAGAGCTTTGTTGAAACGTTTTAGAGAATAAAGTGTACCAAGTGAGGCCGTTGACTGTCGTCAATTTGCAGCACATATTTGGTTTTAATTTCTAACACTCCCTGGCTGTATCTTTTTATGCTCATTATTCAATTATTGACTGTTTTTCATAGTGTCAGCCACTCAATTCCTCAATTTTGTTTTGCTTTAGGAGTCGAGAATCGAAGGTTCTTGTTAGAAGTCTCCCACATATCGGTAGTTCTTCTTACTGATACCATGTTCATTGCAACGAATGTATTTGCAATTCTTTTAAACGATAACGGGTAATAACACTGTATCGCAATACTGATCGACAGGCCTGGACATAATTCATCGTTTGATAATGTGATAATGCTAACAATGACACTTTAAATTTCCAAGTATTTGGGTGACTCACCAGTGCCGAAGTTTCACATCCGTAATAAGCGATTGAATATTTTGACTCAGTGCATTCTCTTGGTAGATTCCTTCTACAATTTTTGACATACTACGTGGGGAGTTTTGTACTAAAGTTTTAGAAGTGCAGTATTCTTGATGGTTGTTAAAGTTTAGTTTTTTTAGCGTTAGTGTGTAAAATATAACATGTTCGTTATTATATCTTTGTATTGGTGAACAGTCTTTATTTGTAAACTGTGAATTAATTTGTTTTTAAAATTACGAGTTTAAAGTAGAAAACGAGAAAAATAAAACTTATTTTCTGCCTAGTGCTTGCATTTTCATCACTCTCTTTAACTGCTTCTCAAGTTTTAATCGTGATTATTCGGAGTCGGTAATATCTCATGGGAAGTAAAAACATGGATTATTATAGCGCGAATTTAGAGTCTCCTCGCTGTAACTTTACAAGATTCAGTTCACAAGTAAAATTCCGCTATAATTATTCTGGGATCCGCAGGCACCTAGAGGCACTCAAATGTATTTGTAGAAATTATGTGTTGAGGGGAATGGTATGCGTTGGCTCGTATCGTCATGTAGTGCTCCAGGTTCTCTAACTCCAATGTTTACCGTAAATATAGAACACTTGTGCGTCTTCATGACAAAGTTTCATACCAAGGATAATTCACAAAAACGTACTATCTGCATCTAACAGTTTAGTATCTGCAACCACAAGACAAATACTTCACAATACTAATGGGGCAGTCTCAGGGGTCTCGCTCTTAATGGTAAACAGAGCTCAGAAAAAAACAATGCACTCGGATAAATGGTTAGATAACGCCGTGACGCGCGCAGGAACACATGAGGAAAGATATTCAGTTAAGCTGATTGAAAGTGATGCTGCATTTTGCAGGAGTGATTTGACTGACGACTTTAAATAGCCTGGCATGAACACAAGTTGAGATGTTGAAATGAAAATCCATTAACTCAATTTCAAAAACCTTCATGCTGAATCACCGTGATGTTGTTGAGCTCGAAATCATCCGAAATTGTTTCGAAACATTTGGTATTGCAGATACCTAATTAGAATGAAATTTACTATCATTTCCAAGACCTCATGTCCGACACAATATCGTTAACTAGTATGAAATTTAGGTACCTATAACAACATGGTTATGGAGTTCAGTCGTTCCAACAAGATTATCAACATTCTACCAGAAGATAAACTCTTCAGTCCAAATACTAACCAAAAATTATTCTTGCAAAAAAAATTAGTGATAAATTTAGCGATACACAACGTAGAATTTCTTACAAAATGTTTCTCTTTCAATTCAATTGCTTCTAATCACAGGTTACAGTATCACTGCAGTTATGCTTGAATCTATCGACATTGAAAAAGATACTCCGGTGCTGCGCTAAGACTTATCGTGCCATCGGTGAAGTTTCAAATGAGCACACTCATCGTTCTCACGCAGGCTAGAAAGCACAGCGTTAAGAGATGTCGGTAAAGAAGCAAAACAGCTTCTGTTCAAACTCGAGTGTCAAACGGGAAGCGTTCGGTGAAAGGGAAAGTATGTGGAAAGTGAAAGCAGAATTATGACTCTTAGCTTTAGAAGTAAACATAAAAATACAAAACAAATATTAATAGCACGAACACTCCAAGGGTTCATTTACCGAGATGGTAAGCTCAATTGTTACTAACATTCACTTATGCTCTATCTACACAGCCAACATGGTGGAAATTTAGTTTAAAAAAGCCCACAAAGAAATAACATCGTTCGTCAAAAACGTAATTGATGCGAACCTGCGTGACATGTTACGTATAAACTTCCAGAGCTAAACTGTTGCTTCGGCTATTGCAGTGCCAAGTTTTCTCAGCCATCAGTGTAATATTTAAATACACTAGGCATAATCCTGGCAAGATGTGAATCACGATGGGAAAGAAGTTAGACTTCATACATCAGCTGAAGGTTTCTATAAAATGACTTCAAATCTGTCGGAAACTGATGAGTAACACTTCAATTGCAGAAATTAAATTAATTCTCACATCGCACATGACATCAAAAAGTACCTATCACCTCTTCACAGCCTTTTCATGCATAAAAGAATGATTTATTCAACAGCCGCAAAATCTTACTTCTAAACAACTATTAAGCATAGCAACGTTACTTTCCAAGAGAATCACTTGTCACAGCATCGAGATTCATGAAACGCATTTCATCATTTTCTCGAGCTGAGAGATAAGATTAGATGTTAGTTTAAGCCTCCCTAACCGCAACAAGGGTGTTCCAAAGAGAGGAAGGTACCATTTGTTATGGAGGTAACGGAGCGCGGAATCCATGCACAAGGTGCATAGAAACAGTACGTTGAGAAAGAAGTTCGTGAAACAAGATAAAAGCTGAAGAAGAAAGTAGTAGGTGCTGAAAAACAGGATAGCAGTGAACCGAAAAAAGATGATCCTTAACACAACAAAAACATTTTTTGTTCAACAAAAAGAAGGCCTCTGAACTCGGGCCCTCACATTTCCCTCAGAGCGCTAATTCCTATATAAAATAGTTGTGTCCCCCTAAGGGGTCAAATTCTCCAGCCAGTAAGCTCGACGTGATCCATGCAATCATCACAAACATTTGCGCGGTTTGATGTCCTAGAACGCTTTTCTTTTCTACAGGCGTGGAAAGCAAAAGTTCCGTGTGATATTTAATATGAATACTTAAATCACTTTTGAGGGTAACTTCTTTACGCTCATATCGGAATATTTATACATTATTGTGGTTGTAAACTACACTAATCGAACACACGCACGGTGGAAAGAAGCATCTTAACGAGGTAAAATAATTCATCACTGAAAATTAGATTGGAATATGTGTTACTTAGAGTTTTTCTAATCGCGAAGGTTTCATGTCGATATTCAAATTTTTATCGAGCTATTTGAAAGAGAAGTAGGCAGCATTTGAAAAGTAATCAAGAAAATAGGATTCTGATATTGAATCCCCACACCTTATTTATAAAAACAGGAAGATTGGAAGAAGTTAATGAAACGAGGATAAAATTCAAAGACGAAAATAATAGGTACTGAAATAAAAAAAACAGTGACCTGAAAAAAGATGGACCCTAAAACAGCAAAAACCTGTAATATTTCAAACCAAGTGCCATCCAACTTTTCAATCGGAATCTCGCATCTTCCCCTGTGAGTTCTCATAATTGAAGGGGACATGAACCAGAAATGCCAGCACAACATTTTGCTCATACAGGATGAGGGTGTGTTGCGATGCGACATACACGAGAATAAGATGAAAATGCCGAACTATCGAACTGAACCGCAGACGATAGCAACAAAGCTCGAGTCTGTTGTACATATCAAACGTGATCCATGAAATACAAAAATCTTGAGGATACACTTTTTAACACTTTCTTCTCAAAAGTTGGCGAAGATGTTTTCAATGAAGTATCCAGGACAGTTTCAGACACATCTACAGAGGCAAATCTGAGCGATGTTTCATCCCCAAATAGTAGCAACAAGTGGAGACCAAAGCCAGTTAGCGTCATAGAGATACGAAAAATCTTATACTCACTAAAGAATACTAAAGCGACTGGACATGATGGCATAAGCCTCCAACATATAAAAGACAGCTTCCCTGTCGCAGCACCCTTTATTCGCTTGATAATAAATACATCTATAGTCACAAACAAGTTTCCCGATCAATGGAAACTATCCATAATTAAGCCATTACATAAATCTGGTGATATCGACGTAGCGTCAAACTACAGACCAATCAGTCTCCTGCCTGTTATGTCCAAAATATTAGAAAAAGTAATAACAAACCAGCTCTCGTCTTACATAGACGAGTCACATCTACTGCATCGCAATCAATATGCTTACAGGAGGAATACCAGTACTCAGGACGCCCTGTTAAACATAACAGAAAAAATTTACAATGAAATTGACCAAAAAAAATTAACTCTCTTACTATTGCTTGGTCTCTCCAAAGCTTTCGACAGTGTTGAGCATAAGAAACTTCTACAAAAAATTTCAAACCTCAGAATAGACACTCAGTGGTTTGAAAGCTACCTACGAAACCGCTCTCATGCAGTGTGCTTGAATAACAAAATGTCATCATTCATACCAAATAACTTTGGCGTTCCTCAAGGTTCAATCATCGGCCCACTCCTATTTCCGATTTTCATCAACGATTTCCCCACCATGCCGGCAAACACAAAAATCTCAATCTATGCTGATGACGTACAAATTGCCATGACAAGCTCAACAGCGGATTTAACAGAAACACAAGCCAACGCTGAAAACCTTCTGAGAAATCTGAAATTGTGGTATGACCATAACGGCCTCAAACTTAACGCAAGTAAAACGCAATGCATTATTCTTGGATCACAGAATGCGACTGAAAATTTACCACCATTCAAGCTAACATTTGGAGACGATACAATTAAACCAGTCGATAAGTTTAAAAATCTGGGTGTTTGGTTTGACAAAAATATGACTTTCAATTCACACGTCGAAACAATGTGCAACAAAATTAACGGAACCTTAATGTTCTTTCATCGTATAAAGAACACACTTGACGAAAAATCTAGATTATTAGTGATTCAGTCTTTAGTTTTATCGCGTCTGGACTACTGCAGTCTTGTGTGGGGAGACTTACCTAAATGTCGTCAGGAAGAGTTGCAAAAATGTGTAAACTTCGCCGCCAAAGTGGTATGCAAAGGAAATTTCAATAAATACGATCATGTCACCCCTCTTTTAAGAAAACTCGACTGGATCCCAATACCGAACAGATTCATGATCCAGAAAGCTCGACGAGTATTCTCCTCTCTGTACCTCCCCCAAAGTAATGCAGAGGTGGTAAAATTTTTTCTATCTAATATCCCAAACGAAAGACCAAACCGGAGGAACGATGTTTTAGTCAGTTACCGTTCATCTAACGTGGGACAAAAAGCTCTCTCAGTTTCTGGAGCTTTTTTGTGGAACAAGCTTCCCCAGCATATCAAAAACTCTAAAACTGGAAAAGAATTTAGAGCAAATGTGTCACGCCATTTTGCATCTCTGTCATAGGGCCTGCAGCATCTCGGTGTGAACTTCCCATCTATCAGAAATTTTAATTTTTCCTGAAATTTCTGTTAGAAATTTAGAAACTCTTTCATTTTACGTTTGCTAAGCGATTCGTATATTCATCTTACTTATTTCTGTCGACAACAATGAGCACCACAGCCGTCAGTTTCAGTGCAGCATAACGAACGTTCTTTCCATAATTAGGAGTATTTCCTCATCTTTATTTTGTTATTTCTTTCTCTTTTCTGTATTAATTAATATTTAACGTCCGTATGACAAATATACCATGAAATACATTTTGTGTGTACACCAATAAACAGGTTTATAGATGTGAGGGGTGTGCAAAGTTTATAATGAATTAAATTTTTGGCTAACGTTGTCTCGCTATTTCAAAATCATTCTCAAAGATGCTTTCAATCGATTATCGGCTAAGCTGGGGGGAAAGGGATAATTTAACCATTGCATTTAGTCTTTTCATTTTTATTTTTTCCGTGCGTTCAGCGCACACTAGCACCGAACTTTCAAATCGGAAAAAACTCTAAATTTCTGTAATCAAAATTATCATTTTGGATCAAGGCCTAATCTTCCTATATGTGCCACTTTTGTGAATATTCTCCACTCAGATGTGATATCTGGCCACAATGTTACTCCATTTTATCCCACGTACACATGTCCGTATAATGCTGAAGAGTTGTGTTGCTTCTTGACTATAACCTGATTTTTCTTAAAAATTTCTGTGAAGAAAGTAAAAAACAGCTCATTTTTATGTTTTCCGAAGTCTTCTCTTCCTTTTAGTTATTTTTTTGCGAAAAATTTCTTAGGATTACAGTGAGCTCAGCTGTCATTTTCTGTGTAGTAGATGGTAGGTTGCTTCTATCTTTTATCTTATATATGTATTTTTTTTCTAATATTTTATTTTCAATAAGTATATACATTAATATGTGTGTGTACGTGTGTAGGTATATATATGTATCTACATAAATAGATATACATGTTTCTATTTCATTTCTTTACGCAAAAACCATTCGGTTAATAAATATTATTGCAATAGCGAAATGATTCAAAAATAGATCTATCACTTCCCCAGAGGGCGTTTCTGTGAATCGGATTAATGTCATATATAATTAATGAAATAAGTGCAATTTGAGCATATGAATCGTAGTAAAATTATCTTTCTGTCCGTATGTTGTACAAGCTATGAATTTTGATATTGAATATATGTTTGTTTACCCATTTCTACCAATATTTTGTAGATATTTGTCAATCATGAGTGGTAACCGGCTCACACTGTATCTCTATTTTATCCCATGTACCCATGTCCGCATGATGTGGTGAATATCGAGAAGATATGAAATATGTTTTTGGTGGTGATAGGGCTTTGCATATTTTTAGGGCATATTTTTCATTTCTCATTCAACTACCCTTGACAGAGATAGACTATTGGCAAGCCACGTGTGGTTTGTCTATTAGTACGCCTCGTATATTTTGTCTATTAATATGCCTCGTATGGTCTATCTATTTTGTACACCTCTGATAGCTTGTCTATTAGTACACCTCGTATAGTTTGCCTATTATTATTATGCCTCGTATGGCTTATCTATTTGTACACCTCGGATGGTTTGTCAATTAGTACTCCTAGTATAGAACTTTTGTTAGACTACTAGCACACCACGAATGGTTTGTCTATTAGTACGCCTCGCATATTTTGTCAATAAATATATGCCTCGTTTTGTCTATCTACTTGTACACCTCTGACAGTTTGTCTATTAGTACACCTCGTATAGTTTGTCTATTATTATGCCTCGTATGGCTCATCTACTTGTACACCTCGGATGGTTTGTCAATTAGTACTCCTCGTATGGAATATTTGTTTTAGGATGCCCTATATTTCAGAAACTTTTAAAAGCCAATATGTTCGCATGTATCTCATGTGACAACTTGGAAATAAACATTTTTTCTTTTTCTTTTCAACAAAGACCTAATCTTTTTTTTCAAATTGGTGGTTATCCTAAAATATCAAGTTACTGTTTCAAAAGCATCACAGCCTCGCAAGAGCCTACTCTATAACACTGTCTTAGAACATAATACACAAATTTAAATTGATCTATTCTACAGTGAGTTACACGCTAGAATAGAAGTAAAACACTTATTTCAGTTGCATAAAGAGAATACAAATAGGATTTAATACTATTTCAGAATAACACGTACAATTTTTTACTGTAGCAGTCAACGCAATTCTGCTACAACCAGCATGCCTTGCCGGAACCTTTTCGGTGATCTCACGAGCTTTGAAGGATATTAGATAAGTTAGTTTCAGATTCCCTAAACGCAACAGAGACGTTCCAGACAGAGAAAGAATGAAGGCACCATTTGGATAAGGGAACGTGGAATTTATGCACTAGGTGTGCTCTTACACAAGATCCAATGCGCATAGAAACGGTAAGTTGAGAAGGAAGGCCATGAAACAAACTAAAAGTTGAAGAAAGTTAGAGGTGTTGAAAAACGAGGCAGTAGTGAACCGGAAAAAAAAGATGGTCCCTAAAAAAACAAAAAAAAATAATTTAAACTAAAAGGCCTACCTCATTCTCAACTCGGGACCTCGCATTCCACCCCCTGCGAGCACTTATTCCCATTGATACAATAGTTGCAACCTCTAGGGAGGATTTGGAAGACAATTGACAGCAGAAATTTTTGTTTCACAATCCAGCCTTAGGCGTTGTGATAGATTCAATGAGGAAATATCTCGAAAAGATTCATAGGAAATATGAAAGCTTGATAAGTTGAAAAAGAAAAACAGTTCATTTCCAATAGTGTTGAATCATGAAATGTTCAACATTGATTCGCCATTTACATACTCAAACTTTCATGGTTTTTAAATGCCCAGCTCCGACTTCCATTTTTTGTCAGGCTCGCGCTAGTAAATATATAATGCGCATAAATTCTTTCCAAAATCCATCAAGTAAATCATGTGCCGCTAGGGGTGCGGCCTTGGTCGTGGTAAGGAAACTCGGAGACGTTTTCTTAGGTGTTTACTTGATGGAGGTGACGAGAACGATAGCGCCATGACTAAATTGTCAAGTGCTTATAAAGGCTCTGGTACGCATGGATGGGGGTTGTACCAAAGGGGGCATACATACCTCCCCATCCCTTTTTCAAAGTGAGGTACTTATTTCAAAAAGTTTTTTTAATTTTTGATTTAAAAAAATTTCATAAATGAAATTAATCACTACTAACGTAGCAAATTGGTTGCTCCTCATCGGGTGATTGTTGAAAGTTAAACATCTCAAAAATCACAATATTGAACAAAGTTATTTTAAATATCATTAAACGTGTTTTTTATCCATAATACACCTTGTTTTATTTTAACAATAACAACAGAATAAAGAAACGCACTAACGCAAGCAGGAAGAAAGAAGGCAGCCATTGGTTAACAATAATAATGCCTTCTTCTTCAACAGTATAAACTATAACGAATTAACATTAGTATATAGGAACGCATTAACGCAAGCAGGAAGAAAGGAGGCAGCGACTGGTTAACAATAATAATGCCTTCTTCTTCAACAGTATAAACTATAACGCATTACCATTAGTATATAGGAACGCATTAACGCAAGCAGGAAGAAAGGAGGCAGCGACTGGTTAACAATAATAATGCCTTCTTCTTCAACAGTATAAATTATAACGAATTGACATTAGTATATAGGGACGCATTAACGCAAGCAGGAAGAAAGGAGGCAGCAACTGGTTAACAATAATAATGCCTTCTTCTTCAACAGTATAAACTATAGCACGAGTTCCTACATTACTATGGAAAAATAAAAAATAACAACCGTCAGTATTTTAGGTTAAGGGAAAATAAAAACGCCAGGTCCAAGGTTATAAAAACACAATTAAAAGAAACTGAATATCGATGCGCATAAATTCACTAATTTTAAATAACATTTTGCATTTAACTTCGATCGATTTAACATGGATATGAAAAATGGGTGTACAGGTCCGTGTACTTGAATAGTCGCAAGTTTGGCATCGTTCCCTGTCTTACACAGAGAAAACGGAGAACTGCTTTCAAGGTTAATTGAAGTCAAAGTTCTTGACTGCACCCTAAGGTTAATTTGAGTCTAGGCAATCAATGTTTGTTCACAGTCGCTTCGCGTCATGCGGTCTCGGCTAGACACCGCAGCGGAGTTGGAGGTATTATGTATTTTGGGTATTATTGAACAAGTTGGAAGCTTTCAAAGCTTTGAATGACTATCAGACTATTAAATTAAAGCAAACGATGGTGTGAACGCAGAGGTAATAGTAGGTTGTGGAACTCATAAGCACTTAAATTATTTGTAGGGCTATTCTATGATTATAAAGACATCGACTAGGCATCGAGTAAACATTTGGTTATATGAAATATGTTTAAACGGAATATTTTTCAGCATAGCTGCACTCTATTTAATGGGGTTTGATAAGTTTACAAAGAACCGAAATATACCAAATTTATTTCCAAATTTGGTTATACCTCCGTTGACAGCATTTCGAAAGTCGTCAGCCTTGGCATGTTTGCCCGCGCCGGTCGTTTTGGCGGCCTAGGCCATTTCAAGATGGGTTGCAAATTTATTACTACGTGTCCCCCTACAGTTACCGTGGTTACATTTCGGATAATGTTCCCTTTGTTTTGAGCACGTTCCGACGTAGCTGAAAATCCTCTTGTTTTATGCGCTCGGCCAGAAGCTCCATTTGCTTTCGCAAATAATAAACTAGGACCGTTAGGGTTATCATGACTATGATTAGGATCATGAGAAGCACATCACTCACTCGGTCTGGTATCCAGTCCGTATTACTGTTTGCTGCTATCCAATCGTTGGTTATTTGGCCTTTAGTGTCAACTAAAGCTGCAGTTAGTGTGTCGACACTGATACTACTTATCTTGTTGCCCATAATGTAATGTTTCCCGTAATTAGTATTTGAAGTAGTGATTGTTTACTCGTGTATCAGCCACCCGGATCTGCAACGGAAACAAAACCAAGACTATTAGCATGGCCACAAATTTTTATAATGTTACACACCCAATGAAACATATAATCCTAAACACAATTATAAGTGCAAGTAAAATATAAATGTATTCGTTGTTTAAATTTGAAAGTTAACTGTGAAAGTCTAACTATTAACTGAAATTTATTAAATGCTAACTGAAACACTAACTATTTCTGAAACAGTTAACTGAATGTGAAAACAATTTGAAGTGAAAAACTATCAAACTGATTGTCAATCAAATAAGTTAACAACAGTGTCCAGTTTCAACCCGGAAGTTTCTCACGATATATTCACGATGTATTTCGAATAATTTGTTGATGTCCTCAAGTCGCGAGGTTGATTTTTTCATCAACATTGGTGCTCTGTTCATCTCTGTTCAGCCGTATTGATGTGATGCATTTAGCAAATGCGGAACTCGCCCATCATTTTTAATTGGCTGTTCAGCATCAAAATTTGAACGTAATTATTGACTGTTGTGAAACATATCAATTTCACAGATCGTGAGAACATTCGTCGAAGGATGTTCTCTGTGATATTCGTTAATCTTGACTTTTACTTACAAACTTGAACTTTAACACAGGGCAACCTGTTTAGAAGGTTAATTCCTTTGCTGCTAGCAATGAAAATCACTAATACTAGAACACACGAGATTATTGAACACAAGCATACAGGTGATTAATATGAAACGAGATATAGCATATGTGAGATTAATATGATGCGAAGCAAGTAACGCAAAGTAGATACTTAATAATTAATTAACTTAACACATAGTCACACAGTCGTATTTTTAGCAAAATGGTAACTTGTCACGTCTGAAACGTTATAGTCGCAAAAATAGTTATAGGTGAAACAATACGTTGTAACGTTGTCATTTCCTTTTACTTAGGGGCAAAACATGGTTCATGTTACTTCTATGGATTTTATCTCCTATTTTGATTTCGACCCAGTGTCCTTTGACTTTCGTAATTAGACCCGGACCCTGCCATGTAAGCTGAAGCTTGTTTGTTTTGTAATTATTTTTTAACAAAACCCTGTCACCTATTCTGAAATCTTTGTCCCTCCTTTTTAGGTTCTGGTACATTGTACGTACAGCCGTATTATTCAAAATAAGATTTCTAACGTTTTCTACGGTTCGCACCGCTTCCCTTGCACGAAAATTCACTAAGTCAATTTCGTCATCGTAACTGTATGAAATGGGGAGATTTTCCCCGCGGAAAAATGCGCACGTGTCTCTATTGAACAGTACATAGCTAGGTGTATCACCTAAAGTAGAATTATATGCGTTGTTGATGGCGTTCTCCACATCTCCAAACAATGGTCCCATTCGGTATGAGACAGGGAATTAATATATAGTTTTAGTAAATTGGTTATTTTTTTGTTATTACGTTCAACAATCGCATTTGAATGGGGGCTAAAAGCTAGAACTTCTTTTTTAGCAATAGCGTGAATTTTTGCAAATTGTTTCACTGCTACCGATTTAAATTCAACTGCGTTGTCACTTATTAGAGTTTTAGGGTACCCGAATACGGAGAAGCAACTTCCCAAACATGATATTACTGTGTCTGTTCGACGGTTAGAGGTAGCGTATAACCTACAGAAACGTGAAAAAAGGTCTATCACAACCAATATGTATTTATTCCCACTATCGGTAGTTTTAAGGGGACCAAGAAAATCCACAGAAACTACTTCAAACGGTTCATTTGCTATCGGGGCTGTTGATATTTTAATAGGTACGGTAGGATTTGCTTTAAGAAGTTTGCACACTTCACAATCCTGAACAAATTTTCTTATAACCGTTTTCTCTAAAATATTGAAGTACTTTAGCCTAAACTTGAATAGCGTATGCAACGCATCTGTATGGTACATATCGTGTATGCTTAAGATTGCTTTATTCAACAACGAAGCTGGCATTACTGCTGTTAGTATTGTTGTAATTCGTGAGTCAATGCGTCGTCGTCGGTACAATATGTCATTGACAATTAAATAACTCGGTAAGTCACTAATTGTAGACGTACTTTTATGAAGTAGTGCTTCTCGAACTTCAATACAAAAGTTATCAAGCTTTTGCTCATCAGTGAACTCTTTTAAAGTCCATGAGATCTCTTTTTCTATCGGGACATAGTCAATTAATTTTGGTGTCAACATGTCTTTATCGTGTGATTGCATCGTCTGGTCAGTGAGAACGTCTTGCTTTGCTCGTGTCTTGGCTCGCGTCTGCGCTATACATGCCTCAGATTCAAGTTCAGACATTAATGTGTCACAGCTTTCTAATTCTTTAATTGTGAGCTGATCATTGTTGTTTGGTAGCCTACTTAGGTAGTCCGCTACGACGTTTTGTCTACCTGGTAAATAATGAACAATAGGGTCGTAAGAATGTATGTTTATACACCATCTGGACATTGTGGTGTCGTCTGGCAATTTCCGTGTGGTTATATCGGGCACTCATCCTCCATCAAGTAAACACCTAAGAAAACGTCTCCGAGTTTCCTTACCACGACCAAGGCCGCACCCCTAGCGGCACAAATCACACGTTACAGGAGAAATTTTTCAAATGACACCTAGATTAATTCTAGTCTCATGTTCACACAGGAAACATTTTTCATGATGTCCGTAGATTCTTAACCCCATTTTGGTGTCTCATTTTCACATCTTCGTCTCATACTGCCGGCATACCCATCACCTATCACTTGCAAGCGACATGACCACACAACCTTTCCATTATAACAATTAGTTTTCAGGTTTATCCTTTTTTTCTCTCTAAGGCGATAATCACAGGGAATCTCGCACCACAAGAACACAAAATTTCGATATCTTGGTCGGTACAACTCGCAATGATGGCATGAGAAAAGCGTACGTTCCTTGATGAGTCGACAGGTAAATATGAATAAAGATAAGAGACGAAACGCAGACGCGTGCAGGAGGTCGGTTGTACGGAACACCAGATTGAAAGTCAATGATTACCAAATTACAAATATAAATTCAGAACAGACTTGAAGCAATTGCTTAGGATTCTGTGATGGGTGACTAAGATTACTCTGAAGAGCGATAGTTGCCTCAAGGTAAACTGATGAGGACAGACACTGTGAGAGTACGACTTCTCTAAATTCTCGCAGTCTCGATCCCAAGATACACTGAAGAACATCCCTTTTAGTGAACCCCTCTGTAGGGATTTGGTCACGGAAAAGAGTTCCACGGTATAAGTTTTCCCAATCTAGTAAATCGCTCATTTTCATTACCCACTCTTATTCTTTAAACAGAAAAGTTGGTGTCAATTTGTCTTGCAAACACCCCCAGAGGTTCTGCAATGAATTATATCTTTCCTTCATGTATTTAAGATAAACATCACTAAACAATGGATGCACAAAAATATAATTTAAAAAGTGTTTTGAAATGAAAAGAAAAATGATGCAGAGGGAGTATGATAATTGCTTGAAAGCTTTCTGGTACGAACGCTTCTACGATATACGTAGAAGGGTATAGAATCATACGTAAATTTCATTTTGAGAATCAATCACTTTTAAACCATTCCCTATTTAAATTAAAACAAGGTACTGCTGCACTGAACCAGTGAATTAAATTACACATACAATAAGAATTTTTTAGAAAACGGCTCTCAGGACCATGTTGAACAATTATCAATTCTTGGGTTAGCATTCATGAAGTCAAGTACATGGCATAAAGCTGCCAGTATGGGGGGAGTTCAGCTTGAAGCGATTACAAACGCTATAATGAAACAATGTTCTAATAAGTAACAACACTCAAAGCATCACTATTCTACTACGATTTCTGAACACTAATTCTATTCCTGTGATATTAAAAATTTCACCCTGACGGAGAAAGACATGAATTAAATGCACAGCTTGAGAAGTTTTCCACTCGTCTCAACACTGACCGCAATTGCCTAATATGAGTCAGGGATCAATTTTTTCCAGTAATTGCGTGTGCTCATGACTGAGAAAATTTTTCAAATTTTACTGAACATGGGAGTGGTGGGTCTGAGTACATTTGCGAAGCTAGTATAAGAAATTGGAACATTAGATAACTCACAACAAAACTTACACTCAGACATCGTATACGTCAGCAGCTCAGAGAATAATATTCAATGATTTGCGTTTATGATCTGCCATTCGGCAGGACACGAAGAATCCAGAAAAAATGCAACCTTTTTAAGAAACTATGAAACTGGCACCAAGAAAATCGTACGTCGAATTTTAGTATTCAAACTCAAATACTCGTGCTTGAAGTACCTAGAGACGAGTTGAACTAAGCAGACCACGAGTTCTAACAATTCCATTGTAATAGTTTTAGTGGTGTGTTGCATTTATAAATTTATCAAATATGAAAAATTGAATTGTTGAGTAGGCACTGTTTAGAAATTGTATAATTTACGCTCAGCGAAAATATCGTTTCTCGAGGAAAAATGCTGAAGTTCTGTTAGAAGATTTTATCGAATTTCTCAGCACTAAATGATCGAACTTTTTTAAAATATAGTTTCCGATAAAACTTTTGTTCTCACAAGTATAACATAGCGAGTGATGAAATCATTCTAAATGCTAAAAACCAGAAGAAGTTCCCCGGACCCCACAATGGTGACTGCATAATAAATACCGTTTTCATAGACCTTTCTAGTGGGATTTCATGGCAATGATAGGCGAGGCATTGATCTCCCAGCAATCAAATGAACGACAACCAACAAATTGTTGTATTTTTGAGATTGCCCTTCGACTAACCTGAGCTGAATCTGCCAGTCTACGCTCTTCACGGTCACACGGGCTCAAAGTTAATTTGCCTGCGATACATGATTTTGTTCCTTCTTTTTCAAAGCTTAACTACACTGCTTCAAATAGGTAAATTATTTGTCCTCAATAGAGCCACTTGTCCAGGGTATGAGAATTACCGAGCTTCCACGTGATGTGCTGAATTATTTCAGTCATAAGATAAAAAAATTTTTACTCCTAAACTTAGAAAATAATTATTTCATCTCGGCTGATAATTATACCTAACATCAAACAATATCCCCGTAACAAATAAACTAGGGGATTGCTACACATACACACACATTATTTATATATGAATAATCTTACAACCCTGATGTTTCCAATAACTCGTTCCTTTTCCACTTAAAAAATGACGGCCCTCTTCACCATCTTGAACGGTCACAAGCAGTACGATCCAAATTATTTTCGACTCCCAAGATGCCCTGGAAGAAAGAACCGGTCCCGTAACTAGACGACGTTACACGAAGATGTCAGCATAAGCAACGTGTTTCTTTTTCCAAGCATAGCTCTGCACAAACCTCCAGACCAAACAGAGTGCGTAAAAGTCTTATAAACTATGTTCCCTTTGGAAAATTTTGATTTGGGTGTAGGCTTCGTTATAAAGTAGTTCTGCACACTACATATATACTCTGATAACGCCTTTTCAAAAAATAATGAGTTGAAATTGAACATGAAAAATTTAATTTTGTGTTTCATTCAAGGAACAACATTTTCATGAATAAGTTTTCGTGAAAGAAATTTTGCTTACCACAAGACCCAACTCGAATATCTAAGAAAACGAGTACTTAAGAAAGAATTGGAAATGATTTGAAACACTACACGGCATAGAAGAGAAAAATAATTTTTTGCGGTCCATACCGTAAAAAATCATGATCACTTTTAGTTGAAATATTTTAAATTACATCAAATGTAATTGCTCCAATTGTTATAAAATTTTTATTCGTGACCGTTTTGATCATTCTATGGCTTATAAACAATGGGAAAGAAGACTAATTACAAATATTTGTACTATAGATTGTTAAACTTGAACAAGGTAGCGAACACCAAAAAAAAATTTCTTCCACAACTTACAAATGAAAGCTCCAATCGCATAGAACGATTTGAAATGAACGGAAAAACTCAATTTTAAAATTCGATAATACGGTGGTTAAACTGTAAAAACACGGCTCGAAAATCTCTGAATAATTTTTTTAAGATAATCCCCCAGTAAACAAAACTCACATTAATGAACACACAAAAAAATTAATTGTACGAGAACTAAAAACGGCCTCAACGAAAGGGAAAAAGCTAGTGGCAAGCGAGATTAAACAACTCGCGTTCCATGCACACACAGCTGCGTTATCAGTTCATAGCAGTAAACACAAAAAATTAGGCCTTGAATTGTAGCGCAGCCTAAAGAAGTTATCCGTTCCAGTATAGAATTTTAATTCAAATTATTTTTTAGTAGATTTTAGTGAATATATTCAAATATCAGTATATTCAGAAGTAAAGTTATTATCAGAAAAGCGCAGTGTTATGCCGGCTAATCTGATATGGATATATATGAGTGGTTTGCTTTCGGCATATTCGAATTATAAATAAAAGTGCCAAGATACACGTCTTAAATCTCATTATTTAGGAAAGTCAATGAATAAAAATTTCTGGAACGTTTCGACCACCAGGGTCATTATCAACCTGAAAACAAGTAGAAAAACTAGTCAAGTGTCAAATTTGCATCGATCATGAACGAAGAAAGCAAACAAATATGGAAGGAACAAAATAATAATGTTCAGTATTAAAATTACATTAGTAGTAGAGGAAAGGCAAATATAGTTGCGCACAGTGTGCGTCGGAGTACGTGGGCTCGACCACTCGAGCCCTCAGTATTCGTGTTGCAGAGCATGCCGGCAGGAATTTTAGAACTAATCAGTTACTCTCCGCACCTTCCCACTCTTCAGTCCGCTCTCATGCAGAGAAGTTCGACATTCCTGTTAGATTAGTTGATTTCAGAGTAATTTCCGCTGCATCAAACCGCATTTTAGAATCTCTCCATATTTTGAAAGAAAGCCCGGTTTTAAATGATATGCTATCTACCTTTCCTCTACTACTAACGTAATTTTAATACTGAACATTTTTATTTTGTTCCTTTCATATTCGTTTGCTTTCTTCGTTCATGATCGATGTAAATTTGACACTTGACTAGTTTTTTCTACTTGTTTTCAGGTTTATAATGACCCTGGTGGTCGAAATGTTCCAGAAATTTTTATTCATTGACTTTCCTAAATAAATAATGAGGTTAAGATGTGTATCTTGGCACTTTTATTTATAATTCTAATCTGATATTTTATATTCATTTTCCCCTATTTTATATTTTACATACTCACAAGATCCTCTAGGGTAGCTTGAGATGAAACTACTAGTTAAATTAGATGAATTAGATAAGTTAGTATTAGCCTCTAACCGCAACAAAGGCGTTCCAGAGAGAAGGATGAAGGTACCACATGTTATGGGAATCTATGCACAAGGTGCGTTTCCACTAAAAATCTCCTGCGCATAGACACACTAAGTGGAGAAATAAGTTTATAAAATAAGATAAAATTTGAAGGAAAAAAGTAGTCGGTGCTGAAGAAGGGGACAGTAATAAACGAAAGAAAAATGGTCCGCACCAAAACAAATAACCTATTCATTTCAACAAAATAAGGCCTACGTAACCTTCACTTTTTGTAGCGCTTGATAAGAGAAAAGGAAATGAACTGGGTATCAGTTGAACAACTTGGGAAAACTCAACGTTATTTTAAAAACGTACCTGTCGACTCGACACCCCCACCATAGGGAAATTTTTATTTTAGGCCATTTCTCTCCCCTGGTGCCTCCACACCGCTTGCTGGTGGCGCATGGCGACTTGGGCTTTAGTTGTAAGCTCGCACAAAAGGCAGTCGCAGTCCTTGTGTTCGCACACGTGGCCATTCTTCCTCCTGGTGAAGCCGTGATTTTTGCAGAAAGGACAATGCTGTTGCCGCATCTGGGCAGGTCGCGTGGGAGGTTCTCTGCCGGCAGCGCGCATGATTTTGGCCATGCAGGGGCTAGTGCAAGGGTAACGATCTCTCACCTCACCGATCTCCTGCACAGGAATAACAAACTTAAACTTTGGCCTCGGAAAACTTATTAGATTAGGCAAGTTAGTTCTACACTTTGACTGCGATGGGTTAAAATGAAGTTCAATGTTCAACTCAAATTTAAAGTACAAAATTGTAAGTAATTTTGTAAGTACTGAATAGCATAAATTTTAAAAGATTTTACAATTTTCCAAACAACCCATCGATGGATCGTATTGCAAGCAACATGTTAGGCCTCTCTATCCACAATAAAGTGTTCCGAACAGAGGATGGAAGGAGGCACCATTTAGATGAACTGTTAAAAACGTGGAATCGATGCACAAAGAGTGTGTCCACTAAAGTTTCCATGCGCCGAGAAACAGTAAATTGAGAAGGAAGGTTATGAAATAAAATAGAAGTTGAAGTAAAAACTTCAAGGTGCTGGAAAAAGCCAACAGTGAATTAAAAAAGGGCCCGTAATTAAACAAAAAAACAATTTTCCCTTAACTAAATCAGGCGTCCTAACCTTTTGCTCGGGACCTCGCATCTTTCCTTTGGAGGAAGTTAATTCCCATGATAGAATAGTTGCATAACCTTAGGGCTTCGATCAAACATTCATTTGACTTGTCTCAAAAGCTAATCAAACACACGACAAACATTCAGGAATATAAAAATCTGAAATTAATGACCCTGGCAATTTCACAACAAAAATCCTCTTGATTACTCTATCAATTTGAAAAACTTCTACTACTACTACTACTCATGATTCTAAAAAACATGAATCGTAGATAAAATGTAAGTATGATAACAATACTCGACAAAAGCACAGATAAGTCTTCCCGGTAGCGATGAGTGACCAACGGGCTAATTGATTTTACAAATTTGTACGGGGGCCAAGATTGAGTCAGCCTTCCAAAGCTCGACACCGTTTCCAAAAAGCTTCAGCAAATGCAGAGCATGCAAATAAGAGCTTAACACTTTGACTGCAATTGGCAAAACTGAAGTTCAAAATTAAACTTATATTTAATGTCATTGTAGTAAGCAATTTTGAAAATCGCAAAAATGATCTGGATCACGCCTTCAATAAGCTTTAGTTCAATATTTACGAAAATTAAGTGGTGACTTCTGGTCGGTCAGCAGCATTTTTAAAATCACAGGTGGCGCAGGTTGCGGTCGAAGTGTTAAGGCTATTTTGATTCTCAGTAACTCTAACGAGTCACTACGGACGCTAAGCGAGCTTTATTTCATATAGATTTCCTGAGAACGCGTGCTGCTATAGTAAAGACATCTTAGCAACCAGGGTTGCGGAGTCGGAGGAATAAATTTGCGACTCCGACTCCGACTCCACCTTTCCAGAATTTGGCGACTCCGACTCCGACTCCACCTTTCCAGAATTTGGCGACTCCGACTCCGACTCCGACTCCACCTTTTCAGAATTTGGCGACTCCGACTCCGACTCCACCTTTTCAGAATTTGGCGACTCCGACTCCGACTCCATTTTTCCAGAATTTGGCGACTCCAACACCGACTCCGCCTATTCACAATTTTGTGACTCCAACTTCACCTATTCATAATTTATAAGATGAATATTTTATTTCTTAACTAGTGTACACGGACCGTAAAAAATGACAAAATTCAATACCTTTCTTCAACAAATTTTCGTTTGAGTGGAGTTTCCATGCTTTCAGCTTATTCCAAAGATAACTTAATTTTCTTAATAAAGTAATAAACACTCAGAACACAGTATTTTTGAGCCGCAAGAGAAGTAGTTATAGCCATTCGTTTCGTATCCAAGATACAGAAATTCAGCATTACTGAAAGCAACTGCGAACTTGTATACGTATATTGTAATATGCAATGCAGTACATTGTAATACAGTATATTGTAATGTACAATACAGCATATTGCAATATACAATACCCCGCCGAACTCGGTATTCACAATACAAACTTGCGTATATAAGGCTCTGGATCGCTCTAATTGTTTTGAAAGTGACTTATTATAGAGCACTTGCACAACGAAAATGAGTGTATTAATTGACCGTGGACTGAAACCTAGACCGCCAGTGCTAATTTCTTCCTATCAATTATTCTTAACAGCGTGCACAAAACGAATAAATAAACACACGACAGTCATTCTTAGTAGTAAACGGTTGCAGGTGTTGAAACCTGTGCATATGTTCATTATATTCTTTATTAGCGAACGACTTTTAAATTGACTACAGATTGTTAATAATCAAGATACTAGTGTACATGATTGGTCAAAAATGACGGGATTCAATGGAATCGTTTTAAAAACAATCTCAAGATAAAGATGGCAAACAAATATATCCATCTTAACAGTACCCGCGATTAAAATAAAGTATTCTCGTACTTTTGCACTGGTAAAACTCGTATCACAGATCCGCTCATTAAGCATCTTTAAGAACGTCACAGACGCACACAACAACCAAGCAAGCAGCAACTGTGCATTATAATTTAAACTATTGTTCGCAAGAAGTTTTTAAAAATTTGTCATACCTTTGAAGCATTTAAATTCTTTCAAATTTAAATGCAATAAGCCGCATTTTCTTGACAGTAGATTCGATTTTCACGCAATGTTTTTTACTTATAAACATAAGTGAGCAGATGCCATGTTTTTCATAATATTTCAATGGTATTTATGTACTGTCCAAGCAAGCAGATTCCCATTGTAATGACATAGGGGAAATTACGCACGAGAACATACTGTATACTTATTTATAAATTGACGGACACCTGGCTTTTTATTATACCGGGTGTCCCATAAAATTGTCCCCGATTTTTAACTAATTATATCTCAGCTTTAAATGAACATATTTGAATTGCCTTTTTTCACAATGTAGTAAATTTTGTTTCCTTTTCGATTAATTTAAGTTTTTGAAAATCAGTTGAATAACAACTTTGCAATGTTCAATTTACTGAAAGGGGTAGAAAAATTAATTTTTCAGAGGAAAATTTGTTTAAATAATATTGATATTCTTCCTTATTTTGTACTTTCCATAAAACTGGACAAACAAAAATTTTAAAGAGTAACAAATCATTACCTTAAATAACGTTCAAATAAATAAAGTAATTTAGTATCCTTCGACATACCCTCCATTTCTCTCTAGGCAAGTATTACTGCTAGCCACCATTGAACGAAGAGTTTTACCCATTATTCCACCGTTTTCTATCAGTTCTTGAAACACTATTATTGAGAACCCTTGAAACCTCTCAGAGGGTTTAAATACTTGGTGGTATGTAGGATACATCGTTATGAAATTATTCTTAACAGTAGGTATTGAGGAATGAAGAAGAACACCAGTGTTGTTTTTAAAACTTTCCCTTTGAACAATTTTTCTACCCCTTTCAGTAAATCGATCATCTTAAAGTGGTTATTCAACTGATTTTCAAAAACTTAAATTATTTGAATAGGAAACAAAATTGACTAAATTGTAAATAAAAGACACTTAAAATATGTTAATTTAAAGCGGAGATATAATCAATTAAAAAGTCCGGGACATTTTTTTGGGACACCCAGTATAGTGTTGATTGTTCTTATACAATAACAGGTCAAGTGTCTCATTTAAACAAATAAATAAATAAGTTTAGCTATTTCGTGAGCATAATCTCTCCTATGTTAATACAATGGAGTTTTAGGGTTTAAAACTTAAAGGCGACTGTTCGAACATTTATTTCAAATACAGAAGAACTTCAAGGGAACAACAGCAAGTCGTTTCCCGAGATGCGCAAAAAGAGAAACCGTACCCAAGTTAGGCGTATCTTGAGGATTCCAACAGTACGCACAGCAGCGTCCTCTGTAATATTTTTATTATTAAATTCCTTTAAAATGTAGACCGAAAATCTTCTTTAACGTAAGGTTAGTTTTTAAAACGAAACTCGCTAAAAATAAAAGACATCCAATGGACGCGGCCGGTCATCAGCACGGTACTCCGATAGGAAATTTTAGAGGCGTTCTGAGTAAAGAGATACAGAGTTTTAAGATGTCTGGACGCCGACTAGCTGAATATCGTATCTCATTGCAAGATTGCATATAGCACTAAGATTTTAAAAATGAATTGACAATTAATTACCTTGAATATTAAGTGCCTATTCAAGAGGCTGCAAGAGCCAGGTCGAGGAGTTCAAGGTGCAGATATAGACTGCTTTTTACGCGAGAGAAATAAGTTAGAGGTACCAGACCCACTTTTATTAAATTGAGCTTGCCCAAGCAGAGCAAGCTCAAAGATAATTTAATGAGTGAACGCCAAAGCGTCACAAGTAATGTTAATTGAAGCTATTTAAGGTTAATGCAGGTCTGCTAGAAGCGCAAACATGCTTAATTATAGAAAGTTAAATTTAAACACAAAAAACGAAAAGAAAAGATGCAGCTGCAAAACAAAAAACAGAGAACAAAAAGATCTAATTTCAACAGTTTCAAATTCTTGTCTGTGAACTTAGAGAGACCAACTGAAGAAAACTTTTCTTCCACAAGGCCGCCATCAAAAGTACGGAAGATTATCAACGGGAAATTTCATTGAACAAATAAAATTGGCTGTTCGTCTTTGTTGGTTGATCTGTCTCCCTTTCACGCTCTTAAAGATGCTTAATGACAGTATCTGTGATGCGAGTTTCACCAGTGCACAAGTACTAGAATATTTTAATCGCGGTGCTATTAGGATGGTTTATTTCTTTATGATCCACATCTGGAAGATTTCTATACAGACAATATCGAATCCCGTCATTTATGACGAGTCGTGTACAAAATTATGTATACTGAGTGTTTCAGAACACGAGGTACAAAATTGCACATCAAGTAGAAAATGGCAAAATAAACACTTTTTGTCCTATGAAATTTTCCCCAAAAAAATCGGGGTTGGGAGGTATTAGCTGTTTATTGTTTTTAAGGACGAAATTTAATGGCACAATTACTCGCGATATTTATTCTGAATTTACTTTGAAAAAATTGTTCAAAATGTGTTCCACCTACATCTATGCACTTTTCGAATGTTAGCCTTAACGGCTGCCAGATATTAGGAAACACGTCTGGCATTATCTCACCTGCAGCCACTGCAACTCTGTCCACAAAATCTTTCTCAGACTCAATGGGTGTAGCACACACAAGGCTCTTCACGTGTCCCCAAGAATTGAAATCGAGTGGAGTCACGTCAGGAGATCTAGGAGGTCATGCAACTAGAACATTTCGCCCGATCAACGTAAATTCAAAATAAATATTGGGAGTAATTTAGTCATTAAATTTCACCCTTAAAAACAATAAACTGCGAATATCTCAATGTCTCTTTCTTCGGAAAATTTCACAGATGAAAAAGTTTTTATTTGGATATCTTCCACTTGGTGTGCAATTTTTTGCCTCTTATTCTGAATCTGAAACACCCTGTATATTACTGACAAGTGTTTTCTGAGTAGGTAATGTAGGCACTGTCTACACTGAGAAGCATAGATATGTATTATTCAACAGTTTTTTATAACTAAGTATGCACTAATTCAGTGAAATTATAATAGTTAATTCAATGACTATGCTTCAAATCCCCAAAAATATGATATACGTGTAGATAAGGTGGGCCAGATTTGCACACTGCCTTTTCTTCCCTGTACCTACACTATGCAGGGTAACAATGCAGAAAAGGTGTTATATTATTGCTCAACTCTATGTTACATTTCGGCTAGAATAGGCAAAAGTTGTTCTGCTTTCGTCGCAGGGGCCTGACGTCTTCGAAACGTTTTTTTTTTACGAATATAAGTCATTTCTAGCTTCTTTGCGTGTATTATGATACCATCTCTTATTTTCGTCTAACTTTTTACTTTGTATTTGACACTTTGTTATTTTAATAAGCGCCCATGTTCTTCTCATTTCGTGTTTTTGGGACAATTTGAAACGTTTCCAGCAAGAGAATTTGTCCTATCGCATAAATACAACAACCATTGCAGCTGAGATAGTGCATTGCTTTCAGTTATAATATGTGTGTGACTGTAAGTGAAGTCTTTGCTAGTGTGTGTAATTATTTTCATTGCAGCTCGTTGACATTGTATTTAATTTTTTTTCAAGTGTCTCAATGCCGATTTGATAACCTTACAACATTTTCAAATCTTCCTTAACAAGAAGTAATTAATTATATAATGCTACAAAACGAATACTATTTCAGTTTTTGAAATTGTATCGACATAATTATAAAATTCTCCATTGCAGCGTATGGTTACTTAGAAGCTGGTGAGTGATACGAAGATAAAAATTGAACATGATGATGATGACTTAGTGAAATACAATATAACTCTGAAAGAACCAAACAACATTCAAGGAATAACTTTAGATATGAGCAGAAATTTTTATTATTAATACATGTTAACTTGACCTAAAGACAAGAAGGCCATATCAATTTTGATAACATAACCTGAAAACTAGAGGTCTTTGTGTACCAGACCATAGCTTCAGGTTTTGGCAAAGACTACTCATTGGCAATGAATCATAACCTAAACACTAGAAATATTTATGATCACAACATAACATTAAGTTTCTGCAAAGACTAGTCTTTATCAATCAATGCATCATTAAGAGCGTATAGAGTTACCACTCCTTATGTGAGTACAATGTATTGCATCAGCTGAAATGTTCTACAAGTAACTTGCAACACATTTAATACTATTCTACAGTTCCTATGTAATAATTGAAGGAGAAATGAACAAAACAGAAATATACAGAATGAGTTTGCTATGCTTTCAATTACTAATTCCTGCTTTTAACTACAAAATATACATCAATGCTGAGTACAAAAATTATATTTCGCACTCGTAGGTTTCTCATATATATCTGTGCAAACCCTTAATGACTAGATAACATGACGGTATTAGGTCATAGGTATAAATACGCTGTTTCAAACTTAGAATAAAATAATCAACAAAAACATTGCGTATTTTTTAGATTTTTCAGCAAAGTATTCTAACTCTGTTTTGTTTACTTCTGGTTTTAAAGAATTATAAATAATTTTTAGCAAAAATTAGAATCGAAGACACCAAAAAATAGCGACTCCAACCACGACTCTACCACATCCAAATGAACGACTCCGACTCCGACTCCGACTCCACCACATTCGGAAAAGCGACTCCGACTCCGACTCCGACTCCATCACACTTCAGAGTAGCGACTCCGACTCCGACTCCACCACACTTCAGAGAAGCGACTCCGACTCCAACTCCGACTCCACCCTAAAACCTCCGAATCCGGCGACTCCGACTCCAGACTCCGACTCCGACTCCGCAACCCTGGTAGCAACTAAGTCATTAGAGCTCAACCAGGCTTCGACAATGAAGCCAGATTTTAAGACAATTTAGGTACACCGTCGTAGCTGTACAACAGGCAACGTAAGTTGTTGTAAGTCGACTTAGAAGAGCTAACGCTACCAGCTCCACTGCCATGAACTAAAATCTCTTGTAAATCGAGCCCTGATTCCTCGTGGCGACCTCTGAGGTTAAAACATCGAGTTTCATGGCTCAAATGTTGGTAAACTCAACGCAAATGGGGGCCAGCTAATCACCTCTCGATCAGCTAAACAAGTTCACAAAATATCCGCTTTCAGCTGGCAATCAGCTCTGCACTGTAGAAGAAAAGTAGGAAACCTTCTAACCAACTCAATTGATGCAAATTTACAGTCGATTCACTGTCGCATGCACCCATAGCACGGGGGTAACGAAGATTAAATTAGATATTAGTTTAAGCCTCCCTATTCGCAAAAAAAGCGATCCAAAGAGGGGAAAGAGGAAGGCACCATTTAATATGGAAATAAGGGAACGCGGAATCTATACACAGGGTGCATAGATCCTCAACATAACAAACAACGTTTCATTTCAACAAAAAGAAGGCCTGTCTTACTCATAGCTTATGACTTCACGTTTTCCCCATTTGAGTGTTAACTCCCATAGATACAATAGTTGTATCCTCCTGAGAAGTCGGAGTAACGAAGCAAAAATGTTGAGGCGCTGATCTCTGCAAGTCTGCGAGAGCCAAATTTTCAAACACTGTGAGTCGTCATAGCCACACTACCGATAGCTAAAGGTTGACTTGACTACCCTCCGCGCTATTTTACCTGGTAAAAATTTCCATCTTTGATTTGGAAAAGCTAAAATGAGAGGATTTTGACGAAAAAAACAGTCACCAAGTCGACAAAAGACCTTACGCTGCCGGCTGTACCGCTACGACGAAAATTAAAAAAAAATTCGAACCGTATTCCGCGCACCGTTACCTAGCATTCATAGCACTGATATTATACTCGAAGCTTTATTAATTAGGAGTTACAATAGGTTTTTGAATTAGGCAGTAGAACAAAAGTGTAGGCACTTAGAATAGATGATGAGATACTTTGAACCCCTAAGTACAACAAGGATATTCTATAGAGAGGAAAAATGAAGGCATAAATTATGCTATGGTGTTGAGAGAACGGGGAATCGCTGCACAAGGAGTGCTTCCTCACAAGATCCCTTGTGCGTGGAAACAAGAAGTTAGGAATCAAGTTTTACATCGGAGTTAAGTAGAAATAAAGTAATAGGTGCTGAAAAAGAGGACAGCAGAAAACCGGAAAAAGATGGCTCGTAACAAAACCAAAATCCTATTTTGTTTCAAGAAGAAGGCCTACCAAGCCATTAGCCCAGGATTCTACATTCCCCACAGGGAGCACTAACTCACAAAGGGGTTAAATTGAAATATATGAGCACTGCTCTAGCGTCAAATTCTATCGGTAGCATCATTTGAGCTAACCCTTTAACGTCCGCAATTTGTACTCATATTCCCGTTATCACAACCACCATCACTAAACTGGCACTGGCATCATGCAGTCACCAACATCACAACGAGGAAGTGACTGCCACTCGACAATGAACTTCGAAGAACGCATTAGGACACAAATTTCACAAAGAATAACATATATTAGAGCTGTTTAGAAAGTGAATTTTGAAATCCACTCTGACGGTAAAGGTTTAAATGATTGCTAGTCGGTTGTTCGGAAGATGTTAGGTGTGCTCTCCGTGGCACAGTGGTTAAGGGATCAGCCTTGTATGTTGGAGACGAGGGTTCGTATCCCGGCGCTGGTGCGGAGATTTTCCCCGTTGGGTATAAGGGAAAGCTCAAGCACAATACCCCACTCAACCCAGGTGTCGGAAATGGGTACCGGCTTTACGGGGGAACCGTCATGGTGTCCTATATATAGTGTTAGTTATAAGACATTTGAAAAACCAATGCTCAAGATCATATGTATCAGGCTTGATTGGAAATAAAGCATCCCAAAGATACCGATGTTTGTTTGTTTGTTTTTGTTTGTTGGGTGTGTAGTGGAGTTGCCGGCGAATAGGCAAGCAAAGTTTGCTCACTTGACGATTCAGCATAAAGGCAATTTTCGCTCACTTGGCGATGCAGCATAAAAGCTTTTTGCTCACTTGACTATATAGTATAAAGGCGTTTAGGCGACCAAGCGATGTGCCAAGGATAAAAGTCACGGCCAAATAATTTTGAGCATCGCTTCGAAATTACCAAATCGAATAGAAATCCTCAATAGGTAAAAAATATTTTATTTGAAAAAAATTGTTTAATGCCTTATCAAACGCTCATTTCTCCATATTTACAATCCGGAATAGAAACATGGGATGGGAATAATATAAAAAAATTATCTGCTCTTTACTCTCAAAAAGAGCCCTTGGAGTGGTGAGAGAATTAGAATACATAGCCCACCCGAATGATTCATACAAAAGGTTGAAATATTCGATCTTTGTATGAGATACGTGATTTCATGTACAAGACTTGACTAATGAAGGCGACAAATACCTTGGACAACCTACATCTGAACACACCGATCATCATGACCAAACGAGACAAAAAAAAAACAAGTAAATTTAAATTTCCAAATTTTGAAAGAGTGCTACCAAGACAATTTCCACGACGTTGGAACCATAACTTGGAATTCGTTCCCAGCTGAGATCCATAAAAAATACATACAAAGCTTACATATTCATTTTACATAATCTTGAATATTTATTTTCAAAGTACAGGCATACGTCGACACGAACTGCCGCTTAACGAAACCTCGTCTGCACGAATAGGTCGTTTGAATAGGCCTGGGGTACGCTATTATTTGACTTATTTGCGCTTACTTGAAGAATAGTTTTCCCGGTTTGCATCTCTGAAGTGAAAAAATATTACAAAAGAAATTCTTTTTACCTTTCTCTTGATTGCAAATAATGCTCCTTCACACCCACCATTTCTTGAGCACAAAAGTTCAAATTTCAAAATGATAATATTCCCGTCACCAAATACAGCATCTCCATTACAGCCCATGTATCAGAGTGTGATTGCATCTTTCAAGGCCTACCACCTACGCTTCACATTTGGGAAATTAATCGAAGCAACTGATAAAAAAGGATGACCAATTTAGAATTTTGGATGATTTTTAACATCTTCAATGTAGTGAAGATCATTGGAAAAGTATAAGAAAAAAATCACTCTGCATGAACATGAAAGGTGTTCAGAAGAAACTTTGCCTTCAAATTTTCAATGATTTTATCGGCTTTGAAGAATTAGAAAAGAAAGTGCAAAGTGAATGTGACAACATTGTAAGCTTTTATTACGATACAAATATTAATGTTTCTTTAAATGACAATGACTTTCATCATGCAGATAGAAGAACTAACAAATGATGAACTCATTAAAATGAAAAATTAGGAAGAAAGTTACGATGACGAAATTTCCGAAACTCTGGAATTCAAACCATTATATACCTCATTATAATACAGAAGTTGTGTATTTTGTTTTAACAAAACATCATTTAAAATTTATTTATCCTTTCCTCTTGCATTTTTGAAATTAATGAAAGACACTTTTCAGTGAAGGAAGGTTACTTTATTCAATGCATTATTTTTTTTGCAGATAATTAAACCTAGCTTTCAAACCTCCCGCTTTTCGCACGACCCATTACGGAAGAATTAGTTCGTAAAAGTGAAGTATGAAAGCATCAATGACACAAGGCAATCAACTATATCATTTCACACTAAATGATTCAAATTTATGGGGCAATCGACCATGGAATGAAACTAATAGTACGTCTTTCACAGAATGACACTTCGCATTTGGCTTGTTTAAAATGTCATTTACAATTGGAGGTCGATCCTTGAACAATTTGTGTGAACGTATTAGTTGATCAGTCTAGCGTGCAACGAGGTGAACGGTTCTAGGTAAGACATAATTGTTCACCTTATATAATTTATTCGAGCCAATAAATAGATATACTCAAATGTGTATATTTTACTAACCTTAAGAAAACATTTCCTTGATACTTCACTTGCGATTAATAAATTGTATATACCAAGTCTTGTTGTTCAATGAAGGCAGACGAATTGTAGACAAACATTATGTCAAATGTCCGTAGACTCGAGAGCGACCCAAGATCGTTTGCTTTTGTTCATTTTATTTGCAGCAGTTATTACAGTTCTTCCAACAGCCACGTACCAGACCATCAACTTCTCCACCAGTGGTTTACGAGATTCTTGAGTTATAAGAGCGTACGTATAAGAATAAAGTCTCCAAACAGTCAACAGGAGAACAGATCGCCATCGTCAGTATAACAATTTTGTATCCGATGGGAGCCGCGTGCAAAAATAAATTAGTTTCTTTTTGGGGAACTATTACAATTCAATTATTAAATACTGATGACATAATTTTTATTTACGAGTGATTGTATAATACATTTGAATAAAATACAGGTTGGGACCCTCGATTTCTCACTTGACGTTGTATGTATAAGACACGTGTATAATTCAGGGTTCTTGTTAGTAGATTAGATTAGTCGTTAGTTTTAGGCTCCCTACCTACAGCAAGAAATGCGATCCAAAGAGAGGAAGGAGGAAGGCACCATTTAGTATGGCGTTAAAGGAAATGCGGAATCTAAGCAGAAAGGGCATAGAAACAGTAAGTTGTGAAAGGAGATTAAGAAATGAGATAAAAGTTGAAGAAGAAAGTAGTAGGTGCTGAAAAACAGAACAGCAGTGACCAGACAAAAGATGGTCCGTAAAAAACAAAAACCTATTCTATTTTATTTAACAAAAAGAAAGTCTACTTAACCTTTAGCTCGGGCCCTCACATAGTCGCCCCCTGGGAGCGCCAATTTTCATAGATACAATAGTTGTATCCCCCTGAGGGGGTTCTTGTTAGTAACAGGATGAATTTCGTAGTGAACCAGTAAGAAAAGCTAATGTATTCATACACGAAATTATTCGTTTTGTATTTGAGCGAATGCCACAGAGGAACTTGTGGAAAGTTACATCTGAAGTAGCACCAGAAACACGTGAAGTTTTAAATTCTTAGTTCGTACAGCTGGGTGAAATGAGAACCACGGTCCACACAGCAGGGTAAATGAGAACCACGGTCCGCACAGCAGGGTAAATGAGAATCACGGTCCGCACAGCAGGGTAAATGAGAACCACGGTCCGCACAGCAGGGTAAATGAGAACCACGGTCCGCAAAACAGGGTAAATGAGAACCACGGTAAACACAGCAGGGTAAATGAGAACCACGGTCCACACAGCAGGGTAAATGAGAACCACGGTCCACACAGCTGGGTGAAATGAGAACCACGGTCCGCACAGCAGGGTGAAATGAGAACCACGGTCCGCACAGCAGGGTGAAATGAGAACCACGGTCCGCACAGCAGGGTAAATGAGAATCACGGTCCGCACAGCAGGGTAAATGAGAACCACGGTCCACACAGCAGGGTAAATGAGAACCACGGTCCACACAGCAGGGTAAATGAGAACCACGGTCCACACAGCTGGGTGAAATGAGAACCACGGTCCGCACAGCAGGGTGAAATGAGAACCACGGTCCGCACAGCAGGGCGAAATGAGAACCACGGTCCGCACAGCAGGGTGAAATGAGAGCCACGGTCCGTACAGCAGGGTGAAATGAGAACCACGGTCCACACAGCAGGGTAAATGAGAACCACGGTCCACACAGCAGGGTAAATGAGAACCACGGTCCACACAGCAGGGTAAATGAGAACCACGGTCCACACAGCAGGGTAAATGAGAACCACGGTCCACACAGCAGGGTAAATGAGAACCACGGTCCACACAGCAGGGTAAATGAGAACCACGGTCCGCACAGCAGGGTAAATGAGAACCACGGTCCACACAGCAGGGTAAATGAGAACCACGGTCCGCAAAGCAGGGTAAATGAGAACCACGGTCCGCACAGCAGGGTAAACTAAAACCACGGTCCGCACAGCAGGGTAAATGAGAACCACGGTCCGCACAGCAGGGTAAATGAGAACCACGGTCCGCACAGCAGGGTAAATGAGAACCACGGTCCGCAAAGCAGGGTAAATGAGAACCACGGTCCACACAGCAGGGTAAATGAGAACCACGGTCCACACAGCAGGGTAAATGAGAACCACGGTCCACACAGCAGGGTAAATGAGAACCACGGTCTACACAGCAGGGTAAATGAGAACCACGGTCCGCACAGCAGGGTAAATGAGAACCACGGTTCGCACAGCAAGGTAAATAAGAACCACGGTCCACACAGCAGGGTAAATGAGAACTACGGTCCACACAGCAGGGTAAATGAGAACCACGGTCCACACAGCAGGGTAAATGAGAACCACGGTCCACACATCAGGGTAAATGAGGACCACGCTCCACACAGCAGGGAAAATGAGAACCACGGTCCACACAGCAGGGTAAATGAGAACCACGGTCCACACAGCAGGGTAAATGAGAATCATAGTCCGTCCGCACAGCAGGGTAAATGAGAGTCATGGTCCGCATAGCAGGGTGAAATGAGAATCATGGTCCGCATAGCAGGGTAAATGAGAGTCATGGTCCGCACAGCAGGGTGAAATGAGAATCATGGTCCGCACAGCAGGGTAAATGAGAGTCATGGTTCGCATAGCAGGGTAAATGAGAGTCATGGTCCGCATAGCAGGGTAAATGAGAGTCATGGTCCGCATAGCAGGGTAAATGAGATTCATGGTCCGCAGAGCAGGGTGAAGTGAGAATCGTGGTCCGCACAGCAGGGTAAATGAGAGTCATGGTCCGCACAGCAGGGTGAAATGAGAATCATGGTCCGCATAGCAGGGTAAATGAGAGTCGTGGTCCGCATAGCAGGGTAAATGAGAGTCATGGTCCGCATAGCAGGGTGAAGTGAGAATCGTGGTCCGCACAGCAGGGTAAATGAGAGTCATGGTCCGCATAGCAGGGTAAATGAGAGTCATGGTCCGCATAGCAGGGTGAAGTGAGAATCGTGGTCCGCACAGCAGGGTAAATGAGAGTCATGGTCCGCATAGCAGGGTGAAGTGAGAATCGTGGTCCGCACAGCAGGGTAAATGAGAGTCATGGTCCGCATAGCAGGGTGAAATGAGAATCATGGTCCGCACAGCAGGGTAAATGAGAGTCATGGTCCGCCGATGCAGGGTGAAATGAGAATCATGGTCCGCATAGCAGGGTAAATGAGAGTCATGGTCCGCATAGCAGGGTAAATGAGAGTCATGGTCCGCATAGCAGGGTGAAGTGAGAATCGTGGTCCGCACAGCAGGGTAAATGAGAGTCATGGTCCGCCGATGCAGGGCGAAATGAGAATCATGGTCCGCACAGCAGGGTAAATGAGAGTCATGGTCCGCATAGCAGGGTAAATGAGAGTCATGGTCCGCATAGCAGGGTGAAGTGAGAATCGTGGTCCGCACAGCAGGGTAAATGAGAGTCATGGTCCGCCGATGCAGGGCGAAATGAGAATCATGGTCCGCACAGCAGGGTAAATGAGAGTCATGGTCCGCACAGCAGGGTAAATGAGAGTCATGGTCCGCATAGCAGGGCGAAATGAGAATCATGGTCCGCACAGCAGGGTAAATGAGAGTCATGGTCCGCACAGCAGGGTAAATGAGAGTCATGGTCCGCACAGCAGGGTGAAATGAGAATTATGAAACAGAAGGCAAAGATGTAGGTCGGAGGTAGGTTTTAAACTGCACCTGGCCTCCACCATAAGAGAGACAGATGGAAGGAATTAAAAATAAGGTCTACCTAACTGCATATCTGTTTAAATCCGCGACAGAAACGTCACAAGTTTTGTGATGAATAGCTAGGAACCGTTACAGAACAAAAACATATTCTATTTCAACGAAAGGAAGGTCTACCTAACTTTTAGCTCACGACCTCGCATGAGCGCTAATTTCCATAGACACATGGTTGTCTACTCGTGAGATGACTTTGATCCTGGATGCTCTGAGGAGCTGAATTTATTCAAAATATGGCTAAAGCTAAGATTTATTTTCAAGTATGAATTTATGATTTGGTTTTTGGAACCAGTCAAGATTGTGTTTTTGGAATGAAGTGAAAATTTCGTTTTTGAACTATGTCAAGATTTGGTTTTGGGAGAAAAGAAATAGCTTAGGTGTTTGGAATGAAGTCAAAAATTTTTTTTTGATCAAGTTCAGATTCTTTTTCGTTTTTTTTTTTCTGTTTCCTGTCGTTTACGCCGGGATAAACTTAGAGATTGATTTCTGTAAATTTCACTATAAACTCGTTCAGTGTTTTAACAACAACCACGTACTTGTTAATCAGAATGAGGAGTACTGCAAATTGTTCACGTTGATTGGATTCGAACAATGTTCAGAACAATGGACAGCCTACAATAAGGTGCCCAAGAATGAGAGAATATGGATCTTTTAGTTCATTTTTTTTATGATGAATCCATAATGGCATTCCTCGCTTTAATTTTTATATTTAGTTATCATTGCGCTTACGTTTGTTAGATTATATATATTTTTTGATACGTTAATATATACATGGATAGTTTTTGGTACATAAATATATACGGATATGTTTTTGATATATAAATGTAAACGGAAGTAATTTTGATATATAAATGTAAACGGATATATTTTTGATATATATAAATGTAAACGGATATATTTTTGATATATAAATGTAAACGGATATATTTTTGATATATAAATGTAAACGGATATATTTTGATATATAAATGTAAACGGATATATTTTTGATTTATAAATATGTACGGATATATTTTTGATTTATAAATATGTACGGATATATTTTTGATATATAAATGTAAACGGATATATTTTTGATATATAAATGTAAACGGATATATTTTTGATATATAAATGTAAACGGATATATTTTTGATTTATAAATATGTACGGATATATTTTTGATATATAAATACATACGGATATATTTTTGATATATAAACATGTACGGATATATTTCTGATATATAAATATATACGAATATATTTTTGCTACACATATATACTTAGATATATTTTTGATAACCAGTCCAACGAAGTCGTTCGCGCCTGCATCCCAAAACTGCCGCAGAAGTCGATGGCAACCGAGCGCGAATTTCTCCCGCATGAAAGTTTTTCAAAACGCACAACTTGACCGCATGAAACTTTGGCGACTCATTCCTCCTCATTGATGGCCGAGAACTTTCTTCGGCATCTGGGGAATATTTTCGACACTTTCTGCAATTTTTACCGGTTCTGCGTCGTCCTAATTAACTTTTGTTGAGATTCGAATTTGTCACTCATCTTCCACATTGAATTGGAATACAAATTAACCTGAGCCTCCCTGATCACACTAAACGTGTTCCGAGAAGAGGAAGACATCATTTGGTCTGAACTAGGGAAACGAGACATATTCGAACAAGCGTATTCCAATGCACTGGACTCCAATTGCGCACAGGTTGAAAGAAGTTGACGAAAGAGGAGTTCAAAATAAAGAAAAAAGTGAAAAAGATAGATGAAAAGAATAAATAGATAAATGAACCTGAAAAGATGGCCCGTAATAATATATCGCAAAATAAAAGCTATCATTTTCCAAGAAAAAGAATACCTACCTAAGAATCAACTTGGGGCCTCCTATCTTCGTCTTATTGGAGCGCTAACACCTATAGGTACGTACGATAGTTGCATCTTCCTAGAAGGTAATCATTTTCTATAGGATAGCTTTAGAAAATAGAAGCTTTATCGCTGTAAAGTTCGTAAAATGTTTTCCGTATTGGTTTAATTCAACCATTTCTTATAAATCATTAGTCAATGGAAATTTATTTTTACTGACTGTGCAGAGAAAAAAATACAACTGCAGGTGTTGGGGCACAATTGGCATGGCTCCCCTCTGTAGTACTCGTATAGCCACAGAGACGATACAACACAGCGCTCGCTTAACTTTTGGCTATTTACACTTTCGTGGTACATTCTCCATCCAATAGAGTCATTCTGATGAATTTTATGTTTAAGTAGCCCTTCCTTTTTTGGGCATCAGCCTGTATGTTGAGTGAAAAAGTATTTCACTAGTGTAAAAGACAAAATTGTAATCCTATATTTGAAATGGGATTTTCTTGATTTTCTTCCCTTGCTACTAAACTATTACAAGGTTATTTCGCAAATCTCTTTGCCAAAGACATGTGCACACTTTTAACGTTAGTATTCTTAGCTTTACGTTACACAAGCCTACAGTGGTGAAAGGAAATCAAATGCTAACAAGAGTTGCATTCCACAGTTGGGCATCAGTCTTTTACACCAATGGCTACAATAGTGAAATGACGAATGCTAACAAGAACTACATTCGACGGCTGGTAAACAGTTTTTTTCAAATCTGTTCAAACGCACAACGAAAATTTCCATCGATGTTGCGATGGTTGCAGTTATAAAACAAATCTTAGCAAGGATTGGGCAGATCAGCACTCAAAAAAGGAGTTTATAATGGGTAGGAAATCGAAAAAAATATATTGCGCACAAAAAATTGAAGTAAGGTCAGCGTGTCAACAACACACGATACAAGTTGAAGTTTTTCTTATCAAAATATAGCTGGGAAAAACTCGAAGACTGAAAAAAATGAATTATTGGAATTGAAGCAAGCAATAAGTTGCATCCTAATCGAAACTCCAAACAATCTTAACTCGTAGTTTATTGTTCTTTACATTTAAAGAAAAAGTCCCCAGCCCCAGTTATTTGTTCTTCACATTTAACGGAAAAGTCCTCAGCCCCTCGGGCCGCATCACAAAGGGGAAAATTTTCGTACTTCAAAGCATAGTTTAGGAACAAAATGTAGAAATGCACCTCGTTATTGTAAGATGTTTATTTAAACGAGCACAATGATCGTGGAAATAGCCTAAGTGTCACCCCAAGTACCGCCTTTGAAAAATCTATCTTTCTATAGCACGTCTATCTTTCGTGCAAAACTGACGAGTATTTGCAAAGTAATGTATTTTTCATCAAAAATTGCGAATATTTGCAATGTAATTCATTTTGCATAAAAAATTGCGAATATTTGCGTTGTATTTTTTTATGAAAAACTGAACATTCAAGATTTACTGCATTTTTCATCACCGATACAGAATATTGGTGATTTGATGAATTTTCCGTACAAAGCGAATATATGAGATTTAATATATTGTTCATCAAATATAACGAATATTTGCGATTCAATGTATTATCTGAAAAATAGCGTATGTTTGCAATTTAATATATTTGCTATCATGAATAGTAACATTTGTGAAATAATGGATTTTTCATTAAAAAATAATGAACATTCGTGATTTGATGTATTTTTCATCAAAAATAGCTAATATTTACAATTTAATGTACTTTCAAAACGAGTAGCCAATATTTGTGGTAGCTATGTATTTTTAATTGAAAAAAGCGATGACTTGTGATTAAATGTAGCATCTATCATAAAAAAGAGCGAATATGTGACTTAACCCTTTAACGCCCACATTTTTATACTCATATTACCGTTATCACAACCACTATCACTAAACCGACACTGGCATTAGGTGGTCACTGTTATCAAGATGTGGAAGGAACTGCCACTCGGCAGTGAAGTTCAAAGGACACATTAGTGAACAAATTGAAAAAGAAATACAATATATTATTGCTATTTTTGAAAGAGGACCGTACAGTCCACTTGAGCGTTAAAGGTTTAATACATACTTCATCAAAAATAGTGAATATTTACGATTTAATATATTTTTTCATCAAAATAGTGAATATTTGTGACTTTATGTATTTCTCGTTGAACAGTGAAAATTCATAATTTATGGATATTTCATCAACCGTACATAACTGTAATATTTGCAATGCTGAAATGGATTATTTCAGGCCCCATAACATAGGGAAATTTTTAATGCATCTTATTTTTTCGTTATATCAAAGGTATGGGAAAAATATCTTCGATTTTGGTGATACCGGAGAGTTAAAATTTACTTTTCATCATTTAGCATATTATAAAATTTAGGGTTCGCGTTCAGAACCACTCTACACTTAGCATTTTACTGAGAAAGTACAGAAGTCACCACTCACAAGTACGGAATGGGAGTAAAACAAAAAGTATGATTTTGTGGGTGACCACAGTCTGTAAAATCGTAGAAATTTTTTGTTTTTGTTTTTTTCAATAATTTTTTTGTTTGTTTCGACATTTAAAATGGGTGTTACGTTACCAATTTCTAATTATCAACTAATGATGTTAATGTTAAGATGTTTTAAAAAACCAATGTCGAACATATCATATTTGAGCTTTATTGGAATAAAATGTACTTCCTTTCTTTAAGGCATGTAGCGGCACGGGCAAGGATCATGTTTTCTACGGTGCGAAGACCGACAAGTTTCATTAGGAGTTACAAATTACACCTTTTTTGAAGAAACAAAATATCACTCGTATCATTGGCAACGACAATTATTCTACCATAGACATCTCAATGCACGGCATTATAAGAATAGTTTTCTCACAAGAGTGATCAATGTGAGGAAATACTACTCTCATAAAATGTTTCTGGGAATTATTAAGAAATACTCTCGTAAAATCTTTTTTTGGGAAACATGCTCGTAAAATGTTTTTGGGAAAATACTTCACTTTAGGAAAAGTCAAAAGCCGCTATCACTGGTATTGTTAGGAATCAATTCAGGAAAGGCAATATATGGTTCGAAGATGCCGTACTTTATTTTGTACTTCATTTTGTGAGAAATGTTACATTGTTGGCGGCAAGGATTGGAATTTGACGGCTAGGCCGGTGACGCAGGCGCCTGCGCGCCAAGCGGGGCTGCTTCGAGGGAGCTTGGAAAGGCAGGATAGGAGGAGAAGGAAGGAGTACGTAGGGGGTAGCGTATGTGAGAAAGCTAGCGCGAAAACTACACAGAGTATCACTCGAGGACTACTTGATTGTGTAGTAGAGAAAAACAATAGGTCAAAAGTAATTAACAACGAGTAGGGGAACCATGGAAAATATGCATCTCAGAAGAATATGTTGGAGGGAAATGCGCGGAGCAATACCAAGTTTTGTGACGCAGGGAACACGTCATGGGTGACGCGTGAGAACCATCCAATAGGGAGAAGCCACGCCCTTTCAAAGCCCTGCACTCTGCCGGGACGTAGCTATAGTGCGGCGGAGTATATAAACTTAGGAAGGCGGGTAACCGGTCTATTTTGCCTTGTGCTGTGGAAGATGTAGGCGGCTTGAGAGGAGAGGAGAGGTGAGGAACTTTGTTGATTTAGCTTGATAATTCATGTGGATTCATCGAAGCGTAGTACGTCTAACTTCTGGAAGCAGTGATTTGCAGAATGCTAATTATAGTTATTTGCATTTTTTGATTACATTGATTCTCTCAAACAGGATGATTTGCATTGGGCCTTAGTATGACGGTAAAAATGATCAGTTCTCATAGGGGACGTGTTTTGTTTTGAGACGGCATAAAATGGGGAATCAAAATGTTCGTGTGTTCATCAGAGGGCTTGCATTTTGTAAAATGTTCTCAAACAGGGAGTGTTTAGAGTTTCACGTAATATGTGGGTAGAAGTTCGAGGGTGTAATTATCTCTCATAGGGAAATCAAATATATTCGTGTTTTTTTGTTTATATGGCTTTCATGTAACAGAGTGCTTTGTTATTGGTTTTCTCAAGCGGGGATTATTCAGTGTTTCGGAAAAAGCTAGGGTGTCTGTTGAAGCTTCATGACCAATTCTCAGAGGGGGATCAATAACGTTCATATCTCAGGGAACAGATAATATAAACCTGTGCATTATTCACAGGCAGGTGGGGCGTAGCACCGCGACTGGGGTTGTTGCGTCACAACCGGCCGGGCGTTCACAGCCTTGCAGCGGGCAGCCAGACTGGTAGTCAGCGCTAACATGAAGCCTGGATGCTGGGCGTCGAGCCGCGGCAGGCCGACAACAATGAATTTACTCCAATTGTAATTTGAAGAATGAAAGGAAGAAGAGGCACGCCGAACCGTGCAGATCTATGTTTAGCACGCAGAGAGGATTATGAATTTAGGCATCAAGTGCAAATTTACAAGGAGATTTTCCTTATAAGGAATACCGTGTGATAAGCAGGATTGATGTCCCGCAGTGAATTTTTCTCCGTTTGTCTATGTAGCATATCATTTTGCCGGATAAAACTATCATGTCGCAGATCATTAACATCTTGCCTGGCTCCCAGGGGAACCATGTGTGGGCCCGAGCTAAAGGTTAGGTAGGCTTCCTTTTTGTTGTAATAAAATAGGCTTTTGTTTTGTTACGGACCATCTTTTTTTGGTTCACTGCTGTCCTGTTTTTCAGCACCTACTACTTTCTTCTTCAACTTTTTTCTTATTTCATGAACTTCTTTCCTAGCTTACTGTTTCTGTGCACTTTGAGCATAGATTCCACGTTCCCTCAACTCCATACTAAATGGTGCCTTCCTCTTTCCTCTCTTGGAACATCTTTGTCGTGGTTAACCCGTCGCCACGTCCTGGACTCTTAGAAGGTCGGCAAAGCTAGCACATGTTTCACATCAGCAAACCTAGGGTTGCCATATATGGTCTTAAGCGTCTCGTTGAGCGTTATTCATTGGTGTAAGGTAAAATTAGGTGGGGGGAACAGGGAAGGAGAGGTATAAAGCTCAAATCTGTATGAATTCTTCTGCTCAGTCTGGAGTGTAGCTACCGGCGCTGCACAACCTCTTAGAAGGCCAGCAGTGTAGCTGAGGCATACCAGCACAAACTCTGCCTCTAAGAAGGTCGCCATCATTTTTATTTTCTTATGTTTTTTGTTCCAAAAATGGGAGTACAAATCCACAGATTTACTCCTAGGCAAAAAATAATACCACCATTGTATTCGGGAGGAAAAGCTCTATGCATATCAAACTCTTTACAAACAATGAAACTGCTTGATAACAGCCTATACACAAAATGAATTAAAAAATAAAAACTGTGTTTTAAATATAGTGCACATAACTCCGGAACTATTGGACCTGAAAAAAAAATTCACACACCACAAGATTCAGCAACTCAGAATCTATGATAATGCATCATAAAAAAACATAAAAGTGCAATAAATAAAAAATGGCCAGTGATTTTCTGATATCTGTTTTTTGTATTTTACCGAAATAAAGACTCAAATTTCGTAGATTTTCATTGGGGTAGCAGCATTTTTTTTCCCACTGACAGAAAGAGCAACTCTCTCTCTTTACAATGAACCCCCAATGAAACTTCTAACATGATTAATGAATGTACAGCAAGTTGCACAGTTGACCCATTTTCTTCAAACCTCTTGGTAGGTCGACCATGTGGAGACGGGTTAAGGGAGGCTAAAACTTTCTTATATAATAATAATAATATCTTGCCTGAGGGCTCTGGTGCGAAATGAGTGTTGCGATAACATGTATCCCTGTGCCAATTTTCCACGTGTTCATCTTAAACAGAATGTGTTTTAATCTTTCAATGCTTTTTATTTTCCATGCTCATTGTGTGGGTACCATGCAAGCACAAAGGGGTACATTATAAATATATATGTGGAGGTTGCAAGTCCTCATACGTTACGTGCTTGACCGGCATTGTATCGTGACATCAAAATAAGAGCATATGAAATGAAAGCAATATCTCTAGGCCAAATAATTATTTATGAGACATTCCTAGATAACAGTTAAGTTATTAATAACATCAACGTTGCCTAATAACCCACCATCACTACGAAAATCCTACCCAAATCAATATCTCCAAGCGTTTTCAACGCAGCAACTTGACCGACGTTGGTTTAACCGATAATTTTAGCTGCGATCTCAGCACAACGACTGTCACAACACCTGCAGTCACTGAGCCAGAGCAGCACCTACTACACTTATGCACACCACGACTGTCAGCGCTGAACTCATGGAGCTAGGATATATGGAGGGAGCATAGCGCACTCCGATCGGGCTCAATTTGGCTGCAAAAGTTGAAACACTCGGGCAAGCTCTATGCCCGATTCTGAGCCAACCACAGACGCTTGGCTGAAGTTGCTCCACCCACCTTCCCTACAACCCTTCCTCTCAATGGCTCTCATTTTCCAAAGCAAGATTAGTACCTCACCACAAGTCAAAGGGTGAGGTGCGCGTGCAAGTCGCTCTAATTTGTTATAATCAAGGGCCTGTAACCTTTATAGTTTTCAACTCTTAATGTATCTTTGCTAGTAATTTTGATATTATTGAGAGTCTTCAAGTGACGAAACACAATTTGTTATCTTTCGGAGTCTTAGAATCCCAAATTAATCATTAACGACTGAATGATTAATTAAACAGCTGGAAGAGCATTCAGCGAGCGCGTGCGCACTCTATCGTAGTTGGTAGGTAACTGGCTTCCGTGCTGACGTCACACTCGCGAGACGGCTATTGGTTACCACAGACACAGGAGAAATCTCAAAAACTGGTTCGCTTCACAGACGGCTATGCTCCCTCCATATATACTCCCTCCACGGCTGAACTGAATGAGCCAGACAGGAGACAGCCAGCTGCAAGCAGCCAGCAGACCTGGCTGTCATGGCTGGCTGGCATCGGCCCGCCCCCAGCCAGTCAATGACAGTTATAGACCGACCGGGGATGAAAATTTGGCCGGGGCTGGGGCCGGGGCCGGGGTCAACAAATTTGTCATGGCCGGGGCCAGGCCGGGGCCGGGGTTATTAAATTTATCGTGGCCGGGGCCGGGGCCGGGGTTCAGACCGTGTCAGGACGTGTCACGACGACGTAATGCAAAACGCCGGTTAGTGGTTCAATGCATGTTGCGGTTGGGTGCGTAATGTTGTCAAGTCACTAAAGTTTTGTAGACTTGCAGTTGCTGTGTTGGTTGAATTAATTAATATAGAGGAAATTATAGTAATTAAATATACCGGGTGTTCCACAAAAATGTCCACGACTTTTTAATTGATTCTATCTCCGCTTTAGATTAATACATTTTAATTGTCTTTTTTCACAATGTGGTAAATTTTATTTCCTTTTCGAAAAATTTAACTTTTTAAAAATCGTTTAATAAGCATTTTCCATGGATCGATTTACTGAAAAATGCAGAAAAACTAATTGTTCAAAGGAAAAGTTTTAAAAACAACTGGTGGTATTCTTCTTCATTTCTCAATACCTACTGTAAACGAACGCAATTTCATAACATCACCTCCATCATTAATAGTTCTTCGACACCGAATTGAAGAAGTGTTTCAAGAACCAAAGGAAAACAGTGAAATAATCCGCAAAATTCTTCGTTCAATGGTGGCTAGAAGTAATACTTGCCATGAGAGAAATGGAGGGTATGTCGAAGAAAACTCAATTCCTTTAGTTATTTGAACAATATTTCAGGTAATGTGTTGTTGCACTTTTAAATTTTTGTTTATTCGTTGTTTTGGAAAGTACAAAATAAGGAAGAATATCAACATTATTTTAAACGCTTTTCCTTTGAATAATTAATTTTTCTATCCCTTTCAGTAAATCCATCAATGTAAAGTGGTTATTAAACGATTTTCAAAAACATAGATTATTCTAAAAGAAAACAAAATGTACTACATTGTTAAAAAAGACAACTAAAAAATGTTAATTTAACACGGAAATATAATCAATTAAAAAATCGGGGACATTTTTGTGGGACACCAGGCATAATGACTGCCAGCAGTGCATCAGCAATATGGGATTGCTTTTATATGTCTGTGAAGAGTGTAGGAATTGCAGTGTGCACCATTTGTGAAGCAAATATACGACAAGGAACGGCTGTTGCATCTCAGAAAACTTTCTCAACTAAATCTTCATGGGGCCATCTAAAATCAACACAAAATGATCAATTCCAGGAAGCTAAAGAAAAACCAAACAAAGAAAGAAAATTGAAAAATGGAAACAAAATGAAAAAGAATAAAAACTAAATGTCTAAGTATTGAAAGTAAAGCCAGTTTAGGTTGCAGCAGTGGCAAAACAGCCGATAGTATAGCACGCTGTCTTCGTCTACTGGCAAACAGCTGACTTTAAAAAAACATTTACTGAATCCAAAAACTGGGTGCCTAATAATACTGAACAAATACATGGAGAGAAATTGTTAATTTACTGGATTTGTGACGCGCTCAATCCTTACCACCGTGGGGAAAAGGAAAATTTTTGAACTTTATAGAGTTTTTGAATAATTCTATCTGAGAAGGTAATTAGAACAAGACTAATTCTGAACCTCAGTATCCAAATTCAGTGTGCCATTTCAGAGGAAATACAAATGCAAGTAAACGAAAATAGCATCTTCTCATGAGCTACTGATGTTTCGATCTTTCAAGTCGAGATTCTTTCATATCAATAACTGCGCACTGGATTATAATTACACTGGGTGGTAGTATACACACTGCTTTTTCTACTTAGTGACTGCTTGTTCTTCAGGATTGCGATGAAGTCGCAAATCTCTCGAAAAATCATTTTAAATTTTATTAAAAAACACGTGAATTTTTCACGTGCGGTTTGCCGAGCACACAACACCTTTTTCACTCCAAATAAATCAGAGTCAAGTTGAACTTAATCCAAGTCAAGTTTAATTTAATTCAAGTTGAGTTAAAAATTGACATACTAACACGTTAATTTGTGCTGTTTTTGTGAACATGTATCTATTGGAGGTAAATATGTATCTAATGGATGTGATGAGCGAGACAATCGTTTATTCTTTAAGCAAGGAATACATAAAATTTCCGTCAGTGTTGCAATCTATGATAAGACAAGCTCTCGTAAAATGTGCTAGGTATATATCTATCATCAGGAGGTAGAGTGTGATTCAGATTTTTGACCGGCGTAAAAGATTCATGTCAATTATAAAAACTTAGCATTATACTACTCATTAATGTTGCTTTAAAATTCTACATTGATGGCAGTGTTCAAACATTCAAATATTTATGTTCATAAGGTAATTTTATGTTACACATACACATAGTAGTTTCGAGGATTTATTTACTCATAGATCTTATATCGATCCTAAAATTTCACTACATCATATATACATGAAATCATACTACATCAAAAGATTACTACCGGGCGATATGCAGAATTAATCTTTAAAAGAAATATACAAATGGGATTCACTGCGCACTTATGTACTATTCCGTAATCCGTGTTAGTCGATGTGACGAAATTTACATAGAATCCTCTTACAATACACAATAATAATACAAGTAACAATGATTCTAACTCAATGCGTATTTTATATGTATGTGTATACAATTCAATATATATTATAATTTCAAGACTCAAATAACTTTGATGATAGTCATTTAATGAATATTGTCACCCATATCAAGATATATTGAATGTATACACGAACATATATTGAATTTTATACACATACACCTAAAATACGCATTGAGTCAGAAACATTGTAACTTGTATTATTATCGTGTATTGTCAGAGGATCCTACATTTCTTCACATTTGTGTAAAACTCATATAAACTGTAATCAGACGGAATCGTACTTTAGTACTCTGTGAATCTCATTTGTATATTACTTTTAAAGATTAAATCTACGTATCGTCCGGTGGTAATCTTTTGTATTTGCATGTATATGATTCCATATACAAATGTGATCAAGTGAAATTCCACGTACATAAATATTTATGAGTGTAAATAAATCCTCGAAACTACTACGTGTATGTTTAACATAAAATTACCTTTTGAACATAAATATTTGAATGTTTGAATACTGCCATCAATGTCGAATTTTTAAGCAACATTAATGAGTAGTATAATGCTAAGTTTTTATAATTGACTCGCTTCTTTTACGCCGGTCAAAGATTTGAATCACACTCAGCCTCCTGATGCTGGACACTTGGCAGATTTAGCACATTTTACGACAGCTTGTTTTTATAGAGATTGCAACACTGGCGGAAATTTTGTGTATTCCTTGCTTAAAGGAAAAACGATTGTCTCGCTCACCACATCCAATTGATACATATTTAACACAAAACCGCTCAAATTAACGTGTAATTATGTCAATTTTCAACTCAACTTAGGGTTAGATCAATTTGAATTTGACTTTGATTAATTTGAATTTGACTTGGATTTATTTGAACTTGACTTGGATTAATTTGAACTTGACTTGGATTAATTTGAACTTGACTTGGATTAATTTGAATTTGACTTGAATTTATTTGAACTTGACTTGGATTAATTTGAACTTGACTTGGATTAATTTGAACTTGACTTGGATTTATTTGAACTTGACTTGGATTAATTTAAACTTGAATTGGATTAATTTGAACCTGACTTGGATTAGTTTGATGTAAAAAAGGTGTAGTACAATACTGAAAACCCCGGCCAAAACCCCGGTTTAGGGCCACTATTCTGCCGGGGCCGGGGCCGGGGCCGGGGTGGGCAAAAATTTTCGGGGCTTGCCGGGGCCGGGGCCGGGGTCAGCAAAAATGGCCGGGGTTGGCCGGGGCCGGAGTCTGTGCGCCCCGGTCGGTCCATAATGACAGTCAACACGCGTTCACGTCAACAGACAGGTTAGTATGGCCACAGATCATATACTAGAAGATCCTCAACTTATCACTAAGTGAGTTTCAGCCCTGTCGACAATGACGTAGGTGCCAATTGGCCAATGACGGAGCCGATAAATTGTTACGTGACTCTTGTTTGAATCTGAAGTCGTTAGTCGGCTGTGAGCCTGCGACAGAGGTGTATCTAAAATTGCAGCAGGAATGGCTCCTTACCGTACGTACGCTTAAAAAATGCTCAAGGGAAAATTGTGCTTCTTATTTAGAGCAGTCTTTTATCACTCAAACATCTTAATTTATTCATTATCGTATTGTTTCGACTGATATTAGAATCTGGTGTTTAATGGTTTAAAGGTTGAAAATGGTGATGAACTCTTTCCGAAAAACTTAATATACGGCACCGACGTTTTATCACATTTAGAACCTGAGTCTAATTTAAATGCACCTTAGTTTTTAAATATAAATTGTAAATATGTTCATGAATGCACATTCACGTTTATGTATAGTGAAGGACAATATAAAAAAGTTTTATCAATATAATAGAAATGTACTGCTCTGGCTTTCACTATCCTTATTACGCCAAGAAACGTTTCATAACTTTTGAAAAAACTTGAGTTCCAATCCGAACGAGTATCATAGTAAAGCCTGGAGACGCAGCCAATTGAAAGCCTTGGCACCAATGACGTCAGCTGCCAGTCATGGCTGCTATAAGCTGATTGGTTGGCGTGCGTGAGTACGTTTGTGTAGACCGGGCTTGCGGTCCACCGTAGTTTTAAACTTCTTCTTATGTAACTGTTCTGTGGTATGGCTCGCGCGAGCCAAGAATGTTGCTTTCTCACGCACGGCTACGGCCAACGTGAGGAGGAATTCCTATTAAAAATTTCGCATAAAATATTTTAAATATTTTGCTTAAGATATTGAATAAAATATGTTAAGTGTGTCCCATGAACATATAGAATATTTCCTCTCGAGTCGAAAAATATATTGTAAGCTCGTATAGACGGCAGACAGATAATACCGCCCATTTGCAAAGAAATAGAGATTTTATCACTAATTGATAATTTATGATCCAAATTAATGTTCAACGCCAGAGTTCCAAAAAATTAATTGTTTTCAGAAGAACAAGCACTTTCAACTTCCACTTGGTACGAAGAAGAGATAGAATAGAAGTTAGTTTGAGCCTCCCTAACTGCAACAAAGGCGTTCCAAAGAGAGGAAAGAGGTAAGCACCAATTAGTATGAACTTGAGGGAACACAGAATCTATGCACAAGGGGCATATTAACGTTAAATTGAGGAAAAAGTTTGTGCAACAAGAAAAGTTAAAGAAAATAATAGGTGCTGAAAAACAAGACAGGGGTGAACCGAAAAAAGGTGGTCCTCAACGTAACAAAAATATATTATTTCAACAAAAAGAAGGCCTACCTAACCCTAAGCTTGGGCCCTCACGTCTTCCCCCTGGGAGTGCCAATTCCCCCAGCGTGCGGTAAGGCAACACAACTGCAGTTGCCACCACAGCGCCGGATCACAAAACCGAAGGACACGAGGCTCTGAGATCCCTCCCGCAAAGTACACACATTTAAAAGTAGGATTTAGTTCGCAAAAACGAGACGACCTAACGGTGCAAGCGCGCAGCAAGCAGCCCTCACGCGGCGGCGCTTTGAGAAAGATAAAGATTTTAAACAAATGCTATGGAGGTGCTCAATAAATAAAGCATGCATCAAGTCATCCTCACGCAGCGGTGCTTTGAGAAAGATAAAAATAAATATTTGCTATGGAAGCACTCAATATAAAAAACTGCACATGCCTCAATTCAAAAGTATTTTCTCACTCACACAGAAAAGAAACGACACAGTTTTTTCTTATTTGCGGCAGGTTTTCAACCAACTATTGATATTAAATGACTTGTTGGGTATAAAGAAGTCACATTAAAAAACACTAACCCATTTAATTAAATGCAAACGATGTATTAAATACATACGCACATTAAAATAGAACAGCTAATAGGCCGTGATTGGTACGAGAGAAATACTCTATTCTACTAAATATGAGCGCATGCTTTTTTTAGGACGTTGAAATCAAAATGCATAGTCCCTAATGATGTGAGCAAGTCCGACGCTGTTTTACATGTACAAACTGAAGCCGCCCAGTTCGATAAGGTATCTTGCCGCACATGTGGCATCGTTAGTGCTTTTTTTAACTAGCATGACTCGTTAATATTAGCATGACTCGTTAACATTAGCATGACTCGTTAACATTAGCACTTCCTCAAACTAGCATGACTCGTTAACATTAGCACTTTCTCAAACTAGCATGACTCGTTAACATTAGCGCTTCCTCAAACTAGCATGACTCGTTAACATTAGCACTTCCTCAAACTAGCATGACTCGTTAACATTAGCACTTTCTCAAACTAGCATGACTCGTTAACATTAGCGCTTCCTCAAACTAGCATGACTCGTTAACATTAGCACTTCCTCAAACTAGCATGACTCGTTAACATTAGCGCTTCCTCAAACTAGCATGACTCGTTAACATTAGCACTTCCTCAAACTAGCATGACTCGTTAACATTAGCGCTTCCTCAAACTAGCATGACTCGTTAACATTAGCACTGCCTCAAACTAGCATGACTCGTTAACAGTGCGCGTTTCAAGTTGCGTCTCACATAATCACACTCAGTATCACAACACTGAGCGAAGATTTACTTCACTATCTTCAACGCGTGTCACAATCAGGCAAGAGTGACCGAGAAAGGACGAGTGAACCGAGGACAATTTGCGTTATGGATTCTAGTCGTTGGGCCAGTCTTCAATACGTGTCACTCTTTACGCCACACGTGTCACATCTTGACGCCACACTTGTCACTCTTGACGCCACACGTGTCACTCTTGACGCCACACGTGTCACTCTTGACGCCACACGTGTCACTCTTGACGCCACACGTGTCACTCTTGACGCCACACGTGTCACTCTTGACGCCACACGTGTCACTCTTGACGCCACACGTGTCACATCTTGACGCCACACGTGTCACTCTTGACGCCACACGTGTCACTCTTGACGCCACACGTGTCACTCCTGACGCCACACGTGTCACTCTTGACACCATACGTGTCACTCCTGACGCCACACGTGTCACTCTTGACACCACACGTGTCACTCTTGACGCCACACGTGTCACTCTTGACGCCACACGTGTCACTCTTGACGCCACACGTGTCACTCTTGACGCCACACGTGTCACTCTTGACGCCACACGTGTCACTCTTGACGCCACACGTGTCACTCCTGACGCCACACGTGTCACTCTTGACACCATACGTGTCACTCCTGACGCCACACGTGTCACTCTTGACACCACACGTGTCACTCTTGACGCCACACGTGTCACTCTTGACGCCACACGTGTCACTCTTGACGCCACACGTGTCACTCTTGACGCCACACGTGTCACTCTTGACGCCACACGTGTCACTCTTGACGCCACACGTGCCACTCTTGACGCCACACGTGCCACTCTTGACGCCACACGTGTCACTTTTTACGCCACGTGTCACTCTTTCCACCTATGTCTTCATCAGGTAAGAGTGACCGGGAAAATGTGTGAGAACGGAGCGCAATTTCCCATTACTGAAGCCGTCATTTAGAACATCTTCGCGAACTGCGGCCACGGATGGCAGGTAACACCGGCGAAAATCAAGCCTGAACATGTGAATCAGAAACAATTCCCTAACGATTAAATCAATCGTCATCGCATTGTCTCTCCATGACTCTCCATCTCCATGCGATGGAGTTGACCTTGAAACCATAAAAATAAGTTCTAACAATTCATGAGAAATTCGTAGCACTCAGGAATAATTGAAGGTGTGCTTCGTGAGGTGGAGTAACCGCTAGTTTAAGAACGCAGTAGCGAATGGGAACATGTATATGAACCAGAATAAATACAAAATCTGGAAACCCCTTCATAAGTTCTCGTTTGTAACCACGATCTGTACTATTTCACAGTCTAACTTTTTCGCCGCCTACATGGATGTGTTTCGCTGCCTTAGCGATTTAAGCGATTAAATCGCTTAATCGGCGAAAAACACGCATGCAGGCGGCGAAATAGTTAGACTGGGTTATTACTTGTATCCGTTTTGAAAGAGCGCAAAGCAGCGCAGTTTCTTCCATCAGTGTATGTCCAAGAACAGAGCGACTCAAGTACAGCATACTGTTAAAAATCTTATTATTATTATTATATAAGAAAGTTTTAGCCTCCCTTAATTGCACGACGAAGATGTTCTAAGAGAGGAAGGAGGAAGGCACCATTTAGTATGGAGTTGAGGGAACGCGGAATCTATGCACAAGGTGCACAGAAACAGGAAGCTAGGAAAGAAGTTCATGAAACAAGAAAAAAGTTGAAGAAGAAAGTAGTAGGTGCTGAAAAACAGGACAGCAGTGAACCGAAAAAAGATGGTCCGTAACAAAACAGAAACCTATTCTATTTCAACAAAAAGAAGCCTACCTAACCTTTAGCTCAGGCCCTCACATGGTTCCCCTGGGAGCGCTAATTCCCATAGATACAATAGTTGTATCCCCCTGAGGGGTGTAAGTTCAAGAATAGAGCGACTCGAGTACAACATACTGTTAGAAATCTTCGTTACCTGATACATGAACTCAGGAAATTCCCTTTCTAGGGTTAAAAATTTCACGAAATGTGAGAACGACGATACCTGACGATGCATTCAATGGGACGAAGGTGAAAGGTAATTAAAAAATTACCAGTAGATTAGATAAGATCAGATGTTAGTTTAAGCTTCTCTAACCGCAAGAAATAGGCGTATCGACGAGAGGAAGGAGGAAAGAACCATTTAGTATGGACTCGAGGAAACACGGAATCTATACACAAAGGGCTTAGAAACAGTAAGCTGAGAAAGAAGTTTAAGAAACAAGTTAAGTTAAAGAAGAAAGGAGTAGGTGCTGAAAAAAGGACAGCAGTGGACCGAAAAAATGTGGTCCTTAACACAACCAAGAACATTTTATTTGAACAAAAAAAAAGCCTCCCTGACTCTCAGCTCGGGACCTCACATTTTCCCTCTGGGAGCGCTAATTCCCATAGATACAATATTTGCATCCTCCTGATTGAAATTATCCGCAACTTAGTCTCTAAATGTAACACAGAAAACAAGCAAACGCAGTGTAAAAAATAACGAAACTCCCAGTCACCAATACAACGCGTGAAAGTCGTGACGGCACGTGCCGAAGCCGCGCAAAACCGTCTGCGCTATAAAAATGGTACATTATTTCAAATGACGTTATAATAGCCGTTTAAATGACCGCATTCCTATATCTAGTTCCGTTTTAAATATAAGGCGCCTCGACAGCTGTGACAAGCCTAAAACTCGTCAATTTGAACAGCGAATCATTTGGAAACTATACAAGCGAGCTGGTATATTTTAACAAAACGTTACGCAAAATTCTTGATGTAATTAGCCTTACTTTATGAGCCTGATATTATATTAATAACCCTGATATATTATCAAGCTCTCATCTGCATACATGTACCTCAGGCACTCGTGTTCCTTTAAAGAGACACCGAAACGAATCTATCTCTGTCCGTTCGAACTCAAATGCCCAATTAATGCTTCCCAATACAGAGAAAAACTCAAAACTAATTCTAAATCGTATCATAGAAAAGCTTAGCATGAAGCACGAAAATAAGATTTAACATACCATAGATGGGCAAGAGAGATTATTCAGGTTTTCATGAAGAAATTACGCTCGAAATGCCTCAAGGACAACGATAAATTTTGCTCCAAGTGGCCATAATCGCGAAGAGAATCAGGGCGACTGCTTGAGGGAATATAAGGAAGAAACGAACGCGAAAAAGCAAAGTAAAGTACGACTGAAGTTGCAAGTGCATGAGAAGAGAGGGGAGCGAACAATAGATAGAAGAGCTCAAGCCACGCAGAAACTGAATGCTGACGGGAAAAAAAGAGGAAAGTACGGAGAGCTCGGAAGAAGCGAATTATTGAATGTAAGAAAGGCCTAGCCTCCGTTACCACAACAAAGGTGTTCAAAGAGAGGAAGGATGAAGGCACTATTTGCTATGGAGTTAAGGGAACGTAGAATCTATGCAGAAAGGGTGTTCCTGCATAGGATCCCGTTCGCATAGAAACAGTAAGATAAGAAGGAAGGTTGCGAAACAAAATAAAAGTTGAAGGAAGTCAGAGGTGATAAAACAGGACAGCAGTGAACCGAAAAATGTGGTCCTTAACGAAACAAAAAACATTTTATTTCAACAAAAAGAAGAACCTAACTATCAGCTCAGGACATCACATTTTCCCCCTGGAAGCGCTATCGGGAAGAAGTGATTGCTACGTTCTTATGAAGAGGAAGAACAATAACTGAGGAAAAAGAAACTTCTTTACTGGACGCCGCTGCCGCGCAGACAATATCTTTCAGGACCCCGAGATCTAATCAATAAAACAGTGTGCGGCTTACAATAGGAGATGCATTTGAATATCACCACACCTAGCCTTGAATTGTGAAGTGCAGTTCTCTCAGCAACCACCGTTCTCTTACATAAACATAAGCTCGCAGAAACAAAACGCTTAGCACAATTAAAGGCCCTACAAGCACACAAGTTTTACGATTTTACAGACCCGATCGGATTTTTGTTCAGTTAGGGTTACACGAATTCTATTACTAACACTTAGACTGCGGCAACAAAATACTAAATTCAACACGAAATTCAAATTTAGTCAATTGTATCATAATAAGCTATTTGGGAAATACCAAGCATGAACTGGATCGGGCATTCATTTAGCTTTGATTAAATGTTTTTAAAAATTGAGTTTGCGACTACTGGTCGGTTAGCAGCATTATAACAACTACCTCCGTGTACCGCCGGTGGCGCACGTCGCAGTCAAAGCTTCAAGAAATTCTTTTTGTTTTACGCTAAAAATATTACACTATTGTCTTTTAGATGTCAGTAATAGAGAATGCTTCACTGCCAATACGTGCACGAACATCTTCAGATATTACATCGCTGTGCGCGCCCACGCGCTAATGTTAGGCGTCTTAAGGGTACTAATTTTGTCGCTTGTCTTTCCCGCATGAAGTGACCATCCTCTCACAGTAAACACCAAAGCATTCGAAACAAAACAAGGTGCAATGAATGTCATACATCGTAACATTTAAATGGTCTATGGACTTCTAACAGACAGCATGATTATTTCAAGTTATCAAAAAATAACTGTTATCTTTCCATGGACTTCTATCAGACAACATGACCATTTTAGATTACTGCTTTTGCCACTGATGAATAAAGTAATAGAGTCTGGATTACTGCTCCTAGATTTAACGATAACCCTCGACATATTCGGGGTATCCATCCAGTCGTAAGAGTTTTGTTATCAGCATTGGTTTGAACTGAATAAAAGATGGTCAGTAGTAAAAAAATTACTATATCAACAAAAAGAAAGCTTATTTAATTTATCAACAGCTCGGGACCTCACATCATTCTCTAGGGAGCGCTAATTCTCTCAAATACAATAATTGTATTCTCTGAGGAAGGGAAGCAGTCAGACCCTTGTTCTCCATAGATGCAACCTTCAAAACGCCGAAAATAGAACAGTCGAGAGTTATTTTCCATTGAAGAAGTTCCAGAGTCCTCTCACTTATTAAAAAGATCGAATTTTCAAATACTTCCATATGAATTTGAGAATGAAAGCTCGATTAGAATGTCGGAAAAAGTTCAAATAGAATGTTTATAGAATCAGTAAACGCTTAAATGTACAAAATGAAATTCGTTCAAAGTCAGCGTTATTTTGTGCATTTGTGTTCAGTGGTACTTGAAAATGCGCTATATTTTGATGTTAGCGAAACATTTACAAAGACGAAAGTGGAGAAATTAGCTTAAAAAAAGTCAACTATATTGTTATGAGTTTCATGAACGTAAAATGTCAGGCATTCCCTAATACGTAAGATTAAAACACGGCAAAAATCGTCCATGTGACCAAAGTTTTGATACGATGCATAAATCCATGCAATTTTATTACACCCAATAGAAATACACCATAATAAGTTATGAAAACCCGAAACTGTTCGAAAATCATGAATTGCTAAAAAAAAATTACAGAATGCAAAATAAAATTAACTTCTACTCATTTTGAACCATTTCGAGGTACAAGTAAGCGCACTTCAAGCCGAAAGTTATTTCCTAAACAAATACCCTAGAAGTAAAACTAACTACGCAAACAAACCAATTGCTGAAAAACTTGTAGCCAATATTTGTGATATCAATGCACTTTTCAAAACAAGTAGCCAATATTTGTGATATCAATTCGTGATTTAATATCATACATCGTAATCGACTCTGTGACAGAATAAAATGCCTTGACTCGGTAACTAAAATGCCGTAGTATTTAATTCGAATTGTAACCCACGAAAACTAATTTATCGTTCGACACAAAAGTCTTTAATCCATAAATGTTAGGCACATCAGCGGATATCATCACGCTGCCTTTTGCGATAGTAAAACCACGTCGGCTTAGCATTACTTAATGAAGCAATTAAAGGATCTAAATTGAACGCTCAAGTCGCAGTGCCTGTACTGCAGCATAGCAGTGCGGTGGACAACCGCACGCGTTGTTCTGGTATACAGATTACTTCGAGGAGAATAATTGCTCTTACCTTAGCATCACATTGGTAGGGTATTTACGGGGAAAATAGTAGATTACTTCGAGGAGAATAATTGCTCGTACCTTAGAATCACATTGGTAGGGTTTTTACGGGGTAAATCGTAATCGCCATGCAATCGGAACGACGCCGGGGTCCAGAGCATGACAAGGCTTGGATTCATTGCGCACCGACCACATAACGCTGTCTGCGCCTCTGACTTACACTCGCCCTGAAAATCTGGATTTTCCCGTCCAAAGGTCAGAGATACCAAAAGCAGTAAAAAAGATTACTTGGTGTTCAAATGTAGGTTTTTTTTATTTGGTATAAGGATTTGAACTACTGTTAAAGTTTCGCAGATCAATTCAAGTAGAATGTCGAATGGTCGATGGGAAAAAACGATGAAAAGATGCATTAGATACTCGAGATATCGTTAAAATTGTGATGAACTTGAATTTAAATCGAAACAAACTCAAAGAATTGGGATTTGATTATCTGAATTTTACTTTAGTATGCTGAAAATAAATACCCTCATTGAGAACCATGCTTTAACAGTGTCGTGGTTTGGAAAGAACTGTGACCCAAAACTTCAGACGCGAGATATGGATCAGGTGCCAAGTTCTTCTGATGCAGAGAAATGAACTCTAGATTGAATTCCTCACGCCTTCAATATCCTAATTCTACCACTGTTTTCGGGGGGCCAAATTATGAACGTGAATTTCAAGAAATATAGAATAAATGAAAACCCTATTACTTCTATTCGCGTGCGCTTTGCTTTCTTGCAGCACAAGGAGCGCGATAGCGTTCGTAATTTCCTTAAAAAAGAAATCTGGAGTGCATCACAGCATATCCCGGAGATCATGTCACAGTAACAACGCACAAACCTTAAAGTATCATTTGTGCAAGTCCAAGACTTCATTTCGTGGAATCGATTTGTCTTCTTTCTAACGAATGGAAAAAAATTACTGAAACGCTTGTGAGAGAAACCTGCGCTAACAGTGCAATATTGGACCGCGAGGTTTCACCGTGACATCAAGACTAGCATTTTCGCAATACCTCATTTAACGCTATTCACATTTCCATCGGGAAAGAACTTACGACATTCTTAGCTGCCCCTTAATTAAATTAGACCCGATGTGAATGATCTACGTACCTGTACAAGTTTTAAACAAAAACAGCAAGAACGTTATGAAATCCCTCTTCAAACACGGAAAGTTTAGGCCATAGAGTGCTGTTGAATGGACCTTTAGTGTAGCTGGTGGTAGCTGCTTTAAAATATTAGAAGGTAGGCTTTATCTCACCTTCATAACCACACGTAATATTTTCGTTAATCGTCTCAAAATTCTCTGAAAAAAAACCGAGAGTAGTTAAGCTTAAAACCAAAAAGGGACTCAAAATATTAAACAGCCACACAAAAGTGAGAGTAAACCACTACACAGTTGATCACGAAACGTATGTTTCAACTTCTAAGTATTTAGAGCTTTCAATTTAATAACACACACCTTGAAAATTGCAGTAATATAAAGTGAAACTAAAATTTAAAAGTGAAATTTCCAAGACCTAAGAAGGCTGTATCGGAGATACGATTCTCAAATGTTACCCCAAGTTTACCAATTGCCTGTGAAGCACAAGCATTATATCAAGCATGAAGTTACGGCAAATCTGCACGTTGCCTGCAAGCACAGCAGGCACCCTCCCCTGTGTACAAGTCTGCTTGTCTGCTTTGCATCTCAACAAGGCAAGTTTTGCTCGAGTAGCCCTGAGACGTAACCCACGGCCGGCTGTCATCTTCCGAATAGTAATGATGGTGGTGATAGTAATGATGGTGGTGATAGTAATGATGGTGGTGATAGTAATGATGGTGGTGATAGTAATGATGGTGGTGATAGTAATGATGGTGGTGATAGTAATGATGGTGGTGATAGTAATGATGGTGGTGATAGTAATGATGGTGGTGATAGTAATGATGGTGGTGATAGTAATGATGGTGGTGATAGTAATGATGGTGGTGATAGTAATGATGGTGGTGATAGTAATGATGGTGGTGATAGTAATGATGGTGGTGATAGTAATGATGGTGGTGATAGTAATGATGGTGGTGATAGTAATGATGGTGGTGATAGTAATGATGGTGGTGATAGTAATGATGGTGGTGATAGTAATGATGGTGGTGATAGTAATGATGGTGGTGATAGTAATGATGGTGGTGATAGTAATGATGGTGGTGATAGTAATGATGGTGGTGATAGTAATGGTGGTGATAGTAATGATGGTGGTGATAGTAATGATGGTGGTGATAGTAATGATGGTGGTGATAGTAATGATGGTGGTGATAGTAATGATGGTGGTGATAGTAATGATGGTGGTGATAGTAATGATGGTGGTGATAGTAATGATGGTGGTGATAGTAATGATGGTGGTGATAGTAATGGTGGTGATAGTAATGATGGTGGTGATAGTAATGATGGTGGTGATAGTAATGATGGTGGTGATAGTAATGATGGTGGTGATAGTAATGATGGTGGTGATAGTAATGATGGTGGTGATAGTAATGATGGTGGTGATAGTAATGATGGTGGTGATAGTAATGATGGTGGTGATAGTAATGGTGGTGATAGTAATGATGGTGGTGATAGTAATGATGGTGGTGATAGTAATGATGGTGGTGATAGTAATGATGGTGGTGATAGTAATGATGGTGGTGATAGTAATGATGGTGGTGATAGTAATGATGGTGGTGATAGTAATGATGGTGGTGATAGTAATGATGGTGGTGATAGTAATGGTGGTGATAGTAATGATGGTGGTGATAGTAATGATGGTGGTGATAGTAATGATGGTGGTGATAGTAATGATGGTGGTGATAGTAATGATGGTGGTGATAGTAATGATGGTGGTGATAGTAATGATGGTGGTGATAGTAATGATGGTGGTGATAGTAATGATGGTGGTGATAGTAATGATGGTGGTGATAGTAATGATGGTGGTGATAGTAATGATGGTGGTGATAGTAATGATGGTGATAGTAATGATGGTGGTGATAGTAATGATGGTGGTGATAGTAATGATGGTGGTGATAGTAATGATGGTGGTGATAGTAATGATGGTGGTGATAGTAATGATGGTGATAGTAATGATGGTGGTGATAGTAATGATGGTGGTGATAGTAATGATGGTGGTGATAGTAATGATGGTGGTGATAGTAATGATGGTGGTGATAGTAATGATGGTGGTGATAGTAATGATGGTGGTGATAGTAATGATGGTGGTGATAGTAATGATGGTGGTGATAGTAATGATGGTGATAGTAATGATGGTGGTGATAGTAATGATGGTGGTGATAGTAATGATGGTGGTGATAGTAATGATGGTGGTGATAGTAATGATGGTGGTGATAGTAATGATGGTGGTGATAGTAATGATGGTGGTGATAGTAATGATGGTGGTGATAGTAATTATGGTGGTGATAGTAATGATGGTGGTGATAGTAATGATGGTGGTGAGAGTAATGATGGTGGTGATAGTAATGATGGTGGTGATAGTAATGATGGTGATAGTAATGATGGTGGTGATAGTAATGATGGTGGTGATAGTAATGATGGTGGTGATAGTAATGATGGTGGTGATAGTAATGATGGTGGTGATAGTAATGATGGTGGTGATAGTAATGATGGTGGTGATAGTAATGATGGTAGTGATAGTAATGATGGTGGTGATAGTAATGATGGTGGTGATAGTAATGATGGTGAGTTGAACAATATTGGTGGTGAGTTGAGCAATATTGGTGGTGAGTTAAGCAATATTGGTGGTGAGTTGAGCAATATTGGTGGTGAGTTGAGCAATATTGGTGGTGAGTTGAGCAATATTGGTGGTGAGTTGAGCAATATTGGTGGTGAGTTGAGCAATATTGGTGGTGAGTTGAGCAATATTGATGGTGAGTTGAGCAATATTGGTGGTGAGTTGAACAATATTGGTGGTGAGTTGAGCAATATTGGTGGTGAGTTGAGCAACATTGACGGTGAGTTGAGCAACATTGACGGTGAGTTGAGCAATATTGATGCTGAGTTGAACTCGAATGATAGTAAGTTGAACTTGAATAATGGTTAGCTGATCTTGAATGATGATGATGATTATCTTTAGTAAAATTGTGGGCACAACTTTGATGTTTTTGGCTTAAAAATTTAATTTAACTACAATCCTTTTTCGAGTCATTCGAAATCACCTAAAGGGCACCTATCTTTATTCCTATCTATGCAACTAATACGACGCTAAATTTCAGTTATGAATGGCTGTTGGAAACCAATCAAATGCTTATTCTAATTTAATTGATTGATAATAAATTAGTTTTAGCCTCACTTTAGCACAACAAAGATGTTCAAAGAGAGGAAGGATGAAGGCACCATTTAGAGTGGAGTTAAGGAACCATGGAATCTATTCACAAAGGATGTTCCCGCAAAGGATCCCGTGCGAATAGAAACAGTAAGATAAGAAAGAAGGTTATGAAACAAAATGAAAGTTGAAGAAGAAAGTCAGAGGTGCTGAAAAAAGGCCAGCAGTGAACTGAAAAAAGATAGTCCTGAAACAAATAAAATAACATTATATTTCAACAAAAAGAAGGCCTACCTAACTCTCAGCTCAGAACCTCGCATTTTCCACCTGGTAGCTTCAATTATACAATGGTTGTATCCCTCTGAGGGGTAAACTAACTACTCTAATCCAACTAATGGCTAATTTGAACTGGTCTAAAAATCGAGGGAGGAGCGTGCGAGACCTACGTTACTTGATTGGTTCCTTTAATTTAATTTCATGCAAGATTTACGAGAAAATCCGACAAAAAAAAGCTCAGTAAGGAAGTCACGGCCATCTGTTCATAAAATGCTGGCAGAGACTTCCAAAATCTTTGTGTGGTCGAATTGGCAGCTTTATCATTAACTTTATCTAATCTGGTTGAAAAGTTGGTTAATATGCATATCAATTTTCGATAGCGTTCCTCACAAAACCAACGCTGACTAACATTAGATCAACAAATGATGTTCTCCTACTAAAGGACACTGATGGATGAGCCAGACGTGTATGAGCCCAACTGGACAGTGCGCAAGCCCAACTGGACGGTGCGCAAGCCCTACTGGACGGTGCGCAAGCCCAACTGGACGGTGCGCAAGCCCAACTGGACGGTGCGCAAGCCCAACTGGACGGTGCGCAAGCCCAACTGGACGGTGCGCAAGCCCAACTGGACGGTGCGCAAGCCCAACTGGACGGTGTGCAAGCCCAACTGGACGGTGCGCAAGCCCAACTGGACGGTGCGCAAGCCCAACTGGACGGTGCACAAGCCCAACTTTACGGTGCGCAAGCCCAACTGGACGGTGCGCAAGCCCAACTGGACGGTGCGCAAGCCCAACTGGACGGTGCGCAAGCCCAACTGGACGGTGCGCAAGCCCAACTGGACGGTGCGCGAGCCCAACTGGACGGTGCGCGAGCCCAACTGGACGGTGCGCGAGCCCAACTGGACGGTGCGCGAGCCCAAATGGACGGTGCGCAAGCCCAACTGGACGGTGCGCGAGCCCAACTGGACGGTGCGCGAGCCCAACTGGACGGTGCGCGAGCCCAACTGGACGGTGCACAAGCCTAACTGTAAGATGCGCAGCTTGCTAAACCGGCTTTGTGTAAAAGATTTAAATAAATGACGTTAGGACCGGACACCATCTCGCTGGGAAGGAGCCGTTGAGAACATGTTGCTACCTGAGCACAAGTTATGTTAGATGAGTTAGTGTATGCCTCCATAGCCACGACAAAAGTGTTCTCCAAGAAAGGAAGCATGAAAGAACCATTTAGCACGGAATTAAAAGATTAAAATAGATTAGATTAATTCAAACCTCCATAGCTACGACAGAAGTGTTCTCCAAGTTAAGGGAAGCATTTTGGGAGCTTTTTGGGGCATCTGCAGTCCAAAAGTTGATTCTCCCGATTTTTTTTTATTGCTTTAAGAAGCATGAAGGAACTATTTAGCACGGAATTAAAGGGTTAGATTAGATTAATTTAAATTTCCCTAACCTCAGGAAATGTGTTCCCAAAGCGTGAAATTAGATTAGTTGTAAGTTCAAGCCTCCCTACCCGCCAAAGAAAAACGTTGCGAAGAGAGGAAGGAACCGGTTAGTATGGAGATTAGCCCAGTTAAAAATCGGCGCAGTGTCTCGAATGGTTTACTGCAGTTCGGCGCAGTAAGTGGAGTTTAGGGCAGGTTCAGCGCAGCACCTCTCTACAGTAGTTGTCGCTGCAGCAAATCAATTGTGGCCGCTAGTAGTTCAGCGCAGTGAAAACTACACGCGCGTTACCGCAGCACTCACTGCGTTGAGCCGCTAATGGTCAACTGAAGTTCATTCTAATATTGAATTACATATAGAATAATGAACTCATTCTATATTCTATATTCTTTTTGAATCACATATAGTCATGTTCATGCTTGTTTCTATTGGCAATGGTTTTTTATTCTTATATGCAAGAGAGTGTGTTATTAAAAAACAGAATAATTTTTTCATCTATGCCAAAATAATCACTGCGTCTGTCACAGGCACCACTAATAGAACATAGAAAAGTAATATAATTTACAATACTTCTTTGCGAAGTAGCCCAAGTGGTGAAAATAAGAAATATGCTAAAAATTCGCCACATGGTTATGCATTAATTGAACGAACCGCCTGAGGGCATATAAAATGAATACAATATTTGTGAATGATTTCCTGGTTTATTTTAAGTAATGTGGACACATCGTAGTTACACTTTATTTTATACACTTCATTGATTCTTCATAACGAGTAATGAACTATTTATTATACAAACAAAACTTTTAAACGTTTATGGCTCAAAGGGTAGGGTCTTGGGATCAAGAAGTGAATCATATTCAGCATATTCTTTTATTTGATCGTAGTTTTTCTAATACAATGATGAAAATTTCATATTATGACGGATTGATTGATTCCCTTAATGACATCTTTAAAAACATTCGCCCTGATATACGTACTCATTCCATTAAGGGTAAAATGTGCAATTTAAAAAAAAATCCCTTGTGGTAGTTTGTTGCTGTTACCAATTGTTCAGGATATACATATTTATCAATATTGACACTTTAATTGAAATTTGACGAAAATGTTATGAAAATATTGTGACTGTGGAAGTAGTATGACAACATGGGTTCTTGGTACGATAAACAGCGGCAGTGAACCAGGTCGTCCATCGGTCATCATTCCTTAATTTTTTCAAATAAATTAAAAGTTTTTAACTGGCATTTCGGTGATGGATCCCTTTAATACCATAAATGAAAATCAACCATGAACCTACTATATAAATTTTCATTAAATACTCCAAATTGTGCTTTCTTTGCTTCGATTATACTGGTTACGAACGACGAATGAACATAAGCAGTAAATTTTTAAGTTTCGATGCCCCTATCCGATCGCCGGTTAACTTCAGCATGGAGCTAGGATATATGGAGGGAGCATAGCCGATTCCAATCGGGTTCAAATTAGCTGCAAAAGTTGGGAGACTGGGGCATTGGCAAGGCCCCACACGTGAGCCAACCACAGACGCTTGGCTGAAGTTGGCTCCTCCTCACCTCCTCTACAACTCGTTCATTTGCCAAAGCAAGATTAGTACCGCTCCACAAATCGAAGGGTGAGGTGCGCGTGCAAGTCGCTCTCTAATTTTTTATATTCAAGGGCCTGTAATCTTTACAGTTTTTAACTCTTAATGTATCTTTGCTAGTAATTTTGATATTATTAAGTGTCCTCGAGTGAGGAAACACAATTTATTATCTTTCGGAGTCTTAGAATCCCAAATTAATGATTACGATAAACTCAACAGCTGGAAGAGCAATCAGCGAGCTTGTGCACACCCTAGCGTAGTTAGTAGGTAACTGGCTTCCGTGCTGACGTCACACTTGCGAGACGGCTATTGGTTACCACAAACATGGGAGAAATCTCAAAAACTGGTTCTCTTCACAGACGGCTATGCTCCCTCCATATATACTCCCTCCACGAACTTCAGTTGTCATCTTGGGTCAATGAAGAGAAGTTGTGCGATCGATATTGTTAGTCCGGTGAAATCTCGGTGTAGGGTTAGGTTAGATTTTGATGTGATTAAGGGGAAATGCTAGTTTGTCTGAAGTGAAATTCAACATACAGAAGGAAAAAGTTTTTAGATGAGTGATTTTTTATAGTAACGTACAAGTTAGGTGTTGAAAAGTGGATTAAGCAAGAATTTACTGATAGAGTCGTCAGAGGCTAAAAAGTCGTAACAAATTGAACATTTCGGTTTTTACGAGATATTTTGCGAAGGGAAGTCGTTGTTGTTATTGCTGTTTACGTCAGACTCTAACATTGATTCATCATATACGGACCTATAGCTGTTTTGTATTGTTAGTGTAGGTTTGCATGATCCATGTCTTCGAATCGTAAGCATATTTTTCGTATTTTTTTCATGCATCATGTTAACGTCAGATGTACTGAGTTTTTATCCTATTACTAGGATTTTATTGACATTTGGAGGTTTGAAAACCTTTTCCTCGTATATATTTTGTCTTTTTATCGTAGAATGTCCCCAAAGCATTCCTTTGTATGTGCATTCGAGTCCATCGAATTATGTACACGCGAGCACATGCATTGCGACCGTTGAAAGGCTGGCGGGAAGTAAGGTGACGTCAGAGTTCAGCGCAACTTAGTCTGAAAGATCGCTCGTTTACCTTTCTCTAATAAATTTTATCCCGGTTCGTTTGTGTTGGCTGTTGGTTTTTGAGTTGTTTACGTTGCATTATGAATCCAGTTTAGTTGCACATAGTGCGTCTTTTTATGTTTTTGTCCGTTCGTCCTTTGGTAGTTGTGGTATCAACATTTAAACACCGTAGCAGTATTGGTGTCAGTTGCGCATACCGCAAACGTTTGTCTATTTTAGATGAAAGGCAACTAAATATTCACAGCAGACCACTAAATCATACCAAATACTTTTAAGTCAATAATAATTCATTTTTTATACCGTTAGGGCCTAGACATTTTATTTGTCAGAATAAATATTTAAGCCTGCCATTTTTTACAGCGAAAAAAATATTAACAACTAGGCCTTATTTACTCGTTTGTAAAATTTTTGCCTTATTAAAAATGATAGTTTATAATTTAAAAAATATTTTCAACTAGGCCTTCTGAAAAACGACAATATCAGAAAATGTTGAACATATTAAAACTTTACGTAACGTAACTATTTAATCAAATCAGGAGCTGGTGTAATTAATACATTTTTGAAGAAACTGCCTATGCCAGGAATCTACTTGAGCCTTCCTGAAGGTATTGATTCAGAAAAAGTTGCTGATTGTTAATTTAAACGATGTCATTATTGCACAATATATGTATCACCAAATTATATTTTTTTTCTCACGTTCTTTCTAGGATTCTAGAATAGGACTATAAATATATCTGAAGTCTGTTATCCTTTAGCAATAGATAGAAAATAAATAACTTCAAACACCTATAACTCAAAATGTTTCGATTTCTCGATTAAATGGTTATGATAATCGGATTCTATAGTCAAAAATGCATATTGAAATCAGTTAATATATAATTTGATATCGGCCAAATGAGGTAGATAATTTTTCCTTTATGAAGTCTTTTAAGCTTGAAGTCTTTGAGGCTGCAGGCAATGTACGTGAGTCGGCAGGCAGTGTGCGTTAGACCATAGGCAGTATATGTGACTGCACGCAGTGTTGGTTAGACTGTAGGCTGTATACATACCATATGATAAAATCAGGCGGAGAATACAATAAACATATCGATGCAAAGCATTTCATCCTCATCAATATTGCGCCTGATGTGAGGAAATTCTCAGGCAGTCACACTGTGTGATGAATTAAGCACACTGGTAGGTTTCTAAACTGTTACGATCATGTCCCGATGATGCTCAGCAATTCCAAACTTAACGGTTTGAAAACTATTGCATTTGATGAAAGTTCGAGAAACGAGCAGTGAATAATTCTAGGCTAACTTTTCGCTGTTGCATCAAATTTTTGCAGTCTGGTATAAAATGCAGTAGCAAATAAAATTTCCCGATACGGCATTGAGAAAGTTATGCTGGAATCTTTCGGATTTTATAATTCATTTTCGGAATCTGGATTTTTAAATTTTGAACAGTAAAGTTTTATGGTGTTCTATGGTTATTTACGGACAGTTTTCAGAGATACAAGCAGTTATTTTAAATTTTTTTCTAATTCATTATGCGTAACCAATCCATCCTCTTCATTGTCTGGTTGATCGTGAGGATACGATGTGAGAGACCCCTCTAAAAATGTTATTGCAAGTAATTATATCCGATTCATTTTAATACCATCACGACGTATGAAATATGAAGTATTACTTCCTGAATAGAAAATCGTACACAACACCAATGAAAATGAAATTCATTTATTGAAAGAAAAAGATTTTATACACCGTTCCACTTCCGTATTACTCTTAATATAAACCATTGCAAATAATGATTTGATCTTCATCAAGGGTTCTCCTTTACTATTACTCTCGTCACTATTACTCCTCAAATCAACCGTTAATGATAAAATTGGTTTAATTGAAGTTTTTTTTCATTTTGCTAGTACTCTACAAAGTAAACAACCATTGTTTTTTCTAATAACCTAATGTGAGTATTCCTCACTATTGCTTTTCAAAATCATTCTATTTTGATTTCGATTAATACTTTGAACTCATTTGAAATTTGAGATATTTTACTAGAAACGCAGCGAATGAAGAGTGAAGTTTATTGAGCCTGTTCATTTAACTTGGAATATCACATCTAACACATTTTTAGTCATTGATTCGAGGTTTAGGCTGAATATAAGATATTTTTTACTACCGAGGTTGTTGAAAATTAGAGCACATTATTTTAATTTATGCACCAAGTGTATTTGTGTTGATGATGTTGCCGATAGCATTCAAAACTAGGTCACTTGCACATACGTGCTTTGTTACATTGTCTAATTTTTTCATTTGTATATATTTTCAGATTGAATTTATTTCCTAGAGTTTATCCGAACATTTAAGACCGATCTTAAATGGGGAAAAAATATAAACCCTATCTCACGCTGTCAGCTCGTCATAAGAGACGGCGGAGACAAGGTCCCTTGCTCTCTACTGGCAACCAAAATTTGTTAACAACTGCTCTCGATCGTCAATATCAGCATGCAAGCCAAGATGGTCATATTTCTTCGATTGAAAATGTGCCTTCTGAGCATGACTGTGTTCCTCGTCACGATGCTTCACTGGACCCTTTACCTTATATCATTCATGAACCACAGCAGTACGAGTGCGAAGTTTTTGCGCCTGAAAATCCTCTGGCTATTACTAATAAGAAAAACAACGAATTTGTTAGCCATGAAGCCCAGTGTACCTCTTCAGATCTTACAGGTTCAATATCAGCTAATGAGTTGGAGGCTTCTGCTGATGAAAATTCGTTGAGGGATACTCTTGAAGATCTTCCTTATGCAAGTTCTAAGGTCAATTCAAATTCATGTCAGACAAAGGAACTGATGGCGGATACAATTCTCAGCACTGAGGACAAAATAGAAGCTGCAATTGTTAATTGGACTGTAGATTGCCCCAATGTTCCTGCTCTTACAGTCACAAAACTACTGCACAATCTTCATGAATTTTTTCCTGGACTGTCACTAACAGCAAAAACTTTGACAGCTAAGGATATTTCGGGCATTTCGTATAATTGCTGGCAATATGGACGCTACGTTCACCTTGAAAATTGGCCGAATTCTTTAAAAGCTCATCTCGACTCTCAGACCCAAGCTCCAAATGTAATAAAATTGCTGATTAACATCGATGGAATTCCATTGTTTAACGATTCAAGGAAACATCACGCATATCCAATACTAATAAAAGTGTTCAAATTGAATAAAATAATTTGTGCGGGTATTTATCTGTCTGAAAATGAACAATCCAACAAAATGCCGCACATCAATACGCTTTTTGAAAAGACTTTGTCAGACATTAAAATATTAGAGAGAAACGGAATCCGTATAGGAGGAAAGTGTCACCCTGTTGTAGTGCATGCTATTGTAGCTGATGCTGTTGCTAGAGCAGACCTGAAGTGTATCGTCAATCATAATAGCTATAACAGTTGTGAACGATGCGTTCAAAAAGGCCAGTATTCAGGTGGGCATGTAATATTACCCAATTTGAACGCACCGAAAAGAACCAATGAGAGCTTCCGCTCAAAGTACGATATTTCTCATCATAAACCAGGTGTGACGTCATTGCTTGAAAATCTAAACGTTGGCTTGGTTTCAAATGTACCCTTGGATTATATGCACCTAGTGTGTTTAGGGATTGTAAAAAAGATCATGCTAAGGCTGAAATCTAGTAAGAAGCATCAAAATAAGTGTCATTTGCCTGACGAAAAAATTGTTGCGCTTGACGGATTCATAAAAGAACTTCAAAAACACATTCCCTCAGAATTTTCTAGAAAACTTAGTGGAGGAATGCGCACAGTTTCATTTTGGAAAGCTACAGAGTTTCGTTTTGTATTGCTTTACGTAAGCATTGTTTTGTTTAAAGATGTACTACCCACTTCTCAATATGTAAACTTTCTTTACTTGAGTTTGTCTATGAGACTACTGTTGGTAGACGGTGAAAAGGATAACATCCCAGCTGTAGAACAGATGCTCAAAAATTTTGTGCAAGGCTCAAAAAAAATTTACGGTGATAGTTTTTTATCGTATAACGTTCACAGTGTTATCCATCTTGTTGACGATTATATAAATTTTGGGCCTTTAGGGAATATTTCATGTTTCTCATTCGAAAATTATTTAGGCATGATAAAATATAGGCTCACAGGCAAGAATAGAGTACTGGAACAGTTAGCGAAACATTTGAGTCTTGAAAATGAGAAAATCGACAAGACCGAAATTCAGAACGAAAGTTCAAAGGGAAGATTTTTCATTGGTCACACTGGTTACAAAGCTGGACTTCTTGGTGCTAAAGATAACGGGATTATTCTTAAGAGTGGCGAACTTGGGATTATTAAATACATTGATGGAGATTCACTAGGAGTAGATGTTTATTCTGCATGCGAATACTTCAATGAGCCAGTGGATTCAATGGCGGTAGGAGTGTTCCGCCTGCAAGGCTTTTTAAAATCAATTAAAGTTTCGACAAATGAAGTTCGCGCCAAGCTCATGATAATTCCTAATAATGAGTGTTTCATTGCTATCGTTATGATTCATTCTCGAGAGTAATGCGATATTTTCGCGAAAGCATTATTTGCAGTTGGAACGTTCCATTGATGCATGTGTTATGCATTTAATTGATACTCTTGTAGGTAGGATGCCAATATTCTTACCAATAATAATGTTAATAAATAATTTAAATGAGCCTCAAGGATTAATCTGTACTTATGATTACTTCATGAGCACTAAGTAAAGAAGCCATTCCCCATCCAAACAACATATTCGTGGAAGTAAATTCTACTATCAAAAACATCCAATTGATGAATTTTATCATTGAATAGCCGGTGTTAAATATTTTGCTTGAATTCGCGAATATATTGTTAATCCCGGCCATCGGTAGGGGTTCATAAAAATTTTATTCTTCAGAGGTGTGAGGTTCTTTATAGTAACTACTAATTACCGAAATTGAACTATCATTATAATATTTTCCAAGTTATCTAATACAGCTGCTTACCTAACCATACGTGGTATATTACCATTTCGTAACCAAGGTTTGCGGAAATACTCTGTGCCCTCCATCGTAAATAAATGGGCATAAATTGTAGATTTGTTAAAATGTGTAGCTTTGGTGCCATTGAATGAATTTTATTGTTTAGTGTAGGTATCTGCGTTGTTAAAATATTGACAGATATATCATAAATCGGCGTTACTCTGACTGTCGGAAATACTGTGACTTAATTATCGAATCTTGAATACATAATCCAATAGCTCTTGAATATTTTCATGGAACACAAACAACTTTATACAATTTTCTAACCACTCTCCAACTATAAAAATATCCTGTCAAAAATTACTTCGGTTTGTATTAGGGATGTATTTAGAATTAGTTCATAGTTGCTCTGACAGTCAGAGTAACTCCGATGTATGGTGAAGTATTTATAAGGGCCAGTAACCAAATGACTGAACTTCCGTCCTGTTATTTTTCAAACTCAATCTAAGTAGGTAGGCTAAAAATGTGCGTTTGTTTCATATCCCACTAACATTTTTGCAGTCAGCCTCGATAATTATCGCCATCTACGCAAATTTTTTTATACATGGACGACGCTCATTTTCGATGATGACGGCGAAACGTTATACTGACCGATTATTTTACGCAAAAAGGATATGCAACAACAAGTTTTCTTCGTAGTGTGAGCGAAGAACGAGTAAAGTTGTGAAAATAACAAAACAGTATTTTTATTACCCCAATTTTTTTTACCGCGCGTAGTCGAGGTTACTGCGGTGAACTGCAGTAAATTACTAAGAGCAGTTCACCGCAGTAATCCTCGACTGCGCGCGTTATTTTTTTAACGGCTTACGAGTGGTGGCCACTAGTTGCACTGCGGCAGCGCAGTCTGCTCAATGGAGGTTTAGTGCAGCAGCGCTGCACTGGCGCGACTGGCGCAAATGGGCGGACATCTTCAGGTGGCGGCCGAGAGCAGCCTCTGCGCAGCCGCGCTACTCAGCGCTGCACTAACCCTGCGCCTACACAGCAGTAACACTGCGCCGATTTTTAATTGGGAGGGAGCGCGGAATCAGTGCTTAAAGAGGATAGAAAGAGTAAGTTCATGAAACAAGATAAAAGTTGAAGAAGAAAGTAGTAGATGTTGAAAAACAGGACAGCAGTGAACCGAATTATTATTATTATATAAGAAAGTTTCAGCCTCCCTTAACCACGACAAAGATGTTCCAAGAGAGGAAGGAGGAAGGCACCATTTAGTATGGAGTTGAGGGAACGCGGAATCTATGCACGAGGTGCACAGAAACAGTAAGTTAGGAAAAAAGTTCATGAAACAAGAAAAAAGTTGAAGAAGAAAGTAGTAGGTGCTGAAAAACAGGACAGCAGTGAACCGAAAAAAGATGGTCCGTAACAAAACAAAAACCTATTTTATTACAACAAAAAGGAAGCCTACCTAACCTTTAGCTCGGGCCCTCACTCGGTTCCCCTGGGAGCGCTAATTCCCATAGATACAATAGTTGTATCCCCCTGAGGGGAGCAGTGAACCGAAAAAGAAGGTCCGAAAAGAGAAAGGATAAGGACACCATGTGCTATGGTGTTTAGGGAACGTGGAATCTATGAACATGGTGTGGTCCTAAGTAAAACGTTCATGAAACAAGATGAAAGTTGAAGAAAAAATTAAAGCTCTAGAAAAAAGGAAATCAGTGAACGGAAAGAAGATTCGTAAAACAAATTCTATTTCACCTAAAGGAAGGTCTACCTTAACTTCAGCTCAGGACTTCATACTTTCCCGGTGAGAGCGCTAATTCCCAGAGATACAATAATTATTGTACCTCAGTGATGGTATTGAACACCAACTCTACATGAATTTACTCATAAAAAGCGGACCCCAAACAAGAAAATCGAGCCAAGTTAACCCTTAACCGTCGAAGTAGATTTCAAAGTCCTCTAGCATAAAAAGCTTTAATATATTTTATTCCTCTTGAAATTTGTGCCCTAATGTGTTCTTCGAAGTTCATTGTCGAGTGGCAGTCACTTCCTCGTTGTAATATCGGTGAATAAATGATGCCGGTGCCAGTTTAATGATGGTGGTTGTGATAACGGTGATATATGATGTGTCGAGTACAAATTGCGGACGTTAAAAGAGTTAACACTTGTAACATGCGCTGGAATATTTCAATAAATACTCAATACCTTTATTCCTTCTAAATGGCTCTCATGTTCAGAAATTTTATTTTATTTAGTATTGCTGGAATGGATTTATTCAGATATTTCAGGCTAGTCAAGCGTTCCGATGAAGGAGTAGAGTACAACACGCAACGGATTAGAAATTCACAGAGAATTAATGAAAATGCGAAAGCAATTTCCGTAGACTGATGAACATGAGACCATCCAGCCCAAACCATCTCGTATTCTTCAACTCTATAAATCATTCTGGAGGAGGGCAGTAACCAGCAGTGAGACAAATGCAAGGCATAAATACAGCTCTTAAAGGAGGTTCATTTTTCCGTTGGAAAATATAATGAGAGAATTTTAGCGGCTCGACGCTTTGACATTTACGACTTGAAGACACGTTCCGTCGAGAGGTGATAAACTTGACGGCTACCCGCCTATATTTCATAGTCGTGAAGTTAAGAAATAAACAGCAAGCCTTACGTAGCTAAGAGGAATAGGAGATATGAAGCAATCGCTTAGAACCTTCGGATTAAAACGCCATTACTTTGCGCCCTATCGTCACTCCTTGGCCACAAAAAAAAAATGAAGGTTTCGCATACTTGATCGATTTTTCTGTGCATCATTTCGCAATCCATTTTATACGTACAGAAATCTATAAATAAAGCCATATAAAAGTTTCGAAACCAACAAAAACTGTTCTATGTGCTATTATTGAACCAGATTTTAAAATAATAGAAGAGACCATAGAAAGGAACATTTCAGCATTAGATGAACACATGAGCGAACATACTCTTAGGGAATAACCTACTCGAGGTTTCTGTGCAGCTGCTGATGAAATCAGAGCAATGCAAAGCACAGCTGAACGCTGGAAACGCAGCAACGGAGCTCATCACCTCAAAAGAACTATGGAAATCATAAAATTTTGAAGAGAATGGCACAGACATTCTTTGAACGGTAAGCAAAGAAATGCCGGCGCTCATCACCGCAGTGGGTAGCGATTTTCGAGAGTATTTTCAATTGATTTCCATGAGCACTGATGAAATAACTCATGGACGAAAACAAAATTCACCCAGTTGTAGATCCACAAAGTCAGTGGTGCCTGCACAAAATCGCGAGAACGTCTGTAGTTCGCCAAGAAGAATTGAATCGAGACAGTCAAAGACTGGAAATGTTAGGTGGTCCAAAGACTCAAGGTCCACTCGAATCTCACAGCAGTCGGTGATGGGAGAATAGAGTGAGGTGGGAACTTGGAAGCAAGGCTTCCGGGCAGGTGTCCGGAGGTGTAATGCTTTCGGGTTGTTGCTGGGGTGGACCTTAAAAATCTCAAACTGTCACTCTTGCAGTGACGTACCGTCACTCTTGCAGTGACGTACCGTCACTCTCGCAGTGACGTACCGTCACTCTTGCAGTGACGTACCGTCACTCTTGCAGTGACGTACCGTCACTCTTCCAGTGACGTACCGTCACTCTTGCAGTGACGTACCGTCACTCTTGCAGTGACGTACCGTCACTCTTGCAGTGACGTACCGTCACTCTTGCAGTGACGTACCGTCACTCTTGCAGTGACGTACCGTCACTCTTGCAGTGACGTACCGTCACTCTTGCAGTGACGTACCGTCACTCTTGCAGTGACGTACCGTCACTCTTGCAGTGACGTACCGTCACTCTTGCAGTGACGTACCGTCACTCTTGCAGTGACGTACCGTCACTCTTGCAGTGACGTACCGTCACTCTTGCAGTGACGTACCGTCACTCTTGCAGTGACGTACCGTCACTCTTGCAGTGACGTACCGTCACTCTTGCAGTGACGTACCGTCACTCTTGCAGTGACGTACCGTCACTCTTGCAGTGACGTACCGTCACTCTTGCAGTGACGTACCGTCACTCTTGCAGTGACGTACCGTCACTCTTGCAGTGACGTACCGTCACTCTTGCAGTGACGTACCGTCACTCTTGCAGTGACGTACCGTCACTCTTGCAGTGACGGACCGTCACTCTTGCAGTGACGCACCGTCACTCTTGCAGTGACGCACCGTCACTCTTGCAGTGACGCACCGTCACTCTTGCAGTGACGCACCGTCACTCTTGCAGTGACGCACCGTCACCCTTGCAGTGACGTACCGTCACCCTTGCAGTGACGTACCGTCACCCTTGCAGTGACGTACCGTCACCCTTGCAGTGACGTACCGTCACCCTTGCAGTGACGTACCGTCACCCTTGCAGCGACGTACCGTCACTCTTGCAGCGACGTACCGTCACTCTTGCAGCGACGTACCGTCACTCTTGCAGCGACGTACCGTCACTCTTGCAGAGACGTACCGTCACTCTTGCAGCGACGTACCGTCACTCTTGCAGCGACGTACCGTCACTCCTACAGAAACGTACCGTCACTCCTACAGAGACGTACCGTCACTCCTACAGAGACGTACCGTCACTCCTACAGAGACGTACCGTCACTCCTACAGAAACGTACCGTCACTCTTACAGAGACGTACCGTCACTCTTACAGAGACGTACCGTCACTCTTACAGAGACGTACCGTCACTCTTACAGAGACGTACCGTCACTCTTACAGAGACGTACCGTCACTTTTACAGAGACGTACCGTCACTCTTATAGAGACGTACCGTCACTCTTACAGAGACGTACCGTCACTCTTACAGAGACGTACCGTCACTCTTACAGAGACGTACCGTCGCTCATACAGAGACGTACCGTCACTCTTACAGAGACGTACCGTCACTCTTACAGAGACGTACCGTCACTCTTACAGAGACGTACCGTCACTCTTACAGAGACGTACCGTCACTCTTACAGAGACGTACCATCACTCTTACAGAGACGTACCGTCACTCTTACAGAGACGTACCATCACTCCTACAGAGACGTACCGTCACTCTTACAGAGACGTACCGTCACTCTTACAGAGACGTACCGTCACTCCTACAGAGACATACCGTCACTCTTACAGAGACGTACCGTCACTCTTACAGAGACGTACCGTCACTCTTACAGAGACGTACCGTCACTCTTACAGAGACGTACCGTCACTCTTACAGAGACGTACCGTCACTCTTACAGAGACGTACCGTCACTCTTACAGAGACGTACCGTCCCTCTTACAGAGACGTACCGTCCCTCTTACAGAGACGTACCGTCCCTCTTACAGAGACGTACCGTCCCTCTTACAGAGACGTACCGTCACTCTTACAGAGACGTACCGTCACTCTTACAGAGACGTACCGTCACTCTTACAGAGACGTACCGTCACTCTTACAGAGACGTACCGTCACTCTTACAGAGACGTACCGTCACTCTTACAGAGACGTACCGTCCCTCTTACAGAGACGTACCGTCCCTCTTACAGAGACGTACCGTCACTCTTACAGAGCCGTACCGTCACTCTTACAGAGACGTACCGTCACTCTTACAGAGACGTACCGTCACTCTTACAGAGACGTACCGTCACTCTTACAGAGACGTACCGTCACTCTTACAGAGACGTACCATCACTCTTACAGAGACGTACCGTCACTCTTACAGAGACGTACCGTCACTCTTACAGAGACGTACCGTCACTCTTACAGAGACGTACCGTCACTCCTACAGAGACGTACCGTCACTCTTACAGAGACGTACCGTCACTCTTACAGAGACGTACCGTCACTCTTACAGAGACGTACCGTCACTCTTACAGAGACGTACCGTCACTCTTACAGAGACATACCGTCACTCTTACAGAGACGTACCATCACTCTTACAGAGACGTACCGTCACTCTTACAGAGACGTACCGTCACTCTTACAGAGACGTACCGTCACTCTTACAGAGACGTACCGTCACTCTTACAGAGACGTACAGTCACTCTTACAGAGACGTACCGTCACTCTTACAGAGACGTACCGTCACTCTTACAGAGACGTACCGTCACTCTTACAGAGACGTACCGTCACTCTTACAGAGACGTACCGTCACTCTTACAGAGACGTACCGTCACTCTTACAGAGACGTACCGTCACTCTTACAGAGACGTACCGTCACTCTTACAGAGACGTACCGTCACTCTTACAGAGACGTACCGTCACTCTTACAGAGACATACCGTCACTCTTACAGAGACGTACCATCACTCTTACAGAGACGTACCGTCACTCTTACAGAGACGTACCGTCACTCTTACGGAGACGTACCGTCACTCTTACAGAGACGTACCGTCACTCTTACAGAGACGTACCGTCACTCTTACAGAGACGTACCGTCACTCTTACAGAGACGTACCGTCACTCTTACAGTGACGTACAGTCACTCAGAAATGATAGACTGATAAGAAATTACGTTAACGAAGTTCAAGTTTGGGAGGTGAAAATACCAATTCAAAAATCGACCAACTTTACACCGCGCCCTCAAAAACGAAAAAGGTTAAGAGGCAACACGGAATATTGCATATATTTGCTGCGAGCAATAACGTTCTAAAAATTGGCGGATAAAATCGAAGTTCAATGTTCAGTAGTAATTTTTTTCTTGCAGTCCGAGATACGTGTAGGCAACGCATTTATACAGGGAATAAATTTTGCATTTACTTTCGATAAGCAATCAGATGGACTTTTTTTATTCTAATTTTATGAAGATAATGACAAGGAAGGCAATCGGGTCAGGCAGAACATTTGGCTGACATGAAAGTGAAACGATAGCGCCGCAGAGTATAATTAGCTGACTATATCCTTCGAGAGAATGAAGAATTTTTATTTAATATGTTGATTCTGTAGTGGTACATTCGTGTACCACTACACAAATTGCTCATTTTCGTACTAGTTCAATTGAATCGAATTACAATTGTTTCACGACCTTCTTCGAAGTAAATTTTAGTGCATAAAGTAAAATATTATAGAGCAATTATGTTTCCCAAACCTTATCAGAAACCCAAATTTCTCAGGAAAGATAGTGCTGAAACTTCTTAGCATTTAAAGATACTCAAACTCAAGAAACTCCAAATTCTTAGCTAAAATAGAAATGTGTTCGAGCAGTAATTAAAGTCGGCTGTTCAGTTCTGCCACTCACGCCTTCCCCTAGCCAACCTCAGCAACGACGCAAAGGTAGTCAACATGTTAAAGCCCGTTTTAGCTGCTTATTCAGCATGATTATTTTGAATTATCATTGATTCCCAGTATTATTTTCTCCACCTCACGGTGAGAGATTAGGAGTACAGAGATTAGATGTTAGTTTAAGCCTTCCTACCCGCAACAAAGGCGATCTAAAGAGAGGGAGAAGAAAAACACTATTTAGTATGGAGTCGAGAGAACGCGGAATCTATGTACTAGGTGCATAGAAAAAAACAGTATATTTCCAATATAGATGGCACAAAAGTACCATCATTGGTTTTTAAAATCTCTTAAAATTAATACACTTAGATGATACACACACACGAGTATTGTAAAACTCGTGTCACTAGTCGAAATGATTGAGGGCAATGTACTCCTAATCTTGCTTAATCTACATTTGATAATACATGTAATGATAATTATAAGAGACAACACAATTTCATGGACGATGCATTTTCATTGTGAGGTGAAAACACTTTTGACAGTTTACATGTACATGACATAAAACTTCGCAATTATTCTTGACGCCAGGAAATAATACATGAATCGCTTGTTTCGGCCAATGGTCAAAAGTGTCATTTTAAGGAAGCATGAAAAAAAATATATATATAAATATACATCCGTATATATATACATATATATATTCATACATATATATACATGTACATATACACACATACATATACATGTATACACGTACACATAAGCATGAGGACCAAGAAGATTATAAGTTTTGTATTTCTAATCCAACAATTTTAACATAGCGGTCATTAGTTAATAAGCATTTTATTTAAACAAAAAGTGGATGATCGCACAACAAATGTATAGTTTTTACATGAATGCTTTACAATAATAAAGAGATGACGAGTTAGGTAATGTTACAAGTTGAGAGCGAACAGAAAAAAGACCATTATCTCTAGTAAAATGCTAGTTGTTAGTCTAGTACACACATGTGTGCACATATACACGCAAATATACTTACACCAAACTCGTTAGGATACACAAATGCATTTCTATGCATCGAGGCAATACATACGCATTCTATTTAGTGTCATACGCATAGCGTGCACACGTATACACATATATACAAGTAAGCATGTGCGCGAATATCAGCGTAAACCAGTCAGTATAAACCAGAAATTTCAATCGAGGGAAACGGAGAAAATATCTTTTATTATGGCATGAATTTTATAAAATTTCGCACTAAAAATAGTGGCACAAAACAGTCTACCTAAGTCTGAAACATGAAAACGATTGTGGGACGTGAATAAGAAAGAAAACCTTAATGTCCTATAAAGGTTTCATATTAGAAAAAAAATCACATTATCTTTGAAATATGGCGCAAATTGTCGGCAACTGATAAACAAACATAGGTATCACATTATTATAAGCATATAACAATAAGCGTAATACTGCAGTATAAATGGATGATCACACAACGAATTTATTGCTTTTTTTACATGGATGCTTTACAATTTCATATTAGAAAGAAAACCACATTATCTTTGTAATATGGTGCAGAATGTCTGCAATTGATAAACACACACACACACACATAGGTATCATGACGGTCTAGTTTGATGCTTGCACAGAAATGGAGAGGAATGACATAAAATGCAACCTTCGACTGGTTTATCTACTCTTAGTGCACACAGGTGTACGTGCACATATGCACACCCATATGCCCACATACACCTATATACGTACACACATATTCAAGAAAGAAAGAAAGAAAGAAAGAAAAAACTTTATTTCCAATAGAGATTGTACAATATTACAATCATTGGTTTTTAAATATCTTAAAATTAATACACTTAGATGATACACACACACGAGTATTGAAAAAACTCGTGTCACTAGTCGAAAAGATATGATTGAGGGCTACATTTGACAATACATTTCATGATAATTATAAGAGATAACGCAAATTCATGGACGATGCATTTTCATTGTGGGGTGAAAACACTTTTGACAGTTTACATGTACATGACATAAAACTTCGCAATTATTGATGCCAGGAAATAATATATGAATCGTTTGTTTCGGCAAATGTTCAAAAGTGTCATTTTAAGGAAGCATAGAAACAGTAAGTTGAAAAAAAGTATGAAGCAAGTTAAAAGTTGAAGAAACAAAGTTGTATGTGTTAAAAACCAGGACAGAAGTTCTCCTGTAAAATATATCCTTAATTAACAAAACAGACAAACAAAAGGTTTGCAACAACAAAAAAGAAAGCCTGCCTAGCTCTCAGCTCGGGACCTTACGTGTTCCCTCTGGAAGTGCTAATTCAAATAGATACAATAGTTGTATCCCCCTCAAGGGATAACGCAACATGAGCTGAGAAGTGTAATCAATTTGGGTTACAGTTCGTAGTCACGTAGTGTGAAATCATAAATAGAACACCCGTAAATAACTCGATTCTCTTCTAACCCCGTAAGTGACATTTGACTACTGATTACTCTCGTAAATCGATACGGTTTGCAGCACCGTTGAGTTCCATTGAAATATAAATAAAATACAAGTAAATTACTCGATTCTAAAAACACCCCTTAAGTGATATTTGACTACCTATTATTCCCGTAAATCGATAGGGAGACATTTGACTACTGATTACTCTCGTAAATCGATACGGTTTGCAGCACCGTTGAGTTCCATTGAAATATAAATAAAATACAAGTAAATTACTCGATTCTAAAAACACCCCTTAAGTGATATTTGACTACCTATTATTCCCGTAAATCGATAGGGAGACATTTGACTACCGATTGTTCTCGTAAATCGAAACGGTTCGCAGCGCCGGTGACTCCTTTTCCGTCAGCAGCAATCACCGCAGTTGTCGATGCTCGGAAGTATCGCCGACGACGGGCGTCATTCATGCGTGCCACTTGCTGATGACAGACCCTCTTTCAAGAAGATAAGTGCCTTGCTGCTTTTACAACCCGTAGCTTGCGACATTAATGACCGAGTTAGACGGACATTAAGGATAGAGCTAACAATCAAAATGGGTTCATGCAAAAAATTGACTTTGATGAATATTTACAAGCCCGACTTGCTTCACATGACACGCCATCTTGCCCGTAGTGCTTTGTGTCAACTCGAGATGGTGACGCCTCGTTGCGATCGATACGTTGGTAAATCATATGGAAAATCGTGTCAAATTCATGCTGGGAAAGCATAATTCCTTTTCCTCCAGGGACAATTCCATCGAAAAGACGCTCCACAATTGCTATAGCCTTGCCTGAAGTTTTAGAGATGAGCCATGCTTGTTACAAGATAATCATACCAAGAAGGGCAAATATGCAGAGTCCATGAATCTTTGATCGATCAACCATCAGCGCTGAAAAACACAATTAAACGAGGTTAGGTTTGCGTTTCAACCAAAAAACACAGATATGACCTCGAGTACGTTCCTGGAGATGATTTCAAATGTGGAGTCCATGCATTTTCGATCGATCAACCATCAGCGCTGAAAAACACAATTGAACGAAGTAGGTTGGACCCATAAATGCAGATACGACTCCGAGTACGTTCCAGGAGAAGATTTCTACGATTCGAGGAAAGATGTGAGAGCGATCATGGCGAGGAAGAAGGCGGCTTGTTCAGCTCGGAGTTGCGCTCGATTGTTGCCGCGCAGAGGTGCTGGCTTAGCAACAGACGGCTTAGCGAAGCGCGCTTTTGCGTCGAGGGAGAAGCGCCCCCTCTGCCCCCAGTGAGAGCGTCGGCTTGCGTGACAGAGGTCGCGTATACCCGAGCCTAACTGTACCCTATGTCATCAGTGTGAACGTCACCCCTGCCTCGCTAATGAGGGGCAAGTTCAAAGAACCAAAACACACCCGGTAACCAACACACATCATCCCGCGGTGCCCACCACACCGCCCGAGAAGTGGCGTAACCAGAGTGCCGCTGTCACTAAGCGCTCTCGCGGGACTCCCTCCGGTCGCATTTTTACCTCTTTTGAGGGCGCGCGTTTACAAAAATAATAATCAATTATCGCAGTTGGCATGAAGTTTTCATTCCGGCACACCTGCAAGAGCTCTCAATTAAGAGGCAGGCAATTCGATGAAGTGTTTGGGGAGAGCCAGCATTCAGTTGTCGGTCTAACTTGCCAAAAATGGCGACGAAAGTTCCGAAATGAAAATCTTGGGTCCATAGGCGACGAGAGGCACTTCGTTTTGGAAGCGACGTTCAAGTCACCAAGGAACGTGTCCAAGTGACTAGCCGAACCTCAGGGAAGGGGAGGAAGTAAACCCCCTCCCAGGAGCGAGGTAGCAACAGCGGCACAATGGTGGCAGCGCGTTTGACTCGGACGGAGGGAATATTGCGTGGGAACTCGCCAGCAAATTTGCGCAGTTCACGCCATTGAAGAGACGACGGGCGGCAGAGCTCACACCCCAGCGACTGCTGCTCTAATCAAATTTGACAGATTCAAATGTGGTTCCTGGTAGATTGCGTTCGCTCGGTCGTAACTAATTCTATGCATTCAAATGCTGGGAGCCGAGCCCGTGCCCACCTGTTGGCTGGGTTGGCATTCGTGCTATTTTTCTTATTAATCGTAGTCGCTTGATCTCTCGGCCTTAAATTTGAACGCGAAATTTATTCCATGCCTTATACCAACAAGCACTACACTGCAAATTTTAACCAAGAGTGGGTTAATTAATTAATTTTAAGTTTGTTTCAGCCTCCATCTTACAACTAAGATGTTCAAGGAGAGGAAGGATGAAGGCACTATTTAGTATGCTGTTCAGAGAACGAGGAATCTGTGCACAAGGTGTGTTTTGCGTAGAACCCCCTGTGCATAGAAACAGGGAGTAAAGAAGGAAGATTAGGAAACAAGATAAAAGTTGAAGAAAGTCAAAGCTGCTGAAAAACAGAAAAGTAGTGAACTGAAAAAAGTAGTCCTTAGCAAAAAAAGTGTCAACACAACAGGAATATTTCTTTGCTCAGGACCTCATATCTTCCCCAGGAGTGCTAGTTTCCATTGATACAATAGTTCTATCCCGCTGCATGAGGGGTATTAGCAGAAAATTTGAACAAAAAATATATTTTATGCCAATACGCCTACATGTACTACACTAAAACTCTTGACCAGGAGACTGGTCAAAAAAATGCTATTAGAATAAAAGCCGTATCATCACGAGACACCAAACGTCAGTCAATAAGTTTCACTCCTAAATTCATACTTTCCCACACAGAATTTTGAAATAGATGCTCGATGGACTCGAGTGTTTTTCCTTGTTCACCGAACGATAAAAATTTACCCGTCACTGAATGATAAAATTTTCCGCTGAGAGGACATCGTTTCAATTGCACAGCAACATCAAAAGACGTTATTAAAGCCTCATTAATTAGTCTACTGTTGCTGCTGGAAAGAACGCAGTACGCCAACTTGCTTTCCGTGCACGATGGCGGCACTTAGTGATAGTCGTCAGCCATGAAATGTTGAGTTATGGTCCATCTATCTCCCGGCCTTAGATTGAGGGCATTACACTCACGTAAGAAGAAATTAACCCTTCAATGCGCGAATTATTCTAGGAAATGCACGCGTCAGTAATGGCGTCCAAGCTGAACTCTACCGCTTGAGGAGTGTATCGTACACGTATCATACATACGCGTTCATCTTATGTATGGTATGTTTTGCATAGTAACCGCAGAAATGCACTTGTCTCAGTAATTATTGATTCTTTTTACATACAGTAAAATTCGGTGTATGTTACATTAGACACACCATGCAGTGAAGGGTCAAACGGGGAAAATAAGAGAAGGAACAGCTCAACGCTACTCTCTTGTTTCCCGTTGAAATGCTGATTGTTTTTCATGAATAGATTTGTGGAAAAATATCTTCGGTTGTATTGACTTGGTGTACATTTTCATGAGATGGTTTTGGAAATAAGGATTTTGTTATAGTCAGAGGATTGCTTTTTTTAATATTCTACGCACGGTGAAGCAGAATTTAAGGCTTTTACTTTTGCTAAGAATATTCCTAGCACACCATCTCGTTTTCCATCGAAATGCTAAATATTTTTGAGAAATATTTATATCATTTTTATTTGGTGGCTATTTTAATACAATAGTTGTATTTTAAGTAAGTATTTTAAGTATTTTTTATAAATACTATATGAAACCGAAATAGACGCCCGATCCAGTTAATGTTTGCTATTTTCAAAATTGTACATCACAATTCACTTTAAGTTTGAACTGAATATTGAACTTCATTTTAACCCATCGCAGTTAAAGTGTTAAAGGTTGCTTTAGACGGAGGGTTTCTTCTCCAGGGTGACGCCTCTACCCTACCCCTCTCACCCGCTCAAGCTTCGTCATTTGCATTTAGACGGAGGGTGAGATGCCCACAGCTGAGTGTGGTTGTCGAAATGTAATTCAAGGTTCGTGCAGAAATATGACGCTATTTTTAACCCGTGAACTATTTCACGGAGGCTGACACAAGATCAACGTATTTGTGAAGAATTTAAGAACCACTTCTTGAACGAGGGCTAAGAGCCTTGGCAGAAGATTAAGATTATAAGATTATAAGTTAGTTTAAGCCTCCCTAACCGCTACAAAATAAGAGCGTATCGAAGAGAGGAAGGAGGAAGGTACCATTTAGTATGGAAATAAGAGGATGGGGAATCTATGCAAAAGGGGCATAGAAACAGTAAGATGAGAAAGAAGTTCATGAAAAAAGATCAAAGTTGAAGAAGAAAGTAATAGGTGCTGAAAAAGAGGACAGCAGTGAACCGAAAAAATATGGCCCGTAACACAACAAAAACCTATTCTATTTCAACAAAAAGAAAGCCTACCTAACCTTTAGCTCGGGCCCTCACATTGACCCCCCGGGAGCGCTAATTCCCATAGATACAATAGTTGTATCCCCTTGAGGGGAGCCTTAACAGAAATGAATTTGTCAAAGATTAATAAGGAATGGAGGTGAATCAATAAAACTTTACGCAGAGATGGCTTCTTATATGACCATAATGCCCAAACTAAGGAATAATAAAATATAGCTTGCCCAGCAGATATATATATATATAGAGAGAGAGAGACAAAAAATGAAATGAGATTTTCAAGATAGAGTCTGATTACAGGAAACAGAAATAAGTAAATTAAATCTTCCGTAAGTCCTACCACGAACCATCCTGTGCTAATAATAGTATAACAGCGACCTAAGTGTGGTCAGCAAGTCGTTGTGAAGGTCAATAATGTACGTTAAATTTTAATTTTGTTGTTTAATTAGACGGAGGGTGCCTTCCCCGGGGCAACGCGCTTTCTCCTTCCCCGCCTCTTCAAAAAAACCCTAAGCCCCCGATTTAATGCCTCCCACCCGTTCCCTAGGCCTGTCGTCGCTGCCTCCCTCCATACTGGAAAAACTCAGGGGCGACCGAGACAGTGCGTTAGCTGCTCTGTCTTCATGTTTTCCTGCGTAATCCCAGCCCAAGAAGTCTCTTGATCTAGAAAAGTGGCTGAGGGCTGAATTTTTCACAATGATGGATTTATTGAAAGCAAAGCGTCAGTCTAATTGGATTTATTGTACCTGTAAATATAATTTCTTTATTGTACTATCGCTTCTAGGTTGCCGACTTTGAAATTAACTGTTGCTCAAAAAATTTTCCATTTCATTAAAAAGTATGTACCTGATAAAAATCGTAACACAAATTGGCACATGTACCACGCTCGAGTTGTGCTGTAGATTAGATAGTTGTTAGTTTAAGACTCCCTAACAGCAAATAAAAGCGTTTCGAAGAGAGGAAGGCACCATTTAGTAAGGAGATAAGGGAACACGGAATCTATGCAAAAGGGGGCATAGAAACAGTAAGTTGAGAAAGAAGTTTATGAAACAAGATAGTAGTTGAAGAAGAAAGTAGTTGGTGCTGAAAAACAGGACAGCAGTGAACCAAAAAAAGGTGCTTTTTAACATATCCGAAAACATTTTAACAAACAGAAGGCCTACCCAACTCTCAGCTCGGGCCCTCACACATTTTCCACCTGGGAGCGCTAATTCCCACAGATACAATAGTTGTATCCCCCTGAGGGGGGACTTTCTGGAGAACACACCAGCAAAACATCTTTGAATGTTGTGTTCGGCGGTCAACTCTGGCCCAGCTACAATATTGGCTGGTGTACGGTGGTGTGATATATCACCATTACCTCCGCCAACCTCCTCATTTCGAACATGTATAATTGCGCCTGTGATTCTGCAGGCAGCGCATGCAGAGAAGGTGCTTGTCGCACGTAGCGAGCCGCGCTTTTTACAGGTAGTGAGCCGCGCTTGCTGCATGTAACGAGCCGCGCTTGTTACAAGTAGTGAGCCGCGCTTGCTGCATGTAACGAGCCGCACTTGCTGCATGTAACGAGCCGCGCTTGCTGCATGTAACGAGCCGCGCTTGCTGCATGTAACGAGCCGCGCTTGCTGCATGTAACGAGCCACGCTTTCTGCAGGTAGAGAGACGCGCTTGTTGCAGGTAGAGAGACGCGCTTGTTGCAGGTAGAGAGACGCGCTTGTTGCAGGTAGAGAGACGCGCTAGTTGCTGGTAGAGAGACGCGCTTGTTGCAAGTAGAGAGACGCGCTAGTTGCAGGTAGAGAGACGCGCTTGTTGCAGGTAGTGAGCCGCGCTTGTTGCAGGTAGAGAGCCGCGCTGGTTGCAGGTAGAGCCGCGCTTGTTGCAGGTAGAGAGCCGCGCTTGTTGCAGGTAGAGAGCCGCGCTTGTTTCAGGTAGAGAGCCGCGCTTGTTGCAGGTAGTGAGCCACGCTTGTTGCAGGTAGAGCCGCGCTTTTTGCAGGTAGAGAGCCGCGCTTGTTGCAGGTAGAGAGCCGCGCTTGTTGCAGGTAGAGCCGCGCTTGTTGCATGTAGAGAGACGCACTTGTTGCAGGTAGAGAGACGCACTTGTTGCAGGTAGAGAGCCGCGCTTGTTGCAGGTAGAGCCGCGCTTGTTGCAGGTAGAGAGCCGCGCTTGTTGCAGGTAGAGAGCCGCGCTTGTTGCAGGTAGTGAGCCGCGCTTGTTGCAGGTAGAGAGCCGCGCTTGTTGCAGGTAGAGCCGCGCTTGTTGCAGGTAGAGAGCCACGCTTGTTGCAGGTAGAGAGCCGCGCTTGTTGCAGGTAGAGAGCCGCGCTTGTTGCAGGTAGTGAGCCGCGCTTGTTGCAGGTAGAGAGCCGCGCTTGTTGCAGGTAGAGAGCCGCGCTTGTTGCAATACAAAATTGGCTGCAACACTGCAAATACTCAATTGGTTGCAACACTGCGAATACCCAATTGGTTGCCACACTGCAAATACCCAATTGGTTGCCACACTGCAAATACCCAATTGGTTGCCACACTGCAAATACCCAATTGGTTGCAACACTGTGAATACCCAATTGGTTGCAACACTGTGAATACCCAATTGGTTGCAACACTGTGAATACCCAATTGGTTGCAACACTGTGAATACCCAATTGGTTGCAACACTGTGAATACCCAATTGGTTGCCACACTGCAGATACCCAATTGGTTGCCACACTGAAAATACCCCATAAGTTGAAACACTGCGAATACCCAATTGCTTGCAACACTGCAAATACCCAATTGGTTGCAACACTGCAAATACCCAATTGGTTGCCACACTGCAAATACCCAATTGGTTGCCACACTGTGAATACCCAATTGGTTGCAACACTGTGAATACCCAATTGGTTGCAACACTGTGAATACCCAATTGGTTGCAACACTGTGAACACCCAATTGGTTGCAACACTGCAAATACCCAATTGGTTGCAACACTGTGAATACCCAATTGGTTGCAACACTGTGAATACCCAATTGGTTGCAACACTGTGAATACCCAATTGGTTGCAACACTGTGAATACCCAATTGGCTGCCACACTGTGAATACCCAATTGGTTGCAACACTGTGAATACCCAATTGGTTGCAACACTGTGAATACCCAATTGGCTGCCACACTGTGAATACCCAATTGGTTGCCACACTGCAAATACCCAATTGGTTGCAACACTGTGAATACCCAATTGGTTGCAACACTGTGAACACCCAATTGGTTGCAACACTGCAAATACCCAATTGGTTGCAACACTGTGAATACCCAATTGGTTGCAACACTGTGAATACCCAATTGGTTGCAACACTGTGAACACCCAATTGGTTGCAACACTGCAAATACCCAATTGGTTGCAACACTGTGAATACCCAATTGGTTGCAACACTGTGAATACCCAATTGGTTGCAACACTGTGAATACCCAATTGGTTGCAACACTGTGAATACCCAATTGGCTGCCACACTGTGAATACCCAATTGGTTGCAACACTGTGAATACCCAATTGGTTGCAACACTGTGAATACCCAATTGGCTGCCACACTGTGAATACCCAATTGGTTGCCACACTGCAAATACCCAATTGGTTGCAACACTGTGAATACCCAATTGGTTGCAACACTGTGAATACCCAATTGGTTGCAACACTGTGAATACCCAATTGGTTGCAACACTGTGAATACCCAATTGGCTGCCACACTGTGAATACCCAATTGGCTGCCACACTGTGAATACCCAATTGGTTGCAACACTGTGAATACCCAATTGGTTGCAACACTGTGAATACCCAATTGGTTGCAACACTGTGAATACCCAATTGGCTGCCACACTGCAAATACCCAATTGGTTGCAACACTGTGAATACCCAATTGGTTGCCACACTGCAGATACCCAATTGGTTGCCACACTGAAAATACCCCATAGGTTGAAACACTGCGAATATCCAATTGGTTGCAACACTGCGAATACAAAATTAGCTGCAACACTGTGAATACCCAATTGGTTGCAACACTGTGAATACCCAATTGGTGGCAACACTGCAAATACCCAACTGGTGGCAACACTGCAAATACCCAACTGGTGGCAACACTGCAAATACCCAAAGAGGAAATTTTGCCACAGAAAGTAGTCATTTTATTCAATACTCAAGTACAGGCCCCTTCAATTTTCGATAAAACATTTTTGCTAACGTTTTGCAAAATCATTACACTTGAATAAATATTGACTAAAATTTCTAGAAGAATTTCGTCACAGCTTCTTTCAAAAATTGTTGACTACTTTTATGGACGCAGAGGACTACTGTGAACCTTAAAATAGAGATGGGAAGTGGCGTTCAGCATCAACGTAATCAGCAACGCTGCTTGTAATTTGAAACCCTGGCTGACAGCTGAGAATCAAAAATGCAATTCAAACTAACAAAGATAGCACTTTGTTGCTTCCCTCCTTCCATGGTAGGGCCAACAGTGGGTGGGGTATGGCTACTGATGTACTGTTCCAAGCATGAGTATTTTACACACCAATTCGTATTTTCTGCAAGTCTAATGAACGATTTTGACGCAATTTCCAGGTTCCTATCGTTAGAGTTTCGGAGGGAGAGGACGGTTTGTGCTGTTATCAGGACATCAGCGTAAAAACTCGGACGGTCGTTTGGAGTCAGTGGTATTCAAGGACAGTCTAAATGAAGGTTATAGAAGACCACCGTCTAGACATAGGTAGCCGAATATTAGAACTTACAAGCAGGTGATGGAGCGACGCGGTCTAGGTCCGCCTAGAATAAGAACATCATAAGAATGTTGGTTTTGAATTCACATTACCCAGCTATGTACCCGCAGAACTACTTTACATATGACCATCACAATAACAGGATTCGAATATCATTAATACAATACCATTGTTCAGATGTACACTGTAAAGAATTGCTGTCAACATTTCAGGTTCATGATTCAATCAAAAGCAAATACAAAGAAGAATTAATGTAATTATACGTGCGAACAGCCAGCCGCCTATTTTTGAGCCAACTCTAAAGCATCTGTGAGCAGTGGTGAAACCAACGATCTGTTTACTCTATTTAGACTAACTCCGACATGTACTCGTATATCTTAAAATTATTATGCGAAGAATGGTATCCTGAATCTAGTTCCAATATGTATCCGATGGTGGTGTAGCAAATATGCGTTTGTTAAGCTTAGCTTTAAAACAGTGAAATACCATGCCATGCAACTTGCAGTCTCACTCTCAGAGTGTGAGAGGTACGGAACCAATGAAAATCACAACCCATTACACTTTGTTTGTTGAATTAATGATGAACAATATTGCGGTAGTTGCGTATTGGCATAAGAAAGAAGTAGTAAGTTAATTTTTGTGAAGAATTAGTGCTTACGATATTGGTCGAAAGTATTTTTCGATTAGATATAGAAAACGGGTTAAAGAAACCTGTCAAGTGGGAGGAGCAAGTGTGATGGTGATCGATGTGACAGCCGTATCATTTGCTCACAGAAAACGAAGATCGACGGCAACATGCACAAGCAGCTTTCAAACATAAGGTTCTCCGCCGAGTTTTTGCAGGATAATGCAGATAGTCATGCAGCTAAAAATACCCAGACCATTTCTTACAACAAAGGACTTGACGGTGAGCTCGTTAGAAAAGTAGTACTGAAGAGTATGCAAAAGATATTGAGAAGTATAAAAAAATACTGAAGAGTATACTAAAGATACTGAAAAGTATACAAAAGATACTGAAAAGTATACAAAAGATACTGAAAAGTACACAAAACCGAATCGTGAACGTTTGACCGATATTTTGCCTTGGTGATGAGCAGACAAACTTTACGAATCCAAACCCAGACGACTCTAGGAACTGATAAACGAAAAATGGGTACCTATAACAACTTTATTTACTAGATTAATATCTCCCAGTGAAAGTGGAGGAGATGCATGGAATTTTGGAGAGGAGTAGGAAGTAAAATTTTAAGAGATGCAGGGAAGAAATTGCAAGACGATGCCAAAAGTCAGACGTTAAAAGACGGGGGTGATGAAATGGGAAGAGATACAGGGAAGAAATTGCAAGACGATGCCAAAAGTCAGACGTTAAAAGACGAGGGTGATGAAATGGGGAAGAGATGCAGGGAAGAAATTGCAAGACGATGCCAAAAGTCAGACGTTAAAAGACGAGGGTGATGAAATGGGGAAGAGATGCAGGGAAGAAATTGCAAGACGATGCCAAAAGTCAGACGTTAAAAGACGGGGGTGATGAAATGGGGAAGAGATGCAGGGAAGAAATTGCAAGACGATGCCAAAAGTCAGACGTTAAAAGACGAGGGTGATGAAATGGGGAAGAGATGCAGGGAAGAAATTGCAAGACGATGCCAAAAGTCAGACGTTAAAAGACGGGGGTGATGAAATGGGGAAGAGATGCAGGGAAGAAATTGCAAGACGATGCCAAAAGTCAGACGTTAAAAGACGAGGGTGATGAAATGGGGAAGAGATGCAGGGAAGAAATTGCAAGACGATGCCAAAAGTCAGACGTTAAAAGACGGGGGTGATGAAATGGGGAAGAGATGCAGGGAAGAAATTGCAAGACGATGCCAAAAGTCAGACGTTAAAAGACGAGGGTGATGAAATGGGGAAGAGATGCAGGGAAGAAATTGCAAGACGATGCCAAAAGTCAGACGTTAAAAGACGGGGGTGATGAAATGGGGAAGAGATGCAGCAAGTGAATTGCCAGATAAAAAGAAGCGAGTGACCCGTGAAGAGGCGCCGCGAGCAAACTGTACAGATGCAGAAAACAAATCGTAGAAATTCAGCAATAAAATTGTCAAGAAATGCAGCGTGATAAATAGAAAGACACCTGAAGAGTGAATTATACGTAAGTATAGTGAACACGGGAACTCTAATTTGCCCATTAAATTGAAACCAATGCTCACTTGGGGCTTTAGAAGATATGAAAACTAAAAATTATGTTTACTCCAATTTTATACACGGGAACTCTAATATGCCCATTAAATTGAAACCAATACTCACTTAGGGGTTCAGAAGATATGAAAACTAAAAATTATGTACACTCCAATTTTATACACGGGAACTCTAATTTGCCCATTAAATTGAAACCAATACTCACTTGGGGCTTCAGAAGATATGAAAACTAAAAATTATGTACACTCCACTTCGGTTTCCTACAATTCATCAAATAGGGCTGAATTTCTAAGAAATTTTGACTCGTTACTCTTGAATCTTATTTATTTCTACCAGTAAACAAAATGAAATGTTCTTACGCATGATGTTTCATTTAAAATGTGTTAATGAATAGAAACTAACGCTTTTCCATCTCCCTACGTGACTCTTTAAAATAATATCTTTACGACCTAATAATGTGAGCAATTTGTGCTCAAATTGGACGTCTAGACTTAAACAACAAGTATAGAAATCAAAAAAATAGAAAAAAATTCGTTTTTTCTGCTCTTCAAGCTTAGGCGAGCCGTTTGCAGTATCAGGAATTGCGCTCCGTGAACTGACGTGCGTGTTTACGAATGGCAAAATTTCAACAACATTCCCAGTGGTGCAGACAGCCTAAATATTTTCTTGAGGGGGGCAGGATTCCCGACAAATAATTTTGGGGGGCCCAGACATTAATTATCAGCAATCTTATATTATTTTTTTAATTAACACGGCGACAGAAACTAGCCCCCATTTCGTGGGGCCATGGCCCCCGTGGCCCCCGAGGCCCCCCTGGCTGCGCTACTGAACATTCCCTTTGAAATTTGTAAACAAAATCTGGCTATAAATTCACAATTGGGCAAAGTACGTTCCATTTTTTACCAAAAATTCACTCCTAGTCGAACATCGCAATTGATCTCAAATTTGCACAGTCACGCTTTATTTCAATGTCCTCCTAAAAACAACTACGTGAGTTTTGATGTATATGTATTACAGATGTCACTATCTTTCTTCAAGTTTCAAGTTTCTGATTCTTTAGCATTTCTTTCGTCATGAACTTTCCTCACCGAGTGAATAATTCTCAGAAATAAATTAAATGTAAACCACACCGCGCTTATTTTCTGCCTTATAAACTTGAGCCAGTTCTTTTTGCATGAAACGATCTCAATAACCCTTTATTTTAATCAACAATTTTTTGTTCTCAATTCATCTTCTACTCTGGCCTTTATCTTTCACTCCCAGACAAGCTGACCCACGCTGAAGAAATTGAGTATTAGCCGCCAATGCCACGAAAGCTGCAAACAAAGCAACGATGCAATGCAAGAAAGCAATGACCATACCGCGTGAATAATACCACCGCATATTTCTTACCCTTAATTTATCAACCTTTTTGTGTTATTAGATACAATAATAATCTCCTATTTTAATCAGCAGTTTTTTTGTCCTTCTACTCTAGCCTACCTCTTTCCCTCCTGGACAAACTGGCCCACGCTGAAAAAATTGAGCAATGGTGGCCAACGCAAGGATAGCTCCAAACAAGTAAGCAAGGTAGGTAGATTAGTTAGGCAAGGTAGGTAGATTAAATACGCAAGGAAGGTAGATTAGATACGCAAGGTAGGTAGATTAGATACGCAAGGTAGGTAGATTAGATACGCAAGGTAGGTAGATTAGATACGCAAGGAAGGTAGATTAAATACGCAAGGAAGGTAAATTAGATACGCAAGGTAGGTAGATTAGATACGCAAGGTAGGTAGATTAGATAGGCAAGGTAGGTAGATTAGATACGCAAGGTAGGTAGATTAGATACGCAAGGTAGGTAGATTAGATACGCAAGGTAGGTAGATTAGATACGCAAGGTAGGTAGATTAGATCCGCAAGGTAGGTAGATTAGATCCGCGAGGTAGGTAGATTAGATACGCAAGGTAGGTAGATTAGATAAGCAAGGTAGGCAGATTAGATACGCAAGGTAGGTAGATTAGATACGCAAGGTAGATTATCCAAACAAATCCATACAATTACAAGAATCTCCTTCCACCCCTGGACAAACAAACCCACACCGAAGAAATAGTGCAATGGCGGCCAGTGCAAGGAAAGCTCCAAACAAAGCCGCAAGAAAGCAAGCGCCCCGCAGCACCGCAACGGCAGCGACACAGCCTCTGCCCGCCCCACTTGCTTCACAATCCCCGCCGACGTCGCGCGACTCAGCAACACACCCTTGATTTACCGTCGCACAGATCGTCCGTGGCTAATTTTCCTTGCTTCGAGATTCATGCATATAGTGTACACGATACTGAAAATGAACAACTTGTGTCATTAATATCCAATATATTCTCATTATGATGGAGTCGTAGCAGGGACGACTTCGCCGACGGACATGTGCCATAAATACTAACTGGGTCGATCGTCATGCACCTCCCAAGTGCATATCAGACTTCCAACTTTTCCCTCCCATCATCGCAATGACACCGCACGCTAACTAATGAAAACGCTCGCTCTGAGTTATGTTTTCTAATTAGAAATATGGCGGTGCTTGCACGCGCAGTGAATTACGGCGTAATAGAAACGCTAGCAAATGACCAGGTTTCAGATTGTGTGACAAGTGAACCAAGCAACAGCAACAGCCACTTCTTCGTGGTTGTGATGTATTCCCCTTATTGTCAAAGCATTGGTGTGCTTTATGTTCTTGAGTTAACGAATACAACGGGTTGATGTGATAAATCACTTTGTGTATGAAATGCATTAGAAGATTAATATTCTGACACTTAAAGTGGTAGTTTAATATGATCTGGATGCACTAAGCTCCTTTATCGCCTATTGCTTCTTTGGGTTCGACTGTAGAAAATAACTTCAGTTTTTCATTCGAAAAAAGGCTTAAAAAATTATTTCTGTTTTTTTGTTAAACAAAACTAAATTTGGAAATAAAAGGAATTAAACATGAATAATTCATTCATTCAAAGAGGGAAAACAAAGGGCTTTGGAAACTGAATGAACTAACCAATTCTTCTAATGTTGGTCATATTCCAGTCATGGATGACATGCGTTGTTAGCATTCTGGGAATTAGTTTTTATCAACCAAAATCGATATTTTTGGTAAAGGTACACGAAATTTACCAGTAACAATTTTCCAGCGAATCAAAGTGAATGTACAGTCGCATCCGGGAACGAGAATAATTCTTTATCGACTTCGGCAGGAACGACAACATAATTTATTTTAAAATCTGACCCCTGACCTGTGAAAGTACACAACTGTGAAACTGCAGGTAAATATACAAAGTTCGCGTGACAGCACTCACGCTTCCACTAAATTCTTCAAAATGATGTGTTTGGTTTGCCGGAACGGGCTGGAAATTTTCCTGAAAATACATTCGTACCTCAGAAGATTTGAAAGTATGAGGCATTTTAAATTCAGAACTGCAACTGAGCTTGAAAGAGGCGAAGTCTCACAGTTCTTTTGGCCCGACAAATATTGAAGTCAATCTGATTCGCTGGAACAGATAACAAAAGATCCTCATTAGCAAAAAATCTGAACGAATTAATCTAAATAAATTTGAAATAATTCATCTTTTCCCATGTTTAAGAAAACTCATTTTTTATGCGGAGAATTAGTACAAACAAATTATAATTTGAGGGGATTAACTTGTATAGTATTCAACTTTTCAATTGTTGGAGGACGTTCGATATAGTGAACCCTTAACAATTACAAAACCTTCTCAACTCTGCAACACGAACGTCCCATTTAATTAACCAAGCCTCAAGCGTTGTGGCTGGGAGAGAACAGACACTGTCACCTTCTTGCGCACAACAACCAATCTCATTCATTTCTATTTAAAATTTTATATTCTCCGGAGCCGCCCTCAGGATGCAAGCTTCTAGGTAAGCCCGTGACCAGCGCCTCGGACACTACGTCATGCAGCAGTCGACGCATATACTCGTAGCCGACGTCAATTACAATTTGTTCGGGCGCGCGTATTTAAGACAAGTCTACCATCTACTGTATAGAAGCTCGTTAACTATTTTACAGTGAATTACATATAGATAGAAAACATTGCTCAAGGCTTTGACCGCAACGTGCGCCACCGGTGGCCACGGAGAAGATTTTCATAATGCCCTCTACCTTGTTTCCTCTACCGTGCCTGATACACGGTAAAGGAAACAAGATAAGACCTTTCTATGGGCGAAAAAACACCTCCTTCTTGTTCGGCTAGCCAATAGAAAGGCTTCATTTCAAACACAAGGAATGACATCACCATTGTGACTCGTCGTTAGGCCAATAGTAGCGCCAGATTTAAAGCTGGCAGTGTTGCCAGATGCACTATGATCGCTGCTACTGGTTCGTTGCCCTGACGTCAGTATTGTCACACGGTCGACAAAAAAAGACTGGGTCGACCCTACTTTGTTTCTTCTAACGTGCCTGATATGGAAGCGGTGCCACAAAAGCAGCTATAAGTACTGGTCAGCGACCGGTCAGCCTTCTCTGCCGCCTTCGTCGTGTGGACCTCCAGAAACCGTAGGTTTGGTGAAGGTGGGTTGCGGTGATAAGTCATGTGCACTTGTCTCGAACGTCCTTCACTAGTCTGTCTATGGTTATAGGTTCCCCCAAACTCGAGCCGTACCCAAAATTATGTGTGTGTGTACGTGAGTATTATACGTGTGTGTACTGTGTACGTATAAATATACATATTATAGATGCATCTATTTACACTGATTTGTGTAATCTGTGGTATACTGCTTTCAATATTTGGAATTATAGAGATTTATTTATATATGTTGGGGGCAGTAGACTAAATACAATGAAAATAAATAAGCACATATTTTATCACAGAAAATACTTAATGATTGAATTGATGACGAGAATATTATAAAGTTCCGTCCTACCGTGAAAATTAACGAGCGATGCCGCAACGATACTACGAAAAAGATACCATCAAAACTATACACGAAGATCACAATTTGCGGTTAACAAACGATGGTACTTAATGAACAAATTTGTTTAATTAAGTGAAAAACGATCGCATTAGAGGGAGTGTGAAAATTTACCCACAAATACGAAAGGTGAAGCAAACACGAATTCGGCAAGCTCAGGAGACAAACAAAAATTTGCTTTAATATAAGTTCAATTGAAATGAGCAATTCAGTGAGCTAGAATACAAACAAAATTAGCCACAGCAATCTCAACCTGGAGTCTGAAGCACTTCGATTGCGAGTTAAATATGAAAAATGGCTATAACCACAAGGCGGGGGCGTCTTAACTTCCATTTTTCTACGGCACATTCAAATGAGGGTCTGCTGAGAGACCTCTCAACGGTAACGCTTTTATTTAAGAGATCCGTGAATCTCGCATGCTAATGAAGGTCTGAACACGACCTGCAATCCGGCATGCATATGTACGTGCCCCGCTTGAAAGCAGAGCTCACAGTTCAAGCAAGTGCTGCAACAACCGGGGAGGCTTGACTCGAGGTGCTGAGAGCCGTCACTGCTACTAAGAGCCGTCACTGCTGCTGAGAGCCGTCACTGCTGCTGAGAGCCGTCACTGCTGCTGAGAGCCGACACTGCTGCTGAGAGCCGTCACTGCTACTGAGAGCCGTCACTGCTGCTGAGAGCCGTCACTGCTGCTGAGAGCCGTCACTGCTGCTGAGAGCCGTCACTGCTACTGAGAGCCGTCACTGCTGCTGAGAGCCATCACTGCTGTTGAGAGCCGTCACTACTACCCTTCACTACTTCTGAGAGCCGTCACAGCTACTGAGAGCCGTCACTGCTACTGAGAGCCGTCACTGCTGCTGAGAGCCGTCACTGCTGCTGAGAGCCGTCACTGCTGCTGAGAGCCGACACTGCTGCTGAGAGCCGTCACTGCTACTGAGAGCCGTCACTGCTGCTGAGAGCCGTCACTGCTGCTGAGAGCCGTCACTGCTGCTGAGAGCCGTCACTGCTACTGAGAGCCGTCACTGCTGCTGAGAGCCATCACTGCTGTTGAGAGCCGTCACTACTACCCTTCACTACTTCTGAGAGCCGTCACAGCTACTGAGAGCCGTCACAGCTACTGAGAGCCGTCACTACTACCCTTCACTACTACCCTTCACTACTACTGAGAGCCGTCACTACTACTGAGAGCCGTCACTGCTACTGAGAGCCGTCACTGCTGCTGAGAGCCGTCACTGCTGCTGAGAGCCGTCACTGCTACTGAGAGCCGTCACTACTACTGAGAGCCGTCACTGCTACTGAGAGCCGTCACTACTACTGAGAGCCGTCACTAACACAGAGAGGGAGCCATGCAAGTTCACTCTAGATGACCGATTAATTACACGAGCACAAGTGTGAGACTCGCAAATACGCATAAATCCAGAGTGGAGTGCCTCATGTTACATGTCATACGAGTTCAGCCTGAGCGTGTTGTGGTCGTTAATTAAGCAGCAGTGGACTTCAGCTCCTGCATGTTTGCAGTTCGCACAGCGCATGTATGTATGGTAGCCAGCCATCAGGAAACGTCAAAAGTGCAATGAAAGGATCACAAACAGTCTGGCGGAGCTCGAAAACAACAACAAACCCGTACAACTTATTAGCTTCTTTGCAATAACAACTTCGTTCCCGTGCTTTTCGTACAAGCGCTCTCCTCACAGTCGTTCAAGGAATTTGGTCATTACGCGTTGTATATTGCGAGGCAATTCAACAACGAAAATTCTTCTCAAATTTCTGTCGTATCTTTAGGTTTGGCGGTATACTGATGTCGTCAATACCACCAATTGAACACTAATTGACTTAAAATGTATTATTATGGCCGTCACGTGTAGTCTAGGTAGAAGACAGACTCATGCGTAAAACCGCAACCGAAATTATCTATTGATATATCAAATTCAGTTCAGCACATTATTTACTGACTCGAAAAAAATTCGACGGTCTTTGTAAAATCAACATGAATTGTTATGATGTATATTTAAGCTGAAACATAAACAATAAAGTTTCCCGTATTTTTCTCTAGTTCAAAGTTACTTTTTCAATTTTAGGTTTTACGTACGGCTTTCAACCAAACCACAATCTGTTCAGAAACTACAGTGTCTGTTCGGCTTACATTAAGGCGCAACTTTGCGAAGACATTTTAAGCCATAATTATGAAATTTGCCCAATGAACGTTCAGTTGAAGTTCCTTTTCTGTTTGCCCGTAATTCAATAGGCGTGTCAATTGAAGGGGACAGCAATACCCAATGAACGAGCTGATAACGTACCAAAATAGAAATACTCAAGGTAAACATCATACATAAGGCCAGTGCATGAGGAACATGTGAAATGTGAAATGAGTTCAGTTTTATCAGACTATACTGCCCAACCACACGCAAGGTGCGTAAATTTCTACCTTAGAACGGCGTTGATGAAAGGATTCCCTAGAAGTCGCTAAACTTATTCGGGCCCACAGGTAGCTATACTAAAATTTGACCATTGTACTAGACTTCAGAAACAATCTAGTTTTATATCGCTTGTGGTAAATAAATTGTTTAAATTGTTTTAATTGAGTTAACTGAAATCCATTGCTTCAAGTTGCACTGTGAAATTGTATTCGGAAGTGAAGGGCACCACTTCGTATTACCATACATTCTCTCTTCTTTCGCAGAACTTGTAATTTAATGGAATAAAGGTTCATTTTCATGTTTAGATATTAGCCTTGCCATATGAACTCGACAAATTTGTAATTTACATAAACTGAGATGAACTCGCGTAACTGTAACAGAGATAACATGAGCTGGTAACTGTAACAGAGATAACATGAGCTGGTAACTGTAACAGAGATAACATGAGCTCGTAACTGTAACAGAGATAACATGAGCTCGTAACTGTAACAGAGATAACATGAGCTCGTAACTGTAACAGAGATAACATAAGCTCGTAACTGTAACAGAGATAACATAAGCTCGTAACTGTAACAGAGATAACATGAGCTCGTTACTGTAACAGAGATAACATGAGCTCGTAACTGTAACAGAGATAACAAAAGCTCGTAACTGTAACAGAGATAACATGAGCTCGTAACTGTAACAGAGATAACATGAGCTCGTAACTGTAACAGAGATAACATGAGCTCGTAACTGTAACAGAGATAACATAAGCTCGTAACTGTAACAGAGATAACATAAGCTCGTAACTGTAACAGAAATAACATAAGCTCGTAACTGTAACAGAGATAACATAAGCTCGCAACTGTAACAGAGATAACATAAGCTCGTAACTGTAACAGAGATAACATAAGCTCGTAAGATCAGCAAGTGCGTGTGGTTTATAAGTACACAGAGTTACTCAAGCTGCGTGACTCAAGCTGCGTTAGATATATTAAAACGTGTAGAACTACAAACTCAACCTTAATTTATGTCCCTGATATCATATCACACACACGAGGCAGGGGAGACGACTGAACTCGTCACCAGCGAGCGGCGCGAGTCCTCTCACGTGCGGTAACTCTGCTGCTGCTGCTGCGAGATACGTCTTTTGCCTTCAGGAACGCGAGGATGCTAGGTCAGGAACGCGAGGATGCTAGACCAGCAACACGAGGAAGCTAAATCAGCAACGCGAGGAAGCTAAATCAGCAACGCGAGGAAGCCCAATCAGCAACGCGAGGAAGCCAAATCTACAAAACAAAACTACTTACAATCCATTACACAATACAAAACTACTTACAATCCATAACACAATACAAAACTACTCACAATCCGTTACGCAATACAAAACTACTCACAATCCGTTACACAACACAAAACTACTCACAACCCGTTACACAATACAAAACTACTTACACTCCATTACACAATACAAAACTACTTACAATCCATTACACAATACAAAACTACTTACAATCCATAACACAATACAAAACTACTCACAATCCGTTACACAACACAAAACTACTCACAACCCGTTACACAACACAAAACTACTTACAATCCATACACAACACAAAACTACTTACAATGCATAACACAACACAAAACTACTTACAATCCATACACAACACAAAACTACTTACAATCCATTACACAATACAAAACTACTTACAATCCATTACACAATACAAAACTACTTACAATCCATTACACAATACAAAACTACTTACAATCCATTACACAATACAAAACTACTCACAATCCGTTACACAACACAAAACTACTCACAACCCGTTACACAACACAAAACTACTTACAATCCATACACAACACAAAACTACTTACAATCCATTACACAACACAAAACTACTTACAATCCAAACACAACACAAAACTACTTACAATCCATTACACAATACAAAACTACTTACAATCCATTACACAACACAAAACTACTTACAATCCATTACACAACACAAAACTACTCACAATCCGTTACACAGCACAAAACTACTTACAATCCATACACAACACAAAAATACTTACAATCCATTACACAACACAAAACTACTTACAATGCGTTACCCAACACAAAACAACTACAATCCATACACAACACAAAACTACTTACAATCCATTACACAACACAAAACTACTTACAATCCATACACAACACAAAACTACTTACAATCCATACACAACACAAAACTACTTACAATCCATTACACAATACAAAACTACTCACAATCCGTTACACAACACAAAACTACTTACAATCCATACACAACACAAAACTACTTACAATCCATTACACAACACAAAACTACTTACAATCCATTACACAACACAAAACTACTTACAATCCATACACAACACAAAACAACTTACAATCCATTACACAACACAAAATTACTTACAATCCATTACACAATACAAAACTACTTACAATCCATTACACAATACAAAACTACTTACAATACATTACACAATACAAAACTACTAACAATCCATTACACAATACAAAACTACTACCAATCCGTTACACAACACAAAACTACTCACAACCCGTTACACAACACAAAACTACTTACAATCCATACACAACACAAAACTACTTACAACCCATTACACAACACAAAACTACTTACAATCCATACACAACACAAAACTACTTACAATCCATTACACAATACAAAACTACTTACAATCCATTACACAACACTAAACTACTTACAATCCATTACACAACACAAAACTACTCACAATCCGTTACACAACACAAAACTACTTACAATCCATACACAACACAAAACTACTTACAATCCATTACACAACACAAAACTACTTACAATCCATACACAACACAAAACTACTTACAATCCATTACACCACACAAAACTACTTACAATTCATTACACAACACAAAACTACTAACAATCCATACAAAACACAAAACTACTTACAATCTATTACACAACACAAAACTACTTACAATCCATACACAACACAAAACTACTTACAATCCGTTACACAACACAAAACTACTTACAATCCATACACAATACAAAACTACTTACAATCCATTACACAACACAAAACTACTTACAATCCATTACACAACACAAAACTACTCACAATCCGTTACACAACACAAAACTACTTACAATCCATACACAACACAAAACTACTTACAATCCATTACACAACACAAAACTACTTACAATGCGTTACCCAACACAAAACAACTACAATCCATACACAACACAAAACTACTTACAAACCATTACACAACACAAAACTACTTACAATCCATACACAACACAAAACTACTTACAATCCATACACAACACAAAACTACTTACAATCCATTACACAATACAAAACTACTCACAATCCGTTACACAACACAAAACTACTTACAATCCATACACAACACAAAACTACTTACAATCCATTACACAACACAAAACTACTTACAATCCATTACACAACACAAAACTACTTACAATCCATACACAACACAAAACAACTTACAATCCATTACACAACACAAAATTACTTACAATCCATTACACAATACAAAACTACTTACAATCCATTACACAATACAAAACTACTTACAATACATTACACAATACAAAACTACTAACAATCCATTACACAATACAAAACTACTACCAATCCGTTACACAACACAAAACTACTCACAACCCGTTACACAACACAAAACTACTTACAATCCATACACAACACAAAACTACTTACAACCCATTACACAACACAAAACTACTTACAATCCATACACAACACAAAACTACTTACAATCCATTACACAATACAAAACTACTTACAATCCATTACACAACACTAAACTACTTACAATCCATTACACAACACAAAACTACTCACAATCCGTTACACAACACAAAACTACTTACAATCCATACACAACACAAAACTACTTACAATCCATTACACAACACAAAACTACTTACAATCCATACACAACACAAAACTACTTACAATCCATTACACCACACAAAACTACTTACAATTCATTACACAACACAAAACTACTAACAATCCATACAAAACACAAAACTACTTACAATCTATTACACAACACAAAACTACTTACAATCCATACACAACACAAAACTACTTACAATCCGTTACACAACACAAAACTACTTACAATCCATACACAACACAAAACTACTTACAATCCATACACAACACAAAACTACTCACAATCCATTACACAATACAAAACTACTTACAATCCATTACACAATACAAAACTACTTACAATCCATACACAACACAAAACTACTTACAATCCATTACACAATACAAAACTACTCACAATCCGTTACACAACACAAAACTACTTACAATCCATACACAACACAAAACTACTTACAATCCATTACACAACACAAAACTACTTACAATCCATACACAACACAAAACTACTCACAACCCGTTACACAACACAAAACTACTTACAATCCATTACACAATACAAAACTACTTACAATCCATTACACAACACAAAACTACTTACAATCCTTTACACAATACAAAACTACTCACAATCCGTTGCACAACACAAAACTACTTACAATCCATAACACAACACAAAACTACTTACAATCCATACACAACACAAAACTACTTGCAATCCATTACACAACACAAAACTACTTACAATCCATACACAACACAAAACCACTTACGATCCATTACACGACACAAAACTACTTACAATCCATTACACAATACAAAACTACTTACAATCCATTACACAATACAAAACTACTTACAATCCATTACACAATACAAAACTACTAACAATCCATTACACAATACAAAACTACTCACAATCCGTTACACAACACAAAACTACTCACAACCCGTGTCGTGATCTACCACGACGTAACGATCTTTCGAAAGGAGGGACGCCTCAATAATTCGAAATGATACGAATCAGCCTGAGGAATGCGGAGGTCGCTGGCGGATTACTCATTCGACCACTTTGCATCGACCTCAAGAACAACATTAACTGTCAAAACTGCAAGCTCAGCACTCCGGAGTCCGGGTAGCAACTGCGGTTCGTCTGACGACAGCATGGCAAGGGCCACCAACGGAAACTGTAGCTGCGTATGATGACCGTTAGATGATTCAATCAGCGGCGGCAATTTTAACGGATATTATCCCTATTTAAGGAAGGACCGAGAGTTAGGAGGAATCAGATCGACATCATAGAACACCGAGCTGCCACAGAAAGAAGCTACTGTCCATAAGTCAACCAGCCTTCGGGCTTGGTTCTGTCCTTGCTTTATAATGTAAACCAGTGTAAATTACGTACATCTCTTTAACGTAAATCTAAGCAGTCACGGAGCACTCGTTAGTCATCATCCTGGAGTCTACAACAACTAAGATGAGTTCTATTCTGTGCATATTCCCTTGTAGCATATTCGTACTGATCCTCCCTGTGCATAGGTTTATATAGGAACATTTTCTGTATTGTAAAAGTAGGTGCGGTAAATTCTATCCATTAAATGTGTCGTTTTTCATATGTCGAGATTAGGGAATAAATGATTGATGTCAACGCCTTATAAATTTCCCGTTATATAGGAGAAAAGTTGTCGAAGCTGTTGGATATATATTTCATCACGCTACCATATAATTTGATTTGCAATTTATATGCTCATTAATTATAATACAGACACTGAAACGTCTTTGCAATCTAAAATAAAATAATCGTGATCTTAATCACTCCTATCAAAAGAGAGCAAAATGACTGAAACGACGATGAAAATATAAAGAGAACCACAGAGAAAAAAATAGCTCCATAACACCCGTTACACAACACAAAACTACTTACAATCCATACACAACACAAAACTACTTACAATCCATTACACAACACAAAACTACTTACAATCCATACACAACATAAAACTACTTACAATCCATTACACAATACAAAACTACTTACAATCCATTACACAACACAAAACTACTTACAATCCATTACACAACACAAAACTACTCACAATCCGTTACACAACACAAAACTACTTACAATCCAAACACAAAACTACTTACAATCCATTACACAACACAAAAACTACTTACAATCCATACAGAACACAAAACTACTTACAATCCATTACACAACACAAAACTACTTACAATCCATACACAACACAAAGCTACTTACAATCCATTACACAATACAAAACTACTTACAATCCATTACACAACACAAAACTACTTACAATCCATTACACAACACAAAACTACTCACAATCCGTTACACAACACAAATCTACTTACAATCCATACACAACACAAAACTACTTACAATCCATTACACAACACAAAACTACTTACAATCCATACACAACACAAAACTACTTACAATCCATTACACAACACAAAACTACTTACAATTCATTACACAACACAAAACTACTTACAATCCATACAAAACACAAAACTACTTACAATCTATTACACAACACAAAACTACTTACAATCCATACACAACACAAAACTACTTACAATCCGTTACACAACACAAAACTACTTACAATCCATACACAACACAAAACTACTTACAATCCATACACAACACAAAACTACTCACAATCCATTACACAATAAAAAACTACTTACAATCCATTACACAATACAAAACTACTTACAATCCATAAACAACACAAAACTACTTACAATCCATTACACAATACAAAACAAATCACAATCCGTTACACAACACAAAACTACTTACAATCCATTACACAACACAAAACTACTTACAATCCATACACAACACAAAACTACTTACAATCCATTACACAACACAAAACTACTTACAATCCATACACAACACAAAACTACTTACAATCCATTACACAACACAAAACTACTTACAATCCATTACACAATACAAAACTACTCACAAACCGTTACGCAACACAAAACTACTTACAATTCATACACAACACAAAACTACTTACAATCCATTACACAACACAAAACTACTTACAATCCATTACACAACACAAAACTACTTAGAATCCATTACACAACACAAAACTACTTACAATCCATACACAACACAAAACTACTTACAATCCATTACACAACACAAAACTACTTACAATCCATTACACAATACAAAACTACTCACAATCCGTTACACAACACAAAACTACTTACAATCCATACACAACACAAAACTACTTACAATCCATTACACAACACAAAACTACTTACAATCCATTACACAACACAAAACTACTTACAATCCATACACAACACAAAACAACTTACAATCCCTTACACAACACAAAACTACTTACAATCCATTACACAATACAAAACTACTTACAATCCATTACACAATACAAAACTACTTACGATCCATTACACAATACAAAACTACTAACAATCCATTACACAATACAAAACTACTCACAATCCGTTACACAACACAAAACTACTCACAACCCGTTACACAACACAAAACTACTTACAATCCATACACAACACAAAACTACTTGCAATCCATTACACAACACAAAACTACTTACAATCCATACACAACACAAAACAACTTACGATCCATTACACAACACAAAACTACTTACAATCCATTACACAATACAAAACTACTTACAATCCATTACACAATACAAAACTACTTACAATCCATTACACAATACAAAACTACTGACAATCCATTACACAATACAAAACTACTCACAATCCGTTACACAACACAAAACTACTCACAACCCGTTACACAACACAAAACTACTTACAATCCATACACAACACAAAACTACTTACAATCCATTACACAACACAAAACTACTTACAATCCATACACAACACAAAACTACTTACAATCCATTACACATTACAAAACTACTTACAATCCATTACACAACACAAAACTACTTACAATCCATTACACAACACAAAACTACTCACAATCCGTTACACAACACAAAACTACTTACAATCCAAACACAAAACTACTTACAATCCATTACACAATACAAAAACTACTTACAATCCATACACAACAGAAAACTACTTACAATCCATTACACAACACGAAACTACTTACAATCCATTACACAACACAAAACCACTTACAATCCATACACAACACAAAACTACTTACAATCTATTACACAACACAAAACTACTTACAATCCATACACAACACAAAACTACTTACAATCCGTTACACAACACAAAACTACTTACAATCCATACACAACACAAAACTACTCACAATCCATTACACAATACAAAACTACTTACAATCCATTACACAATACAAAACTACTTACAATCCATACACAACACAAAACTACTTACAATCCATTACACAATACAAAACTACTCACAATCCGTTACACAACACAAAACTACTTACAATCCATACACAACACAAAACTACTTACAAACCATTACACAACACAAAACTACTTACAATCCATACACAACACAAAACTACTCACAACCCGTTACACAACACAAAACTACTTACAATCCATTACACAATACAAAACTACTTACAATCCATTACACAACACAAAACTACTAACAATCCATTACACAATACAAAACTACTCACAATCCGTTACACAACACAAAACTACTTACAATCCATTACACAACACAAAACTACTTACAATCCATACACAACACAAAACTACTTACAATCCATTACACAACACAAAACTACTTACAATCCATACACAACACAAAACTACTTACACTCCATTACACAACACAAAACTACTTACAATCCATTACACAATACAAAACTACTCACAATCCGTTACACAACACAAAACTACTTACAATCCATACACAACACAAAACTACTTACAATCCATTACACAACACAAAACTACTTACAATCCATTACACAACACAAAACTACTTACAATCCATACACAACACAAAACATCTTACAATCCATTACACAACACAAAACTACTTACAATCCATTACACAATACAAAACTACTTACAATCCATTACACAATACAAAACTACTTACAATTCATTACACAATACAAAACTACTAACAATCCATTACACAATACAAAACTACTCACAATCCGTTACACAACACAAAACTACTTACAATCCATACACAACACAAAACTACTTACAATCCATTTACAACACAAAACTACTCACAATCCATTACACAATACAAAACTACTTTCAATCCATTACACAATACAAAACTACTTACAATCCATACACAACACAAAACTACTCACAACCCGTTACACAACACAAAACTACTTACAATCCATTACACAATACAAAACTACTTACAATCCATTACACAACACAAAACTACTTACAATCCATTACACAATACAAAACTACTCACAATCCGTTACACAACACAAAACTACTTACAATCCATTACACAACACAAAACTACTTACAATCCATACACAACACAAAACTACTTACAATCCATTACACAACACAAAACTACTTACAATCCATACACAACACAAAACTACTTACAATCCATTACACAACACAAAACTACTTACAATCCATTACACAATACAAAACTACTCACAATCCGTTACACAACACAAAACTACTTACAATCCATACACAACACAAAACTACTTACAATCCATTACACAACACAAAACTACTTACAATCCATTACACAACACAAAACTACTTACAATCCATACACAACACAAAACATCTTACAATCCATTACACAACACAAAACTACTTACAATCCATTACACAATACAAAACTACTTACAATCCATTACACAATACAAAACTACTTACAATCCATTACACAACACAAAACTACTAACAATCCGTTACACAACAAAAAACTACTCACAACACGTTACACAACACAAAACTACTTACAATCCATACACAACACAAAACTACTTACAATCCATTACACAATACAAAACTACTTACAATCCATTACACAACACAAAACTACTTACAATCCATTACACAACACAAAACTACTCACAATCCGTTACGCAACACAAAACTACTTACAATCCATACACAACACAAAACTACTTACAATCCATTACACAACACAAAACTACTTACAATCCATTACACAACACAAAACTACTTACAATCCATACACAACACAAAACTACTTACAATCCATTACACAACACAAAACTACTTACAATCCATTACACAACACAAAACTACTTACAATCCATACACAACACAAAACTACTTACAATCCATTACACAACACAAAACCACTTACAATCCATTACACAACACAAAACTACTTACAATCCATACACAACACAAAACTACTTACAACCTATTACACAACACAAAACTACTTACAATCCATTACACAACACAAAACTACTTACAATCCATACACAACACAAAACTACTTACAACCTATTACACAACACAAAACTACTTACAATCCATACACAACACAAAACTACTTACAATCCATTACACAACACAAAACTACTTACAATCCATTACACAACACAAAACTACTTACAATCCATACACAACACAAAACTACTTACAACCTATTACACAACAAAAAACTACTTACAATCCATACACAACACAAAACTACTTACAATCCATTACACAACACAAAACTACTTACAATCCATTACACAACACAAAACTACTTACAATCCATACACAACACAAAACTACTTACAACCTATTACACAACACAAAACTACTTACAATCCATACACAACACAAAACTACTCACAATCCGTTACACAACACAAAACTACTCACAATCCATACACAACACAAAACTACCAACAATCCATACACAACACAAAACTACTCACAATCCATTACACAATACAAAACTACTTACAATCCATTACACAATACAAAACTACTTACAATCCATACACAACACAAAACTACTTACAATCCATTACACAATACAAAACTACTCACAATCCGTTACACAACACAAAACTACTTACAATCCATACACAACACAAAACTACTTACAATCCATTACACAACACAAAACTACTTACAATCCATTACACAATACAAAACTACTCACAATCCGTTACACAACACAAAACTACTTACAATCCATTACACAACACAAAACTACTTACAATCCATTACACAATACAAAACTACTTACAATCCATTACACAATACAAAACTACTCACAATCCGTTACACAACACAAAACTACTCACAATCCATTACACAACACAAAACTACTTACAATCCATTACACAACACAAAACTACTTACTATCCATTACACAACACAAAACTACTTACAATCCATACACAACACAAAACTACTCACAACCCGTTACACAACACAAAACTACTTACAATCCATGCACAACACAAAACTACTTACAATCCATTACACAATACAAAACTACTTACAATCCATACACAACACAAAACTACTTACAATCCATTACACAACACAAAACTACTTACAATCCATACACAACACAAAACTACTTACAATCCATTACACAACACAAAACTACTTACTATCCTTAAAATTGCACTACGCGACATCAACCTGAGCAGATTTTCAAAAAGTATCACGTGACGAGAAAATATATTTCATCCGGTAATAAATTTGGACTTCGAGATGCATCAATATTGTTTAGTGGACCTTAAATTTGCCACATCTCACATCTCCTCCTCTAATGCAAAATACTGAAGGATGACAGCAACGTCCAAGCGAAAAAACAATGACGAGAAAATAGAGCAAATTTAAACAAAGATTTTGTTATCCTTATGAAATTGATAGAAAATTAAGTTCCAAAGTTATCAGGCAGGTGTGACTGGGAAATTATTTTAAAGGAATAGAGTATTTTGACGACGGTTCAGTGTGGTGATATTTGCAGCTAAACAAGACGAGTCACCAAATTCAAAATCCGAAAGAATGAATCAGGGGAACATAGTGAGGCAGGTCAGGGGTAAAATATTACAAACCGATTTTGTTTCGATATAAAAACCAGTGAATTACTTATGATTACACACGGAATTTTTGAAAGGTCCACCATAATATACCATAAATTGACTATCAAACATAAATTCTAACGTAAACTCTCGGTTCCATGGGAAATACAAACAAGGCTAGTGTTCCTTCAATTGTTTCTTCAATCGAAATTAATTTTCGATCGAGAGCTCCAAGAACTTAATTAGCGCATCCCTGAACCATTGAAGTTCATGCAACTTGACACAAACCGTGCATCATTCTACGCATACAAAATAATCAACAAGGAATGTACAAAAACCAAGGGAAATAAATATACCAGTTATTTCCAGTGTCCATGTATATAAAAATCTGAATTACCGTCAGGACTCCGTAGACTTGCGACACATGATAAAATCCTCTTTAGATTAAAATTTCACCAATCAGCGAGTCGTTCACCACGAGCATTTCATGTGCGTTAGAAGTATCTAAACTCAGTGCTAGACATGACCTACGTCAGTCGATGGGAGTTAAGGATCATAATTATACTTACAGGCACCTCGGCCCGAGATCAGGTTACGCTGCAAGCAAATGCCTCCCTAGCAGCACTAATGAACGGGTTAAGTAACCTCTCCCAAATTTACACCGCGAGTCGAAGTATAAGTATTTGCCTTGTTTTCGTCCCAGGTAGCGTTTATCATCACCAAGTCAACGTATCGATGGGTATCAGCGTCGCCTACAATAGTATTTTTGACTGACATTATCATCTCTGCTGTACCCGAGAATACGTTCAAAAATCGCCTTGACCAGTATACGATGGGAACTGCTCTAGTACTTCAAATGGGTGATTCTAAGTCTGATCTGAAGTTCAGGCCCATGGAGAAAAAAAACAAGATACACGCACAAACGTTTATAAAATTAGCAGCATACAATTCTTTTCCTCAAAATGAAGTAAGCCTAAGGATAGCGCCTCATCGAAAAAAGCAGCGTCACTCCATCATAAAAAATTAAAAAGCGGAACTCCATCCGTCATTGATGATGCTAAAGTAGACCCAAATAACAGGAGGAGGCACAGCTGCGACGCAACTGTTCTTTTATGCTGAACGAATGCCCAGGTGCTTGCGTGTGATGATTAATGCCAGCAAAGCTGCTGTTTCACTTTCTTCTATCTGTTTGTACCACGTGTGGAGGTGCGGGGATAGTAGTTATTGCAGAGGTAGTGATCGGTTGGTGGTGGTGAGGGTAGTGATCAGTAGGTGGTGGTGAGGGTAGTGATCAGTAAGTGGTGGTAAGGGTAGTGATCGGTTGGTGGGGGTGAGGGTAGTGATCAGTAGGTAGTGGTGAGGGTAGTGATCGGTTGGTGGTGGTGAGGGTAGTGATCAGTAGGTGGGGGTAAAGGTAGCGATTAGTAGGTGGTGGTAGTGTTGTGGCCGTACACTGGCGGTGGTGGTGTTGTGGGCAACGGACACTGGCGGTGGTGGTGTTGTGGGCAACGGACACTGGCGGTGGTGGTGTTGTGGGCAACGGACACTGGCGGTGGTGGTGTTGTGGGCAACGGACACTGGCGGTGGTGGTGTTGTGAGCAACGGACACTGGCGGTGGTGGTGTTGTGAGCAACGGACTCTGGCGGTGGTGGTGTTGTGGGCAACGGACACTGGCGGCGGTAGTATTTTCTTGTTGCCTTGCTTTATATAGCAGTATTGATCTCAGGATTGTTCCCTGCATCGGTGTTATGAAGCCTATGTTTTGGTGAATGGTGTCTAGCAATGGTGATACCATTGCTAGACACCATTATAATGGTCTTTTTTTTCGTGAACCTTTTCTGATCACTTAATTAGGTTTTGTTAACAATTCACGAGTCAAAAGTCATTCGTAATTAATATCAAATCATGAAATATAAATATCATATTCTAAAAGTTGGATGTGAATTTTCAAAGACGTCATCACCTCAATTATGAAGTATTTTCTGTTATTATTCGTTTAATAAACTGCCACCAGTTTCGTGCGAGACACGCTCTTTTATTCAGATATTCATCGTTATGGAAGTTGACCATGTTGGGTGGCTTTCTATTCATAATCAACTCTTATAACGTCATCGACCGCTTACAGCCCATCCTTAACAGAAAATTAGAAAGCCTGGGCCACGATATACCTATTTTCATATAAGAGTGATATGACATATTTTATGGTTAAAAAGCCGGATTTAGTCATTGAAAGCATCGCAAATTCATTACTTCAATTTTCGTCTCGTTTAATTTCCCATCAATAAATGTATAGGAAGTAGAAACTAGTAGTAAATGTATTGAAAGTTATTTGAAGGGCAGCTTAGCCGATGCAATACATTTTACTCTCAGACTGAGTGGTAACTTTGTACCGCTCTTAATGTGTGTAAACTCTATCCCAGACTTGGTCACACTCATGTTGTAACTGAGAGCAATGCACTGCCTCAGTTGCAATGGTTGTTACATTTATGTGATATTACGAAATTTCTTACTGAAAACGTTCCACATTGCACCAGAAGTATAAAATAATTAGAAAATTGGCGTCTATAAAAATAATGAAGAATATAATACCCGGAAACAAGTTAGAAGAATATACAAAAAATGGTACCTTATCATATGCAGAGAAGCTAAAATGGGCTTCTATTCGTATACGAAACGTACCAGATACGTCAGGCCCGCTGAGACGGAAGCAGAACAAAATTTTTATATTATACGCGCCGTAATATAACATGGTCCCTGCTATAGCTGGAATATAACCTCGTGCCTGTTATAGCTGTATTAAAACATGGTGCCAATTATTATAGCCGTAATTTGGCAAGGTGTCTGTTATAGCTGTAGAATAGCATGGTGTTGAGCTATGATGTGGCGCCTGTACTGCATTGTTACTCTCGTAGTGTAGATACAGAGAATGAAAGGCAATGCAAATCGTGCCTACCTTACCTACAAATATTTAAAAAATTTTGGTATTTCGAGCATATTAATTAGATGATCTGTTATAATTTTGTTGGATTTGGTGCATACGTTGATATATTTCGTCATAGAAAGAAATTGTTGATGATGATCTATGCTTCTCAGGGTGGGCACTGCATACCTGGCCTACTCAGAGGGCACGTTTCTGTAATACATGTATCTATAATGAACCTTGATTTTCAACATTCTGTTACCAATTTAAATGTCATTTGTACGTAAAGAACATAAAAACATATACATATACAGGTCGCAATACCTGCAACCAAAGGAAATAAAATAGTCATCTTAAAAATTGTAAATAGGTGGAGTTGGAGTCGCAATTTTGTGAAAAGGTGCAGTTGAAGTCGGAATTGTCAAATTCTGAAAAGGTGGAGTCGGAGTCGAAAATTTATTCCTCCGACTCCGCAACCCTGGGTAAAACACAAGTTTCATATTAAATTCAAATTTAAAGTAAATTTTTAATAAGCTATATTGAAAATAGCAAACATTAACTAGATGGTTTCTTCATTTAGTTTTTGCCAAGTATTTAGGAAAATTGAGTTGGTGACGTCAGGTCGGTCAGCAGCATAATGAAAACTCTCTCAGTGACCACCGGTGGCTCAAGTCGCAGCCAAAGTGTTGAAGCTTCAGTCTATTCTAAAAACCAATGATGGTACTTCTGTACCATCTATATTTAAAATAAACTGTTTTTATTTTTTACTTCTTTCTTTCTTTCTTCAATAGCGTGACTTGCAGAACACAAGACGAGGCTCCTCCCACTCACAACTACACGGAAACGTCGAGGAGCTTTTCAAACCGAGCCATCGACAAAGACTGTTTGCTAAGTACCTGAACTTTAGGTAAAAGGTGTACGTGGTCTCTGAAAAAGCCAAAACACCGGTAAAACTAAAAGTTTGTAGCCAAGTTTGATGAACGTTGACTTTAAATTTATGGATATTTTATATAAAAATATAATAAGAAACCCCCACGCTCAATGAGAGCTTATAAAGTTCAAGTCAGTAGCATTTCACGGTGTAAAATATTTGTGAATGGTAATGTGATACATAAGTTTAAATTTTGTATGTGATATATAAATTTAAATTTTGTTACGAATGCCATATCACGTCATCGAGGAATTTTACAATTAAGAAATGAATTTTATGTATTCACTATAGCTTAACGACGTGCATAGATTTATAAAATGTCTTGCACTTTTGAAACACAATTGTTTAGTACTACTTATAATACACAGAACAAAAGATCTTTCAGGCCTCGTTTATTTCATTAATTAGCATCACAACGAGATTGAAAAGCCTGACTAGCTGTGTAAGTGATGCATTTATTCAAACGATACTTAGGTGCAAGTACATTCAAATTCCATGAGATGTGAGACAGTATAGCGGTGCAAGTTGACTTCGACTAACGTCGACCACGCAAGACTTTAACTAACATCGACCAGGTAAGACTTGATTAACATCGGCCACGTGACTTCGACTAACATTGACCACGTGACTTTGACGAACATCGACCACGTGACTTCGAAAGCATCGGCCAGGTGACTTCGGCCAACATCGACCAGGTAAGACTCGACTAACATCGACCAAGTGACTTCGACTAACATCGACCACGTAAGACTTGACTAACATCGACCACGCAAGACTTGACTAACATCGACCACGCAAGACTTGACTAACATCGACCACGCAAGACTTGACTAACATCGACCACGCAAGACTTGACTAACATCGACCACGCAAGACTTTACTAACATCGAACACGGAAGACTAACTAACATGCATCGACCACGTAAGACTTGAATAACATCGACAACGCAAGACTCGACTAACATTGACCACGCAAGACTTGACCAACATCGACCACGCAAGACTTGACTAACATCGACCACGTAAGACTTGACTAACATCGACCACGTAAGACTTGACTAACATCGACCACGTAAGACTCGACTAACATCGACCACGCAAGACTTGACTAACACCGACCACGTAAGACTTGACTAACATCGACCACGTAAGACTTGGCTAACATCGACCACGTAAGACTCGACTAACATCGACCACGCAAGACTTGACTAACATCGACCACGTAAGACTCGACTAACATCGACCACGTAAGACTCGACTAACATCGACCACGTAAGACTCGACTAACATCGACCACGTAAGACTTGGCTAACATCGACCACGCAAGACTTGACTAACATCGACCACGTAAGACTTGGCTAACATCGACCACGTAAGACTCGACTAACATCGACCACGCAAGACTTGACTAACATCGACCACGTAAGTTATATATGCATGCATTGTGTAGACTTTCAATTCTCTGGCCGTTTGAAGCAAGCAGCAGTAAACCTCTATCAGATCGCCGGCACATTGAGTGCTGCTATCGACTAGACAACAGAGTCCTGTAGTAGCTGGCGTCCTGCTGAGGGGTGCGCCATATATTAACTATTGCGCCCTGCCCACACAATTTACGGGGCTTATTGGCAGCTTTAAATAAATTTTACGCATAATTTAAGGTGTTTTTACCCTCTAAGTTCGGAAGACCATATGAACGCTGGTTTGGAAGTATTACTTACGGTCATTGTTACGGCGCAGTACAGGTGAAATGCATGTCGCCTTGAACAAGAAAAACCTACTGTAATATTTGCAAAGTTGTGATTCAACTAATGTTTATGTCATTTAAAAATTGTGTCATAATTGCAGGTTATTAATATGTATATAAATTTAAATATTGGCAAGAAGCTAATATATATATATATTTCATTTTATCAAGAAAAACGGTCACCGCATTTACATTTCCTGCAGTTTAACAAATCTTGGCAACCATGTACAGCACCGAGAAGGAACTCGGAGAAAAGCTAGCCCATGATTTTACAAGAAGGAGGACCAGAAAAATTCTCGAACAAATTCACGATTAGGTAACTTATCAAGGCTGCCTCAGATAAAATAGAAATTGTAAAATATTTCAAGTGCCCGGGTAACATTGAGGCGGTGTTGTTAGTTAAATTTAAGTCAGATGAAATAGAAATTGTACGAAATATTTCAAGTGCCCGGGTAACATTGAGGCGGTGTTATGAGGTATAATTTAAGTTACTTGAATTAAACAAATTTCCCCAGGTTCGAAATGCTGGCAGACAGATAATCGTGAGCAGAACTCTTCACTGTTTTCAGCCAAGGCGCATATTTGTCAGCGAAAGAAAACAAGCAAAAGAATCATTTTCAAACAACTTTCTAGCGTACCATCGTCATTAAAAAACATGAAATCACGTTTAAGTCAACACCATGACCCGCCTGTGAAGGCGTTTCTTAATGAATTGCTTAAAATAAGCACCCTCTGTTTCCTGATCCCTTCATTTTTGTCTGAGAATGACCGAATAAATTTCGATGAAAGTAAATAAATTTCAGTAAAAAAAATGCGCTCATTAAGTAGCATTCAGGTATCCAACCTACAGCATGGGAGTGGGAACAGTCAGACCTGCTAGGCAAACAAACCAACAAACAAAAAACCAACAAACAAACACATTGTGTAGAGTTGAAGAGATGACCACAATAGAATATCGATCACTAATTCTAAAACATATACGTGTACCATTTTACAGATGCCTCCCACGCACTCAGGAAAGATCACACGTGTCTGAGGATACCGTGTTTTTACGACGGTCTTACGTGACAATTTCGACAAGCCAAATCAAGATACGAGCCAGTGCAGAAAACAGATATTCTCAATTTTACTGAATTTTACACTTCAACACTGAATGATTGTCTATTTGTGAAGCACATTTTTCCTGTCATGGCAGGAAGCCAATATTTTCTGCAAAGTGTAAACGGGAAAACTCGTTTACAGTTCGAATGATTAAAATTACTCATTAATGTGAAGAGGAACTGGCTCAAATGCCTTCCTGTGTTGGCACACACCCTTGCCAGAAGCTTGATAGATGGTCAGAGCGAGGGCGGTCTCTACTTGACAAAGATGCCTTAGTGCATATTATCCTCTCTTCAGGAGTAGGGTGCCAAAATTCGCCTGATTCCTGGCCACTATAAACAAATTTAGCACTTACTCGAACGACGTAGACGACACTGCAAGCAATCAATGCAGCTATTCAGACGTAGATGGCGCTGCTAGCAATCAATGCAGCTATACAGACGTAGATGTCACTGCTAGCAATCAATGCAGCTATACAGACGTAGATGGCGCTGCAAGCAATCAATGCAGCAATACAGACGTAGATGGCGCTGCAAGCAAACAATGCAGCTATACAGACGTAGATGGCACTGCAAGCAATCAATGCAGCAATACAGACGTAGATGGCACTGCAAGCAATCAATGCAGCAATACAGACGTAGATGGCACTGCAAGCAATCAATGCAGCAATACAGACGTAGATGGCACTGCAAGCAATCAATGCAGCAACACAGACGTAGATGATACTGCAAGCAATCAATGCAGCAATACAGACGTAGATGACACTACAAGCAATCAATGCAGCAATACAGACGTAGATGGCACTGCAAGCAATCAATGCAGCAATACAGACGTAGATGGCACTGCAAGCAAACAATGCAGCTATACAGACGTAGATGGCACTGCAAGCAATCAATGCAGCAACAAAAACGTAAATGACATTGCAAGCAATAAAAAAACACTCATACTTTCAATGCAGCTAAACAAGAAAAAACTGAAGTCGTACTGCCGTTCGCACGTCCACATCAACAAAAACGTTACTTAATAAAAACGCTCCGCTTACGCAGTCTGTCAAATTGATTGCATTGGACAGGAACACTTTGTACGAATGGTACGAAGAAGATTTGACATTTGGCAGCCGTACAGGTTTGTCAGATGCTGAGTGTTTGGTACTCGTAGTTGTATTTTAAGGAGAACAATATTGATTGAGATTCTTCTGAATTTTCCAACACAGCTGTTGTGTCCAGCATTCGCTGATGCCCTTGTTGAAAAGGAACAAGGAAGCATGCATAGGGATGTGAATAACGGCTTGTCGTATTTTTCGAGGGTTCGAATCCCAGTTCTAGGTGCCGACTTTCTCCGTTGGGTATAGGGGAAAAATTCCAAGCACAATACCCCACTCTACCCAGGTGTCTGAAATGGGTGCCGGTCTTGCCCGGGAGAAACCTTCATGGCGTCCTGATTTTAGTTATATGGCATTTGAAAAACCAATGTACAAGGTGATAAGTATCAGGTTTGAATTGGAAATAAAGCATCCTTAGATGCCTATGTTTGTTTGTTTCTTTGTTTGTTTTCTAACTGGAACAGCTTGCAAGTCCAAACACAATCCTCTTAAAATAAGGCGCAAGGGATAAGCATCTCTAGTTCGACTCTGTCAATGCTTCTTCCTTCACATCTTAAAAGCAATTACTATTGAACATACTCATGCATAACGCTGTTCTTGAAATGTAGCGCATGCGTGGCTCAAGTTTCTAGTCCAGCGGTTTTTAACCTGCGGGGAATTCCCCACTTGTGGGGAATGGCGGAGTTGCCAAGTGGGAAATCTCGTGCATTTGTTTCCACCCACAAAGAGTCAATAGTATTTCGAAATCTAATACATTAATTCCAAATGTTGACTTACTTCACAAATCACAACCATTTACAGACTGTTTTAATAATAAAAACAATCATTATGAGGTTTTCTATGTCATGTTTGCGTAAAAGTGACAACACTGCTCAGTTAGGAATATCACAGATAAGTAAAAGGAAGATGCCGTAGAAGGGAATGCTACATTCCCCACCGATGCTGCGGTGGGGAATGGAGAATTGGCTCACTAAACAATAGAGAATTGGAGAAAAAAGATTACGAACCACTGTTCTAGTCGCATGAGCCCATTCGTCACTTTGCCTCAGTAACTCAAGTACACGAATATTAATATATATATTATAATAATGAAGGCATCTACGGATGCTTTATTTCCAATCAAGCCTGATACATATCACCTTGTACAGTAGATTTTCAAATGCCTTATATCTAACGCCAGGACGCCATGACGCTTTCCCCCGGTCACGACCGGTACCCATTTCAGACACCTGGGTAGAGTGGGGTATTGTGCTTGGAATTTTTCCCCTATACCCAACAGAGAAAATCGCCACCTCCAGCGCCGAGTTTCGAACCCGGGTTAATAAACACAATTTCTGGGACGTAAAGTGTTCGAGGAAGAGTGTACGTCCCTCCATTTCTCTAAATTGTTGTTAAGTCAGGGGGGAATTACGTCGCGTATATTGTTGAATGAGATCAGCTATTTTTTTACAGTTACTCGTTAACCAAAATCGAAATGGAAAACAACACAAGATACCAGCTATCTAAGTGTGTGGACAGAAACTGAAAATTCGACGTTGTTTATATGGTTTAGAAATTGAAATTGAGCACTAAAATTATTCTGAGGAAAATAAGGCCTTAAAGCTCGGGCGTTACTAGGGGCCTGGGGAACCTCTATCATGTGCTTTCCCTGTACAGTATCATGTCAATGATGCTCTGCCACCCTCAACTAAAAAGAGGAAAAGGCTCGGTATATACCATATACCAGAAATTGAAATTGATCCACAAGTGAAATTGAAATTTATAAATCATTTAAACAATACATAATTAGATACATGCATTCTACCCAACTGCCATCACTGCATGTGTTCTGCAGTATAAATGAAAAATGGAAATTAATGAGCAGCCCATTTTTCAGGATAAGAAAATGATATTAAAATGTGAGTTCTTACAATACCAATATCGGGAGAAACGATAGGAAACACGAGACGAAGAATCTTTTAACTGTTCATGAAAAATTTAATTGCATGGCAGTACAGAATTAAAATCATAACAATGATATGTCGTGAGTTATGTGATTTTATATTAAAAAGAAAACTTTGAAATTACTCGTAATAGGAGAAGTAGATAATTATTATTTTTATACCAGCTCAAGACTGCCTGACCCAAACAAGCGCGATCTAAAGGTTTTGAAAGAAATGAGCCTTCAGTATGGATTGTAGAAAAGAAAAACAGTTTATTTTCAATCAAGTACAAACATGAAATGTTGATACATTGGTTTTTAAAATACCTTAAAATTAACATCCTTAACTGATAATAACACATTGGTATCGTAATACCTTTGTAGATCTGTGCAAACGGTGCGTTCCCGCTCAAGATACCTTTGAATAGATAAAACAATTAAAAAGGAAGAGGAATAAAACACAAAAAAGATAGCACAGAAAGAATGAAATTGAACGGAGCAGAGTAGACACAAAAGATAAAAGTCCCGAAGGCCTATCTATTGCTGAAATACTCTAACAGTACCTCCTATAGGGAGGCAGTCCACTTAGCATAAGGTAGACAAACCTAACTAACCTAAACCTAGTGCAGATCCTATACCCTCTGAGGAGAAGACAAAGATGAATCATAGATATTTGGCATTACCCTTGTGGGACGCGTAGAAGTATATGTTGGAAGTTAAATATAGGGCAATATTCACACCAATATCGCTTGTTTCTATTAAATATATTAAAAACAGTAATTTTTAAAAACTCTCAAGCACTGACCTGTAAAACACACAACTTTATTTTATTTCAGTGAATGAGGAGTACTTATAAAACAGCACTATCGAAAAAATGGCCACTTGAAGAAACAAGGATTGACACTTTCAGAACAATCTAGTACAATTATATGAGACTCAAAAATATAAATCTTTGATATAATATACTGTATATGTATTTAACATAATATACATTTATATAAAAATGTATATCTATTTATGTATGCATATACGAGATGAAATGGTAAGGTAACTATGTATGCTCTTGACCAGTACGTAAAGACCACTTCCTTTCAAAAATTTTCTAAAATAGTGAGTGCTACATAGCTTCATTCTTATCTTCCTTAAAAAGTGGTATGGATTAAATAGACCTGAAATGATGGAACCATACACAAAAGCTTTAAAAACTCAGCTGAGAAATGGTGCCAGACCATTTAGTAATTTTCCTTATAGACTTTCTTCAACATCAAACTCAGACCCACCCGTGTTCTAGGGAAGCATTTCAAGGTAATTTCTCGTGCGTTCGTTTTGTGAGACAACCTCGCCTAAGATTATTATTGCTGCATGTTAGCGTCCAAATTTTTTTTAAATATTACCTAAAACATTTTACCAATCCAACATACTTCGTTCTTACTCACACTGGACGACCAGTGTCCACATGATGCCGTTCGAGAAAAACTTCAGCAAATCTCGACGATTCTAAAATTAAATTTACAAATAAAGTTCAAGAGATAGTATGAAGTTCGGCACGATGAAATGCCAGCATGTTTCAATTAATAAGCTCATACCGAGAAACGCAGACAGTGCGACACGAATTGAGTCCACGAACTGTGCAAGAGATCAGCACTGTTCGTGGACTCAATTCGTGTCCGCGAGCTGTGCAAGAGATCAGCACTGTTCGTGGACTCAATTCGTGTCCACGAACTGTGCAAGAGATCAGCACTGTTCGTGGACTCAATTCGTGTCCACGAACTGTGCAAGAGATCAGCACTGACTACGACATCAGCACACCATGTCCCCCTGTCTAACTTTTTCGTCGCCTGCATGCATGTTTTTTGCCTCCCAAGTAATTGAATCGCTTAGGCGGCGAAAAACATGCATGCTCTGGCGAAAAAGTTAGACTGGGATTGACACGAAAAGCCCACAAAACAAAAGTCCACAATTATTTGCAGGATGCATAAGGCCAGATACTAGTACTCTGAACGGCAGAGGAAACAAGGTGGGGGTCATTTCTATGGGAGAAAATACACCTCCTCTTGTTCGACTAGCCAATAGAAAGGTTATATTTCAAATAAAATTTATGACGTCACCAAAACCCAATGTCGTTAGGCAAATAGTGGAGCCAGATTTGAAGGTAGCAGTGCTACCAGATGGAATAAGCGCTGCTATTGGTTCGTTGCCGTGATATCAAGAAAACCACACCGTCAACGAAAAAAAGACTGGTTTGAACCTACCTTGTTTCCTCTACCATAATACTCAGGCAGGCAGCACAATTAGCGGAAAAGTGCACCTTTCATCATCATTCCTACTTAACGCTAAAGGATTGCTCTCAGAGATTATTCAGCATTAAAAAACAGCCTCACAAACAAAACAAAACTAGCCGTACTTTCAGCCTTACAGCCTTTAACTAGTGCACACGGCTCATCAAAAATGATATGATTTAATATTTTCTTCAAATAAATCTTTCAGATGTGGATGGCAAACTAATTTATCCATCCTGGTAGTACCCGAGATGAAAATATTCTTGTAGGTACTGATGCACTGGTGAAACTCGTATCACAGATACGCTCATTATCTCCTAAGCATCCTTATGAGCGCGATAGAGAGACGGAATAAGAGGACACCAAATAAACACAAGGGTTTTATCTTGTAAGAAGATTGCGAATAGTTATTGAAATTTTTCCATTTATTTAATTTATACCTTTATTGGCACCATCAATCTCATGAACTACTCCAAGAGGTTACGTGATTTCTTACCGTGATAGCTACATCATCGGCAATGATGACAGTAACATCACTGATCTTTTGCATTAGATGAGCGATGGCGTATCTCCCGTGTATTCGGAGCTGGCTGCAGTACGGATGGACTTTGTTGTAAAATATTACAATGCTAACCTAGTGCGACCAATGCTTTCTTCACATATTTTGATCATCCACGCCTCTCTTCATCCAACGTCGTCCTCGTCTCAATACGTTTCTTTTGTCTCGCATGCATTGTCGGACGTGACTGTGAATCTCATCTTTATCCAACCTTGTAGCTCCCGCGAGTCTGCGCACCTGCTTTTGTTCGTCAAGACCACAACACAAACTGACCCCTTTCTTGAGAATGGTTATTTTTTAGGACTATAAAGCTAAAGCTCATCACTGGAGGTCTAGTTCATTTAAAACTTTGGTAAATCCTGAATACGTCGGGAAAAATTTAATTCACATGTCACGCAAATCGCTTTTGAAAAGTACTGAGAGCAAAAGTTTCAATTTAAGAATTTGAATGCCCAAAATACAAAGTAATTTTAAGTTCTCTGGTTAATCTACGTTGCAGTTCGTTATCTAGATAACAATCCAAACAACATTCTACACAACTACTTCAACAAATCATAAACAACGCTTGGTATATTTTCCCGTAATAATGCTCCTCTCTTATCACTTATTAATGTAATTGAATTTACTCTCATATATATCTTAAATTCAGCAGGTGCTGTGGTCAATTCAGTCAAATATTGATCTTGAATTCAGCGAGTGCTGTCATTGTAGCCGGGGCTTGTCGCCGCTACTAAAATTTCTGTCGCTCCGTTACAATACGCGGCACAAGCTGAGACGCTTGAGAGGCATACTCGCATTTTCTCAACAGCTTAATATTTCACAATGGCTATTTAACGATCATTTCAAAGGGTGATGGCTGTATGAAGATGTGCCTGTTATTTGATAGATGTCATGAAGATATTATGTTGTGTGATGTGGTGGTAATGTAATGGTTATGACGGCGCCGCTGTTCTTTGTTGTGTCCCAGTAATCATGTGAAAAGGTAATGGCTGGGTGAAGATGTGACTGCTATTTGATAGATGTCATGAAGATATTATGTTGTGTGATGTGGTGGTAATGTAATGGTTATGACGGCGCCGCTGTTCTTTGTTGTGTCCCAGTAATCATGTGAAAAGGTAATGGCTGGGTGAAGATGTGACTGCTATTTGATAGATGTCATGAAGATATTATGTTGTGTGATGTGGTGGTAATGTAATGGTTATGACGGCGCCGCTGTTCTTTGTTGTGTCCCAGTAATCATGTGAAAAGGTAATGGCTGGGTGAAGATGTGACTGCTATTTGATAGATGTCATGAAAATATTGCGGCTAAGTGATGGTTATGACGACGGCGTAGTTCAGTGTTGTGTCTCAGTGATGGTTGTTGGACAGATACAACAAGCCTTGACGATACAGCCGACTTTAAATTCAGTCAATCATCGAGTTAACATCATCTTATGCAAGTATCTCCTAGTACGAATTAGAATTTTGTTCGTTATTCTAAAATTCAATCAGATATCGCATTAGTTGAACAAATGTGACTACTTTTTATACCTATTAGGTGAGGTAAAAATATGATATCGTAAAATTCGAGGATGACCTGAACGTTAGGAACGACCGCCCACAGCACTTCATATCATGAAAAGATATAAGAGAAGTGTAACTAAGCTTAACTTCAGAGCTTTTCGAATCAAAAATAAAATGACGGCATTAATTAAGCATCTCCTGTTGCAAGCATCAACGAAATCAAATTAGTAGAAAACAACAAGTAAAACTGAAGGTACACGCAAATGTTATTTTCGTGTTAATTTCATTTGTTATTTTCATGGCACGCAGCTCGGACTCCGTGCAAAATCAACGTTTATTAGACGAAGAAAAAATTCAAATCCAAGCAGAAATTGATGAGTAGATTGAAACTTAAATTTAAATAAAGAGTAAACTGAAACGCGACTATAAACTAAGGGTACATGGAAACCCAGGAGTGAATTCACAGAAAAAGCAGCTCGATAGTTCAAGAGCTCGGTGTTTCTTCTCGTTGGCAAAAACGAAAAATATTGTCATTATTCCGCACTCGATGCAGGTGAATGAAATGAATGCGGGCTCAAACGGGGGTGATCATCATTGCGTCCTTGCATTAATTATGAAGCATTTAAAAATTCAGTGCATGATTTTATGAGTATAAATTTGGTTGCAATAAAACATTAAAACATTGATTACTACGAAACATAAAATTTGATTGTAATAAAACACTAAATTCACTTGCATTGCCGACGGTAATAACACAAATTAGAACTCAATATTATTTCAGAATAGCAATTAATACTGATCAATCTTCGGACGGATATTCGACGACAAAATGCTGCCCCCATGAAAATGTTAAAAATAAATTGGAGGTGGACCTAAAACTGATAAACACGGGGGAAGTTTGTGTGCTGTTACTTTCGATAACTTCACTTTTCCTAAGCTGATCTGGGTTTATGTTGCCGATGGTTACAAACTGCTTTTGAACACATAAATCATTCATGCAGGTACAGGGCCAACGTATGAAGTAAGACCCACGGAATAAAATTATTTTAAAACCCAGAAACATCAGAAAACATAAACTTTTACTCTAACTATTGAGATAGTCATATTGCACCTGTTTTAGATTTTTCCTATTTTTACATTTTAAACACAAACCCAAATTATTCCTTGCCTGTATAAGAATTTATTAGAAAATAAGCATATGTTTTATAGATGACTTCCCGAACGTTCATCTGAAAACAGAACAAGAATTGATAGATAATAATTAGCCGAAGTGCTCTCGTCCCAACTTCAAGTTCGGAGAATAATAAAAAAAAGTTGATTTGTTGATATCGAGCAGTTGGCTTCGATCGAACTCATCAGCTTACAAGTTGACCAGATATTTTATTACAGTACTCCCGTTCACACACTGAATCCAACTAGTTTTATTTTCAAAAGTATCGAGGCAACAGGCGATTTTAAAAGGCAAAAAACGGAAAAACTTATCTTTCACGCATGGAAGATGTCTGGAAAGAATGTTTTCAGTACATCCATCCGACATTATCTCTAATACCAAGAAAAAACCCTCAAAAATAATTGAAATTTAATTTTTATGGTTATAGTTACAGTATCAGTTTAAAAAATTATGATTTAAATTAAGGGGTGATAGAATAAAATTTTTAGCGAACAGTGCAAAAGAAACTATTTTTGAATTTTACACATCTAATTTAATTTTATCAAACATATGAACTACTTAGTTATTTGTTGCACCTTAGTAAATCTTAATGCTACGGACCAGCAAAACTGGCAGTACACTTCCAAACTCTATGTTCCAAAGCGGCCTGAAATTAGCAAACGCGTACAAAGTGTTACTGACTTATACAATCAATTTTACAGAGAGCGTAGCGGAGCATTTTTGTTAGCGAAATGTTTTTGTTAATATTGAAGTGCGAACAGCAATGTGACTTCAGTTTTTTGTACGGCTGCATTGATTGCGTGCGGTGTCATCTACGTCTTGACTCATTACTGTCCAATTGATGTATGTAGCTCTTTTATTGCGAAAAGACATCCACCTAACGGAGCAATGGTACAAACTTACTCACAAGCTACACTATGCAAAACATTCACGAACTATGAACAGACTGGAACGTAAGTTGCAATGGATGCTCCCTGTGTAGAGAGAAATAGGATTCCGCGGTTGAAAGAAACAGCTCCAGGATTCCTATTTAGAATAGAATACAAAAATTAGGGGAAACTAAACTCAGTGAATGAGATCTTCAGTAAACGAGAGGACTTTCAGCTCAATATAGCAGCCCAAAAAGCAGTGAAAAATAGTGCTTGAGGAGAAAATTGCAACGAGGAATAAAGCGCCTCTGGTTTATCAATATCTATCAATATAGTTTGTTAATAATACTTAATATCTTAGTGATATTAAATTGAAAGGTTAGCTGAGAATCAAGAATACCTGGAATTCAGTAAAGGCAGAAAATACCGCGATCGACCCATCATACGCCCAATGGTTCGAAGCTATACTTAAATTGACATCATAAGACAATCGCATTCGCTACTCGTGTAATAACGACTGCTGAAAGATTTTAACGTTATCAATAAGTTTAAACAAATCAGTGGAGTATATATTGTGTTGAGCTATAGTCAAGAGTTCATTAAGTGCCAATTTTTGAAAGCATGCTATTACTTTTTTCCTTCGCGTATACATCCACGTAAGCAAACACGAGCACCATTTTATTCTGAGCAGCTAATCCTTGCTTAAGGTAAAGACATCTCAAGTCCAAATTGCTTCACTACATTGGGCTTGTATTGAACGAAATACTTGAATGAATCGTCTTATGATCGTAGCAGAGTCTCACGACGGAGGTCGAAATGCATGTAAGAATATCGAAGTGAGGAACAGTTGAAAATTTGAATTATACTGCAGTTGAAAGTGAAGAAATAATCATGTAGGTTTCGTCGAGAAGATATTATTATTATGAGGAGCGTAAAACTATTACACTTCCATAATATTGCGCATTTAAAATCATACACAAAACGTGAATTATACGGCCATATAACTGCAAATGCTAAAATAACAATAAATGCTAACCACGCAGTTGTTGCTATGCCAGGAATAAATTTCACTCCACAGCCATAAAACAGTTGGAGTATACAGTAAGCGTATCAAAAAACCCACCGCATCATATCAAAGTTTTCGTATGATGAAGAATAACCATAAAGATATAATTTTAAAGAATATAATAAAAAGATTTTACCGTTCATTAAAAATGTCGAAAGAAAAAGTCTCATAGGAAAGGTTTCTAAGAAACAAACTAACAGGAATAACTTACGTACTCTGCACTTCGGTATAAGCACTTCAATTTTAAAACATAAACAGAGATTGTGAAGGCTACAAGTAAAATTTTTTCAACCTGAATTAAAAATGAAATATTTCCAATGAAACTATTATCTCGTCACAAACACAGCAAATGCAATGTTGTCACGTTTAAAAATTAGAAATAAACTCGCGTATTTGGTACAGTTTTTAATTTTTTTCTGTGAGCTCTCGATATTGTTGGTGATCAATTTTGAATACATTTTTTAAATCACTTTGACTCCAAAATCTTTTTTGAAAAAAACCCACGCTCATTCCAGTTAACATTTTTCTAGATCTGTGGTATTCACTTTACAAACTATCTTGGACCACTGAGTGAAGTATAAACAAAACAAACATCGGCATCAAAGGATGCTTTATTTTCAATCAAGTCTGATACATATCATCTTGTATATTGTTTTTTCAAATGCCCTCTTACTAACACTATACTGTATAGGACACCATGACGGTTCCCTCGTAAAGCCGGTACCCATTTCCGACACCTGGGTTGAGTGTGTGTATAGTGCTTGAGTTCTCCTTTATACCCAACGGGGAAATCGCCGGGCAGCGCCAGGATTCGAACCCTCGACACCTTCACGGAAGGGTGAGGCCTTTAACCACTCAGCCACGGCGAGCTCTATAAGCTGAACTCAGTAATTATCCTATCATATCCCCAACTGTTCGAAGCTAAATTTAAACTGACGTTATAATGCAATCGCATTCGCTACTCGTGTAATCACGATTGCTGAAATATTTTAATGTTATCAATAATAGCGACTGCTGAAAGATGTTAATACAACCAATAAGAAGTTATTATGCACCATTAGAGTATATTTTAAGTGACCACTGAAATTTTTTAATGAACGATTTTAATTTACCCAAGAAGAAGTTATTACGCACCATTAGAGTATATTTTAAGTGACCGCTGAAACATAAGGTATTGATTTGACTTTTTGAAGAGTTAACACAAAAGTATGTCCATGTTTTTACAAGACGACCCCAATTTAGTCAGAATTTAGTCACAATTTTAATCAAACTACATGTATGAGTACGCTTCAGGTAAAATAAAAGTAACACGAATTTCATACTTGAAAGGGGACTCGTTTGCTACGATATCGTACAGACAGAAGTAAATTCGTCTGACAGGTAAGTGGAGTAACTCGTGCACGGCACTTCCGATTGCACGAGCGTAAAACTAAACGTTATTCAACCATAATTAATATAACAAAACACCACTTTTCATAAAACACCTATAAGTACAATGACTGGTGCACTCGTAGTTGCGATCAGAAAATTTTGTTGGAGTTATAAGAAGCCGCCGACTGTGTGCAACATAGTACGTTCATAGAATATTGTACATAGTATATAAACTGAAAGAATTCCATACTACTGAATAATTGCAGGATTTACATTCCTCTTTTCAAATTTTCACTACGTAATACCAACAAATTGCAAAAAACATAATCACTTTCCCATGAAAGCAAATATAAACCTGTGATGCCACATCACTGTAGCACACACGTGTCTGCTTGGAAATTCGTCCTAGTCGCCTAGAACAAAAGTCTTTTTAACGCACAATTTGTATGCTCTGTGTCAAAGCACGAGGCCCACTTGCATGTGTAGCAGGGTGACAGTGCGACCAAAAACAGATGCAGTTCAGTTGCATCATTAACGCAAGGGCAGGTGCGCTCAATTGGTCCACAACTCCACTTCAAAGCGAAGCTCCACAACCAAAAGCTATATTAAACCGACGACATTTTTTGGGGTTTAAATCGACGTCATTTTGGGTGGTGATAATCGAAGAGAAGCTACAGACCCAAAAGCTATATTAAACCGACGACATTTTGTGAGGCGGTAGTACACAAGGTCTCCTATTGAAAACGGTAAATGTTTTGAATGGGGATTGCACAATGTGAATAATTTATAAGCTATGAGTGGGAAGTCAAAAACACTAAAAGTTCATAGAAAATTTACAAGGATTTTGACCGTACATGCTTCTAAATAAGCACTGATGATTTATGACTCAATTCATAAGAGATGAATGTAGAAGAATAATACTTGTGGTTACTCGCTGGTAACCACACTACACAAAAGGGACGGAACAGGGATTCAAGATGCAGAGAACCATCGCTTCCACGGAAATCATTTCAACTCAAAACATTCCACGGAATTAGTGCTTCCTCACAACACCTCATTGCTCAAAAATGTATCCGTAAATTGAATTGAATTGAAAATAAATGACACACTAAAGTCCCTTTAATGGTGGGCAGGGTCACAATTTACGGAGGTCAATAAGAGGTTGCGATATTTTGACTGCCACGCTTGTTGGTCACTGGTCGAGGGTGGACTGCAATTTTCCTCGCATAAGAATCTGATAATCTGGCCCAGAAAGTAATTATCAGCCGTGCACTAGACAGATAAGCATAACAATGCACAATACATGTAGAGGCCTCGACAGCTCATCATCGAAGAAAGTACTTTTTTCAAGAACAAAAAATCCCTGTACTTGAAAAGAAGAATGTAGGAAATTAATACATATAGTTCTTGGTAGATCTTAAAATGACCTGCCTAGTATATTTTACCATAATGTTCCAAATATTAAAAATTAGTTAACTTAATTCTTTCTCATACCATTCTAAGTTCCCAATAAGCATAAATACATACAATGCATTTGTTTTCTAAAATATCATAAGAACCTACCTCTATTTTAAAAGAACGCAAAATGCACATTTTAAACAGGGATGCTTAAAATTCAATAATTATCATTTTTTAGATATGTATGTAAAATGCATGGTGTACGATATATTAAATTGATACTTAAGACATAACCCGCTGCCTAAGTATAAATCCCAGAAACAGTACTTACCTGTATTTTACGAGCATTTAACCAAACTTATCAGTTGACGTTTGCCTTCACTTGAAGATTAGTTAAATAAAGCATTCAGAGCATACAATCATTTTAAAGCCTGAATTGAATTATCTGCACTCAGTTGCCGAAAACTTAATATCAATTAGAATAAACAAATCAGCTCAATGCAATTTCCAATGAGCGTTCAGAGAAAATTTAGTATAACTTGAAAGAGAGAAAATTCAAACTGAAACTGCAGACACAGATACGAGTTCTTCATTACGTTTCCTATTACGCCTTCAAACTTTATGTAGAGCAAGTTAATTTTATCGGGGAATATTTTAAACCGACAGCTAGCTGTTCTGTATATATTTATTAGTTCCAGTCATCAATTTCTATCGTCGCACCTGGGAATCATTTCATAGAATGCAACATAAACTCTTAAAACAATGATCGTAAAGTAAATAGTGATTACATGCACGTGGAACTTAGATCTTTATCTGTCCAGGCCACGAGCAGCTTTTGGACAACATAAAAGCTTTTTTAAAACAAACTCGAGTGCAGCTTATAAAAACCAGTGGAAGAACAAAATATTTCAAGCCACACTGAAAGTGAGATTGATGAACTGTAGCCAAAGCGCAGTTTTTAAACAAAACAAGTTCAAGTGACACTGTAAGTGAGATTGAAGACCTGTATCGACAAAACGCAGCTTTTAAATAAACGATGTTCCGTCAAAGTTCTTTAACACCCCCTAAAGCCTTGTCGTGCCACTCACGAAGCACAAAAAAACTCATTTAAAGCCCATAAGATTCACTGAGCACCCCGTTAGAGATAAGCAGCATCAGGATACAGTACGTTTGACAGCAACATAACAGCGCGCGTCTAGGAGCTGGTCAGCAGTACACACACACAGCGTCCACTGTCCTTGGCATGCAGACAAGAGCACTCGCCACCACCACTAGCTCATCACCACTCAATGCAGTGCCACATCATGGCTGCTTGCGACCAACACGTGTGATAAAAACAAACGAAAGTACCCTAACTTTCGATCTCGAGCGACAGTTTTCACGTGTCAGGTGGGTCAAAATGTGTTAGATTTTCGTGGGGCTTTTTCCGAAAAAAGGCTTTTTTAAATATTGGGTGTTATTCAAAAAATAAAAATTGCGACACGTGTGCAAAAAATTAACCGTATTTAAATATAGTAAAATCGTAAAAATTTCAATTATTACCTTGCAAATGCGTGAAGAGTTCAATTAAAATTCTCATATTTTAAATTAGCGAAAACGCCCTAGAATTTTGAGAACTTCCCTTCAAATCCAACGAAACCTCAAGGTCAAATTAAGAAACCGAGGGCAGAGAAATACCATCTCTTAGATTTCCATGTTCGTTTAATCATAATATACCCCTTCATAACTCAAGTGAAGGTATATTTAATTCCTTTGTTCGTCTACCCACAAACATTGCGCACGCGCAGCGCCCCGCACCCCCACCTCACACCCTCTTTGAATGAGTAACCCACTCGATAGGCTGAACAGATTTCTTCCTTGAGCAGCAGTATATATGTAGAGCACGTCCTTGAATAGCGTGAAGTCGGACTCTTTTTGTATTTTTTCGATTTCCTTCTTTTCGCTACGTTACTGAGCATTATAGCACAAGGCCAAAGATAAGGAAGAGACAAGCAATGATGAATAGCACATGAATGCTTGGGTGTAAGCTTTTCCCACCTTGTGATGTACATCCGAAGGTCGACTTGCATCTGCGCGCATACATGGAAGCTAGCAAGCTTGCTTGCTTGCTTGCTTGCATGGAAGTATAATCAATAGTCGCCTACAGCGCGTTCAAGGCCTGACAACTCAAGCATGACTAAACAGATGACACTTAAAAATCTTAACTTTCAGTGCGTGTAGTTTAATAGACCAACTAGTGATATCGTGCATTAGTTTACGAGAAATTACCGCTAAGAAATAAATTCCTTACATCAGTAAATAAAATTAATTGCTTGCGGATGTGACAAATGACGTAAATGTCACGTAAGGCATTTAGTGCAAGTCCCCCACAAAGTTGATAAAATTTCAGCATGAAAAACCAACGATGATTTTTAAAGCAATGAATCAAATAATTCAGCAGTTTTCCATTCACTTCCTTTGTATTAAATTGTACATGCCTGCAATCAACTATGCCCATAAGAACTCATAGAAATTTAGAGTTACCACAGGAAAAAAGCCAGCCGCCCATGTCAAAACGTTCAAGGCGAGCCAAACATCTTACAATAATTAAGGGTATAGCACGTAAGCAATCATGACCTAACAAAAATGCAGCTCGTACGAAGTACCGGAAGGGTCAGTCGACATCTATTAAATTAAGAACGAGCGTTGGTCGCACCGTCTGCAGTTAATATTAGAAATGTGATGATTGCATGAGACAGCCTGCCCTGTTGCCAGGCCCTTTGCTTGATGCCACCGCGCACAGATTTACGAGTGGCTCTACCAAGCGCCGGCAACACCGAGAAAATTTGCAATTAAGTCTACGGTGTGTACTCACCAATTTTTCCGATACTCTTCACGAACACTTGACGTTTAGTAGGTGTTCATCACTGCTTCTGGAGCTGAAACTTTTTCCTTATCCCTGAAATAATATAGAATTTTCACAAGAAAGTCTTGTTGCTAATGGCATCGGGGAGTCAGTGTTTCTAAGCGCGCTTGTTTCCAGGCCAAGAAAAGCGAGGTCGCACGGCGATTTCGCGGTAATTTACCTACAAATGATCAATATCTACGGTATTACGGAATGCAAAAAATCTCAGAAATGTCTTGAAAACGATATACTTCCTTATCTGCGAGTAGCTAACAACGGAGGAGAGCGTCTATACCCCACACGTGCGAGCGATACGGGACGACTGAGAGCAGGGTTGCCAGCAGTGCTGCCAACGAGATATTTTCCTTTCCCCCAGACGCGACCGAAAAATTCCCCCAGAATCAACTAAAATCCCCCAGAATATAAAACAAGAAAATTTATTTATATATATTTACTTACCAATGGTTATTAAATCTCCACTCACTCCTCTTCTCCGGCCTCTAAAGTCACCGTCTCATTGGCGGCGTCTTCCAATCGTTTTGCATACTTAGAATAGGTTGTTCCATTTTCGATTTCACAAATCAACGCCTTGCTTGGCTCCCATTTGGTGCAGTCACAATCACTCTTCCTGATTGATTGTATGCCAAAATTCTGTCAGCCGTCGTTTTAGCCTTGAGTGAATTCGTCTTCTTGGTTTTGATGTTGTTGACTTGGGAGAATACGCGTTCAACGCAAGCTGAAGAATGCGGTAAACATGTTAAATTTAGCATAAACTGTGAAAGTAGTGCAAATTTGGAGTTTCCAAGACCATCTTTAATTGAACCAAAATCATAGCAGTAGCGTGGTATGTTATCATTTGACACTTGAAGTGGGAGCTCTTTAGCTGTGAGCCGATTGCTTCTCCACTGGTTGTCAAGTTCATTCACTTCTTCTGACTGTACTAAATTAGGAAACTTGCTAATAAGATGGGTTAAGAAGGCTGGCGATACACTTGTGTTAGAAGCAACAGCTGGATCCAGAATGTTCAACTTGGCAATTAAACTTTCTTCACTCAGTGAAAATCTTTTCTTTATTTGAATGCATAGTTCGACAAGAAATCTCAAACAATGATTCTTGAATCTCTGCAAAACTTCGGTGGGCAATGGTTTATTTATCAAATGCATCATTGCTAGTCCTCCCAAGTAAATGTCATCCATTTTTTTGTGGTTGCATGCATTGATTGGGTCGATATCTGAAAGTTTGGCACACCGCATTATTTTCTCGGTGACAAAACAACTTAGGATGTTTCTATATTCCGTGGTTACCATCATATGTAAGCGGTGTAACCGAAAGTTTTTCGACTGGAATTCGACGTTGAGCGAATTCACTTTTCGCAAGATGTACTGCAGAAATAAAAGTAAAGGTTTCGTTCCTGAATTGTTCAACACCTCGTAAATTCGTTGAGCTCCATCAAATTTATCAACGGTTGTTTCACTCTGAAAATACAATAGTAGCGCGTCGTAGTTGTCAATAATAGCACTTATCACATTTTCTCGCGACAGCCATCTTGTTTGCGCTAATTTGGGAATTTGGTGTTTGGGCGCAGACACTGCTTTTTGAATCAGTTGAAAATCGTTCTTCCGTTTGCTACTGCGACTGAATTAAGAGGTCAAATCCTTCAGAAATGCTTCAAAATAGGATGGCAATACGGTTACAGCATGACTGGCGCACAGAGCGAAGGAATGACACACGCATCCTGTAACAAATACCGAAGGTATGTCATCTTTCAATAATTTCTGGAAGCCATTCTTTACTCCCATCATTGATGAGCAGTTATCCGCACCTAAGCCAATTATGTTTTGTATAGGTATTCCTCTGTTGTTAAATAGGGCTTTAAGCGAAGCATAAAGACCTCGAGCGCTCCCGTCTTCAACGACCACTGTATCTAAGAGTCTGTCAACGACGTTTAACGTGTTTTTGTCAAAATAACGAACAACGACAGCTAGCATCTGTGTTACGGATATGTCGGTACTCTCATCTATTATTATAGAGAAATATTGCGCTTTACATATATCATCTTGGGATTGCCTTTCATGTGAAGCTATACCGTCCTGTATTATATACGTCAACTTTGTCCTTTTCATGGACAATTGTTGAACTATCTTGCTGTCGGGGAGTGATCTTTTACTCATAGACAGGAAATGATCCACATTTGAGAATGGTATGTCATGCTCAGCAAAATACGCAGCAATATAAAGTTCACTTTTTGCAACCTTTTCGCTTTCTTTTGGTTGTTGTTTCAACAAAAACTGAGAAAATATCACAACTTTTTTTTGCGCATTCGTAATTTTTCCTGTGTTTAAAGGTATCACCATGCTTTTTAAACATTGATCTATATACTTAATAGCAAAACTCAAAATTTGTGCGAGTCCGTTTGGAAAATTGGCTGAGTCTACATGGTCGAGTGAGGTATTAAATTGAAGCCACTGGTGTCTATATTTGCAGAAAACTATTTATTTAAATTTTTTTTAATTTTTTTTTCTTTATTTCTTTATTTTTTGATTATTTACTTTTTTTTTATTTTTATTTATTTTTTATTTATTTATTTTTTTTCCATTTTATTTTTTATATTTTTTTTATTTTTATTTTTTTTTTTATTTTTTTTTTATTTTTCTTATTTTTTTTTTTTTTTATTTTATTTTTTTTTTACTTTTTTTATTTTTAGGCAAGTCGAACAACCCGATACTCGGGTTGAACCGGCTTAAGCTTAGCCGGTTACCGGAGGTAACCGGCTAGTTTATTATAATTTTCGAGAGTAGTGTTGCAACAATTACAATACAATAAGCAGAGTTAGGATCATTTGCATCACGCCTCTGCCATGTTTTCAATTCAGGAACATTGAGCCACTCTTCTTTAAATGATTGCTTGTACCACTTGGTTTTTTTCGGAAGAGATTCCGCACCCTCACTCATCATGGGTGTTTAAATAAAAGCCCGTTATCACAAAAAAACGACAGAAGACCGCGTCGTATACGAACACAAATCAATGACCGGCCACGCGCTCAACTATCGCTAAACTGAAGTTAGTTTTTACGAACCGTGCGCGCGTGATCTCAAATCGAACGACGACGAAACCCGTTTTTAACGCGTTCGAAATCACGCTGTGTGTATTCTCCCCAGTGTATAGTGAAGTACACTCGGTGTATTTTCTAGTTTTATACGTATGTGTCTTAGCCTCCATGGAACTTCAATATTTAATAAAATATTTTAGCAGAATTTCAGTAATTTTTTCATAATGGTGATTGGGTATCGAAATTCCCCCAGAATATAGCAATTTTTTCAGAGAATCCCCCATTCCCCCAGACTACCGCACATTCCCCCAGATCTGGGGGAAATCCCCCAGGTCTGGCAGCACTGGTTGCCAGAAGGTTTTCGTGAATAGTAACAAATTCCCATCACAAAAGGTAACAAATTGAATCAAAAAGTAACAAAACCTGAAAATCGTCAAATAAATAATTTAACATTGAAGGAAGTGTTCACTAACCTTTCAAAAAGTAGCTCCTTCTTCAGCACTGCCGTATATAAGTCCCCTTGCGTCATCAATTTGAGTAATTCTTGAGAAGGCTGCCATTTCATGCAGTTAGTGCCAGTAAGTAAGCTTTTGGAGTACAGAAGTGCGTTTAAAGTTTCTGTTTTCAACAGAGACCTATTTTTACGTTTAATATTATTTAAAAGGAAAAATATTCTTTCGGCACAGGCTGAGGAATGAGGCAACGCAAGTAGGCTCATCATTAACTTTGACAATAGTGGATATCGAAGTCCATCACCGCACTTTTCGTTTGAAACAGTGTACCAGAAGTTTTCAGGTTCCTCGTCAGTTATACGGTTCGTGTCCTCCAAAGTGAGCTCTCGCCACTCGGTATTCAGTGTTTCGAACTCTTCTTCAGAAATGATGTTAGGAAATTTTAAGGCAAGAGGAATGATGGAGGCAGGTTTTCCCATATTAACGTTGGCGGGGTCCATAGCCTCAAGTAATTCCAACTTTTTAAGCATTTCATTCGAGAGAAAACGGCTAAACATTTCTTTCATTAATCGTACATAAAAATTCGAGATGTTCACTCGAAATTGTTTTAGGTCCTTGTCAGAAATTTTTTCAGAATTCTCGCAATAAACAGCTTCTGCTTTGGCCCCAGGGTAAATTTTCTCAATTGGAAGGAAGACCGAAGGATCATTAACAGCAATTTCTGCTAGATCCTTATTTTTGATTATTTCTCGTTTCACAAAGTAACTCAGGATAGTTTTTACAGAAATATTTATAGAACTCTTCAGTTTGTGCAGTCGAAAGGTCTCAGTTTGAAATTCAAGGTTAATCTTACTGACGTTGGGTAATATGAAGGCCAAGAACGAATAGTACATCTTATTTTGTGGGTTCCGCAATTGTTCTAATATTGCTGCAGCCGACTTGACATTATCTTCTAATGCTGCTGATGTGATGAATAAAGTGAGAGCTGCCCACTGATCCAGAATTCTCGTTACGACTTGCTCAAGAGACAGCCATCTAGTGCAACTTAGATGCAAGATTTTTCTTGGGTCGGTGTCTGTAAACTTTTGAAATTCTTTATACTCATTGAGACGTTTGGGACTATTTGCTATGTATGAGTAAATACTTCGAGCTAAATCTTCCAACTCGTTCGGGAGTTCTAAGCAAGCCTTGGAAGCGCACAGGTGCATTGAATGGCATACGCAACCTTGAACAAATAATGCTGGGACCTTTTTTTTCAGCAAATGTTGAACACCGTTTTTCCGGCCCATCATGACACTTGCGTTATCGCTTGCAAACCCAATAAGATTATCAAAGGAAATGCCATGTTTTTCAAAAAAGGTAGTCAAAGAATAAAAAATTCCTTTAGCGTTACAATCCATTACCTCAATTAAAGCCAAAAATTTATCCACAGTTTTTTGCACATCAAGATCATAATATCTGGCAACCAAAACAAGTTGTTTAGTAGTGGAAACATCAGTGGTTTCATCGATAATTAACGAAAATTTTGTTTTCGTTAATTTTGCAGTAAGTTCGTTTAAATAATGCTTACCAATGACAGCACGAAACACACCGGTGCCTTTCGTTCGGCCGCATTTGATGTCTTTACTGATTGAGGAATCTTCGCAAACATTAGCCACCAACCCAGGTAAGTGGTCCAAAATAGAGACAGGTAAGTTGTGTTCTGCGACGAAGACTCAAAGTTTTAGTTCAGCTGCAGCAACTTTGTTTGAACGTAGCGTTGACGTACTGGGTCGCACGAAGTCAGTCACCTTTGAGCACTTGTTAATAGTACGCTCATTTTTTTTGTGATTTTCTGTATTTCCATGTCTTTCAATCTGTGTTATTCCACCAGCTAATTCACAATTGCAAAACTTGCAATATGCTTTATTTTCATCTCCTTTACTAACTTGAATCCAAGCTGAAAATTTTTCATCGTCAAGCCATTCTTTTCTGAGCTTTCGTTGGTAAACGTTAGCTAGTTTACACTTTTTCTTTTCGGGTGTTTTGTTAATATCACTTTCCGAATTATCTCTTTTTGCACTCATCATGGAATAATGGTTTATAACTTGAAAAAATATAAAGATGAACCGATAAGATGCTATTATCTGAGTGGAAAGCACAAGCGAACTTAACTGCGGCACCGCTCTCACAGACGCAACTCAACTCAATGAATCATTGCATCATTTGACAGTGACCGGCGAACGTTGCCGAACTTGTCGACTCGACCATACGGGTTATGAACGAGACAAGGCGCGGTTGAAACGACTCTTTAGTCAGCACGAGTGCCTACGGAACGGGACCTTCTTTAAAGAACTATTAGCTGAAATTTCAAAAAAGTAACAATATTTGTCGAATTTTGTCAAAGTCGTAACAAAAGTAACAACATAGGGACCTGATAGCAAAAAGTAACACTTTTGTTACGAACGTAACACTTCTGGCAACCCTGACTGAGAGGCAGAGAGTGGAGTCTCTTTCAGTAGCGACAGAGTTGCTCGCAATGAGCTGGGATGGCAGTGCACAGTATAGAAAAGAGAAGTAGTTTCAAATAGCAGGGTTGGCACGACCGCTTTTGGCAGCGTGTGACGTCATGCTTTGGCTAAGCGTGACGTCACAAAACCGGCCGCTGATTGGTCTATTTCGTGTACACTTTCTGCCAGACGTACAATACCTCGACTGCGCTGCTTCTGGCGTTCCCAGCTGTTCTTTGTTTGCTCATAACTTTTACCTAGTCAAATACGATTGGAATAGAAATGTAAGTAAAACTAATACGCTGGGGCTGTATTATTTATTCAATGAATACTTCATCGTAATAAGTTAGTTTGCTCTGGATCATATTTTAACGAGCATTCAAAAAGACATTTTTACACCCGTACCTGCATAATTTACAAAAGCTATCATTTCCGTGTTGTTTGAGGGTATAGTATTTCAATGTTTTGATACACAAATTCGTGAATTAATGTCCATGATTCCAAACCAACAATATTCGTCAACACGAGCTTTGGTGAATTAGAGACTGGTGAGTTAGGGTCATCGACATGACATATATTTTCGGTAACAAAATTCCGACGCAGATTACATGAAATATTTACATTTAGGATGGTAAAAGTGCACTCTATATTTTATACTAATGGATGGCAGTAGCGCTTTATCATGAAACTAAATACATGGACATAATTCAAGCTTAGTTTACTAATAAATACTATTCTTTCTCCAATAGAAGAACACCAGTCCAACTTAGTTGGTTGCTCCTAAAAGAAAGTACTCAACAGTAAGTACTTATTATTTCCTATAACAAGCTACGTACCGCAACTCATCGAAAACAAATAGTAAAACTAGACAAAAGTAAACAAACATCTCCATGTAACATGAGTAGTCAATATAATTCTCATATAATACGCATCTTTGAAGAGTGCGTAATATATTACACCACGACGATTACATACTGAGTTAGTTTAAGCCTCTTATACCACGTGAAAGGTGGTCCCAAGAAAGGACAGCAGAAGAAGCCATTTAGTGTGCAATTCAGGGAATGGGGAATCAAAGGACGAGATACGTCCACACACATCACGCACAGAAACAGCAAGATTGAAGAATGTTATTAAATATCATAAAAGTGGACAAAGAAAGTAACAGATGCTGAAAAAAGACACCAGTGAATCGAAAACAAGATGGTCCGTAACAAAATCGAACATATATTTACATCTATCCCTATGTCAGAGCTAATTCCCACAGATTCAATAGTTGGCTACTTACACCAGGAAATAAAGGCGTCGGTTATCGATGAGAGCTAACGGGGATTCTGTGACGAAAATTGACACCAGAAAATTAAATGAAACATTGTCCATAGCGAGAGAAAGTAATATGAGGGCAGCCCATAATTAATTGACCTTTTAATTGGTTGATGAAAGTAGAGCTATGAACACTATGATGTTAATACTTATTTCTTCGAATAAAAAATATGTTCATGCTTACATATAACGTGGCACTTAATTAACTCAGCAACTAAAAAGCTACTCTCGCTTTGCTTCGGTTTCAAACCCACAATTTATCATGATTCACTTGACCCCTCGTTCTCCAAATTTGTTCCCTAAGCGAGGTTTTCTTGTGGGACTCGTCACGAGTTGTGTAACAAAATCAACAAATGTACACCAACTAAATGAACTTTTCATGAAATAGCTTAACTCTCGTGTAATGCGCGATGGAGCGTTATTGAAACGATAAAGAATAAAGCTCAAATTGTAAAAACGGCCATGGCTATCACTTAAAGAGTCCTGTTTTCAAAACGTAGCTTTCATAAACCATATGTTGTTTATCCTTAGAAGAAAATTAGTTTCAAAATCTTAGCATTCATAGTATTTTTTTATCGGCGAATTAAAAGTATCTGTTACTTCTGGGGCAACATATACAACGATAATATGTTCAGCAGATCGTAAATAATGAATCAAAAATATATATTATGATCACTCACATGAAATTACTATTTGTTCAAACACAGACATTGCACGTGAATTGTAATAAGTCAGCGAATAGATTAAGAATAAATGAACTGCCAATAATAGAAAGAACTAATAATAACACCAGCAATAATTTCAATGTTAACCTGCTTGTTTCTTTCTAAGTCAATCAGACTTCTACAATTATTAGAAATACCACAATTGTGCGGTAAAATATTCCGTCCTTCCTCTAAGCAAATTTACATACTTGTATTTAATTCTGATTGAGTTTCCTCCTTCCATCCATGCGTGACAATCTTATCATTGACACTATTCAGCATCATATGCAACAAATTGACAGGCTTTTACACGACCGCAGATACTTTGTAACACGAATATCGCTGCGCTCAATTCAATACAATACGGCGGAACGAAAGTAAAGCGAAAAGGAATTACGGAGTTAGCTGACAAATTAAGAGAAATTTAATACACAATTCTTAAGAAAGAGCAATACGAACATGTATACAATCGTGCACAAATGCTGTTCATTACAAAGAAATAAATAACGAGCAACGAAAAGAAATGAAGCTATATTTTTCCCAAAACCAAGACTTATTGTAACATTTCATTGATGTGTAATTTTCTTTATTTTATCACTAGGATTACTGCTCTCTAAGACTTTATTGATGTGCTTAATGGTTTGATAAGTCCTGCAAGTCACATAAAATTTGATGAAGAACTCCTTCACATCAGCAGCGCACAATACAGGCGGAGAGCACGCTTCATCAATGACCTTCTGAGCTAGTTCACAGAAACCTTGAACATGACTGAACTTATCAAAACAGAACAAAAATACTCTCTCGTAGTTCATGATTGTTTCAATGAACGATTTGCTGCAGTAATGGAGGCTTCGTTGCGGATCATTGTTTTGTACATATTCTTTGAATGACACGAAGAGGTGCGTGTTTAGGTCTTCAGGCGCAAGAATTAACGAACACGCAGAGCAGTCTTTTAACATTGAACCTTTCTTACTTCGGTGATATCTATCAACTATCATAGCAACATACCCACTCAAGTAAGCTGCTGCATTGTTGACCTCGGCCGACTCAAACAGAGTTCCAACCGATTCGTTGCCATCGAAGTGCTTCGCGGTAGTCATGTCTTCGTCGTTGAGTACAACCGGCGGCGGAGACAAATCCTCATCTTCTGGTCGCTGAATCAGAGGAGGTAAACAGTTTAATATTTACACATGCCGACTTCCATATTTAAATAGTAAAAAGTAGTAGAAGTGGTGGTAGTAGTGGTGGTGTTAGTTGTGGTGGTGGTAGTTGTGGTGGTGGTAGTTGTGGTGGTGGTAGTAGGAGTAGTTGTAGGGTAGTGGTAGGAGTAGTGGTAGGATAGTGGTAGTGGTAGGAGTAGTGGTAGTGGTAGTGGTAGGATAGTGGTAGTGGTAGGATAGTGGTAGAGGTAGTGGTACTGGTGGTGGTAGTGGTACTGGTGGTGGTGGTGGTGGTGGTGGTAGTGGTACTAGTACTAGTAGTGGTACTAGTACTAGTTCCTAGGAGTAGGAGTAGTAGTAGTAGTACGACTGTAGGAGTAGTAGTAGGAGTAATACTTGAAAAACTAAAAGTGTGATGCGCGTTTCTGTGATACAGGCTTCACTGGCTATCAAATTCCCCCTATTTTAATCCCTCAGATGGAAAGACAAAACATCGAATTTCTCTGATAATCCTCGTGATTTATATATTACAATGGAAGTAGTTATAGCCATTCGAGTCATATCCTAGATACAGAAACTCAGCATTAATGAAAGCAACTGTAAGCTTCAGTATGTAAATTGTAGGGTTATATGCAAAACCCCGCCGACTTCAGTATACAGGATACGGACTCGAGTATATAAGGCTCTGGATCTCTACAATGTTTTGAAAGTGACTTATATTATAGTGCACTTGTACAGCGAAAATGAGTGCATTAATTTACCAGTGAACTAAAACCAAGACCGCCCGTCCTAATTTCTTTCTATCTATTCTTAAGAGGCAAACACGAAACTTATAAAGAAATCAATATATAAACACACGACGGTCATTCTTAGTATAGGGATTATAAGGTGACCATGGTCACTTTCTGTGACCATTCATCTAAAGTGACCATGTACTATTTTTTCCCTTCGAGAATAAAAAACAATTATCAAACGGAACATTTGAATCGAATTTCATAACTCAAAATATATTCTTCCAACGCGAACAATTAAAGTTTCTCAACACTTTACAACCGTAAAACACGACGCGTATTTGATCTTTATGTTGAATATCACTTCAAGGGTTATATGAATATCACCACTTACCTTCGAAAAGTGAACCAAAGTCGCGTCCAGCTGGTCATCCACAGTCTTGCAATTAGCAGACAATGGCGCTCGCATGAATGACGCAGTAGCGATTTTTGAGTAGCTCTCGGCAAATGTTCTGGCGTCCGGAAATTTCTGAAGGAATCGAATCTTGCCAAAGAAACACTCGAGCCCGTCTTGACATATATTCCTCGTAGACAAGTAGGGTAGTTTATACTCGTCCAAGCGTTGCCGAAGCTGCAGGATCACATTAACGGACTGAATCCATCCCTTTATAAAGCTACATCGTTTCCTAGCATTGAGATCTTGTAACTCTTGCAACCAAAGCACAGACTCCCGAAGAAACTTGAACTGGTCCGAATTAGTACATATGGGTCTTCGTAAAGGTACTGAACATCTCGATGTGACGGAATTCAAGACGTCAAATAAGTCGTTTACCTTCTTGCAGTAAGAACTAGTAGCTGCAACTGACACATTATTCACTGTTTGCGCAATACCGGCATCTAGAGCTGCAGCAGTGGAATTCGACAACACCTGAGCTGCAAGTTTCACTTTCATTTAAGATGAAAACCTCAAACTGTGCACATGCCTATCAGACAGCTTTGGAACCATTTTCAAGCTGTGCATTTTCTCTTTTTCAAACAGTGTGACGATGTGATCCCAGCTTGCAGCGTGCTTAAAGCCTGGCACAGGAACGTCACTTCTGAGCAAGAGACTTCTAGAGTTTTTCAGTAGATGGGGAGGGTCTTTGTAGACAAAGTAGGACTTCGTTCCTAGCTCAATATAGTTGGGTTTGTATGTGAGCAACCCAGGGATTTGAAAGCTTTTTCAAAATTTGAACCTTGGTCAGAAGTTATTCCAAGCACTACAAAGCCCTCAGTTTCAAGGGATTTTATAACGGTCTGAAGAATTTCAATAAGACTGGTAGATTGAACAGCACCCGATGTTAAATAATATCCAATTGGAAATTGCCAGTGTTTCTTCACCCCACACGCCATAACGCACAATGCTGATGACACCAAGTTCTTTTTTCTCTTAAAACCATCGTCTGCGTACCCAAATATTTTCTTCTTGTCGGGACTGTACGACAGGCCTCTTCTTAATGACATTTCATCCATAAGGATGAAAATTAGCTTATCGTGTTCACTTTGGGGATTAACTTTGAGTTTTAACATTGATATGTTCTGCTCATTGCAACCGGGGTTCATTTTGTGGGCCTTCAGGACACGAAGAATTGTAGAAGGCGATGGTAGTGGTAGCATTCTCCTCAACAAGTTGTACCCGGATTTGCTGCAACTCACTAGCATGTTAACTGCCATCCACTTATGAAACGATGTGTAGCGTCGCTTTCCTTTCAGATTAAATTTGACAAATTCCATGATGTACGGACCAAATGATGGATGAAACTGTTGTACTATGTTCTGCAGGTTATACCGACGATTGATGATAGGTCCCCTAACTCTCTTTATCACGAGAGAAGCCCCCTTGCTTTTGGGTTTTAAAAATGTAGACGAACGATTGGTCGTTACTAGTGCAGAAGGCTGATCAAACAATTTCTTCTTACAGGTCAGAGTTGCTTCATCTTTCGTCATACAGGCCTTTTCCTGGAAGAAACGAACAATTAAACAAAAAGGCAATGGAGGAAAAATTTAGATGAAAAGAGGTTGAGCGCTAACAAAAAAAGGAACGACGAATGTGATACGTTATTTGTACACGACAGGGAAGGAAGTAGAGCTGTAGGAATATGATGGGAAGAAGAAATATTAGGGGCTTGATAATTTGAAAATACACAAATCAAATGGAGGTGGAGCGAGAGCAGGGTTGGCACATAAAAAAAACCCAAAAAAACACCCAAAAAAGGCAAAAAAAACACGTAAAACAACACTAAATAATGTTTTTTTGAGCTTTTTTGGGTTTTATTAGTGCTATTTAAATTTCACTTGTTTTCAAGCTTATAGAATCAAAATGAGCTAAATATTTATATTGTCAAAAATTCGTCCAAGGCATTTGCATGACCATGACAATAAATATTGAAAAACAAAAAACACCACTATAAAAATAAAATAAGAAAAACCCGAATCAAAAAACAAAACTCGAGGGACTAGTATACTTCCACGAGTTCCATTTCCAAGGTAAAAAACCAAAACTAAGAAACAAATGCATTTTGACTATTTGAGAGTATAGAAACTTCTGAATTCTTCCTCTGTCTTCTAGACTAGACTGCTACCACAGTACTACTGTGTTTCTCTTTCTACATCCACTGCCATTTCATCATAGTCATCCACATCATGATCATTTGTGAGGTGGCGATATAATGAGACCAATTCCTGTGCACGTTCCGATCCTAATCTATTTCTCAATTTATTCCACACAATTCCATATGTTGAGAAAATTCTCTCAATGGATCCTGAACTTGCGGGCAAGAATGAAGATTGCTTATAAACTTGCAGAAACTCTCTGTCAGTGTTTTTTCAGGAATCTGCACTTTCTGCTGTTTCATGTCTTGAATATCCCACAATCAACGAGGAGAATATCACCATCTTAGTGATATTCTTGTTGAACAAGTGTTTTGGGAAGATGTTTGAGCCCTTCAATTTATACAAATAAAGCGCGCTGATGAACTCCGGATTGTATTCAGCCAACCACTCTTCAATATCTGTCTCCTGTGAGAGCTTTGCCTGAAATAAGTCTTAAAAATTATAGTCAGATGGGGTAAGACACGACCGCAGCCATCATGGGGTAAGAAAGTAAAGAAACGACTGGCCTATGGTAAGCATTCAAGCTGCACTGGAGCAAACTTGACGATGGAATCTGTTAGAGCATTTATTTCTTATCATTTTAGAGTTTGTTGCTATCCTCAACTGCAAAAAGTGATTTTTGGGGCAAAAAATTTTTGGCATGTCACTACATGTTGTAACATGTAACAGTGTGGTTGATTGACTTGGCTTGCGTTGCTAAGCACTCCAGCTCACACAATACACACGTTAAGTTGTTAACAGCATGGCTGTTAAGTGATGTGCAGCTGTCTTGCTTCAGGTTGCTTGTGGTGGTTACTTATGATCTGCATGGTGCTTCCCTCTCACATGACTTACGTCTGTCTGCTGCTAAAACAACTTACTATGAATTGACAAGCACAGCAATTCTCTTTGCACATCTTATATCTTTACAGACTGCAGAGCTATGGCCCTATGCATATGGTTATTGGTAAATGGTAATTATGATGGACAAACTTAATTCATATATTGTTCATATATGTAATAATTCATATAATAATGTAATATAATGTAGGAAATAAAGTAATCAACTAACAATTTTTACCCAAAAAGTGTATATATGTATATATATATATATATCTGGAAAAGAGGCAACTGGAGCTGTGTGAATAACTCTTTTAAACAAAAACAGGTATTACAAAAAACAATAAAGCCCAAAAAAACAATAAAACCCCCCAAAAAAATTTAACCCAAAAATGCCCATGTGGGTTGTTTTTTTAAAAAAAAAATCATGGTTTTTTCCATCCCTGAGCGAGAGGAATGGGAAAGTGGAGGAGAATGGTAAGGTGAGTTAGGGATAAAAGAGAGGGAAAGAGAAGGAAGAGAGATAGGAGAATGAGGAAAGTTAATGTGTGGTTTTAATAAATGTTCTATATGAATATGAAGAATTTAAATGGCAATGAAGACAGTATAAAACAAGCAACACTCACTGTCCAGTTGAAGGAATCTTTTTCAACTTTCTCAGTTGAACCCAAATTTGAAGGAGTAGCAATTTGTTGAGTCGTGTGATACACAAGTTGGGTTAGGGACCTGAAATGAAACATACACACTCTAATAAATCACATGCACAGGAATAAATGTATATTGCGAAATTCATTAGTTATGGAATCTTCTTTGAAATGACATGAAATTAATAGAAAATCAAACAGAATCTTCATAGAATAATTTAATAATTAGAAACCAAGGGAGTAAAAAATCTATTTCTATAATTCAAAAATAACAATAACCGGCTGTCCTAGGTATTTCTTGAGTTTTATTAGACCTCTTTCTTTCTTGAGCTGAGAATCAGCTAAATGACTGGTTATATGTAAGATCCCTTACACATAGATGTTTGGAACCTAAATTATAAGATAAAACCATGCTTTAAGGCATATATATACACAGAACATAAAAACTTCCCGAACACTAAACACGCCAGTAGGACCCTGGTGCCTGCTGAGCTTAAGCAACAAAGAACTTTCTAAACGTAATGCCAATGAAGAAGCTTACAGCGGTGTACTTTTATTTTAACAGGAACAAAATATAATACAGAATATATAAGTAGAGCTGATAATTGGCATACCTCGTAAGTCTCATATGTTACACATTATGAGACCCAACAACCTTTTTTCCTCACATCTTCTGAGATTCAATTATATTGTCACCTCCAGAATGCTAGAACACATCAACAATCATGATCACACAAACCACACAACAGTTGTTGAAGGCTCAGCACATGAAGAATAAATCATTATGAAAAACAAAGGTCCTGATTTTATGTTATGAACAAGTTTGAGCTACTATTAAGACAAGAAGCAATCCGAGCATAAAAAAACTTTTTAAATGTAACACAATTGTTAGAATTGACCTTGGGCAGTCATTATTTGAACTACAATCTTTTGAAACTACATTGGAAACATATACACTGCTGATCAAAAGTTTAAGACCACTTTAAAAATTTAAATAATAAAACAATTCGGATGCATAAATACATACTCCTTCACTAAATGCTCATATATTGGGCAAGGTTAATTACCACTCTTGACACCAACAACCATCACTGGAGTGCTACTACTCACAGCATTGATGGAGGCCTTTGACAAAACTGTGACGGGACTTGTGACTCTGGCTTTGACTTGGGTTGCCACAGAAGATCTGAGGGGGATCCTCATGGGACTTCTAACTGAAATCTTTGTTGGGGTAATCACAGGGACTGCTCCTGAAGTGCTGGCTGGGAGTCCAGGAGTGCTGATTGGAAGCTGATTTGGGTTGTGGGGCAGGCTTCTGACAAGGTTCCTAACAGGCGTTCTTGCTGGGGCTCTGGGAGGTGTTCCGATTGTAGTCCTCATTTTTTTAACGGAGACTCGTCAGAGGTTGATGGAGAAACTCTCTTTGCAGGGAACATGAGCTGAGCATTAGCTGTGAGGAAGAAAGAACCCATAGTTAGCTCTTTGCAGCAAAATCATTCTCCTTCTGTTAAAACCTGAGAGGTTGTCACAGGGTTGGCTAAAATCTCTTTTGCCCTAATTGAATATTGTTTGGCAAAATTAAAACCTGAATACCCCATTGTTCAGAATTAAAAAAAGTATGAACAACGAGTATATTTAAATAATAATCAATGAGAAATGAATGATATACAAAACTCTTTCAATCAGGTTGGCCAAAATTTATTTCTTTAAAATCCAATTTCATTCAGAGGTTATAATGTTTTTCCAGTAATACCCAGTCGGAAATTATGGTGTGCATCGTCGATGATTATGGTCGAATATGGCCTACAATATTGGTTGTTTATTATCTACGTACCTACCATGTTCAACCAAATATGGGGTCGAGTATGGCCGGAATGTCCCTAATTTTTTCCATAAACAACCATAATACAATACCATATTTTCCCCATTACCGACCATTACCGACTATATACAATTCGTCCGCACAGCCATGATCGACCATAGTACTACCTATATATACCTAAATCTACTATTTCGGCGGCACTCGCGAGAACGTCTGCTTAGAACTGCTCTACGTTTTTATGCGGCTTACTTAATTTTGAAATCCTTGTACCATTAAAAAATCAACTGTCAAAACAATAGAAAATTGCAAACAACAAATTAAGTTTCACGAATATTCCTGATTCGCCGATCTACGACATATCTTTCTTCAAGAAAACTTCGTAACAAAAGTTTTCCCATCTAAGGTCCCCCAAGAACTTCATTCGAGGGAGTCCAATCGAACTCAGCCGCTAACATATGGAGGTCATGGATACTTTTAATCAGCCTCTGAACATATACCGCGCGAAATACCTTAACCGCCCGCCTCAAATGGACAAATACAGTTCAAAAATACAGTAATTTATTTATTTTCGCAAAAATAAAGCGTATAATCATAAACAATTGCATAACACAACAAAACACGTAAAACAACGTGTAAAATATTCGTGCTATTTCGCTAGGTAATCAGACTAATGTTAGGATGTTGAAATATAATACAAATAATACTTGAGGGTTAACTGAAATAAATGTATGACGCGCCATGGGCGGAAGCACTTCTGTTACTGCCTGTTTTCGACCGAGGCATTTACTGCTGCGAACGATGAAGGCCATCAGAGAACAATCTGCTTCAATTCGACTGTAGACAATTACTGCTGAGGTCTGTCAAAAAACGCTATTCGAATTGACTCCCATGCATTTTGTCTGCGGTGAACTATCATTTTACGACATCTCACGCAATCTTTAACTGGTACTACATACGGATGGAACTTGAATTAACAATACATGTAAAAACGCGGTAAATAGAAGTACATTGCTCAATTAAAGAAAAAAATGCCAGTTTACATACCTTCGTAATGCAGGAAGAAAACGTCCTGCATGTTAAAAATTTATCAAATTTGAAGTTTACAACGAAAAACTAATTTGTTTGATCTTCATAACTTACATGCTGCATGCGTATGTTAACACATGCATACTATACATATATTCTTGAAATATCCATGTACTCTCAAATTGGCTTCCTGACAAATCTTGGACTACCGAATTTCTCTCCACCAATATCGACCTAAACATGCCAAAATCAACGTTGTTCCCACCAACCATAAACAACCAATATTTCCTTCTCTTATAGCGACCTAAATTTACCAAAATCATCGTTGTTCTCACAAACCATAAACAACCAATATTTCCTCCACCGAAATCGACCAAAATATGCCAAAAGCAACGTTGAGTATTGGTCGGCATCTCGACCATAATGTTTTCATAACCATAATCGACCTTAACTTCTCATACTCTACTATATGCTGCTATAAGCACAACCATAATTTCCGACTGGGTATTTATTTCTTCAAGTGGTTTTTATTTCATTCCAGCATTTTATTCGTTGGGAATTATTCCCATTTTTTCTTCCAGGACTGACAATTAATAGATAAATATTTGCAATTTTATCATTTAATAGGAGTTGTAAGGAATCAGGGTAACAAATTTGAGCCTGAATACTTCAAGAACAAAACACATCCATCACTGTTACACAGTGCCTTCTAAGCATAGCTAACATGAAAACTTTTCAAAACATTGTAACCAATATGACAGTTGTATAAATATACTGCTACTTTAATACAAACATATATGAGTGCAGATAATAAAAACAGAGCTAGAATATTTTTAGCTTCTCACATCCCTTGCATTTTATACTAAAAGAACCATTAGGTAATTAGTCATCCTCACATGTTGAGCAACTCAGTGATATTTTACAAAATATGGGAAAATGATGAAAAATGAACTAATACAATAATGTAAGCTCATATTGCATATTTATTATAACTTTTGTTGTTCAAGAAATAACTGTTTTCAAAATTCATTTAGGGGTACTATTCTTCATCTCATATATCACTGAACAAAATGCAAATTTGTGATTGAGTTGTAAATATTTGTCCACAGCATATTTGAAGCCACAATGGCGTGTATTTACATGGTTATATTACTTTATTGGTTGCAAAAGTATGAGTTCAGATCTAGGATAAAGTTCAAAGGGGTATTTTCATTTGTTAACTCTGTCTTGTGAGTTTTTAATACTGACCATGTCCTTGATAAAAGCTCAAAAAAGTTTGCAGTTCTTGGACTTTATTTTTTTTGGGCACAAGTGTGAGGTTTGGACAAAAACCCAAAGCTCTGACCAACTATAGCAACTGTGTGTTAGTTTATATATCTGACAAAGTCTCATCCTCCTTATTGAAAAATGAACTTTGTTTCAATGAAATTAAACCTGAAATACAGCTAACAATGGGTTTACAATTCTTTATGTTATATTAGCACTTGTGATTTTTACTTCAATGACCCTTGATTTAAGAATCATAGCTAGGTATAGGTATTTCTGAGGTCAATATCTACAAAATTGGTAGTTGCACAGCGAATTAATAAATTCATGACTGTTTTCAAAAAATAGCAGGATATTCAAGAACACATATTATCAGAAAAAAATGTTAAATCAAAGGATCAGCAAAATTTCAGGCAGAAGTACATTTATTCTACAAATGTAAGTGCAAGGAAACAAAGGTTCACCAACAATGTTGGACTTTCTACACCAAAATTAAGAATCAAACTCAAGATCTTGAACTGTCCTTCTTCATTGATTAAGAGTGTAATATTTGAGAACTGAAATTTCCAGAACTTATAATAGTAAAGTAGTGTACTCTTTCTAAATGGAATAAATTTTTATTTTCAATTGATAAGAACTGAAAACCAACTACTTAACACTTTCGTGGTGACCAATACATTAGCACATACATTAAAAACTTTGGAGAATATCAAAGGAATGCAAACTATAAATAAAAGAGTTATAAAAGTGCAACTCATTGGGAAATAAGCATGAAACTGTACTATGAAGTGACTGATATGTTATGAAAGCCAACAAATAATCCACAAAAAGAATAAGTAAAACCCACCAAAATGTAGACGAATTTCAAAGTACAATAAATTAAAAATGAGAAGATTTTAGTATGACCATAACGGTAACAAACTTTCTTAGGTCAGGCTAATGTACCCAAATAAACACTTACCTTCATCAGACTTAAAAAATGTCAACAAATTTTTGTGGTATTGCACCCTCATTCAACCAACTCTTAGCCTTTAAAGGTGATAATGTTTTTGCGAAATCAGACCGGTGGAAGTGCTTAGCACAAATGTATCACAAATGTAGCCATCACGATTATTGTTAAACAACTGTGGCGAAAGCCCTCACGATTCATACAGAAGGTCACGTCATTCACATCCGTGGTCTGAGCTGATGATTGTCGCTGTGACGTCACAATTGTTATGACGTCACAATAGCCGGTTTTGGATATGAAGTTACTTCTCTTCTGCCTCTTAGGCGGTTTTCCAGTCATAATCTCGAAGTGATCGAGTAACCCTCGGTGTTACACGGGTTACTCGATCCGTCAAAAACAGTGTTTCCAAAGGTGATCCGTTGCCGAGATTGCTTCTAGAAACACAGGTTAGTGTCAATCGAGTAACTTTCTCTGTAACCTCGTTTTGAAAAGGATTATTACCGGGTTGGGTTATGACGTCACTAATGTTTACCAACAAGTTTTTGGCGGGATTCGGCATAAGTGACTTATTTACCTAAAAATGTGTGATCAAATAGGATAAAATAGAAAGGTTAAGATAGTTTTTGGTATGTTGTGTAGATTTTATATAATTTAGATGTGAAGGTATCTGAAATTAACATAGTAAACATGCACAAGCAGGGTTTTTTATTCCATTTGATGCAAGGCTATGAGAAATACTCTCATTTTTGTCATCAAAATTTGAGTAGTCCTCATTATATATAAACTTAATCATTTAGGTAATGGTATTACTTCAAAAATTTCTATATATATTTATAATTTTTTTTGTAAAATTAGGTTTGTAAATTTATTTTTAATTACTCAGTTATTGCTGAACCAACTCCATTCTATTGGTTTGGAGGGGTACTAAATGAAAGCATCTCATTATGTAATGTTCATTCTTCTCTCACAATGGATAATAATGTCATGTAAGCGTGCAAGTTCAACAATATGTATATGGTTTTGTTTGAGTATTTTTGGTAAATGTTAAGGAGAGTACCATAGGTATGTGATTTTCAACTTTTCTGTGCCTAAGCATAGCTAATTAAGTTAGATCGAAATGAACAACTTTTCTTTTATGAACTCTCCGTTGCAAATTAGTATTAAATGAGTTATAGCGGTAGGTTTAGTTTGGGTAGAGGATGTGTGGGTACTTTGTAATGTAATTTATATTTTGCCGGCCCCACGGAGCCTGAACTCACTTCTAGGATTTTTTAGGTAATAAAGCAATAGACATTATTACCCAAAAATGAGTTATAGTGGTATGTTAACTTTGGTCTTAGATGGCAGAAATGCGCTTGATTATTTGAACGCGTAGGAAGGTAGAGTCCATTGTAGTGTTGCCATCCGATGCGCTTGATGAATTACTTCCCGCTTCAAACACTAGAGTTGCAGTAACTACTTTACCGCCATAACTGGTTAAATATTCATTTCTGACAGAAAGTGCATAGAAGAAAAATTGTTTGATTGTATGTAATTAACTATGTGTAGGCGCCGAAAAGTGGAAAATTGATAATAGTCCTCACCTAACCATATACCATATTTTGTAGAAATGCACTTCATGGTACACATCATTACCATGTTAACTTGCAGTACAATTTAGTCAAATTTACACTGTAAGTAAATGGGAAATGAGGTATGATTTTTGCAATTTTACATTATGTTTGAATATTCATAGTTTAATTCTTATATTGTTTATCTATTTTTACTTCAATGCATTTTCAATTCATCTCTCCTGACAACAATTAAGTCACCTAAGTAGAACTTTTTTTTATGTTCTTTATCTGTTAATGAAAAATCCATGTAAAAGATGACTTCATTAAAGCTTTGAAACTCATGGAAATGTTTTATAACATCTTATCTGATTGATTTTTCTATGAGTCATGTAAGTAGATGATAGCATTTATGCTGAGTGTAGCATAAGTGCATAACACTATTATCATTTCTTGAAAAAAGCATATTAGTTTAAGAAATTCTGGATATTTCATATATAAATGTTTCATTGTTTCTTCATTAACACGTTAACTGCGATGGGTTAAACTGAAGTTCAATATTCAATTCGAATTTAAATTAAACTGTAGTAATCTACTTTGAAAATAGCAAACATAAACTGGATCGGGCTTTTATTTGGCTTCATTAAGTATTTATAAACAATGAGTTAGTGACGGCAGGTGGGTCAGCAGCACTTTGAAAACCACCTAAGGGACCACCGGGGGGTCCCTTCGCAGGGAACGTGTTATATTGTTCAAATAAAGTATCCTGCTCATTTTTACAAATATTAAAGAACACTTTGAAAATTTTTCTGTTTCAAAAGTAAACACTATTTTGAATAGGTTGTCAAAATTAATGAAATAGTCAGTCAATTGAAACATTCATTGAATTATTTTCATAGTTGCTATTCACATATAGTTAACACTTTGAAAAAAGCAAACAACTTTTATGTTTAATAACTTCTCTGAGTGAATTCAAACTTTTTATTCTGTTTAGCCATGATGATGCAGTCTTAACGTTCTCCTGTGATAGCAAAAATACTGATGAATGTGTTTGGTAAATGCTTGCAGTATGTTCAGCTGATTAAAAGTAGTGTCACTGCACTCAAAGCATTATATCACCAAACTTGAAATGTGCTTAGCAACTACAATTCTTTAATAATTATTTTGCATTAGTGTGGAATGCAATAGAACAATGATATTCATCAATTGCTAGTTTAACCCTTTAACAGCTTTTTTTGAACTTATATTACTATTAGAACAGTCATCATTACTAAGCTGGCTCGCTCTTACACGTGGTAGTCACTGATATTAGGATGAGAAAGAAACTTCCACTTTGGGCTGTAGTCATCACTTGGTAAATTTCAGCTCAACAGCTGTTGTGAAGACCAGATGAGAGAATAATAAAATAATTATAATAATAATAGAAATTTTAATAGTAAGTAAATTGTAATAGCAATAATTTCTTGCATTTCAAACCTATCCTTTGTGAGTCACTATTTTTAGAGTTCAATAATTTTGATTGCATCAACTTCTGAGAAGTTTACTGTTGATACATGAGCATTTAAAGATTTTGATTATAGAATTAGAGAAATCAAATTTCATCCTTGAAATCCCCAATATTTGTATATTTCTATAAAATAATATAACAAATGAATTTGTGGATCACTATTTTTAACAGTAGTGCAAGTGAGTTTGCTTTTATCAGTATCAGCCTAGAAGTATTGATTTATATCTTGTTTGAGAATGCCTCTTTCTCCTAAATCTGAGTCAATCTAAGTTTAATTATTTCAATTTCCAGACGAATCTACAGCAAGTTCATCCAAAAAACTGAAAGAAACTCCTGCAGGAAAGGGTTGCCCACTCTCCACTACAGAGCAACAGGGAATTGGCAGCTTCAGATTTAGCACTGCTGAATAAAAACCCAGCATGCTGTGTATAGCCAAAAGGTTTGTTGCATGGATAAGGTACGGAGATGATGTGTTAGTTTGTTCATTTTTTTTTTTGCTTGTGTTCATTTTTTGTTATCCTGGATTCAGACTTGATTATGATTTTACCTCATTTATGCATGTATTTAACCTTGGTGTGTTGTGCACTGTTTCTAAGACAACTATGATGGAGAAAAGTATCATACAGAAAATCTTATAAACTTAGTAAGTTTTTGGGATTGATACTATTCTTTATTTGTGATAGGATGAATGTTGATTGCAAATGTGATCATCAATGTCCCTTAAAAAATTGATGCTTTTCATTTTTTGTTCTAACTGACACCTTATAGATTTGATAGTACCAACTACTGAGGTTTTGTGTGAGTTTCTTGTAGTAAACTGTGTTTTTTATTGCTAATAAATGTAGTTTTCTCAGTACTGAAGACCTGTAATGTGTGACTGACCCCTGCTGGTAATGAGATTGATACTGAATCTTGTAATTCATTCATTAATCTCTTGTTTCATTTAGCAGCCCTCTGTCACTCTTCAGAGATTTTTTTTTCAATCTGATTGGTTATTCAACTTGTATAATAGCCTTGGATGCATACCTATGGCTATAAAACACATTGGAATGATTTACACCTCCCTATCTCTAAGATGGAAACAGAAAACATTCATGCTTTTTCATATCTTTTTTCTGTGTCAATAGATCTTAGTGTATTAGGTCAAGTTGCTGAAATATGTTTTTTCATCACACTACATTTTAACCAAGGCGTCCCGAAATGGTAAAGAATCAGATCCAATGTACGCTTTCAAATGGTCTTTATAAGCCCTCGTCTGAATACGCATGCTCCTCTCACCTGTTCTAATTAAACTTCTCGTCGGCTCAATTACTAATCGTTGTCTGGAGTTGTAGAACATTTTTATTAAAGTACTTCCTCAATTGAATGTTCTTGTTTGTTAGATTCTTTAGTATGTTGGACTAGATGTTTCTTTTTCACTGTAAAAATAGAAAGAACATGGGCTTTGGATTGTTTTACTATACTCTTCTATGACAGTTTTAACCCTCCAATTCACTTTTAATGAAGTATTTTCTTCATTTCTTGTGCACCAACTTCATGTGATTGTTATTGATGTAAACTTAATAAAAATCTATGTTTCATTTTTTAGGTCAATGATTATCAAAAAGTACACCACCAGGAGCTGTTCTGCTGGAGGAAAGTCTTCTTTTACATGAAGTCCTGCCAGCATCGCATTGGCTACAGTTGCAGTATGAGGTCCATTGCGAGCAGTTGGATCATGACCCTCAGTGCCTTCAATCCTCTAAAGGTGTGTTAGTTGTTATGCCAGAGAGAGAGTAATCTATTTACTTTACTATGCATAGTATCAATAATTTTTGCTACTCAATGTTGTTGAATGTGCATACAAGGAGAATGATAGATTTGACTGATGGAGTAGGGAGCAATGTATTTAATTTTAATATTATATTAACGTTTTGTTGTTTCATTACTGTTAGTGTTCTGATTGAGATAATTTGAATAGTATTTGTTCACAGGCAATGCACTTACTACTCATGTAAGATTTTAATTGCATTTCTAGGATAATTTTGCTCCTATATTTTTTTTGAAGCAATGAAGATATCTTTTCTGCTCCTTAATTTTTTTTAAGGATTTAAGCTGATTGATTCATAATGTTTTTTTAACATTGAATGCAAAATAATTGTTCTATTGAACATATCTCTTGTTTGTTTTAACTGCAATTTTGCCTCGTCCCACATGGCGACTTGGCATAACAGTACCAACTACGAAATTGAAGTGGAGTAGTGTTTGTATTGGTGTCTCGTCTTTTTGTGGGAAGGATTTCATCAAAACTTTGAAGATGTCTCTTTGTATTGTACATCTTACTTGTCTTTGTGAAAAAAAAAATTATCAATATATATACCTAATAGATATAGTTTTCGTTTTTTTATCTTGGAAACAAATTTCATTAATGGTGATCCAAATTTTTGGAAGGTAAATATTGGCTTCTTTAATTGTGATGGTCATGTGTACGTATTAAATTCCAGAATCTTCAGTGGCATGGATGGAAGGCCAGGTGGAAAGCCTTTGCATCTCAGTAGAACAACAAGATGACAAGAACAAGAAAGAATGGGAATATAGAGCTTGTGATCTGAATCAGGTAAGAAGTTAGAATTCATTTTTTTCTCGCCTTTCTCCTAACTCTTATTTCTTTCATCTCTACTAACTCAGACCGTGCTTGCAAAATATGGGAAGCCTAGAAAGTTCTCCCACACACACAGTGGACGCCGATATTCAGGTGTTTAAAGTAAGTCTTACTGTACTGCAAAAGTGGGTGCTGAAGAAATTATTGTACTATTTAACCCATTTGCACTTGAGTCTGGCCTAGATGACTGTCATAACTATCGACTGTGTCATTTGCTGATAAATGTAAAAGTGTAGTTTTCTTACAACTTTCTGCTGAAACCTGTAATTATCAGTAGGGATGATCTTCCATAAGTTGAACTGATACACCAGTGTTATTGAATATACCATATGATTATGAACAGGTACTCAGAAGAGGCATGTATCATGTATCCACTTAATACTAATTTCTTAGAATATGTTTATAAAATTATTGAACTACTTTAGAAGTAAAGAGGGTATCAGGCGAAAAATATTTAGGAACAGTTCTGTTATTTTTATGTAATCAAAGGGCAAGACGCAACCACATAGTTTCAAAACTTCAACAAGGAAGATGTTTTTCAGTCTTCTTGCCCCAAGGTGAAGGCATTAATTATGTTTTGAGTTGAACAAATCAGGTGATTTTTGCTCTAGGAGGCGTTATCCTGCTCTTCCACAAACTTTCATTAGCCAATATGTTCAAAAATTTCTTGTGTTACATGTGTGAGCCGCTGAGATTTCAAGCTAAAAAAATGCTTGTGGTTTAAAATTCTCTTAGTATATATTTAAGAATAAATGATAAATAGTAAAGCCTTGCTGTAGTAGTGCTTGTTAACAATGTAAATTGGAAACCAAACGTTGTTGAGCATCAAGCTTATGTGGGAATTTAATTTTTACTGCTTGGCTGACGTTAACTTTATTGAAGAAGAAATTTATACAATTTGCAGCAGTTAATGAAGTTCAAAATGGGTTCCTTACTGTATGGATACCCAAGATTTAACTTGAATGCTCAGTCGCTCTAAACTTTCATTTAGTAATAAGCTTTGGAGCTAAGGTAACTGGAACTAAGCTCTACATTGCCAGAAGTGTTCACATTTGTTATTTCTGGCAGCAAATTTATTTTTTTCTCAAGCGCAGGTTTCCTTACCCTAAATAATTGTTTGATTGTAGGAAAATAAAGGAAACTATGTTGCCGCAGGTCACGGTTGGACGAGCGTCGGGTGAGCAATGCTCCAATGAATACAAGAAGTTGCTGCACGCCTTAAAAACTGATGTCAGCAATTGTAAGGCAACTGGTACGAGCAGTCAAAATGAATTTTTTATCTCAAATGTATGGAGCGTATTGTGGGAAGTAGTACAGGTGCCATTCCTCTTCGATTCATCAAATCCTTCAGCCTCTACTGCAATAACTTGGGATCGACCAGACTTGGAGCGTCCAACGACTACTCCAACGTCCCACATCGTAAAAGTTCCTTCTAGAAAAATTTCATTGCACGCTGCTGCATCACCTGCTAAAGCTTCAATGCCAGTGGCATCGATGTCATCTGCATCTGGCTCACGAGCAGGAGTACCATCGTCTGTTCTTGAGGAACCGGTGGAGGTAGAGGTGACTGATGCGGATGACGAAGAAAATTGGCCTGACCAGACCTTAACTGCCTCAGAAGTATTTAAAGAGAGAGTATTTGCTGTGATTACTATCATTTATTATGCCGGGTGTCCTACAAAAATGTCTCCGACTTGATAATTGAAAATATCTTTACTTTAAATTAACATATTTGAATTGTCTTTTTTTCACTAAGTAGTAAGTTTCCTTTTTGAATAATTTAAGTTTTTGAAAATGGGTTGAATTATCACTTTTCAATGATCAGTTTACTGAAAGGGGTAGAAAAATTGATGGTTCAAAAGAAAATTTTTTTAAACAATATCGATATTCTTTTCCTTTTGTACTTTCCAAAAATGGTATTTTTTCGCAATGTAGTGTATTTGATTTTCGAAACTTCACTTCCATCATTAATAATTCTTTGACAACGAATTGAAGAAGTCTTTCAAGAACTGAAAGAAATCTGTGAAATAAACCAAAAACTCAGTTCAATGGTGGCTAGAAGTACTACTTGCCTTGAATGAAATGGAGGGTATGTAGTGATCGCCCTCAGCCGCACTTCAGTCTAAATTTCAGAAATTATTAAAACCATCTTCTAAAAATTAAATAAAGTTAACGTAATCATTCTTAAAATTTTAGATCACTATTTTCATTCAACATTACCCTTAAATCTTTAAAATTTGACCAAAGAAATACTTGGACAAGAAAGAACGGCGTTTTTACCTAGAACCATATCGCAAGTTCATCCGTTGGAATTTTGGAATAATTTTCTAATTAAAAGAAATGAAGCTATGATAGGTTATTTAAACCAATAGAGATTGTATCTTCTGTAGTCACTCACTCAAGTCAAGTCACATAAATAATCATTCTTTCTTGCTCATCTGAATAATAGAGTATAGAGACTTCACCTTTTCTCATACTTATATCTTAGTACATTAATTATCTAATGACCTCAGTGCTTTAGCTATTATTTTGGCTGTAGTTCATTTAAACTCAGTTGTGCTGCTGCTTGTAATGTCAGGATAGAGCTTGTGACCAGTTGGTCTGGAACACTGATTCTGGTGTTAAGATGATTCAGGCTGCGACTCGGGCGCTAGAGTTGCGGACTGATTCTTATCACCGGACTCCTGCCATTGTTTATCCTGTTAATGTTGCAGTTTGCGCAGCCTTGCACATGTGTTATGAATAGACTCGTTTTTTTTGTTTGTTCAAATAATCCAGCACGATGTCCCCTGACAGGATCGACTGGACCATGGCACATCCATGCACTCACAAACACGTATGAAACCAAACCCTAACTTCTTAATTTAAGGAGCTTACCTCCTCCAAGTTTTCGCCTTCAAATCTCCTCCGGGTTCATCCTCCGGGTTTTGCCTCTGAGTTGATTCTCCGAGTTTCCCCTCTTATTTAACTTGTGAAACTGGAAGGCCTGCATCCCTGCAGCTAAGCCGCTTGAACCTTTAGTTGTGACTACCTTTGGGCCGAGAGTCCCTTCCTACCGAGTTTTCCCAACCGGTAGCTATCCCCATACTCATCACTAAATTCCCCACTCACTTAGTGTCGGAACCTCCCACACTTACACCATCATCGACTTCACACTCCAGCACGCGCTTCACAAGCCTGAGCTGAACGAATCGTCTGAAGTCCCGCAACCTCCTCGGACTCTCCCCAAGATCGTCTCTCGAACAAGAATCAAGCCTCGCTCTTTGGAGTGCAACCTTCTCCTCAATAAATCCCCATACCGGCGAGTGAAACTATTCTCTCATTTTCCTCCGGTGTTGGCTTGTGGTAATTTTTGTTGTTGATTATAGACGCTTGAAATATTGCGTCCGAATACCGCCTAACTCCTTCTGAGTCAGATTAAGTCATTTGTTTATTAATTAAGTGTTGCCGTTCGACGGCAACTGGTGACCTCCCCCTTATAAAAGAACATCTTCCTTGTCACTTGATAAATTCCTCGATATTCAACCTTTAAAAATCAAAATCAATTAGTTCCCCATTTGGGAGAACTTCAGAGGTATGTCAAAGTCTAAACTACTTTATTTATTCAAACGTTATTTAAGGGTTGCTCTTGTTGCTCTTTTAAATTTTTGTTTGTTTGTTTTTTTTGTACGTACAAAATGAAAAATATCATTATTGCTCTAAAAACTTTTCCTTTGAACAATTAGTTTTCTACCCCTTTCAGTAAATTGATCATCGTAAAGTGGTTATCCAACCGATTTTCAAAATCTTAAATTATTCGGAAACAAAATTAGGGTCCATTGTTAATAAATGAAGCATTACAGCAAATGTTTATCTGAAAAATTTATAAAGAAACTGCTGTGGTTTATTCTGTTCAACAATACTTGGTGTCAATTTAGAGAGAAAGAAATATGCTTTTAGTATTTGCATTCATTCTCTTCCACCAATGCAATAAAGAAAATTTACTCTAATGCCCAGTATTTAGTAGAGTGTGTTATTGTTTGAAGCAGTCACATTGTATTGAGTACAAATGTTATGACAAATTTCCTGCTCAAAAATTTTCAGTCTTGTAGGGTGAAGCTATGAATTAATCTAACCTACCTTAACGTCAGCTTAGCTTTTTGGCTGTATGCGTTATTGTCTATGTCTATGCATACTATGTGTGCGATATTTTGAACGGAAACATTTTCTGTAGTATTTAAACACAATATATATAGCATCAGCCAAATTAAGAGGAACTATGCTGTAATTATTTCCATTCATTATCATGCATTATGATTACATTTAAGAGAGGACCGGTAATGTGATGCTGTCATCCCTCGCGCTCCCCCCTGGCTGCGCTGCTGTATTAACCAAGCGTTGGACGGTGAAAAGCTAACCGTGATTTGATCGTCCTATGCTACAGACTGGCACCCTCAAGTGTCCAGTTCTATCATTCAGGCCTATCATTTGCGTTCACATTGCTTCTTTCAGTTTTGATGCATACTTAGCAATTTCTTCTTCTCCCTTTTTCAAAATTGCTGTTTCAATGCGCAGCATATCCTGTGTTAGAAAACACTTCGTGCGTTGACTTGTTTTATAGTCCATACTAGAAATTCCTTGTTATTTAATCTCGTTTATTGCCTTTATTGTGGATAGAAACTCTTCAATTAATAATAATACTGACGATGTCGCGCCGAGCGATAATTGTTCTGTTCATATGTTTTTTTATCTAATTTATAGAGCTTAAAGGATGTGAAGCGAAACTTGCACAGATTTCTATCGCATTGCGAGTTACAGTCGATCCTCGAGTTATATATTATCTTACGTGGACCTAAAGTGAATAAATATAAGTCTTAGCTGGACAACTAGCAATGCTCGTTTCAAGATGTAAATAAGGTGTACTGATTTTCTTCATTAAAGTTGAAGTTTTCATGAGATTCATAACTTGAAGATCGACTGCAATGGTTGTACTATGTTTATCTTTCAATCGATAGCTCGTTACCTACCGTTGTTAATTATTCAATCATTATTACAGTGAACATTGACGAGTCACTACGTTTTCATTTGTTCCTAATCCGTTCTTCATTTACTTTTACGTAGAACAGTGCATTACTTCATGAAGTTTATTGCCTCAATCATCTCCATAGTGAATAATTTTATTTTAGGTGGACCATAAAAAAACCAATACACCGTGTGAACTCTTTTATTGATAAGAAAATGTGAGGTAGGCTATCACTCATCCTATTTGAAGTATTAAGGCTCAAAACAATATATTCAAGAAACCTAATGAACATCGCATAATGATTTTCATGGATGATAGCAGAGTATCTTGTTGAGGAATTACATTAAAAACACATTGGCTGCGACGTGCGCCCCCGGTGGTACACGGAGATAATTTCCTTAATGCTGCTGTCCCACCAATAGTTGCATTTTCAATTTTCATAAATACTTAATCTAACCTAAATGAAGGCACGATCCAGTTCATATTTGGTATTTTCAAAATGGTTCCTTACAATATGACCTAAAATTTTAGTTTGGCATTGAACTCAAAATTTAGTAGTCGCAGTCAAAGTGTTAAAAACCAAATTACATTTGAATGCTAGAAAACTCATTTGCATTATTATTATAGGAAAAAAATGACTGTAACTTGATGCTGTCCTCACTTCCATACATATAGGAAAGGAAAGTGAGAGGAGTTATTACAGCATGATAACACCTTACCAGCTGTCAATATCTTTACATTAGAGCCTTTGTGTACCTCTACTGTTAATTATACAGCCCTGCAGCATGAAATTTATTTCCACACCCACACTGGTCAATACTATTACAAGTAATAAAGCATGATGATGCCAACCAAACAGTCAAGTTCACATGTACTTTATTCCCTTATAATCAAACATATGCAAATACAATAAAAAGATCTATTTTTTACCTTTGGTCTGCATTCCTCTCAATTTTTTTGAGCTTGAATTATACATAAACACATTAATTTTTTTAAATCATTCAGGGATATTTTGTAACCAAATTATCTTTCCCAATCACTCTAATTTGATAATACAATGACAAATGTTGCAGTCCTATTCAGTGTATCAATTTTTCACATCCAAGCAGTCCTTCTCTACCTATGTTGCCGCGCTCCGCCATACTTATAACCGTTGTCATATACTAAGAATAAGTTTAGGTCAAGCCTTACGTGCCCTCTTGGCATTCGTGTAGTCTACCCGAAGGATAGCCACATCTTGTGATCTTGCTGCTTTGTATTGTTCTATAGAATAGATTTTTGCCGAAAATGAACATTGTTTATTGTTTTCATAAGTTCTGAATATTTAGCTCTCGTACGTTCTTAATGTGTATTCAATTGTCTTTTTTTATTTCAGATCAGTCACTCAATAATTTGAAACTATTAATATCCATACGTATTGTGCTCGTACGTGTTAGTATGAGTCGGCGCTGCCGCACACGCTTGTTCATGTACTGTCTACCAGTGTGTGTTGCTCTGGCACTGAAAACGAATGCACCAAATTCCTTGACGCGTGTTTTTCTAGTTCCTTGCCATGCGCCAAAGCATCAAATTATTGAATAATAATCATGAAGGCGAAATAAGCAAACGGAGCCTTCATTCAGTTTCAAATTAATGATCAGTTATTGTGAAAATGTCCGAATTCGAAGATTCAATTAACAAGACTGCAGCCTCTACGAAACCCTCCGGAAAACTTGGCTCGGTTACACGCAAACAAAATGAAATAGAGACCCTCTTGGAGAAACCCAAGTTTGACGCCATAAAGGTTAAAGGGCTCTACAACGAATACTTGAAGCGCGTTGAAAATCTCTATGCTGCGTGTGACGACGAAGAATTGACGACATGGCTAGAGCCTCATCAGCAGCACATTGAAGAGTTTAGGTCTAAAATAGAGGCCATTATACACCCGCCTGTTTCCCTCACTGGGGCCTCACGAAGATCTTCAGGCAAGACTACATCATCTGTTGCGATATCTGCTAGAGTTAGGCTAGCAGAGCAGAAAGCACGGGCCGCTGCACAAAGATTAGCCCTTGCCAATTCAAAGGAAATTGACGATGAAGAAATAAGGATAAGAAAACTTCAACAAGAACATGAAAGACGTAAAAAAGAATTAAAACAACAAGAAGCCGAACTTGAGGCTTTTCTCCTTGAAGAAGAATTACGGAAGATCGACGAAGCTTCAGTTTCATCGTTAATTTCGGAGAAAGGCGCATCGGTTGAAAGAACTCCTAGTGTAGTTCAGCTCTCCCAGTCTGCACAGGAAAAAGAGAAAATTCAGTTCACATCAGAAACGGACAACAAAGTCCCTACGGTCGTACGCATCCTTGAACGTCAAAATGACATGACAGAAACATTAATTGCGGCCCAGAGAAATGTACTTCTTCCTAAGAAAAATCTCGAACCGTTTAGTGGAGAAGACATAACTAAATTCAAACCCTTCATGTTGAATTTCGAACGTGCTATAGAATCAAACTGTAGCAACGACGAAGACAAGATCATCTATCTCGAGCAATTTACAACTGGAAAGGCTAACCAGCTCGTACGAACTTGTAGTCATTACAATGCGACTGATGGATTCCTAAAGGCCAAAGAATTGCTAAAAAGAGAATTTGGAAACGAATTTGAAACGGCTAATGCATATGTGAATAAACTGGAAAGGTGGCCAGTAATGAAAAATGACGACCATGACTCCCTGCAAAATTTTTCCATATTTTTGCTAGATTGCCTTCACTACTTCGAGAACATGTCAGCCCGCAACCATCTTCAAAGCCCTAACGAAATCGTCAAAATTGTAAGAAAACTCCCTTACAAACTTCGGGAACGATGGCGACGAAAGTCCTACTCAGCCATCGAACAGTACGGGAAAATAGAATTTAAAGACCTCGTCGATTTCGTGCAGCACGAAACAGCCATCGTGAGACAACCGCTTTTTGGCGACATTTCTGACGATCATCAGAGAAAACCGAACGACAAACAGAAACGCTCGCTAGTGACAAATTCTGTTTGCAAGAACGAAGAGCAGAAATCGTGCAGCTGCTGCAAAAAAACTAACCACCAGCTTGACGACTGCATCTTTTTTAGGAAAAAAAATAGACAAGAAAAATCTGATTTTGTGAAGAAGAATGGATTATGCTTCGGGTGTTTGAAACCGGATCATGTTTCAAAAAATTGCACTAATCGTTCTACCTGTGGGATTTGTAAGAAAAGACACCCAACAGTTTTACACATCCCCACTCGAAGTTTCCAGGCGAAACCAAATTACGTTCAGAAACCTGCTCCCGATATTTCCAAGAGTGAATCCTTCAATTCTCCTTTAGTGTCTCCTACCTTTCGCACTAAATCTGACCAACATTCTGTTCCAAGCCCTTCGCAAGAAACATCTTTGTCTGCAGGCCAGTCTAGTCTTTCTTTGAAGTCTAGCGGGCGCAACCACGGAGCAGCATCGGCAAAAATTCTCTGCCCTATAGTTCCGGCACTCGTAAAGGTTCAAGGTGGGGAAAGGGAAATTTTAGTAAATGTTGCCCTGGACAATTGCTCATCGGATTGCTGGATGAACGAAGACCTGTTGACGAAACTTGGAATAAAAACGGAAGACAAAATAATAAGCCTTACAACAATGGAAGGTCGCAACAACGAAACGAGGACTAAGGTCGTGAACAACGTGCAGCTGATGGATCTTGACAGAAACAACTCTATTAACATCCCAGTCGTTTACACCAAACCAAACCATCAATGGCCGTTTTTAAAAGATGACATACCCAACGAAAAGGATGTGAAAAATTATGTTAATTTTAAAAACTTACCTTTCAACTTCGTGGAGTCGGAGGTGAGCATCCTGGTTGGAATGAATGTCCCGTCTTTGCTGAAGCCGCTCGAAATCGTTAATGGAGACTTCGACGACCCATATGCGTCTAAACACCTCCTGGGATGGGCCATAAATGGACCTGTGCAAAGAAAGGGCTCACACTATAATTTCAAGATGAAAGTAAATTCTTCAGAAGAAATTGAAACTCATATCCAAAATTTCTTCAAGCAAGACTATGTCGACACCTCAAATGATTACGCATCCTCAGTGAACGACAATAAATGGCTGCGCATCGTGAGCTCAAGCTTGAAGAATTTGGGCGATCGCTACGAAATAGAAATGCCTTTCAAACGCGAGGACCCGATATTCCCAGACAATAGACAACAAGTACTTAATCGCTTCAACAGCGTAATGAAAAGGATGAAAACAGATGAAAACTTATCCTCGGAATACACTAACTTCATGGAGACAATGATAAAGCAAAAATTTATTGAGGAAGTTCCCGAGGACGAGCTACAACGCCATAGGGGCACAACCTGGTATCTTGCCCATCACGCAGTAAGACACAAACAGAAGGGTAAGCTAAGAGTCGTGTTCGACTGTTCCCTGCGCTTCGGTGGAACCTCTCTGAATGACGAACTTCTCCAAGGCCCTGACATAACAAACAACTTAGTTGGAGTATTGCTGCGCTTCAGGCAGCAACCGATAGCCTTTACCGCTGACATCGAAAAGATGTATTACCAAGTAAAGGTTCCGAAAAAACACTCCGACTTCATGAGACTTTTTTGGAAGAAAAACAACAAAATCCAGGAATATAGATTGACTGTTCATGTCTTTGGAGCGAAAAGCTCACCTAGCGTGGCAAACTTTGCTCTCCAACAAACAGCCAGAGAACATCCACTACCTGACCTTGACGTTCAGAAAACAGTTTTCCGCAACTTTTACGTGGATGACCTATTAAAATCGGTGGTCACCAACTGCCATGCAAAGTTTGTTGCAGAAGAAACCATAAAGACTGTTAAGAAAGGAGGCTTCATTTTGAAGGATTTCAGCAGCAATTCCGCGGAATTTCTTTCTGCCATGCCCAACGAAAACTTATCAAGACATGTCAAAAGTGTCAAAATTGCGAATCCTCTCCCAGCAAGCAAGGCACTCGGAGTAACATGGAATACAGAAAGAGATACCTTGGGTTATCATCTGAGAATCGAGAACAGTTGTTCGACCAGAAGAGAAGTTCTAAAAACTCTAGCTTCAATTTACGACCCCATGGGATTAGCATCTCCAGCGCTCGTAGAAGCGAAAAGAATATTTCAAGAAACTTGCCGTCTGCGCCTGGGCTGGGACGAATATCTGCCTCAATTCCTCCAAGCTCGTTGGAACTCGTGGCTAGAGGAGGTCACTTCAGTCACGGACTATGAGCTACCCCGTTGTATAAAACCATGCTCAGACTGTCCAATAAAAATAAATATTTTCTGCGATGGCAGCGAAATCGCATACGGCGCCGTGGCCTACGCACAAAGCCCAGAAATGTCTTCGAAAAAATTCATCAACACCCTAATTTTGGCAAAATCACGGTTGACTCCGCTGAACAATTCTACTCTTAAAACTACTCCTCGCATAGAACTGTGCAGCGCTAAGTTGGCTGTGGAATTGGCACAAGTTCTTCAGAAGGAAATTCAATTGCCAACTACTGAAGTTAAATTCTGGTCAGACAGCGTGACAGTATTGCGCTACATCAAAAACGAAACAAAGAGATTTCAACGATTTGTCGCTAACAAAGTTGCGTTCATACGCAACTTCTCTAGCTCTTCTCAATGGAACTATGTTCCTTCCGAGCAAAACCCCGCAGATTTGTTAAGCCGCGGTTTAACCGCGACTAAAATGATTGCTTCAACTTTATGGAACAACGGACCCAGCTTTCTAGTCGATCCAATTTCTAAAACACCGTGTCAGAATTTTAACCTAGAGTTGAAATGCAACGACGACGAAGTAAAAAGGGAAGCTAGACTACTCACCTCGGTGGCACGTGAGAAAAATCCGACCGACGTACTTCTCTCTTCCTCGTCAAACTGGCATCGCCTGAAGGTCAGAGTAGCGGGAATCCTGAAATTAATAAAGGTTATGAAAAATTCTCCCAACGTCAAAACAAAAATAGAAGTCGAAGATCTTTCAAAAGCAGAAATGGCTATAATGAAGTATATTCAGAAAGTAAACTATCAAGAAATATTTAAACTTTTAGAGGAAACTAAAAACTTACCGAAAAGTTCTCATCTTCGAAAACTTGTTCCTTTCATCGATGAAGACGGCCTCCTACGCGTCGGTGGTCGCCTTGGAAATTCACCTTATGATTATGACTTTAAACATCCAGTAATTTTGCCAGGAAATTCTCCTATTGTGGAGATAATGGCGACGGATCAGCATCGGAAAATCGGTCACCTCGGCCGAGAAGCAATGTTGACTTCACTTAGAAAAAGGTTCTGGATAGTCAGCGCAAATTCCCTGTGCCGGAAAATCTGTCGCAGTTGTATCTTCTGTAGGAAAAGACAAGCCAAACCAAGCACTCAATTGATGTCTGAACTGCCAGCTAGCAGAGTTACTGGAGATGCGCCAGCGTTCGACAAGGTTGGCGTAGATTATTTCGGCCCATTTACAGTCAGTCAAGGTCGCAAGACTATGAAACGCTACGGCGTCATTTTCACTTGCATGGCTAGTAGAGCAGTGCACTTGGAAATTGCCGAATCCTTGAATACGGACTCCTTCATAAATGCCTTACGAAGATTCATCAGCAGAAGAGGCAATGTGACTGCTATGTACAGCGACAACGGCACAAACTTCGTTGCATCTTATAAGGAACTAAAGTCTGCAATCGCAGAGTGGAATCGCTCTAAAATAGAAGAATACCTCAAGCAGAGGGCGATATCATGGCACTTCAACCCACCTGGCGCTTCTCACTTCGGTGGAACTTGGGAAAGAATAATTCGCTCGGTTAGGAATGTCTTGTCTGCATTAATGAATGAGCAGCCAGTGAAATTGAACAACGAAGAATTGTGCACGCTAATGTGCGAGGTGGAAGCTATCCTGAACAACAGGCCACTCACTGTTGTTACCAGTGACAGCGAAGATAGTAAGGTCCTGACTCCCAGCGATTTACTTCTACTCAACTCGGGTGTGACATTTCCACCAGGCTTATTTGACAAGAGCGAAATTTATGCCAAACGCAGGTGGAAACAGGTTCAATATCTGGCAAATCTTTTCTGGACAAGATGGAAGTCCCGGTACCTGACTCTTCTTCACGAAAGGCATAAATGGACTACGAAAAGGAAATCCCACGGCATCGGGGATTTGGTTTTAATTTTAGACCAAAATACGCCCCGCAATCTCTGGCCTCTTGGCCAAATCATCAATGTATTTAAAAATAAACACGGTCTTGTCCACGTTGCCGAAGTCCGAATTTCTAATTTTAAGAATCCATTGTATAAGTTAGGTACTAGCGTATTGAAGCGCCCTATAAATAAATTGATCCCTTTGCAAACGGCGCAGGAACTGCTGTAGAATGTTCCACTAATTTAAGTATTTAGAAGGTAAATTTGATATAAGCTTTGCATAATATGCAAATTTAGGGGCCGGTGTTGCCGCGCTCCGCCATACTTATAACCGTTGTCATATACTAAGAATAAGTTTAGGTCAAGCCTTACGTGCCCTCTTGGCATTCGTGTAGTCTACCCGAAGGATAGCCACATCTTGTGATCTTGCTGCTTTGTATTGTTCTATAGAATAGATTTTTGCCGAAAATGAACATTGTTTATTGTTTTCATAAGTTCTGAATATTTAGCTCTCGTACGTTCTTAATGTGTATTCAATTGTCTTTTTTTATTTCAGATCAGTCACTCAATAATTTGAAACTATTAATATCCATACGTATTGTGCTCGTACGTGTTAGTATGAGTCGGCGCTGCCGCACACGCTTGTTCATGTACTGTCTACCAGTGTGTGTTGCTCTGGCACTGAAAACGAATGCACCAAATTCCTTGACGCGTGTTTTTCTAGTTCCTTGCCATGCGCCAAAGCATCAAATTATTGAATAATAATCATGAAGGCGAAATAAGCAAACGGAGCCTTCAACCTATATTAAGTTATTCATACATGGTCATGACATGCTATCATATAAATTTTAGATACTCTTAGAATAAAGTTTTAACAGCACATGAAATTTTTGTGATACAAAATTTCCCTTGATTCTACTGATTTGTTCATCACAGTTGGGCAAACATTTAACAGCTTGTTATCTTCTCCATACATTACAAATACCATTTTTTCGGAAACTAGAATTAATTGAAATGATTCAAACTGTTAATTTCTGCACAACTAACTTAACATAACTCATAAACTTACTAAGTTTATACTTCCAAAACATCCCAGTAAGTTACACTGACCATTTTTGATGTCAAAATGTATAAAATTGTCCACCTACCGATATATGCAATTTTTTATTCAGTATGTGGAATCAAAGAAAGTGATTGAACTTGAATGACACTGTCAGGTACTGCCCTCATGTGAAGTCTATAACATTTTTATTCTGGATTTAGAGGCCTGGATATTTTTAAGGCCTTGATAGTTTTAATTACATTCAATAACATACAAAAAAACTCTTGACTTGAACAGATGACTAATGCAGTCTCTCTAGAAGTTGTTTACGAAGCAAGGGACCACAACACTATTGGGGATCCTCTAAAAATTTTATTTGATGCGTAGGACAAAGCTTATTGGGATAGTCATCTGTTGGAAAAGGTTTCAGAATATTTTTGAGTTTGTAAAATGCCTGCTCACTGATTCTGATGTCCTTAAAACATTCTGAGTCATCCATTTCAAGTAATTTATAAGAGAATGAATGGTCAAAGTATCTCTCATGCCTGCAAAAAAAGAAAATTCCACGATTACTTATTTTATAAATTCACTAGCCTAAAAAATTCACATTTAGAATACTTCATTTATATACATTGATGAATTAAAAAATTTTGATAAAATTTACATCTGCCAACTAGAAAAATTAATAGTTTTTATGAAGGCCTGTAGAGTAACTCTACTCAATTGCTTTAACAAAGAACAAAATTAGGTTCACTCTAAGTAAAGTTATTGCACTAGATAACCTTGAGAGCAACTGCATAGCACTTTCAATCTTTTGTTACTTGTTGATCGCTCCATTATCAGATTTAAAAAAGCACTTCATGAACAAGAGAAAAAGCTTCATAACTGAGGATTGTAGACCACTACTAAACATTACCTTAGAATCAGCATTGGCCGAGAATAGAATTTTATCTTGTTCATGTCATTTTCTAAGATAAAAAAATTAAATTTAGATTTTACAAATAAAATAAATAAATAAAACACTTCATTGAAATAAAATGGTTGATATTATATAACAGAATGTATATGAATTTAATTATTCATCACCTTTGGAATAAGATTTTCCCATCAAAGCTCACTTTCTCAACGACAGCACACACAATATATAACAAAGCTATTAATGGCGAATTTAATGTATATTTTCCTATTTAAGTGAAGCATGATCTTCACAGAGTGAACAGTCTGCACACGGTAGAGTTGATTGTATATATGCACTCTCAGTGGATGATCGGAAAAGTCACTTAACAACACCACTTCAGGGGCATAGCATTCGTCAGAAAATGTGAAGTTCAAGATATAAATCAAATCATTAGCGAGGTTGATCGATTAATCACACTCTAAAACTCAACTTGCGTTATCAACTACAATAAGAGGGGAAGTTAATCAGCTGATTCAATGTTTGTTTACAAACAAAGCCTGAGTAACCCCAAAATGGCAAAATCGTGTTCACAGTTGCGTTTTCGGATCTTGTCAAGAGTTACTCCGGTGAGAGTTACGGGGGTAACTCTCGGGGTTATGACTGGAAAACCGCCTCAGTGGTTTGACGCAGAGTGTGTCGGGGAGAGAAGGGGTGAACCGGAAAAGGGTAGATAGGGAACTGAAAGAGATACGCTTTGTGCATATGATGCTACTGGGCGCGACAGCGGCCTGCATGCGACTTGGAAGTTCCTCATGTCTAGCCACATGGACCGTAAACGTTACAGGAATTTCTCGTACACTTCTTAGTGAATCTAATAGCCACTCAAGGGTTTACATTAATACATACTTGTTTTGTAATATTATTTTAACAGGTCGCAAGTTTCATCACATTGAATTTGTGTATTAAAGTTACAAATAGTTTTCATCAAACCAAGTCGAATAATTTTTTTTGTGTAAAAAATCTATTGTTTTCGTTGTAATTAGTAAAAAAGACTTGAAAATTTATTTCATGCTCATAATTTTTCATGTATTGAATCCAATTTGGGAGTACTTTGCTATTTTAAAGAATTTGATCACACGGTAACTGTAGTATTTTGAGGAAAATATTTGATTCAATTGTATAGTCATCTATTAATTCAATAGAAAAAAGCTCTCACGTTGCCTTATGTACCCCGTCGTGGACAACATCTATGTGTTTTTGTTGTTACTAGTGTTACTTTCTACAGTTTGTTGTGCTGCTATTCTTCCTACCGCCATTACGCGTCATCGCGGTAGACGACGACTTACAATAGATATGATCATTTTTTCATTACTACTGGTGTACACAGCCAGTCAAAAATGACGGGATCCTATATTTCCTTTGAACAAATCCTCCACATATATTGGCCGGATGGCGTGCAGACCTCATTCATAAATACACTAGTCACTAATCGAACACCTAAAATATAAAACAGAAGTTGTGCTTGAATAATCAAAATTCAGAATCATGACTCCAATAAAATATATTATGACAATAAGGTATATATTTTGAGAACATGAATATGGACAATAATATATTCTCAAACGTTACTTCCATTTATTATGGTAGGTAATTTAGCGTGGGTAATGACGATTCATGTTTTATGGAGTAGGTTGATATTTAGCATTCGAATAAAATTTTAAAGCGTGTTGGACGGTAGTGATGTTCTGATGAAAAAATGATCATGTCTCCCAGAGTCACAGAGGAAAAAAGATGCCAAAATTTGAAACATGTGCAGGTTTAAAGCTATATCAATTTAGATATAATACTTAAAACAAACTGCCAAACTTTCTTTACTGATGCTGTAGACATAACTAACATTCACTTTTTGTGCCCGCATCGAGCAAAAATCAACTGCGTGTTCATCATTACGACAATAATGGAAACTGGTCCGAATAAAACCTATTGCAAAAATAACGTAATTAACACTGACGGCAATGATGGGAGACGGAATAACTCTCTAAATGTTTGCATTGAATTTCTTAAGTTAGTCGTGATATTTTAGTAATTTAGGACAACCAATTATTGAAATGATTTTTCATGACCTTTAAAATAGAAATTACATAATGATTGAATCAATTCATTTGCAATCATTAATAGGAGCAAACAAGAAATTAATACAAAAATGTGAACATTGAAAAAATAATTAGTCACCCATCAAAAATTTCAAAGTTTGTTTAGGTTTGAATTAATACTCGTTTAAATTGAAATTATTAAATTATATCGAAATAAAAACATTGATCTATCTCTGATTAGTGATAAACTGACATACTATGGAAAAAAAATCATTGCCGAATGGAATCAAATTTTACAAAAAAACCTATGTTAAATTGACATGGTTTTCAACCAGCGAGAGAGAGAAAAACCTAAGAATAAAAAACCCTGACGGGTAATTAACTTCTACCACCCTAAAACTACCTACAAAAAATAACCCCCTAACTCTAGCATCATATGCACAAAACGCATCTCTATCAGTTTCCTATCCATCCTTTTCCGTTTCACCCCTTCTCTTCCCGACACACTCTGCGTCAAACCCTATCTCCGTCTTTTCTATAAGCATCGAACACACACACTGTCACACACATTTGTTGGGAGACCTTCGTCCATTATCAAGCTGGAATCTTTTTGAGAGTCTATGTAGACTCGCATAGATTATATTGTATCACCTGTGGTAAAGTTTAACATAGGTTAAATATTTAAGTACCATCATGAACATAATTTTCAAAATGATTTAGTTATCAAACAAAAATCTTTTATATCTGTTTTTAAATTTTTATTTGATTACTGCTTCAAATAAAAGTAAAATTTCCGAATGACTTATCATTACATGACAAAGACCTTGATAGGTTTTTCAATAAAATTTGAGGGATTATCGCAATTTTGAGAATTGAATTGGAAAGGGGAATTATATTAGTTGTCTGGGACCGGAACTAATGAGACTTGGAACTGAAGTATGTGCGTAACCACTAATAAATTACCAATTATTTTTGGACCTCAAGCGGTCACACGATGAGCTACCTATAATTGATCGTTATGATGGTCCATGATGCGCACCTGTTGGGAGCATAGCTGCGGAGGGGGATTGTATGTTGGTGTGTACTCCTATAGACATGTTGATTTAGACTACGGTAGACATGATTCAGACTACAATAGACATGCTCATTTAGACAACAATAGACACGATGATTTGGTCTAGAATAGACTTGTTGTTTTAGACTATAATAGACATGCTCATTTAGACTACAATAGACAAGCTCAATTAGACTACAATAGACATGCTCATTCAGACTACAATAGACATGCTCATTTAGACTACAATAGACATGCCTGACAAGAGATGCAGGAAATAAATGACACCACAATCACCAGCGATCACATTCATATAATGCTGGAGCTAGTTATACCAATACTATTTATAACGTTCATCACATTACACAATGACAACAATGGCACAATAGCAAGTGTAATTTGACTAGAAATAAATTGCAAAACTCTCATTAAACGTTAGTGACGACAAACGTCAGAAAAAGCACGAAAAATAGCGTAGTTACCGAACATATAATTTGAAAAGCGTTTTCTCTACAGATTTGAATTTCCAATTTTCTTAAAATTAATTTTGTGCTAAAAAAACTAGCTGTTGACTAATTTATAAAGACTTTTTAAAATTTTCTATTTTCAGACCATGAAAAATATTTTTTTACCCTTATGAAAACTTAGTTCAAAAATTAACCCATAGTTCATCGAACCTCAATTCCAGTCTTTCCTGTTTACGCCGATGGTTACTAAATATTCTAATTTTTTTAGCCTGCTTAGGCTACATGTGGGACTCTGTCGCAGAGCTTTGGTGATGTATCGAAAGTGACGCAAGTGTAGCCCGAAGTTGACGAGAGTACCTCCGTGGAGTTATGGTCGCAGCCAGGTGCGGCACTTCGTCTCTGTGACGCTCAATGAGCATATCTGTGATTCGAGTACAAGAATATTTTAATGGCGGGTACTGTTGGCATGGATATATTTGTTGGGCATCCACATCTGGAGGATTTATTGAAGGGAAATATCGAATGCCATCACATTTGACATGCCGTGCACACCAGTAGCCATAGATATGCTCACTGCTCCCCATACGCAGCTCTGGAGGGACTGTACCTCCCCTGACCTGGGTTAGCTGCTGTTTTTGCCAACGCCGTCTGGGGTCTGCCTTCTGTCGTGTGAACTTCGGGCCCGTGCCCTGCGGAGGTGGTGCCCTTTGTGCTCAGGTGCTCACAACCGAGCCTCCTGAGGGTGGCCAGGTCGTCAGGTGGGGTGGTGCCCTTTGTGCTCAGGTGCTCACAACCGAGCCTCCTGAGGGTGGCCAGGTCGTCAGGTGGGGTGGTGCCCTTTGTGCTCAGGTGCTCACAACCGAGCCTCCTGAGGGTGGCCAGGTCGTCAGGTGGGGTGGTGCCCTTTGTGCTCAGGTGCTCACAACCGAGCCTCCTGAGGGTGGCCAGGTCGTCAGGTGGGGTGGTGCCCTTTGTGCTCAGGTGCTCACAACCGAGCCTCCTGAGGGTGGCCAGGTCGTCAGGTGGAGTGGAGGGACGTGCGGCTTCAATGCGTCGGTCTAACATGGCGAGTCGGAGGCTGAGTGGCCGTCCTGAGCTGCCGCACTTGCTGCAGACCTTCAAATATCTATGCGAATTTAACCTTTTTTGAAACATTCAAAAGAAGACTACCTTCTTCCTAACATGAATGGCGACAAAATGTGAATTTGTTAATATTTGAACTTTGAATAATCAAGTCCTTTCATTTCCGACTATTCACAATTTTTACGTTATATAAATCGAAATACATGCCCAATTTCTCTTATCTACACTATATGATCGTTTTCGTTATTTCCGCTGTACTGCTGCAAAATTTTTCATTTTTTAACCCACGCGTTGGTGACCCCAATTAACGTTGTTTGGATATTAGATGCGTGTTTGCAAATTTAAATTTCAAAATTAAAAGTACGTTTATCATTACTTATTCAAAAAATAATGAAATGGGATGAAAAGTTAAACAATCATATTTATTGGTCATTATACAGCGTAAAATACTTTTAGCATGTGGAATGAAAATACAAGGTGAGTGATATTAATATATTTGACTTCATGGCTAACTAATGAAATTTTCGTTTCGGTGTAAAATTTTTTTGAGTTCCCTCAAACATCTGTATTTGCATGCACTTCGTAATATCATGATCAATATCATTTTCCAGTGTATTCATAACTACTATATCTGTGACACTTGTTCGCATTTTCGCAAGATCCGCTGATAAGGAAAGAATTAGGGGGCAAATATTGTCCCATGCTAGCGGGGACTATCCCATTTGTTTGTGTGCAGTTCTCATTTTCGTGCCAACAACTTGGCCATCCAACGAGGCCCTGGTCTCGAGCACGCCTGGTCAGTCACGATCTACTTGTGCCACAACTGTTCGTTATCACCTCAAATGTAGCCAATCCATGCTTTCATCCACTCATTGTACCAAGTTTGTACACAATACCCAACACCATCATTGTAGTCCCTCAAGGGAACACTAATGATATTGTGCGCCTTTGATGAAACTCCCAATCTATCGCAAGCCTTTGTACAATGCCGCAACCTTTCAGGTCTGAGGAGAACTTCTGTACAGCTATTCCCCAATTGTTCTATTCCATGTTGATATATTCTATGGACACCGCTCTTTGTCTTGAATGTTACGCATTCGACAGCAAGTGTAGAGGTAACGTGAAGACTTGGTTTTTTAAATATTTTAGTTACCGAGAACAAAATATCAGATGAAAAACGTTATTTCGATAGACACCGTTCCAAATAAAATATAAATTTTCACATGATCGATTACATGATATGAAATTTTTATTTTTTTTATCAAATATGAATGATTTACCACACTTAATAAATTTCCGTCTCCTATGAGAATCTGAGACGTTATCAGAGGCCGGAGAACGGGATCCAATCGCAAGTCGTGTGAAATTGGTGCTCAGCCAGCTCCATATATTTATTTTTGTAGCCCTCTCAGGGCGATTATAGGAATTTAACGAAATGCTGAAGGCCATGATCGATTGTTATTGTGGTATGTGCTCCCGTAGACAGGTTGATTTAGGCTCTAATAATTTAAAATGGCCATTAGTCCGACGAGTGGTAACGGAAATGGTCCCAAAATAGCACTTCATCCCACATTTTATCGACAATTCGCTATCACAAACATTTACCATCTTCTACAACTAAAATTAAATAAAGTAAAATATCACTCCGAAATAAGTCATAATTTGTATACCCGCGCTAAGCGGAACTTAAAACTGCAACACCAGCCATGTTTTGACCAAAAGAAACATGAGCAGCAGCCGAAGCAACTCGTGGATAGTCCGAGACGCAGAAAATTCTCGTGTGCATCTTAGGTCGTCCACAGCCCGGTGCGCCTAAGCGGAAGGTAGAGATACGTGACTGGAAATTGTGTCATGGCTGTTACCCTAAACGCAAGAAAAGTAAAACAATAATTATAACGAAGTGAACTTTCATAAAGGAAGAGAGTAGAAAAAAACTTACTATAAAAATAAATAGATGTCACAGGCGGGAAAAACAACGATAACAACACAGGCAGGACAACAACGATAACTTGACAACACAGGCAGCACAACAACACAGTGTGCGCCCGCCGAGTATATAAATAGAATCGGCAAGAGACATCGCCGTTCACTAGCGGTGGCCTGCCGTAGAGGTAGCATTTAGAAAGAGTCGTCGCTGTTCATTAGCGGAAGCGCGCCTGTCGAGGAAGCACCTGTATAGGTCACAGATGCGTTATAGAAGTAACATCACTTCGCATTAGCACCTACCGTCCGATCTAACAGATTCTTGCCAATACCGAAGCCTGTACCAACTCTGAAGTACCAATAAAGGATAACTACGTTACTGCATCGTCACTCCCGAACCTCATTCGCGTTTAGTTACGACCTGTATCTGAAAAGGCCGGAACATATTTGGTGGCCCGTGTATGGGGATGCCACATTAAAGATATCCACATTGCCACATTGCCCCATTGAAGAAGAAAGATATCAAGAATTGATCTTCGGTTCTGCTGATCCGTGATTTTAAGTGTGAGGAGTGTCACCCTGTTTGTAGTAACGTCGCATAGTTATCACATTACTTCAGAGCATCGAGAAAAGGAAGAAAGACGCCAGCGCAGAAAATCGAAGTTCTTTCCAAGAAACTCTTCGAGAAAGAAACTCTTCGAGAAAGAAACTCTTCGAGAGAGAAACACTTCGAGGGAGAAAAAATCGAAAATCTACACGCTACGCAGTCTTCACCAGTCTGGATCATCGCTACTCAAAGGAGAAGATGAAGTGAGGGGTCCAGACCAACAACCTGGTCTGTCGACGAGATCTACGCATTTACGCAGGGTCATCTGCAACGAGAAGATCTACGAGATCTACGCATCGCCAAAATATTGTTCAACGTCACCAACTAGCTTCGCATAGCAAGTTAAGTGTACGCCGATAATGTTTGCTTGCGAATTAAAAATAAGCATAAGCATGCGCTCAAATTAATGATTATACATCATCATTATAAAATTAATGAGTAGGAAGTTGAGCAGCGAGCAGTAAGCAGCGAGCAGTAAGCAGTAAGCAGTAAGCATTGCAAGCGCTGATTCCTGGGAGTGGAAGTTGAGCGGCGAGCAGCATAAGCATTGCAAGCGCAGATTCCTGGTAAGTGGGAGAGAGCGTGTACGCGGAAGCGGTAGTCCGTTGTTCTCTAGAACAATTGAAGGAAGTTGTAGCCATTGTTCTCGGGCCCATTGTTCTCTAGCACATAAGAGTAAGCTGGAGCGGCCTGTCTCTGTTCAGTTTGCTGCCGACCTTCACGAGCTTTGACTTTGTGGTGCTGGAATAGCCTGTTTTAAGTCCGCTGAAAATGTGAGTTAACATTTTATTGTATGTAGAATATTTTCATTATATGTGTGTAGAACATTTTTCGCTTAAAGGTAATTAGAGGTCTAAGAATATAGGATTATTTTGTGCTTATGTCGGACAGTGACTCTGACGAATACGAGTACATAAGAACCATACCGTACGTGACTAGATTAGGACGAGTATCAGTTCCTATTTTTTCCGCGAAGTCGATTTCTGTACCTATCACGATGACGACCACCACCACAGTCACCCCTGTTACCAGTGCAGTCACTACCACAGTTAGCCCTGTAACTAGTACGGTTACCGCTGTGACGACTTCTATTGTCAGTCCGATACCTAGTGTTGTAATTGCTGGGCAGAATCTGCCGCAGTTCCGAGGTAGAAAACGAAGAAACGACCCTGACTTCATAGAAAATAAGTCACTAGAAACGCATATAAAGTATGTGCGAGCATATTTCAATATGCTGTCAGATAATTCGGAGGAAGCAAAATTAAATCTATTATTGCGAACTGCAGACAAGCGGGTAGGCGACTTCAATACGGTTGTCGCTTCCATAATTAGTGAAGGTTATGAATTAAGTTTCGAAGAAGTCGTACACCTGTTAGAAAATATCTACGTGTCAAAAGGTGAAAGATCTTTGCACGCGGTCGCCTGTGATCTAAATAACGTACGCCTAAAACGTAATGATGCTTTAGCGAGCCAGTTTGTTGCTATACTATCCAAAATCCGTAAGCTAACCCACAGAATAATGACCAGCCCGGAGTGTTCGAACAGAGCCCACCCCTATGTAGTAAATTGTCCCGATCCTGTTGCTCTCGATAAGTATGTCGAGAATACTTTAATTGTTGCATTAGCTATGGCCATCATCAACCCCCTAGTAACAGAAGATTTTTCCAAAAAACTATTTAACAAACCCTTTAACTCGTCGGAAGAGCTCCTTCAGAGACTCGTGACTCATTAGGAATTTTCCCGAGGATAAGCAAATATTAGCGACTCGATCTGAGAGATCTGTGGAAATCTATTGTGCAGAAGATGACCATTCGTCCGAATCAAACTTTGATGCAGCCTATGATGAGGCCGAAGTGCATACAATGACAAGAGGCGGATTTCAAGGTAGAGGTAGGACGCGTAGGCCCTACTGGAGACCAAATTTCCCGAGACCAACTTTCCGTGCTAGACCTCACGTAAAATCTTTTGTTGGAGATCGTGAATTAGGAACTCTCGAAGTCCAGGCATTAGAGACAGCTGAAGCGAAGCGTTGCTCGAATTGTTACAATCATGTGTGTGTCTGTCAAGGACAAGGTGTGTCGGTAACCACTGTGGCTAGGAAACCGACTGATTGGTACAAACCAGGTTCATCTCAGACAGCCACCGAGCGTTCACTGCGTGATGTAGTTTGTTTTCGTTGTAATAAGTTAGGACACTACGCAAGAGACTGTAGGTCCAGACGAGACTATTTCAACAGACCAGGTAGACCTGATCGTGTCCGTGCGCGAGGACAGCATAAAACTAGTGTACCAGAAAAAGGCCAGGTAGAAACTTACCAAACTAACAGTGGCGATAATTTTTTAGCGTAAGCCGCGGAGACGATTTCATTTCCGATAGAAATAACGTCAATGATAAAAATGAAAGCGAGATAACTAAGTGTGACTCTACGTCAGTAGCTCCCTGTGAACCCGAAGAGATTTCTGGTGCTGAAGATTCCCTCGTTGAAAATGTCGAGAGAATTGATGTGTTAAACATGTCTGGGGGTTCCCTCGTTAAAAATGTTGAGATGATAGATCCAGTAATTAAGTGTCAAAATAGATATGAATCGCTGGGAGAGGTGGATTTAAGCGATGATTTGAATGCTCATGGCACTGAATTTGAAAGCCATGTGACGGCGAACGTTTGTAAATACGAAGAAGATGAAGAAGTTGAAGTTACAGGACAAAATGAATTATTTGTAATACGAAAAAGTCATAAGCCCATGATTGTGCTTAGAAAAGATGCAGACCTGTGGAATGCATTGATTGATTCAGGATCAGAGAAATGCCTAATCAGCTACCACAGAATTAGTGAGATAAGTAATGACGTGAAGCCAAGTTCTCTGACTATAAAAGGCGTTAACGCTAAGAGTAATGTTGAAGGCGAGGTGGAGCTTCTCCTAAAGTTAAAAAACGGTGTAAGTTTAAAGACAAATGCTTTAATAATTAAAGATGGTATTTACAATTATGACGTCATTATTGGGAGTGATTTATTAGACAAGAACGCCGTTGTAGACTTAAAACAAGGATGTTTAATTATCAAAGACGAGAAAATCCCCTTTGCAGAGGTAAAACGACGAAAAAAGAGAAAGACAGAGTGTCTCGAGTATTTAATAGAGAATACTGAGTGTCTCATGGCGGACACGATTACGTCCAGAGCTAAGAAAAAAGTCCTAAATAAGCTAAGAGAGAAGAGAGAAATTATCAGGACGTGCAATGCTGAGAGAGTAGGCGAGGAAGTAAAAAGGGATGGTAAGAGAGAAAATCAGCCTGTTCGAGGCGTAGTTGCAGTTACCAATTCCCACACAGGGCCAAGGCCGTTAAGAGTGCATACTCGACGAGTGGAGATTGCTCCCAATGTAATTTTGAAACATGTTGGACATGTTGGAAAGTGTAAAAATGGAGAATACATAATATAGAAAGCAACTTTAAAAGAAGGCATTTGTGTCGCAGAAGCGATTGTGAGAGTTAACAATAGGAGAAAGATTCCGTTGTTGTTAATTAATAGCTCCGACAGAGCGATTGTTTTACCAGATAATGCAATTATAAGTACTTTAGAAAAAGTGGAGAAGGATCACGTTGAATCCGAAGTTTACTTGTCAGATGTACAAGGAGAATTAAAAGGAGGATTGAGTACCTTTGTGCAGGCAGCGAGTGTTGTTCAGGACAGTCATTTAGATGTCGAGAAGAAAGACACTAATAGTAAATCTGTCGGGATCACAGGAGTTGTCGACAAAGGGTACGTTTCTGATTCCAAAGAAATAGCCCGTGGTCGGCGGAAATTAAATAATGATGATATCAAGTGTAACGATGACGAAATGAAGCCTGAATTGCTGAGTTTGTTGAATGAATTCAGAGACGTTATTACTATAGACAATGAATCGATCTCCGCTGCTGCGATTAAACCATACAAAATACGTTTGAAACCTAACGTGGATGTCGTAAATGTCCCTCCCTATCGTATTGCCCACCGTTACATGGAAGACTTGAAAGTCGTTAACGAAAAAATGTTAGACGACGGAATTATTAGACCATCGATTTCAGCTTTTAATTCACCGATAATTGTAGTTCATAAGAAAGATGAAACCATACATCCGGTGGTTGACTTTCGCAAAGTAAATGAGGTAATTTATGAAGAATCATTCCCTCTACCGCGCATGGACGATATTCTCTATAGTTTAAATGGTCAGAAATACTTTTCGAAATTAGATCTTAGGTCAGGATATCATAATATTACACTGACCGTTGAGAGTAAGGAAATAACAGCGTTTACAGTTGGTAGCAGAAAATACGAGTTCAATCGTTTACCCTTTGGTTTAAAAACCTCACCTGCATATTTCCAGTCAGTAATGACGCAAACGCTATCTCCTGTTCTAGGAAAACTATCTTTCGTCTTTATGGACGACGTACTCATCTATTCAAAAGAAAAAAATCAGCATCTTGCCGATATAAAAGTTGTACTTGAACTATTGAGAAACGCTAGATTGTCAATAAAAACGGAAAAGTGCGAATTCTTCCGTGACGAGATTGAATATCTCGGACATTCCATTAGCGGAATGGGAACCAGAAGCACCGGTACTGACAAAGTAAAGAATTTAGAAATTTCTAAGAATGTGAAACAGTTACAATCATTCCTAGGACTGGTAAATTTCTTTCGTAGGTACATAAAAAATTTTGCGAGTATCGCAAGCCCGCTCTATAATCTTCTGAAGAAAAATGTTGAATTCAATTGGTCTAGAGATTGTCAAAACGCTTTTGAAAAATTAAAGGATGAACTGTGTGACAATACAATCTTGAGTCACCCAAACTTCGATCAAAATTTTCATCTATTTTGTGATGCATCAAACGTCGGCATAGGAGCTGTTTTACTCCAATCATCTACTGATAAAGTTCGAAACATGAGACCTGTCGCATTTTTTTCTAAAACGTTAAATTCCACCCAACGAAGATACTCAACAACTAAAAAGGAGATGTTTGCTATAGTTGAAGCATTGAAGTACTTTAAATATCTTGTTTTAGGCTATGATCTGGTCATTTACACCGATCATAAGCCTTTAGTTCCTTTATTTTCAAAGAAATTGCCTGAAGACAACACGCTCGCTAGATGGAGTATTTATGTGCAAGCTTTTGATGCCAAATTAAAGTATTTTTCTGGGAAGGCGAATAGTGCCGCCGATGCATTAAGTAGATTAAATCATGACAAAAATCCTTTAACAGAAAGAGAACTATTAGAGTGTTCTGAAATAACCCCGGATGTAGAGACTTTTCCCGTTGTAACCAGGCTGCAAGCCGCTGCTGCGAGTAACAAATGTAACAAGCCCGTGACTGAGGAAGAGTTCGAGGAGACAATGCCAGGAAGTAAGGACGGAAGAAACAACAACAGTACTGCTGAACAACAGACAGACCCCAGACGTGAACCCAGTGACTTTAATAGCAGACAGAAAACGTGCTTATGCAGACTGGATAACGTTAACAAGACTACAGACCATTCAAGTATTAACGACAACTGGTCGTTAGACGAATTTAAACGTGAACAAGATAGTGATCCCTTTTGTTCTGAAATAAAGGACGCCCTAGAGAATGCAACAAAAGTTACTAATACTGACATGAATGAATTTCTGATTATGAATGACATTTTGTATAAAAGACGAAGAATTGACAACAGACCCAGCACCATTCTGACTATTGTGGTGCCATATACTCTGTTACACAAGACAATTCTATTCATCCATAATTTGTCCCATACAGATTTGAATCATACTTTGTTTAAGTTTAAATTAAGATATTTTCATCCGTACGAACGGACAATGACACGCAAAATTGTTGAATCTTGTGACATCTGTAAGATTCTAAAATCACGAATACCGACGCCGATTAAAATTCTAAATGCTCCAATTGGAACACGATGTTTTCAAACGGTCAGCATGGATTTCTACGGTCCATTAACAATGACAGACAATGGTAACAAATATATTCTTGTCATTATCGACCTATTTTCCCGTTTTGTTAAATTATATTCGACTAGTGACCGATGTACAGAGACTGTTACAGATTGTCTATGGAATTTTTGCTGTTTGTTCGGTACCCCGGACGTATTGTTGTCCAACAACGCTCTAGAATTTAAATCATCTAATGTGAGAAATTTCACAAAAGGACTTTCTATCTTAAAAAGGGAAGTTCTGGCTTATTCCCCTTTTTCTAATGGCATTGTTGAGCGATGTAATGGAAAAATTCGACACCTGCTCAAGTTATATCTAAATTTTCTTACTCATAATGAGTGGGATAGATTATTGGATATTGTGGAGAATTCGATTAACAATAGTTTTAACGAAACATTAGGCGATACCCTCGCATACACGGTTTTCGGTAGAGATACGTGTGTGTATATTAGTTCTACTAATTTAGAAGACTTCAATGTTGCGACTACATATGAAGATGTTCAAAAACAAAAATTTAAAGAGTCATCTATTGTAGTGAACAATACTAGAAATGCAATCATTAACGCTACAATCGAAAGAACTACCTATAGAAACGTGAAACGTCGCGATAAAAACTTAAAAGTGACGGACCGTGTACTAGTGAAAAATCATGCCAAAAAACACAAACTACAGCTAAATTTCTTAGGACCAGGTATCATTGAAAGGCTAGGTAAAAATTACGCAGATATTAAGATCGGTAACAAGATTATCCGAACGAACTTAAACCATGTACTGCCTTTAGACAAGTTAAAAAGGTAAAATTGTCAACCTAGTTTGGAACTGTTCATTCCTTATATTCCAAAATTGCCATTCCATATATGTATTTAAATGGTATTTAGCTTGTAAGTGCGTTCTATGAGTTTTTAGCTTGTAAGTGCGTTCTATGAGTTTCTTCCTTAAGACTTTATGTATGTCTTGCGTTAGGAAATATTGTGTTGCGCAAACACCTTGTGACGAGATGTTGAGCTTCGGATGTTGTCATACTGTTGTTGCGACATTGAAAGCTGTGTTCGTCAAGCCGTAAGCTAGAGTTGATAAACTTAGGTGCAATCTTGGAAATGTCAACACGAGAGTGCGAGTGCGAAACCCGCGAGAACTGCATCGCACCTGCCACAGCTTGTTTGAAAACAATGTCTGGCATTGTAGTTGGAATGAATGTGTCTTAATGAGAAGGAAGCGTTGCCTTAGTATAAAACGAGAATTGTTTACTTTAAACTTGTGGCCATGCTAATTTCCTGTCTCGTCTCCTTTCAGATTCGGGCGACTCCTGAACAATTCCAGAACAATAGACATTCCGATTTACGATATACACATATACTTTACACCTTCACTTACTACTTGGTTTGCACTTATCTAATTTCAATAGCAATTAATAATAGCAATTCCACCTCAAGTTAGCGCATAACATTACGACGCTAGACTTCCACATTCATTCACTGCTTATTTTGAACACTCTTAAATCCCGATGTGTACCGGGGAAAACAATCAACTCTGGCAGCCGCAGGAAACAACGATCGTTTTCGGAATCAGTGTACCGAAAGAAGTATTACAAGAAGCTTACTGCAAATTCAGATTGTTCCTGAACCTCGATTCCCCGTTGCGTACACGTATTTTGGTGTATGAATCCGGAGACGACATCGAACTTGTGTTCGAAATCAAAATTGCTGCGTTTCCAGCAAACCTCCAGTGAAGACATAAGTTTTCTACATCTGCAAGTGCTACAAACAATAAATTGTGTGGAGATATCCATACAAGATGGATCTGAATATTTTCAATCTTCCGAGGAGTAGACACCTTCCATGTCTTAGAATATTTCTATTTTATACGGAGAATTTTTCTATTTTATACGGATTATTGGTGTCGTTAATTATAACCCTTGATGTTGTTTCACTCGCCCTATAGAAATGTTTTGTTTATGTTTCCCGCGAGATAAGGTAACGAATTATTTATATTGCGATTAAAAACCAAATTGCACGCTTGTAGATTGGTTGAATTGAATTAGTTCATTTATTGATTATTCTATTTAATTTACTTTCAATATTTAATTTAGTTGAATTGAAATAAGTTAATTCGAATCGTAGGACATTTATTAATTTTATAATGATTATGTATTTGATTTGAATTGTACGGAAAAGCTAATCGACGTTTAACTTGCCAATTGTAGTAATGTAATGTATTATTCTCGATTTGACGGTATGTGTCCAGTTTGTTCAAAAATAGTGTACCTTATAGAGGTGATTTATTACGTACGTGATTTGGTTTTGATTTCGATATGTTTATAAAATTGTGTGGTGTATCCTAATTGAATTGAATTTGAATTGCATTAATAAGAATAAATTGATAAATAAATTGTTTGAAGCTAAGTGGGAATGTTTAACGAGAAGTAGGATTGCCGTTGAATTTTGTTGACTTTATGCTTTGCTAAAGACAGAAAAAGCCATACCTGCCTACCTCCGTTCATTATTCGGAAGCCTTTAGTGTCATACGTTCTGATCTGTTCGAATAGACTTGACGGATTGTAAGAATAATTGATAGTCAAGGGAAAATCAAAGTTACTTGAATAACGTTTAAAAATTTTTATTGTCATAAAGAATTTTTAAGTATGGGGGGAGCATTATGTGCGCCCGCCGAGTATATAAATAGAATCGGCAAGAGACATCGCCGTTCACTAGCGGTGGCCTGCCGTAGAGGTAGCATTTAGAAAGAGTCGTCGCTGTTCATTAGCGGAAGCGCGACTGTCGAGGAAGCACCTGTATAGGTCACAGATGCGTTATAGAAGTAACATCACTTCGCATTAGCACCTACCGTCCGATCTAACAGATTCTTGCCAATACCGAAGCCTGTACCAACTCTGAAGTACCAATAAAGGATAACTACGTTACTGCATCGTCACTCCCGAACCTCATTCGCGTTTAGTTACGACCTGTATCTGAAAAGGCCGGAACAACAGGCAGGACAACAACACAAATGTTGCACACCAAACAACACAACACAGGCAGGAAAACAACACAAATGTTGTACACCAAACAACACAACACAGGCAGGACAACAACACAAATGTTGTACACCACACAACACAACACAGGCAGGACAAAAACACAAATGTTGTACACCAAACAACACAACACAGGCAGGACAATAACACAAATGTTGTACACCAAACAACACAACACAGGCAGGACAAAAACACAAATGTTGCACACCAAACAACACAACACAGGCAGGACAACAAAACAAATGTTGTACACCAAACAACACAACACAGGCAGGACAACAACACAAATGTTGTACACCAAACAACACAACACAGGCAGGACAAAAACACAAATGTTGCACACCAAACAACACAACACAGACAGAACAACAACACAAATGTTGTACACCAAACAACACAACACAGGCAAGACAACAACACAAATGTTGTACACCAAACAACACAACACAGGCAGGACAACAACACAAATGTTGTACACCAAACAACACAACACAGGCAGGACAACAACACAAATGTTGTACACCAAACAACACAACACAGACAGAACAACAACACAAATGTTGTACACCAAACAACACAACACAGACAGAACAACAACACAAATGTTGTACACCAAACAACACAACACAGGCAGGACAACAACACAAATGTTGTACACCAAACACAACACAGGCAGGACAACAACACAATTGTTGTACACCAAACAACACAACACAGGCAGGACAACAACACAAATGTTGTACACCAAACAACACAACACAGGCAGGACAACAACACAAATGTTGTACACCAAACAACACAACACAGGCAGGACAACAACACAAATGTTGTACACCAAACAACACAACACAGGCAGGACAACAACACAAATGTTGTACACCAAACAACACAACACAGGCAGGACAACAACACAAATGTTGTACACCAAACAACACAACACAGACAGAACAACAACACAAATGTTGTACACCAAACAACACAACACAGGCAGGACAACAACACAAATATTGTACACCAAACAACACAACACAGGCAGGACAACAACACAAATATTGTACACCAAACAACACAACACAGGCAGGACAACAACACAAATGTTGTACACCAAACAACACAACACAGGCAGGACAACAACACAAATGTTGTTCACCAAACAACACAACACAGGCAGGACAACAACACAAATGTTGTACACCAAACAATACAACACAGACAGAACAACACAAATGTTGTACACCAAACAACACAACACAGGCAGGACAACAACACAAATGTTGTACACCAAACAACACAACACAGGCAGGACAACAACACAAATGTTGTACACCAAACAACACAACACAGGCAGGACAACAACACAAATTTTGTACACCAAACAACACAACACAGGCAGGACAACAACACAAATATTGTACACCAAACAACACAACACAGGCAGGACAACAACACAAATGTTGTACATCAAACAACACAACACAGGCAGGACAACAACACAAATGTTGTACACCAAACAACATAACACAGGCAGGACAACAACACAAATGTTGTACACCAAACAATACAACACAGACAGAACAACACAAATGTTGTACACCAAACAACACAACACAGGCAGGACAACAACACAAATGTTGTACACCAAACAACACAACACAGGCAGGACAACAACACAAATGTTGTACACCAAACAACACAACACAGGCAGGACAACAACACAAATGTTGTACACCAAACAACACAACACAGGCAGGACAACAACACAAATGTTGTACACCAAACAACACAACACAGGCAGGACAACAACACAAATGTTGTACACCAAACAACACAACACAGGCAGGACAACAACACAAATGTTGTACACCAAACAACACAACACAAGCAGGACAACAACACAAATGTTGTACACCAAATAACACAACACAGACAGAACAACAACACAAATGTTGTACACCAAACAACACAACACAGGCAGGACAACAACACAAATGTTGTACACCAAACAACACAACACAGGCAGGACAACAACACAAATGTTGTACACCAAACAACACAACACAGGCAGGACAACAACACAAATGTTGTACACCAAACAACACAACACAGGCAGGACAACAACACAAATGTTGTACACCAAACAACACAACACAAGCAGGACAACAACACAAATGTTGTACACCAAACAACACAACATTGAATGGCTGAGAAATGATCACCAAATTTCCTCGGTTATTTGCGTCCACCCAATGAAAAAAGGATGTGTCTCGATACATCACTTCCCATCTCTTCAGTTAGCCCCCAACATTGAATAGATCTATAATTAGACTATATCCTTTCCATGAGCGTAATTCATCTCACTGTAGTCTGCTGGTCGCTGTCTGCAAGGCTCGGTCTGCATCTCATACGAGTAGAATAAGACAAAACTGAGCCTAACAACTTAATGAAAAGTTCGTTTTACATAATATATACATCTTATTGTACCTTACTGCTGCTTTACACCGGGTTCATGCGATATTGTACCTTACTGCTGCTTTACACAGGGTTCATGCGATATTACTTCCTCTGCCTTAATTATTAATTATGTCCTACAAATTATATCATACACCTTGAATAAAGTTACACACATCACTTAACACAAATTGCACTAACTCTAATCCATCCTCTTATCACGCGGCCTGGTACACAGAGAATAAAAGAAAACCATTTATAAATGAAATAAGAAATCCGTTCTGCGTGAACGCGCATAGTTCAGCCAATAGTTGCTGGTGTGTTTGTTCGGTGGTTAACTTAATTGCCTACATCGAAATTACCTTAACCTTTTTCTTAATTACCTTAATTATTTTAACCTTACTAAACTATTTCAGGGCCATCGAAAACTCTGAGAAATGATTATTCTAACTGAAAATGACTACTGTAGTCTAAATGAGCATGTCTATTGTAGTCTAAACGAGCATGTCTATTTTAGTCTAAATGTGAATGTTCATTGTAGTCTATATGAGAATGACTATTGTAGTCAAAATGAGAATGAATATTGTAGTCCAAATGCGCGTGTCTATTGTAGTCTGAATGAACATGTCTATTGTAGTTTATATAAACATGACTATTGTAGTCTGAATGAGAATGACTATTGTAGTCCAAATGAGCGGGTCTATTGTAGTCTGAATGAACATGTCTATTGTATTGAAAATGAGCATGCCTATTGTAGTCTAAATGAGCTTGTCTATTGTAGTCTATATGAGCATGTCTATTGTAGTCTAAATGAGCATGTCTATTGTAGTCCAAATGAACATGTCTATTGTAGTCTAAATGAGCATGTCTATTGTAGTCTAAATGAGCATGTCTATTGTAGTGTATATGAGCATGTCTATGGTACTCTAAATGAGCATGTATATTGCAATTTAAATGAAAATGCCTATTGTAGTCTAAATGAGCATGTCTATTGTAGTCTAAATGAGCATGTCTATTGAAGTCTAAATGAGCATGTCTATTGTAGTCTAAATGAGCATGTCCACTGAAGTCTCAATAACTACATGTCCACTGTAGTCTCAATAACTACATGTCCACTGTAGTCTCAATAACTACATGTCCACTGTGGTCTCAATAACTACATGTCCACTGTAGTCTCAATAACTACATGTCCACTGTAGTCTCAATAACTACATGTCCACTGTAGTCTCAATAACTACATGTCACTGTAGTCTCAATAACTACATGTCCACTGTAGTCTCAATAACTACATGTCCACTGTAGTCTCAATAACTACATGTCCACTGTAGTCTCAATAACTACATGTCCACTGTAGTCTCAATAACTACATGTCCACTGTAGTCTCAATAACTACATGTCCACTGTAGTCTCAATAACTACATGTCACTGTAGTCTCAATAACTACATGTCCACTGTAGTCTCAATAACTACATGTCACTGTAGTCTCAATAACTACATGTCCACTGTAGTCTCAATAACTACATGTCACTGTAGTCTCAATAACTACATGTCCACTGTAGTCTCAATAACTACATGTCCACTGTAGTCTCAATAACTACATGTCCACTGTAGTCTCAATAACTACATGTCCACTGTAGTCTCAATAACTACATGTCCACTGTAGTCTCAATAACTACATGTCCACTGTAGTCTCAATAACTACATGTCACTGTAGTCTCAATAACTACATGTCCACTGTAGTCTCAATAACTCCATGTCCACTGTAGTCTCAATAACTACATGTCCACTGTAGTCTCAATAACAGTATGTCCACTGTAGTCTCAATAACTACATGTCCATTGTAGTCTCAATAACTACATGTCCACTGTAGTCTCAATAACTACATGTCCACTGTAGTCTCAATAACAACATGTCCACTGTAGTCTCAATAACTACATGTCCACTGTAGTCTTAATAACTACATGTACACTGTAGTCTCAATAACTACATGTCCACTGTAGTCTCAATAACTACATGTCCACTGTAGTCTCAATAACTACATGTCCACTGTAGTCTCAATAACTACATGTCCACTGTAGTCTCAATAACTAGATGTCCACTGTAGTCTCAATAACTACATGTCCACTGTAGTCTCAATAACTACATGTCCACTGTAGTCTCAATAACTACATGTCCACTGTAGTCTCAATAACTACATGTCCACTGTAGTCTCAATAACTACATGTCCACTGTAGTCTCAGTAACTACATGTACACTGTAGTCTCAATAACTACATGTACACTGTAGTCTCAATAACTACATGTCCACTGTAGTCTCAATAACTACATGTCCACTGTAGTCTCAATAACTACATGTCCACTGTAGTCTCAATAACTACATGTCCACTGTAGTCTCAATAACTACATGTCCACTGTAGTCTCAATAACTACATGTCCACTGTAGTCTCAATAACTACATGTCCACTGTAGTCTCAATAACTACATGTCCACTGTAGTCTCAATAACTACATGTCCACTGTAGTCTCAATAACTACATGTCCACTGTAGTCTCAATAACTACATGTCCACTGTAGTCTCAATAACTACATGTCACTGTAGTCTCAATAACTACATGTCCACTGTAGTCTCAATAACTCCATGTCCACTGTAGTCTCAATAACTACATGTCCACTGTAGTCTCAATAACAGTATGTCCACTGTAGTCTCAATAACTACATGTCCATTGTAGTCTCAATAACTACATGTCCACTGTAGTCTCAATAACTACATGTCCACTGTAGTCTCAATAACAACATGTCCACTGTAGTCTCAATAACTACATGTCCACTGTAGTCTTAATAACTACATGTACACTGTAGTCTCAATAACTACATGTCCACTGTAGTCTCAATAACTACATGTCCACTGTAGTCTCAATAACTACATGTCCACTGTAGTCTCAATAACTACATGTCCACTGTAGTCTCAATAACTACATGTCCACTGTAGTCTCAATAACTACATGTCCACTGTAGTCTCAATAACTACATGTCCACTGTAGTCTCAATAACTACATGTCCACTGTAGTCTCAATAACTACACGTCCACTGTAGTCTCAATAACTACATGTCCACTGTAGTCTCAATAACTACATGTACACTGTAGTCTCAATAACTACATGTACACTGTAGTCTCAATAACTACATGTCCACTGTAGTCTCAATAACTACATGTCCACTGTAGTCTCAATAACTACATGTCCACTGTAGTCTCAATAACTACATGTCCACTGTAGTCTCAATAACTACATGTCCACTGTAGTCTCAATAACTACATGTCCACTGTAGTCTCAATAACTACATGTCCACTGTAGTCTCAATAACTACATGTCCACTGTAGTCTCAATAACTACATGTCCACTGTAGTCTCAATAACTACATGTCCACTGTAGTCTCAATAACTACATGTCCACTGTAGTCTCAATAACTACATGTCCACTGTAGTCTCAATAACTACATGTCCACTGTAGTCTCAATAACTACATGTCCACTGTAGTCTCAATAACAACATGTCCACTGTAGTCTCAATAACTACATGTCCACTGTAGTCTCAATAACTACATGTACACTGTGGTCTCAATAACTACATGTACACTGTAGTCTCAATAACTACATGTCCACTGTAGTTTCAATAACTACATGTCCACTGTAGTCTCAATAACTACATGTCCACTGTAGTCTCAATAACTACATGTCCACTGTAGTCTCAATAACTACATGTCCACTGTAGTCTCAATAACTACATGTACACTGTGGTCTCAATAACTACATGTCCACTGTAGTCTCAATAACTACATGTCCACTGTAGTCTCAATAACTACATGTCCACTGTAGTCTCAATAACTACATGTCCACTGTAGTCTCAATAACTACATGTCCACTGTAGTCTCAATAACTACATGTCCACTGTAGTCTCAATAACTACATGTCCACTGTAGTCTCAATAACTACATGTCCACTGTAGTCTCAATAACTACATGTCCACTGTAGTCTCAATAACTACATGTCCACTGTAGTCTCAATAACTACATGTCCACTGTAGTCTCAATAACTACATGTCCACTGTAGTCTCAATAACTACATGTCCACTGTAGTCTCAATAACTACATGTCCACTGTAGTCTCAATAACTACATGTCCACTGTAGTCTCAATAACTACATGTCCACTGTAGTCTCAATAACTACATGTCCACTGTAGTCTCAATAACTACATGTCCACTGTAGTCTCAATAACTACATGTCCACTGTAGTCTCAATAACTACATGTCCACTGTAGTCTCAATAACTACATGTCCACTGTAGTCTCAATAACTACATGTCCACTGTAGTCTCAATAACTACATGTACACTGTAGTCTCAATAACTACATGTCCACTGTAGTCTCAATAACTACATGTCCACTGTAGTCTCAATAACTACATGTCCACTGTAGTCTCAATAACTACATGTCCACTGTAGTCTCAATAACTACATGTCCACTGTAGTCTCAATAACTACATGTCCACTGTAGTCTCAATAACTACATGTCCACTGTAGTCTCAATAACTACATGTCCACTGTAGTCTCAATAACTACATGTACACTGTAGTCTCAATAACTACATGTCCACTGTAGTCTCAATAACTACATGTCCACTGTAGTCTCAATAACTACATGTCCACTGTAGTCTCAATAACTACATGTCCACTGTAGTCTCAATAACTACATGTCCACTGTAGTCTCAATAACTACATGTCCACTGTAGTCTCAATAACTACATGTCCACTGTAGTCTCAATAACTACATGTCCACTGTAGTCTCAATAACTACATGTCCACTGTAGTCTCAATAACAACATGTCCACTGTAGTCTCAATAACTACATGTCCACTGTAGTCTCAATAACTACATGTCCACTGTAGTCTCAATAACTACATGTCCACTGTAGTCTCAATAACTACATGTCCACTGTAGTCTCAATAACTACATGTCCACTGTAGTCTCAATAACTACATGTCCACTGTAGTCTCAATAACTACATGTCCACTGTAGTCTCAATAACTACATGTACACTGTAGTCTCAATAACTACAGGTCCACTGTAGTCTCAATAACTACATGTCCACTGTAGTCTCAATAACTACATGTACACTGTAGTCTCAATAACTACATGTCCACTGTAGTCTCAATAACTACATGTACACTGTAGTCTCAATAACTACATGTCCACTGTAGTCTCAATAACTACATGTCCACTGTAGTCTCAATAACTACATGTACACTGTAGTCTCAATAACTACATGTCCACTGTAGTCTCAATAACTACATGTACACTGTAGTCTCAATTACTACATGTACACTGTAGTCTCAATAACTACATGTCCACTGTAGTCTCAATAACTACATGTACACTGTAGTCTCAATAACTACATGTCCACTGTAGTCTCAATAACTACATGTCCACTGTAGTCTCAATAACTACATGTACACTGTAGTCTCAATAACTACATGTCCACTGTAGTCTCAATAACTACATGTACACTGTAGTCTCAATAACTACATGTACACTGTAGTCTCAATAACTACATGTCCACTGTAGTCTCAATAACTACATGTCCACTGTAGTCTCAATAACTACATGTCCACTGTAGTCTCAATAACTACATGTCCACTGTAGTCTCAATAACTACATGTACACTGTAGTCTCAATAACTACATGTCCACTGTAGTCTCAATAACTACATGTCCACTGTAGTCTCAATAACTACATGTCCACTGTAGTCTCAATAACTACATGTCCACTGTAGTCTCAATAACAGTATGTCCACTGTAGTCTCAATAACTACATGTCCACTGTAGTCTCAATAACAGTATGTCCACTGTAGTCTCAATAACAGTATGTCCACTGTAGTCTCAATAACTACATGTCCACTGTAGTCTCAATAACAGTATGTCCACTGTAGTCTCAATAACAGTATGTCCACTGTAGTCTCAATAACTACATGTCCACTGTAGTCTCAATAACAGTATGTCCACTGTAGTCTCAATAACTACATGTCCACTCTAGTCTCAATAACAGTATGTCCACTGTAGTCTCAATAACTATACTCACGAGTAAAAGTTTAAAATCACTTTCTTGAAATTGGTTCCGCACGATTTTGAGCACTAAATATTTTTTCATAACCATAAAAGTTACATCAATTTAAAGGTTCAACTCTTAACTTTAAATTGATACCAAATTCATTCAAATCAAGCCAGTATTTCGGGAGCTATCCCGGATCAAGTGAAGGCGTAACGGAAAAGACGTGCTTCAATTCTTAGATACGTCGCGAGTAGCGACCTATTGACCCCCTATAAAAGCCCCTGTTTTCGGATTTCATTTCTCAGTCCACCTTCACACGTTGATCGGTACACATCTCCGGTACTTTTGACCCTTTCCTTGAGCGACAATGGAGACAACTTCTACAGAAGCAGCACAAATCGTAGCCCTATTGCAAGAAGGGCTCAGCCAGCAAGTTATCGCTCGTCGGCTCCACATGAGCCAGTCATGTGTTTCGAAAGTTTACAAACGCTTTCGGGAGACTGGTGGCTTTATCCCGAGACCAAGATCTGGACGACGCCGGCGCACCTCGGAGAGGGATGACAGTTTTATCGTATCAACCTCTCTCCGAAATCGGCATTTGACTGGTGTCGACGTTCAACAGGAGCTCCGAGATGTTCGTGGGGTAGCTGCCAGCGAGTGGACAGTTCGTCGACGACTCAAGCAAGCGAACTTGACTCCAAAAAGGCCTGCCACAGACCCGAAACTCACGGCAGCTCACCGACAAGCACGCCTTCAATTTGCTCGCACCCATCTTGATTGGGAGGTTTAGCAATGGAGTCAAGTTCTGTTCTCCGACGAGTGCAGGATGTGTTTGCACGGTAGCGACCGAAGAGGTCGGGTCCACAGGCGGCCTGGGGAGCGATTTGCGCAGTGCTGTTTCGCTGAAACAGTGGCTTATGGGGGCGGTTCTTGTATGATGTGGGCCGGCATTTCCTTCGACGGTAAAACGGAGATTGTATGCGTGCCTTGCGGGGGGACGAGAAGGCGGTCTAACTTCGGACCGGTACATTTCCGATATCTGCTGGAACATGTCGTTCCCTATGCGGGATATATCGGTGATGACTTCCTCCTTATGCACGATAACGCTCGTTGTCACACTGCCCGTGGCACAACTGAATACCTCGAAGAAGTCGATATCGCCACATTAGACTGGCCAGCGCTCAGCCCTGACTTGAATCCCATTGAGCACGTGTGGGATGAACTGAAGAGGAAGGTTCGTTCCAAAACTCCTGCTCCTTCATGTCTGAATGAGCTGAAATCGGCTTTAATTGAGGAGTAGGAAGGAATCCCACAAGAATCACTTCAGAACATGATCAGGTCGATGAAAAATCGTCTTCGAGCAGTTATTAGGGCAAGGGGAGCAAACTCAAAGTATTGACACTTAATTTTAAGGCTAAATAAATTTTTTATCGATTTTTTTGTTGTTTTATTCATTCCCATATATCCTTGTTTTCCTACCTCCTTGATTTATTCCGGGATAGCTCCCGAAATACTGGCTTGATTTGAATGAATTTGGTATCATTTTAAAGTTAAGAGTTGAACCTTTAAAATGATGTAATTTTTATGGTTATTGAAAAAATATCTAGTGCTCAAAATCGCGCTGAACCAATTTTCAAGAAAGTGATTCCAAACTTTTGATCGAGAGTGTACATGTCCAGATTGTCCACTGTAGTCTCAATAACTACATGTCCACTGTAGTCACAATAACAACATGCCCACTGTAGTCTCAATAACATGTCACTGTAGTCTCAATAAGAACATCTCCACACATGTCCACTGTAGTCTCAATAAGAACATGAACCACAATATACAGCAACACAACACACCAACACCCAGCTCGCGTCCCACACCTCACCCCATGTGCAGTCGTACATGTCTACACATGGTGACAGGGCCGTGCTCTAGACATCGCACGTGTCTCGGCTCCTGCCTTCACCCATGCTGGGCATGAATGCCTTTCAAAATTTTATTGTTACTAGTCGAGGTAGTATTAGTGTACCAGGATAAAAATTGAGTTACGAGTAAAAATCCTATATAATTTTCGAAATAATATCCAAATCATGTGGTAAATGCATATTTTAATGCGTATATATCCAATAAATAAATCAAATTTACTCAAAGAATAATAAAAATTGAGAAAATTCAATTCAAAAATTGTTTGTTGTCTTTTTTGCTAGTATTTTCAGAATGATCAATTTATTTTATAGACCTTAGGGGGTGCTACGTTAACTAAAACATTTTTGAGCTTGTTTGTTCATCGTAATTACCACATATATGTTGGTACAGAATGGCAGGAAGCTCTGACGTTGCCTTATGTACCCCGCTGTGGGCAACATCGATGTGTTGTGGTTACTAGTGTTAATTCTGTGTATTATCTAACGCATTACTATTGTCTCTATTGCCATTGCTTGTTGCCACCGTTGTGGGTAACAATTTTATGTCCAATCATTCCTACAATACGCAAAACAACAAAATAGATACAATAAACATAATACAAACACGAGTCAAGGCTTCCATCACAACTTCCCTACATTTACAAGCGCCTCCCACCGACTTCGCTTTAACCCTACATGACCGGAATATAGATGCAGGAGGTTTTAAATGTTTTGCAGTTCATTTTTGAGTTATAGTTGCATCATAGGGATAGTAACTACAAAAGATTTCTGAAAAAAATGTTTATTGAAAATTTTACACATGGTGGACTAATTCGTCCTTAGCGGCTTCCAGCATATGAAATTAACATAGGACGAATTCGTCCATATCATCACATGAATTTATATAAAAAACTCATCTTCATTTACTCACTTTACAAGAAAGAAAAGAATGCAGAATGTTTCGCAGTAGTAAAATAGACACTTTCCATTCAAAATAATAACGTGTTTGCAAAATATATCACCGTATGCGCTCAAAGAAAAAAGTAATCAAAAGAAAGAAATTAAGAAGTTTTCATACATTTATGACTATTTTCAGTCATGTGCAGAGTAGCACAACATATTTAGTAAATACCTGACTATCAAAAATCCCTTTTGGTAGTAATATGGCACTTTGTGATAGGACTCTGAGTACAGTAAAAAAATAAACTCTTCAGCAATCATCAAATAAACAAAATTTCTTTCTTCCTTTCAGTACTCATAACACAACCTATTCTTTATGGAACTTTGTAAAGCAGTTTGCTTTCGAATTTAAGCAGAGATTTAACTTTACATTTACTACACACAACATTGGCTTTGCCAGAGCACCCGTCGTTCTTGCACATTCTCCTGACGTTATCAACAGAAAGAAAGTGATCTACTTTATCGTCTCCTGCAGTTTGAGTCGGCATGGCGCAATGATGATCTCACCTAACCCGCTACTTTGCACCCATTGCGGTTTGGAGGAGTTCCTTGTGATAGCTCTTCCTTTTCTTCTCGTAGAAGTAGACTCAATTCCTTCAACTGGTGCATCAATTCCTAGAACACATTCAGTTTCATCCATGGATGCATCTTCCAGATTTTCAGCATCGACTCTTTCAATGGGCATGTCTGCAAAAGAGAATACTATTAGTCAAAATAATTACCTGATTTTCAGTGAAAAAATCCTGTAGAGCAAACCTCTACTAAAAATGGCCTGAAAAGTCTGTCAGGCTAAATTCCTAGAATTTTAAGTAGTGTAAAATTATTAGACCTAATAGCAGTCTAGCGAATAAGCTTAACTGAAACATGGTTATTTCCATGAAAAACATGAACCTGAAATTGTGTTTCACTTCATACTAAAGTAGACCCTGAAATGTGCATTCTTACCTTCTGGACCTGTTGGGCGAAAGTCTGGGTCTTGTACTGAGTCATCATCAGACAGATCGGATATTTCCATCTCGTCATTATTATCCCACGTGTCCACAGGCAAGGCTGCTGCTTGTCCTCTAGCCCTCAACCGTGAATTTCACCCACCATAAAATAACGCAGTTGACATCTCTGGAAGAAAAAAGGACAAATATATTTCAAACCAATTCAAAATAATTATGTATTGAAGGTTATGCCGTTTTGAAAATGAAAATAATGCTTGCACCATGTAAATAATTTGCATGTTTACTCTATGTTTGAAAAATGATATGGGTAAAAAATTTTTGATATGGGTAAAACTGAGATAGTAGAGAAATGCAGAGGTGGTGAATAGTACCAAATATTATTCCTACACCCAGGAACTAAACTTCAAGTTTTTAAAGGTTGTTGTAAGCCCTTTATAATCTTATAAATAAATAAAGACTTCTCAACGTTGAAATAACGTCATCACTGACGACACATTTTTTTAGAAAAAAACAAGTGCAAGAACACTTCAGTTAAGTTAAGTAATAACTAATTATATAAGTCTTATATGCCAGAAATTACCGTGCAAATACCAGGCGTTCCAAAAAAAATGTTCTCATGCTTTGACCGACTTGAGTATTTTTTTGCTTTTATTTCGGGTGCATTCAAAGTTTTGTTTTAAGGTATTCAATTTTCTTGAAAATTTAACGTTCTTTTCTTCGATTCAACTCATAAGACTTGTATGTCATAAAAAATCTATATCAAAGCGAAATTTATTAGTACTGGGCAGTCAAAAAAACAGTTTATTTTTTGGTAAGCCCTGCATATTAGAAGGAATCGTATGTATCGAGATGTTGACGTGTATAGAGATGTGATTTGAATATAAGCAGTAACGTTAGAATGAAGGCAACATTCAACAAGACACCATGAATGAACTTGAAGATGTTTTCATGTTTAAAAAGTTAACATACTCGAAATGTTCACTACATTTCTTTATCTCGAAGAATTGGTATGTATGTTGAACAATCAGTTATAATTTGAGTTATGTTGAAGGAGCAGAAGTCAGCGAGTTGAATGTTGAATATCAACCAGGCGTGTGAGTTGAAAAAACAGAAAGTAGGAGATAGGGTGGTTGAAAATGGGTGATAAGGTCAAAAAGAAGAAAATATGAAACGTGTTGGTAAAACATAGGGGAGTGTTGGTAGAAAATACAAAGCATGTCACTATGAAATAAACTAACAATAGTGGTGGTAGACAATAGAAGTTGTAGAAAATACGAAGCATGTCACTAGGAAATAGACTAACAATGGTGGTGGTAGACAATAGAAGTTGTAGAAAATACGAAGCATGTCACTAGGAAATAGACTCACAATGGTGTTGGTAGACATGAAAAGGAGTGTTGAAAAGAGCTGTTCATAAGATGCAAGTAGAAGTCACAACACGAAAACGAGCCTCACCTTGAATCTGTTGTACACCATCTCCGCCTTCGCCCGTATCTCGTCATCGTACTTGTAGCGTCGGCACTGAACGAAAACAAAGGGATCCATTATTGTACTACTAGTGCACACAACCGTCACATTTGACGGCATTCGATATATTTTCCTTAAATGAGCCTAAAAATGTGGACGTCAAACCAATACATCCACACCCATTCAATAGTACCCGCCATTAAAATATTCTTGTACTTGTGCACAGGTGAAACTCGTATCATAAATACGGTCATTAGTATGAAAGATACTCACTAGTATCACTCACAGATATAGTCATTAAGCATCCTTATGAGCATCACAGAGAGACGGAAGAAGCGGACACCAAACAAATATATAAGCACACCTTTTTGATGGCGTCGAGAACATGTGGGTTTTTCTTGAGCATAAGGCCGGAGACGACGAGATTGAGCATTGCATCCAAGTAGCCCCTGGCGGCCTCTTTTTTGGGGTTAAGTACAGACAGCGCCTCCCGTATCTTCTGGTCGTAGTCTAGCAGACGCGCCTCCATGTCTAGCGTTCTGGGGAGGGTGGGTACAAGACAGTTATTAATATTGGATTTAGCGTTTGCTACCTAAACCATGTCTGAAGTATAAATAGTAGACAAAGCTTATCGATATATCAATATTGGACATAGCTAAGCCATGCCTATGGTTCTGTGGAGAGTGGGATACAAGATCGATGTCGATTCAACAACATTAGATTGTGCTTTTGCTACCTAAACCATGTCTAGGGTTCTGGGGTGGGTGGGATACAAGATGCTAATTGATTTACCATTAGATTAGGCTTTTGCTCCCTAAGCCATGTCTTAAGTAGCTTCCCGATATATCAATCTTGGAAACAGCGTTTGAATAGGTAAACCATGTCTACGGTTCTATGAAAGGTGGGAGACACGGAACTTAGATTAGATTAGTCGTTAGTTTTAGCCTCCCTACCCAGCAACAAATGCGATCCAAAGAGAGGAAGGAGGAAGGCACCATTTAGTATGGAGTTAAGGAAACGCGGAATCTACGCAGAAAGGCATAGAAACAGTTAGTTGTGAAAGAAGATAATGAAACAAGACCAAAGTTGAAGAAGACAGTAGTAGGTGCTGAAAAACAGGACAGCAGTGAACCGAAAAAAGTTGGTCCTTAACATAACAAAAACATTTTATTTCAACAAAAAGAAGGCCTACCTAACTCTCAGCTCGGGCCCTCACATTGTCCCCCTGGGAGCGCTAGTTCCCATAGATACAATAATTGTATCCCCCTGAGGGGAAGACACGGAACTTATATCATTATTGGACATAGCTTTTGAATACATAAACCCTGTCTGAAGTACAAATAGTAGACAAAGCTTATCGATAAATCAATGTTGGACCATGCCTAGGGTTCTGTGGTATGTGGGATACAAGATGCTAATCAATTTAACATTAGATTTTGCTTTTGCTACCTAAACCATGTCTGAAACAAAAATAGTAGACAGAGCTTTCCGATACATCAACACTGGACACGGCTTTTTGAATACCTGAGCCATGTCTGGAGTTTTGTAGCATAAATCAATTTATAAATCATTCATAAATATTGGACATAGCTTTCAAAACCTAAATAATTTCTGGAATTGACATATACGGTGCTTATCGATATATCCATAAACCGCAACAAAGATGTTCCCAAAAGAGAAATGCACCATTCAGAATGAAATTCTGAGAACGGGGAATCTATGCACAAAGTGCAGGGTTGGCACATAAAAAACCCACCCAAAAAAGCCCAAAAAAACCCACACTAAAAAACCCACTAAATAGTGGGTTTTTTTGGGTTTTATTATTATGTAAATTTTACTTGTTTTCAAGCTTTCAAGCTTATGCGCGACATCGTATTGAAAGATTGTAGATGAAGAAACTGCAATATGGCCGGGCGCACTACGTTGGTACCTTGGGGGTTTCAGCGTGGGTAAGGCGTCCGGCCAAAAATGGGTGGGCAGCTGAAACCCCCTACGGGGTTTGGCTGCCCAGTGTGTTCGAATGTACTATAGCATGTACACAACTTTTCAATGGGGAGACAGTTGTAATCTTGTGATGTAATTAAATCATGATCATATAATTTTTGATGTTCAAATAATGTTGAAGTCCACCCTACGAGGTAAATCGGAAAAGCTCAATATTGATTAAATTATGTGACCTTCGGTGCGATATAGTTTGAATAACTGAAGCGCTAGCAAACCTGTGTTACTACTACTGCTACTACTTTCAAGCTTATAGAATCAAAATGAGCTAAATATTTATCTTGTCAAAATAAGTATCTAAGTCATGTGCATGCCTATGACAAAAAAAAACATTGAAAAACAGAACACCAACCCTATACAAATCAAATTAGAAAAACCTTAATCACAAAAAACTCGAGGGACTAATATATTTTAATGAATTCCATTTCCAAAGTAAAAAAACAAAAATTTAGAAACAAATGCAGTTTGACTACTTGATGTAGAGACTTCTGAATTTTTACTGTCTTCTAGACTAGACTGCTACTACAATACTACTGTGTTTCTCTTTCTACATCCACTGCCATTTCATCGTCGTCATCCACATCATGATCATTCGTGAGGTGGCGATATACTGAGACGATTTCTGTGCGCGTTCTGATCCTAATCTATTTCACAATTTATTTCACACAATTCCAAATGTTGAGAAAATTCTCTCAATGGATCCTGAACTTGCGGGGCAAGAATGAAGATTGCTTATAAACTTGCAGCAACCCTCTGCCAGTGTTCTTTTCATGAATATGCATTTTCTGCTGTTTCATGTCTTGAATATCCCACCATCAACAAGAAGTCATTGTCTTAGTGATATTCTCATTGAACATGTGTTTTGGGAAGATGTTGGAGTCCTTCAATTTATAGGAGTAAAGCGCACCGATGAACTCCGGATAGTACTCAGCCAACCAATCTTCAATATCAGTCTCCTGTGAGAGCTTTGCCTTAAATGTTGTAAAATGAAACATCAATATCGAGTTCATTATCTTGTTGATCAGTCTAATGTGAAACTAGGCTAAGTGAATTAAGTTAAACATTATTGTACACCCTAGAATAATGTAATGGTAGGATGCCCTAGAAGTCGCTGAACTTATTCGGGCCCACAGGTAGCTGTACTCAAATTTGACCATTGTATTAGACTTAAGAAACATTCTACCTCTGTATCACCTGTGGTAAATAAATTGTTTAAATTGAAATAAGTCTAACAATTATAGTCAGATGGGGCTAGACAACCGCAGCCATCATGGGGTGAGAAAGTAAAGAAACTACTGGCCCATGGGGAGCATTCAAGCTGCACTGGAACAAATTTGACGATGGAATCGGTTAGAGCATTTACTTCCAATCATTTTAGTGTTTGTTGCTATCCTGTACTGCGAAAAGTGAATTTTTTGGCAAATTTAAAAAAAAATTTGGCATGTCACTACATGTTGTAACATGTAACAGTGTGGTTGACTGACTTGACTTGCGCAGCTAAGCACTCCAGCTCACACAATACACATGTTAAGTTGTTAACAGCATGACTGTTAAGTGATGTGCAGCTGTCTTGCTTCAAGCTGCTTGTGGTGGTGACTTATGATCTGCATGGTGCTTCCCTCTCACATGACTTGCGCATGTCTGCTGCTAAAACAACCTACAATGAATTGACGAGCATAGCAATTCTCTTTGGACATCTTATATCTTTACAGACTGCAGAGCTATGTAATTCATGTATTGTTCATATAATGTAATAATTCATATAATAATGCAATATAATGTTGGAAATAAAGTAATCAAATAACAATATTTACTCAATAAGTGTATGTATATAAATCTGAAATAGGGGCAACGGGAGTTGTGTGAATAACCTTTTACAAAACAGGTATTACAAAAAACCCAATAAAGCCCAAAAAAAACCAATAAAACCCAATTTAACCCAAAAAAACCCAGGTGGGTTGGGTTTTTTTAAAAAACCCTGGGTTTTTTCCATCCCTGACAAAGTGTATCAAATATTTACAACAATTTAGTCTAGCGTTCCTTGCTAAAAATAGATTATAGGTTAGTTTAAGCCTCCCTATCTGCTTTTAAAAAAGAGGGTATTGAAGAGAGGAAAGAGGAAGGCACCATTTAGTATGCATATCAAAGAATGCGGAATCTATGCAGAAGGGGCATAGAAAGAGTAAGTTGGGAAATAAGTTCATGAAACAAGACACAAATTGAAAAAGAAAGTAGTAGGTGCTGAAAACCAGGACAGCAGTGGACCGAAAAAAAGATGGTCCTTCAAATAGCAAAAAAACATTTTATTTCAACAAAAAGAAGGCCTACCTAACTCTCAGCTCAGGGCGTTCCTTGCTAAACGTATTAGGGAGCGAGTATTTCAAGTTTATTTAGAGCTTTTCATGGATCTACATAACACAAGGAGGAGCCTAACTCGCCACCCAGGTGAGGCATGCACGAGCAGACAACTTTAAAGATACAAGAGAAAAACCAGAAAGAAAAATAACACCAAAGAAAGGAAAAGGCAAAAAAAAGAAGGCCAAATGAGAAAAGAAGGCCAAATAAAAAAAAACGGCCAAATAAAAAGAAAAAAGGCCAAATAAAAAGAAAAAAAGCCAAATAAAAAGAAAAGAAGGCCAATGGAAAAGAAAAGAAGGCCAAAGGAAAAGAAGGTCAAAGAAAAAAAAAGGCCAAAGAGAAGTTTTTTATTATTATTATATATGAAAGTTTTATCCTCCCTTAACCACGACAAAGATGTTCCAAGAGAGGAAAGAGGAAGGCACCATTTAGTATGGAGTTGAGGGAACGCGGAATCTATGCACAAGGTGCACAGAAACAGTAAGCTAGGAAAGAAGTTCATGAAACAAGAAAAAAGTTGAAGAAGGATGTAGTAGGTGCTGAAAAACAGGACAGCAGTGAACCGAAAAAAGATGGTCCGTAACAAAATAAAAACCTATTTTATTACAACAAAAAGGAAGCCTAATTAACCTTCAGCTCGGGCCCTCACATAGTCCCCCTGGGAGCGCTAATTCCCATAGATACAATAGTTATATCCCCCTGAGGGGGCCAAAGAGAAGGACAAGGCCTGCCAGAAAGAGGACAACAAAACGAAACCGAAGGAAAAAAATACCAAACAAAACAGAAAACAAGGCCTATGTTATGCTTCTCCGCATAACTGTGTACGGAACATCGCTTAGAATCTGGATAATCGTTGTTTGGCCAACAACCTATTCATAAATGATTCTAAAAGACCAAATAATAAGCCTGATTTCTGCGAGAAAGCATCACGAGATACATTCTAGAATAGTCGACTCGTCAGAAACGACGTTCGGACGCCGAGGAAACAAAGAACGAACAACACGCCAACGGGAGGTGCCAAGGACCTCAATGGGTGTCTCCTTTTTGCTTAAATTCATAATGTGTAACATTGTTTTATGGGGATTTTTATATAGTAATAAGTGTAAGGTTAATGATGTATATTTTCTATTCGATAGTAGGGATATATTACGTTCATTTTGGTAACCTTGCGAGATCGTTATTTGAAGTTGGCATCTCAAACGATGCCGAACGCGGGTTGTCTGAGGGAGCGAACGTCAGTAGGGACGAGGGCACCACCAAGAGCTGTTGCATACGAGTTTACTCACCTTCCTTGGCCCAGATGGGCCGAGGCTTGTCTCTTAAATTAACTACGTTAAAGTCATCCTGGGACATCTGTGTTCTCATTCGCTTGCAAGTAATTTGTATTACGTCACTCGACTACAGTGCCAATATAACATCAATTATCGATGTCAATCTAGACTGCCAACTGTCGGCCACCGATACAAAATGGCGGACGCGACCTGCGGGACTCAACCCTCATCAACCCTGATCTCCAAATCTCAGATAAGTCTCCTTCTGATGTTATGTCGATCCGAGATTCCCTCTCACACTTCTGGGTTTAATAGGTTGCGAGTGCGTGAATCGTGTACGTTCAAATAGGTTGCGTTTATTCAATAACTAATGTCTCGATATTTTCTTTTGTTCAATAGTGAATTCCTTTAATGTTTCGGTGTCTTTAATATCCTTCAGATAGATAGGAAGAGATGACGTGGATGATTTAGAAAGAAAATGATAATGTTTGAAGCCATGAAATACGGCTAAAATGTACGATTAATTTATGGCCTTACGCTCTTAACGCTTACCGAAGATTGAATTAAATGTTTATTCAGATAAAATCTGAATTGGTGGCAGTTACCTTGAAACTTACAAGTAGAAAATACATGAAAGTGACAAATAATCTTAATGTCACGACAAATAACATCATGAGAAAAGGATAAAATTGAGGAGAATAAAAGAATGATGTGACATTGATGGGATAAAATAGGGGAGTCACGACACCATAAAGAAGGAAAACAAAGCTTACCAAAAATAGAACAAAGCAAAACCAAAGGAAAACAACACCAAGCAGAAACGAAAACGAGGCCAAGCAGTAAAAAAAACTAGGTCAAATAAATTCATCGCAGCAGCAACAAAACTGCTTTGGACAGCAAGACAAAAGGTCAACAAGACCATAGATAAAGACAACAAGACCAAAAAAAGGAAAACAAGGCCTACCAGAACTAGAACAAAAGGCAAAAGAAACGTACGGCCTAACAGAAACAGAAACAGAGCCTCACTTGGACTTGCTGGTCTCGAGACCTCCTCTGGCCTCCTCTGCCGCTGCTGCCTGAAGTCTGCCGGTACTCTCTGCAGCCACCTGCTTCACCTCCTGGTGGGGGAGTGGGGGTCAGAACCAGGGGCAAAAGGGCGTGGCGGTCAATAAGATTATAAGTTAGTTTAAGCCTCCCTAACTGCTACAAAAAGAGCATCTCAGAGAGAGGAAGGCACAATTTAGTATGAAGTTAAGGGAACTCGGAATATATGCAGAAAGTGCATAGAAACACTAAGTTGAGAAAGAAAATTAAGAATCAAGATAAAACTTGAGGAAGAAAGTATTAAGTGATGAAAATCAGGATGGCAGGCAACCAAAAAAAGGTGGTCTTCAACATAACAAAAACATTCTATTTCAACAAAAAGAAGGCCTGCCTAACCTTTAGCTCGGGTCCTCACATAGCCCCCTTGGGAGCGCCAATTCCCATAGATACAATAGTTGTGTCCCCCTGAGGGGCGTTTAGGTCAATACAAATGGCGGTAAATAAATCGAGGCTTAACGAATTTCAAGTTCAACACTCAAATACTTAGCGTAGGTTTGACACACTTAGTGCGTAAGTTTATTTAAATAGTCCAGCAGTGACTAATACAGAGTAAACATGGTGGGGTTATCGAGTTAACTCTGCATTGGATATGATCACCCTTTGACTGGTCTAATTGGAGCCTTTGATCAAAAAGAGGTCTTTGATCAAACGAAACCTTTGACCGGTTTAATTGGAGCCTTTGACTGATGAAAACGGAGTCTTTGACTGATCAAAAAGAGGTCTTTGATCAAACAAAACCTTTGACAGGTCTGAAGGAAGCCTTCGATCGGTCTGTACAGTCATCTACTGGGCTTCACTTGTTGAATATAAGCGTTTACCATGAGTGAAGCCACAAAAGTTTACTATAATTTACACGGGTACGGGATGATCAAAGCAGATTTACAAGCGTGTTGCATGTTTACACCAAACCTACCACTTGTGTGCATCGTGTTTACTGCGTAACCACACACAAAATCATACACAACGACACGCTGACACGTTCATCATACACCAATACACACACCCCACGCTACAAGTTCATCACTCATCACATGTCCACCACACACCGAAAGGTTCATCATACGTCTATCACACACCAAAAGGTTCATCACACGTCTATCACACACCAACAGGTTCATCACACGTTCACCACACACCAATAGGTTCATCACACGTCTATCAAACACCAACAGGTTCATCACACACCAACAGGTTCATCACACGTCTATCACACACCAACAGGTTCATCACACGTCTATCACACACCAACAGGTTCATCACACGTCCACCACACACCAACAGGTTCATCACACGTCTATCACACATCAACAGGTTCATCACGCGTTTATCACACATCAACAGGTTCATCACACGTTTATATCACACATCAACAGGTTCATCACACGTCTATATCACACACCAACAGGTTCATCACACGTGCACCACACACCAACAGGTTCATCACACGTCCACCACACACCAACAGGTTCATCACACGTCCACCACACACCATCAGGATCATCACACGTCTATCAGACACCAACAGGTTCATCACACGTCTATCACACACCAACAGGTTCGTCACACGTCTATCACACACCAACAGGTTCATCACACGTCCACCACACACCAACAGGTTCATCACACGTCCACCACACACCAACAGGTTCATCACACGTTTATCACACACCAACAGGTTCATCACACGTCCACCACACACCAACAGGTTCATCACACGTCCACCACACACCAACAGGTTCATCACACGTTTATCACACACCAACAGGTTCATCACACGTCTATCACACACCAACAGGTTCATCACACGTCCACCACACACCAACAGGTTTATCACACGTCTATCACACACCAACAGGTTCATCACACGTCTATCACACACCAACAGGTTCATCACACGTTCACCACACACCAACAGGTTCATCACACGTCCACCACACACCAACAGGTTCATCACACGTCTATCACACACCAACAGGTTCATCACACGTCTATCACACACCAACAGGTTCATCACACGTTCACCACACACCAACAGGTTCATCACACGTCCACCACACATAAAACAGGTTCATCATGCGTTTATCACACACCAACAGGTTCATCACACTTCTATATCACACACCATCAGGTTCATCACACGTACACCACACACCAACAGGTTCATCACACGTACACCACACACCAACAGGTTCATCACACGTACACCACACACCAACAGGTTCATCACACGTCTATCACACACCAACAGGTTCATCACACGTCTATCACACACCAACAGGTTCATCACACGTCTATAGACGTGTGATGAACCTGTTGATGTGTGATAAACGTGTGATGAACCTGTTGATGTGTGATAAACGTGTGATGAACCTGTTGATGTGTGTTAGACGTGTGATGAACCTGTTGGTGTGTGATAGACGTGTGATGAACCTGTTGGTGTGTGATAAACGTGTGATGAACCTGTTGGTGTGTGGTGGACGTGTGATGAACCTGTTGGTGTGTGGTGGACGTGTGATGAACCTGTTGGTGTGAGATAGACGTGTGATGAACCTGTTTGTGTGTGATAGACGTGTGATGAACCTGTTGGTGTGTGGTGGACGTGTGATGAACCTGTTGGTGTGTGGTGAACGTGTGATGAACCTGTTGGTGTGTGATAGACGTGTGATAAACCTGTTGGTGTGTGGTGGACGTGTGATGAACCTGTTGGTGTGTGGTGGACGTGTGATGAACCTGTTGGTGTGTGGTGGACGTGTGATGAACCTGTTGATGTGTGGTGGACGTGTGATGAACCTGTTGGTGTGTGGTGGACGTGTGATGAACCTGTTGGTGTGTGGTGGACGTGCGATGAACCTGTTGGTGTGATAGACGTGTGACGAACCTGTTGGTGTGTGATAGACGTGTGATGAACCTGTTGGTGTCTGATAGACGTGTGATGATCCTGATGGTGTGTGGTGGACGTGTGATGAACGTGTTGGTGTGTGGTGGACGTGTGATGAACCTGTTGGTGTGTGGTGGACGTGCGATGAACCTGTTGGTGTGTGGTGGACGTGTGATGAACCTGTTGGTGTGTGGTGGACGTGCGATGAACCTGTTGGTGTGTGATAGACGTGTGACGAACCTGTTGGTGTGTGATAGACGTGTGATGAACCTGTTGGTGTCTGATAGACGTGTGATGATCCTGATGGTGTGTGGTGGACGTGTGATGAACGTGTTGGTGTGTGGTGGACGTGTGATGAACCTGTTGGTGTGTGGTGGACGTGTGATGAACCTGCTGGTGTGTGCACACACACCAACAGGTTCATCACACGTCCACCACACACCAACAGGTTCATCACGCGTTTATCACACACCAACAGGTTCATCACACGTCTATCACACACCAACAGGTTCATCACACGTCTATCACACACCAACAGGTTCATCACACGTTCACCACACACCAACAGGTTCATCACACGTCCACCACACACCAACAGGTTCATCATGCGTTTATCACACACCAACAGGTTCATCACACTTCTATCACACACCAACAGGTTCATCACACGTACACCACACACCAACAGGTTCATCACACGTAGACCACACACCAACAGGTTCATCACACGTACACCACACACCAACAGGTTCATCACACGTCTATCACACACCAACAGGTTCATCACACGTCTATCACACACCAACAGGTTCATCACACGTCTATCACACACCAGCAGGTTCATCACACGTCCACCACACACCAACAGGTTCATCACACGTCCACCACACACCAACACGTTCATCACACGTCCACCACACACCATCAGGATCATCACACGTCTATCAGACACCAACAGGTTCATCACACGTCTATCACACACCAACAGGTTCGTCACACGTCTATCACACACCAACAGGTTCATCGCACGTCCACCACACACCAACAGGTTCATCACACGTCCACCACACACCAACAGGTTCATCACACGTCCACCACACACCAACACGTTCATCACACGTCCACCACACACCATCAGGATCATCACACGTCTATCAGACACCAACAGGTTCATCACACGTCTATCACACACCAACAGGTTCGTCACACGTCTATCACACACCAACAGGTTCATCGCACGTCCACCACACACCAACAGGTTCATCACACGTCCACCACACACCAACAGGTTCATCACACGTCCACCACACACACAACAGGTTCATCACACGTCCACCACACACCAACAGGTTCATCACACGTCCACCACACACCAACAGGTTCATCACACGTCCACCACACACCAACAGGTTTATCACACATCTATCACACACCAACAGGTTCATCACACGTTCACCACACACCAACAGGTTCATCACACGTCCACGTCACACACCAACAGGTTCATCACACGTCTATCACACACCAACAGGTTCATCACACGTCTATCACACACCAACAGGTTCATCACACGTTCACCACACACCAACAGGTTCATCACACGTCCACCACACACCAACAGGTTCATCATGCGTTTATCACACACCAACAGGTTCATCACACTTCTATCACACACCAACAGGTTCATCACACTTCTATCACACACCAACAGGTTCATCACACTTCTATCACACACCAACAGGTTCATCACACGTACACCACACACCAACAGGTTCATCACACGTACACCACACACCAACAGGTTCATCACACGTACACCACACACCAACAGGTTCATCACACGTCTATATCACACACCAACAGGTTCATCACACGTCTATCACACGTCTATCACACACCAACAGGTATATCACACGTCTATCACACACCAACAGGTTCATCAAACGTCCACCACACACCAACAGGTTCATCACACGTCCACCACACACAAACAGGTTCATCACACGTTTATATCACACACCAACAGGTTCATCACACGTCCACGTGGACGTGTGACACATCAACAGGTTCATCACACGTCCACCACACACCAACAGGTTCATCACACGTCTATTACACACCAACAGGTTCATCACACGTCCACCACACACCAACAGGTTCATCAGACGTCCACAACAAACCAACAGGTTCATCACACGTCTTTCACACACCAACAGGTTCATCACACGTCTATCACACACCAACAGGTTCATCACACGTCTATCACACACCAACAGGTTCATCACACGTCTATCACACACCAACAGGTTCATCACACGTTCACCACACACCAACAGGTTCATCACACGTCCACCACACACCAACAGGTTCATCACGCGTTTATCACACACCAACAGGTTCATCACACGTCTATCACACACCAACAGGTTCATCACACGTCTATCACACACCAACAGGTTTGTTATATTCTTCTTTTACTTAGAATCCGAGTTTATGATTTTTCAAATTTTCTTTCTTTCAAGTCTAATCTTCAAATCAAAGGAGTTATTTTCCGAAAGAAAATACGATTCTTTCAACGTGGCCACGTCGTTTTACTTGTTATAATGAAAGATGTACACAAAATATGACAATGGGGTAGATGAGACTAGCAAATTTATGAACAATTGCTACGAGGGTCTTACGCAACTTTGGATATGCAGCGATGACGGAGTGCGATATTAAGGTCTCGAATTGTACGTTAAATTATTACGTGAAGTTAACACAGAGTCAGGGTCTAATACGGAGTGCCAGCCGTATGCAAACAAAATAAGTGAAGTGGCACGACGAGACCTTCTAGTGACGGAGTTTCGCTCTCTAATGATGATGCCCTAGCCCTCGTCGTACCCTTTAAGTATTCTCGCGCTGTGACCGTTACTTCTGGAGCGTGCAGCAAAAGCCGCAGCTGAACACCGTTGTCGTCGCTTAGGCCCTACTGCGCTCTCGGGCAGCACCAGCCGTTGCCATCTGTGTTGCCGTCGCCACGCTGGTGCCACGTCGTTGCCACGCTGCCGCTGGGAGCGCAGGCGTTGCCTCTTTTTTTGTAACTGTCGAGCCGCCGCTGTGTAAGCATCGACATCTGGCGCGTTGTATAATGCTGATCTTTGAGATTTCCTGATAGCAGAGTCCGGTGTAAGCTCTCACGTCCATCCGCCTTTTACTCTTTTTTGTGGTGAAAACTTAACGGTTCGTACTCGGGACACAACAGAATCCCCCCAACCTATATTAATCAGCATCCTCCTGGATGTAAAATGGAAGTTTCCGTCTACTGAAGTCACGCATCTGAGATTCGTACTTCATTGCAGGGGTGAAATTTAGACAAGCCTTGAGATTTGTGCTTCTGACGCACTTCTGAATCGAAGATCCTGAACAAGCGATAGCTTACTGTAGTCGTCGGGACGTCCTATTCCAGTTCACTATCGAAGATCTTCTCTCTTGGCTAATGACGTTCTATCAGAGGCCTTCTGAAGACGTTCAAAGGGGTAAAAACCATCCTAATAAAATATCGAATATGCATCCGATCAGTCTATACTCAACCTCCTGCGTGTAGTTACTACGGACATATTGCTGTCCAACGGTATCTGCTTCATTTTTTCTTCGCCGTTGTTGAATCCGTGTCCGGCGAAAATATAGATGTTCAGGGGAAAGTCCCGTCCTTTGTACGAGTGAGTGTACTGTTGCTGCAGATGGGAAACTGGGTCCGCCTATTGCGTCTGTACAGCTGGGGCCGCGGCACGCCAGGACAGCTGAGGCGGGCCCTTTAATAGCAAGGTCGTCGCTGACGGCGCGTAGCAGAAGTACGATGCGACGGCAGGTACCGCTCACTGCGTGCCTGCACACAGTTTCCCAGTCGCTGCGCTGCTGCGGAGGTGAGAGGAGGGCGTGTGCTGCCGCTGCTCAGGCCCCAGTCGGCGCAGCATCGCTGTAATCAATCGTTCCACGTTAATCTCAGGCTTTGACAAATTTTTTCTCTCGGATATCTTTGACTTATCGTAATCAATTGTGTCCATCTACTCATCCCATCTCACCCTTTGTCATTTACAGCCCGGTGTATCATCCTTCAACAGTAGACAACTAGGTCAAAGTAATCTAATGCGCAATAAGCTCAAAGAAATCCTTTAGAGAACATTATAACTAACACAAAATGAAATAAATGAAAGGTAAATTAAATTGATGAGAGATCAAAGTAATCTAACGCAATAAGCTCAAAGAAACCCGCTAGAGAACATTATAACTAACACAAAATGAAATAAATGCACAGTAAATGAAATTGATGAGAAATACACAACCTGACATTCAATATCTCGGATAGTTAGTGAGCTGAAAGGAGAAATCATTTAATCCTAAGTCGAATTACTCATCCTAAATTTGTAATATAAAAGAAATGTTAAACACAAGGGAAATGATTAGAAAACATTCTTAACAACATAATACATCTTTTAGAAAGAAATGAGGCAATCATTATCGAAGTTTTGGGACATTCTTGCAAGACACAAGCAATTACACATAGTTCGGGCGCCTATTTCTATTTCTGAGGGGATATCTAGGAATCGTCCCCTCTTCTCGTCGATCCGCGCTCGGCATCGTTGGTCGTGGGTTCGTGTTCGTTGTTGCTGGAATGTCGTTCGTCTCTGCCCCTTGAAGTTCGTCTTTTTCTTCGTCGTTGTTGAAAGGGAAGGCCATGGCGCCGTCAAGATAAGCTCTTTTGACTCGGTTGAGGTGAACAGTTTGCTCCTTGCGATCCGAGTACACACCCTTGATGGTGATGTTATTTTCCCGTCGAGAAATCACACGGAAGGGGCCTCTGAACCTCGTGGGCCAAGCACGATCTACGTCGGTGCGACCTGTCTCATTCCTAAGCATGACTAGTGCTCCAGGTTGAATATCACATTCTTTGGCCGTTCGATTGTAGATGTTTGCGGCAGCTTGCCTCGCAGCTTCCGAATTCTTCCGAACTGCAGCAAATGCTTTAGACAGACGGAGAGAAACTTCTGTTGAATAATCTTGGTCACATGCGTAATTGATAGGCTGTTCCTTGAAAATGTCGTGGTAAGGAAGGTTAGCATCTCTGCCGTAAAACAAGAAGAACGGCGTGTCTTTAATCGCAGTCTGGTAGGAAGTATTTACAGCTAGGGTAACGAATGCCACGCTCTCATCCCAAGAGAACCTATCTTCAGCAGCCAAGTGGGAGATCGCAGTTTTCAGTGTACCGTTCATTCTCTCGCAGCAACCATTCGCCATAGCGTGATAAGCAGTCGTAGTCTGTGACCTCGCCTTGAGATTTTTGCAGACATCCTGGAATAACTTATTGGTAAATTCGCTGCCTCTATCACTGACGATCGTATTTGGGGCAGAGAATTTTCCGACGTATTGGACGAAAGCTCTGGTGACAGTATCAGCAGATTTATCTGTAAGGGGGTAAGCATCAACATATCTTGTGAAATGATCCACGATTGTCAGGAGATATTTATTGCCATCGTAACTAACAGGCAATTCAACAAGGTCAACAGCAACTCTTTCAAGGGGGTACGAGGTTTCAGGAAATTTACCTAAGGGGACTTTAAATTGGCCCTGCCATTTCCTTCGTTGGCACTGCAAACATTTCTTCACGTGATCTTTGACGTCACGAATCTGATTAATCCAGAAGAATTTATCTCTGGCACGTTCAAGAGTTCTCAGGAAACCCATATGAGCGGACAAATCGTTGTCATGGCTCAGCTTTAAAGCTACCTTAACTAAAGACTTAGGAATGACTATTTGTACATTACTTCTACCGTTTCTGCGTTTCTTTCTCGACAATCTACACAGGACATTGTTCTCATCAATAAAATATTCGTCAATGTTTGAAATCTTAGTATCACCCAAGTCATTGCCAGTTAACAGGTTTCTTACACCAGACCAAAGTGAGTCCTTTTCTTGCTCTGAAACAACATCATCCAGGCTCAATTGCTTTGCCTCGACGGCAACACTCTTATCACGTTCACTGTACACGGGTGGAGGGCACACGTCGTCGACGGGAACATCTGTCGCATTATTATTAGAACAAGGCTTAATTCTAGAAGGAACATCAGCATTAATTTTAGGATCATTCTAATTACTACAGTTTAACTCAGCAGTGTCAACGACAGCATTGACGATTCTTTCGGATCTAGACAAATAGTCGGACAAATGGTGTTGTGCTCCCGGCTTGTACCGAACAGAGAAATTATACTCCTGAAGAAGCAGAGCCCACCTTGATATACGGTGGTTACCTGTTTTATTAGCAAAAATGAAAGTTAAGGGGCGGTGATCCGTTACCACGACGAACTCATTTAAGTACAGGTACGCATCATAATGTTTGATTGAATCATGGATGGCAAGAGCTTCGAGTTCTGTTGCAGAGTACTTAAGTTCATTTCCTTTTAATTTTCGACTATAGTATGCTACAGGTAACTCAATGCCGTCATGCATCTGAAGTAATGCTCCTCCAATTGCAATGCCCGAGGCATCAGTGTGCAACACAAATTCTCTCTGAAAGTCAGGAAATTTAAGTATAGGCGCAGACACAAGTTTATCTTTCAAATCATCGAAAGCTCGCTGATGAACGTCCGTCCATTTAAATGAGTTCGTCTTTTTTGTTAGCTCAGTAAGAGGTGCCGCGATATGAGCATAATTTTTAATGAACTTTCTAAAGAATCCGGTTGAACCAAGGAACCTCTTTACCTCTTTAATATTCCTAGGTCTCAAAGCATCTGCCAAGGCCTGGACTTTCGCAGGTCGGGGGGTGAGTCCCTCCGAACTGACTTTGATTCCAAGAAAGGTTACGCTACTCGCAGCAAATTGGCATTTCTTGAGACTTAGTTTGAAGCCTGAAGCAGCTGTTTGAAGCAACGCCTTATCCAAATGTTCGACATGAGTCTCGAAATCTTTTGAATAGATGTCATGCTTCTCCGCATGACTGTGTACGGAATATCGCTGAGAATCTGGAATCGTTATCTGGCCAATGACGTATTCTTAAATGGTTCTAAAAGACCAAACAATATTAAGTCTGAGTATCAACGTGGGAGCACTTCAAATCGCCTATTCTTTCAAATCGTCTATACCTTCGGGAAGAATCTCCGCTTGGACTTCGAGGACAACGACAGCCCAACAGAAGATGCCAGGAACTCCAATGATTTCTCTTATGTAATGTTTATTTCTTATTAATAATTTTTGCGGGGATTGTTAGTATAAATATGTCAACGAGAGTAAGTAACAGCGTATTTAAATTGTTTTAGGAAATAATTTCCTATCATATATCAATCTGATTAGATCGTAATTGCTAGTCGGCATCTAGGGAGAAGCGGCGATAGCGCCAGCGAGAGGGTTGCCTCCGAGGACGGGAATCAGTTAGGTGGGGGGCTCCGAATGCCACTGACAGAGGTGTGAGCTGCGACGAAACGAATTGCGTTGGTCCTCGCGGACCAGGCGCGTGCTTTTATCTAAATATATTGAGGACTTAAACATAACCACCTCATAGCGAACGTAATTGTGCCTTGCTTCCAAATTCTATTATGTGACCGGCAAACCTTGCTTTAATGTCAGTTAAGCATCGCCACAACGGTCGATTCGGGCGGTACAAAAATGGCGGCCCGTCGCCTGGAGTCCGGGCCAATCTACAAAGCAGTCGAACCACAGCTAAGTGTCAATCCATGTCCACCATGTAATAATGTCCCCTCCTTCAGGTCTTCGTGTATGTAGGATAGGATGCGAGCGATTAGGATATGTAATTCATAACTTTTGATTACTTTTATTGTCAATAGTGAAATGTTTAAATCTATCGTGTCCTTAATTTCCCCCCGTAATTAGGAGGAAGAGAGGAGGAGGAGATGATGATGATAAAGAGGAATGATTGTTTCACGAAGCAAAGAAATACGGCTATGTACTTATATTAATATGCCTTCCGCTACGTTGCCAAAACGCTTAACCGATATCTTAAGGGAAGCATTTTGACAAAATGGTCAACTTTTGTTCTATTGGACCTACGTCTATGAAAATTTGCAGATTACTAGATCTCTACATTTGTAACAACTTATCTCAAACAAAAATTTTTCATAAGGCCATAGAAAATTTTTTATTTGAAAAAAATGAAATTATATATATACATATATTATTCATTACATCTTCGAAATTTACAAAGCTAGAGCAATGCGGTTTGTTGCATTTGAAAGTCAAACTTATGCTCTATCAAAATTATGGGGGGATTTTTGATTTTTTTTTTTCAGAATTTATTTGAATTTTTTTGTAAGGGTCAGAGCAAAAGTTATACTTTTAGGGTAAAAAAGTCCACGGAAAGCTTCACAGAAAAAAATTTGGAAATGCCCCCATAAGTTCGATAGAGCAAACATGTCACTTTCAAATGCAACAAACCGCATTGCTCTAGCTTTGTAAACTTCGGAGTTATAACGACAAACGTGTTGATAAGTTACTTTTTTTATAAAACCTATTTTTAAGAAACAAAATGCTTCTCCTTCCTACATTTTTTGAGCTACAGTGATGATTTTGGTATCATTGGATGCAGAAAAACAAGGGCTTTACAATGTATTGAGAAGTTTTTCAAAATTCATTCTTGTTTCAAAGTTATGACGTCATAAATTTGAATTTTCTTGAGAATATTTTGATTTTTTTTCTTTTTAATTTTTTAAATTTTTATATTGGAAATTTGAGGAAAAGCATTCAAGTTTTTGGAATGTCCACGTTATTCTGCATCCAATGATACCAAAATCATTACTGTAGCTCAAAAACTATCAGAGAAAAAGCATTTAGAAACCCCCCCCCCAAATGTCGTTTTCTATGATTTCCCATTTTCTTTTCAAGAAAATCGCATTTTGTCATGAATGATAAATGATTCTAAATTGTATTTCCTATCAGTATACCAAATTTCATTGCTCTAAATTCAATAATAAAAAAAATATTCGGATGGGGATGAGGAATATGAATGATGAAATATATAAAAAAATGAAATGGAAAAAAATTGAAAATTTCAGATTTTTTTTTGTCCACGTTATTCTGCATTCAATGATACCAAAATCATTACTGTAGCTCAAAAACTGTAGGAGGAGAAGCATTTAGAAAACCCCCCCAAAAATGTCGTTTTCTATGATTTCCCGTTTTCTTTTCAAGAAAATCGCATTTTGTCATTGATGATAAATGATTCAAAATTGCATTTCCTATCAGTATACCAAATTTCATTGCTTTAGGTTCAAAAATGAAAAAAAAGGTCCGTAAGAGGGATGCCCTCCCCCCCCCGGGAGGGACGTTAGCTCTGGGGTAGGTTCCTGATATTTTTACAGACATTCGGGGACATGTCTCTAACTCATTTAAAGCAATAAAAACAAAAATCGGGAGAATCGACCTTTGGACTCAGATGCCCCAAAAAGCCCCCGGAAATGCTTCCCTTAAATTAACATGTCTTATAAATATAAATATTCTTTCCCCAAGTGGCTGGTGGCAGCATTGAAAGCTATCATGATTAATAGTGATTAGAAAATAAAAGAATTGTGAGGAATAATGTACTCACAAAATATAAATCACGAAATGTCGGCAGTAATTAAAGACATGGAAAGGACGATAACGAGAAAACCAATAAGACTGCGATCACCACCAAGAAACTATTACAAATGGTACGGCATCGGTGGGATAAAATAAAGGAACCATCACAAATGGAGGCTGAGCGGTGGGATTTGAGTTTTGCTTTAAATGTAAATGTTACTGTAGAATCTCATGCCGAACTCACACCTCCGAAATAAAAATATATGTGCATTCAAACATTCATATTAAAAAAAAAATTGATATTTGGCCGACTAAAAATAATTTCTTTATCTGAATCATCTCGTCTCTCTCTTCCTAATGAATACTCATTTACAGGATGTCTTCAGAAACGATCAATTAATGTTGCATCAATGTTTCATATTTCAATGTTGACGATAGACTCATAATGTATACGGATGTTCAATGTACCCCGTCATCAATTAATTTCGATTACCGTATGTAACATTTTCTACACTATCCAACGTTAAAACTATGAGGTAGCAACATGCCATGTTGTAGGCGAATGTTAAGACCAAACATTCCTAAGTCATTAGGAGTGGGGGACTGTGGCGCCAGCCACGTCGCAGGCCAATGGAATGCGAATCGTAAACAAAGCCCTCATGTCCTCGCCCGAATGACCGCTCCCATGCACTCACTCAACAGCCTTGCGTGTTTCCTAGACTTCAATAGCGCGATCGATAAACGTCGTAAACCACGAACTTCTTAATTTAGGCTTTTAATATATTATATGTTTTCAGAGAAAAAATAAATTTGATTACATGGGAGAATATAAAAATTTTAATTATTTCATCATTATCACATGAAACAATTTTTGTTCTACATTCATCAAGCAAATTACTGCGGACACTACGACTTATATAAAATTGCATATTCAAAATTTCAATAATAATGATCAAAACCAACTTTTAGGTGATTTTGTTTCCATCTCCGCAGAACGCATTCTTTAACGATTTAATTTTGATGTTTAAATACAATAGATTCAATTTAAATACCAAACGGCAGTGTTTCAACTAGGATGAACGAGATTTAGGGACATTTGTCTGCTTTTAGTGTTAATTCTTAGATAAGATTTTTCAAAATTCAATAACTTAACTTCGTCGAACCACATTCGTATTTTAGCGTAAAATTTTCAACGGATCTACCTTTAATATAGTAGTTAGTTACCTGCGAGACGCATCATATAATGATTCTTGTCATCTCTGATATGTATTAATAACATGCAAACAGTTAGACGGATACGACAATCCACGATCCATCGGAATGAGAGAGTGAATTGTCTATTCAGAAATTTAAAGCTTCATTAGGGTTATGATTTATTTCAAACGAATGAATTCTATTTCGAAAATCTTTTCTTAACTTGTTCACGCATACGTATTTTGATAATGCTAAACGTAAAAATTTAGACTTCGTTGCGATGGATACGACTGAATTTAAATTATGTAAATTTATGATTAAATTTGTATGGGGAAAGCTAATCATATTCAATTATTTCATGTCCGTGTATTTTATAGTTTCATAAATGTGTTTGTAACTCGTCAGGATTTTTTTGTATTTAGCTTAAACATTCGCGATCATTTAATATTTCGAACCTTATGTTCATTCTTTTTTTTTTGTTAACGAATTACGTAAAATTCAGATGCGTAGGATGTTTAAGTCCTTTGTAAATGCTTGGAGATTTTGAAGGAGAGAGCTGGGACTGGGTGGACTTGGTTTGATGCTGAGGAAAATTTTGGCAAGATAAGATCAAGTATTTAATTGCACTGACCTTCCAGGCGTGGTGGACGAGCTCAGTCAGGCGCGACTGAGGGCGCGTGGCAGGCGACTTCACAAGACCAGTCACCATCGGTCAGCTCGGACTCACCATCACGGGTTCAACCAAGTCTACACCATCGACCACACTCACCACCACGGATTTAAACTCGCGCTCCCTCACGCTCTAGACAGGTGCTGTGCCCCTGCTCCCTACCCCACCATCTACTTCGACGCTTGAGGCACGACACACAGCGGCAGACCAGAGCTCGCACACCGACTCGTAGAAAACAAGTACGCGAAGAAAACTTCTTATCAGCGGACTGGGTCGACGACCGCGGCTAATTTTCTACTGAGGCACTGTGAATAGAAAACGACTGGCATTTAAAATTTAAAGGACAGCTCAACATTGGGATTTCGATCACGACTTCGGACTTCGGATGGATTCGACGACGACGGCTTCAGATGTAATCAACGACGATGAAAATAATACGGAGGCCCAGATGAAAATCAACATATCAACTCAAAGATCTCAGCATAAAGGCAGCGAATCCTACGCAACCCCAAAAAAAGATGATGAACTCCACGAGATAGTAGTCCACGTCGATTGATGGCCCACTGAGTATCTACTCGGAGATCTCTATAAGACTTCTGCAAGTGAAAAGGAACAGCTCAATGCCACCCAGGACGAATGAGCCTGCGGTATTATGGAAGTAGTAATTACACTTCCGAGAGTTTTTACTCTCAGGGTTTTCGCGAAAATCCCAACGTCGGAGGAGGAGGTCGACATCATCTATAGGAAAAGTTTCTGCCCAAGAAAAAACTATTATGGTGTCTATATTTGGCGTCCTCGTTTCAGCGCTCGCCACATGAGCAAACTTCGGTCGTCTGCATGCTGCCTCTTTCACGATCCATGTGTTTCAACACGTCGGCTGCAAGTGAGGTTCAATATTGAGGATAAGCCTTTCGAGCACAAGCGGGAGCTTGTAATTTGGTCGGCTATGGGGGATATTGTCATGCTTCTCCGCATGACTGTGTACGGAATATCGCTGAGAATCTGGAATCGTTATCTGGCCAATGACGTATTCTTAAATGGTTCTAAAAGACCAAACAATATTAAGTCTGAGTATCAACGTGGGAGCACTTCAAATCGCCTATTCTTTCAAATCGTCTATACCTTCGGGAAGAATCTCCGCTTGGACTTCGAGGACAACGACAGCCCAACAGAAGATGCCAGGAACTCCAATGATTTCTCTTATGTAATGTTTATTTCTTATTAATAATGTTTGCGGGGATTGTTAGTATAAATATGTCAACGAGAGTAGGTAACAGCGTATTTAAATTGTTTTAGGAAATAATTTCCTATCATATATCAATCTGATTAGATCGTAATTGCTAGTCGGCATCTAGGGAGAAGCGGCGATAGCGCCAGCGAGAGGGTTGCCTCCGAGGACGGGAATCAGTTAGGTGGGGGGCTCCGAATGCCACTGACAGAGGTGTGAGCTGCGACGAAACGAATTGCGTTGGTCCTCGCGGACCAGGCGCGTGCTTTTATCTAAATATATTGAGGACTTAAACATAACCACCTCATAGCGAACGTAATTGTGCCTTGCTTCCAAATTCTATTAAGTGACCCGCAAACCTTGCTTTAATGTCAGTTAAGCATCGCCACAACGGTCGATTCGGGCGGTACAAAAATGGCGGCCCGTCGCCTGGAGTCCGGGCCAATCTACAAAGCAGTCGAACCACAGCTAAGTGTCAATCCATGTCCACCATGTAATAATGTCCCCTCCTTCAGGTCTTCAAGTATGTAGGATAGGATGCGAGCGATTAGGATATGTAATTCATAACTTTTGATTACTTTTATTGTCAATAGTGAAATGTTTAGATCTATCGTGTCCTTAATTTCCCCCCGTAATTAGGAGGAAGAGAGGAGGAGGAGATGATGATGATAAAGAGGAATGATTGTTTCACGAAGCCAAGAAATACGGCTATGTACTTATATTAATATGCCTTCCGCTACGTTGCCAAAACGCTTAACCGATATCTTAAATTAACATGTCTTATAAATATAAATATTCTTTGCCCAAGTGGCTGGTGGCAGCATTGAAAGCTATCATGATTAATAGTGATTAGAAAATAAAAGAATTGTGAGGAATAATGTACTCACGAAATATAAATCACGAAATGTCGGCAGTAATTAAAGACATGGAAAGGACGATAACGAGAAAACCAATAAGACTGCGATCACCACCAAGAAACTATTACAAATGGTACGGCATCGGTGGGATAAAATAAAGGAACCATCACATAGATGATGATGTCGTCAACGTAACAGAACAGAAATTTTGAAATGAATGGAGAAAAGGCCATATTAACTGCTCTTTGAAGTGCAGCCGCAGATGTGATAAGACCTTGGGGTGAACGGCAATACCTATAACTACCTGTCGGTGTTTTGAAAGCGGTAATATCTCTGCTCTCTGGGGACAGTTCAATCTGATGGTAGGAGCTTCTCATATCAAGGGTCGTGAATAAATTTGAGTCCTTTAGACTTTCGAGGGTATCAGTCATATGCGGGATTGGAAAAGAATCCTTCCTACAAATCTTATTGATAAGTCGGAAGTCAACTACGATTCGATGTGAACCATCACTTTTACGTACAGCTAAGATTGGGGAAGACCAAGGCGAAAAACTTGGTTCAATAACTTTTTGCCTGAGCATCTCCTGGACATGCACTTCAACCAATTGTTTTGTAGCGTGGGGAACTCGATACTGCGGGGTATTTATGGGGGAGTGTCCCTGAACGTCTAATCTATGCACAGCATTTCGCGCATGACCAATCTCGTCTCCAACCGCGAACGCATTCCTGTGTTTGTTAATCAAATTTACAAGGGTCGTTCTCTGATCTAAGTTCAAGTGAGACAAATCAACATCGTCTATCATTTCATTGAATTCAGGTTCATTGCGTTTCTCTGCGACGCGTATGAGTCTGCTGTTCCCGGCCTCTGCCTGCTGGTCAGAGCGGCATTGAGCTGACTCGCTCGTTTGCCTACATCCATGGTCGCTGTGCACTACAGCCACCGCCTCATAGGCCTTGCGCTGCGCCTGAGCTCGAGCATCACTTTCGCTTTCGTCTGAGCCAGACTCCGACTCTTCAATAGCAACATCTAGTGTAGCACAAATTTTATTTCTAGGTACAAGAACATTCTTATCATTATAATTTACAAAGACTATTGGTACGGCGCCATCACGGACTGTGGCTAACGTGCGAGGCACTGCTATTCCTTTGCACGTAACGCTCTGTTTTAGAACGACTGTTTTTCCATTCATGTGCTTGGGAACTCTCAAATAGGAGTGACATAACGTGCCTCCTTCAACAGTCAGATCATGTGACATTCTCGCGACACTGAATGATGCATCCTCAGATTGTTTCACGAAATTTACTGAATTAGAAGTAGCAACTGATTGAAATGGGTAAATCCTATCATTAATCCTCACGTGACCTTTCTCGTGCTGACTGTATTTTATTTCAACACCGAATCTCTTAAGGAAATCTCGGCCTATCAAGACAGCTCCGGGGAAGTAAGAATCTTCCACAATAATAGCGGAATGGCAATACTCAACATCACCTAGTTTAAATTTCAAGTCAATCGTACCTCGAGTGTGGAGATTATCTCCATTAACAGAACAAAGAACTTTAGTGCATCGTTTAATTCGGGGTGGAGTTTTGAATAATTTGCTAATTACACAAGATTTCACAAGAGTCACGGAAGAGCCTGAATCAACGAAAGTGGAGCATTTTTTCTGTTCAATATTTAGCAAAATCACGGGGGAAAAGCTTTTCGGTTGCTGTGGAAGTTTTTTGACTTTACTGCGGCGATGTCACCATTCTGACTCGGATGGCCATTGAATTTGCGTTGATAATTATTAAATGGGCGAGCATTTTTGTGTGAAGCACTTTGCCATTTGAATGGATTTTTAGGCTGGTACGCTCGCTTTTGTGGTGAATTGCATCGGTACTTCTCAACTACTGCATCACTCTCGTGAATTCGCCTCTTCCGGCTCAACATAGTTCTTTCTTCGATCAAAGACTCCTCAATTGACCTCGCTTTGTCTAGGAGTTTTGTCACACTCTCAGGATAAAAATCATGAGATAATTTTTCACTGATCTTGGGATTCATATTTTTAATGATAGTAGGAATGAGTATCTTTTGTGCTTTGCTATCCTCGTAGTGCCATTCTGGACCGAACACGTCCTTCCAGCTAGCAAGAACGCGAGTTGCAAAGGCATTCACTGTCTCATCATTCTCTTGACGCAGATTAAATAGGATTTTATGAACGGTTTTTCTATAATTTACAGCCCCCTTGTACACAGAAATAAGCCAAGTCTTGACATCTTCCAGCGTGACCAATTGGTCGGACTTGAGGACATAAGAATCCCAAGCCTTCCCAGTAAGAGCATTTTTCAAATAACGACACTGCAAGTCTTTATCATTAGTGTAAATGTCAACTCTGGTCTGAAAGTGTTTTAAAAATGAAGTTACACAGCCTTCACCATTAAATTTAGGCAGTTCAATTGCATGATTTAAAGTGACAAAGCTACTTTGACTATTCTCACCATTGTTACTTTGATTACTTTCATTATCGTCCCCAGCCATGGTTTCAACTGATAATTAGGGCAAAATTGGCGAAGCAAATAGATTCACAATGAACACTGATAGCAATTTTAGAGTTTCAACTTAGAAGTTTAAATGCAATATTTCGTACAATATGTTTCCAAATACACAGACATAATTGAGTTTTCGCACAATAAGTTTCCAAATGCACAGAAATAAATGAGTCGTCAATAACATCAACAACAGTAATGAAAAATAGGGTCACAATAGGGATAAAATGGGGTTTGAAATAGGCATAATAATCATATTAGAAAGGTAAATGGGTTAAATTACGCAATGGAATTGAGACAATAAATGGGTAAAGCATCAAAATAGTAAATATGGTACAAGTTCACACGAAATAAATCAATACACTGACACAAGGTACAAATAATGACAATAAATCACATGGGAAATACACAAGTAAATCAATACAATGACATAAATTATGTGAATAGAATGGGTACAATGATGAGTGAAATAAACTTCCTAATCATGTGGCCATTCATGTTACGTTGAACATCTAATTTTTTTTGAATAGGTAGCGTGGCAACAGCGGTCTCTTGCGGAGATGTTAAGTTTTAATGGGTTATGATCCCACACTCGCTGCCCACCATTTTGTTATATTCTTCTTTTACTTAGAATCCGAGTTTATGATTTTTCAAATTTTCTTTCTTTCAAGTCTAATCTTCAAATCAAAGGAGTTATTTTCCGAAAGAAAATACGATTCTTTCAACGTGGCCACGTCGTTTTACTTGTTATAATGAAAGATGTACACAAAATATGACAATGGGGTAGATGAGACTAGCAAATTTAAGAACAATTGCTACGAGGGTCTTACGCAACTTTGGATATGCAGCGATGACGGAGTGCGATATTAAGGTCTCGAATTGTACGTTAAATTATTACGTGAAGTTAACACAGAGTCAGGGTCTAATACGGAGTGCCAGCCGTATGCAAACAAAATAAGTGAAGTGGCACGACGAGACCTTCTAGTGACGGAGTTTCGCTCTCTAATGATGATGCCCTAGCCCTCGTCGTACCCTTTAAGTATTCTCGCGCTGTGACCGTTACTTCTGGAGCGTGCAGCAAAAGCCGCAGCTGAACACCGTTGTCGTCGCTTAGGCCCTACTGCGCTCTCGGGCAGCACCAGCCGTTGCCATCTGTGTTGCCGTCGCCACGCTGGTGCCACGTCGTTGCCACGCTGCCGCTGGGAGCGCAGGCGTTGCCTCTTTTTTTGTAACTGTCGAGCCGCCGCTGTGTGAGCATCGACATCTGGCGCGTTGTATAATGCTGATCTTTGAGATTTCCTGATAGCAGAGTCCGGTGTAAGCTCTCACGTCCAACCGCCTTTTACTCTTTTTTGTGGTGAAAACTTAACGGTTTGTACTCGGGACACAACAGGTTCATCACACGTTCACCACACACCAACAGGTTCATCACACGTCCACCACACACCAACAGGTTCATCATGCGTTTATCACACACCAACAGGTTCATCACACGTACACCACACACCAACAGGTTCATCACACGTACACCACACATCAACAGGTTCATCACACGTACACCACACACCAACAGGTTCATCACACGTCTGTCACACACTAACAGGTTCATCACACGTCTATCACACACCAACAGGTTCATCACACGTCTATCACACACCAGCAGGTTCATCCCACGTCCACCACACACCAACAGGTTCATCACACGTCCACCACACACCAACAGGTTCATCACACGTCCACCACACACCAACACGTTCATCACACGTCCACCACCCACCATCAGGATCATCACACGTCTATCAGACACCAACAGGTTCATCACACGTCTATCACACACCAACAGGTTCGTCACACGTCTATCACACACCAACAGGTTCATCGCACGTCCACCACACACCAACAGGTTCATCACACGTCCACCACACACCAACAGGTTCATCACACGTCCACCACACACCAACACGTTCATCACACGTCCACCACACACCATCAGGATCATCACACGTCTATCAGACACCAACAGGTTCATCACACGTCTATCACACACCAACAGGTTCGTCACACGTCTATCACACACCGACAGGTTCATCGCACGTCCACCACACACCAACAGGTTCATCACACGTCCACCACACACCAACAGGTTCATCACTCGTCCACCACACACCAACAGGTTCATCACACGTCCACGTCACACACCAACAGGTTCATCACACGTCTATCACACACCAACAGGTTCATCACACGTCTATCACACACCAACAGGTTCATCACACGTTCACCACACACCAACAGGTTCATCACACGTCCACCACACACCAACAGGTTCATCATGCGTTTATCACACACCAACAGGTTCATCACACTTCTATCACACACCAACAGGTTCATCACACTTCTATCACACACCAACAGGTTCATCACACGTACACCACACACCAACAGGTTCATCACACGTACACCAGACACCAACAGGTTCATCACACGTACACCACACACCAACAGGTTCATCACACGTACACCACACACCAACAGGTTCATCACACGTCTATCACACACCAACAGGTTCATCACACGTCTATCACACACCAACAGGTTCATCACACGTCCACCACACACCAACAGGTTCATCACACGTCCACCACACACCAACAGGTTCATCACACGTCCACCACACACCATCAGGATCATCACACGTCTATCAGACACCAACAGGTTCATCACACGTCTATCACACACCAACACGTATATCACACGTCTATCACACACCAACAGGTTCATCACACGTCCACGTCACACACCAACAGGTTCATCACACGTCCACCACACACCAACAGGTTCATCACACGTTTATCACACACCAACAGGTTCATCACACGTCCACCACACATCAACAGGTTCATCACACGTCCACCATACACCAACAGGTTCATCAGACGTCCACAACAAACCAACAGGTTCATCACACGTCCACCACACACCAACAGGTTCATCACACGTCCACCACACACCAACAGGTTCATCACACGTCTATCACACACCAACAGGTTCATCACACGTCCACCACACACCATCAGGATCATCACACGTCTATCAGACACCAACAGGTTCATCACACGTCTATCACACACCAACAGGTATATCACACGTCTATCACACACCAACAGGTTCATCACACGTCCACGTCACACACCAACAGGTTCATCACACGTCCACCACACACCAACAGGTTCATCACACGTTTATCACACACCAACAGGTTCATCACACGTCCACCACACATCAACAGGTTCATCACACGTCCACCATACACCAACAGGTTCATCAGACGTCCACAACAAACCAACAGGTTCATCACACGTCCACCACACACCAACAGGTTCATCACACGTCCACCACACACCAACAGGTTCATCACACGTCTATCACACACCAACAGGTTCATCACACGTCCACCACACACCAACAGGTTCATCACACGTCCACCACACACCAACAGGTTCATCACACGTTTATCACACAATAACAGGTTCATAACACGCTCACCACACACCAACAGGTTCATCACACGTCCACCACACACCAACAGGTTCATCACACGTCCACCACACACCAACAGGTTCATCACACGTCCACCACACACCAGCAGGTTCATCACACGTCTATCACACACCAACAGGTTCATTACACGTCTATCACACACCAACAGGTTCATTTCACGTTCACCACACACCAACAGGTTCATCACACGTCCACCACACACCAACAGGTTCATCACACGTCCACCACACACCAACAGGTTCATCACACGTCCACCACACACCAACAGGTTCATCACACGTCCACCACACACCAACAGGTTCATCACACGTTTATCACACACCAACAGGTTCATCACACGTCCACCACACTCCAACAGGTTCATCACACGTCCACCACACACCAACAGGTTCATTACACGTCTATCACACACCAACAGGTTCATTACACGTTCACCACACACCAACAGGTTCATTACACGTTCACCACACACCAACAGGTTCATTACACGTCTATCACACACCAACAGGTTCATCACACGTCCACCACACACCAACAGGTTCATTACACGTTCACCACACACCAACAGGTTCATCACACGTTTATCACACACCAACAGGTTCATCACACGTCCACCACACACCAACAGGTTCATCACACGTCCACCACACACCAACAGGTTCATCACACGTCCACCACACACCAACAGGTTCATCACACGTCCACCATAACACACCTCAGCAGTAGTCTCTCTTCTGTTAAAACAAGCTTTAACATCTCTGTACCATAAACTAAAGATGCCTCAACAGTTCATTAACACTTTGACTGGGGATGGTAAAACTGAAGCTTAATATTCTTTTTGAAATTAAAAAAAGAGGGCGAAACGAGAGAAAGGACATAAGAAATAAAAAATACAATCTCTCGAGAGTTGATGAGGCCGCGTGAACACGGCCCATCAAAACATATAGGGCTGGAGCTTGTATCACAGATACGCTCATCACACACTGCAGGCTGGCTTCGGACAGACCACGGTAGAGGAAACAAGGTAGGGTCATTTCTATGGGAGAAAATACATCTCTTCTTGTTCGGCTAGCCAATAGAAAGGCTTTACTTCAAACAAACTTCATGACGTGATTGACGTCACCAAAACGCCATGTCGTTAGGCCAATAGTGGAGCCAGATTTGGGGGGTAGCAGTGCTACCAGATGCAATATGAGCGCTGCTATTGGTTCGTTGCCGTGACGTCAGCAAAACCACACCGTCAACGGAGAAAAGACTGGTTTGAACCTACCTTGTTTCCTCTACCGTGGGACAGACCGACCGACGGACGCGGCTCTTATTGCAGAATAGATGGTAGGAAGCTATGTTGCAAATAGCAAACATAAACTACACCCGATATACTTCAGCACGGCAACTCACATCTGCAGCCAGGGAGATTTTGGTGGCAGCAGCTGTCTTTGTGGCTCCGTTCTGTAAAATGGGCTTATTTTAGTCTACATGTACACATTCATTCCTACCTTAACCCTTTGGCTGCGGCAACTAAATATTAAGGGGGTCCTCCGGAATGAAAATTTTTTGATCCGATTGGTCTGAAACTTGGTGAGTATACGTAGTTTTGCAAGACAAACATATTTGAACTTGAAATTTTTTGATTTAGGCCTTAGTTTTTCCGAAAAATTTGAAAAATAGGTTTTTTGGGTCATTTTTATGCATATTTCAAAAGAATAGAAGTCATTGAGTTTTTATGCAAGAACAAATTCAAAGACAGGTCTGGAATCCTTGAAACATTTCTAACAAAGATATATTCGTGGATTTTGCATTTTTTTTCAATTTTTTTTATATGCGAAAATTTACCAATAAATAAAAAAAAACGAAATTTTTGGATTTGAACCATTATAAAAAAAATGAAATGTAGAAATGGAAAAAAAAGGAATATAACTTTGTTAGAAATGTTCCAAGGATTCCAAAACTGTCTTTGTTTACTTCCTAGCATAAAACCTCAATGACTTCTATTCTTTTGAATTTTGAAAATAAGTTACTTTACAGTATAGGCCAAAAACTAAACTTTTTGTTTTAGTGTGATATAATGGAAAATTTATGTAATTGAATGCTGTTTTCATTTTTATTTTGATAATCTCCATGCATAACATCATATTCAAACTGTGAATTGTAATTTACAAAAAAGAAAACAATTAAAAAAATTTTAACTTATTTCATAAAAATTATGAAACTTTTTGTTTTCAGTTTGATTCTTATGAAATTTGACTATTATATGTAACTTTTGAAAAGAAACACAATTTTCTCCATACATTTTTTTGATTCAGGCCTTAGTTTTTGAAAAAATTTGACATTTTGGTTTTTAGTTCACTGGTATTGATATTTCGAAAGAATAGAACTATTGAGTTTTTATGCTAGAACAAAAACAGAGACAGTTTTAGAATCCTTGAAACATATCTAACAAAAGTACATTCGCAAATTTCCATTTCTTCTTTTTTTTTCTTTTTATATGGGGTCGAAATAGGCTCGAAAATTTAGGATTTTGGTCCCCTTACCCCCCCTGGGGGGGGGGAATCTATTATCCGTAGCGCCATAAAATTTTAGTACCGGATAGTCCACCACCTAAGGGTTCTTTTCCAACAATAAAATGAAAAATGACCATCGGAGAGAAAAGGGGCCCCGGAGGACCCCCTTAAGTTTAACACCAAACTCAAATTTAAAGTCAATTGTAGTTAGCTACTTTGAAAATACCAAACACCAACTGGATTGTGCCTTCATTTGGCTTTGATTAAGTATTTATGGAAATTAAGTTTGTGACTAATGGTTGGTCACCAGCATTACAAAAATTACCTCCGTGTACCACCGGTGGTGCACGTCGCAGTCAAAGTGTTAACCGTTCACAGTTAAAGGGGATTTCAGAATTCACTTTGACGACAGAAATAGAACCTCCAAACCCACAATAGATTCCAGAAATGGTGAATTTCCAAATCCACCCTCATAAATAGCTCTAATAGAACATTTTATGTATTCCTTGTGAAATTTGTGCCCTAATGTGTTCTTTTACGTTCATTGTCGAGTGGCAGTCACTTCCTCGTTGTGATGTTGGTGGCTACATTATGCCGGTGCCAGTTTAGTGATGGTGGTTGTGATGACGGTAATACGAGTACAAAATGCGGACGTTAAAGGGTTAGTGATGGTGGTTGTGATCAGGGTTGCGGAGTCGGAGTCGGGAGTCGGAGTCGCCGGATGTTTTAGGGTGGAGTCGGAGTCGGAGTCGCTTCTCTGAAGTGTGGTGGAGTCGGAGTCGGAGTTGCTACTCTGAAGTGTGATGGAGTCGGAGTCGCATTTCCGAATGTGGTGGAGTCGGAGTCGTTCATTCGGATGTGGTAGAGTCGTGGTTGGAGTCGCTCTTTTTTGGTGTCTTCGATTCTAATTTATGCTAAAAATTATTTATAATTCTTTAAAACTAAAAGTAAACCAAAACAGAGTTAGAATGCTTTGCTGAAAAATCTAAAAAAACGCAATGTTTTTGTTGATTGTTTTGTTCTAAGTATGAAACAGCGTATTTATTCCTCTCACCTAATACCGTCATGTTATCTAGTCATTGAGGGTTTGCACAGATATATATGAGAAACCTACGAGTGCGAAATATAATTTTTGTACCCAGCATTGATGTATATTTGGTAGTTAAAAGCAGGAATTAGAAATTGAAAGCATCGCAAATTCATTCTGTATATTTTTGTTTTGTTCATTTTTCCTTCAATTAATACATAGGAACTGTAGAATAGTATTAAATGTGTTGCAAGTTACTAGTAGAACATTTCAGCTGATGCAATACATTGTACTCACATAAAGAGTGGTAACTCTGTATGCTCAAAATGATGCATTGATTGATAATGATCATAAACATTTCTAGTCTTTAGGTTATGATTCATTGCCAATGAGTAGTCTTTGCCGAAACCTGAAGCTATGGTCTAGTGCACAAAGACTTCTAGTTTTCAAGTCATGTTATCAAAATTGATATGGATTCCGTGTTTTTAAGTCAAGTTAACATGTATTAATAATAAAAATTTCTGCTCATTTCTCAAGTTATTCCTTGAATGTAATTTGGTTCTTTCAGAGTTATATTGTATTTCATTATATCATCATCATGTTTAATTTTTATCTTCGTATCACTCCCCAGTTTCTAAGCAAGTATACGCTGAAATGCAGAATTTTATAATTATCTTGATACATTTTTAAATCTGAAATAGTATTCATTTTGTAGCATTATATAATTAATGACTTCTTGTTAAGGAAGATTTGGAAATGTTGTAAGGTTATCTATATCGGCATTGACACTTGAAAAAAATTAAAACACGATATAAACGAGCTGCAATGAAAATAGTTACACACACCAGCAAAAACTTCACTTACAGTCACACACACATTGTAACTGAAAACAATGCACTATCTCAGCTGCAATGGTTTTTGCATTTATGCGATAGTACAAATTCTCTTGCTGGAAACGTTTCAAATTGCTCCAAAAAACACGAAATGAGAAGAACCTGGGCGTTTATTAAACTAACAAAGTGTCCAATACAAAGTAAAAAGTTAGACGAAAATAAGAGATAGTATCATATTGCACGCAGAGAAGCTAGAAGTGACTTTTACGCGTAAAAAAACGCTCCGAAAACTTCAGAACCCTGCGATGAAAGCAGAACAACTTTTGCTTATGATATATAGCCGAAATGTAACAGAGTTGAGCAATAATTTGACACCTTTTCTGCATTGTTACCCTGCATAGTGTAGGTACAGAGAAGAAAAGGCAGTGTGCAAATCTGGCCTACCTTATCTACACGTATACATAATTTTGGGGATTTGAAGCATAGTCATTGAATTAACTATTATAATTTCAATGAATTAGTGCACACTTAGTAATAAAAAACTGTTGATACATATCTATGCTTCTCAGTGTAGACAATGCCTACATTACCTACTCAGAAAACACTTGTCAGTAATATACAGGGTGTTTCAGATTCAGAATAAGAGGCAAAAAATTGCACACCAACCAGGCACAGCCCGCTAGGGCGAACACAGACATTCCTCTGTACACCACTATCATAATAATGATAGACACGCGGACACGTTCAAAAACACACGCACACACACTTATGTACTCACGCACATGCACACACTTTTCAAATCACAACAAATCACAAGCAACACGCAATGAGATACACCATCGTGTCAAATGCCAAAATAAAATATATGTATCAAAATGCAATGCTATTTACTTCAATTTCTATGTTTAACTTTCAAACACCACAACCATTTCATTTTTCAACACTAATACCATTGCTCAATTGACGAAACAAATCACCACAATTCATAAGCCAGCCACTTACAGACAACATCGTCTCACAAATCAAACCAATATACAACGTCTTTCACTCTCAACTCTATGTCGAACTTGAAAACACCACAACAATTTCATTTAGCATAAGTAATATCATTCACATATATACTAACAGTAATATCAACCTAACCTTGCCACTAACAAACTGGTGCGAAATTAGTTCTCTATCAACCATTCACATGAAAAACACAGCCTATCCAAAACGATATGATACCCTCATTCATAGTATTACACTGACTAAACCTATGTCTTACAACCAACAAACTGGTGAAAAATCAATTCACCAAACCATTCCCATGCTGATCACAGCCTAACCAAAACGATGGCACCCTCATTCGTAGTATTACACTGACTATACGTATGTGTTACAGCTCATCGAATCTTTAAATCAGTTTGCGTGTCACACTCTATCTAAAGTAATATAACGTACTCTAAGCCAACCTAACTCAAGGCAAAGTCACCTAACCTCAACTAACGAAACATAGTGTAAACTCACCTAAGCAAACCTAATTTAACGTAACCTACTTTAACCTAACTGAAATTAACCTATCTTGCTCTAAATATGACTTGAATTAACTTACTCGACACACTTCCAACTCACCTACATACAACTAAACTTGACTAATTCAGGGTGCCCTGCCCTGTTCTATCGTTCAAATTTCGGTCCCACCTATTTTATCTATTCAACTCATACGTCTTTGCCTTTATTCCTTTCGAATTCCAAACCTCTATGTAGGCTAACATATCCTTTCATACAACTATAACCAATAACCACTTAATATCCTAATGGTCTCAACACGACAATGAGTTCCTAAACTATTCCGCCAGCAGAGACATTCAGGTTGCTATACTTTCCCGTTAAATTTTGGATTGAGGTCTGGTTGAACATGTTTGAAATTTTAGCTCACGAAACATTGTCGCGAAACATGTATAACGTTTCGGTTTATTCATAGGTTTGCATCACTAAACTTTCCCTCTCTTTCGAATTTGACAAGTGCACTTCGTTCTAATCAACAATTCATCACATATCCAACCTACATACTCACCAAAGATTTGTTGTCACGAAGAAATGACGTCACAACGATGCCAATTGGGAAACATTAGATAACATCTCTATTCAGCAATAAGCTTTTCAATATTCAATTCTAAAACTTTACTGTCGACAAACTGTAATAAACAGTTATAATCAACAAAAACCTTACCATCAAAACACTTAGGCAAGCGGAACTTAATCATACAAGTTTCTGAACTGTGCATCACAAATCGTTCAAGGAATATACAACGCGCTATCGCGCTAAGTTGAAGGCCCAAGAAATAAACTCTCCATTTTGGGAACGCTTGGCGAGACCTGAAGCTCTCGCCAAGCGAAAGCGTTTTTGTGTTAAAGTCAGTAAATACAAAGAAAGAACGCATTCACAGCAAATCTCTTGGAAACTTGCAACAATATTTGAGCATTTGGCCTTCACCTACAATTTTGAGTGCACTTACAACTTACATTCCACTAAAAGCTTTCTTATGCATCATTGACAAGAAATTCATCTCTTCATATCAGAAATCAAACTTAGCAAGTCCACATTCATTACGACAACATCATATCCGAACATATTCCTCAAATTTCTCAAACAAATGAATCTGTCAACAACTGCGGCTATAGCTTAGAATCACTTATATTTCCCAATAGACATTATTTTCACCACAACAATCAATTCTTTCAGGAATCTGAACAATTTGAACCTCTCTCTAATCTTCTATTTCTATTATGGATCGATACAGAAACCTTCAATTAGGCTGAGTGGAATTTATAAAACATTCTTGCAAATATATCAGTTATACCATTTTAAATTTCATACATAACATCATTCAAACATACAAAACCTGCAAAATATTTGGTTGTCTTCGGGGACAAATATTCAACAAATATTAATCATCAGTTAGAACCTCGTAATGTTGTCTATACTCACTCAAATGATGACTTCCTGAAACTCACACATATGCATGGTGAGCGATTTTGAGGCCTTCAAACAACGAGTTTTAATTATTATTATTATTATTGGAGATGGAATTTTTCGTGAACACTTGACAGCTTCTTGGTCGTGAAGATCCAGCAATTTTACATCCCAAGCATAAAAAATTATGATACAAATATTCACTCAAACTATACCCTTCCTAGAAAATGCCTCGTTCAATCAAAGCATATATGTCGACATGAACCATTTTCGTGTTGTTTGAACCACTATATATATCGAGAGATTCGTTCCTCAATGAGCTTTATTAATTTCGAAAATGAGAAGTCAAATTCTTGGACTATGAGCTCTTTCAATTTCAATTTTCTAACGTCAAAAAACAAGTTTCAAACACAACACAAAAATAGGCACAAAGACCTGTGCCGAACGAAAAATATTTAGAACCTATATCTCTATGTAGAGATGACTCATTTCAACTGTATCACGTTTGAATTATAGTTCAGTTACGAAGTTTAACCTATATTCGGCTTGTTTTCCGATGACACAATTTGCGATGTCAAAATATCATAAGATTGCTATAAAATTGCTCTCAACAACGCTAGCACAGAAGTTGCGGAACTTTTTGGCGTCGAAAACTACTCGCTTTGCGTATTTGAACTCATACTACGAAGTAACGTCGATGATGCTGACACTTTGAAGTAAAACACTAGATTGAACATTGAATTTGTAATGTGATGAAGTGACGACAACATATAATACGTCATCAAAAAGAAATCAAGCTTAACTGAAATCAGCACCTCGAACGAATATGAGCATCTTTTCTCGTCAAAAACGCATCAACAGCAATATTTACGCCTCTACGCAATATCTGATTTGCGATTTATGTCACTTTATATTACTTCAACTTGATAATTATAGTACAATTATTATAAGAAGCTGCAAATTTAGGTCTCAAATACTAAACCTCATTACTATATTGCCATTCAAAGCGGCCATATACCGCTTCAAATTACTCTTACGTTCATGGACCAACAAGCAGGGTAAATAAAACGCGTAACCATCATTTTTTCTCTTCTGCCAAACATGTTAGAATTGAAACAATACTACCATAACCTGAATCACAAAGTCTAAACACATTTCTTCTCTATAAAGTTCCAAGTTAAACCAGTTTCAACACTTGAAAAGGATGATTTACTAGTCATGACTGCAAGTTATGCGAATCTAAAAGCGAAAGAACCGAGTTCGAGTATTGAGTTCCACGTCAAAATAAATTTATAATAACTTTAACAACACTGTAGACCTATGAAAAATTTGCAACACAGCCTCAAACGGTCAAAAATTTGTTGAAACTTTGATTTTTATCAATCACTCGAACTATATGGGATCAAACTCGACAAACATGAAAACATAAGCGTCATGATGTTCAAGATCCTTATACAGCCCTCACAACTCAAGCGAGCTTAGGCCACGTCATCGCAGTCACCCATGATCTCAATGTGGAGACTTCAATGCAAAACAAGAAATAATCCGTGTCATTAATCTACGGAGATTGAAAGACCTTTTCACTGGCACATTTCGCGTCCAGGGGAAATTCATTTCGATGTTTTTTCCATTTTTCTCAAAAACTTGAAAAGCTACGACTTTGAGACAGGTATCATTATAGAAAGATGTCCTCGAGACGCATCAGTACAGAGTATTTAAAAGCCCTCAAGGGTAAAGCAGGGGGCGTGAGAGGGGTAATAAAAGTCGAAATGACGTGAAAACCATGTTTTTTTCATATATACATGGAACGGTTGATGCGATCGTTCCATAAAATCTTTTTTGTATGTACCATGAAAAAACACACAAAAAGTGTTTCACAACTTTCCCTGTAAACCGAAGCGTTCTCCAATGTTTTTGGTTTAAGTGAGTTTTCAGACAAAAAGGACTATTTTTAAATCGCTCATTTTGAGAAAAGTATCGCACTTGTGGCTTCATAAATTTGATAGATTCTAGAAAAAAGTACAATCTACATTCTATCAAATTTTGGAAGGCGAAAGCCCATCGAAAACGCCGCAACTGGCAGCCAAAGTCACACTTGAAAAACGGCCGTTTTTTTACCCAAAAGTTTTTCATTCATTGAACATTTTCCCGAATACTTTTCGAAGTAACGATCACACCGTCTTAAAGCCCGACATTTTCTCTACCAGTTCCGACCAATTCAGCTCCTCCGACGGCGAAATGAAAACTTTCTTCATGTTTGAAATGAGGCTATTTTCGGTCGGTTTTCGATCTCTCGGGGGTCTCCTATGGGGTCTTGGGCCCTGGAAAGGGGTCCGTAGGTCTTAGAATTTTCCCTTGTACACGCTCACCAAGTTTGAGAGCGCTGAGACCCCGGGAAGTGCGATTTTGCACGAAAATGGGGGGTGTTTTGGTATATTCCTGATGCTCCACCTTATGGCGACAAGCATTTCGGTGATTGTGCACGTTCGTGTCTTTTCACGGGTACTATTTTTAGTCTGTTCTCGCAACCTATACAAAGTTCGCCCGCCGCAAGTAACCAGGCACAGCCCGCTAGGGGCGAACACAGACATTCCTCTGTACAACACTATCATAATAATGATAGACACGCACACACGTTCAAACACACACGCACACACTTATGTACACGCACATGCAATTGTCGTGCACACTTGCCAAATCACCACAAATCTGCAGCAACGCAATGAGATGCACCATCGTCTCAAATGACAAAATAATATATGTATCAATATCAATGCTATTTACTTCAATTTCTATGTTCACCTTTCAAACACCACAAGCATTTCATTCACCAACTACAACACCATTGATGAAGAAACTTGATTCACTTTAATTCAATTGACGTGAAACCTAATTCAATTAACGAAACCTAACAAATCACCACAATTAAGAAGCAACCCACTTTCACACACACCATCGTCTCAAAAGACAAACCAATATACATCACCGTCTTTCATATATATACACGTCTTTCAACCTAAACTCTACATCGAACTTAGAAACAGCTCATGAATTTAATTGTTTATATATATATATACACGTCTTTCAACCTAAACTCTACATCGAACTTAGAAACACCTCAAGAATTTAATTTACCAAAAGCAATATCATTCGCATATATACTAACAGTAATATCAACCTAACCTTGTCACTATAACAAACTGATGCGAAATAATTTCTCCAAACCATTCGCATGAATAACAAAGCCCAACCAAAACGATGGCACCCTCATTCATAGTATAACACAGACCATACGTATGTGTTACAACTCATCAAATCTTTAAATTAGCTTTCGTGTCACACTGTCACACCCTATCTAAAGAAATATAATGTTCTCTAACCGAACCTAACTCAAGGCAAAGTCACCTAACCTCAACTAACGAAACATGGTCTAAACTCACCTAAAAAAATCTAATTTATCGTAACCTACTCTAACCTAACTCAATTTAATCTATCTTGCTCTAAATATGACGTGAATTAACTTACTTGACACATTTCCAACTCACGTACATACAACTACACTTTACTAATTCAGGGTTCCCTGTCCTATATACTTACAATTTCGGTAGCACCTATTTTATCTGATTTATTGCTTACGCCTTTGCCCTTATATTCCTCACGAATTACTAACCTCTATGTGCGCTAAAATATCCTTCCATCCAACTGTAACTTATAACCAATTGATATTCTATTGGTCACAAAATGAAAATGCGTTCCATAACTATTTCACCGGCAGAGACATTCTGCCTGCTATATTTTCTCGTTAAATTATGGGGATTAGGGTTTCATTGAAAATTTGTTCCAAATTTTACCTCACGAAATATTGTGACGAAACATTTCTTACATTTCGGTTTATTAATGGGTGCGCATCACTAACCTTTTCCTTTGTTTCGAAGTTGACTAGTTTAATTCGTTCTAATCGACAATTCATCAAATATCCAACCTACATACTCAACAGAAATTCGATGTCACGAAGAAATGACGTCACAACGATGCAAATTTCGAAATAATACATAACATCTTTATTTTGCGGTAAGCTACTTTTGAAAATTCAAGCATAAATGTTTACGTTCGAAACACCGCAATAAAAGAGTTATCATTCACAATTTATTCTACGTATAATAATCAAAGTCTCTTATAACTCTGCATCACAACTCGTTCAATGAATATATACAACGCGCTATCGCGCGCTAACTTGAACGCCGAAGAAATAAACTCTCCATTTTGGGAACGCTTGGCGAGATCTCACGCTCTCGCCAAGCGAAAGCGTTTTTCTCTTGAAGTCAGTTAATACAAAGAAAGAACGCATTCGCAGCAAATCTCATGGAAACTTTCAACAATATTTGAGCATTTGGCACTCATCTATAATTTTGAGTGCACTTACAACTTACATACAACTACGAACTTTATAAAAGCATCATTGACACGAAATCAATCTCTTCGTATCAGAAATCAAACTTAGGAATTCCCCATTCATTACGACAACATCATATCCGAACATATTTCTGACATTTCTCAAACAAATTTATCTGTGAACACCTGCGGCTATAGCTTAGAAACAATGATGTTTCCTAATAGACATCATTTTCGCCACAACAATTATTAGTTCACGAATGTGAACAATTTTAACCTCATTCTAATCATCATATATTTCTATTGTGGATCGATACAGAAACCTTCAATTAGGCTGACTGTAATTTATACATTATTATTGCGAATACATTAGTTATACCATTTCAAATTCAATACATAACATCATTCAAACATAAAAAACCTGCACAAGATTTGGTTGTAGTCGGGGACACGCATTCACCAAATATTAATCATCAGTTAGAACCTCGTAATGTTGTCTATACGCTCTCAAATGATGACTTCCTGAAACTCACACATGCAATGTGAGCGATTTTGAGGCCTTCAAAGAACGAGTTTAAATTATCATTATTATCATTATTATCATTGGAGATCAAATTATTCGTCAACACTTGACAGATTCTTGGTCGTGAAGATCCAAGAATTTTACATCCCAACCATAAAAATTTATTAGCCAAATATTCACTCAAACTATACACTTCGTAGGAAATGCCTCGTTCAATCATAGCATATGTCGACAGGAACCATTTTCGTGTTCTTCGAACCAATATAACGAGAGATTGTTCCTCAATGAGCTTTATCAATTTAGAAAATAAGAAGTCAAATTCTTGGACTATGAGCTCTTTCAATTCCAATTCTCTAACGTCATAAAACAAGTTTCAAACACTACACAAATAGCTGTGCCGAACGAAAAATATTTAGCCACTATACCTTTATACAAATGACTAATTTAAAGTGTATCACCTTTAAATTATAGTTCATTTACGAAGTTTTACGAATACGCTTTGTTTTGCGATGACACAATTTGCGATGTCGAAATATTATAGGATTGCTATAAAATTGTTCTCAAGAACGCTAGCAAAGTATTTGCGGAATTTTTGGCGTCGAAAACTACTCGCTTTGCGTATTTGAACTCATACTACGAAATAAGGTCGATGATGCTGACACCTTAAGGTAAAACACTAGATTGAACTTGTGATTTGAAACGTGATGGAGAGAGAGGACAACATATAATACGTCATAAAAAATAAATAAAGTCGAACTGAAATGAGCACCTCGAACGAATGAGCATCATTTCTGGTCAAAAACGCATCAAGAGCAATATTTATGCCTTTACGCAACGTTTGATTTGCGATTTATGTCACTTTATATTACTTCAACTGGATAATTATAATACAATTATTATAAGAAGCTGAAAAATTAAGTCTCAAATACTAAACCTCATTACTATATTGCAATTCAAAGTCGCCATACCTGTGAAAATGTGTGTCTGAAATTCATGGACCTTCAAGCACCGAAAATAAAACGCGTAACCATCATTTATTCTCCATTGCAAAACTTGTTAGAATTAAAATAATACTACCTTTAGGTGAATCAAGTATTTTAAACACATTTGTTCTCTATAAATTTCCATGTAAAACCAGTTTAAACACTTGAAAAGGATTATTTACTAGTCATGACTGGAAGTTATGCGAATCTCAAAGCGAAAGAACCGAGTTCGAGTATTGAGTTCCATGTCAAAATGAATTTATAATAACTATAAGAACACTGTAGACCTATAAGAAATTCTCATAAGGGTCTCCAATTGGAGAAAATTTGGTAAAACTTTCAACTTTAACAAACAATCTAAAGATATCGGATCAAACTCCACAAAAAATAAAACATAAGCGTCTTGATGTTCAACATCCTTATACAGCCCTCACAACTCGAGCAAGCTGGGGTGCCTCAACGCAGTCACCCATGGTTTTCATTGCGGAGACTTCAATGCCTTCATTGGAATAATCCATGTCAAAAATCTGCGGAGATTGAAAGACCTTTTCACTGGCACATTTCGCGTCCAGGGGAATTTTATTTCGAAGTTTTTTCCATTTTTCTCAAAAACTTGAGAAGCTACGACTTTGAGACAGGTATCATAATAGAAAGATGTCCTCGGGACGCATCAGTACAGAGTATTTAAAAGACCTCAAGGGTAAAGGAGGAGGCGTGAGAGGGGTAATAAAAGTCGAAATGACGTGAAAAACATGTTTTTTTCATATACATATGGAACGGTTGATGCGATCGTTCCACAAAAGTTATTTTGTATGTAGCGTGAAAAAACGAGCAAAAAGTGTTCAACAACTTTGCCTGTAAAACGAAGCGTTCTCCAATTTTTTTGGTTTAAGTGAATTTTCAGACAAAAAGGACTATTTTTAAATCGCTCATTTTGAGAAAAGTATCGCAATTGTCGCTTCATAAATTTGATAGATTTTAGAAAAAACTACAATCTACATTCTATCAAATTTTGGGAGGCGAAAGCCCATCGAAAACGCTGCAACTGGCAGCCAAAGTGACACTTGAAAAACGGCCGTTTTTTTACCCAAAAGTTTTTCATTCATTGAACATTTTCCCTAATACTTTTCGAAGTAACGATCACACCGTCTTAAAGCCCGACATTTTCTCTATCAGCTCCCACCAAGTCAGCTCCTCCGACGGCGCAATCAAAAAATTCTTCATGTTTGAAATGACCCTATTTTCGGTCGGTTTTCGACTTCTCGGGGGTCTCCTATGGGGTCTTGGGGCCTGGAAAGGGGTCCGTATGTCTTAGAATTTTCCCTTGTACACGCTCACCATGTTTGAAAGCGCTGGGACCTCGGGAAGTGTGGTTTTGCGCGAATTAGGGGGTGTATTTTTCTAATACTCGAGGCTCCACCTTTCGGCGACAAGCATTTCGATGTTGGTGCCAGGTATGATTTTTTCACGGGTACTATTTTTAGTGTGTTCTCGCAACCTACAAAGTTCGCCCGCCGCAAGTAACTAGAAGATATCCAAATAAAAACTTTTTCTTCTATAAAATTTTCCGAAGAAAGAGACATTGAGATATTCGCAGTTAATTGTTTTTAAGGGTGAAATTTAATGAATAAACTGCTCGCAATATTGATTTTGAATTTACGTTGATCCGGCGAAATGTGCTAGTTGCATGACCTCCTAGATCTCCTGACATGACTCCACTCGATTTCAATTTTTGGGACACGTGAAGAGCCTTGTCTATGCTACACCCATTGAGTCTGAGGAAGATCTTGTGGCCAGAATTGCAGTGGCTGCAGGTGAGATACCTTAATGCCAGACGTGTTTCCTAACATTCGGCAGCCGTTAAAGCTAACATTCGAAAAGTGCATAGATGTAGGTGGAACACATTTTGAACAATTTTTGTAAAGTAAATTCAGAATCAATATCGCGAGTAATTGTGTCATTAAATTTCAACCTTAAAAACAATTAACACCTAATACCTCCCAACCCCGATTTTTTGGGGGAAAATTTCATAGGACAAAAAGTGTTTATTGGGCCATTTTCTACTTGATGTGCAATTTTGTACCTCGTGTTCTGAAACACTCAGTATACATAATTGTGTACACGACTCGTCATAAATGACGGGATTCGATATTGTCTGTAGAGAAATCTTTCAGATGTGGACCATAAAGAAATATTTCCATCCTAATAGCACCCGCGATTAAAATATTCTAATACTTGTGCACTTGTGAAACTCGCATCACAGATACAGTAGTTAAGCATCTTTAAGAGCGTGAAAGGGAGACAGATCAACCAACAAAGACGGACAGCCAATTTTGTTTGTTCAATGAAATTTCCTGTTGAATATTTTCCGTATTTCTGATGGCGGCTTTGTGGAAGAAAAATTTTTCTTCAGTTGGCCTCTCTTAGTTCACAGACAAAAATTTGAAACTGATGAAATTAGATCTTTTTGTTCGTTGTTTTTTGTTTTGCCGCTGCATCTTTTCTTTTCGATTTTTGTGTTTAAATTTAACTTTCTATAATTAAGCACGTTTGCGCTTCTAGCAGACCTGCATTAACCTTAAATAGCTTTAATTAAAATTACTTGTTACGCTTTGGCGTTCACTCATTAAATTACCTTTGAGCTTGCTCTGCTTGGGCAGCACGTCGTCCTTTTAATAAAAGTGGGTCTGGTACCTCTAACTTATTTCTCTTGCGTAAAAAGTAGTCTCTTTCTGCGACTTGAACTCCTCGACCCGGCTTTTGCAGCCTCTTGAACAGGCACTTATTATTGAAGGTAATTAATTGTCAAATAATTGTTAAAATCTTAGTGCTATATGCAATCTAGCAATAAGATACGATATTCACCTAGTCGGCGACTAGACATCTTAAAACTCTGTATCTCTCTACTCAGAACGCCTCTGAAATTCCTTACCGGAGTACCGTACTGATGACCGGCCGCGTCCATTGGGTGTCTAGCGAGTATCGTTTTAAAAACTAACCTTACGTCAAAGAAGATCTTCGGTCTCTATTTTAAAGGAATTTAATAATAAAAATATTACAGAGGACACTGCTGAGCGTACTGTTGGAATCCTCAAGATCCGCCTAACTTGGGTACGGTTTCTCTTTTTGCGCAGGAGAAAAGGGAAACGACTTGCTGTTGTTCCCTTGAAGTTCTTCTGTATTTGAAATGAATGTTCGAGCAGTTGCCCTAAAGTTTTAAATCCTAAAACTCCATTGTATTCACATAGGAGAGATTACGCTCACGAAATAGCTAAACCTATTTATTAAATTGTTCAAAGGAGACACTTGACCATTTATTGTATAAGAACAATCAATACTATACCGGGTGTCCCACAAAAATGTCCCGGACTTTTTAATTGATAATATCTCCGCTTTAAATTAACATATTTTAAGTGTCTTTTATTTACAATTTAGTCAATTTTGTTTCCCTTTGAAATAATTTAAGTTTTTGAAAATCAATTGAATAAACTTTAAGACGATCGATTTACTGAAAGGGGTAGAGAAATTGTTCAAAGGGAAAGTTTTAAAAACAACACTGGTGTTCTTCTTCATTCCTCAATGCCTACTGTTAAGAATAATTTCATAACGATGTATCGTGCATACAACTAAGTATTTAAACCCTCTGAGAGGTTTCAAGTTTCAAGTGTTCTCAATAATAGTGTTTCAAGGACTGATAAAAAACGGTGGAATAATGGGTAAAACTCTTCGTTCAATGGTGGCTAGAAGTAATACTTGCCTTGAGAGAAATGGAGGGTATGACGTTGGATACTAAAATTACCTCATTTATTTAAACGTTATATAAGGTAATGATTTGTTACTCCTTAAAATTTTTGTGTGTTCAGTTTTATGGAAACTACAAAATAAGGAAGAATGTCAATTTTGTTTAAAAACTTTTCCTCTGAACAATTAATTTTTCTGCTCGTTTCAGTAAATTGGACATTGTACAGTGGTCATTCAACCGATTTTCAAAAATTTAAATTATTCGAAAAGGAAACAAAATTTACTACATTGTGGAAAAAGGCAATTAAAATATGTTAATTTAAAGCTGAGATGTAATTAATTAAAAAGCGGGGACATTTTTATAGGACACCCGGTATAATAAAAAGCCAGGTGTCTGTCAATGATAAGTATATGTTCTCGTGTGTAATTTCCCCTATCTCATTACAATCGGAATCTGCTTGCTTGGACAGTATCATAAACACCATCGAAATATGAAAAACCTGGCATCTGCTCACTTATGTTTATAAGTAAAAACATTGCGTGAAAATCGAATCAACTGTCAAGAAAATGCGACTCATTGCATTTAAATTTCAAAGGCATTTAAATGCTTAAAAGGTATGGCAAATTTATTAAAAACCTCTTGCGAACAATAATTTAAATTACAATTCAGGTAGGTATTATGTTATACAATTTGCTTGGTTGTTGTGTGCGTTTGTGACGTTTTTAAATATGCTTAATGACCGTATCTGTGATACGAGTTTTACCAGTGCACAAGTACGAGAATACTGTATTTTAATCGCAGGTACTATTACAATGGATATATTTGTTTGCCATTTTTATCTTGAAATTTTTTTAAAACGATACCATTGGATCCCGTCATTTTTGACCAATCATGTACACTAGTATCTTGATTATTAACAATCTGTAGTCAATTTAAAAGTCGTTCGCTAATAAAGAATATAATGAACATATGCACAGGTTTCAACACCTGCAACCGTTTACTACTAAGAATGAGTGTCGTGTGTTTATTTATACGTTTTGTGTCACGCTGTTAAGAATAATTGATAGGAAAAAATAGCACTGGCGGTCTTGGTTCCAGTTCACGGTCAATTAATACACTCATTTTCGTTGTGCAATAGCTCTGTAATAAGTCACTTTCATCACAATTAGAGCGATCCAGAGCCTTATATACTCAAGTTTGTATCGTGAATACAGAGTTCGGCGGGGTATTGCATATTGAAATATGCTGTATTGTGTATTACAATATACTGCATTGCAATGTACTGTATTGCATATTACAATATACATACACAAGTTCGCAGTTGCTTTCAGTAGCGCTGAATTTCTGTATCTTGGATACGACACGAATGGCATATAACTACTTCTCTTGCGGCTCAAAAATGCTGTGTTCTGAGTGTTTATTACTCTTATAAGAAAATTAAGTTACCTTTGGAATAAGCTGAAAGCATGGAAACTCCACTCAAACGAAAATTCGTTGAAGAAAGGTATTGAATTTTGTCATTTTTTACGGTCTGTGTACACTAGTTAAGAAATAAAATATTCATCTTATAAATTATGAATAGGTGAAGTTGGAGTCACAAAATTGTGAATAGGCGGAGTCTGTGTTGGAGTCGCCAAATTCTGAAAAGGTGGAGTCGGAGTCGGAGTCGCCAAATTCTGAAAAGGTGGAGTCGGAGTCGGAGTCGCCAAATTCTGAAAAGGTGGAGTCGGAGTCGGAGTCAGAGTCGCCAAATTCTGGAAAGGTGGAGTCGGAGTCGGAGTCGCCAAATTCTGGAAAGGTGGAGTCGGAGTCGGAGTCGAAGTCGCAAATTTATTCCACCGACTCCGCAACCCTGGTTGTGATGACGGTAATACGAGTACAAAATGCGGACGTTAAAGGGTTAGTGATGGTGGTCGTGATGACGGGAATACGAGTACAAAATGCGGATGTTAAAGGGTTAGTGATGGTGGTTGTGATGACGGTAATACGAGTACAAAATGCGGATGTTAAAGGGTTAGTGATGGTGGTTGTGATGACTTAATGTGAGTACAAAATGCGCACATTAAAGGGTTAGTGATGGTGGTTGTGATGACGGTTTTCACTACCCTCCCAACAACCTCAACACTTTCACAACCCCACTCACAGCATCAGCACCCAGACGCTTCCTGGTGGGGTTGGAGGGGTTGCCAGAAGCTGGGGTTGAAGCCCCCTCGTGGTTGTGGGAATTTGTGGGTGAGCTGGGTGAGCCATCACCCCCATCACCTGCAATGTTAGATCAGATGTTAGTTCAAGTCTTCCTAACTGCAAAAAAAAAGAGGCGTTCCAAAGAGAGGAAGGCACCATTCAACATGCGGTCAAGGGAACCTGGAATTCATGCACAAGGTATGCACATAAAATTGAGAAGAATGTTCATGTAAATCCCCAGGTAAAAGTTGAAAGAGAGAGTAGTAGGTGCTGAAAAAACATGACAGCAGTCTACCAAAAAAAAAATGTCCTTAACAAAACGAAAAACATTTCATCTCAACAAAAAGAAAGCCTACCTAAACCTTCAGTCCAGGAAATTTGGAATAAGTGTGGTTGAGTTAGGCTCTTCAATTCTATTAATTATGTAGTTAGCGATAAAAAGTTACACAGTGGGAGGTAAATAATTCAAGATAAGGTTTCTGGTGTTTCTGTTCATTATTTTTTGCAATGCAGATCAACTTCATAACACATATTCTATTCAGAAAAGGTTAGATGTAAATAATGAATGGAGAAATACTTGAAGCCGAGGGGGCCAATGATGAAGGGAAGGTTGAGAATGGCTGAACCAGACGGAACAAAAATATGAAACGTGATCAAAAGACAAAGACACGCCAGTGAGAGGTCGTTGCATGGCTTCCTTGGAAATAAATTCCAGAAGAAGAAGACTCCTATACCCACAACAGACTCTTAAACCCACAATAAATTCAAAAAGTAGAAGACTTTCAAACTCGCAATAGATTCCGTAAGTAGAAGACTTCTACACCCACAACGGACTCTAGAAGAAGTAAAACAAACTCCCAAACCCACGAGGGACTCTAGAATAAAGAAACTAGACCCACAACGGACTCCTAAACCCACGGAAACTCTAGAAGAAAAAAACTAAGACCCACAACGGATTCCCAAACCCACGAGGGGACTCTAGAATAAAAAAACTAGACCCACAACGGACTCCCAAACCCACGAGAAACTCTTGAAGAAAAAAAATAGACCCACAACGGACTCCAGAAGAAAAAAAAACTAGACCCACAACAGACATGCTGATTCAATAAAGGGTAGTGGTAACATCAAGTCAGACCTTCATTGTCGAGGAACTTCTTGGGTTTGATAACACGGCCGCTGCGGCTGGTCTGAACATGGAATCTATGCACAAGGTGCAAAGAAACATTAAGTCGGGAAGTTCATAAAACAAGATTGTAAATTAGGTCTTAGTTAAAGCCTCCTTAATTACAATGATGGCGTTCCAAAGAGAGGAAGGCACAATTTGGAATAATCTTAAAGAAACGCAGAATTTATGCACAAGGTGCACAAAAATAGTAAGTTAAGAAAGAAGTCAATGAATCCAGATAAAAGTTGAAGAAGATATCAGTAGGTGCTGAAAAACAAAACAGCAGTGAACCGATAAAAAACGATGACCCTCAAGATGATACTAAACATTTTTTCAGCACAGAAAGTTTCGTCAAACTCGCAGCTCTGGACCTCACATTTTTCCTTTTGGGTTGCCAATTCCCTTGCATACAATAGTTGTATTCCCAGAAGGGAGCTATACTCAAAACTTCAGTCTAATTTTCATTTGCTAACGAAAGATTTCACTCTTGCACAAGTCTTTCAGTGCATTTTTCTGTGAATCTCAAAGACTAAAAAATGACAGCTCCCATACAAGAAATACTTTATGCTTAAACCACTTTTCTGAATTACTCTCAAACTACACAGCCTCAGTAAGAGCATCACTACTCACCTGGCAAACAATTCAACTCATGAATGAATAAATCTTGTACTTCAACATAGCTTGCTTCTTATTGGCTGTAAAAAATTGTTGCGTTTTGGTTCAAGATCAACCTGCTGTTGTAGCTTGTTTCCTATTGGCTGGTCGACAAACTAGTCTTTGTACAAGCCTTACCTCACCTCCTATTGGCTAAAAAACGACCCAACGCTTGTGCAAGCCCCACTTTTCACCTTAGCCTGTTTCTTATTGGCTAACATACAACCCAGCAAGCACCTTTGCAAGCCCTACTCATCACCTTAGCCTGTTTCTAATCGGCTGGTTGTTGATCTAGCCTTTATACAAGCTTTACCTCACCTCCTATTGGCTAAAAAAACACCCAGCACCTGTACAAGCCCCACTCTTTGCCTTTCCCTGTTTCTTATTGGTTAGAAAACAATCCAACATTGTGCAAGCCTTTCCCGGTTTCTTATTGGCTAAAAAAAAACAACCCAGTACCTGTGCAAGCCCCACTCTTCACCTTAGCCTGTTTCTTATTGGCCGGCTGCTCAGCTGAGTCAGTGTCAGCTCGCTTGCGTTTATTGGAAGGCTCCTCAGTTGATGCAGACGCTGCCTGCTGCTGCTGAAACTTTTTGGATGCTGACGGAGTTTTGGGTGTGAGTTGCGATGCCAGCTGTGATACTGACGCTGGTATCGTCTGAAAACAAATGTATCATTTAGCAACTATGCGAGATACTGACACCGGTATCTCTGAAAAACGCTTTGATTAGCAACTATGCAAAATACTGATACTTGTATTGTCTGAAAACACATGCTTCGATTAGCAACTGTGTGAGATAATGGTACTGGCATTGTATAAAAACAAACACTTCAATTAGCAACCAAGTGAGATACTGGTACTGGCATTGTATGAAAACAAACACTTAGAGTAGCAACTATGTGAGATACTGGTACTGGCATTGTATGAAAACAAACACTTTGAGTAGCAACTACGGGTGATACTGGTACGGGCATTGTATGAAAAAAAAAAACACTTTGATTAGCAACTAAGTCTGAAAACAAATGCATTAAAAAAATATTTAGTTCAAAATGTTTTTATTGACACAAGGATCTTCTAGCTATGATGGAAAGCCATTATTGCTAAAACAAACAAACTTTAATTTGCATCGATTAACAACCAATCTTATTCTCATCATGGAAGCAAAGTTCTCATCCTATAAGTTGTTATGGCTTTTACTATACATTATTATCTGTGTTCTTATAACAAGAACACCGAAAGCAATAACAGGCACTAGACGCACGCAGCAACAAAACCTCACCACATGCAGCAACATATCAAACACAATAGCATAACTCACACCATGTATCATAAATACCAACACGCAGCCCCAACACACACAACAGTACACAACTAACCACCACACACACAGCACAGCAACAACACACAACACCAAATACACAGCAACAACACACAACACCAAATACACAGCAACAACACACAACACCAAATACACAGCAACAACACACAACACCAAATACACAGCAACAACACACAACACCAAATACACAGCAACAACACACAACACTACATACACAGCAACAACACACAACACTACTTACACAGCAACAACACACAACACTACATACACAGCAACAACACACAACACCACATACACAGCAACAAAATACAGCACCACATACACAGCAACAACACACAACACTACATACACAGCAACAACACACAACACCACATACACAGCAACAACACACAACACCACATACACAGCAACAACACACAACACCATATACACAGCAGCAACACACAACACCACATACACAGCAACAACACACAACACCACATACACAGCAACAACACACAACACCACATACACAGCAACAACACACAACACCACATACACAGCAACAACACACAACACCACATACACAGCAACAACACACAAAACCACATACACAGCAACAACACACAACACCACATACACAGCAACAACACACAACATCACATACACAGCAACAATTCACACAACACCAAATACACAGCAACAACACACAACACCAAATACACAGCAACAACACACAACACCAAATACACAGCAACAACACACAACACCAAATACACAGCAACAACACGCAACACCACATACACAGCAACAACACACAACACTACATACACAGCAACAACACACAACACTACATACACAGCAACAACACTACATACACAGCAACAACACACAACACCACATACACAGCAACAACAACACCACATACACAGCAACAACACACAAAACAACACCACATACACAGACAGCAACAACAACACCACATACACAGACAGCAACAACAACACCACATACACAGCAACAACAACACATACACAGCAACAACACAAAACAGCACCACATACACAGACAGCAACAACAACACCACATACACAGCAACAACAACACCACATACACAGCAACAACAACACCACATACACAGCAACAACACCACATACACAGCAACAACAACACCACATACACAGGAACAACAACACCACATACACAGCAACAACACACCACATACACAGGAACAACAACACCACATACACAGCAACAACAGCACCACATACACAGCAACAACAACACCACATACACAGCAACAACAACACCACATACACAGCAACAACACCACATACACAGCAACAACACCACATACACAGCAACAACAACACCACATACACAGCAACAACACACCACATACACAGCAACAACACACACCACATACACAGCAACAACACCACATACACAGCAACAACACCACATACACAGCAACAACACACCATATACACAGCAACGACACACCACATACACAGCAACAACACACCACATACACAGCAACAACACACCACATACACAGCAACAACACCACATACACAGCAACAACACCACATACACAGCAACAACACACCACATACACAGCAACAACACACACCACATACACAGCAACAACACACACCACATACACAGCAACAACACACCACATACACAGCAACAACAACACCACATACACAGCAACAACACACCACATACACAGCAACAACAACACCACATACACAGCAACCACAACACCACATACACAGCAACCAAAACACCACATACACAGCAACAACACCACATACACAGCAACAACACCACATACACAGCAACAACACACCACATATACAGCAACAACACACCACATACACAGCAACAACAAGACCACATACACAGCAACAACACCACATACACAGCAACAACACCACATACACAGCAACAACAACACCACATACACAGCAACAACACCACATACACAGCAACAACAACACCACATACACAGCAACAACAAGACCACATACACAGCAACAACACCACATACACAGCAACAACACCACATACACAGCAACAACAACACCACATACACAGCAACAAGACCACATACACAGCAACAACACCACATACACAGCAACAACACCACATACACAGCAACAACACCACATACACAGCAACAACACCACATACACAGCAACAACAACACCACATACACAGCAACAACAACACCACATACACAGCAACAACAACACCACATACACAGCAACAACAACACCACATACACAGCAACAACAACACCACATACACAGCAACAACAACACCACATACACAGCAACAACAACACCACATACACAGCAACAACAACACCACATACACAGCAACAACAACACACCACATACACAGCAACAACAACACCACATACACAGCAACAACAACACCACATACACAGCAACAACAACACCACATACACAGCAACAACAACACCACATACACATAGAGATGCGACCCAAAAAAAACCATGCTGTTTTTTTTAAAAAAAACATGTTTTTTTTGCAAAAAAAAACCATGCCCAAAAAAACGTGGATATTTTGGTTTTTATTAGATATTTAATTATAAAATAACTCGGCAAGGAAAAGAACCACATTAAAATAATTGTTTACATGTCAGATTATAAAATAGAATAGTATACCCCTCAATTCATGGTTTTTTATGGTTGTGGGACATTTTTCATTTTCTGTTTCATGTTGTACTATTTTACAATTGAGTTACATGTATCACTTTCAACTTCTCTAAAGATGTGTTTTAATAATAAATCGTTACTGGTGGTCACAGATAAGCATTTTCTGTCAATTTGATGTCATGTATGGAATTTATATTATAAGAAATTTTGCAAAAGTGTGATTCTGACTGAAATTTGGCAACACTGTAAGTTGTTTGCTTCGTTGTTATCCTTAGTAGCCAACATATGCCCTGTTGTGGTGTAGCATTTTTAGTATTGTGAGTGACTGAGTGAAAGCCAAAATGCCAGGCAGAGAGAAAACCCCAGTTGCAAAATTATTCAAAGATGTCCCCAGTGATTGGAAAATTGCAAAAGTGAAATGCCTATTCTGCTCGACAGTACTATCTAAAAATGGAAGCAGGATGGTAAAGCACATAGAAAAGTGCAAGAAATGTGATGAGAAAGTAAAGGAAAAGTATTTGATGAAGGATAAAGGACCAAAAACAGTTCCTACTGTAACTGCAACTGAGGAAATATTGCAAGAAATAGACAGTGATTCAGAAACAGACATGGAACTGCAATTCCTCTTGCATGAATCAAGTCATTCAAGTGCTACAAGTACAGCCACTCATTCTGTGCAAAAAACGTTGGATGGTTCCTTTTTCACTACAAGTTCAAGTACAGTGCCTTGCTCCAGGCCTGAAACAGCAACAGGCACAAGCAGACCTGGATCTGCCTCTGTCAGTTCTAGAAGTACTTCAGTGACTTCAACTCCTGCCAAAGCCACAAGGACATCGCAACAAAAGATTGCATTATGCACATATATTGACAAAATGACAGAAATGCAAATAGTAAGTATAATATTATTATTATAAATTGTCTACATTAATAATGCATCTCCAATGTCATCATTAAGTTAATTGTGAATTATTTCAAATTAATTCACATGCAAATTTTTCAAAAATATTTGACCCCCATTTATATTAGACCCTCAGCAATATTTTACCCTCGACTGCTAAAACTATGCTTAAACCTAATGAAATAGTCTATAATTTTGTTAAAAAGTCTGTATGGCTAGGAAAGGTCAGATTTATTAGGTTTTCAAATGGAAAATATGCTTGTCCCAGTTACTCCGATATTATCATCTATACTTTTGCTTACCCCTGTTGCCCTGTGTGATATTATAATCCATTTCCATGACAGGAAGAGGCTCAGCTACAGTTGGCCAGAGCTATCTATGCAAGTGGCTGCCCACTAAGCCTGGTTGATAACAAGTTTTGGGGAAATTTCTTCAAGACTCTGAGGCCATCTTTCAAAATTCCAAGTCGGGATACAATTTCAAACAGTCTTCTTGAAAAGGTCTACCAAGAGTGCTCTGCAACTGCTAAGGAACTAGTAGCATCTGCTTCTAGTGTTGCAGTGCTGTGTGATAGTTACACTAATGTCAGGTAAGAACTGTAAGAATGCATAACATAATTCTCACTTACTTGTCCAATTTTTGCCTGATTTAGCTGATTCTGAGCACTTCAAGATACTCTGGTCACTTCCCTAAGAACATCTGATTAATCGTGAAATACTGGCTAATTGCAGGAATGAGGGGATCACAAACTTCATAGTGACAGTGCCAAAGCCCATCTTTTGGAGCAGCCTTGCAACAGGTTAGTTTCAGCTAAATAGTGGTCAAACTCAATTACAAAAATAACTTGAACAATATAATGCAGTATTCACAAACACCACTAATCTTAAAAAGATTATCTTTAAATTAATTGCAAATTCTTTGTATTCCTGTTTCATTGGTCATAATGTTTATTTCCCAAGTTGGATTTTGCCCACCTCATTTTATAACAGCTAGTAGACAAATTATTTAACGGAATATAGTCTTGGGTAAAATTTCATAGATATTTTAGCTATCTACCACAAGAAATATGACTGTGAACTAAAAATCTCAATTTTGATGTGGGTGAGAATCCAACATGGGAATCTTGGTATTGACCAGTTTTATTATAATTGATTGACCTTTCAGAAGAAGAAACCATCTGAAAAATTAAACTTTAACCTGTTTTTTCAGGTGCGGAAAGCCACACTGGACAGTATATGGCAGATCTCTTGAAAAAAGTAGTGGATGATATTGGACCAATGAAAGTGTTGGGGGTCTGCACAGATAATGCCTCTAATATGAAAAAGGCTTGGGAGCTACTTCAGTTGGAGTACCCCCCACATAAAAGCGTACGGTTGCATGGCTCACACTCTCCAATTAATATTCACAGATCTAAAAAAGATCAAGTCTGCAGAAAATATCCAGTCTAACTGCATTCAAGTTTGTAAAGCAGTCAAACAATCACAAAAGCTAACTGCTCTACTCAAACAACACCAACTGCAGTCACCGCAAGGGCAACAACAGACACTAAAACTGCCAGTTAAAACAAGGTAAGAATTATTAGTAAATTACTCATTACTAAAACCAACTTGAATAATAGTGTTTGAAATCTTTTTACTAATAAATGGCTAGTGAAGTATGAATTTAAGGTACACTTTATTCAATATATCTCAAGACTGAGCAGTTTTAAATAGAAAATTCAAACCGGTGGTTTGTTACTAATATTTTTGTCCTCTTTTGTTTCAGATGGGGATCCATTATCCAGTGTCTAAAGAGTGTATGCTCTAACAGACATTCTCTTCAGGCTCTTGCAATCAATGACAATGCCAAGCCCAGTTTGGATTCATCCATTAGGAAGTTGCTGCTTTCAGAAGTATTTTGGGATCAGACTGAAGGTATTCTCAAGCTCCTGAAGCCAGTAGCAGATGCCATCACTGCCATAGAAGGAGACAATAAGAACCTCTCTCTGGTAATGAAAGTTTTCTGTGATTTAGAGCTGTCTTTTGAAGAAAATCTCTCCTCATCTCCTATACTGAGGAGTGAAGAAGATGCCTTCAGAAAAATAATCCCTGAAAGAAAAAAATTCCTGGTAAAAAGTATTCACCTTGCAGCCAACTTGCTGGATCCTCGTTACTGTGGATCTCATCTTTCTGGTGAAGAAGCAGTAAGTAGCGATTGTTTTCATCTTGTAAATAAGTTGTTATTCCCTAAATCTAGCCCTTCTTGCATTGTACAGCATATGCCTCAAAGTCTAATTTGCCTGAATTTGTAGGCCTAAATTACTAATACATAGTAATTTATAAATTATCTGAGTTGCATAATTTTCTTCATTATATACTCAAGAAAAATTTATTGCCTTTCAGGTGGATGCAATGCAGGAAATTTATGATGTTGCAAAACAAATGCCAGACTTGGATGAAACCCAAATTGTGGCTGAGTTGGCCGATTACAGGTCCAAAACAAACTGATTTTCAAAGTCATTTGTTTGGAGTGCTAGGCACAAGACTTCACCATCTAGTTGGTGGAACGGGATCTGTTGCTCAACTCAGCTGAGCCGTGTTGCCTCAAATATCCTGCAACTACCTCCCTCCAGTGCATCTGTTGAGCGATCCTTTAGCAGACATGCTTTGGTACATTCTGCAAGAAGAAATCGTTTGACCACAGACAGAGCTGCCAAGTTGGTGTTCATTGGACAAAACTTAGCACTGGGTAACATGGACGATGCCCATGAATGTCCTGACTATGCATCTTCTGCCACTTATCCATCACTACAACCCCAGCCATCAACCAGCAGGGATTCTACAGCTTCAATGAACATCTCTACTTTTCAGCTTGAGTCAAACGACTCAGAAATGGAAGATTCTGAAGAATCAATTGATGAACCGCCCAGCCCTGGCAGCCGGCCTCAGATTTCCATTTCTGATATAGAGGAGTCTTAAGAGGAACAGAGGAGCCACAAAACTTAGATTGATAGTCGGGAATTCAGAGCTTACTATATTTACTATTTTGGACTTTCATTTACTTAACAATTTTAGATGTGAGCAAAAAACACAAAAAAACAGGATTTTTTATACAAAAAACTGCAAAAAAAAAATTTTTTGCATCACTAATCAGGACTAAAAACATGGATATGTATATTTTCGGATATTTTGTTTTAAAACAACTCAGCAAAGAAAAGAATCCTACTACAATAATGGTTTCTATGTCAGATTATAAAATAAAACAGCATACTCTTTAATCCAAGGTTTTCTAGGTTGTAGGATGTTTTTCATTTTTTCGTTTCAAGTATTGATATATCATTTATTTTACAATGCAAATGCCCTACCTTCAACTCCTCAAATGGTATGTTTTAATAACACATGTACTGGTGGTAATAGAAATGCGTTTTATGCCAATTTGATGCAGTGTCTTTAATTTCTATGGAATTTCTTTCTACTGAGTGAGTGAAATTTGACAACACTAAGTGTTTTATTTTTTTGTTATTCTCATGAAAACTCATTGACTTCTATTCTTTTGAAATGTCAAAGAAAATTATATGAAAAATATTTCCCATTTTCTCGGAAACTAAGGCCAAAATAAAAAAGGTACATGAGCAAAACGTGTTTCTTTTTAAAAATACATATAATGTGAAAATTTTAGGAAAATGGGTCCAAAAGTTGAAAATCGCTGGGTTGTCCCTCTTAACTTTACCTTAACATCAAAAAGAAACCATACAGTAAAAGTGGTGGCAGATAACCCACAATTAGCTAGAAGAGTCTTAGTGAAACATCAGGAACCAGAGAACTCATATTGATGGTGATAAAATTCAGAGTTTACTACCTCTACTATGTCTGATTGTTATATACTTGATAAATTTAGATGTCTGCAAAAAAACAAAAAAAAACAAAAAAAAACACATAAAAAACACGTTTTTTTTGCAAAAAAAAACGCCATCAAATAAAACCGTTTTTTTTTTTGCATCACTACATACACAGCAACCACACACCACATACACAGCAACAACACCATATACACAGCAACAACAACACCACATACACAGCAACAACAACACCACATACACAGCAACACCACATACACAGCAACACCACATACACAGCAACAACAACACCACATACACAGCAACCACACACCACATACACAGCAACAACAACACCACATACACAGCAACCACACACCACATACACAGCAACAACAACACCACATACACAGCAACAACAACACCACATACACAGCAACAACAACACCACATACACAGCAACAACAACACCACATACACAGCAACAACAACACCACATACACAGCAACAACAACACCACATACACAGCAACCACACACCACATACACAGCAACAACAACACCACATACACAGCAACAACAACACCACATACACAGCAACCACACACCACATACACAGCAGCAACACCACATACACAGCAACAACACACCACATACACAGCAACAACAACACCACATACACAGCAACAACAACACCACATACACAGCAACAACAACACCACATACACAGCAACAACAACACCACATACACAGCAACAACAACACCACATACACAACAACAACACCACATACACAGCAACAACCACACCACATACACAGCAACAACAACACCACATACACAGCAACAACAACACCACATACACAGCAACAACAACACCACATACACAGCAACAACACACCACATACACAGCAACAACACACCACATACACAGCAACAACAACACCACATACACAGCAACACCACATACACAGCAACAACACACCACATACACAGCAACAACAACACCACATACACAGCAACAACAACACCACATACACAGCAACAACAACACCACATACACAGCAACAACAACACCACATACACAGCAACAACAACACCACATACACAGCAACAACAACACCACATACACAGCAACAACAACACCACATACACAGCAACAACAACACCACATACACAGCAACAACAACACCACATACACAGCAACAACAACACCACATACACAGCAACAACAACACCACATACACAGCAACAACAACACCACATACACAGCAACAACAACACCACATACACAGCAACAACAACACCACATACACAGCAACAACAACACCACATACACAGCAACAACAACACCACATACACAGCAACAACAACACCACATACACAGCAACAACAACACCACATACACAGCAACAACACCACATACACAGCAACAACACCACATACACAGCAACAACAACACCACATACACAGCAACAACACCACATACACAGCAACAACACCACATACACAGCAACAACACCACATACACAGCAACAACAACACCATATACACAGCAACAACAACACCACATACACAGCAACAACAACACCACAAACACAGCAACAACACCACATACACAGCAACAACAACACCACATACACAGCAACAACAACACCACATACACAGCAACAACACCACATACACAGCAACAACAACACCACATACACAGCAACAACAACACCACATACACAGCAACAACACCACATACACAGCAACAACACCACATACACAGCAACAACAACACCACATACACAGCAACAACACCACATACACAGCAACAACAACACCCCATACACAGCAACAACACCACATACACAGCAACAACAACACCACATACACAGCAACAACAACACCACATACACAGCAACAACACCACATACACAGCAACAACACCACATACACAGCAACAACACACCACATACACAGCAACAACAACACCACATACACAGCAACAACAACACCACATACACAGCAACAACACCACATACACAGCAACAACAACACCACATACACAGCAACAACAACACCACATACACAGCAACAACAACACCACATACACAGCAACAACACCACATACACAGCAACAACAACACCACATACACAGCAACAACACCACATACACAGCAACAACACCACATACACAGCAACAACACCACATACACAGCAACAACAACACCACATACACAACAACAACAACACCACATACACAGCAACAACAACACCACATACACAGCAACAACACCACATACACAGCAACAACACCACATACACAGCAACAACACACCACATACACAGCAACAACAACACCACATACACAGCAACAACAACACCACATACACAGCAACAACACACCACATACACAGGAACAACAACACCACATACACAGCAACAACAACACCACATACACAGCAACAACAACACCACATACACAGCAACAACAACACCACATACACAGCAACAACAACACCACATACACAGCAACAACACTACATACACAGCAACAACAACACCACATACACAGCAACAACACCACATACACAGCAACAACAACACCACATACACAGCAACAACAACACCACATACACAGCAACCACACACCACATACACAGCAACAACAACACCACATACACAGCAACAACAACACCACATACACAGCAACAACACCACATACACAGCAACAACAACACCACATACACAGCAACAACAACACCACATACACAGCAACAACTACAACACATACACAGCAACAACAACACCACATACACAGCAACAACACACCACATACACAGCAACAACACACCACATACACAGCAACACACCATGTGCACAGCAACAACACACCACATACACAGCAAAAACACACCACATACGCAGCAACAACAAACATCACCAACACAACAACAACACCACCAACACAACAACAACACCAACACAACACACAACACACAACACACAACACCAACACAACACTACATACACAGCAACAACACACACCACATACACAGCAACAAAACAACACCAACACAACACACAACACCAACACAACACTACATACACAGCAACAACACACAACACTACATACACAGCAACAACACACAACATTACATACACAGCAACAACACCAACACAACACCACCAACACAACACTACATACACAGAAACAACACACAACACTCACACAACAGCACATAACACAACTCACAATGCTAGGGTCCCAGTCAGGATTGTTCTCTATCTCCCAGAGTCCCTCGTTGTAGAACTTGCGCTTCTGGGGCTTGCTGAAACGTTCCTTGTTCTCGTGGTACGGGAACAGGTCCTCGGCCTTGATGTTCCCGCTGGGGACACACGCGTGTTATGTAGGGGACATCTCTTCTTGTTATATTAATAACTTAGAATAAATATCATTTAAATAACTTTGACATTGTGTTATGGCAAGAACATATCTTTTAATTTATTAGATAACTTAGAATAAATATTATTTAAATAACTTTGACATTGTGTTATGGAAAGAACATATCTTTTAATTTATCAGATAAATTAGAATAAATATTGTTTAAATAACTTTGACATTGTGTTATGGAGAGAATATTCCTTTTTTTGTGTTGATAACTTGGACATTGTGTTATGCAGGGAAAATTTCTTCTTGTTATGTAGAGAACTGATTTAGTGATTATAAGAAAGTTGTAGCCTCCTTTACCACAACAAAGGTGTTCAAAGAGAGGAAGGATGAAAGAACCATTTAGTATGGAGTTAAGAAAACATGGAACCTATGCACAAGGAGCATAGAAACGGTCAGCTGAAAAAGTTCATGAAACAAGAAAAAATTTGAGGAAGAAAGTAACAGGTGCTGAAAAGCAGGACATAAGTGAACCAAAAAAAGTGGTCTGTAACAAAATGGAAATCTTATTCTATTTCAACAAAAAGAAGGCCTACCAAACCTAAGCCTGGGACCTCACATATTTTCCCTGGGAGCACTAATTCCCATGACATAATAGTTGTATCCCCCCTGAGAGATACATAGGTAACTTAGACATTGTGTTGTGTAGGGAACATGCCTACATGCATTTAACATGATCATGATGAGTCTGCAGCAAAAAAAATAGGGCAGTGGTGTGGTGATGTGGCATGATGGTGTGGTATGTGGTAGTGAGGGGCAGGGGTGTGGTGTGTGGTAGTGAGTAGTGATGCAAAAAAAACGGTTTTATTTGATTGCGTTTTTTTTGCAAAAAAACGTGTTTTTTATGTGTTTTTTTTTTGTTTTTTTTGTTTTTTTTTTTGCTTACCTAAATTTTGTTAAGTATATGTCTGGGTTTTTTTTGGACACCTAAAATATATTAATATCCATATTTTTTAGTCAATTTATTGTTATAAAAACATCAAAAAGAAAGCATACAGTAAAAGTGGTGGCAGATAACCCACAATTACCTAGAGGCGTCTAAGAGGAACAGCAGGAGCCACAGAACTTATATTGATGGAGTCAAAATTCAAAGCTTACTATCTCTACTAAGTCTGATTTTATTTTTATGTGACCAAAAAAATCAGACATAGCAGAGATATATGCAGGCAGAGATATATGCAGAGATAACAATGGAGAACTGCGACGTTTACTGGTACGATGTTGTACAGGTAGGGATGCGGACCAAATGCGCGGGCCTTACAAGAGCTCACCGCTTATAAGACCTCTGAGCACAGGGGTAGGAAGGCATGCTTGCTCGCACAGATAATAAGCTCTGAATTTTGACTCCATCAATATAAGTTCTGTGGCTCCTGCTGTACCTCTTAGACTCCTCTAGGTAATTGTGGGTTATCTGCCACCACTTTTACTGAATGGTTTCTTTTTTATGTTTTCATTACAAAAAAATGACTAAAAATCATAGATATTAATTTATTTTAGGTGACCAAAAAAATAAGCGGTTTTTTTAAAAACATGTTTTTTTTACAAAAAATTCTGACTAATAAAAATGAATATTAATATATTTTCTGGTACTAAATATAACCATGCTGTTTTTTTACAAAGAATCTGTGGCGTTGAAGAATTAGCCGCCGCAGCTCCCAAGGAGCGGGACCTGGCTGCTGGCTGCCGACTGGCTGTCGCAGCCTTTCCTGGCTGCCGCGACTGACTGGCGGCGCGTGAGTCGCGCCTGTATTGGAATGGACATGGTGGAGTGGAGTCGCGCGTGTGCTTTTGCTCTTCGGATCTGCGTCGTGTCCCGGTGTGTCTCTTTCGTTGCGTTTGTGAAGCTAGGCGGGTGCCTTGCTTCCGGTGTTCCTCTAGTTCTACGAGGAAGGTCGAGTAGCTGTGGCAGCTGCTTGACGGTTCTGCTGGCGGTGAAGGCACCAAAGCAGAATTTGACGGTAAGCCAACAAGCTATCTAGGCTTTTGGCGGCGGTAGCCTTCTTGTGGGCATCAAGATGGCGGCGGCTGGAACGGCTGCGTCGGCTGAGGTGGCTGACGCAGCTGGAAAGGCTGCGGCAGCCGGAGCTGGCGATGCGGCATCGCCAGCGCCGCCGGCGGGGAGCATGTCGGGTGGTGTGCTTGTGGATGCTAGCCTGCTGGCGAACATCCTGACTCAGGCGCGTGGGCCGATCCTCGACCGGCTGTCTAGGCAGTTGCCTAAGCTGTCGGGCGATGGGTCGGTCGACGCGCTTGAGTGGCTGGAGAGCTTGGAGAGGCTCTGCCAGCTGGAGCGGGTAGCTCCGACCAACATCATCGGGTTCATGCTCGACGGCAACGCCGCCCGAGTGTTTCGCTCGATGACTGTCGGTGATGCGGGACAGTGGCAGGCAGTTAGGGCTGTGCTGGCCTCGCAATTTGCTTTGCCTATGCAGGAAGCGTATAGGCGGTTCACCGACCGTCGGCTTGGGGCCGGGGAGTCGGTGGACGTGTACCTGGATGACCTGGCGCCTCTGGGTGGGAGGGTGGGGTCGACCAAGAAGGATTTGATTTTTAGGGTCAAATTCTATGAGGGTCTCCCCACTACTCTGTATACGTGGGCAGTTTCGCGGGGGGACGCGTATACTGCGCAGTTCGACGAGGTGGTGTCGAGAGTGCGGGAGAGGATGGCTGCACAGAGGGCTGCTGCCGGGCGTGGCCAGGAGGCCAGGCACGGAGCAGACCTTGATGCTGCGGGGAAGCAGGGCAGTGGTGGCAAGGGTGCTTGTTACCGCTGCGGCGGCGCACACCGCGTGCGGGTTTGCCCGCAGAAACCAGGCGCGGCGGCGCCTGCTGGTAGGGGGGCCATGAAGGCTCCCGCAAAAAGGAGGTTTGCATGCTTTGCATGTGGGGAGGTCGGGCATTTTGCCTGCGACTGCCCAGCAGTAGGTAGGCCTGCGGTTGGTGGGTCGGGTTTCGCTGCGGAGGACGCCAGTCGGGGCGACGCGTCCTCCTCAATGGAATCCGCGTAAGCCAAGCTTACCGGAGGTCTCCTCCCCCCGAGGGAGGTGACGGCGCCCCCTCGGAGAGAGGGACCTTGAGCGGCACGGGTGTGTCGCTGGGTCGGGGCGATCTAGAATCGCTCGGAGCGACTGGCGTTACGACGGGGCGTCGGTTGCCAGTCGTTCGTGCCATCCTGAATGGGCATTGTTCTTGGTGTCTGGTAGACTCCGGGAGCGAGCGGACGGTGGTTTGTCCGCGGGTGGTGGTGGGCCAATGCCCCCGGCCGGGGCGGCCGTTGCTAACGGCGGACGGCAGAACTTCCCATGTGGGGAAACACTGTCGTGTGGTAGTCGGGTTGCAGGGGCATTGTTTTGGTGTCACTGCGCTCGTCATGCCGGAGTTGGGGAACCTTGGCGTGGACTGTCTACTCGGGAGTGATGTTATCGATCACATGGGGGGCGTCACCGTCAGAAGAGGTCCTGACTCGAAGTATGCGGTTGACTGGGGGAGATCTCGGTCAACTGGATGCTGTGGGGGGCCCAGCAATGGACTCACCCGTGCCAAGCTGGGAGCCGGCCTGGTGACGGGGGCGGGGTCGGTGGGGTCGAAAGGTGCGCCAGCACCGATCGAGATCGTCGACCCTGACTTTGTTGCTAGGTTCGCTGACGGTCGGTGGACCGTCAGTTGGCGGTGGTCCGAGAAGCCGCCCGAGGGGTTGCAGACTCGGGTCGCGGAGTACGGATGTACTCAGGCGCCTCACGTGCGGGAGCGCTATGAGGCGGAGATTCAGAGTTGGATCTCAAAGGGTTGGTTGAGGCGATGGCATGGCCCCATCCCGGGCGTCATTCCGTTGCTGGCCGTCGTGCAACCAACGAAGGACAAAGTCCGTCCAGTCATGGATTATCGTGAGTTGAACGGCTTTGTCGAATGTCATACTGGCGATGACATGGTCGCTGTGTGTGGCGACAAGATTCGGAAGTGGCGGCAGCTGCGGGGCGAGCTTAAGGTCGTCGACCTTAAGTCCGCGTACCTGCAGATCCACGTTTCCGAGGATCTGTGGCGGTACCAGATCGTGAAGTTTAAGGGTGTGCCTTACGCTTTGACGCGATTAGGCTTTGGCCTCTCGTGTGCGCCTCGAATCATGACGGTGATTCTCGGCAAGGTTCTGTCGCTGACCGATCGCGTTCGTCGAGGGACGGACCACTATATCGATGATGTAGTGGTGTGTGAGTCCATTCTCAGCGCGCAGGAGCTCCGGGAGCATTTGGCACGGTACGGACTTGTGTCAAAGGAGCCTGAGTGCCTGGATGGAGGTCGGCTGTTGGGCATTTCTTTGCGGAAAGATGCCAATGGACATCTTCGAATGTCGCGGGGGACTGCTCTCTCCGAGTTTGGCTCGGTGAATGCCGGCCTGACGAAGAGAGGGCTGTTCTCCTTGTGCGGTCGGTTAGTTGGCCATTACCCCGTGGCGGGGTGGCTGCGTCCTTGTCGCAGTTTTTTGAAACGGCTGGGGTGCAGTGGCTCTTGGGACGACCCGGTTGACGGTTCTGTCAGCTCGTTGGCTGCGGAGCTGTTGGCGCGGGCTCGTCGGGACGACCCTGTTGGGGGCGTGTGGGGTGTCGACTCGCATGGTACGGTTACCGTGTGGGCTGATGCCAGCTCCCTCGGAGTTGGTGTGGCCCTTGAGGTCGATGGCCGCATTGTGGAGGATGCGTCTTGGCTCCGAAAAGAGTCAGACCACCTTCATATCAATGTGGCCGAGTTGGAAGCGGTGGCGCGGGGTATCAATTTGGCGATTGCGTGGGGTTTTAAGACCTTCACGGTCGCCAGTGATTCCCGGACAGTCGTCACATGGATGGACAACACTGTCGATGGCCGCAATCGTGTTCGCACGAAGGGCGCGGCGGAGATGCTCGTGAAGCGACGTCTTGGGGTGATCCGTGAGACGATCGCTGAGCATGGTCTGGTCGTGTCTGTTCGCTTCGTCTCGACGATCGAGAACAAGGCCGACCAGCTGACCAGGGTACCTAAGAGGTGGCTTAGTTACCGCGATGGTGGGGAAGCCGGCGCAGAGGTGGCGGCCGTGCTTGCCACTGGAGAGAGTGTCGAGGATGCCATCTGGGCGGCTCATTTGCCGCATCATTTGGGCATTGATCGGACGCTCTACTTGGCGCGTCAGATCCGCAGTGATCTGTCGCGCGAACAGGTGAAGCGGGAGCTGGCTGGATGCGAGGCCTGCCAGCAGATCGACCCTGCGCTGCGGGGGGAAAATCTCGTGGAGCGGGGGGATCTGTCTGTGGAGGAGAGTTGGCGCCGGGTTGCAATTGATGTGACCCACTATGGCACTAAGCTCTACCTGTCATTGGTTGACTGTGGTCCCTCGCGGTTCGCCATCTGGCGACGGCTGCTGAATGAGTCAGCAGCGAGTATTGTCGCTCACTTGCGGGAAATCGTAATTGAGCGAGGGCCGTGTGACGAGTTGCTCCTGGACAATTCGACGGCGTTTCGATCAGCGACTGTGGCACAGTTCGCTGATGCGTGGGGGATTTCGCTGCGATTCCGTGCCGCCTACGCCCCGAGCGGCAACGGGATCGTGTAGAGAAATCATCGGACGATCAAGAGGATCGCCGCCAGGGGAGGTATCACTCCTGAGGAGGCTACATTCTGGTATAATGTGACGCCTCGGAAGGACACTGAGGCGGGCTCAGTCCCTTCGAGCGGTATTTTTCGGTATCGCTGGCGAGTGCCGTTTGACGTCAATCTTCGGGTGATTGATGGCTGCGCGAGCAACAGCTTTGCTGTCGGCGATGAGGTGTGGGTGAAGCCCCCGCTGCCTTCATGCACGAAGCAGTGGACGTCAGGTGAGGTTACCAGCGTCGTGTCAAAGTACGTGGTCTGCGTAGACGGCATGCCCAGGCATGTGCGCGACGTCAGGAGTCGGCGCATTGGGGGTGACCGGGGCCGTGTCCCCGAGAATCATAGGGGCGCTGATGGCGCTGCGGCGCCCGACGTAGTTATCTTCGGCGGAGGTGGCGGTGGCGCAGCTCTTCTGGCGTTGCCTGAGAGGGTGGTGGTGGACGCATTAAACGCGGCGCCAGTGGCGCCGGCGGCAGACAACGAGTTTAGTGAAGACTCACTTGAGGAAGAGGGCGAGGAGCCTGCCACTGCCGATGGAGAGGCAGAGCAGCCCCAGGGAGAGCCGGCGCAATTAAGGCGGTCATGCCGTGAACGACGGCGTCCCTCGTACCTAAACGAGTACGAGTGCTAAGCACTGGGCGCTGTGAGTTTCGTGAGAAACTGGGGGAGATGTGGCGTTGAAGAATTAGCCGCCGCAGCTCCCAAGGAGCGGGACCTGGCTGCTGGCTGCCGACTGGCTGTCGCAGCCTTTCCTGGCTGCCGCGACTGACTGGCGGCGCGTGAGTTGCGCCAGTATTGGAATGGACATGGTGGAGTGGAGTCGCGCGTGTGCTTTTGCTCTTCGGATCTGCGTCGTGTCCCGGTGTGTCTCTTTTGTTGCGTTTGTGAAGCTAGGCGGGTGCCTTGCTTCCGGTGTTCCTCTAGTTCTACGAGGAAGGTCGAGTAGCTGTGGCAGCTGCTTGACGGTTCTGCTGGCGGTGAAGGCACCAAAGCAGAATTTGACGGTAAGCCAACAGAATCATAACTAAAAAACATATTTTATGTGACCTAAAAAGCCCCATGCAGTTTTTAAAAATAACATGTTTTTTACTAAAAAATCATGACTGAAAAAACATAAATATATTTATGAGACCAAAAAAATGTTTCTGTACTAAAAAATCATGACTAAAAAACATGAATATATTTATGAGACCTAAAATGGTGTTTTTTAAAAATTATGTTTTTTTTACAAACAATGATGTACAAGAAAACCTGGATATGAATATATTTTATGCAACCAAAAAAACCATGCTGTTTTATTTTATGCATTTTTCATAAAAAATTGTCTTAAAATCATGGATATTAACATATTTTATGTTACTAAAAAAATCATTGTTTTATTTTAAACATGTTTTTTCATTAAAAAGTTATTATGATTCATTTTTTGGTCACGACTTTTTTGTAAAAAAAAACCCTCAGGGGGATACAACTATTGTATCTATGGGAACTAGCGCTCCCAGGAGGACAATGTGAGGGCCCAAGCTGAGAGTTAGGTAGGCTTCCTTTTTGTTAAAATAAAATGCTTTTGTTATGTTGAGGACCACCTTTTTTCAATTCACTGCTGTCCTGTTTTTCAGCACCTAATACTGTCTTCTTCAACTTTGATCATGTTTCATAATCTTCCTTCCTCTCTTTGGATCGCATTTGTTGCTGGGTAGGGAGGCTAAAACTAACGACTAATCTAATCTGTAAAAAAAACATGGATATTAATTTATTTTAGGTGACCAAAAAACCCATGCTTTTTGAAAAAAAAATTTTTTACAAAAAACAGGAGTATTATTAAATTTAATCTGACCAAAAAAACATGACATTTTAAAAAACATGTTTTTTTTCACAAAAAGTCATTAATACCCATGTTTTTATGTCATGATTTTTTGGTAAAGAAAACATGATTTAAAAAAAAACAGCATGGTTTTTTTGGGCACATAAAATATATTAATATCCACATTTTTTATTCATGATTTTTCTGTAAAAAGATGTTTAAAAAAAACAGCATGGTTGTTTATGGTAAAATAAAGTATATTAATATCCATGTTTTTTAGTCATGACTTTTTTGTAACAAAAACATTCAAAAAATAGCATGGATTTTTTGGTCACATAAGATTTATTAATATCCATTAGAATCATACCAGGTCTTAGAATAAAATATCCACAAAGAATCTATTCACTCTATGAAACCTTTCGGAGACTAGCTCCATCCTCAGTAAGTCATTCAGTCAAATGTTTTTCAAAGGAACAGTGAAAATTCATTGTCCATTTTACCAAATTTTACTGAATGACTGAGGATGGAGCTGGTCTCCAAAAGGTTTTATGGAGTAAATAGATTCTTTGTAGATACTTTATTCTAAGACCTAGTACAGTTCTAATAAACATGATTTCAATATCAACAGCATTCTTTGTTTATAAGTTTCTAAAGACAATTCGATTAAAGAAAAATAACTTTCCTGATATTTACATCCATGTTTTTTTTTTCATGATTTTTTTAAATGTTTAAAAAAAAAAAATTTTTTGGTTCCATAAAATATAATAGCCATGTTTTTTTAGTCAAGATTTTTCGGTTTAAAAACAATGTTTTAAAAAAAACAGCATTGGATTTTTAAGGTCACATAAATATATCATTATCCATGTTTTTTATTCATAATTTTTGTATAAACATGTTTTTTTTTAAAACAGCATGGTTTTTTAGTCACATCCCTATCAATGACCATAAGTAAAGATATGTTATTATAACACACCATTTTGGGACTTGAAGGTCATTCACATGTATTGTAAAACAAATGAAATATCAAAGCATGAAACCTCAGAAAATGAAAAATTTCATAAAACCATGGAAAACGACCAATCAAGAAGTATGTTGTTTTATTTTATAATCTGACATGAAAACACATAATGTAATGTGGTTCTTTTTCTTCCGGAGTTATTTCAAGACAAAATATTAAAAAAAAAAATACGCACATTTTTTTTGGCCACGGTTTTTTTGAAAAAAACGTTTTTTTAAAAAAAACGGCATGGTTTTTTTTTGGTCACATCTCTAGTAGTGAGGGGCAGGGGTGTGGTGTGTGGTAGTGAGGGGCAGGAGTGTGGTGATGTGGCATGATAGGAGTGAACTATATGTATAAATAAAATACTTATACATAGCAACTAGGTAGCTCATTAAATCTAAACAACTTCAACAAACCATTGGAAGATACCTAGCCTGATAAATAAAAAAAACCGAGGCTGTTATTCCTATTTGCAATAACATCACAAATAACAACACTCGTGACTCACGTTTCTCGGGTTCCATAAAGTATTATTGGGTATTTTTCGGGGGCTTCCTGCTCGGGTCAGGCTCAAACGGCTCGATCTGCAGACAAGGGGGAAATTTAGCACAGACACAATCACGGTGGAGGAAACCAGGTAGGGTCACTTCTATGGGGGAAAATACAACTCCTGTTGTTTGGCCAGCCAATAGAAAGGTTTTATTTCAAACAAACTTCATGACGTCTAGAGATGTGACTCAAAAAAAACCGTGCCAATTTTTTTTAAAAAAACACGTTTTTTTACAAAAAAAACCATGACCAAATAAATGTGGATATTTTGGTTTTTTTTAAATATTTTGTCTGTAAATAACTCAGCAAGGAAAAGAACCACTTTACAATATTTGTTTTCATATCAGATTACAAAATAAAACAGCATACTTCTTAATTGATGGTTTTCTATGGTTTTATGAGATTTTTTATTTTCTGCGGTTCCATGTTTTGATATTTCATTTATTTTGCAATACATGTGAATGACCTTCAACTCCCAAAATGGTGTGTTATAATAACATATCTTTACTTATGGTCATTGATAGAGATGTGACTAAAAAATCATTGTATTTTTTCAAGCATGTTATTTATACAAAATTATGACTAAAAAACATGGATATTAATATATTTTATGTGATCTAAAAAATCCAATGCTGTTTTTTCAAACATTGTTTTTTGACAGAAAAATCATGACTAAAAAACATGACTATTATTATATTATATGGGACCAAAAAAATTAAAAAAAAAAAAAAATCACGACCAAAAAACACGGATGTAAATATCAGGAAAGTTATTTTCTTCAAGCAGACAAACTTATAAACAAAGAAAGCTGTTAATACTGAAATCATATTTATTAGAACTGTACTAGGTCTTAGAATAAAATATCTACTAAGAATCTATTCACTCCACAAAACCTTTTGGAGTCCAGCTCAATCCTTAGTCATTCAGTAAAATGTGGTAAAATGGACAATGAATTTTCACTGTTCCTTTAAAAACATTTTGTTGAATGACTTACTGAGGATGGCGCTAGTCTCTGAAAGGTTTCATAGGGTGAACAGATTCTTTGTAGATATTTTATTCTAAGACCTGGTATGTTTCTAATGGATATTAATATATTTTATGTGACCAAAAAATCCATGCTGTTTTTTGAATATGTTTTTGTTACAAATAAGTCAAGACTAGAAAACACGGATATTATTCTTCATTTGACCATAAGCAACCATGCTGTTTTTTTTAACAACATCTTTTTTACAAAAAAATCATGACTAAAAACATGGATATTAATATATTCTATATGCCAAAAAAACCATGCTGGTTTTTTAAATCATGTTTCTTTACCAAATAAAATCATCACTAAAAAAACATGGATATTAATGACTTTTTGTGAAAAAAACCATGGTTTTTAAAAATTTCATGGTTTTTTTGGTCAGATAAAATTTAATAGTACTCATGTTTTTTAGTCATGAATTTTTGTAATAAAAACTTTTTTTCAAAAAGCATGAATGTTGGTCACTTAAAATAAATTAATATTCATGTTTTTTTTACAATGAAGTCCTGACCAAAAAATGAATAATAGATAACTTTTTAATAAAAAAACATGTTTTAAAAAAACATGTTTTAAAAAAAACAATAAATTTTTTAGTGACAAAATATATTAAAGTCCATGATTTTAAGACATTATTTTTACGGAAAACACGTGAAATAAAACAGCATGGTTTTCGTGGTCACATAAAATATATTCATATCCAGGTTTCTTACACATCATTGTTAGTAAAAAACACATTTTTTAAAAAAACAGCATGGGTTTTTTTAGGTCTCATAAGATATTCATGTTTTTTTAGTCATGATTTTGTAGTAAAAAAACATTGTTTTGGTCTAATAAATATGTTATTCATGTGTTTTCAGTCATGATTTTTTAGTAAAAAAAATGTTTTTTTTTTAACACATTCCCTGCAAAGGGACCCACCGGTGGTCACTTAGGTGATTTTCATAGTGCTGTTGACCCACCTGCAGTCACTAACTTATTGTTTATTAATACTTTATAAAAGCTTAATATAGACAAGATCCACTTAATGTTTGCCATTTTCAAAGTTGATTAACGCAATTGACTTTAAGGAAATCATCCGGGGCCCTTGCGATGTCATGGTCATTTTGCACGTTTTTGTTGTAGAAGGACCCTTAGTTGGTGGACTATTCGTTCCTAAAATTTTATGGCGCTACGACAATAATTCCCCCCTCCCGGGGAGGGGGGGAGGAGTGAAGGGACCAAAATCTTTCAATTTTCCCGATTTTGAAACCCATATAAAAAGAGAACAAATGGAAAATGGAAAAAAAGCCGAATTTGAGTGTGTTAGACATGTTTCGAGGATTCTAAAACTGCATTTGTTTTTGTTCTAGCATCAAAACTGAAGGAGTCCGATTTTGAAATATCAATATTTGTGAAATATCAATACCTAAAAACCAATATGTCAAATTTTTGCCAAATCTAAGGCCTGAATCAAAAAAATGAATGGAATCAATTGTGTTTCTTTTCAAAGGTTACACATCATAGTCAAATTTCATAAGAATGAGACTGAAAAAAAATTATTTTTTTTATAAAAAAGGAAAAATTTTATATTTTTTTTTTTTTGAAATCACAATTCACAGTTTGAATATGAAGTTATGTATGGAAAGTATCGAAATGAAAATTAAAACTGCATTCAATTACATCAATTGTTCATTATATTACACTTCAACACATAATTTTTTTTTTGCTTATACCCAACACTTCTAATTTTCAACATTCATCCCGGGACTAGTTCTCCAGTTTTGATGCTAGAACAAATCCAAAGACAGTTTTAGAATCCTTGAAACATTTCTAACAAACGTACATTCGGCTTTTTTTCAAATTTGAATTCTTTGAAGAAATATATTGTTCTAAACCCAAAAAATTGTTGCTGATTTTTTAAATTTCCAAAAATTTTGACAAAAACAGGCAAAATTTGAATTTGAAAAAAAAAACTGAATGTGCATTTGTTAAAAATGTTCCAAGAATTCTAAAACTGTCTGTTTTTGTTCTAGCATCAAAACTGAAGGAGTTTCAATCTGAAAAATATACCAAAAACACATTTTTCGTCAAAAAAAAACTGAGGCCTAAATCGAAAAAATGACATCAGTAAAAAAGGTTTACTTTCACAGAAGACATATACTGGCCAATTTTCAAACAAATCGGACAAAAAAAGGTCTCAAACCCGGATGATCTCCTTAAATTTGAATTGAATATTGAACTGAAGTTTAACCCATCGCAGTTAACGTGTTAACTGCATGGGGTTTTTAGGTCATATAAAATAGATTGTGTTTTTTAGTATTGATTTTTTTTGTAAAAAACAGCATGGTTATATTTGGTACCAGAAAATATATTAATATTAATATATTTTCTGGTACCAAATATAACCATTCTGTTTTTTTACAAAAAAATCATAATATCACGTGTCAGAATTTTTTGTAAAAAAACATGTTTTAAAAAAACAGCATGTTTTTTGGTCATCTAAAATATATTAATATCTATGTTTTTGAGTCTTTTTTTCTAATGAAAACATAAAATAGAAACCATACAGTAAAAGTGGTGGCAGATAACCCACAATTACCTAGGAGTCTAAGAGGAACAGCAGGAGCCACATAACTTATCACAGAACTTATATTGATGGAATCAAAATTCAGAGCTTATTATCTCTGCTATGTCTGATTTTTTTTAGTCACATAAAAATAAAATCAGACATAGTAGGGATAGAAAGCTCTGAATTTTGACTCCATCAATATAAGTTCTGTGGCTCCTGCTGTTCCTCTTAGACGCCTCTAGGTAATTGTGGGTAATCCGCCACCACTTTTACTGTATGGTTTCTTTTTAATGTTTTTATAACAAACAAATGACTTAAAACAATGGATATTAATATATTTTAGGCGTCCAAAAAAAAACCAGACATATACCCAACAAAATTTAGGTGTGTGCAAAAAAAAAACCAAAAAAAAACAAAAAAAACACATAAAAAACACATTTTTTTGCAAAAAAAAACACCATCAAATAAAACCGTTTTTTTTGCATCACTAATGACGTCACCAAAACGCCATGTCGTTAGGCCAATAGTGGAGCCAGATTTGGGGGTAGCAGTGCTACCAGATGCAATATAAGCACTGCTATTGGTTCATTGCCGTGAGGTCAGCAAAAAAACACCGTCAACAAAAAAAAAGACTGGTTTGAACCTACCTTGTATCTTCTACTGTGGACACAATCAAAGCTTTATAGTGAAATGACAGGTGTCTCTTCAACTTTTTCACAGCGGATTCATTCTATTTCAATTAATTTTAAACTGATGGCATATTTTACCACAAAAAAACTAGTCTAAAAATTCCCACATCCTTAGGCTTAGCTTATAAGCCTATAAATAATTTGAGATACATTGTTCCATTGGTAATTTATTAATGGGATTACATGTATATCTTACTGGTAACTCTCAACATGCTGTGGGACGCATTTGCCCAACACAGAGAGATGGTTTAATTTATAAATAAATGGGCAAATTTATATATTTTTTGTTCTATGTTATCACAATGGGCATCTGAGTGAACACATCAAATTGGTTGGTGCGTGTGTCTGTGACGCTCACAAGGACGCTCAATGACCGTATCTGTGATACGAGTTTCACCAGTGCACAAGTACAAGAATATTTTAATGGCAGGTACTGTTGGCATGGATATATTTGTTGGGCATCCACAGCGGGAAGATTTAATCAAGGGAAATATAGAATTCTGTCATTTTTGAGGTATTGTGCAGACCTGTCTTCACAATAATTACTTTACAAGATTTATTTATAAGAATAAGACATGAAAATGAGCAAGCTTCTCAGTTGAGACTTTATATTTATTTGATTATGAAAGCAAAAAGTTTTACTTAGATTATTATTCACAAAAAATACAATAATGCAACATGAAATCTAAATATTATGGAATTGATGAAGACAATATAGCAAATTAGCATTATCAAATATTCATCAAGTTATTTCATAAAGATTTCTTTGTTTCAAGTATTAAGTTGAGAGTTTCTCATGCATTAATTCAACAAAAAAAAAGCTTCCTACAAGAATATGGCATTAGTGATAAAACAAAAATGAAGACATTTTCAACTTTTAACAAAATGGTTAAAAATTATATATATATATATATATATATATATATATGATCAAGCAAAATAATTATGAAATTAAATTATTAATTAGCAAAAACATTAGGACTTTTCTTTCCCAAATTAAAACATGAACAACTAACAAATATTCAAACTTTTCTTACCCAAATTAAAACATGAACAACTAACAAATTTTTAAACTTTTCTTACCCAAATTAAAACATGAACAATAAACAAATATTCAAACTTTTCTTACCCAAATTAAAACATGAACAACTAACAAATATTCAAACTTTTCTTACCCAAATTAAACATGAACAATAAACAAATATTCAAACTTTTTTAACATCAACTCATCAGTCAAAACAATAACAAAAGTACCAAGAATAGCGCAGAGCTAACCAAGACTTTTCTAGCCCAAATAAAATTTGAAATAAACAACGTAAACAAACTTGACTTACCCGTCCAGGCCAGTGTGGGTACCCTTTAACTTTTGCAAATATGAAGTCATTAGGCTTAAATTCAACTTTGTTGGGCATATTGTACTTGCTACTATAGTCTAAGTCACTTAATATCTGCACAACAGATGAGATTAGATGGTAGTTTCAGCCTCTGTATGTATACACAACAGAGATGTTCCAAAGAGAGGAAGGAAGAAGGCACCATTTAGTACAGAGATATCTGCTCGGCAAGATGACATCAATGTAGAACTGATTACAAATTTTACATCAACTACACAAAAGTTTATATTAGATTTTAGTTAGAGCCTCTGTATACACAACAGAGATGTTCCAAAGAGAGGAAGGAAGGAGGCACCATTTAGTACAGAGATATAGTGATCCTCATCCTAGTGATCCGCGCTGATAGTGATCCTCATCCTATTTTCGACGTTAGGACTCGCCATGATTCTTCATTGTCTTCGAAGGAGAGCAACGATTTTGCTTAGTCTACGAGATCAACGTTAAGAACTTTAGTGATACAATTGCCTCAAGTTGAAAAATGAGAAAGCTGAGAAATTTTATTGAATTCGTTGAAAATTTATTAATCAGAAAATTTATTAATCAGAAAATTTATAAGTGTTAGATTTTAAATTATTTGAAATCTGGCGCGCAGTGGTTAAATGAAACGCAAATCGCATGAAACACGCGATAAAATATGCGCGCAGTGTTCTCTTTAATTTATTTTAAATCTATTTAACCCATGTGTTTAATTTAAGTATACTATATTTAATATTGACGCAAAAATTTTAATTAGCAAATCCTTTATTTGTTTTTGGTGTTAGAAGTGACATTTCTAATTTGAATATGTTGTGTTTTGATTACATTATTTTTTGTGTGAAAATTCGAAATTCGAATAATTGCGGATTTTTTTTAAGAATGATACATTGCGATTTCTTATTTTTGTTTTGTTTGAATTTTTCTAATAGGGGTATTATGCGAAAACGCAAAAGGTATTTGCAAAGATGCAACGGGTAATTATTTGTTAATTGATATGGCGTAGGTTGTTTTAAAAATATTAAAATGGCGTTTCAATATGACCCTTTTTACACGGTCTTCACGGCTGTCGATGTGCTAGTTATATTTAAGCACGGTAAGTCAGTTGCTTTGCTTCTTTGCATATTTTTCATTGCTTTGCTTTTTGCTTTTAGCTATTAAGTTTTTTTGATGGTGACATGCCTTTAATTTTGCGCTGAATTCGTACTAAACGTGATTGAATCCTTCTCTTAGGGGTTGATTGAGGTAACATGTTAAGAATTTGAATAGGAATTGAAATAAAAAGGGTTTTCTAACCTTTTTAGTTAAATGCGGGTTGTCTAACTGTTGAATTTTTGCGGTGTACTAAGTTTATTTTTAGGGTTTTTTTTGGCTTATTCCTTAAGCGGTTTTTGGCGTTCTACTTATTTTGCCATGTGGATAACCTAACTGATTCGGCAGGGGGTGAATTGGTAAAAAGCATTTTTTTTAGCATGCGTTTTACTGTATTCTAATTTTGGAGTTTTAGTTTAGAGCTTGGGTTCTAGAATTAGTTGTGCGTTTATTAATCAACGTGGTTGTTACCCTATAATAATTTCTTGGATTGCATTATAATTACCCTATAATCATTTCTTGGTAATGCAACAGTTTTAGTTTCCGTAGTGTAGTAACCGTCATTGCTTCTTAACATGTTTTCTACGGTTTATTTTGTTTTCGTTGGACCTACTGACATTTTTTTTACTTCTTCCTCCGCGTTCTGGTTTTTAATGCATTGAATGCGTTACCTATAGTCTAACTGCTTTGCGTTTATTTTATATCTTTTTTGGGGATGTAATCGGTTCTTGTGTTTCACTATGCGTTTAATGATGTATCGAAGTTTCTTTACGACAGGTTGCGTATATTGTTCGCTGGAAGCTACCTTGTTCTTGCCTGTTTTGCTTGGAAATAAGGCTTGGCGTGATAAAAGTTGTTAAATTCTTTTGCTGTTGATGATATAAATTGCGATACGGTTACCGTAAATTAATGTACAACGGTTACGAGCGATTCCATAATAGTTCTTTTTCGTTCAGAATTGTAGTAAAAAATTTTTTTTTTCTCAATTAAGGAATTGTATTTTCATTGATTGCTTTCAGTCTGCGAATATTGAAGTTCGTTTAACCGTTTTATTATTTTTGTATGGTGCTCTCTCATTCTGCGTGAGGGGGAGCAATATGCGGCATCTCCGCACATGTTTATCTGTAGTAGCTTTTTCTGTATCTGGAGGGCACCAATAAGAAGCCGCTCTGTCGAGGCCAGGTGCTCAATCCATCAACATCTTGCCTTCTGTCAACACCTAGCCAAATAAACTCCGCCCAAATAATATTTTTTTTTATTTATAACTGAATACCTATCCGGGTAAAGGGGGGAGGTATGTGCGCCAAGCGCCATCCATGCCCCTCTTCCCCCGTGCACCTCAGAGGTCTTATAAGCGGTGAGCTCTTTAGGGCCCGCGCATTTGGTTCGCGTCTCCACCTGTACTACATCGTCACCAATAAACGTCGCACGTAACCAGCGTGATCTCTAACCTCTGTCTGCCTGTATATCTGCTCTGCAAGATGACGTCAATGTAAAACTGATTACAAATTTTACATCAACTACACAAAAGTTTATATTAGATTTTAGTTAGAGCCTATGCATACACAACAGAGACGTTCCAAAGAGAGGAAGGAAGAAGGCCCCATTTAGTACAGAGATATCTGCTCTGCAAGATGATGCAATATAAGATACAATGAACATTTAATACCATAATCTCAAAAATTTAAAGCTATTTTTTACAGTTTTTGTACATTATTCATCTTCCAACGATTTATTCTTCTTTGTTCGATGAAAGTGCATTATCATAAATTAGAAGTCATTGCAAGACAACTGGGATGATGTTGTACACATTTTTATGTTAACAATTTGTAAATATTTGACAAAAATTGTACTTAAGATTACTAGAAAATCAAATTTAATACTAAATGGTCACACAATTAGAACTGCTCTTCTGCATTTGAAATGTAAGCCAGAATGTACTAAAATTGAAATTGAGTATTCCATAAATTGTCCTTCCAGGCCATGTTTCACAATCCATGGACAAAAATTAATGAAACGGCTTAAAAAATACGGCTACATGCAGTAGGCAAGTTGGCTGCAACTGTGCAAAAACTAGAGGCTGTTGCCCACTTATCATTAGCAACACTTTCAACTTCATGACCATTAAATAATTAATATATATATAAATATACAATTAAAATATATATATCTACTTCACTCATGACTAAAAAATATTAAGAATTAGCTTACTCAAATTCAAGGATCATGCGTGTAAAGATCCTCAATCAAACTTGGTAACACATTTTATGTATGACAAAGAGTAAAGAGATGATAATTAAAGAGATGAAAAGGCAATTTCTTTTAACCAATCACACATGATCCCAGAGAACGAGAACTTTCAAACAAAATGTTTGAAAAATAAGAACATGAACGATTTCTTAACCCAATCATGCCGGAGGTTCAAATAATGGCTCGTACTAAGGAAAATACAATGAAATGGCTTCTTTGAGAGACCCATGGAACATTTTTAACATTCATTTCAGAACTCTTATTAGAACAGTAACAATACAATAAACAATGCCTTGCTTTTTTATTTTCTATCATTCCTAATCAGCAGAAGACTTGGCATGATTAGCAGTCCTAAATGTAGGACGCCAGGCATAAATGATTCATTCATCTCCTTCAGAGAGCGCGTTGGTCAGAACTGTGTCCACTCAAATGAACAATGCACAACTTCAGCAAAATTAAAATTGTGGGAATTTGAAATTATTATTATTATTATTATTATTATTATTATTATTATTATGTAAATAAGTTTTAGCATCCCCTAACCACAACAAAGATGTTCTAAAAGAGGAAAGAGGAAGGCACCATTTAGTACAGAGTTGAGGGAACGCAGAATCCATGCACAAGGTGCACAGAGTAAGCTAAGAAAGAAGTTCATGAAACAAGAAAAAAGTTGAAGAAGAAAGTAGTAGGTGCTGAAAAACAGGACAGCAGTGAACTGAAAAAAAGATGGTCCGTAACAAAACAAAACCCTATTTTATTACGACAAAAAGGAAGCCTACCTAACCTTTAGCTCGGGCCCTCACATGGTTTTCCTGGGAGCGCTAATTCCCATAGATACAATAGTTGTATCCCCCTGAGGGGATTTGAACTTATTAACACAATGACTATGTAGTGCAACAAATGTACACCACTAGGTAAATTACTCATTTATGCATGATTATTTCATAATTTATTTCATGATTATGTGGATAATTATAATGTAATATGCGGATAATTATAATATAATATGTGTATTTTGTTCCATTTATCATACAACACTTTTGTCTAAACACTCCAATACTGTCTAAATTTCAGTCACATCTATTTCAGTTAGGTATAATTTCTAGATTTCTGTATATTAATTTTAATAGTTCCACAAACTATGGCAGTTGCTCAACTGAATAGCATAACTTTGTCAATATAGAGATCATTGAAAAAAAACAATGGTCAATATTTACTTTGGCATGTTAATGATTTTGAAAATTTTCTTGCTAGAAATAGGTAATAGAGCACATTTTAGAATGTTTTACATGAATGACAATTTGCTAGCAAATGCCTACTTTTCATGATATAATATTAATAACATTGAGGTAAGAAAATTATAAAGTCAGCTGTATAGCTGATTCAGTGTTGGAACACTTGCAATTTTTTTGGCACAAAAACATCAGACTTGGTATGGCTAAGTTAAGCTTACTTAGGTCAGTTTATTCAAATAACCTAACATTGACTAACCTTATTTAGATTAGTTTAGGTCAGTTTATTCAACTAACCTAACCTAGCCCAATCTAACTTAACCTAACATTATCTGGCCTAACCTCACCTATTGTAACATCAATAGCGTATTACAGCATATTTACATGGCCGTTTCTTCACTTTTACATACAACGTACCTCTAACTTGTAAGTTAAGTATCTTGAAAAGCAATCATTTGCAACACAATTGTAATTCATATGAAACATGTGAAAATATGCCCTTCTACCACAAGTGTGGCAACAAAATTTTCAGAATCATTGATGTGCTGAAGTACATATTGACTAAACAAACATTCTCTGGAATTTATGGTAAATGTCAAGGAGTTCTGACTAATCAATTTTCATGGTAGTTAGACTAAAATAAACAACTTTTACTCTATGCCCTTTCCATGAGAAATGAAACAAAGTGAATTAGATTGAAATAAACAAGTTTTTTCTATGCACTTTCTGTCATAAATGAGTATTAAACGATTTATAGCGGTAGGCTTAGTTTTGTCTTTGATGACGAATGTGCTCGGATAAACAGCTACTCATTGATTTTCTAATTTGTGTTGCTTGCAACATGGTAATAACATCGAAATAAACTACTTTTCTTCTATACACTTTTTTCGTCTTATGTATATTTTACGAGTAAGCACGGTAGGTTTAGTTTCGTCTTTGAAAACTACCAAGGCCGGAAGCGAGACGCTATTGCAGTGTTGCCATTTGTTGGGCTTGATGAATTACTTCCCGCTTCAAACACTTGAGTTGCAGTAACTAATTCACCGCAATAACTCGTAAAATACTTATTTAAGACAGGAAGTGAATAGAAGAAAACTTGTTGATTGCGATCTAATTAACTATATTTAAGGCACCGAAAAATCAAATATTGATTCCCGCTTAATCCTCAACCTTTACCAAAATATTTTACAGCAATGACTCTCTGCTTGCTGATGCATTATTTTTGAGCTGTAACAACAATTACGTTCAGATAGGAATAATATTATAAAGTCAGTTGCTTAGGTCATGCCCACTTTTTGGTGGGAGAAGAACAGCGTCAGTTTGGGTAAGTTAAGGAGATCATCCCACTTTTTCAACTTTTTCCGTCCGATTCGTTTGAAAATTGGCCAGTATATGTCTTTTGTGAAAGTAAACCTTTTTTGCTCATGTCATTTTTTCGATTTAGGCCTTATTTTTTTGGATGAAAAATGAGTTTTTTGGGATATTTTATGTATATTTCAAAATGTATCTCCTCATTGAGTTTTGATGCTAGAACAAAAAAAAAGACAGTTTTAGAATCCTTGAAACATTTCTAACAAACTCAGCAGGGCTTTTTTTCAAATTCGAATTTTTTCGATTTTTTCAAAATTTTTGAAAATTTCTGAAATGAACAACAATTTTTGGGGTTAAGAGCTTTATATTTTTTTGAAAACTTCGAATTTCAAAAAAAGCCCTACTGAGTTTGTTAGAAATGTTTCAAGGATTCTAAAACTGTCTTTGGTTTTGTTCTAGCACCAAAACTCAATGAGGAGAGACATTTTGAATGTTGAAATTTGTTTTTTTTTTGTATAAGCCATAAAATTTTTTTGTTGAAGTGTAATAAAATGATCAATTTATGTAATTGAATGCAGTTTTAATTTTTATTTTGATAATTTCCATACATAACTTCATATTCACATTGTAAATTGTGATTTACAAAATGAAATAAAAAATAAAAAATTGAAATTATTTTATTTTTATAAATTAAATTTTTTTTTTTCAGTCTGATTCTTATGAATTTTGACTATATGTAACTTTGGAAAAGAAACGCAAATTATTCGTTTTGCTTTTTTGATTTAGGCCTTAGTTTTTGCAAAAATTTGAAAAATTGGTTTATACTTATTGATATTCACTGATATTGATATTTCAAGACGTATCTCCTCCTTCAGTTTTGATGCTAGAACAAAAACAAAGACAGTTTTAGAATCCATAGAACATTTTTAACAAACTCAGTAGGGCTTTTTTCCATTTCCCATATGTTCTCTTTTTATATGGGGTCAAAATCGGTCAAAAATTGAAAATTTTTGGTACTTTTAACTGATATTGATATTTCAAAATGGGACTCCTCCTTCAGTTTTGATGCTAGAACAAAAAAAAAGACAGTTTTAGAATCCTTGGAACATTTCTAACAAACTCAGTAGGGCTTTTTTTCCCATTTCTCATTTGTTCAATTTTTATATGGGGTCAAAATTGTCGGCCAAAAATGAATATTTTGGTCCCCTCACCACCCCCGGGGGGGGGATTGTTTTCCGTAGCGCCATAAAATTTTGGGACCGAATAGTCCACCAATTGAGGGTCCTTTTCCAACAAAAACATGAGAAATGACCCCCGGACCGACAGGGGCCTGGGATGATCTCCTTAAGGTAAGCTATTTTGGGTTGAATTAGTTTATTTAAGGTTAGTTCATTTAAACCTAACCTCACCCATTGTTTTGTCAAAACCGTGTTAGAGCATAACTATGAGTTTGTTCCTTCACTTTTATATACAATGTTCCTATAACTTCAAAGTTGAATGATTAAAAAATTATGCATCAGTGAGCAGAATGTCATTCTTGTAAAACATTTTTAGATGTGCTCCTTCAGTGATTCTTTAGAACAGAATTTTTAAGTCCCAGGAACGGATTAAACTGCACGTTGACCCAAAAATTTCAATTTCCGTGAGTGGAATAAACTCCATAATGACCTACATCTTCAATACAGAACACCAACTATAATTTAAACCTGCTCAACACAGAGCTTTCTTTAGTAAATTTTGTTACATCCTAAAACAGTAGTTATAAACTTTTGTTTGGCAGTGACCCAAAATAACTGTCTTGACTGAAACATTCAAAACTTTAAAAATCTGACTAGGGTAAATCTCATATAGCCAGTGAGTTTGAATCATTGGTTATTCTTCTTTAATTTTCAATTTAGGCGCTCTGTAGTAACCTAAAAACCCAACCCGTTTGGTGTGTAATAGATCACACAATTCTACGTCTTACAGGATGGGTTTTCAGATATTTACAGAGCCCAAAAATTGAAAATTAACATAGAAAAACAAATGATTCAAATCACAAACAGGTTACACTAAACCTTAGCGATCTAAGGCAAACAATAAGATATTAGAACTACGCTTAATTTGGTAAATGTGTAGTGTTGGGTAGTAATAAATTTTCCGCACTTTACGCCGTAAGTATTTTATGAGTTATAGCGGTAAATTAGTTACGGCAACGCAAGTGTTTGAAGCGGCAAGTAATTCATCGACCGCGTCGGATGGCAACACTGCAATGCAGTCTCGCTTCCAACTCGCTAGTCATGTAAGACAAAACTAAACCTACCGCTATAACTCATTAAATACTCATTTGGGCGAATCAAAAGGAAATGACAGTTATTGACTTTCCACTTTTCGGTGCCTGAACCTAATTAATTGAATCAAAATAAACAAGTTTTCTTCTATGCACTTTCCGTCTCAAATGAGTATTTTACGATTTATAGCGGTAGGTTTAGTTTAGTCTTTGATGACGAATGCGCTCGAATAAACAGCTACTCATCGATTTTTGAATTTTGTTGCTTGAATCATGGTAATAACATCGAAATAAAGAACTTTTCTTCTATACACTTTTTTCGTCAAATGAGTATTTAACGAGGTATAGCGGTAGGTTTGGTTTCGTCTTTGATGACGGTCGCGCTGGAAGCGAGTGCGCATTGCAGTGTTGCTGTCCGACGGTCTCCTTGAATTACTTGCCGCTTCAAACACTGCAGTTACGGTAAGTCATTTACTGCTATAACTAATAAAATACTCATTTGAGACGGAAAGTGCATAGAAGAAAACTTGTTTATTTCGATCTAATTAACTATGCTTAGGCATTGAAATATTAAAAATCGATAACTATCACATCCTTCAGATTTACCATTATTTGCGACGGAAAGTGCACAGAATAAAAATTGTTTATTTGGATCTAATTGACAATTTTCAGGTACCGAAAAATGGAAAATCGATTCCTACCAAACGTTACACATTTATCCTAATTCCTTTCCATATGAAGGTAGAATTCCTCTCCACTTACTGCTGGTGGAAGGCAGCTTTTCCGCGTTACACTTTTCACTCGTATAACTGTATCAGCGATTTTCAGGTGTTTCTTGAATGGCGATTCTTTCCAAGGTGTATAATACTTGGGCTGAGTCCCTTGGGGTGGGGTGAAGGTCTCTTGATTGAAGTCTTCAGCCACATTATGAGATGTGGACGGTTGTGGGCTACAAGCCAAAGAAACACTTAGATGAGCACCTTGAAGTATGGTAGAGGTCTCTTGATTGATGTCCTTCACCTCGTTTTGAGAAGTGTACAGTTGTGAACGATGAGCCAAGGTAGTCCTTGGCTGAGCACCTTGAGGTGAAGTGGAGGTCTCTTGATTGACGCCAAACACCTCAATAAGAGATGTAGGCCTAGACAGTTTCGGACTACGAAATACGGTCAAGTTATTCATGGGTTCTAATGAGGTTTGGAGAAGGGGCGCTGTATCTGGAAGTTCAACAAAGTTTTCACCACAAGTGGATATCGCCTCATTTGGTCTGCAACTGTCTTGGACATCAGGTTCATTCTCTGAGTCAGGATGTAACAGCGAAGGCACGAGGCTTCCATCGCCGGAGGATCCTACAGATGCATTGAGTGAATCTGCAGGTGGATTAGAACTAGGCCTAGACATGATTCTTAAAGATTTATAGACGTTGTAGAGTTGGCTGTCCAAGCTATCATTTACAACATCGTAATTCTCTTCGAACAGTTTTTCATACTTAGTCAGGGTTTCAGGAAGGACGGTCATGTTCCCAACTTCTTCAGAAACACAATCCCTGTGCAAACACGCATCACAGGTGTTGCATCCAATCCATGCAGTGTTGTCTTCCCACCTCTCTTTCCCACCACAGGCTTTGAAAGCAGCTCTAGATTCTTCATCTTCACTCTTGCTGGAACTTTCCTTACGAATCCTTGTAGACTTTCCTTTAGCTTGTTTCAGTGCCTTCTCAGAAAGAGCCTCTCGTATTCCGTTGTATATCTTCCACAAAGGCCCATCTTCAAAATCATAGCCTTCATCATAACGTTTCTTGTATAGTGCAAGTTCGGCAGTGGACAAATTTGTTTCCACACTTGAAAGAGCTCTGGTCAACCCAAGAGACTCTTCTAGAGATGGTGCATGACTTGAGTTTCCCTTTTTAAATTTTTCAACACTCTTGGTATCTAAAAGCTTTGAAAAATCCACATGCTCAACATTGAACGGCACTAGCCCTGCTGCTCTGAAACCAGAAACAACGTTGTTTGGCTTCCCACTCGCTTCTTTCCATGCAACATCAAACACTGGGAAAAAGTGTGTTTTGGTCATTTGCACTCTGTTTTTGATGTAGAAATCTTTAATGCTCCTGTTCCAGCCCTTTTTGAGGGGACCAAAGACACTTACATCTAAAGGTTGCAGGATGTGACTCACGTGGGGGGGAAAGCAGTACAAAATAATGTCATGGTCGTTGCAGAAGTCAGAAACTGCTATGTTGATATGAGCAGTGTGACCATCCATGAATAGCAATATGGGAAAGGGTACCCTATCTTTCATGTAAAGATAGAATAGGTTGGAGATCCACTCAAAGAAGGTATCAGCGGATATCCATCCATTTTCGGTATGGCCCAAGTCGTAATCATCCTCATTGACGTCAGTGAGGTTGAACTTAGCCCATTTTTCCCCAGGAAAGAGAACAAACGGTTTCGTGAAGTCACCAGATGCTGACACACAAGAAAGTACTGTGATTTGTTGCCTAGTGTCAGGCGCAAGGCGGTAGATATTTTTTGTACTTCTCTCAGTAATTCATGGTGACTACTGATATTTCATTTCCAAATTTTACTACTTTTTACTACTTTTTACTACCTCCAACGGCAAAAAATTACTACCTTTTTTACACAATGAATGTTGTCCAAATGTCCAGAGGTAAGTAATCTGCCTAAAATTAGTAATTTGAGTCAATAATATACGCAATACCAAAGGTCCAAAAAAGCTCCAAGTTTTGTAATACTTAAAATACTTAATACTAAATGGAGCAACCAAAGCCTTACAGCAAAAAAGTTACCAAAATTTCAAGGGTGCCCCATCCTAAATGGACTCCAACAAAAGTTTGGCGCAGACTTTGTCTTAACATCTTTCAACTATGAGGGGAACAGTTCATCATATGGAAAAAATAAACTGACTGGAAACTAATAGACACCAGGAAATTGTCAGATCCCTCTACAGCAGGGTAGAATATCACGGAATTTCATTAAGACCAAACACTATGGCACTTTGGAAATATGAGTGTGTAAACTATTTCTATCGTACCTCAAAATCTAAATCGGCATCCTAATTGCGATCAATAATGACAAATAGGTTAGAAACATGTTATATTACAGAGCCAATCACGAAAATGCAAATTTCATGTAGCTTTCCTATGTACTTTTAGTAGAAGAATGAACTTTGATTACATGGAGCATTTCCATGCTATGACGACATCCTGGAGGTAACTGAATCGCCATGACTGCCAAAAGGAACTTCAAAGGAACTAAACTCTCGTTCAAAAGATGGCGCATTGTATTAAAAGATTATTTTATAGCATAATTCTTTCTATATTTGGACATAAATTAACGTCAGTGAAAAACAAACTTTCAGCTTTACAAAGAGGTAATTTAAAAAAAACATTTATAGTTTCAGTAAATCGTTGTTTCCCCAAATCGCAGTGGACAGAATAAACTCGTCTTTTCACAGGAAGATAATACTGCTCACAATCAAGCTCAGGTCTGAAAAAACACTTTCTGGATATAAATGAACTGCAGAGAAGTTCCTTTGACGTCATTGTAATGTTTCTATCCTGCCGCAACCTACCGCTATGTTACAACTTTGAGTGTGAGAATATTTGTCTTGGAATAAGAATTGGAAGGCTACATCAAATTTATGATAATCAAGACCTTACCAGCCAAATGTATGACTTTGAATTAAACATTATTAATTAGGAGGAATTGAAATGTAATAAGTTTGATTCACAACTTACTAATCTGAAATTGCAGCAGGACTCTCTAAAAGCTAATTGAGAATAATTTTATTTCTGTGATTACGTTTGTGAATAAAATACTTTGACTATCCAATTTTTGAGTATAAAGTGTACATAAATAACAATTATGTCAACTATGCTCTATATCTTACCAGCAACTGCATTCACTAAAGATGAAATCCAATAAAATGTAACAGTTATTTAGTGATAAGTACAACTACCTATTTGAAAATTTTAGCTAGTTCTTCATGTTTATTCATGAAATTTAAAGGAAAAAGTTTACAAGATGTTTTACATTCAAAAGAATCGTAATTCTTAATAAAATATAAATTATTTTACTTGATTACATTCGATTATTAGTTAGTTTAAGCCTCCCTATCCGCAACAAAGGCTATCCAAAAAGAGGAAGGAAGAAGGCACCATTTATTATGGAGTTAAAGGAAACGCGGAATCTATGCAGAAAGGGCACAGACACAGAAAACTAAAAAAAAAGATCATGATATAAGAAAAAGTTGAAGAAGAAAGTAGTAGGTGCTGAAAAACAGGACAGCAGTGAACCGAAAAAAGATGGTTCGTAACAAAACAAAAACCTATCTTATTTTAACAAAAAGAAAGCGCACCTAACCTTCAGCTTGGGCCCTCACATTGTCCCTTGGGAGCGCTAATTCCCTTAGATACAACAGTTGTATCCCCCTGAGGAAATATTTTACTTGACAAACATATTTCAATCAAAGCCAATTGATATACTTCCACAAGAAAATATATAGCTAAGCTATTTCATTTTTCCTCGAGATCGTATAATGCATATATGATACATAAGAATGAAAGATGTTAAATGTCAACCTCATAATCATAAATGCACAGTTTTTAAATCCTTATTTTATTCTCAATACTAATCCCTGAAATCACAAGTTCCTAAGTTTGAATCTCAATGTAAGTGCGCACTAATAGAAGTGTTTTCAACCACGCATCGTCACTGGTATTACATTTTTTAAATTTACATTTATACTATTTATGAAGCCTTGATTACCGCATCAAAGAAAATGCCATTTTATTGTTTTCTATCAATAATTTGTTAATAATAAAATAGCTCAAAAAAACCTTCCATCACAAAACAACTTGTTAACTTTCAGATCAAACAGAATGTGAAGAAAAAGTGAACTGTTTTTGCTGTTGTTTGCAAAAATTGAAACTTTTTCTATTTTGTGTGCTCCAATTCTAAAATTGCATCCCACTCTACAGGAATATTTCCAATAAATCGAGCCAAATTTCTGATTATGGGAAAAATTTATTTAAAAAAAACCTTCATACTCTATATAAATATGTACCATTACTTTGAATTTTGAGAGAATTATTCCACTCAACAATTTTTTTACTACCCTGAGGCAAATTTTACTACTTTTTACTACTTTTTTTACTACTTTGCAAATTTTACTACTTTTTACTACTTTACTACCTAGTAGACAGCCTGTAATTACTTGACACTTTCCTGTGGTTCCTTGGAGAGGAAAACCACTCTCGTCAACGTTGAAAATTCTGGACCCGTTTTTAGCTGACAGGAAAGTCTTAGCATCCAATCCATGTTCTTCTGATAAGAACTTTTGCAAACCATTGAACCATTGACGAATTGTCTGCTCGTTGACGTACGCCCTTTGGAAACCCAAGTTTTCTGGAGTAAGGGCACTCAAATTAGGATGACGCTTAAGGAAACTGTAAGTCCAGCCTTTAGATGGTAGATTATTGGTGAATACTCTTTGTTCTGCGCTCGTTAGGCCTTCTTTTTCAGCTTCATCCAGAACTGACTTAACAATGAAAGGAAGATCGTGTTTAGTCACACCGTAGCCAATCTTGGCCATGGTTACCATGTATCGTTGTAGACAAACTTCTTGTCCATGTGACAGGAAATGCTGACGGCCTAAAGAACAATATGTACAGTTAATATTTGCTTTTAGGCTATTCTAAGAAAGTCAAATTCAAAGTAAAAACAGATGATAACTAGGTACCTAAGAAACACTTATAAAAGCATAAATACATATTTCCTTTCAAGTGATCTGGATTACATGCAAAATTCATTCACCTCTTTTGTTAATCAGCACGGACTGCTTAATTACGACAATATATTTCATACCTAGCTTAGTTGATACTGGTATCCTGTTTTTCACTTTATCACAGATTGTTGCAATTGGAATGCCATATTTTACTGACGCAGCTCGGTATGTTGAGGATCCATTTTAAACCTCTGCAATTGCACGTAATAGGTTCTCTTTGCTGTTTTTCTTGCGCGTTGGAGCCATCTCTGTAAATACTTGTTTTTCTCATTATTATTATTATTATTATTATTATTATTTTATTATTATTATGATATAAGAAAGTTTTAGCCTCCCTTAACCCTTTAAAGCCCACATTTTTATACTCATATTACCGTTATGACAACCACTATCACTAAACCGACATTGGCATTAGGTAGTCACTGTTACCAAGATGGGGAAGGAACTGCCACTTGGCAGTGAAGTTCAAAGGACACATTAGTGAACAAATTGAATAAGAAATACAATACATTATTGTTATTTTTGAAAGAAGACCGTACAGTCCACTTGGGCGTTAAAGGGTTAATTGCACAACAAAGATGTTCTAAGAGAGGAAGGAGGAAGGCACCATTAAGTATAGAGTTGAGGGAATGCGGAATCTATGCACAAGGTGCACAGAAACAGGAAGCTAAGAAAGAAGTTCATGAAACAAGAAAAAGTCGAAGAAGAAAGTAGTAGGTGCTGGAAAACAGGACAGCAGTGAACCGAAAAAAAATGGTCCGTAACAAAATAAAAACCTATTCTATTTCAACAAAAGGAAGCCTACGTAACCTTTAGCTCAGGCCCTCACATAGTCCCCCTGGGAGCGCTAATTCCCATAGATACAATACCTGTATCGCCCTGAGGGGCTTGTTTTTCTCATCTAAAGGATATTTTGTACTATCAATCACCTGAAATAAACATAGAACAATATATAGATGAATGTAAAACACACAATTGCTATGTATATACAATATTTTAAGGAAATGAAACAGGCGTTCAATAGATTGATTCAGTTATTTAAAAGAATTACAAATTAAACAGCCTTGTTGGAGGCATAAATTTATGATTTATAAGGAATTTTGATTCGAACACCTTTGTTCACTATTTAATACTGACATAAAATAGGAACTGAATATCGAACATGGAATAATTATCAAGGTTTTAGCGGGAAAGAAAAAATACAGCAATAGAACATCACATGGCAACACTACTCTCTAGTTATGACGGGAAGTTGACGGTGGCACAACAACAGTTAAACCGTTGCAATTTTACCAAGGTGCGTAAGATTTTTCAAGTGAAAAAATATGATCAATTTGTAAGGGTCGTACAGAAAATGCGTTTGCAACAGCTGGTAGCAGTTTGCAGCTCACAGAAATGAGTTTTTATCACTAAAATAGGAGTTTTAGATGTAAGATCACTGGCACTGAGCAAGTTTGGATGCTTACTAAATTTAATACGCACATATTTTCAAAGTTGTTTGATAATCAGTTCAGTTCGATATTCGATGAATTACCCTACTGACCAACGCTACGCATTTACCAAATAACCAATGATTCAAATCACAAACAGGTTACACTAACCCTTAGCGACTAATGAAACGGCTTGGCAAGCCAACTTTGGGTCAAGACAAGGGGTTAAAAACCATTGCTCTAGAGCAAACAATAATGTATTAGAACTACGCTGAATTCTCATACATATTCTCCAGACATTGCTATCTGAGCCACCAATGGGTGCAGAGGAGATTTTCATAATGCTTCTGACCAACCAGTAGTCATAAACACAATTTCTATAAACACTAACCAAAGCTAAATGAAGGCAAAATCCAGTTAATGTTAGCTATTTCCAACACTGCTACTTACAATTGACGTTAAACCTGTTTTACCTGCTGCAGTCGAAGTGTTGAGATTAAAAAATTGATGACTTCAAAAATTCAAGGAAAATTTGAATATTTCAAAGAATAATGAACAAATGGAATAACTATACTATTCATTTTAGTCCACAGCATCTGAAGTTACGCTTTTATTTCCAAACAATTGACCTAAAAAATTATCATTAGCAGGCCATAAACGACAGCCTGCGGCCTAGGCTGATCACGATCACATCAAAGTTTAGCGCTCCACTTTACACACATGCCTTATATGTTTTAAAGGTCATTATCGCAAAAATAGCCGCATTCAGCTAAAATTTACACCAATAATTGGAGATAACATGAGCTGTTCGGCACAACGAAAAAGTTCCGCGTGTGCATGTAAACGATGGGCGGCCATCGCAATATGGCGGGAAACGAGCACTCAAAAATCACGACTGAGAAATAGAGCCTAAGCAGCCCATCATCAGTTATGAAGATTATTATACGAAAATTGACAAGTAAAGCAATGGCATGTAGTTAAATCACCTTATTATATCAATAAAAAAGCTAGACACATTTACTTCAACATTACTTGCGCCATCGCTCAACCAACACCGTTCGTAAACAACATTACCGGCCAACTGACGATTGGCAAGCGTGGTGTGCAAACAAAGCATACGACCATGAGTTTTTATTTATACTGTTTACTCAGCTTACGCACGACTGCCTCGGGAATAAAAACAGTTCTATAAAAATTAAAAGATCAACGTTACTTGAATTGCGAACAACGAAAACTTAGACTTGTATTGCTTTATTATTCTTATTATTATTATTATTATTATTATTATTATTATTTTTATCATTATCATTATCATATAAGAAAGTTTTAGCCTCCCTTAACCACGACAAAGATGTTCTAAGAGAGGAAGGAGGAAGGCACCATTCAGTATGGAGTTGAGGGAACGCGGAATCTATGCACAAGGTGCACAGAAACAGGAAGCCAAGAAAGAAGTTCATGAAACGAGATAAAATTGAAGAAGAAAGTAGTAAGTTCTGAAAAACAGGACAGCAGTGAACCGAAAAAAGATGGTCCGTAACAAAACAAAAACCTATTCTATTTTAACAAAAAGGAAGAATACCTAACCTTTAGCTCGGGCGCTCACAAAGTCCCCCTGGGAGCGCTAATACCCATAGATACAACAGTTGTATCCTCCTGAGGGGAACTTGTATTGCTTTACTTTTTCAAACAATAATCAATTTGATTACTCGTTAGAATAAAAGTGTTTCTTATTACCACATGTAATTCTCTGCAAAGTAATTAGCAAAGTTTTATGCGGTATTTCGTTTAGGAAACTACAGCGTGTACTGTCAGGAAACTTGTTATTAGAAACTATCATAATGAAATGCGCTTTCTTTTAGCATTGTTTGATATCTTTGTGCTTCTTGAAATAATTAGCATTGTCAACATCACGATATCTTCACCATAAGAAAAGAAAACGACTAAGAATAAAATTTAGAAATACGATTAATCTTAGGTATAATTCTTAGGTATATGAGTCACGATTTATAAATTCCATTTTATGTTACTTCTTATTTTATAAATTTCCGAATGGTGATTAAATTCATTAGAATGTATTAAGAACTAGAAAGTAATTACACCGATTTCACTCGTGAATATCATTTCTCAATGTAAAATCTTGCATAGATATGAATAAATATTCATGTCCTCTCAGTAAGTAGCACTTTTCTTCTGAGAGAGATAGACTGCTGGGACTGTGGTAATGTGTTTGACTTGTGTCTGGTTTTGAAGAATGAAATAAAAATATGCGTATAACAATGGCATGGTAAAAAATACACAATTGAACACAAATAAACGCAGCAATGCATTTGTTCTGCAGTACAGTAAAGTCTTCACTTTCAATGTTGTGAATATTTCTGGAAAAGCATGAAATTGAATAAAATATATGAAATATAATTTCTAGCTTAATGCATTGTACGCCACAATTTCAGAGCATACGTTTCATTGCGATAGATCAATGATATTTGTATGGCTGTAAACAACGGATGGCCTCCTCAAATACTACGACCTTAACCAACTTAGAAGTTTGCGCCCTCAAATTACAACTGGCCGGCTCAGCATATTACGTCCGAGCTCGACTTAAGAGCGCGGAGATAGAGTTATAAGGCCGAACCGGCCGACTCGCCTTTAATTCATACTTGATAGACTGTCTCGTCTTTAATTCACCGGCGACACGTCCTTGATTTTCAATTGGGTAGGATGGATACATTTATGAACTTTGGAACTTCTCCCAAATGGGGAACTAATTGAATTTGATTTGCGTTGGAAGCTTTAAGAATAGCTGTTAGAATGGTTGGTGTTCTTTTAATAAGGGCCACCAGTGCTCGGGGTAGAGCACACTTAATTGATAAACAAATGAATAAATCTGACTCAGAAGGGGTTTATGTGTGGGTAATTCGAGTTGCCTTACTGGCACCTAATTCTCACTTGCACTCTTGACCTCTGCAGGATAATGAAGGAACTGTATACTCTCGCCTTTCTTTATTAGTTGACTCTGAGTGCCGTGACTACGGCAGCAGTATGGAGATCCACTTCTTGAGGAAGGAGATCCGGGTCCCGTGAGTAGCCGCACTTCAGCGGTGCCGCGGCGCGAGGGAATCCGGGGAGGATCCCGGCGAGAGTGGATTTGTTAGTGTAATATTCCGCAGGTGCGGTAACAGTTTTGGTTATATGAGTATCCCGAAGGAGGCAGTCACGTCTGCCAGTGCCTTGTGGCTTACTTGGTTGATTGATAGCCGTGTGGCTTGATTTGGTTGATAGCCGTGTGGCTTGGTTTGGTTGATAGCCGTGTGGCTTGGTTTGGTTGATAGCCGTGTGGCTAATAGAGTATGGGAATTGTTAATTGAATATTGGTGGTGATTGTCTGTGTGTCGGCTTCGGAGGTTCTTCAGAGAAAACACCGAGATCTAGTCACTGGGGATGATTCTGAACAAGTCCTTTGTGCGGGTTGTAATGTTGCCGACGCGGCGTCATGGGAGGTTTCGTTTGGATTGAAAAGTGATTTCTTAGAGGCTGAATTTTTCGATACCCATTTTTTACTAAAAATGAGGATAGAAATTAGTGAATTTCGTAATGTGTTTTTATGCTAATGGTTGAATTTATTTTACTGAATTTTTAGATGCTCATTCTGAGAATTTACGAAATATCGACTGAGTTGCGGGATGAGGATTCACTACACATTCGTTGGGCACCACATCTGGAAAATTTGTTCAAGAAAGTTAGTGAATCCCGTCATTTTTGACGGGCTGTGCGTACTTGTAATCAAATAAAGAGCCTATTCAGACCTAGTAAATTAGTTAGCTAACTGTTGAATTATAGCACTTAATCAGGCCCGCTAACTGAATTCACTACTTTGAATTCCCGATGAGTCACAGTCATAACTGAAAGCTATGTAGCATGAATAGCTAAACCCTGTAGCGACAAAAATTATTATGCTTTTACGACTAAAACCTATATAGTTTGACCTAATATCCATTTATTAAAGTATGTGACAGGCTAACAAAAACCAAACCAATTTAATAAAGTTGAAGGTGCATTGGAAAGTTCTTGGGAACTTAATATAGAAATAGCTGAAAATTCTATTTCAATTTAGCTTGTAAATCGCCAAATATTCCGAAGTTAAGAATTTATTTTAATTTAGCAAGTATATCGCCGTTCACAACGAATCTTGTATTTTTCTTCTATGTTAAGATGTTAGAAAAATTCACGAACAATCTTATAGTTGAAGACATCTGAACGGGTCAGTTGATTGCTTTAATCGCAACTTGATGAATTTAAAAACGAGGAAAATTCCAAGGAACTTGATCATATTTACTAGGAATACGTTTCGGAGTCCAGCTTCATCATCAGTTCGTAGAAGTAAAATTCATTATGACCACAATAAAATAAAAAATAAAATGATGGATACAGACATCAAAGGAAATCACGGAAACAAAAAAAATCAAAACATGTCCGTCCCAGAGAAAATAAAATCGACAATATCTACTTACAATTTGCAATGGGTAGGAACTGTCAGAACTGTTGAGGGACGGTTTTCGTTTAAAAGTATGTAGCGACTCTAAAAACCCGAGGTCACATGTAGTTGAAGCCGAATCTAAGATTTTGAATTCCGCAGAGGATATCGTTACTTTGCATTTTACTGCGTAATTACGTACGAATTGTGCGAATTGGTTCCCCGTGCAGAAGCTTCAACCCTGATGTTCGGCCATTCTTATATAAAAATTTTGTGCCGTAATGCCGACGTACGATGATGTGCACTGCACACAACTGTACAACTGTAAGAATAAATCAGAGAGGCTCGCTTCCCCATCAAAAGCGTATCCTTGTACCGTAATTGTATAATTTTAAGGTTGCTTCTTTTTTCCGGTACAAGGATACGCTTCCGATTGAGAAGCAAGCCTATGATTTATTCTTAACAGTTGTGTGCAGTGCACATCATCGTACGTCGGCATGACGTCACGAAATTTTTACAACAGAATGGCCGAACAGCGAGGTCGAAGCTTCCGCGCGGGGAACTAATGAGCTTACCCCTCACAGTCCGCAGTACGTAATAACGCAGTAAAATGCAACGAACCAATCTCCTCTGCGGACTTTAAAATTTTAGATTCGGGTTCAACTGCATGTGACCTCAGAATTTTAGAATCGTTACATATTTTTAAACGAAAACCTGCCCTCAACAATTCTGATAGTTCCTACCCATTACAAATTGTAACTAAATAATAAACTTGTCGATTTTAGTTTTTCTGGGACATGTTTTAATTTTATTTTCAGTTTCTTGATTTCCTTTAATGACTGTATCCAACATTTCCTTTTTTCTTTTATTGCAGACATAACGATTTGTACTTTAACGAACTGATGATGGATCTGGACTCCGAAACGTATTCCTAATGAATATGATCAAGTTCCTTAAAATTTTCGTTTATAAATTCCTCATCTTATAGATGGTTGCGTGTTTGCGGATATTTTCGGGGCTTCTCGAATTTTACTATTTTCTTTTCGCCAAAGTATGTACTCGTATTTTGTGTGAATGACAGAAAAATGACAACCCTTTTTTGGAGAAATTATTGTTTTGGTCCACTTTTGGAGCCAGTTGCTATTATAGTTAGTCTACATTACGTTGCAATACGATTAGAAACACCTATCTATTGAATGGATTTCATTTTGTTATTTTTCTTAACAATATAGGTAACCAGCTAGAGCATTTTATTATTCATAAGCGGAAACTTTATTGTCAATATATATATATTATTAGATATATTAGCACATAATTTTATTATAACCCCCATGTAGGGCTTATAATGGTTTTATTTTAATACAAGTGTGCACGGCCCGCCAAAAATGAGATTCAATACCTTTCATGAACGAATTTTCAAGATGTAGATGACAAACAAGTACAGTATATCCATCCTAACAGTATCCGTGATGAACAGTATTCTTGTTTCTGCGCACTGGTGAAACTCGTATCACAGTCATTATAACTATCCTTATGAGCGTGACAGAGAAATGGAAGATACATACACCAAACAAATAAACCAAGGGCAAGGGTATTATTAGGTAGCAGCAGGACCCATGGAAATGCCGAGGACAATGTCATCGTTAGGCTAGATGGACCCATGGAAAAATTCCGTCAACATTATCTAACCTATGCTATCCTAATTCTATGTCGTGACTCGCACCACCACAAAGCAAGTTTACGACGCGAAGGCCTAGCGATCGTCATTACATGGTAGCAACTGCGGTCCTTGTAGGCCCTACACCACTAATGCGTTGTCCACTGTTGCCAATACGTGGAACGGAAAGTCGGGTAGATTTAAAATGTTTATGCCGAGCACAAGAACACACAAAGCTCTCTTAACTCGGAGTTTCTCTCCGGTGACAAATCACCATTACTCAAAAACGACGACTTCGGTCACAGCTATTCTCAAAATTACTATATTTAATTTAGTGTCTTTTAATTATTCAATATGGCCTGAAAGCTGCACAAAAGCGACTTGGTTAGGAAAAATGTGCAAATTAGGGCGATTACAACAACCTATCCATACTACTATACTATCCTGATAAAATTTCAAACATATGAATGGATGTAGAGACGATCTTTCAATGTTACACTGAGGAAATCGGTATCCATGATACTGCAAACTCAGACATCCTATGAAGCGGACACCGAACAAATACATAAACAAACACACAACGGGTATTATTAGGTTAGATGATTATAAAAGTATCGGTATCGGTAGTAGTATCGGTCAAAGTATCGGTATTTTCAAGTATCGGAGTATTGGTATCGGTATCGGCCAAAAAATGGGTATCGGTATCGGACAAAAAATGGGTATGGGTATCGGTATCGGCCAAAAAAATAGTATCAGTAAATCACTAAAAAATAATTGGAACAAATGAGAGCAAATGACTGAATTCAGTTTTCAAGTTCAGAGTCTAAATTTTTCAAGGCCGAAAGGTGATGCTGTGGCACGTGCATTCTTTTGTCTACCGAAGGCCGGTAGTTCACTTTCGTTTAGTCGATCGCGCCGGCTGTTAGCTTCGCAGTGCTACGTGTCAGTGCTGGTCTATGGAGCACTTTTACAAGCCAATGGTAGGTTTTCTTTTTCTGTAGTTCATTTGAATCTTCCTGCCGAGTTCCATCTTTTTTGAGGTGTTTTTAATTTATAAACATATCAATATTTGTAATTCGGTGACACTGCTAAAATAAGATGACAACGATATTTATTTGTCTAAATCTATATGAATTGGTCTACAACTACTTTAATTAGGCCTTTTTCCATTCTACTTCGGTATTCAAGATGAGTTACATTCAATTACCAAGTGACACAATTAGTTTAGGTATCAGCACTACTATGCCGTATCTAGGGGTGGGTAGTGAGTAGACGAGTAGACTTCAACGTGTACTTGACGTAGAGAGACAGTAGATCCAAATGCGCTCTGAAGAGCTGAACACGGGGCATTTATACACACAAATCGCTGACTCAGCGGCGCACGGTGCCCAAGTCGCACCAGGCGTGGCACTGAACGTACGTACTAACATATGTACGAGGACAAGTGCGTGACCGTATTGGCACACACCTCCCCCACCATACCTGTTTTATTACTCAAATTGAAATAAATCGCTCAGAATTTAAAAATCATAACTCCAAGAAATGACAAAGGTATCTAAAGGCGTAAATTTCTAAGATTGAAAATTACTAATTCGTGACAGATATAAACACATCAATGTAATTTGATTTAGGTATGCAAAGTGAAAATGCGCAATATACCCCCACCAACAAAAAAATAAGGTGATAGCCGCAGGTTAGGAACATATTTCGTAAACAATAGTGAAAGATATCCTCTTTTTTAAGCAATAACCCGTATTGAAAAACAACAATAATATATTTATCGAAACAGAAAAACATCCGTAAATAAAAGTAAAACGCGTCGAAGTAAAGTCGACAAGAACGCAACAGAACAATATCAGCGTACCGCAAAAATAGTGAAGACATTCAGAAATATCGTACCAAAAAAAATCTACGGTACAAGCTACCAACATTTAACTATCTCTACCGTTGGAAATACCCGTAAGGAACTCATCGAAGAAAAATAAACGTTACGACATTAACGAACAACATCAATATCAAACTACGTAGGCATCATATTAAATTAAAAACAACAAACAATTTTGTTAAAAAAATTTTTCAACTTTGAATTTATTTATTTTTTTTACGTTTTTGAAAAAGAAAAAAAAAAATTAATATTCATTACGCATGAAGAAGGATAATTATTAAACATCGCATGTATGTACCTATTACATTTACATCAACATTCGCCATGAAATCACAATTACCGCAAACATTGTTTTGTGATGAACAGTTTAAATGCTAAACGCAGTACAAATAGAAAATCGCATCTTGAAACAACAATTAAAATACTTTTTATTCAAACATAATTAAGAAATAAAGAGTTATACTTGCCATGAATTTGTGGTAAGAACAATACATTCGTTAAATATAAGAATAATCACGCATGAAATTAATTCCAACGCATTGTCTATGAAATTTAGTTGATCAGAAAATTCGCATGACATTTACTGAATTCGGAAACCAATTAATACATACTGAGTTACGTGAACATCATATTATTTTTGAACATCAATGCTAAAATTTAGAAGGATTTACCACAAATACAAGACTGGAATCAACTTAATACCTTACAACTAATTCCTGAGGTATGTTAAAGATAAACACTAGATTCCGTTTTATAACGCATGAGAAAAATAGTGTCGCTTAGAAGACACGCAAAAAAATAAAGTCCACATATTTAAAAACAAAAACACATGCTTCACTGACACCTAAACTTCGCTATTTGCTTGCAGGTGACGCAGCGGTTGGTCAGCGTTGCTCGACCTGAGCTGCTGACGGCGGAGTAATGCATCTTCAGCGCGAAGGCGATCCGCCAGCAAGTTTATTTCACGACGAAGATAGAAGAAGGAAACCCCTAATCCCAAAGTTAAGGGAAAGAGAAGAAGAATACCTAAATCAGATACTCGATCGGGTAGGATGTCGACGAGTGCATTCGCCTTGACCCAATCGTTTGACACCCTTCCCTGATGTTGCTCCAGGGCATTTGTGAGTGCCTCCACCGACACATGGGTCATCCTATTTCCCATCGTGGAAGGCAGGAACGTGAGCGTGCTCGGTCTGAAATTGAAACAAACACAGTTCAATTAGCATGGCCACATAAAAAAATTTCAATCAGTTATTATCACGTCAAAATAATTAAAGAACCCAATAGTGACAGCTGGTGACAGCTGCAATGAGAAAAAAAAAACAAACATCAAATCTGCACGCAGCAGATCCCACACGGCTTCGACAGCTGCACACCTAATTGCAAAACAAATCGGGAGCCAGCCTTCGCTCCCACAGCAATGAGGGGCCGCGTTTGTAAACACAGGATGTTATTGAACCGAGCAAGGCTCTCGGGCAGATGTAAACCTTGGTGGTAAAATTAATGTGTACAGACTCAATCACGCACGTAATAACACGGTACACCAAAAACGAAACGAAAATATAAGGTAAATACATACGGTTATATAAGGAAAGTTCCAATTAAAAATATACGTAAAATTAACATCGAAACAAGAATCACACAATAGAATAATGTGGACCTAGTAACATCGTCAGTCGTAAGTCGCATAGTTTTCATTCAACACTTTTTACGTAAAGGTAGTACATGATTTTTATTACTCCTGAATGTTTTATTGCCTATTTTGATTTCTACGTAATTTCGGTTAATTTTTGTTATAATACCCGGACCATTCCAGGCGAGATCTAGTTTGTTTTTTCGCATGTGATTGCGCAATAAGACACGGTCATTGAGTTCAAAATTTTTATTTTTGCGTCAAAGGTTGTGATACATGGTTCTTTCACTGGTGTTATTTATTATTGTAGCTCTAACGTTTTCAACAATGCGGGCAGCTTCCTGAGCTCGAAATCTTATTATATCAACGTTCGTGTCGTGACTGTAATTAGGTTCGAAAGTTACAGCGCTAAAGCTCGGACACGTATCGCGATTGAAAACAATGAACGAGGGTGTATCCCCCAATGTGGTATTTAAACTATTGTTTATCGCGTTCTCTGTGCTGTTGAGACACTGATCCCATTCCGTATGCGCTAAAGAGTTAATATATAATTTTAATAAATTCGTAATTTTGCGATTATTACGTTCAACAATAGCGTTACTGTGAGGACTCCAAGGGAGGACCTCTTTTTTCGCAATACAATGAATTTGAGAGAATTTTTTAACTGCCGCAGACTTAAATTCAAGAGCTTGGTCACTTAGAAGTGTTTTAGGATAGCCAAAGGTTGAGAAGCAGCTGTCCAGACAAGAGACAACTGTATCTGCTAATCGATCTGCTGTCGCGTAAAGCTTACAGTAACGCGAGAATAAATCAATTAAAATTAGAATATATTTATTCTGCTGATCTGTTACAGGTAGAGGACCAAGAAAGTCCATTGATACCACCTCGAACGGTTCTTTAGCGATGGGGGCGTCTAATATTTTAATAGGTACAGTACTGCTGGCTTTTAGAATCTTACATACATCACACATTTTGACAAATTTACGTATGATACTCTTTTCTAATAAATGAAAATAACGCAACTTAAATTTAAACAACGTATGCGTGGCATCAGTATGATATAAGGAATGGATACTGAGCACCGCCTTGTGCATTAGCGATGTCGGTATAACCGAAGTGAGAATAGTACTTTCCCTAGAGTCTATTTGTCGTCGTCTATAAAGTATGTCGTTCAGAATTAAGTATTTTTGTAAGTCAGGGATCGTAGATTGTCTACTAGATAGTAATGCGTCCTTAACCTCAGAACAGAATGGGTCTAGTTGTTGCTCATTTCGGAATTCGTCTAAAGTCCATGATACGTCTTTTAACTGAGGTACGTAGTCAGTCAGTCGGGGTTTTTCAGTCGACTCTGGCGCCACTTGATTAGAGGGCGTTGCGTCTGTATCGTCTACGTCGGCGGTCAGTGCACCACGGCGTGTAGTTACTGCCAAGACGTCAACCTCATCGAACTCTGAGCATTCTTCAAGATCAGAAATAGTTAAATGCTCGGGTAATCTACTTAGGCAATCTGCAACTAGATTCTTTTTCCCGGGGAAATATTTTACAACGGGTTCGAAACATTGCACTGTTAGACACCATCGAGACATAGCCGAATCGTCAGGAAGCTTTTTGAAAAATAAAGGTTGGAGGGGTTTGTGATCAGTGTAGAGATAGATCGGATATCCAAGAATGAGATATTTAAATGCTTTAAGTGCGCTCACAATGGCGTAGAACTCTTTTTTCGTCGTTGAATAGCGCTTTTGTGTTGAATTTAAACTTTTACTGTAATAAGCTATAGCCTTCATGGATTTTTTTGAATCATTATCTTGTTGCAAAAGTACTGCTCCAATGCCAAAATTAGATGCATCCGTAAATACATGAAAAGGCTTGGAAAAATCAGGGTGCTTTAAAACGGTATCTGATGTTAAGACAGATTTAATCTTTTCAAAAGCTTTCTGACATTCAGGCGTCCAGATAAATTCAACGTTTTTTCGTAACAATTGATAGAGAGGATATGAAATTGAACCAAACATCGGGATGTGATTGCGGAAATAGTTCGCCACACCTAGAAAACTTTGTAGTTCTTTCACATTTTTTGGAATCGGGAATTTTTGTAGTTTTTCCGATTCTTTGCAACGGATTCCGTCTGCCGACACAATGTGTCCAAGATATTCAATTGAGCTTTTTAGAAAATGACATTTTTCAAGTTTAAGGGACAGATTTCCACTACGTAGCTTCTCAAAAACTCTCTGTAAATCTTTCAGATGTTGGTTCATGGATTTGGAAAATACTAGTATATCATCAAGGAATACAAAACATAATTTACCGATGATATTTGCAAGAACAGAAGAAATGATTCTTTGGAAAACTGATGGACTCGAGGATAGCCCGAATGGCAACCTCTTGAACTGAAATTTCTCGTAACCGATACTGAACGCGGTGAATTTACGGCATTTTTCTTCCAACTCGACCTGATGAAAGGCAGAGCGGAGATCAAGACTTGAAAAAATACTATTACCACCTAAAGAATAAAGAACTTCGTCTATGCGTGGAATGGGGTAACATTCCTTGATAATTATTTTATTTAATTCACGAAAATCTATGACGGGTCGAATCTCGCCCGACTTCTTTTTCACAACGATTAAAGGAAAATTATATTCAGAGCTTGAAGGCTCGATAATTCCTTGATTCAACATCTGTTTATTGGCTTGCAACAATTCATTTTGATACCTATGTGGAATTCGATATGGAGGGATGTTAAGTACTGGAGCATCAGGTTTTAATTCAATAGCATGTCGCATGACATTCGTGACTGCAATATTTTCGCCTTCGAGAGTAATTACGTCTCTAAAATTGTTTAATAAATTCATCAGTAATGGTTTAGCATCATCATTTTCACAATTTACATCGTCACACGTCAGAGGACGTCTCTCGTTACTACCTCCTTCTGGTACAACATCTTTGTGTGCATCAATTCCCACTTCATCAACACGATTATCGTTACCACAATGCCTCGTTTCTGCAGATACTAAACCAACGTCTTTACCAGAGATGGCATTGAAACTTCCACCATTAACACTGTCGACTTTGGGTAGATCCGCATTATCTTGGGCATCGCACAAATTTGCATCTCGCACAGCTTCGTGCACGGTAGACATGTAAATCTCGTGTTCAATTTCCATGTCGTCAATCTCTTCAATCGTACTTAACATCGTATTGTCGCTCATATATACCACGTCCTCCGAGACGTTCAAAAGCATTACAGGGACAAACCCATTTGACTTGATATCCACAACTGATTCGGCGACATAAATACCATTCGCGAGAATTGTCTTATTCATAATATACCTTCCGGGCTTAGCCTTTTTGACATACCCATTAATAACACGTAAGCAATTTCTGGGCATTTCCACTGCTCCACAATGAACAACTATTTCTCGTTTTTTACTATATTTCAAACCTCTCGCGTGTTCCTTAGTTTCTCTTATTTTCTTTGCATGCTGTTTATTTTTTACTTTCCCATTATTCTCTCGCCCTGTCGTTGGGCCTGGGGAACCCCTCTTTTCTGCAGTATTTATCCCTAGACCATTAATATCGCCACTTTCCTGGCTCGCAATTTTTGATTCTCTCTGCTTCAGCAGATATCTCCTTATTTTCCTCCTATTCGCAAGCATGTCCGCCATCAGACATTCTGGATTACTTACAGTATTCAAAAATATCTCCTTCCTACTTTGCTCGTGCAATTCCTGCACATCATGAAACGGTACTTTTACGCCGTCGAGAACAATGAATCCTTCTTTGAAATTAATCACCGCATCTTGTAGAATATCCCTACCGAGGATTACATCATATTTAAATTCGGCATCTTTCAAAATCAAAGCGCTGGTATTGATTTCCTTACTATTAGGCAGCGTAATACAAAGATCGAGTTCTCCTGATACCTGGCTTTTGGAATTTACACCCCGAATACTCAAGGCACTAGGCTTAATTCGCTCGTTTATACCTTTTAAATTCCGGTAACTCACTAAACATCTGTCGCTACCGCTGTCGATTAGAGCGCTCATCAATTTGTTATCATTACGTAATATAATTGTAGGCTTCTTAGAACGCCGTAATGAAAATAAACCATCGCTTTCTTTCCTTAAACGACCTTCTTTCATTATCGTCGCTGACAAACAAACTTCTACAGGTAGTTCAGAATTTGCACCTACATCAAGTTCTTGTTCACCTAGTAATTCGAATTTATTTTTACACAAGAAAAGCGGATCCACCACAGCAGTCGACTTTATAATAGTATCTGGTTTCAACACCACATTTTTGGTGACGGGGATAGCAGCTCCAACCCCGGGCACTGGCAACTCCTTCTCTACTCCAAGACACTCTGAATTTTCCGATTTTTCTTTGTCTACTCTAAAAAATCTTCACCCTCGCAAGATGCAGCGTAGTACGCTTCACCTCGTCCTCTACTACGACCACGCGAAAGACATTCACGTGCAAAATGGCCCGTCTTGCCACAAGTGTAGCAAGCATGACCTCGGAAATTTGATTTGCTTTGGCCTCTTTTACTCGTGCACATACTTTGAACGTGACCTGCGGTATTGCACAGTGAACAAAACGATTTATCTTTACCACTCTGTTGTGGGTTAACTACCTGAGCCTCGTGGCACTCCAAAGAACCTAAAGGTCGATCTCCGAAGTAAGCATGCTGTCTTCCCCTTGGAAATCTAGCAGGTCTCCAATTGCTTCTGAAAAATGGTCTCCGACCTTGAAATCGTCGGCTGGTATTTTGTGATGCATAGAAGACCTCGGGGGACGATTCTTTCTCATCCCACTCTCCCTCTTCAGGCACGACCGCAAGATAAGTCTCTCTGGTTTGATACGGGTACTGGGTATTATTTTTGCGCGCAAGTATTTCTCTTCCCTCAGGGTTATTACGCACAGCGGAAACTAGACGAGCTAACAACTCTTCAGAGGTATTGAACGGCCTCGCGAAGATTTTTTTACAAAAGTTCTCTTCTAAAAGGGGACCGAGAATGGCTATAGCAAGACTGAAAACTACGAGGTCACCCGAGAATTTTTTTAATTCGTTTTGATTTGTACTAGCAGTTACAAATGGATGTCGTTGTAATGCTACTTCATTGCTATTAAGAATATGATCACTCAAATTTCTTATTTTTGACATCGCCGTAACCAATTGAGCAGACAATCCTTCGTTTCGTAACAGCCGTAGCTGATTTAGGTCACAAGCTAAAGCATGTACAGATCGTTCACCTTTCGATACATAGATATCATCGAGAATATCGATAACCTGATCAAATGAATAATTAATAGCAGGGTCTACTAATTTTGTGACGACGCCATTAAAGTCGCCAACGCTTTTGTGTGCGCTGCGCACAAGTAACTCTTTTTTGGCGTCATCGGAAGTGACGTCGGGCAACAAGCACATGTACGATTTAAGATTTGCCACATGCGTTCGGAAACTCTTTGTTTCACAAAAAATCGGGTCACTGACCCTCTGACGGCCCTTAAAAAGAGGTAGCTCTGCACTGGACAGTATAGTACTCCCCCGTTGTAAAGTTGTTGAAACACTACCACCCGCCATCGGTCCACTAGAAGACGTCATTGTAGTAACACTCGGCGTACTGAACGACACAGTCTGCGTACTAACAGTGGTCGTAATTACCGTCGTGGTCTGTGGTCCAGACATAATCACACTTGATGGAGTATGTGCGCACGTACCAGGTAACGTACCACTAAATGCTGGAACAGAAACCCTTCCGCTACCAGTAATAGTACTCGTAGAACGGATAAATTCAGGTTCTGAATCTGAGTCTCCCATCAGTTATCGCAACAAGAAAACAAGTCTTTCGCACAATGCTAAAAAAATGAATAATGCCACTGTCCAACGCAATATTCCAACGCCACAAAAAAATAAGACTGCAGAACCACAAAAAAAAAAACTTTACCTCGCAAAAAAAATAATCACATAACATAACGCTAAAAACACACGTTACAAAAAAATGGAGATAGTACACGTTTAAATCTCCAATTAAAAATCACCGAAAGTTGAAACCCCAAAATTTTTTCTTGCTACTTGCAAACCGAACCGAAATCAATTACTAACAAGGAACTCGTTACACGAATTCAATGGTATCGATCCCAACAATTTTTGAAACAATAAAAAGTAACAAAATAAAAACTGACGAAGTCACGGAAAATTACCTAACAATCCCAAACAAGAACAATATAGTTACAGAACACTCAACTGAGAATCAGCAACGCAGCCACTGCAGAGTAGCTCCTGCAGGCAGGGAGTCGCCACAGCTGTCGGCAAGCTCGAGTTGGTAGACTGCCCAGTAACAGCAACAGCAGATGCCGTGCAGCCTGGCTCAAGGTCGTCTGCGTAGCACAGTCACAGCACAGCCAGACGTCGAGAGTGCCGGATGCCAAGGTCATACACCCAGCGCCGACACACAGCGGAGTAGCGATGGGAGCACGAGCACGTTCTTGGAGTGTTTACGTATGGTCACGGTTCCACACTGCGCGTAATTGCACAGCCCACTGTTTATGTACACGTATTAATTACGTTAACACAGTTTCTTTATAAATTTTAAGTAAACACACTTGGGTATGCAATCTATTTATCACATACACGTTACACAAATGTTCTCGAAGATGTAGTATCACAGTAAATGTTCGTAGAATTTTGTGAACACAACCACTGATGCATTCAACTGATAAACGACCACGTTACTTTTTCCGATGGAAATTTACGCACAATTTCATGACGCAGTGATCTCCTTCCTGCTCCAGGTCGACACGCGCTTTGTAGGGCACTCCTAAGGGTATTTGCAAATCCAATTTGTAAGAATCCAGCATAGCTTTTTCAGGAACAGGTTTCACTATAAATCTAAAAACGTTGTTATATACTTGCGGTGCCTCTTCAATTTCTCTACCCGTCGCCGCAGTATTCTCCATAGCAGAGTCGTCGAGTTCACCAAAAATATTTACGTCACACCAAGCGAAGCGTAGACCACCACACGCAGCACTTCCACTAACCTCCGTAGACACGCGATCTTCAAATCGTCGTCGATAAACAAGCCGGAAATTCCCGACATCTTCAATCACCGTACTCGCTCCATCCAAATCACAGCACAAGTACCAAGTATAATTTCACGTCGTGGGTACGTACTAACTGCCACCAGTATGCCGTATCTAGGGGTGGGTAGTGAGTAGACGAGTAGACTTCAACGTGTACTTGACGTAGAGAGACAGTAGATCCAAATGCGCTCTGAAGAGCTGAACACGGGGCATTTATACACACAAATCGCTGACTCAGCGGCGCACGGTGCCCAAGTCGCACCAGGCGTGGCACTGAACGTACGTACTAACATATGTACGAGGACAAGTGCGTGACCGTATTGGCACACTACTGTACCGGAGTAGTGCAAATAGCAAGCATTGGTTCATTATCACTACTACACCCAACTAAATATTACTAAATTAGCACTGTAGAGTTGTGCTAATACCAAGCATTAGAGCATGAGCACTACTACATCCAACCAAAAGTCATTTAATACAAAGATCTTTCACCATAACTTTACATTTGTTAGCATGTTTAGGAGTACCAACGTATTTCAGCATATGTACTGTCACCAAAATAGCCACTAGCCACTAGTCACTGCAACAGAAATTCATCAAATAGGTAGAGCTTCAACAACTCGAGCCAGGTAGCTAATGCTCATCGAAGGCGACTACTTTCACGAGGAAAGATACCGACACAGATCTACAGCTAACTGCACACCTGCGACAAGTGCAGCACGGCTTGCTGCAACACGAGCAGGTTGCGGCAGAGCAGGAACCGAGAGGACGCCAGATGATGCAAAGATGAGGACACGAGAGAGCACCAGAGCTGGCAGCGAGAGGAGGGCTCAGAGTCCGATGACAGCCCCACACCACACCCAGAGTCTAACTTCAGAGCTTGGAGCACGCAGCGCAGCCCCACCGTGAAGCTCGGCACTGTGCTCACTGCAGTGCTCAGGACGGCAGCCACCTCGTCTCCACCCACCACCTGGAGTGCATGAAATAGTACATCACTTCTGCAATGACTCACGACAGCTATTTTCCATTATATTTCATTTATGATGAAAGCAAGAGTACCTTTCAAAAACAATCGAGAAGATATATGATGAAAATTAACCAAGTAGTTCACACACGTGACAGATGGATTTGATTTCAGCATCTAACGTAACTCAAAACATACTTTCTTTCAATTTCTCACATACTTCTACATAACTATTACTTTAAGTTTCATTAGCCTACAGAGGTCATTTTGATGCAAATTATTCAGTTCAATGCTCTAACCCTCATCAAATACAAACATGATTAAGTGGCATTGGAAATAAAATGATGTCGACCTCTGCTAACATGAACAACTCACCCTTAAGGGCCGTTTACACTAAGGGACATTTCGGCCGTGAGGCGCGACACGTGTATACGAGGCTCACCAATGAGGCTCATATATGTGTGTTTATGCAAAGTTTCCCATTCGCTCTGATCAAATTCGTAATGTGCGACACTAAAGAGCCTCGTAACTACCGTGGCGAATAGGGAACTTCGTATAACCACGCACAAATATGAGACTCAATGGTGAGCTTCGTATACACGTGTCGCGCCTCACGGCCGAAATGTCACCTAGTGTAAACGGCCCTTTAGTTCAATGATCTGTTGAATATCACAACAGTTGGATTATACCAGTTACGTTGATTATCTGTCTTAGTTAACTAGCGACTGTGTTTACATTTAAGCGATAAATTATCAATTTAGCAACCCTGATCCATTGCCTCCTCAAACCAGGGCTCACAGCTCTAGTAAGAGCAACTGCAGTTTTCCCCAAGTAGAGCAGTAGGGCACAAGTAAAGGAGCACTCGCATGATCCAGTTGTACGGAATGTTGCACCAAAGGTCATGGATGAGAGCAGCACATTTGATTAAAATAGATAAGATAGTTCAAGCTTCTCTAGCCGCATCAAAAGCGTTCCAATGATAGAAACGCACCATTTAGTAGGGAGACTTGAAGGAACGCACAATCTAAGCACAAGAGGCATAGAAACAGAAAGTTGAGGCAGAAGTTTATGATACAAGATAAAAGTTGAAAATGAAAGACGTAGGGATTGAAAAACAGGACAGCAGTGAAACGAGCAAAGATGGTCAGTAACAAAACAAAAATGAACAATTTTTCCTAACAAAAAAAGTCCAACTTAACCTTATGCTCGGAACCTCACATATTCCACCTGAGAACGCCAATTTCCATAGATACAATAGTTGTCTCTTCCTGAGGAAGATAAGAACAGCAATGTTCTCCCAATATGCACACCTGAGAGAGGAGAGTGGCAGCCACGTCTTCAGCAACCACCTCAGGGTGGCTGTGGTGGGCCATGTCGAGCACGAAGGCCGCTGCCACTTCGCTGTCCATGAGGCTGTGCACCAGCGCCACGCACCGCAGCACGCCTGCCACACTCGCAGCAGCGGTCGCGTCGCCGTATAGCACTGACGACTGTACGAGCTGCCGTAATGTAGCACCACCTGACACGCGCCAATCAGGATCAATATTCACAAATATAGTGAATGCAATTGTGAACCCCACGTATGTGGTTCAGTTTCGAAATCTTTGGGATGGTCATGTGAATGTTCTAATGTATGACTTTTATTTGTTGGATGCTTGATTCCCATTATTTTTTATTCTATTCTGTGTCTAAGATAGATACGAAACCTGACACTTATATGTAAGATAATGAATGAAGCAAGCCCTAAAAATCAACAGAACTAAGAGACGTCTTTCAGTCTTCCATTAGATCTTCAACTTTCAACACTGCACATACATACTGCCATTCTTTCAACGAAACCTGGCATAGACAATGATTGTGGTAATCGCAGTACATTTGCATTATTAACAAAATAATCAAGGAGGGTAGAAACATCATTCATGAAGTTTTCTTTATAAAAATAGAGCTTTCGAGTAAACTATACTCATCTTCAGTATCTGGAACGATAATAAAAATTCACAAATTATAGCAGCAGAGTAAACATAGAAAAAGTGATACAAGATTGATACAACATAGAAAAGTGATACAACATAGAAAAGTGATACAAGATGCATTATTTTTGTATTCAATGTTTAGGACTGTTTTTAAAGCTACATGGACGTACTCTAAAGAAATATATTCGCACTACCATTTGCAACAACAATACTGGTATTAGTTTCAGCAAATTGCTTTCACTCCTCGCTCAATTTTAAAGCTTTAATTTCACTTTGCTATAGAAGCGGTGCGTGATATCTGAGCATTTATTCTGCCAAAACCTGCTTACCGAGCTACTCGCTACTATTTACCACGACAAAAACACTATTTTCCAGAGGAGCAAAAAATCTAGAGATGCAATTTTTGAGTGGAGTTTGCTAAAATGTATGCAAGGCTAAACCACATCAAAGGTAATGAGCTTAACTTAATCATTACAAGTTTTATTAGTGATAGTAGATTTTAGTGGCTGATACTGTGCTTAGAAATGCATCTTAATCAAAATTATCTCTTTCATCAGAGGTGATATTTTTTTACTTGATGCCTTCTCCCAATTATTTGTGGAGTAATTCTTACATAAAATATAACTGTTATTCTGATCCGTAATTCCTTAATAAAGAAATGTTTTCTTGTTTTTGATATGCGAACAATGAACAAATGTATAAAAAATGATGACCTGATTTAATTAATGAATGATTAGAAATGAAGAATACAAACACACTGCCGATAAGAAAGCAAAATGTTCAAAATGAAGCGTCAATGCACGCCTCGATATCACTTCATCTCACTGAAACTTTTGATCCAGAGTTCCCGCACGTTACATAGTGTAAGGGTGGCAACCTTCAGGCATTTCGATACAACTAAAATCTACAAGTTTAGGAACAAAACATAAACTTTAATCTTACTTGTTTGTCTCCACTGAAATTTTAGTCAGCTAAATCTTACATTGACAGAAAATTTGTGAAAAAATGATAGAAAAACAGCAGATTTAAGAAATGTTTCATTAAAAACAAATTATTATGGCCATATAGCTTTAAAATTCTGGAGAATAATGATGCTTACAAAAATGTTTCAAGACAAGCAAAGATCCAGGTGACAACGCTCTCAAAGATGGATTTGAAAGACAAAAATAAACCAACCTACAATCGACACTGAGAAAGTATTCTTCGAATCAATATGAGATGGTTTAGTTCAACCAATGTACTGGGACTCTAAAATTTGAAGGTTGGTTAGATTTTCAAGTCTTTGTGCCGCCTTAGTAAAAACCTTTTATTAATGACTCACAGAATGCTTTCTTACTGACGGCGATTGTCCGATCATCCTAAAGGATCATTATCCTTTATCTTAGTCTTACAACAAATTTTCAACCTAAGTCTAATCCTGTCTTACTTGAAACTTTACCGATTTATGGCTGAAGGTGGACAGATGTATAAAACATTCCATATCAACAGTAAAAAGTTTACAAGATTTGCATTTCTCGCTATACTTTCCATAAGTTCACCCTTGTCCTACATACAAGTACCTTGACACTAGTAACAAAGCTATGTCAGCCAACCTCGCCCTTAAGGTTAGACACTTCAAATGCTGCACCAATCCAGAACTAAGCCCACACACACAACAGGACTAGCACTTTGATACCATAAAGGCAGCTCACAACATCAGCAGCATGCAAAAATAGGGAGTTGCCTTGCTGCTCATGACAAGCAGTTGAAGTTGAAGTCTATTAGCATGTTCGCTGTTCCAGCAAATAACTTGTTACAGAGCTCTTGAGTTTCCTCCGTTAGGTGGCCAAGCCTCATGAGCTGAAGGCCACGGCAACTACCATTCAAAGTTCTCTTGGTTTTCTGATTTTCTTGTCACTTGTTCCGAGGTTTGATTTAAAGTTTTGCAACTTAAAATTTATTATGCATACGATGCGGAGTATTTTTTTAAATAGTTCTCTTTATTCAACAATCGTTAAAAAACTGTCTAAAATCATAATTGATTTGATTATCAATTATCATTTTGATAATTGATGTCCCGTGCAATTAGAGCTACAAACTCGTGAGTTGTATACAAAAAACAAGAACTTTCTCAGTAAGGAACCCATGTACGCAAATTAAATTGGCAAATTTGTTTTGAAAATTCTACATGTGTATTTGTAAAACAAGTGTTTATAGCTCAATGTATTTAATCATACACTAACCTAAGTTGGTACAGTTATGAAACGCATTTGAGCAAAACATGTAAATGTTTCAATTCAGGAGCACTGAACAGGCCAAACTTGAAGGAACCTCCAAAAGTATGAGGTGGATATCTCGTTATAAACGACTCGTCTTTAGCACTCTCCAGCTGAGCAACGATGAACACAATAAAACGGAGAATGACATCCCCACCCAATGACATCCCCAAAAGTATGAGGTGGATATCTCGTTATAAGCGACTCGTCTTTAGCTCTCTCCAGCTGAGCAACGATGAACACAATAAAACGGAGAATGACATCCCCACCCAATGACATCCCCAAAAGTATGAGGTGGATATCTCGTTATAAACGACTCGTCTTTAGCTCTCTCCAGCTGAGCAACGATGAACACAATAAAACGGAGAATGACATCCCCACCCAATGACATCCCCAAAAGTATGAGGTGGATATCTCGTTATAAACGACTCGTCATTAGCACTCTTCAGCTGAGCAACGATGAACACAATAAAACGGAGAATGACATCCCCACCATGAGAGAACTAAGTTCATTACAAACCTGCGTGAGGTCCTGCGTCGGAGGGGCGGTGAGAGCAACCGCCACCAGAGCTTCCAGCGCCTCCACGACCACCATCCACGACACGCCCGCCTGCCGCACCACAGCCACCTCGTCCTGGGCCCCGCACACCAGGCCCAGGCTCTTGCGGCCAACCTTTAACGCACAAGTTTCTTAATCACTCAAAACAATGCATAGTTAGAGAGCAGTGCATTGCTAGCGTGATGTACACCATAATGGGTCAGATACTGTACCACATTCGGGTGCCTTCAGGCATCTGAGTGACCAGATTTGAAACTGGACGAGTTACATTCTTACCAATGTGATGAACAAAATACTCGAAATCCTAAAACATGTCACTCAAGTAATTTTCAAGCGAAAAAAAAACTTCTAATAACAACCTTATGGAAAAAATGCCCCATGGAATTACATTTGATACCGATAAGAGCAGGAGTTCGATGGAATACAAGAAAAACTTTCGAAGAAAATGGAACATTATAACTACAGCACAACAGTGCTACCAAAAAGAAAAACGTAAATATTAAACACTAAAAGATGCATTAAAGTAACTAACCACGCGTAAAGAAAAACAACCAAATAAATTACTTGAAACGTGTCAGGTCAAAAAATGCCAACTGAAAACAACTTACTGCGGCAAGAATGATTTCCCGTACTGAAGAGTGCTCCAATGCGTCCAATTGAAGTCAACAATTCAGAAGAATGATTTAAAAAAGAAATTAAGTTGTAAGAAGAAAAGCACTGAAGACATAAATGAGGCGAGCGAACCTGATGGTACTCGAGCACGTGGCTGTAGAAGGTCTCCCAGAGAGTCGAGGGCGATATCGTAGCGCTCCTGAGGCTCGGCGTCCTGAGGGGCCGTGCTGTCCACCTGCTGCTGCAGGGTCTCCTCCACCGCGTCCTGCAGGGCGCTGTCTCCGCCGCTCCTCCTGCCGTAAATCTGTGCTCACACGCACCACACGCACACGTGAAAATAGTTAAAAGAGACAGATCATAGTGATTAGATTAGACTAGATGTTAGTTTAAGTCTCTCTAACCGCTAAAAAAAAGCGTGCGAAAGTGAGGAAGGAGGAAGGCATCGTTTAGGATGAAGATAAGGGATAACGGAATCTATGCAGAAGAGGCATAGAAACATCAAGTTGATGAAGAAGTTTATTAAATGCGATAAAAGTTTAAGAACCAAGCAATAGCTAGCTGCTGAATAACAGGACAAAGGTGGTCCTTAACATAACAATTTATTTCAACAAAAAGCAGGCTTACCTAACTCTCAGCTTGGGCCCTCACCCATTTTCCCCCTGGGAGTGCTTATTCCCATAGATACGATAGTTGTATCCCCCTGAGGGGACTTCACCCTTGCACCTCTTTTGGCACATTAGATTAAATAAGAATTAACATATCTACGCACAAGGTGTGCGTTTGCGAATGATTAGATCATCGAAATATATTGTTGGGTAATGTTCGTTGGTGTCAATATTTGTGGCGGTACTCAAGTGTAAAGTTTGTTGTGTTCTCGGTGGACTTCGTGCTTGAGCTTAGCCTGTGTGAGGGTGTTTGTGTTTAGGGAGTGTAGTGTAGTGTGGTGCTGATCTTGCGTATGTAAAAGGTTATATGGGCAGAAACAAGCTTGTGGTTGGCCAGCCTATGCCACAAGAGGTCCAGTAAAAATTAGTACCCAAGCAGCAGAGGTTGTTTGGATCTGTTGCTTGGTTTCTCAAGAGGAGACTTCGGCCCTTGAGGCATAAATCGGCAAAATAAAAAGCACAAGAAAAGTTGGAAGAAATGGCTTTTCAGAAACGACAGTTCGAAGGTGTGAGAGGCGGAGGAAGTACCATGGATAAACCAATGGGAACAGTTACATTCACGTTAGGGCGGTGTTAAACGAACACTCATAAAATCACTGGCCAGGACCTGAAATCAAGAGCTATTGTGATGAACCAGGCATAATTGAAAGGAGTTAATGAAAAACGATATAAGTAGGGTTTGCAATCCCGGGACAAAATGAAAATCCCGGAATCCCGAGATTTCAGGAAGACAATAAAATCCCGGGAATTTTTTATATTTTACATTTAAGCTATTGTAATTTGTTGCCCATGCCCATCACAGTATTTGGCAATTTAGGGAGTGAAAACCTTCATCTGAGAAGGATTCTCTAATGAATTCACTCTTTGTAACTGCATTTACTGACACGCCATCAACTGCTACAAGCTTGGCCACATGTTCTTCAGGAGTATTTTGATGTTGCTTTACAAAACTTGTAATTTTGATTAGTTTAGGTTTAGTGCTTTCACTACTGCTCTCCCTTGCATGGGGGCGCTTTGTTCCAATGCAAATTCTGTCTTGTGAGCTACTAGTTGATGCAACTGGGTCTACAGTTTCAGGCTTCACTATGTTGTGTTCACTCTTTAGGGGACGTAACAAACCACTGGTAGACCAGGCTTTGCAAAGTAAACTCTTGCCGCACTTTATACACTTCGCACTTTCTCCTGTTGCATCTTCAACATAGTATCGCCACGCAAAGGCTTTAGTTTCTACAACATCGGCTGTTGCCATCGTATCTATTGCAGTCTATTCTGTATTACCTGCAAAACCAAACCACAAAATATATATATGATGATAAAGTTGAACTATATTATGAGGTAGTGTAGACTACACTGTGTAGTGATGCAAATTGTTATAATATTAAAACACTAACTTACTATCTTGAGCTCTTCAATTGATTCATCCTATTAAACAGCATGATATCAAGCTATTTTCTCACTAATATCTTGACACATGTATACTATTTAGAATCCCATGAATTCCCGCAAAACATCGCAATTTTAAGCTATTTTCTCACTAATATCTTGACACATGTATACTATTTAGAATCCCATGAATTCCCGCAAAACATCGTAATTTTAAGCTATTTTCTCACTAATATCTTGACACATGTATACTATTTAGAATCCCATGAATTATCGCAAAACATCGTAATTTTAAGCTATTTTCTCACTAATATCTTGGCACATGTATACTATTTAGAATCCCATGAATTCCCGCAAAACATCGTAATTTTAAGCTATTTTCTCACTAATATCTTGACACATGTATACTATTTAGAATCCCATGAATTCCCGCACAACATCGTAATTTTAAGCTATTTTCTCACTAATATCTTGACACATGTATACTATTTAGAATCCCATGAATTCCCGCAAAACATCGTAATTTTAAGCTATTTTCTCACTAATATCTTGACACATGTATACTATTTAGAATCCCATGAATTCCCGCACAACATCGTAATTTTAAGCTATTTTCTCACTAATATCTTGACACATGTATACTATTTAGAATCCCATGAATTCCCGCACAACATCGTAATTTTAAGTTATTTTCTCAACATCTCGAAATAGCATACTATTTAGAATCCCGGGAAATAAGGAATTCCAGGACCGGGAAATTTCAGCCCCAAATCATCCGGGATCCCGGGATGCAAACCCTAGACAGAAATTAAAGGAGAATGTAACAGGTGCTGAAAAAAGAAGAGCAGTAAACTGAAAAAGATGGTACGCAACAGAAAAATGAAAAAGGTTTTCTCTTCTACATAACCTACAGCTGGGGACCTGACATCTTCCTTCTGGGAGTGCTAATTCCCTTAAATGCAATCCCATCGAAGGTGATTAGATTAGATTACTAGGTAGTTTAAGCCTCCCTATCCTCAACGAATGAGATCCAAAGAGAGGAAGGAAGAAGGCACAATTTAGTATAAAGTTAAGGTAACGCGGAATCCATGCAGAAAGGGCATAGAAACCGTAAGATGAGAAAGAAGATCATGAAACAAGATCAAAGTTGAAGAAGAAAGTAGTAGGTGCTGAAAAAACAGGACAGCAGTGAACCGAAAAAAGATGGTCCGTAACAAAACAAAAAACCTAGGTTATTTTAACAAAAAGAAAGCCTACCTAACCTTTAGCTCGTGCCCTCACATTGTCCCCCTGGGAGCGCTAATTCTCATAGATACAATAGTTGTATCCCCCTGAGGGCCATCGCAGGCGAACGTGCTGTTATCTCATGTAAATACTCGCCTTCAGACTGTCTAGAGAAATTATTATTATTATTATATAAGAAAGTTTTAGCCTCCCTTAACCACGACAAAGATTTTCCAAGAGAGGAAAGAAGAAGGCACCATTTAGTATGGAGTTGAGGGAACGCGGAATCTATGCACAAGGTGCACAGAAACAGTAAGCTAGGAAAGAAGTTCATGAAACAAGAAAAAAGTTGAAGAAGAAAGTAGTAGGTGCTGAAAAACAGGACAGGAGTGAACCGAAAAAAGATGGTCCGTAACGAAACAAAAACCTCTTTTATTACAACAAAAAGGAAGCCTACCTAACCTTTAGCTCGGGCCCTCACATGATTCCCCTGGGAGCGCTAATTCCCATAGATACAATAGTTGTATCCCCCTGAGGGGGTCTAGAGAAATTATGTCCTAAGACAACTTAAGGCTTAGCATTCTAAAATCATACAACCAAGACGACCAAGAGATGCAACAGAATGAATTGCGCTTTGCATGCTTCAACTAGAAAGAAATTATGTCTTAAGACAACTTAAGGCTTAGCATTCTAAAATCCTACAACCAAGACGACCAAGAGATGCAACAGAATGAATTGCGCTTTGCATGCTTCAACTAGAAAGAAATTCAGCCATAAGAACACAAATTATGTCTTAAGACAACTTAAGGCTTAGCATTCTAAAATTATACAACCAAGACGACCAAGAGATGCAACAGAATGAATTGCGCTTTGCATGCTTCAACTAGAAAGAAATTATGTCTTAAGACAACTTAAGGCTTAGCATTCTAAAATCCTACAACCAAGACGACCAAGAGATGCAACAGAATGAATTGCGCTTTGCATGCTTCAACTAGAAAGAAATTCAGCCAAAAGAACACAAGTAGAAGCAAATGAGTACGCCGAAATAACTCGTTCGCTACTTTCTCGATACAAAAAAAAAATGACTGAGGTTTATAAAAGGATCAAGTTAAATTCACAGTACATTCTCATTATCAGTGATATAACACCCTATGAGAGGTTTCAGCCATTTTCTCACCGACACAGCATTCATCTGGAATACAAATGAAGAGAGCACAAGCATTCTATGATTGTGCTGATACCTACTATGAAATTGTATTCATTCCTCTTTGAGAAATGAGTCCCAAGTGAGCTAAGAACAATTGCCTGACGCGCATAAATAGAATTATTCTACTATACTAAGGTGTGTGCAGTAAAGGCATCAGCGTACACCATGAAGCGTTGAGCATACCAACACACTAAAACAATCCTTACTATTCTCGTCAGACCTTTTTCTTGAATAAAATTTAAATGTTTTGCTCTAAGTTTTGGCGATGGAGGAAAATTTCGTGTCACCAAAAAATTGTTGTTGACTCTCCTCCAAAACCAATGGCAACTCTAATTTTGATCAGATGTCTGCCTCTCCTACTACTTAATCTACTGTTGGCATATCGCACTTCTTAAGCTGATATTAAAATTCCATCACTAACTGGTTAGCAATCCCACCTCTATTTGCTGCAGAATTTTAAGTCTGAAATTAGCCAGTAGCTTTCTTCGATACACGATTGGAGCTTAGCGCACGCCCTAACTAAAATATCAGGACATCAAAATGCACTCCACCTTTTTATTGCTGAATAATGATCATTGGTATCTTCATTTAATAAGCAACCTTTTTTGCCACAAATAACAAAAAAACTTGAGCAGGATCAAGGTACCGTGCTTAAAATAGAAAGAACTTAGCCTATACTTATTGACTAGGCACAAAGATGCCTGAATATTTGCTATCGAATGTAATCATGTACATGAGCCTTTAGGTTTCCTCCTCGCATGCTTACACAGCCATACACAAAATACTGTTCGCAATACTCATCCCAATGTTTATTTTAATTGCATTTCCCTACCAGAATCACATAATTACCATACAATCCAAAACAGCGCTTCCATGCTTCTGGCTTTCCTTATTTTACTTCATCAATATTTCTTTTACCATAACTTTTTTACCAGCCTGGCGCAGACCTTTGTGCTAATTCATGATAACAATGATAGTTGAAATTGCCAGTTGAAGTTGGGGCCAAAATTTCGAGGAATATAATGCAACAGATGACCGCTTCATGAGTCACTAATGTTGTCCTAGCAGTTATTAGCATATCCAAGAGGTGACAAATTACAAAATGATCTTTGATGCTTTAGTTTTCTGGCAGAACGAAAATATTATTTCTAAACAGAAAGGCTCTCACCGCCAAGGCTCGGTTGATGCTGGAGACGGAGAAGGTATGGGGTAGGAAGAGAGTTTTCAAAAACACCTCCTTGGGGTCCAGGGCAGGATCCGCGAGCGAGACAGTGTGGTGATCCCAGCGGCAAGCCGCGGACCTCCACAAGACCTGAGAAAAGCTGCCTCCAGACTACAACCGCATCCGTTCCAGAGCACCTCCGGACCCGAAGCGCCTACTCAACCAAACACGGGACCTGAGAGAAGCCGCCTCGCGACTATGAGAAAAGGTGCCCGTAAGCTACAACGGCTTCCTGCCTCCAGCACCACAGGCCCACAAACTCGCGACCAATCAGGACTCACGCCCGGACTCAAGGCTTGCACTCGAGGCCTACATAAGGCGACCCCAACAAGGCTCGCACTCACTCAAGCCCTCGTCCTCGTTCAAGTCACATCTCCAGCGCCAGCCTCGTGTTCCTGCATCTAGCTTCCGAGATCGACTTTGTCTCTCGCGTACCTGCACCAAGCTCCGGAGACCGGCCCTGCCTATCGACGCCCCAAGGTGTTGCAAGGTCTTAAACCTAGTAGCGTCTTGACGCTTCAAGGTGTTTCAAAGCCTTAAAAAAGTCACGTTGCAACGCCCCGCGCCGGCGTCGTCGGCCAAGCCGCTCTACGACATCTCTCGCCCGCTCCGGCCGGCTAGCCTCGCCGCAGCTACTTACCAGCTACCACGGTGAACCACGTGGCGGCTGGGCCCGAGCCAACTGACTAGCCTCGTCTCGGCGCCCCGCTAGCACCAGCCGACCTGTTCGTAACAGTCGCACGACGTAGCACCAATCATCACGTCTCGCCGCTGCGTTCGTAAGTAGCGTCCTCGCGGACGTTACCAGCTATTGGTGCTTGTTTCATTCATTACGTAATTCTCGAATAGGATTGTATTTCAATCATCACGTATTAGTGCTATTCTCGCATAGGATCGTGTTTCAATCATTACGTCATTCCCGAATAGGATTGTGCTTCAATCATCACGTATTTGTGCTATTCTCGCATAGGATTGTGTTTCAATCATTACGTCATTCCCGAATAGGATTGTGCTTCAATCATCACATATTCGTGCTATTCTCGCATAGGATTGTGTTTCAATCATTACGTCATTCCCGAATAGGATTGTGCTTCAATCATCACGTATTTGTGCTATTCTCGCATAGGATTGTGTTTCAATTTATGTCATTCTCGAATAGGATTGTACTTCAATCACCACATATTTGTACTATTCTCACGTAGGATTGTGTTTCAATCATTACGTACGTCTCGAATAGTATTGTATTTCAGCCATCACGTATTAGTGCTGTGTTCCAATCATTACGTAATTTACGAGTAACGAACAGTGCTCATAGTAGTCACCGAGGGCCCTGTGTAATGGTCCGTGTTCCGTGTACCTAACAGTCCCCAATATAATTACCGTGTTACCCCCGTGTTGTCCATATCCTGCCGAATAGGGTTGTACCTCAGGCACTCGCTTCGGGCTATCCTATCACGGAAAAGATAGCTCAAAGTCTGCCCGAAGCGAGTTGCAGCCTGGGGGAGATCACCACAACAGTCTTGGGGGGCAGGGGCTGCATGCTGGCGGGCTGTAGACCTCCTGCGCCGCCTGACGTGGCGTCCGGGCGTCGGGGCAGCTCGATGGGGCAGTGCGATACCTGCAGCACACACGAGTTGGGGCAACACACGAGGGTAGCTACCGCACACGAGCCGCGCTCGCGGCAACCCACAAGAGTAGCTAGCACTCAATAAAGAGATTAGACCCTATTAACTCGATAATGCTAAATGCAAATGTTGATTGCCCCCAAATTCGAATGCAAATAGATCTAGGTTTGTATCAGTCAAAATCCAGAACAGAAAAAATATAATGACTGTAATGTGTAAGTGTTGAATGCTACAATACATAAATAGCTTGATTACATGTGATTTTGTACCAGTAATTACTTATATTACAGGTGTGATGAGCAAGAAAATTTTCGACTACGCCATTTCGGCTTAACGTAACCAAGAAGGCTCTAGTTTTGATACAACATTTAACTAAAATACCAAACAAATGGGTCTACTAAATAAGACATACACCCCTTTGTGCACTACTGAAGTGAGATATCGTACTTATAACTTCACCTAAAATATTGGAAGAAAAAAAGGACACCACACGACAATGCATGAAGAATTTACCAAAACTAACCCACATAAAAGAAGCCAGAGTGAAAATTCCAGCACTTATAAACACTGCAGGCCTATAACAAACTCAACCGTCAAACACTGCGAAACCTGCAGTAGATAGTCTAAAGAAATACGGAATTCTTGAGGTGAGCAATGGTCACCAACTTAAGTAGACAAGGCGATAATTCCAATGCTGATAGAAATGCATCGCCACATCAGGTCGCCATTTCTCAGGGAGAGACACATCAACACAACATGCACAGTTCCTGCAACACAGCATCCATACCCCCACAGTTCCTGCAACACAGCATCCATACCCACACAGTTCATGCAACACAGCATCCATACCCACACAGTTCCTGCAACACAGCATCCATACCCATACAGTTCTTGCAACACAGCATCCATACCTACACATTTCCTGCTACACAGCATCCATACCTACAAATTTCCTGCAACACAGCATCCATACCCACACAGTTCCTGCAACACAGCATCCATACCTACACAGTTCCTGCAACACAGCATCCATACCTACACAGTTCCTGCAACACAGCATCCATACCCACGCAGTTCCTGCAACACAGCATCCATACCCACACAGTTCCTGCAACACAGCATCCATACCCACACAGTTCTTGCAACACAGCATCCATACCTACACATTTCCTGCTACACAGCATCCATACCTACACATTTCCTGCAACACAGCATCCATACCCACACAGTTCCTGCAACACAGCGCGCATAATTCCTGCAACACAGCGAGCATAGTTCCTGCAACACAGCGCGCATAGTTCTTGCAACACAGCGCGCATAGTTCCTGCAGCACAGCGCGCACAATTCCTGCAACACAGCATCCATACCCACACAGTTCCTGCAACACAGCATCCATACCCACACAATTCCTGCAACACGCCATCCATACCCACAGTTCCTGCAACACAGCATCCATACCCACACAGTTCCTGCAGCACAGCGCGCATAGTTCCTGCAGCACAGCGCGCATAGTTCCTGCAGCACAGCGCGCATAGTTCCTGCAGCACAGCGCGCATAGTTCCTGCAGAACAGCGCGCATAGTTCCTGCAGCACAGCGCGCATAGTTCCTGCATCACAGCGCGCATAGTTCCTGCAGCACAGCGCGCATAGTTCCTGCAGCACAGCGCGCATAGTTCCTGCAGCACAGCGCGCTTAGTTCCTGCAGCACAGCGCGCATAGTTAATGCAACACAGCGCGCATAGTTCCTGCAGCACAGCGCGCATAGTTCCTGCAGCACGGCGCGCATAGTTCCTGCAGCACGGCGCGCATAGTTCCTGCAGCTCAGCGCGCATAGTTCCTGCAGCACAGCGCGCATAGTTCCTGCAACACAGCGCGCATAGTTCCTGCAACACAGCGCGCATAGTTCCTGCAACACAGCGCGCATAGTTCCTGCAACACAGCGCGCATAGTTCCTGCATCACAACACGCACAGCTCCAGCAGCACACAGACCCAGCAACACACAGACCCAGCAACACACAGACCCAACAACACACAGACCCAGCAACACACCAAACACACAGCTCGTGCAACACATACCTCACTCTCACTGTTAGTGTCTGTCCACAGAGTCCAGATGTCGGCATCAGTGAGCCGCACGTCCACCAGACGGCGCTGAAAAAGTTGAAATTTTGGCTGAACATCGAAGTTATGACCCACAATTCTTTATATAGTTCATCACAACGTTAATGAGAACTACCGTCCCTAAGCTGCGTTAATATCTGTTTTCAGCATCTCCGAACGCAACACTCCGTCCACTGTTTCTCAAACGCAACTACTGAGAAAAATATTTTTTCTCAACACTCGAACGAAATGAAGGACGATATGACAAGAAAATAATTATCAGAGTTTTCCTAAGTTCTTCAAGAAAAAGTACAGAATAATTACTAAAATGCTCTCTTCAGATATTGTGGTTTCTTTCCATCATTCAACAAGTTCTTCAGTGCTTTGGTATCACAAATTTTCTAGTTTTGATTTATATTTCGTCGTTCCAAACCCACTATATGATAATATGACATCTCAAAATGGTACAAATAAAATAATTGAATGAGATGAAAATACATTGATAACTCTGGAAAATATGAAGCAAGAGGCAGCACTTGATATTTGAGTTTCTAAAAAACCATTTGGTCAGAGCGGCAACGTGAGAATGAAGATTGTCGTTTTGCTGATACGGTTTGGGCACTGAAATGCTCCGCTGAGTAAATGCAAAGACCTAATTTCTTATTGACAATCCCAACACTTAACAAAATAAATGTGATCGTATATGGACTAAAATAGAGCGACTAAACAGAAAACGAACGCAAATTGCTGATTTTTGTTTTTGGTCAGTATGTGATATCCAAGAGCCTAGTTTCTAAATTTTGGTAAATAATTCAAGATGGTTCACCATAGTTCAAAAAATCACCCCATCCGCTTTCACAATTCTAACATTTGAAAGAACTAAGGAATAACTAACTTCAATTCTACTTAATTTAATTCAATCTGTCCATTGCTGTAAAATTTATCCATGAAGTCATGTGTGTGTAGCATTTTGCAGCGTGACTATAGGATACGTTGAAGCACTGTCCTATTCCCATAAACCATACAGATCTCACGAACGATTTCTATGACCAGCACCTCAATTTGATGTAAAAAGCAATGTCAGAAACATTTCAATCGGTTCATGTAAAATTATATTTTAAAAATCTGAGAAATCATAAATCAGAGCAATTGAAGGTTGGATTATAAATCAGTTTGAGTCCCAACCCAAGAGAAAAGCGAAGTCACTATTTAATATGGAATTAAGAGAGGATATGTACAAGGTGCCCTCAAACCCTACACGTATAAGTAGGAGCAGTATAACAAAAAGAATTTAATGAAACATGATGATAGTTGAAAAAGAAATAGATCCTGGAAAAAAGCTGTGACGGGACAAAAAATCTATTAAATGCCAATAAACAGAAGGCCTACCTACTCAGCTAGGAATTCATATTTTCCTCCAGGGAACACAAATTTTCCATAGATACAGACGTAAGAATTTCCTTGTAAAATTGAACTAGCAGCTTGAAAATCATAATTTATTTTCCACGCCAAATACTGCAAAACGAGTAGAGGGATTGGCTTTGAGTTTACTTCTACGCTCAACTTTTGGCAGATTAGATTAGAATAGTCGTTAGTTTTAGCCTCCCTACCCAGCAATAAAGGCGATCCAAAGAGAGGAAGGAGGAAGGCACCATTAAGTATGGAGTAAAGAAAACGCGGAATCTACGCAGAAAGAGCATAGAAACAGTAGGTTGTGAAAGAAACAGTAGGTTGTGAAAGAAGTTCATGAAACAAGATCAAAATTGAAGAGGAAAGTAGTAGGAGCTGAAGAACATGACAGCAGTGAACCGAAAATGCGGTCCTTAACCTAACAAAAATATTTTATTTCAACAAAAAGAAGGCCTACCCAACTGTCAGCTCGGGCCTTCACCTTTTCCCCCTGGGAGCGCTAATTCCCATAGATACAATAGTTGCATCCCCGTGAGGGGTCAACTTTTGGCAATGGTACTATGCGCGAACACGAGCAGCTCTGACCAAGAGACTATCCTGCTAATTTATAACTTAACGGCACGTTTTGAACTATCAAAAGGTAAATCGCATGAGAACGTTTTCCTCCAATTTTCAAATTATTTTTACAGCAACATAAGGTTTACAGTGAAGATGAATCTATTCGTTACCTTCAGTGGATACTGGTCTCCATAGAGTTGACAATACTTCTTGTCTTTAGGTATAAGTTATCTCAATTTTAATGCACTTTAAATTTTTGAAGTTCCAATACATACATCAGTAAATCCACTTTTTAAAACAATTTTAGCTTTTGAATTGTTTTCTCTCGATTACTATTAGTAAACAAACTAATAAAGTCCCATTCAAAACTAATAATTACTTTCCAGCCATTCAGTATAGTAATCAACAAACGTTTTTTGTCAAACTACCTAATTTTGTGCCCCAACAGACAAAGCTGAATAAGGATGTTTAATCTCTCACGAGTACATCATTTTTAAAACTTAATGTTCACACATTTAAAGTCAATAACTTCACGGTAGGTTTCCTCTTCCGTTTCAAAGATAAACTGCTCTCTACAATGTGCTAGCGTATCAAATCAGTTGTTCAATTTGCGAATTGCGGTACGTAAGATCTACCAGTCGTACCCCAGTAACCATAGTTACCGAGCACACTAGGCGCAGTTGTTGAACCAGTCGTTCTCTTATCTCGATTTCCTCTCACTATATCGGTTAGATCCCACGCTAGTAGCTGTACCGACAGAAATACTGAGCAATTTCAAAATCCTAGCAAGTACCTCACACAAAACTGACCAAGCATCCACAAGTGTCTACATGTGGTCAAACTCAAACCTAATATAAAGGATACTCAAAGTCCCTTTGTTCTTGTCGCAAACACACAACTCACTAGTTCATTTTTCTTATTTTCTATTTCAAATACTTTAGGTCATACCCTATATTTGGTTCAATTTCACACTTTGGGGTTTTATATCAGGGATGATCTTTTCAAGTTTTTAATAGGTAGATTCTTTCCTCTTTGTCATCGATTATTTGCTGAAGATGGACAGATGAACCAAAACGAACCGCCAGTCTTTCGTTGCTAACTTCCCAAATACTCAATAAAATTCCCTAACATAGAAAGATTTCCACCTTAACTATTATTTTCGAGTTCATATACAAAGACTGGAATTTCAATGCTGTCGGATGCTCAGTATATATGCAAAGCCAAAGAAAAGATCCCACGTGAAGACCTGTGAGTTCAGCTCAAAACCTGCTCTCATGACGGGATTTGTCAAACTTTTATTCGCACTAATAAGTCAAAAATACGTTTTTCAAGATGCTTCCACTTTCCATATTTTTATTATAAGATCCTAACAAGATAGTTAACGTACGAGACGATTAATCAGATTGAAAATATACTGACCTCAATTCGGAGGACCTTAATTTAAAATTTCGCTCCTGGTAAGTGCATAATTAGCGACAAGTGTCAATATTTTAATGTTATACTTTATAACCCTTCCGCTCGAGACGAGGTAAGCATACTTTAACACTTTGATTGCGACTACTAAATATCAAGTTCAACACCATACTTAAATTTAATGTCAATTGTAGTAATAGTAAGCTATTTAAAAATACCAAGCATGAACTTGATTCTGCCTTTATTTAGCTTTGATTAAATATTTGGGAAAATTGAGTTTGCAACTACTGGCCGGACAGCAGCATTATGAAAATTACCTCCGTGTACCAACGGTGGCGCACGTCGCAGTCAAAGTGTTAAAAACGAAGCAACACACCTCAGGCTGGTGAGATATAGTCACAGGAGCGGGGGTAACACACCTAGAGCAAGTAAGGTAGTCAGAGGGGTGGGCTAAACACACCTGAGGGTAGGAAGGCAGTCAAGACGGCGCGGCAAGAACACACCTGAGACGGGTACAGCGTCCTGATGTGCGTCAGGAGCGGTGCAGCAGCGGAGTCGGCAGGAGTTGGCAAGGTGACACGGTACAGCAACAGCAGCTGACGCTCCAAGAAGCTCAGCCACACAGCCACCACCGCGCTGCCATCCGCCATGTTGCGTCCTACCACTCTGTGCTCTCCTCCTGAGTAACACGCGTGACGCTGTCATTGCTGGCTCAGTTGCAATGTAGACGGCTGCTTCCACGCCAATTTGCTCAAGATAAACTGAAGGTGCACAGTCACTAATTTCCCCACAAGGAATTAAATTCCAATCATTTGCTGATCAGATTCAACACAAAACAAATACGAGGAATTCAACCTGATAAATTATAACAATTTCATACTATGTATAAACGCGCACCTTTGAGCAGAGCCCAAGAGACGGCCGTTTGAGGACCAGGACATGAAGATTAGGACTGACCTGCAACAGCGGTCTCGGCGGTGTCCTCTGCGGTGTCCCTGACGAGGACGCAGTCCCCGCGCTGTAGGCCTGTGTGTGTTGTGTGATGTGAGCAGGTGCGTGTGTGTGTGTGTTGTGTGTGGTTGGGTTTGTGTGTGATGTGAGCAGGTGTGTGTGTGTTTGTGTGTGGGTATGTGTTGTGTACAGGTGTGTTTGTGCTGTGTGCAGGTGTGTGTGTATTGTATGCAGGTGTGTGTGTGCATTGTGTGTTGGTGTGTGTGTGTATGTGTGCGCATTGTTTGCATGTGTGTGTGCATTGTGTGTTGGTGTGTGTGTATGTGTACGCATTGTGTGCAGGTGTGTTTGTGTGTGGTGTGAACAGGTGTGTGTGTGTGTGTGATGTGAGCAGGTGTGCGTGTGTTTGTGAGTGGGTGTGTGTTGTGTACAGGCTGTGTTTGTGCTGTGTGCAGGTGTGTGTTGTGTGTGGTTGGGTGTGTGTGTGTGTGATGTGTGCAGGTGTGCGTGTGTTTGTGTGTGGGTGTGTGTTGTGTACAGGTGTGTTTGTGTTGTGTGCAGGTGGAAGGCCTGTAAAAAGATCAAGTTTTCGGATACAAAAAACTCGCAACACAATTCGAAAAATGAATGATAGTGTGTGACTTAATGCAATGAATGATTTAACCTCCACCAATCTTAAGTAACAATAACAATAAGCAATAACAATAAGCAATTAAAAATATCAAATATTACCTGTATCGTACCTTCATTTAGTTTGAAAAAATATTTATTGAATTAGAGTTTGTGACTACTGGTCTGTCAGCACAATTAGGAATATTCCCTTCGTGTACTCCCTGTGGTTCACATCGCGGTTAAATTAAGTGTTAACAAGTACTTTGCTCAGTAAAATTTATTTCGTTCTTTGTCTTGTTACTCTTTCCCTGCATTATCTACTGTAATCTAATATCAGATACTCCTTTTTATTTCAAGATCAACTTGCAAACCTGACCAGAACGTGTTATTAAGTGTTCAAATGTATTTTTTTCATGGTTTTCGTACCTCGTGGTACGTTACCTCGCATGGTTTTCGCGGTGGGAACGTATCCTGGTAACGTAAAGAACGTATTCTGCATTGCAATCAACGTATTTTGGCTCAGCAACTACAATATCCCGGTAACGTGACATGAGAACTCTGAGTACGTGACTTAAGTCTTCATGTAACGCGAGAAGCGTATCGCCCGTACGTGACTATTGCAAGGTTTAGCAGAGTGTTGTTGACACTCGAGCATGACGACTGCGGCTACCCAGTCTAACTTTGTCGCCGCCTTGGCGACTTCAGCAGCAGCAGAAGCAGCAGCACCTGTGGTTCACATCGCGGTTAAAGTGTTAATTCGCTCGAGTACTTTGCTCAGTAAAATTTATTTCGTTCTTGTCTTGTTACTCTTGCCCTGCATTATCTACTGTAATCTAATATCAGATACTCCTTTTTATTTCCAAATCAACTTGTAAACCTGACCAGAACGTGTTATTAAGTGTTTTAAATGTATTTTTTGCATGGTTTTCGTACCTATGAAAGTTCATCTACTGCGCCATGGACAAATCACCCCTTCACAACCCTGTGTCTGGAGCCATTGATCTCGTCACTGTTTAGTGCATTGATAATCGCGTCACTTTTACTATAGGTATAATTTTCTCTCACGTCATATAGTAGGGCAGTTTAAACGAGAGCGAAAGATTCCTTGTAACCGCTCTTCATCGCTGTATACCGTATGGAGCGTAGAAATGTAAACCCAACTTTCAATGTTAATAATTTTGGATTAAGATATATCAGTTTCATTTATTGCATTACGCAGAGATATGCATCCTGACTACAAAGCTTCAGATCTGAGTTTGAATAAGGTCCAAGTCTTCCGAAAATATACATTTAAATGTAAATTTTAAGGTGACTAAACCCATCTTTATGCAACTAACATAGGAGCAACGCAATTTCATAAACAACGTCTAAGCGGGAACAAAGAGCTTAAAGGAAGTTCGAAATAAATTTGAACAGAGAAACCCGTGCAGGCAGCACAGAACCCAAGCGCTCTGTACACTCGGCCACTGCAAGACCATAATTTTAGAAATGAAATTTTAAAATCCTGAACATTAAATAGATCGTACCTTCATTTAGTTTTCATTAAAAATTTATCGAAATTGAGTTATCATTAACAGCAGCATTATGAAAATCCTCTCAGTGACCACCAGTGGGTCACGTCGCACTTAAAGTATTAAAACTTTTTGATTTTTACAGAGATGTCAGGATTTTCTGCTGGTGACTCTTGTAGTCCGTTTCAGATCGATTACCCAGATCGCTTCTGAGGGTAAGCACTTCATTTTTTATACTAAACCTAGCTTGAGATTGAGCACAAAATTTTACGCAATCTGACACTCTTTAATTTCTTCAAGAGAAACGAATTTTGAAGAAAAGTTGAAAACAGGTTATACGTCGCCGTGTAAAGTTTTTCAGAAATATATGAGACTTTTCCTTAGAAATAACACCGATGATACAGTTAAAAATCAACCATGCCAACGTTATTGAAATTGGGAATTATAAAACTTGAATTCTTTATCACTTCAACATAATCATGTGTCATACATGACGCACGGCAAACTGCCTCAACCTGCGTCATGTTAATGCTGAGATTGTGCTCCATTTTGTGTATAATTTCGCACATCATTGAGCAATGGGAATAAATTATTGTATTACTCATATTGTGCATCAAGACGTAAGGTTAATTATATCGCAAAATGACGCTTTTCATCAGCTGCACAAGTACTTCCACAGACAAATCAGCGCTCAATCTTTCCCTGTCCCTGACTTCTTATACATTGGTTGGTTCTATTTGAAAGTAGATGCTGCCAGAGCAGGGCTCTCAAATTCATAGTTTGGGTAAAGTGTTCATGAAACAACGTGAAGCATTGAAAGAGTGTGCCACTATCCACAGTATTTCCTCAATGGCAAACCAAGTATGGTAAAATAAATGTGCAATACCTCGTACAAGAAGCAACTTAAAAGAGTATACGAAACCTGTTCAAAAAATATGTTTAAAAAATGATTTAGTGTCACTATAAAAGAAAAATATTTAAAAAACTCAACATTCAACTCAAAGCTCTTGAATTTCAGCCCAATAGCAAAGGTTTCAATTAGAAACATGAGAAGCATGAATTAAGAGCCGGTTTGATTCGTGTGATGGAGACAAATTGAATTTTAAAAATGTAAACCGAGCCGTAAAAACGTGAAAGGTAATCCTCTTGAGGTAAAAACTATTAGCTTAAAGTCAAAGTTTCATAAATTTGAATGAAAGGAGAACGAAGCTTTTTAACTAAATTGATTCACATCAATATTCGAAAGAAAACACAAAGAAAGACATAAAATAAAAAAAACAGATTTAAAAAATTATGGATGAAAAAATAGAATACTTCACAGTAGTCTTTCCGAACAAAATTTTCACTCGTTGTTTTTTTTTGCCATTGAAGGTTGCGTCTTTTTACTTAAAACCACGGAGCTAAAAAATTGTTATCATGATGATGATGAATTTCAATCCAATACCAGGCGACTGTCACAAAACCAATAATCGAGTAACTATTTTGCAAAAATTAAGCTTCGAATCTTAAGTACACTAATTCATTGATCAGTCTAGTATGCAACTATAGGTTAAGTGATTAAGGCTAAACATAATTGCACACGTTAAAATAGCATTAATGATAGAATGCCCTAGAAGTCGTTAAGCTTATTCGGGCCTACAAGTAGCTATACTCAAATGTGTCCATTGTACTAGACTTAAGAAACAATCTCCTCCTGTGTCGCTTGTGTTAAATAAATTGCAACAGTTCTGCAGCCAAAATGCAGTCAAACGAAACTTACGGCCGAATATAGCACGTGCAGTCCCAAGTACACGATAATTTCAAAATTTTAACACTCGCATATGAGATGAGCATTAGGTTAGTTATTGAATTCATTGATTGGCAGCTGAATTCATTTTTCGCACGGTGAATTCGTTAGTTTGTTGTTGAACTCATTGGTTGATGGTTAAATTCCTCGGTTGGTTATTGAATTCATTGGTTAGTATAGTAGAATTCATTTACTGGTTATTGAATACTTTGGTTGGATGTTGGGTTCATTGGTTGGATGTTTCATTCATTTTACAATTGAAAATTTCTGAAAAAATCGTTAAGGCAATATATTTCCCTGTGTTTTTGCGTACGCAAAATGGTCAAAATTGGTCTTGTTCACTTGAAAAATAATCGGGAGAAATGAGCGACATTAACCAGAAACTGCCATCTATCATCAACACAAATCGGGAGTCGAAAGGTAAACGGTGACCAGAAGATCTTCTAAGTCTTGGCAACAATGAAGTGCAATTAAAGAAGCGAAGCACATCATCCGAAATTGAGATGAGGCCCATCAACTAATTTTCGCTCCGGAGTCAAGGCAAAATGTGGGCAGGTTATTCAAAATTCTGTCAGCTTGATGCAGTCATTGTTTACTGGGGCTGTGCGATCGCTTCAATTCAGATTCCTGAGAATCTTTTCTAAAAATTTTAAGGTCATTAGGTTTTGATCGAGTTGAGTTTTTAGCCAACGTAGAAAAGTTATTTGGCGAAGGAGATTTTATTAAACGTTCTTGTAGGTGTGCAGGGATATTTTGTGTATCAGAACACATACTGTGTATTTATCATTTCTCTAAACCCAGAGTTGAAGAAGATGGAGTTGAACTTACGCTCAGTAGAGACCATTTTTTACGATGATGGCATTCATCTATGAATTGAAAATGGCACTTCACAAAATCTTTTTTCCAATGCGGTTTCCAAAAATTTCCATAACTTTTGGGTGACAATTGCATTCATTTTGATGACCCATGTGTCATTAATGAACGTTTAACAAGATAGTATAAGTGCCATGAAATTTGGTGCATACACACAACGGGAGAAAATGTATTAGAATAAACTGAGTAAGAACCAAACTTGCTAAACAAGTCGTCCTGAAATTTTTCACCGCATTAAAATGCTCTCTTCTTTGTCTTCTGACACACTAGTGATCATGAGCTGCCCAAATGTGCCTTGAAATTAAGGAAAGATTATAGAAGTACGAATCTCGGCTAAAACTGACCATTTAATTAACACGCTGAGAATAAGAAAAAAGCCTTAAGTAGTTTTGAGCTAGTGTCCGTCGCTCTGTAACGTCTTCGTGTTGAAAAACGCAAATCAGCGCATGGATGAGGGAGTAATTTTAACATCGCCGACAGGGAAAGAAAGGGGGATTTTTAGGTGGCGTGATTTCTCGTTATTGGCAAGTGCAGTCGTGTCTGTCATACCCGTCATTACACAGAGAAGAAGACTGAGTACCTGCAGACCAAGTTCTCATTGAGAGCACGCAAGTTGCGCTGCAGCTAACAAATTAAGAAGTCACTGTGCGGACTGCACACTCCTTGAATTTACCTGATCTCGAATAAAAAGACCACAGAAAGTAAACTGAAATAAAATGAATGAAAGAGGCGGTATAAGAATCAGATAAATATTGGGGAATATGAACAAACTTTTGAATTTACTTGCTCTGGAATGAAAAGACGACAGAAAGTCAACTAAATCAAATGAAATAAAAAGACACTATAATAATGAGCTGAAATATTGAGGAGTACGATCAAGCAACAATAGAAATTAACAGCCGAGTTCCTTCTAGTTGAATGCTGTAGCCAGAAACTTGTATTATGCTCCAGGCGGTGATTTGACGCTAAGTTCGTTGGTCACGTTCGTTATTTTTCCCTTCACGCTCAAAGTTTCTCGAATGCACGATAATTTTTACTCTCTCGTCATATGTGTTTGAACAACCAAACGGTAAAAATAAAGGCGAATTTCCTCTCAAATAATGGATGAATACATACAACATGAAGGCGAATAATGACAAATTTCCAAATTAAAAATTCCATGATATAGATGAATTTCCACCCAAATAATGTACATACAACATAAAGACGAATAAAAAATTTTTAAAATTAATGGGTCTAAATTAAAAACGAACTTCTACACAAACAATGGTTGGAAACATACCACATAAAGACGAATAAAGAAAAACTACCAAATTATTAGTATCTAAATAAAGACGAATTCCCATACAAATTAACAATTAACACAAATTCAGAGCGATTGATAACCACGTGCAACTAAATTAGAAATTTACATAAACCATATTGATGAGTTATAAAAAAGATATACAGTGCAACACATGATGAAGCTGATAAGGTGATGTTGTAAAGAAATCTATTTCATTATGAAAAATGTTGGGGGGGGGGGTTAGGGTGATACTGTCAAAAAATTTAACTCTAATATGAAAAATGTTGATGGTTTTGTATTGAGTGTAACCCATACAATTCCGTTCGAAGAAGAATAAGGCGTTTCATCATCATTCTATCATACTTATATAGTTTCACAAATCATATTTTCTTACTTTCTCAAGGGGAATTTTGTCAGAAAAGGATATGCCAGAAAATATCACCAGTCTCGCACAGTACAGAGAACACTGAGCTCTCGACAACGAATAAGGCTATTTCTATTTGGTTAGCCAGACGAGAAGTGAGCAGACACGTAAACTGATATGGTAGAGGTTAACAAACTTTGCTTGCACTGCCACATAAAGATGTACGCATACAAAAGTTACGACATGCTATGGGGCGCTTGCACTATCGATAATTAGCTGCCTTACCTCGGGGCGAGGGAACTCAGCCGAATATCCATTATTGATTTTCCATCAATTATTAATTGTAGTAAACTTTTCTCGTAAAAGAATGAATGAAGAAAAGCTGAATATTTACTCCACCACTGTTGCTATAGAGAATGTAAAATATTATGGCGCTACAAATGTCTTGGATAGTGATTGAAGACAAGTGCCGTGTACCCTTGGTCAAACCTGTACTTCGTTACACGAATGGGCTTGGGTAGCGAAAGTGGAGTAAAAGTGGAGTATCTTTTCAAATGTATTAGCTCGATTTTAAATGGTAGTATTTAACTAAACTTGTTTCCAACACTTGCGCTCAATTTGCCGGGAAAAAGAACAAGCTAAAAATGAGTGGAGCGTGTGAAATTGGAGGTCTTCCAGTCGGGACTTCCGTTTATTATGCATTAATGACAAGGAACTCAGTGCATTGATACCATACAGGCGTTGATGAGCTATACTGTAGAGGAACTGTGTTCTAAAACGACTGATGCAGCTGTAAAACTGAAGTGCCAGAGTCTAATGTACACGCGATATCTAAAGCATATTTTCCATGGACATTAAGCTCAAATGAACGAGATTTTATAGTAAAGCCTTCCATGAGTCAGACTCTAATGAACACGCGATAACTAGAGCAGATTTTTTGCTGAGCACAAAACTCAAATGAACGTGAAAACTTGCTTTAGAAGAGCGAGCTAGCACTGTTATGGACGACATCTCTTGGCCCATCCTCACTCATGCCGAAGCTTGTTAATTTGAGGCTAGTATAGTGATTAAATATCCATGAATAAGGTATTTGAAAACTCAATGCCGCTTATCGATCTTAAGCATCAATAATGCAATCAATCTTTGCTACGTCCCATAGACGTAAAGTGGATCTTTTGAGGAGAATGAGCGCTTTATCACCTAAGGTTCCCCGCAAAGTTTGGTATCGGGCCAAACGCACGTCTGACTGGATTACGATCACGCTCGTTGATACGAGTCAACCTTAATCCAGTGAAGGCTAATTTCACTCTAACTTTTGATGCACAGATTTTGTGAAGAGACTAAATAACATGAACTTTCTGTATACATGAGACAAAAGTGTTTGGAGGCCTAGAGAGGAAACTTTCGTGTGAGGGCTGAGGCTGAGAAATAGCTTTGCCGTTGATTTACTGAAGTGAGTATGTTTTTGTTCTTGTAAGACCATGGTTCCTCGGTTCACTCCTGTCCTCTTGTTTGCACGTACTACTTTCATGTTCGACTTTTAAGTTGTTTGATGAAATTATTTGGGAACGTTCTGTTGCTATGCCCCTTCTGCATAGAGTTCTCATTTTCTTATCTACATACTGAATGATTCATTAGTCTTTGGTGTAAACTTGCAAATATTTTCGGCGGTTAGGGACGCTGAAAGGACGATTCATTGTAATCGTATGGTGTGAAACAGAGTGTAAGAAGGATGTCAGCTGCTATGAAATGTACACGAAATGTTGCCTTGTTTTGTGATATTTTTGAAAGGATTCGTGATTTTATTGTTCCTTGAAAGGAATATATCTTAATGATTCATATAGATCGTGTTTGAAATAAATTTGTAGGATGGTTGCATCAATTGCCGTTCAATTGATAATGATGGGGTGATATGTAGAAGTGTGTAAAGGTATGGATAACTTTGCCTCATTTGAGGCTCCGTAGCATATATGTGGCAGATGCAAAGTACATTTTCATGATTAGAAATATGTATACATGAATTCGTGAGTATACTCGTTAACTCGCTGTTTTCTTCGTCAAAATGAGATTCCTGTGAGGTATGATGTCGTTTTCACACATATTGTTTATAATTGAAAGTTGAGAGAGAAAAAATGTCCTGTCAACTGGTGATTGACCCTATAGGGTATAGTTTTATTTCTAAAAAGTTCTGTAAACGAAGTAAAATTTTGGTTCCGCAGTCGATTTTTAGTGTATCGATCCCGATATTCTCGATAAATGCTCAAGTTTTTGGTCATTTAGAAATGTAATATGTCAATGATGTTGATGATGTGAGACTCAAATTTTTCTATAGTTTATGGAAGTTGTCCTTTCAAAGAGGTTTTCGCAATAAAACGTGTCATAAATCGAAGACCATTTCGTGTGTAGAGGCCTAAATATTACCTTCGGTTGATTTGTGACGGCAAACGATGGTTATTCGGTCGAGTTGCCGATTTAAGTGAAACTCATTTTGTTAGGGAGAAAGTATGGAATGTTGACGTCCCCCACGACGTTACCAATCAATTGTTGAACCTACTGTTGAAGTAAAAGTGTCACCATAATCGAAGTTACTTCGAAATATGAGCTGAAATATGCAAAGTAAGAGGTTATTGCTGAGAAAAGAAATGCATCAACTGATCTGGAATTTTTTTAGCAATTTTCTTCAAACCTTCAATAATACGAGTTCGCAAATGTTGTCCAATGGTTTTCAATGATAACAAGAACATGTCGCACGTCGGAGGAAGTTCGAAATTGATTGTTTGAAATTCCTTGTGCACTTCACATGGTTCCAAGATGACAATGGTGGATTGCACTTTTTGATGAGATGGGTCATCCCACTCTGAGGGGCCTTTCCAGGCCAATGACAAAATGTTGCACCAGTAATATAGCTTAGCCAACTGGAAGGTACACCTTCCACAGAATCATCCTCTTCAAAAATTACAATTGAATACATTCTTCAAACAATGCCCTTATTGCATGGATCAGTATATATAGTTGTTAGTTTTCCATCCTGTATACAAAATAATATTAATATATTCAAAAAAAGGCCAAATATGCACATCAATACAAGCAAACTCCATTGCCTCCCATACAATTAGTCTCCTCCCCTTGACACGGAAAGAGAATGCACACAATTTCTTTCCATTATTGAATTTAAATGATTACCAGGGGAAAATTTACATTGCTTTAGAGACCCATAATACAGTAGAAACTATATAGAGTTGAAATTTAAACGTTTGATAATATCTTAATTAACTTTCTTGCTTTTACTAGATAATGTTGTACATTTTTCAAAGAAACTTGTTAGCTTTTTTAGTATTACTGACAGGTGTCATGAATCAACTGTGTTTGTTACAATCCTTTGGTCACGGACATAAGAAAACTGCATTTCGATATATTAGCTCTATGAAATGGACAATAACTGTCAACAAAATTTTGCAAAATACTATCCTCTAAATTTCAAGATTTGATGATAAAGTCAATTTAATTTAGTGCAAGATTCTATAATACTAACTTAACGACTGCAGTTTTGGATAAAAACAAACTTTTCTCTATGCTCTAATACAAATTACATAGCTAAGGAACTGCTGTATCAAGCACAAATCTTAATACAAGTTATTAAGACGTTTAAAATAACATAAGAAATTCAAAATTCACTAAGTTATCATTAGCTAGCATATGTATGAGAATTTAGTATTGTGTGCAGTAGCCTTGCGCTTTCTAAACTGCATGTAGCTTCCAGACTAATTGCATGGGGGAAAATGGTTGTTGCGTTCGTATATTCAGCCAAATTTTCACAATATGTATGAATACAATTCAAATAGAATTTGTTGTTTGAAAACGCCAATAGCTACACTATTGGCAGTATCAAGTACTGTTTTTTATATGGCAATGTAACACATTTTTTTCAACATCTTTCTTAGAGATTACTGATCTTTCATTAGTATCTCAAACTATATATATATCTAAGAGGGAGGAATCACATGGATATTTTGTAGCAGACTTGAGTGTATTGTATTTGCAAACTTTCAAATCATGGATGCCTATCTCTTCAACAGATACTATGGTTTTGTCATGCAAAATGACGCATGAGTCTTTCTTCAGATTTGGGATAATTTTATGGTTGTCAATACTGAACAAAGTTTTGTTCAGTGCTTGATCTTTTTTGAACTTATACCCTTCACTTATCCTCCGGCTCAATTGATGAAGCGGAGCATTAGATGACCGAATTTTTCTTCGAATATTACTCAAGCAGCTCTCATAAGGGAAGGCTGAAAATGAGTCCAGAACTCCTAATCTTGACACATCATCAACAAGATGAATAATAGAATGAACATTGAAAGTAAGATTCATATTATGAAATATTTTTTTATATTGTTTAACAAATGTAATACAAAGTTTTCTAGCATAGTTCAACATTTCTTGATCCAAAATTAAATATTTATCACAGAGAATCCTCAAAATATACATCAGAGTGATGAAATTATTGTACATGTCATCTCTTAAAACATCCCTGAAAATCAAGATGCCAGTGTACATAACAATATGTCTGAATTCTGTAGCTTTGAATCTCTCAAATTCTTGAAATGATCTTGGTTTCCTATTAAAATCACATGGGAAATACTTTCTAATAACACTAACTCGGTCTTCAATGAGAGCTTTTTGAGCAGAAGAAATTTTATGAGGAACTTCACGTAAATATATGTTAACTAATTTGCGAACAATGCCAAGTAATATTGAATGCATATAGTCAATAACAAACGCATCAATCATGTTTATGTTTAACGAAACAAAAGGACTTGTTCCTTTGTGATGTTCAGGTTGAGTTTTATCCCTAAATGTGGAATCAGTTCGTAGAACAGCATTAGTAGCATCATATGAAACAGATCTAAATTTATATTTTCCTTTTAGAAAGCATCTGTCACAAGCATAATTGAGAGCGTCTGGAGAGGTTCGAATGCTGCGGCGTGGGCGACTGGAGACTCGAGGTATTGCAGTGACCAACCCACGTTTGCAGAAGTTGCTAAAATATACAGGGAAATAATTTGTGTTGCCAAGGTGAGAATTATTGAGTTTATGGTGCAGATATTATATGCTCATGTGCAAGCAACAGCAGGATGCTAGAGCGGACTGTATTCAATGCTGGACACTGTCCTTATAGCGTCGACGTCGTATCTACAGGTGTAGCCGACGTGCAAATAATTGAGGGATTGCCTTGTTAAATTTCATGTGTGACCATTACTTTTGAATACACTTAGGCCGATTATAGGTCTCTATGCTAGTTACATTATCGAATATTATATTTTCAAATATTCAACACATTTCTTACTAAATTCTTTCGGTTTCGATCATTGATAGTAAAGCAACAAGCAAAATATTTTAAATATGACAAGTGCGGTCAATGTTGTTGCATAATATAAGCGGAAAATTAATTTTTTCAGGTTTTTCCAAATTACAAATCAAATTTAACTTATGTGTAAAAATGGCATGTGCCTCATGCGTGCTCGAGGCCACATATATCTTAACATTACATGCATCTGTGCTGAGCAGCGAGTATTCGAGTAAACTTGCTATTCTAAAGTGATGAAAAAGTTTCCCAAGAACTTTCTATTTTGACCTTGAATGCAATAAAAATAGAGTGTTCAACACTTGGGGTAAGTGCACATTGTCAATAATTTGCAGTTGTCACTTATAGGCTCCAATATTTACTTGCAGATGAAATACTATTCTACGCAAACGCGATAGATTATCAGACCACAATCGATAATTGTCTTTTAGAAAATACCAGTAGCACACCTGTGTTTTTCTAACATGTTTAGTTAAAGATAGGCTAATTCTTTATTAAAAATTAAGGGAGTAGCATGGTTGATTAAAGGAGACAGCGGCGAATTAAAGGAGTATTAAGCGAACCGAGGCCTCTTCCCTTCTGAGACTTCCAGGGCGCGACTCTTAAGCGCGATGCGAGCACGTTCTCCCATGTTACTACCAGAGGCCACCTGGGCAGATGGCCTCTAGGTGAGACGCCTGCCATCTTTCTCGAGAGAAATGCCAGTTGGCATCTTTCGCGCCGCCAGTTTTGAAGTTGGTGTTGTGCGTGACAGATGTCTGGATCGTGTCTCTATTATTTAAAACGTTTCAAGTATTTTTAGAGTGTATATCAGTGCGAGTGCATATTACGTGAGGGTGTATAGTACGTGAGGGTGTCAGAAGAAACATTAGAGATGGAAGAGACGTAGAATGCTGGTCTGTAGAGGCATTATTTCAAGAGCATGAACGGAGCAAGGACCCCACTGCTAGTTTCACCACCTCGGTCAATTGATATTTATGACGATTCATCGTTGTGGTGGGGCTGGTAGTGAAGGCAAAACCTCAATGTGAGCAATGTAAAAACAACAAAATGTGGAAACCGAACCTGAATTTTCCCTCGTCAGTCTTCAGCAACCTTTGAATTGAAGGACGTTCTTGAGGGTGAGCTACGATGTGTTCAGATACATATTGGGGTTTGTGTGTGTGTGTGTAGGGGGCGGGGGGTTGTGTGTGGGTGTGGGGAGGGTTTGAGTGTGGAGGTAGGTGGGGGAATGTGTGTATATGAATAGCCGGTGTAATTAAGCTCGGGCAAGGTAAAGTTATTTTATTTTCCTTTCTAATTTTAGGAATGAAAGATAAAAAATCTGCTGGACGATAGTTGTTTTTGTTATATATATAGCTACGAGTATATTCTTTCAACAACCCTAGGGTATTGTTGTTATATTCTTTTCAAGGTACATTAATATTGTTCCCTGCAGGCTTTCACCTCCAAGGCTGCGTACAGCTGATTTCCCAATATTGCACATTCAACTGTTGACGCTTTTCAACCAAATATAGCCAGTTGCCCATTAATTACCTTAGTTATTGCGTTGCGAAAACTTCAAGCATAAGTTATACGTCACAAATATGTCCCATTAATGTCGGCTTAATAATGAACACGCGCAGTCGAAATTTTCTGCACATTAGTAGGAGTGTATTTACTTTACATACTCTGGTACATTTTTATTGTGCTATCAACCGTGTTTGCTCATGGTGAATTGATTAATCGCGCAAGAACTAAGGTAATTCAAGAGCAAACTGGTTATAATCGGTTTGAGAAGTGTGACTGTTGGAAAGTGTGACTTATGGGAAATCAGCTGTGCGCAGCCGTTTTTTTTAAATCAAATTAAGAGGTGGCCATCCTGGGCCTCTCATGATTCTCCGATGGTGAATAGGAGAAACTGGTCGCGCCTTGGGAGCGCGGCGGTAGTGCTCCATGCTGAGCCAGCGTGGCCACCGGTTGGGACAGAGGTGCAGGGGCGCCTATAAAGTGGACACTTCGAATCCGAATCAAAGGAGAAACATGGATGCAACAACCAAGTAGTAATGCGAGCGCTCCCAGGATTCACCGATGCCACTCCTATAATTTTTAATAGGGTTTACAATGTAATTTAATTCAATTGTGACGTAGCTTTTTAGATATTTGCTAGCAACATATTTTAAGAATTAATCTATATTCACCAGGACGAGAGGTGTAAAAACTAAATAACAGGTGGCAGGTAGCATCGATTTTTGATGAATCCATAGATAACTGACGTGTGCGTGTAAATGAAATGAGTTACTCCTGATCTCTTGCTGCTAAAACTAAACACTAAATGAATGCGAGAGCCTAAACTTTACGTTCGCAGGTTGTTCTTAAACTGGACAGTATGGCATCATTTGTGAGAGTGGTACTTGTCTCACGCACAAAATATAATGACAATTTAAAAAATCCAACTTTCGCGAACGAAGAATCTCATAAAGGTAAGGCACAGTATATTCAGATGGTAATGATGTAATATTACTTGTAAATACCTGATGAACAAAAAGATTGCAAACATGAAAATTTCTAAGTGCTTTCACCTTCAAAAAATGGAGTGGTTAAAAAGTTCATCATATAGTCCTCGAAGATAACTCTGGGCCTGTAGACATTAAAATCCTCCATGTATTTTTCCTACATCAAAATTATAAATACAATGGAAAACTGCAGAATTAGCGTATAACATTTATACTTCGTAAATAAGTTTGAACACGAGCACAATATATATAGTACAGTCGTAAGACAAGTACACAGTGTACAGAAGATTTTTTCTTTTTTTTGGTGACAGGTGTATGCAGGAGGATGATCTTCACGCAAGACTGGTCTAATATCGCTTCCCTATGAATGATTACTCTTTCAAGCACTTTTTTAAAGTTGAGAAATATGCATCTGGTCATCCACCACGATCATAGTGAAACAATACTGAACTTTGCTGCATATGTGTAATGTGTACTATTTATACCTTCAATTGACTCCGAAATTGGCAGTGTGACAACCTAACTATTTGAAGAGCAGTGCTCTGAATGATGTTATCAAAGCGATAGAGATGGCTTTATTACTGAAACTTTACTCGTTTTAAATTATGTGAGCATATTAGCTTTACCTAATATGCGCCTACAATTGCTTCATAAACCGTATAACGGTATCACAATAATGCATGATTTTATTTTATTCTTCGTTATGATCATGATCTCCACACTTGATTCTTTATATCAATAGTCAAGTTAAAATCATAATTGAGTGAAGCAGTTCGGCGTAGACATACCAAAACCTCATCAGCGTATATATTTATTCTTTCACCTAATTTCAAATTCGCTGAGCAGCCACAGTCTGAGATGTTTCAATGCTTGCGTGATCTGCGTCATTTCTATTTCTTGTTAAAAATTGTCTACGAATGTTTTATCCCAAACATTAAACAATTTCGATAATTATGGAAATCGTATACATTCGTAAAATGGCTCTCACGTCCACTTATCCTCAAATACGAGAAATGCTGTGAAAGCACCCACCATGCTCAAATCTCATATTCTCTCATCCAAATAACTCACATCCCTACTTATCCCTAAATTCTTAACTAATGCATTAAACGTATACTTCTTTCCACTTCTTTCTCTTTCACCCTCGAGGGCTTAAATTCCCGCTTCGTCGCCTGACATTCTCTTCACATCAGTGAGGAGGGACGTTAACTCGCTGCGACATAAATTCTACAGTCTCTTGAAACCAATAACTTGTATTGCGAAGATGCAGCGATTCCAAAACGCGTCCTACTTCATTTTCTTCACTTCTGATGGCTCATTTCCGACTCCATTTGACGGCGACGTGTGCCTGAGGCAGAGAGTCTCCCCCTGGCAAGAGCGAGCTATAGGAGATCCCCGTCTCGCAGCACAGAGGCGTGCGCGTCTTTGAAATGGTCTTTGTTTGGCCGGCCTTTGTGGAGCACAACCGCTCGAAGGGTCACAAAGCCAGAGGGGGCCGTAGCTGCTCCGGCCTAGCGGATACAGTGATCATTGCGCCTGGCTCTTCTCATATATAGCTGGTCCAACCTTGGTAGAGCGACTTAATTTATCTTTATTTTTACTGACTTACGAACACTGTATTGCCTAATTTTCGGTGAGCATGATTTTTCTGTTTCCTAAATAGTGCAATATTTTCTGTATTCATTTCATTTTAGGCTGGATACTACCATACTATTCTCATTAGAGTCATGTAGGATTTTCACAGGCATTCTTTGCTGTTATAGTTTGCTGTCCATTATCATAAGATTGACTCGGTAAACTGCAGTGTTTCGAAAATTTTGACATGTATGTGGCTGAATCGCTAATTTATCGACATGAAGTTAATAGACGTGGAAATAGGTAGTACAATTAAAATATTTTTTAGTTTCCTACTTTCTTATTAATTTTATTAGAGAAGTATACGGAGGAAACTTGGCTGTTAATTTATGAGGTGCAAAAACACACGGTGACTTCACTTTTCTTTCACGCTGTACCAAAATAGGAAGAAATCAGATCTTTGTTTCGTGCTGAACCGAAATATGCGGAAAAGTTCCGTTTCATTCATGAGGTGCAAAACTATTTAAAAATTTCATCTCATATTCATCCGGTACAGAAATACCATGACGCTTTATCTTTGACTGATACACTGTCGAAATAAAATAAACAGAAAAACCAAAGTGCATATATACATTTTAATTAAAAGCAAACGTTTCGGAATACATAAATTCCATCTTCAGTGCTGAAACAAAGTAAAATACTGTACATGAGAAAATGTCCGCAAACTGTAAAAATGAAAAGTAATTCACATTCACATTCACAGTAATTCGAAATATGAGTATAAGGATATTTTCCCTCAGAACTATGCTGTGAGTTGGTGCATAAGGGGAAGCGCGCTGCTCATTTCGAGCGCAGGAGGGCGACGGGAGCAAGACGAGGCTCTGGGATGAGTGTTGTCTTTTCTGCGGGGCTCATCAGCGCGGCGTCAGTGGAGGCGCGCTCGCACCCAGGGGGGACCGCGGCCTACAGTCGGCCTAGCTTGGTACGGCCTACGTCACAGGCCTAACCCAGTCTAACTTTTTCGCTGGAGTGTGTATGATTTTCGCCGCCCAAGCGATTAAATCGCTTAGGAGGCGAAAACATGCATGCAGGCGGCGAAAAAGTTAGACTGGAAAGCTGGGTGACATGCAGTGGTGGGAGTTACATGTTAGGGGGGTAGGTCTGGGTGACGGGTGGTGTGAGTTGAATGTTAGGGCGGTAGGTCTGGGTGACGGGTGGTTTGAGTTGCATGTTAGTATGGTAGGTCTGGGTGACGGGTGGTGTGAGTTGCATGTTAGGGCGGTAGGTCTGGGTGACGGGTGGTGTGAGTTGCATGTTAGGGCGGTAGGTCTGGGTGACGCGTGGTGTGAGTTGCATGTTAGGGCGGTAGGTCTGGGTGACGTGTGGTACTGGGTGACGTACGTGCATTGGTATGACGTACGACGGGGATATATATATATATACGAACGTACATTGGGACGGGCGGTCTAGATGACGGACGGCACTGGACCTTGTGCTTACAACATTCCGGCACAGTGGGGCAAAATATCAGCTCCGGCGTTAGAGATCATCACTTTGCCTTGTGGCATGATCATAATATCAGAGCCATGGAAACGTACTCTACCGTGTAAAGTGATGCAGCATATACGGTCGTGTGTTGCAAGGCTGCGTTTGGGGTTGGCCTCTATAAAAGTCGAATAAAATAACCCCAGGTGTATTAATTTTTTTAATCGTTTGTAAATGGATGAATAAACTCTCCAGTATTTTTTTGCGACATACAGCTTTAAACTTCTACAGCATATTATTTTACAGATTGGCAAATGAGGTTCATTGGTAGTTAATAGCAAAGCTCATTGGAAATAGAAAATAAAATGCAGCACTGGAATTTTCAATTATAAATGCATAAACCTGGGGTCATCTCTTTATTCACCATTGAACATAATTCATAAAGCAAGCTAACATAATCCTTGATATATCTGTATCATTTCAAGCACATTTGACTGTTCCCTCTCGGGTGTGTCAACTCAACTTGGAGCATATAGTGTATGTACTCAACTACGTGCGAAGCAACTGCTGCTCAAGTTACTTTTCAAGCTCAGGAAACTCGGTTATTTGTAGCAATTCCGGAGACTTCGTTTATCTTTTGCCAATCTCGACTATAAACTGATGATTAAGCCATAAATAGACGGCACTGCGCTGTTTGCACACACCCTAGATGGTTGCACATCATGCAGTTTGTGTTAAATTGCATCGTTCAGTGCAACGTAATACTTCATGTCAGAGGGCTTTATTCGTTCTTATTCTTATTCTTATTCGTTCTTTATTCGTTCCATCCATCTTATAAGTGTGCAAGCATGCCCTGCAGACTTTCAATTATAAAACTCTCCTAGTATTTAGTGAAATAATCTGCTACATCAGTTGAAAAACGATATTAACACTGAGGATAATGTTAGGCTGAATTTAATTCGCACCAATTATGGCAGAATGATAAATTGGATATCTATGACAGTTAATCACGTGAAAATCAGGTGGACATCCAATGAAAAAAATAAAGGATGTTTACAATTTGTCATTAATGAGTGCATGGCTGTCTATTGAACACACTCTTTTTTGAACAATATTTAGATGCTAAATTCAAATGTTTCGTTAATATTTATACATAATTGTTCTGTGCTGCACCATGCTTCCCTTATCAAATAGCTGAGCAAACGGCAAAATGAGGATAACTGCTATTTAAAAAAATCTTATTAAAATTAATTTATTTCTCTTTCATCCCTCGTTGGTGTTAATTTTATTATTTTTGTTTGATCAGTTTCCTAAAATTTCCCTCGAGCCTCCAACGATCCGCCTGTTTCAAAAGAGCTAAAATAAAAGTCATCATAGCTTGTATAGTTGTACTCATTACAGTGTTGTGTTCAGGTCTTACACTCATTTTTATCTCACGGTCTTACTTTTTTGTGAGAATATTTTGGATGACTTCCCTGAATGACCGTACACCTATCGTAGTGTCATTTTTGAGAATATTCTATAACGTACTTGAAACAGGCGTATTCTATAACGTACTCAGGACTGCAGTTAAATCACATGTTTCAGAGGGTTCTTGTTCGCATTATATCTAGTGCTCGAGTTTAATTTTAAATGTCTTCCTTCTTTACATTTGCAATTAAACGAGGTTACATTAAAATTCTTGTTTGTTGTGTTTTCTTCTATTGATGAATGCTTCCACACTACCTACTAAAGAATGGGTTTGAATTTGGGCTTTATTTCATGACAAACTAGGTATTAATTTCATGGACTATGTTTATCCACGCAGATACATATATATATGAAAATATAGTAAGGAAAAAGTGCAATCATTTTCCTGAGATGTATTCTCAACCAATGCGCTTGAAACTGCATGCCCAATTGAGACGAACCACCGCTGCAGTATAACAACACTGCACAAAATGGGTTGAGTTATTTAGGATTCCACATCGCACACGTAGCTGGTAACAAGACTCTGCTATACTGATCGAGCGCAGGTGATCGCAACTTTACCTGTACAAGCAAGCCTACACGGCACAGACGGCGTATAGCACATGCTGCAGTTAGTACACCCTGTACAAGTGCATGTTGTGACGACCATTGATCCATGGGCAAGCTATGTACTCTCATGTGCTTGCGCGGCCCATGCCGGTACTGCGACTTTTAGTGAATACAAGTTATCAATATTTCGGTACAAAAATATTTAAAAATTTGAATTACTTTGTTCTTTTTTAAAATAATTTTGCGATTTGAAGGTTCGAAAATGATTTGCAATGCTTGAAAAACAAAAGTTTATTGACCTTAAACTGAGCGTATAAGTACGGTGGTCATTGCAGCAGGCACAATTGTAGAAAGTTGTAGTCATTGGGAAATCAAAGCTCTGAAATTGTTCCAAATATAATTCTGTTATTAAATATTTTTCTTGTTTCGAAAAGAGCATCAAATATAAGGTGTAAGGCATCAAATATAAGATATCAAATATATTTACGTGATTTTACGGTGAGTGTTTTAGTAGCAGAACTTACTTCATATGCGCCATATTGAGACAGGCATCCTATATAACTGCAGACTACCGCCTCACTTCTCTCACTTCAGCATGACAGCCTCAGTCAAGTTTGCGTCATAAATGTCTCAATCGCTTTGTTTGTGATCGAGTTCGATTACCTATGCCTTTAGTGCATGCCTTCACGATGATGAGTAGTATTTTTGTTGAAACACCGATGAATATTATTTTCCTCTTAAGAGAATGACTACTATTTTGTGAATACGGCTATGAAAATTTTTTTCCCACTGAGATATTAACTACTATTTTGTAAATAATGCAGTGAAAATCATTTTCCCCCTAAGATATAGCTTCTATTTTTTTATACAGCAATGAATTTTATTTTACTGATAAGTTAATGATATTATTTTGTTTATAGAGCAATGAACATATTTCGGATGTTTTGCAGTGACGTTAATGAATATCATGTAGCAGTCGCTAGCTGTAATAAATATAATTAACAGTATAGTAATCAGTTTGCATCGCGGCAATGAATGTTACCTCGCACCCTCGGCAATGAATTTGAAATTTTACAGCGCGCCAGTGAGTTCTATTTTGCAGACACGGTAATGAACACTATTCTACGGGTCTTATAAAGAAAACTATCTCAGTTAATGCAATAAAACAAAATTTCTCATTGCTTTATACATGGAAGTATACAGCATAGGCCCTGGCGTTTATGGCGCACACACAATATATAAAAATAAGCTACGAGGTACGCTTGTGAAATACATTTGCCTGCTGAATGTAGATTGCGTCGCATCTGTGCTTCTCATTGCATGAATTGTGCATCTGAGAACAGCTCTTCACCCTCGCTGCTTCGCATGTACTGCAGGTATAGTATGACCACATGTCTTTGTTGGGAAGCCTTGCCTAAAAAAAAAATAATTTAAAATTCAAATTTAGCCCAAGATATAAGCAAACAAGCATGCTCTCGAACATATAGGATCTAACTTTAGTTTTGAGTGAATGAATGAATGAGTGAATGAATGAATAAATGAATGAATGAAAAATGAATGAATGAATGTATACATTATTGAATGAATGAAAGAGTGAGTGAGTGAATAAATAAGTGAATAAATATCGTTACATCGGATTTTAAAAAACGTCTAGTGGCTTGAGTAGTAGCTCTGGCCAAATAGTATACTTTGCATCAGAGCTATAAACAAATAATAGGTTTGACACTAAATTTTTCAGATTCGTTTTTGCTTCTTGTAGCCGAGGCTAAACGTCAGTATTCCTCTTTTGGTTCTGGTGCATCACGAAGAGATATAATTGAGAAGCAGCTTAATTAATATATAAAAGCACCGGGAGATGTAATTTTAGTTCAGAATGTACCTTTCTTATAGGTGGTATCAAATATGAAGTATACGCCATGGCTCAAGTCTTGTTTTAGATTGGTTCAAGTTTGGAGTTGAATTTTCTACAAAGCACCATGAGGTTCTGAAGCTAAAGTTGCCTAAACAACTGATTATCTTTTTGTAAGTTTCTATAAACTGTCGTGAAGTTTTACTGTGCGCTCTGGAGGTGCCCTGAACATATCAACAACTTAAGTCTTAATGTAAATCGATGCCCTTAATAAAACATGGTGTTGGTTGCAATAATTACGCAAACAGGTGAACAGAAAGTATAGATTCACTTGTGCTTGGATACAGAGATATTCTATACATGGTAGTGAAATCTGAACTTATCCAGCGTTCATAGCCAATGAAAATTTATTTTTAGATAGTTTCTCCGCGAGCTGTTAATTCTATTTTTCAAATCGACATAATCAGTGCGCATAAATAAGTCTTAACAGCTGTTCTTCTGCAGTTTGTTCTCTGCCGCGAAATATATTTTGCTATATAATAACGCCAAAAAATGTGCAACTGACATACACATATTGCCGCTCATAATATATATCTATTTCATTTATTAAAAAGTTGAGTAATTTGGTTAGCATTCAAGTTTCAAATTAACTAATTTAGTAAACATTCATGTTTACTCCTTTGAGTAAGCATTTAAGTTTATCCCACGTATGTTCTGTTGCGGTTTGGAGAATCAAGCGACATTTTTTTATAGCGAGCAAACTGATTTAATTCTTCAATTAGGTTTCGTTGGTTAAATTGGTGCGGCATCGTCCCTGTTTTGTATGAGGATTCATTTTGCTCAGAAAAAGCTTTCGGAAACTGTACCGATGGAAAATTATCATTTGCTGCAATTACTGCGCTTCTCATAGTAAGTAATTTTAAAGTAAATAATTTTTTTTACTATTTCTAGACTGATAAGACCATTCCTTCTTGGATATATCTTCAATTTAGTTCATATTTATCTGTATATGAAAGAATTTTTCTAAATTTAATATTGAATCAAATTTGAAATGACAGCCTGGATGTGCATCACTAAAATTATAAGTATTCATAATCCCTAATTGTTTTTATTGTGTATTTTTCAAACCTCTTTTTTAGAGTTATTTCGATGAATGTTTTCGACATCTCAAATGATTTTTTACTTTATTCTTTAATAATTCACAAGTACTATATTTCTTCAATACAGTAATATACAACAATTTGAAGTAAAGCAATTTCACACAATGCAATGATTAGTTATGAATCGGGACTAAATGCTGAGTTTGCGGCTCTGACAGAAACAGAGGCCGTTGACCAAATATCCCAACAATTATACATTAGAAAAATAATTTGACTATCAGTAGTTGTAGCTCATGATACACCACATGACCGATTGCAATAACATCAGAGCGTACAGCACCCCTAGACTTAATTGTGCAGCTGTAGCCGCACATATACAGTGAAGCTGCAGAAGCTGGCCGTGATTTGAGCTGGCGACACACCGGCGAGCTTTGCAGCGCCCGTAAGCAAACTTATCACGCGAATCCTTTAAGAGGGCGCACATGTATCAAGGGGTTCCCCTAGGAGCTCACAGATGCATCATTTGGGTTCAAGTTTAGGAGCATAAATCCCGGTAAGACGCTGCGGTCCGTCGCGTAACGTGAGCCGGCCGGCGCGGGCGGCGGGGCAAGGCGTAGAGGGTGCTCCCAAGGCTCATTACTTCGAATCACTAACTTCCCCTAGTTATGGGGAGCTGAACAGTGAATTTTACGCATAGCGCAAAGGTAAGTTGGAAAATTGGCTCGTTTGTAAGCGCTTCGTGCGACGCAGTTGAATTCTAAATTACTTCCTCAAGGCTGATTACTTCAAGTCACAGCACTTTCAATAGCTTCCCTCAGTTATGGGGAGCTGAGCTGTGAATTTTATGCATGCTTGTGCTTCTAGGTAGGTTGGAAAATGGGTTCATTTGGAAGAGCTTCATGCGGAGGAGATGAAATCTAAATTTTCTGATGCTTTTTGGGAAGTTTAAATCTGGGCTTCTTTGGACGTGCTTTTGGAAGTATTAGATGCTAAGCAGTTGATTTCAAGATCATTTCATGCTTTAGGGTAAGATTGGAAGTGTACTCGTTTGGAAGGGGTCTCTGGATCATTAGATGTTAAGAACTTGAATTTCAAATTTTCTTTTGATTTTGGGCACGTTTGAAAATGGGCTTGTTTGGATGTGCTTACCGTTCCCGAACACTTTTAATGAGCGCTTTAATTGTGTTGGGTTGTCTGTGAGATTATGTGACGTCGAGCTACGTTAAAACGGGATGTCTGAAAACTCTCATCACTGCACGGATTGTGTCACGAGAAAAGGGGCCCTCCTCCTTGTTAACATTTCATTAACAAGAAGATCAGGTTCTCGGAATGGAGGGCTTGGCATACCTCCCTGAAATCATAAAATGCACAAAATACGGTAAACAAAATACACGAATAATTGAATAAAAAAAGACGTTACATCTACTAAAACAAAATGGTACTCACCAATTGTAGAAACCCACTTACAACAACGCGTTTCTGTGCGCATCTGAATTGCTGGAAGGCCTATTACGAGGGGATGTATTAATACTGCAGAGGTTATTGGAGAGATTTTATGCTCACGGCAAACACATGACACCCTGAACAAACTACCCTTCTCAATCCTAACACGACTGCCAGAATAACAAACAAAGTTCGAGCGTCATAGCCTCATGATAACATTACCCTAATAATACGGGTTGGCCAACCCTCTGCGCATCAATTGAATTAAGACACATGACAAGATGCAACCTATTTTTTAATAACGTTTCCAACAGCACAAAACACGATCATAGCTTCAGATCACATGCGTATTCTCAGGCACCGCTTCAGTTCCGATTCCCTGAATTATTCACAGTTCAGTTCAGTATCTTTTGATGATTGTATGACAGCGTCTCGTAAATTTTCTTCAAGTTGAAATTGACTGTGAAGAACTGCCAAGAGAGGAGTAAAAAGAGACCGCCCTCCTGCAAAGATACAAACATTTAACCCATTACTTTGATTGCAAAAATGTGCTCATTTAAACATTTAGTGTTAAATTTGAATGACAGTACTTTACATCACATATTTTTTTAAACAGCATATCTTGTACAACTAGAAATAACTTCTCACCCGCCCAACGACGTCTACACTTTATTTTCTGATTCTAATGTCTCGACCCCGATGGTCGTGCGTGAGACTTCTCTTCTCTGAAAAATGGAAAGTGTTTAAATTAAATTCTAACCAGTACAATTACACTGTGAAGCAGGCTATCTGTTTTCCACGTATTTTTACAGAGTGTATTTTTCAGTGAACACTTCGTACTAACGCACCTTGTCGGACGGCTCGCCTAAACTCACTAACTCTTTGGTCTTGTGTGCTGTGAGGGCTGCCCTCTTTCATTCGTGAACGCCTACAATTTCTCTGATTGGCGGTTCTCCACTTCGAAAATCTTTCCAAGGGTGCTCTGACCATTACATTGGCTGTAAGCCCTCTGATGAGAACGTATAGCCGACTCCACCCTCTTTCAGGAACACTAGCGATCTTTTCCCATGAAATTCTGCTCTAAATTTTCCACTATGTTTTTCTAATGCCTGGTTGTTTCGTATCCTGCTGTGTCAACAATCTTGCCGCTTCGAGTGTCGCTCGTCCCCAACCCTCAAGCTTAAGTGCTCTATAAATCCTTGTCACCCTTGTGGTTGACTGTTGGGACGCCTATGCCTCTCCAAAAGGTCTTAGCTAATCATAACAAGTTCATATTTCTCACGTCTTCAACACAGGACCTCTTTGTGTGGCCATAAGTTCTCCCCGTCGAATGTGGTTTAAGGAAACAGACTCTCTTGTCCAAGAAAGGCTTACACACAAAATTCCTTCCAAGCACAACACCAACACAAAATGTAACACACAACTCCAGCACATGTGAAAACAAGCCACCAGGCACACATGTTAAGCGATCAGTCACACATGTTAAGCGACACGCTCGTGCTGTTGGAATACGCAATTTCTACAATTTCCTAAAAATTTACAAAACACAAGAGCACAAATCAGTTAACACAAAAAAAGGACACAAATCAGTTAAAATTTCCCAAAATTAAATGTTTCTCAACAATTGGATTACGACCGAAGAGAATTACTGAACATGAAAAATAATTAAATAATCAATGAATATTTCTAGAAGTTTAAGCGCTCACTAAACCTGTCTAGCTTTTCCACCATGATGTCACCGTGGAACGTTTTTTACATGCGCTTCTTGTACAACGCGCATCCTTGAAACAGAGTCCGTTTATTTTAACGAAAATCATATTTTTCTTGGAACCGCACTTGACTGTCCTTGTTGCTTGACTTCAGTGAAAACTGAAATTGGAGAGTTTTGAATTTGAATTCTAGAAACTTGTACACGTTAGGAAAAACAGCAATTATTCACTTGATAATTTCCAATTTTACAGGCAAAAATTATGGCAGGCTTTTTTTCTGGCTGGGGAGTAAATTATTAGGTTAACAGTAAATTAGGTTAACAGTAACAGTAATAGTAAATTATTAGGTTAACATACAATTGTTTTACACCTTACATTTTAATTTTTCGTTGATGTTGCTGCCATATTTGGTCCATTGTATATAAATCATCTGGTTTTCTGTTTCAAACTGCGGCTGACGAAGAGTATGACCTTGAAAACCAAATGATGTTTTGTCATAATATTTTTCGCTGATATTTCATTTTCATCCACAATTTGAGTTACACAAGAATGTGAAACAACCACATTTTAAAAAAGAGCTCTCGTGTGATGCCTTCAGCCATCAACGTCAAAATACACATTGAATGGGTTCGAGAACAGAAGAAAACATTTTAATAACCGAGGAGACGAAAAATCATTCGCGGCTTATCCCAAAAGTTGAAATGTGTTACAACTACGACAGCAACTTTTCCTTTAACTTAAATGTGAACGAACTACCCAGTATGAGCCGCGTAGGTGCGCTGACGCAATCTTTTGAGCTGTTGGTAAATTCACGAGTGTTAAGTATTTCCATTATACTGAGCTTTACTTGAACCATGTATTCGATCCAGCCAAGAAAGATTCATTTGTTCCTCGTAACAATTATACAGATATATTCAACTGCAGTCCTGAATTTTTCTGCGGTTGCTAAAATTTATGAAATGTTCAAATGTTACCAAATTGTATTACAGATCCCCGCAATGCATACAAATATTGCATCTGTGTAAACTAGAGCTCATAGTGGAAGATGTGAGGTACCGAGTAGAAGGTACTTCTGTAGAAATAGAATATGTTTTCGTTTTGATACGACCCATTTATTTTTGGTTCATAGCTGTATTTCTTTCAGCATCTGCTATATTTTCTCTTCAATTAGGCTTCAGAAACATCTTTTGATTTAGCTGTTTCTATGAGCAAGCTAAGGGGAAATACTTTGTGTATAGATTATCCGTTGTCCTTATTCCTCACCATTTGGTACCTTCCTCCTCGTTCTTTTGAGAACACCTTTGTTGGGGTTAGGAAAGCTCAAGTTAACTTATAGCCGTATTTGTTCTAATAAAATACAGATTCTAAAAATTGCAAATGAAACGATACGTGCCTGTTGGCTCTTTTTGATTGTCTACTAACGTCAATAATAGAAATGAAGTAACGTAATGTGAAAAACTCCCGCCGAAACAGTTGAGCTGCAAGGAACGTCGCAGTGCAATTTAATACATGTTTCTATCAATGAAGCAAATCAAGCTACATGTTTCTATCAATGAAGCAAATAACGTTTTCTTGGACTTGTCTCTTCGTACTCGTACAACTTTATTCAGACATATAAAATTCGACTGCAGTATCACAGCTATTGTTGATGTATGCAAAAGATATACGTATATGAACTGAGTGTCTGTAAATCGTGTTACTAATTTATCTGGAGTATTTCCCGAGATGCACTTGGTCACAATAAACTCTTCTTCTCTGCAAGAGTACGGGGAAATTTTTTGTCTACAGTTGTTAAGAACCATTTTGGGGGCATCTGCAGTCCAATGGTCGATTCTCCCGATATGTCCCCGATTGTCTGTAAAAATATCAGGAACGTATCCCAGAGCTAACGTCCCCTCCGGGGGGGGGGGGAAGAGCATTCCCCTTACGGATGTTTTTTCTCATTTTTGAACTAGAGTAATGAAATTTGGTATACTGATAGGAAATGCAATTTAGAATCATTTATCATTTATGACAAAATGGAATTTTCTTGAAAAGAAAATGGGAAATCATAGAAAACGACATTTTTGGGGGGTTTTTCTAAATGGTATCATTGAATGCAGAATAACGTGGACAAAAAAAATCCCAAATTTTCAATTTTTTTTCATTTTATTTTTTTATATATTTCATCATTCATATTCCTCATCCCCAACCGAATATTTTTTTATTATTGAATTTAGAGCAATGAAATTTGGTATACTGATAGGAAATACAACTTAGAATCATTTATCATTTATGACAAAATGCGATTTTCTTGAAAAGAAAATAGGAAATTATAGAAAACGACCTTTGGGAGGGGGGGTTTCTAAATGCTTTTTCTCTGATAGTTTTTGAGCTACAGTAATGATTTTGGTATCATTGGATGCAGAATAACGTGGATATTCCAAAAACTTGAATGCTTTTCCTCAAATTTCCAATATAAAAATTAAAAAAATTAAAAAGAAAAAAAATCAAAATATTCTCACGAAAATTCAAATTTATGCCGTCATAACTTTGAAACAAAATGAATTTTGAAAAACTTCTCAATACATTGTAAAGCCCTTGTTTTTCTGCATCCAATGATACAAAAATCATCACTGTAGCTCAAAAACTGTAGGAGGAGAATTAAAAATAGGTTTTATAAAAAAAGTAAGTTATCAAGACGTTTGTCGTTATAACTCCGAAGTTTACAAAGCTAGGGCAATGCGGTTTGTTGCATTTGAAAGTGACATATGTGCTCTATCTACATTACAATATGAATTTCCAAAATTTTTTCTGTAAAGATTTCCGAAGACTTTTTTACCCTAAAATTATAACTTTTTCTCTGACCCTTACAATGAAAAATTCATAAAAATTCTGTTTGGAATGATCCAAAAATTCCATATTGTAATTTAGATAGAGCCAACGTTTTAATTTCAAATGCAACAAACCGCATTGCTCTAGCTTTGTAAATTTCGAAGTTATAATGTATAATATATGTATATATATAATTTTTTTTTCAAATAATTAATTTTCTATGGCCTTATGAAAAATTGTTCTTAAACAAAAGTTGTTACAAATGTGGAGATCTAGTAGTCTGCAAATTTTCATAGACGTACATCCAATAGAACAAAAGTCGACCATCGTTTGGGAATGGTTCCCTTAATGTACGGGCGGCTAGTTAAGTTCGTGCAAAAGTGTGCGTGCGTTCAAATAATGTTCTGAGAAAAATTTTCCTTGATTTATAAGGAAATTAATTTCAGTTACGAATGAAATTGATTTTTGTTCAGATCACAGGTTAAGCATTAAAGTTGAGCTTGTGTAGAATGAGTTATCTAGTGACGTTTTACTTATTATTACTTTTGTTGAAATAGATTCATTGTTAGAATTCAACACATTATTCCAAATTTAACAACTATATGTAAGCAATAATTTTCTTGCACAGTTGCTGATTAGAGTGCGAAATAAGTTATACCTTCGTAAATGAATTATTGTTCTACTGCGCTGCCAAAACAAACACGTAAATAATTTCCCAAATTTACCCATCATTTCTTCAGCTAAATTTTCCCAGAGAATTACGGACATTCCCCGTTATTTATTCACTTCGAGGATGAAGTGTGAAGAATGCCTGATAATGATGCTACCTGCATATGCTTTCGTGAACTGCCTTGGAAATCATGAATGACCCTAATTGAATTATCGCAAAACAACATCAGCCAAACTGATCGCTGCGCAACAGTTGCCAGAAACCAGAGCGTGTCGTGCTTCACTCTGGAGCGCGATTCGGCCGCGCACAACCTTAGCTCGTTTTGAGAGAGATCTGAAAGTCATAATTTGAAAGTGAGGACACCGCTAAATGCAAGGACAGATGTGGGAAAAATCCCCACAGGGTGTACGTGAGGTTAACATTTAAATTGAACTCTTGTTTTGTTTGTCTCTGTGCGTGTTTCCTCGGAGGTGTTTTGCCTGGTTAGAGAGAGGTTCGCTTGCCATCGCCGAGAACAGACGCTTCTTGGCCTCTGGTCTCCTGCTCGTACCACCTTGATCGTCAGACCTTCTCTTTGTAAGGGCGGTCGTATGTGGCGCTGGTGGTTGCTCGTCCTCGTAACGTACGTTCCTTCGCTGTGGCTTTGATTGCGGAGTCGCTGGAGTTTGTTTGTTTATATTGTCATTATTTATTGAAGTTGGTTTAGAATTGGTAATTGGGGTATTTGGTTGTGAATTAGGTTACTTTACTTGAGCTTGTCTCTCTATTTCGTTCTCCTGGCTCTCTTGCTTAAGAGTGTTGTTTGCACTTGGTTTTGCTGGGGGACGACTTGACTGTCCTCAACCTTGGGACACTTGATCTCGTTGAATTACTTGACATCTTGACTTTTTGACCTCTTGACCAATTGCATCGTCATCCATCACTCTGTTCTGCAAGTTAATACACTGAGGGCACCATTTCCTTAGGTGGGTATAATTAACGTAAAGATAAAAATTGAACATAATTGCATTCATTTCGTTGACATTCTTACTGCTGGCTCGTCCACTTTCAATATACTTATCGGTTTTTCTCTTTGCACACATAGTATACGTTTGGGAGCTGTCTCTGCTGGTCAACTGGGTCTACGGTTGCAGCAGCCGCTATTTGAAAGGTACTAATGTCTTATCTTTGAACCTTGCTTATTTTTTATTCGACCAATAATTAATTCATCATTTCTATTATTACCGTCATTACGAGCTTTCATAAACCTTCATACTCTTGCGATCGCCCAGTTGTTCGCGAGTGGTGCCTCCCTTGGACCGGCTGAGTAATTGTGCCAAGCCGTTTTCCGATCGGCTACACCACGGCGAGGACGACGCCCGTCCGTTACTGTCGTCACTGTCCGTCCGTTCGTCGCAGGACGAGAAGAGTCCTAGCGTCTGCTAGTCAGCTAGACGCTAACCGTCCGTGGCTGTCCGTTTTGTACGGACCTGGAGAGGGGCTGGCAGGTGTTCAAGCTACAAGTGTTAAAGGCCGTTGGCAAGCGACCTACCTTTGAATAATACTTCTATTAGGTTTTAACTTACTGCGCAGTCGGCACGAGGTGCTACGGGGCCCGCCGTGTGCCGCTGACGTACCGCTTCGTGCGCTAATCGTAAAAATTTAAACTTGTTAACGTCCTGCAAACTATGAAAGTAAATAAACTTAACGAAACCAATTGCATAAACTTAGTATTTATTTAACGTTGAGAATTGTGTTTTGTGTTGAATGCCAGGATCGCCTTACTTCGACTTGGCTATTTTAACATTGTTTTAAGAAGCGCTAATTGTAAGCGTGTTTTGTTCCTTGAATAAAATTGTGGTCTAATCTTCCTGTTGTGACATTTGCACCTGATCTCTTCATGGCGACTTATTTAGTGAAACCCTCAGTTTTCGCCATACTATACTAAGGAAATGTTATTAATGTTTCCTTCGATTTTTTCCTCCCAGGTCCGGTGTATATCGAAATAACTAACTTTACTCATCTTTAAACTAACCTTTTGATTCTAGGTGTATAAATTAATATTTTACAGCTTCGTGGTTCCTGAGTGGCGCTTATTGTTCTCTGCTTGCCTTCACTGGTTTTCCCACGATGGATTATGCTGCTTTGTTCAGAAGGCGGGGCGTGTATAAACATAAAATTACCCTAGCTTTCAAAAAGGTGGACGATGTCCTGGCAAGCGAAAAGAAGAAAAAGAAGACGGAGATCCGCGCTCTGTCGGAGTTGATCCGTAGCAGCCTGGCTGGTGTTCAGACGGTGGACCAGCAAATCATCGCTTCCATGGATAAAGCCGGTAAGACGCCTGCCGAAGTAGACGGTGAAGTAGATTAGCAATTTGAGTATTGTTCGGAGATAGAAGTACGTTTGTGTGAAGTTGAGGAGGCAAAAGAAGCAATTTCTAGCCCTAAAGAAACTAGACTTGTGCGGGATCTTAAGTTACCGCAGCTTCAGATTGAAAAGTTTAGTGGGAGTACTAGCGATGCACTAAAGTATCATAGGTTTTTGACTCAATTTATGAATGCAGTTGGTAACCGTAGAGAATTAGCTCAGTCAGCCAAGCTGACCTATCTGAGAAGCTCATTGACTGGTTACGCTCTGAAATTAGTAGAGTATTTAAGTATCACAGACGCTAATTACGATGTAGCTCTTGATTTGCTAGCAAGAGAATTTCTCGATAAGAAAGCCTTAGTGCAGCAGTTAAGCCTGAAGCTTGTTTCTCTGACATGTAAGGTAGACAAGGATTATTCCGAGACCCGAATTTACTTGAGTGAAATTAGGAGTATTCTGTCGGATTTGAAGTATTTTGAGTGTGATGTTGCAGAAGAGAGCGCTAGTAAGACTATATTTGGTCATGTCATCTTTTCCAAGCTACCTGTTGCTTTCAAGCAGGAACTAGTTCGTAAAATTAATGAAAGATATCCTTCCTTAGAGCAAATATTTGATAATTACGTAGATGTCATTGCTAGCTTGAATTTGAAGCCTAGGTTGGAGAGTTCTCCACCCGAACCTAAACCTTGCTCTAAAGCAAGTGTTGCACCAACTCTTGGTGCCGGCAATACCGTGTTCGCTAATGCTGTTGTGCTGCCTAACGATCGGCGTTCTTGCAAGTTCTGTTTTGCTCAGAACCATAGCATGCGTAATTGTACAGCTTATCCTAATTATCAAGTTAGGCAAGCCAGGTGCGCAGAGTTGCTCATGTGCCAAAAGTGTAGTAGCACGAAGCATACCGCGGATAATTGTCCCGGTAGATTAGATTTTGAATGTAATATTTGTAAAAATAAAACCCATATTACAGCGCTTTGTCCGAAATTCAAACCATTGAGTACCCAGGCGAATATTTGTTTGAATTCATCCGTAGATTCTCAGTCGGGTTACATTTTACCTACTTTAACCTTACCTGTGCATAAAGGAAAAAAGTATACTAACGTCAGATTTCTTGTAGATTCTGGCAGTCAACGGTCTTATATAGCCGGTTCTGCTTTCGAGCGCATTCATCAGTTGACCGACTTGGAACCTACTCGGTTTTTAGTAAAGTCTTTTCTTGAGAGAGGTATTAAAAACTTCTCAACAGTTAGCCTAGGTATAGATCTACTTGACGGCACAAAGCTCTTGCAGGCCCCTATTCTCGTAGATACAGAGTTGCAGATGTCATTCGAAGTGCCTCACTTGCAGAAAGCTATAGCTAACGTTTCCACGAGCCATTCGTTGGCAGATCTTTCATTTAATGATAATAGCACTGATATTGTAACAGTTGAGGGTATTCTTGGAATAGACGTCATTCAATGTTTCAGTAGTTTCAGCGTTGTACCTTGCCTAGATGGTGTTGCTTTCTCTTACCATGGGAAGTTGTTGCCTGTGGGTAAAGTAGATCATTTTTTAAGCAAAGGGACTGTGAGGGAATTGTATGCTAAGTTGTACGCTAATGAAGCCATCAAAGAGTCTGTAGTGAACTATGTGATTGATCCTCAGCCGATCTGTTTAGACCCGATCAGTAGTGTGGTTTCAGACAGCCATGTAGATGGTCATCTTGAGAAGATTTTCGCTTTAGAGTCGATTGGCGTTTCAGACGATTCGGTGACTGACACAGATCAGAAAATGATCGATAAATTTGACGAGGGTATAATTTTCAGAGATGGTAAATACCATGTAAATCTTGTGTGGTTAGAAAAAATTGATGAGGTACCAAATAACTTTGCAATTGCTAGAGCTGTTTTAGAGAAAGTGATTGATAGGTTGAATTCTAAAGGTTTACTTGCCGAGTATGATGCAGTATTTACGCAGCAATTGGCTGATGGCATAATTGAAGAAGTTCCGCTAAGAGACGTTAATACTAAAGTTTTTATACCGCATCGTGAAGTTGTCAAAACTGACCCTGTATGTACCAAAAAGGTTAGGCCTGTGCTTAATTGTAGCCTCAAAAGAGGACATTTTCCGTCTTTGAATGAAGCAGCCTATCCTGGTGTAGATTTGATGGGTGATTTATTAAACATGCTGGTAGGAATTAGACAAGATAAGTATTTAGTAATGTCAGATATTAGAAAAGCTTTCCTGCAAATAAAATTAGGCGCTGAGACTGATCGAAATAAATTTTGTATTTTGTGGAAGACGCGTGGTGAGCTTGTCGCTTATCGATACACTACAATTGTGTTCGGATTTGTAGCCAGCCCATTTATACTAAATTATGTAATTCGTCGCCATGTTCAGAATTATCCTAATGATCATTGGTCCTATTTTTTGTGCAAGCATATGTACGTAGACAATTTGTACATGACAGGTGCTGATCTTGATCAATTGAAATTGTTGTATCGCACTGCCATTGCCAGAATGAATGATGCAGGTTTCGACCTTAGGTCCTGGTGCTCGAATAATCTGGAATTGCAGGAGTTGTTCCAACAGGATGGTGTAAGTATTGACCACACGGAACAACACGATAAAATTCTCGGGTATAAATTTGACCGCAAGACGGACGAGCTCAGCATGGTCGTAGAAAAAACTGAAGATGATGTTGTAACAAAGCGAAAGATTTTAGGAAAGTTAGCAAAATGTTTTGACCCGCTTGGATTGTTCTCTCCCGTGACTGTCAGAGGAAAGGGTTTGCTGAGGCAGATTTGGAAGCAGCGCATTGGGTGGGATCACGAAGTAAATGATGACTTGAAGGTCCAATGGACCAATTTATTAAACGACTTAAATAATCTTGACTCCGTTAAAATTCCGCGTCAAGCTTTCGAAGCTGGGCAGGACGTAACCCTTATTCTTTTTACAGATGCATCAAAATTAAACTATGGTTTCTGTGCTTATGTCAAATCTTCAAATTTCCCTGTTTCTTTGTTGTTCAGTAAATGTAAAGTAGCTCCGGTAAAACAAAAGAGCTTGCCAACATTAGAGCTCTTGGCTGTTTATCTCGCCATTAAATGTACATTTAAATTGCTTAAAGCTGTGGACAGAGTCACTGTCAGTCGCCTGATTTGTGCAGTAGATTCTCAAATTGTATTATCTTGGATTTTGAATAACCATGTTAAAACTAAAAATATCTTTGCCCGGAATAGAGTTTCAGATATAACTCAGTACATTTCGGACTTGAAGACCTCTCATAACCTCGAATGTAACTTTAAATACGTGCCTTCAGACTTAAACCCTGCCGATCTTTTGACTCGCGGCCTCTCTTTGAGAGAGTTTAATAAGAAATTAGATTTTTGGCTTAGTGGCCCTGAATTTTTGAGAACTAATGCTGACTGGCCGGAGAGTTCGCTCCAGTGTTTATCGCAGGAGAACAGAGTTCACGTAACCAATGTGTCTCTAGTTGACCCTGTTGAAACTGTAATGCCTGTTAACAGGTTCTCTAAACTAAGTAAATTATTAGGCGTAACTGCTAGGATTTTCGAGGTTTATTTTAAGGCCAAGAAATTACCATACACACGATTAGATTGCTATAGTCGTGCTAAGCAGTATTGGCTCAAGTCTGAACAGATGAATAAATTCAGTACAGAGTACTCTTTCCTTCAGAACGGTGCGACACGAGTTGGTGTTCCGGTGCCGCCACTTGTCAAGGACTTGAATTTGTTTCTAGATGACAATGGCTTAATAAGATCCCGTGGCCGCTTGGCTAAATGCGATTACGTTCATTATGACGTAGCCAATCCCGTGTTGTTGCCAAAGTCCAGTTTCTTAACTACGTTAATCATCACAGATTGTCACTTGAACTGCAAGCATTTGGGATTGCACTCGACATTGAATACCCTTCGCAATCAGGGATACTGGTTGGCTAAAGGGAAGCCATTAATTCGTGCAGTCATAAGAGACTGCGTTACATGTAAAAAATTCAACTCTCTTTCCTTTAAATGCCCAAAGATGACAGACTATCCTGCGTCCCGGGTAAACCTGGTTCGCCCTTTCCAAGATGTAGGGGTGGATTTTACGGGGCATTTCAATATCATGTTAGGTGATAAGTTTGTAAAAATGTATCTATTAATCTTTACTTGTTTCAGTGTCAGAGCGGTACATCTGGAGGTGCTGCCGGACATGTCGACGAAGTCATTCGTCGCCGCATTTGTGAGATTCACCAATCGATATGGTATGCCTCAAACAATATATAGTGACAATGCTCCTACTTTTATGCAGTCTGCTCGCATAATTGACTCCTCGTTTTCAGATGATTTTCTTTCTGACCATTTAATTAAAAATAATGTGAAACACCTTAAAATCCCGCTGTATAGCGCATGGCATGGGGCAGTTTGGGAGCGCCTGATAGGCGTGGTTAAAAAGTGTCTTTATAAAGTTATAGGTCGGTCCCGCCTTGATTACTTTTCATTCCTAACCATAATTTCTGACATTCAGGAAGCGGTGAACGCAAGACCGCTGACCTTTAGAAGCGGTGACGACGACATACCGGAAATAATCTCTCCTAACTCTTTTCTTAAGTTAACGCCTTCTAAGAATTTAATGTTTGCCTCACTTACAGATCCTGATTTAGCCAAACCTTCCCATGTTGATTTATTAAAATCTTTGACATTGCGCGATGAATTGTTCACTAAATTTCGTGATTTAAACTATTCTGAATATTTATTGTCCTTGCGTGATAGGAAATTGAATACATACCAACCGGACTGGGAGGATAGACTTAAGATTAATGATATTGTTCTTATTTTTTCCCCTGTAAAGGCCCGGCCTCTTTGGTCGATGGCTAGAGTGACTAAATTGATACGTGGTGCTGATGGGCGTGCACGCACAGCCCAAGTGCTGCGCTCTGATAGGAGCCTTGCAGATTACGCTATTTCATTGCTTTACCCTCTTGAAATTGATACCGATGGTATTCGGCCTTACGTTGCACCCTGTGATACGGTAAATGCTACTGAGTCTTCGGTTATAGATCCGAACACCACACGAGCTTCTCGCGTGGAGCGGCGCGCGGCTCGTAGATGTCGCGAACTGTTGCGTTCAAGCGAGTGAAACTCGCAGTTCCCCCCCGGGGAGAGTGTGGGAAAAATTCACACAGGGTGTACGTGAGGTTAACATTTAAATTGAACTCTTGTTTTGTTTGTCTCTGTGCGTGTTTCCTCAGAGGTGGTTTGCCTGGTTCACGAGAGGTTCGCTTGCCATCGCCGAGAACGGACGCTTCCTGGCCTCTGTAGCCTCCTGTTCGTACTAGCTTGATCGTCAGACCTTCACTTTGTAAGGGCGGTCGTATGTGGCGCTGGTGGTTGCTCGTCCTCGTAACGTACGTTCCTTCGCTGTGGCTTTGATTGCGGAGTCGCTGGAGTTTGTTTGTTTATATTGTCATTATTTATTGAAGTTGGTTTAGAATTGGTAATTGGGGTATTTGGTTGTGAATTAGGTTACTTTAATTGAGCTTGTCTCTCTATTTCGTTCTCCCGGCTCTCTTGCTTAAGAGTGTTGTTTGCACTTGGTTTTGCTGGGGGACGACTTGACTGTCCTCAACCTTGGGACACTTGATCTCGTTGAATTACTTGACATCTTGACTTTTTGACCTCTTGACCAATTGCATCGTCATCCATCACTCTGTTCTGCAAGTTAATACACTGAGGGCACCATTTCCTTAGGTGGGTATAATTAACGTAAAGATAAAAATTGAACATAATTGCATTCATTTCGTTGACATTCTTACTGCTGGCTCGTCCACTTTCAATATACTTATCGGTTTTTCTCTTTGCACACATAGTATACGTTTGGGAGCTGTCTCTGCTGGTCAACTGGGTCTACGGTTGCAGCAGCCGCTATTTGAAAGGTACTAATGTCTTATCTTTGAACCTTGCTTATTTTTTATTCGACCAATAATTAATTCATCATTTCTATTATTACCGTCATTACGAGCTTTCATAAACCTTCATACTCTTGCGATCGCCCAGTTGTTCGCGAGTGGTGCCTCCCTTGGACCGGCTGAGTAATTGTGCCAAGCCGTTTTCCGATCGGCTACACCACGGCGAGGACGACGCCCGTCCGTTACTGTCGTCACTGTCCGTCCGTTCGTCGCAGGACGAGAAGAGTCCTAGCGTCTGCTAGTCAGCTAGACGCTAACCGTCCGTGGCTGTCCGTTTTGTACGGACCTGGAGAGGGGCTGGCAGGTGTTCAAGCTACAAGTGTTAAAGGCCGTTGGCAAGCGACCTACCTTTGAATAATACTTCTATTAGGTTTTAACTTACTGCGCAGTCGGCACGAGGTGCTACGGGGCCCGCCGTGTGCCGCTGACGTACCGCTTCGTGCGCTAATCGTAAAAATTTAAACTTGTTAACGTCCTGCAAACTATGAAAGTAAATAAACTTAACGAAACCCATTGCATAAACTTAGTATTTATTTAACGTTGAGAATTGTGTTTTGTGTTGAATGCCAGGATCGCCTTCCTTCGACTTGGCTATTTTAACATTGTTTTAAGAAGCGCTAATTGTAAGCGTGTTTTGTTCCTTGAATAAAATTGTGGTCTAATCTTCCTGTTGTGACATTTGCACCTGATCTCTTCATGGCGACTTATTTAGTGAAACCCTCAGTTTTCGCCATACAGAAGCTATGTTTGAATAGAATTGTGGAAGCTTTAAGACGAGCTTCGATTGCTGTATACTAGAGCGGGTCATTTTTACACGTAATTTCCTTTCTTATTAAAAAGGGGATAAGGTATCAAATGAAGAGTCCTTTAGTATGTTCCGCGATTCATGATATTTTTAGGAGTGTGAGAAAGTTTGATACTGTACTCAAAATTATCTACACGGTTCGCATTTCGTTCTTCAAAGCAAAATATTTGTAAGTTGCTAAATTTTTATGAAAGTTGTACATTCTTTGTCATTTAGTGTATATTGCAGACTATTATTAAATGTTCAACCATTATTGTATACCAATCATCGGCATGTCCATTGCTGTATGGTTTTGTATTAACTACTTTATTTTACCAGAAATAGTTGTCGATATCAGTTAGTTACGCAGAATATACGGTAATCAAAAAATGAACGTAATCCCACTTATAAACCCCCATGCATCCACTAATATCTGTGAGACGTCAAGAAAGTAAAAATTTAATGTATTAGAAATGTGCAATTTTTGTTTCCAGACGTTTGGTTTTAGAGAGATGCAGTTCTTAGCTCCTATCGTTCACTATGTCGATTCATATCATCCTACATTTGAGCACTGAATTAATGAGTTATAACCGCATTTTTGCATGTCAAGGCTGCTGACTGCTCAGCCATGCAGCCACGGGGAAACGTCAGAGTGATCATTTCACAGAGCCCTGCTCAAGTCATTCTTGCCATAGCCCGCGACATAAAAAATGAGAAATTTCGTTAAATGTTAAAACTACATTGTTGACAAGTTATTTCAAGTCGTCGTATAATGGTGAAAGCATTTGTTAAGAAAATTAGCCATTTTCAGCGGCATTCCTAGCTAAATTATTTCAGGAACACCCAAAATTTCAACTCTATATTTTTTGTGAATATTGTTTGATAGTCCACTGAAGGCTTAGGAAAGTAGCTCGCTTCAGAGAAATCACAATTTGCTCATAACACAACCGCTTGTTGCGGGAGACTATAGCGAGCCTGGTTATAGAGTTGGTCAAGTCTACATTTTTGTTCTTTTCAATTTTGATCTCAGCCCGTGTAAGGCGCAGCCGACTTCCTACAAGATTGAAATTTGTACGAGAGAATTGGAAATTTTTCAGAATTAATTAGGAATTCATTGGCTTGACTTCCATTTGCAGTAGAATCCGACATCTGTGACATGACTCGTGCTTTCAGTGCTTCAATTTTATAACATGAATCTAGGATGCGGTAGACTTTCAGTTTCTAATAGTCTTCGGCATTGTGTACGTGTAAAGTAACCGGACATATATGGACGTTTCTTTATTAATTACTAACGCAATTGCTATGCAAGCTTGTATACGTATTTATTAAAAATTTTCTCGCTACAAAGATTTTACCAAAAATTTAAATGCTAGGAACAAAAAGTTAAAAAAATAGAGTTAAAATATACTATTGTGAATTTTTAACTCCTTTTTATCGCATGAAATATGACATATCAGTTAGACGCGTCTGAGTCAATCCAAATTCGTTAAGAGATAAATTCGATAAATCGTTAAATTACCGAACGAATATTAAGTATATTTCGAAGCATATACAATCAATAACTGAAAAGCTCAGAAAAAGTTGCAAATTTGTATTTTCCTTGAATTATGTGCACGAAACTTAGCAATCACGGGTATAAAACCAAGAGCAGTTACCATTCTTGCCTTGAGGGGAAGATTTTGTCCCTGAAATTGGTCCAGTATTTTTACTGTGCTCTAAAATACGAGCAAAGCCATTTCAAGACTAATTAACACTGCAACATTTCAGCGACAGTTTTTCTTAGGCAATTTTGGAGTGTAAATTGGCTCAGGTATGGGCAAAGTCAAGTGTACTGTAGCGATGCGAGTAATTTTGCCTTATGCTGTACTTAAGATTCGCGTTAAAGTGAAACAAATCAGTGGCCAACTTGCCTTCACAACTGCTATAAATTCATCAATTTGGGCCAACTTTTATTTCAATTTAAAGAAATAAAAAAGAATGAGTTAAATGCTGTTCTTTTAGCGTAACGGAAAATATATGAATGAGGATGCCAGGTTCATATGTGAACAACGATCTCTCACCGTTTTGTTCCAAGGGATTGAAAATATAGTAGGAAGAGTTTAAGGAATTGTACCTAGTTTTCTTTTTTTGAAATTATCGATACTAATCTCAAGTTACCTAAGAGCAAACTATTTTCTAAACTTTTTTTAGCGTGTGCTGATTTAGTTTTGGAATACAACGAAGTGATGACGTTGTGTTTCAGCGCATCACCCTCTCGGTGGCCGTGACTTGAACCAATCTGAATACTTGATTTTGATACAAATATTTGATATCAATTTCTAAATTCGATATTCCAAATATTTAATAAAAATATTCAAAATCAGCTGTTCTATTTCAACAGATAGAAGCGCATTTTGAAATGAATGGAAATGATAATTCAAGTCACACATTTTTATGCTTTTGTGAATACCATTAGAAACGTATATCAACTTGAAATACTTTGATATTTTGCTTCCAAAATATAGTGATTGCATGCATTTAATTTGATAGATATCGTTTTCAACCAGAACGATGTTATTTACTATGATGTTTCAACACGACATTTAAAAAAATATATAATGATAAAACTTACCATGACGTTTCATCTATGCAGTCTAACCTTTAATATGCATGGGTGCCGTGTTCTTCAGAATAGCTCTTATTTCTATCCAGATCGCGTATAGCTGATTCCATACTGACCGGATTTTCAAATCCACCTCAACATAGCAACTCATCTGGCAGCGCAAGTTGTTCTCACAGAAATCAGGAGAGCATATGCCTCACGCTGACCCATTGTGAGGAAATACAGTTCATGGACCCATTGCGCTGACCGATTGCAAGGAAATACATCCATCCCTATGCAGACATGAGGCACATCGCACTAAAGCGGAGCTGCTGCACCACCGCCGTAGCGGCCGCACCGCCCGGCCGCACCCACGTCAAAGTTGCTCCACTCTGTGTGCGTGAGCGAGTCTGTGTACGTGCATGGCTATTCCACGTCACCGAAAACCACGCCCACTTCAACAGCTGCCACGCGTCGCTGCGTGACATAAATGTAGTACAAACATCTATTATGGTGTGCACTTTGCCATTGAAGTATCATTCAATAGTGGATTAAAATACTTTATGTTTCATTGTACACTTTAACGTCTCAGCCGTCTTAATTAAACGACCCATATTATATGAGTTCGATCAAATAAGAGTACAGTTACTGCGATTCTACCGTGTCATAATGTATCGTTCGTATGTCACGATATATTGTTTACATTGCAAATCTCTTTAGTTTATAATATAAATATGTAATTCATTCGTACAACAAGCCCATTCTTTTTAATGTGAATAAAATTGTTTTATTCACTTAAAAAGTGAATAAAAGTATTTGAACTGGTCCAATATAATATGAATCAAATTAAAGTATTAACGTGTTGAAGCATCCTGTAAGATGCCTTTTATGCATATTAACACCAAATGAATTCGATTAATTTAATTTGACAAATTCAGTGGAAAACTTGATGTGCTCATATCAGTTATTTACTAGCCACTTCCTTCTCGTTTAATACCATACTATTTTGTCGTAAAGTGCAAAGTAAAGGAACCTGGATACTTTCATTGGCGATAAAGATAACTGGACGCTAACACAAGAAGTAATGAATGTTATAAATTTCATCACAAATGTTTCACCTTTTTAGTTTCCCTCGGGAAATAGTCCCCTTCCCCTGTCATAAATGACATACAAATATGATGTTTCATCGATAACGATTTTTTTTAGTTGCTCAGGCGATGATATAGTTTTTAAATGAATATCAAAGCTCGTGGCCACACTATTCAATGCTACCAAGTTAGTTATTTTGTGTGTCTTTACGTGACAACTATGGTAGATTGGACGATATTTAATGTCATATTAAAACTTCTTACATAAGTAATGAAAAAACATTCTAAATGAAAGACATTTGCATGCAGTAATATTTATTTGTGTATGTGATACATGCTTTCATTATTTATTATGAATTTAGTTACGATCGCTTTTCAACTTCTCAACTCTACGAAATATTTTCGGTTCTTCACGTGTTTAAATAAAATAGAATTCGCTCAACATTTTTACTGCGAAAGGACAATCGTTAAAATTCTATGCTTCTGCCAACCTATAAAATTAAACTTTTCGATGCAACTATCATCTTTGGCTGAAAAAGCTAGCCTGCTGGTGATCGTTATTTTTACAGTACAAAATATCGCTCCTATACCGTATAGTCGTCTTACAATGAGAATTTTGTTTTCACTATGTCTGCTTCTACTTGCACAATTGATTGTCATTTTCTATCAATGTGACCGTATAAAAATATGATTTACTTCATCTTTCAGCCCGAAGGTAGTAATAGTTTCATCGAAGCGTTGCATTTTTTAGATTGTAGAGGTATAAAATTTTAACGATTGACTTTTTGCAGCAAAAAATATTACGATTGCTTTATTTAAAAATATTACTATAGCTATACAAATACATCTAAAACAATATGAAAGACGGCTTTTTTGAAAGCATTATTGCTTGCTATGAAACACTACTGATTTTTTGCATTTTGCTCATTTCTAAATATATATAATAAGTGATAAATTTCTTTCTTTTTAAATATTATGCAAGTGCATAACGAACTGCATTGCGGCATCTGGTCACTCATAGTTGGACGATACAACGACTTCTGGCAATGAGTTCAACTCTGGACCAGTGCACATGACTAACCCTACACGCACATGGCCGCTGCAACACACGCACACAGAGTAGAGCAACTTTGACGTGGGTGCCGCCCGCACTGCGTACCGGCACTCGCGCTCTCCTCTCCGCGTACTCCGGCCCCGATATCTGACAGATCTGTGGTTCTTACCGCAACGTGCGCCACCGCTGGCCACGGAGGGGATTTTCATAATGCTGCTCACAGACCAGTAGTAACAAACTCAATTTTGATAAAGAATAAAGCTAAATCAAGGCATGATAAAGTTTGCCCTTCTCTAAATTATTACTACAATTGACTTTAAATTTTGGTTGGTAGTGGATCTTAACATAACGTGCGCCACCGGTGGCCACAGATATCATTTTCATAGTGATGGTCACCGACCAGCAGTGACAAACCTAATTTTGATAAAGATTAAAGCTAAATGAAGGCATAATCCAGTTAATGTTTACTATTTTCTAATTTGTTTACTTCAATTGACTTTAAATTTTAGTTGAATATAGAACTTGACTTTAAAGAATTGCGTTTGAAGTGTTAACCTGGGTTCGATAGAACCCCAGAGGCTCGGTGATTCGAGCCCCTGGGTTTGGTATGGTACTGTTTGCGCACAACAGTATATAGTTATGCTCAGATGTATTGAATTTGAAGAAAAAGCGCATTTAATTTTTCCAACTACGAAGGGTGCGATGAATGCATGGATGGAACTTGTGGGGTGCAGCACCTCCAACAAGGTTCAGAACCCCTGCGTTAGATCTACAGCGCTAGCTCGCTCCAGATAAAGAGAATGTGCGCTCTTGCACTTGTATTCAAAGGTGTGATGATGTTCTGCGAAGATGAACTTTGCAATGTGATCGCCTGATATTACGCTACGTGTACTTGGGCATACAGATGAGTTGAACTTCCTTAAGTTATAATTAAATTTCTCACTCTAGTTTACGCGAGCTCATTTAACCACTTTTAGCTGAAAAAATTGGTAGTTTTTTATACTGTTAGATTCACTTTCGGAGTTTAAATGTTCTTTGCTTTTCTGAGTACCGTTGTTTAATTTACTTACAGAAGTTCTAATATTGCAGCAACCGCCTTTTTATTTACTTGAAAGTATTAGCAGGCTAACTGCTAATTAGTCCCTGATAAATCAAATTTCAATAGTATTCGTCGGCATCGTTGGTATATTTCGTATTTCAAGGATTAGGCAATAACGAGATACTCGTAGAATATTAGTTACAGCATGGACAATAACTTAATTAATTGAGCAACAAAAAATGAATAAATTGATAAGAAAACCAACTCTATGCTTTTGGGACTGTCAGTCTAACTCGTCACTTGGGCTTGGTTCGAATAATCGCATTTATCGCAAAAACACAATATATTTCGTTTTTTTAGTTCTAAAAAGTCTACCAAAGCAATAAGCTTGCTGTCACCGTATGACATAGTGTGTGATATATGTTTCTAATTATTTGGGCAAAATAATTCTAAAGCTTCCACTGCTGGCCTAAATTCAGTGTCAGATTAAAGCTGAATTCAGCACATATTAGTTGGGATTTGTTTTTGGAATCCTTAAACAGACTGAAATTATTTTAAAGTCCGAGTGAGGTTTAAACAATTTTAAACAATTTAAACAATTTATTTACCACAGGAGATACAGAGGTAGAATGTTTCTTAAGTCTAGTACAATGGACAAGTTTGAATATAGCTACCTGTGGGCCCGAATAAGTTCAGCGACTTCTGGGGCATCCTACCATCAACATTATTCTAAGGTGTACATGAATGTTTAACCCAAATCACTTAACCTAGTTTCACATTAGACTGATCAGTGAGATAATTCAATCGATATCAGATATTTCATTTTACAATATAGGTTATGTGGACTATATTATGTTTACCCAGCAGTTTTGATGTCTTGTTGTACATCGCATTCATTATTTGAACAATTTTAATGTTCTACAACAACCATGAACTTAATATTTAAATTCGCCGACAGTAAACAGTAATATTTAACAGAATCACTACCTTTATACTTGCGTAAAGATATATCTAAATAGTTGGCAAAGGAATGGTAGAGAGATCCCTAGACAGACAAATTATTATTATTATACCGATCCTCTAATTTGACAAATTGGGGTACTTGAGGTCACAAAAATGAATCCCAATTACCAACCGTGCAAAAGAGAAAACAAAGAGTTACATTTCAAATAATTTGAATAAAAAATTGAAAATCAATGAATGAATTTCACCACGTATTTTAAAGTTTGCTGTCGGTATTTAGCACATTAATTAAAAAAAATTGAATACTGATGAATGTACTTCACCAAGTACTTTAGAGTTTGCGGTAGAGATTTAGCGCAGCCATCAATAGCTGGTGTAACGTATGCTTTATTCCCGTGAAAGCAGCCGACCCCTGCATGCAGAAAGCGTCGCTGTAAGATTGTTAAGGGTACATAAATAATAACTTCAAATGCAGGACATTTGACAACCCCTAATGTTTTTTGTACAGTGGTGCGAACCAGCATGTAAACTATACACGGTATTTAAAAATACTGTATAGCTCTTATTCTGTTTTTCCAAACGTAAAATGCTACTTTTGGGTGTGGAGAGTTGTTGGTTCTTACTCTGACATAAGATGGCATTACATTACTTACGCAAATACAGTGCATGTGAAACATCTCACAGTGCCAAACTCGTGCAAATTTTTATTTTTTCCCTGTTTTTCTACATGCATTGAATGTATAATTTTTTGTTTTCTTTTCCAGATGAACACTTACGTTACAGCTGAACTTGTCATGTATTTGCAACTATTTTGCTTTTAAATTACCCACCGATATAAGTTCAGTTCGAGCACACATTTCTTGAGAAGCCGTGAAGTGATTGAATTTATATCACGAGTTTTATCAGATGATGACTTCCTTTTGTGTCCTTCCTTGACTGCCAGTGAAGTTTCATGTGCAAGTTGGTGCTGAAGTGAATGAGTAATCTTTGTGCCGCTTCTTTTGTTGCACAAACAATGTTGAAAAGATTCTTCGTAAGGGAGTTCAGCCTCTGCGAATAACAACGTGCTCAACCTATGCGATGTCAAGAAGCTTGGAACTTGGCAGGCATTCTCCAGCGACATTGTCACTGTGATTTGGGTTCAACATTAGACATCACACATAATTTCAAAAAGGAAACGGAAGTTGACAATTGGAAATGGCTTCCAACTTCAGCATGTGCGACCAATGGGCAGCGACGTACCCAGTAAAGATGCACAGCCTGTTCTCAGACCAGCAGTCATATTACCGCCACGCGGCGGCCTCATATCCTCCAGTGGCTCTCCAACAAATGGCCCCGATGGCGAACGCGTACGGGTACGACAGCAACGGAGCGGCCATGGAGCGGTACCATCCTTACGGGTACCCCAGCCAGCACGGCAACCCACACATAGCGAACGCGTACGGGTACGACAGCAACGGAGCGGCCATGGGGCGGTACCATCCTTACGGGTACCCCAGCCAGCACGGCAACCCACACATAGCGAACGCGTACGGGTACGACAGCAACGGAGCGGCCATGGGGCGGTACCATCCTTACGGGTACCCCAGCCAGCACGGCAACCCACACATAGCGAACGCGTACGGGTACGACAGCTACGGAGCGGCCATGGGGCGGTACCATCCTTACGGGTACCCCAGCCAGCACGGCAACCCACACATAGCGAACGCGTACGGGTACAACAGCAACGGAGCGGCCATGGGGCGGTACCATCCTTACGGGTACCCCAGCCAGCACGGCAACCCACACATAGCGAACGCGTACGGGTACGACAGCTACGGAGCGGCCATGGGGCGGTACCATCCTTACGGGTACCCCAGCCAGCACGGCAACCCACACATAGCGAACGCGTACGGGTACGACAGCTACGGAGCGGCCATGGGGCGGTACCATCCTTACGGGTACCCCAGCCAGCACGGCAACCCACACATAGCGAACGCGTACGGGTACGACAGCTACGGAGCGGCCATGGGGCGGTATCATCCTTACGGGTACCCCAGCCAGCACGGCAACCCACACATAGCGAACGCGTACGGGTACGACAGCTACGAAGCGGCCATGGGGCGGTACCATCCTTACGGGTACCCCAGCCAGCACGGCAACCCACACATAGCGAACGCGTACGGGTACGACAGCTACGGAGCGGCCATAGGGCGGTACCATCCTTACGGGTACCCCAGCCAGCACGGCAACCCACACATAGCGAACGCGTACGGGTACGACAGCTACGGAGCGGCCATGGGGCGGTACCATCCTTACGGGTACCCCAGCCAGCACGGCAACCCACACATAGCGAACGCGTACGGGTACGACAGCAACGGAGCGGCCATGGGGCGGTACCACCCTTACGGGTACCCCAGCCAGCACGGCAACCCACACATAGCGAACGCGTACGGGTACGACAGCTACGGAGCGGCCATGGGGCGGTACCATCCTTACGGGTACCCCAGCCAGCACGGCAACCCACACATAGCGAACGCGTACGGGTACGACAGCTACGGAGCGGCCATGGGGCGGTACCATCCTTACGGGTACCCCAGCCAGCACGGCAACCCACACATAGCGAACGCGTACGGGTACGACAGCAACGGAGCGGCCATGGGGCGGTACCATCCTTACGGGTACCCCAGCCAGCACGGCAACCCACACATAGCGAACGCGTACGGGTACGACAGCAACGGAGCGGCCATGGGGCGGTACCATCCTTACGGGTACCCCAGCCAGCACGGCAACCCACACATAGCGAACGCGTACGGGTACGACAGCAACGGAGCGCCCATGGGGCGGTACCATCCTTACGGGTACCCCAGCCAGCACGGCAACCCACACATAGCGAACGCGTACGGGTACGACAGCTACGGAGCGGCCATGGGGCGGTACCATCCTTACGGGTACCCCAGCCAGCACGGCAACCCACACATAGCGAACGCGTACGGGTACGACAGCTACGGAGCGGCCATGGGGCGGTACCATCCTTACGGGTACCCCAGCCAGCACGGCAACCCACACATAGCGAACGCGTACGGGTACGACAGCTACGGAGCGGCCATGGGGCGGTACCATCCTTACGGGTACCCCAGCCAGCACGGCAACCCACACATAGCGAACGCGTACGGGTACGACAGCAACGGAGCGGCCATGGGGCGGTACCATCCTTACGGGTACCCCAGCCAGCACGGCAACCCACACATAGCGATCGCGTACGGGTACGACAGCTACGGAGCGGCCATGGGGCGGTACCATCCTTACGGGTACCCCAGCCAGCACGGCAACCCACACATAGCGAACGCGTACGGGTACGACAGCTACGGAGCGGCCATGGGGCGGTACCATCCTTACGGGTACCCCAGCCAGCACGGCAACCCACACATAGCGAACGCGTACGGGTACGACAGCTACGGAGCGGCCATGGGGCGGTACCATCCTTACGGGTACCCCAGCCAGCACGGCAACCCACACATAGCGAACGCGTACGGGTACGACAGCTACGGAGCGGCCATGGGGCGGTACCATCCTTACGGGTACCCCAGCCAGCACGGCAACCCACACATAGCGAACGCGTACGGGTACGACAGCTACGGAGCGGCCATGGGGCGGTACCATCCTTACGGGTACCCCAGCCAGCACGGCAACCCACACATAGCGAACGCGTACGGGTACGACAGCTACGGAGCGGCCATGGGGCGGTACCATCCTTACGGGTACCCCAGCCAGCACGGCAACCCACACATAGCGAACGCGTACGGGTACGACAGCTACGGAGCGGCCAAGTTCCCAAGGCATAGATTTTTGGTGATGACTAAGCCGGTACAGTCATTCAGGTGTGTCTTGGGCTTGGAATTTCTTGATTGCTTCAAACTTACGTTGAATGCATCAGATAGGACTTTGGAGAAAGGAAGTAGTCAAGATCGTACAAGAATAGCCCGGTTGAAGGTGATGACTTCGCGCAGAGCGGAATTTCCAGTTTTCAGTGCGGCGGAAGTGACTGTACCTTCTAGGCAGATGTTGCGTTTGTCCGCTCAAGTGAAGAGGGCACCAAATAAATTTGAAGGGTATTTAGAGCCAGTCGATAATGGGACTCGTCCATTGATGGTAGCTTCATCAGTGAATGTCGTAGATGATGAACATATTCGAGTAGAAGTAATGAACCCATTTGACAGTGATGTGAGGTTGGCCAAGCACACAAGACTAGGTACTTTGGTGGCTTTGTGTCGGGAAGAAGTAGAGCAGGATGAAGAGATGGACGAGGTGCCGGGTGACCTTAGCTTGGACGGTACGGATCTGACTGCAGAACAAAGGACGATAGTTGCTGAACTGATGACTGCGCATAAAGACGTTTTTGCGACAGATGAGGCAGACGTGGGGTGTACCGAGACAGTGCGGCACCATATAGATGTTCAGGGTGCAGCGCCTGTAAAACAAAGAAATAGACGTTACCCGGGGCCCATGAAAGAGGAAATCGACCTAGAGGTAAAACTATTAGCGGAAAAAGGTATTATTGAGCCATCTAAGTCACCATGGTCGTCTCCGTTAGTGCCAGTTAGGAAGAAGAACGGAAAATTAAGACTTTGTGTGGACTTTAGAATGTTAAACAGCTTGACAAAACCAGACTGTTTTCCGCTGCCTCATATAGGAGATACGATAAACAAACTTTCGGGAAATTATTATTTTTCTACGCTTGATTTGAAGTCGGGATATTATCAGGTGCCTCTGACTGAATCTTCGCGAGAACTGACTGCTTTCTCTACTGGTACGGAACTGTATCAATTCACTAGGCTTCCGTTTGGCGTATGCAATGGGCCGGCTACGTTCTCACGGCTAATAAGTTTAGTAATTAAGGGGCTACCGAGTGACTCTGTGCAGGCTTACCTTGACGATATTTTGGTCGCCAGTGGGACGTTTGCTGAACATGTCCAGGCGCTGGAGAGAGTGTTCGGCCGGCTTCGAGTTCACGGGCTCAAGCTGAACTTGGAAAAATGTTGTTTGTTTCAAGAGCAGGTCGATTACTTGGGTCACTCCGTCGGTAGACTTGGTGTGAGTCCGCTAGAAAAGAATATAGGGGCGATCCAAGAGTTTCCAGTGCCACGAACGGTACGGCAGTTAAGATCCTTCCTGGGTATGGTGAATTATTATAAGAGTTTTATGAAAGACTCCGCCAATTTGCTGCACCCCTTATACCTGGCGACAGCCACGGGGAAATGGGAATGGACTGCCGAGTGCCAGCAGGCATTTGAGGACGCAAAAACCGTATTGGTGACCGCCCCAATTCTAGCATACCCAGACTTTGTGACGGGACAGCCTTTCGTGTTGACGACTGACGCTAGCGGATGGGGAGCTGGCGCGGTGCTGTCTCAGGTGCAAAGCGGTCAAGAAAGAGTGATCGGTTATGCCGGGGTCAGTTTTAATAAGGCTCAAATGAGATACAGCGCAACTGACAAAGAGCTAGCGGCAATCAGGTTTGCAGTAAATCACTTTAGAATTTACTTGAGTGGTAGGAAATATGTGATCCGAACGGACCATCAGCCTTTGATATATCTTCACAATATGAAACGTACCGACGACCGGCTGATGAGGACGTTGGCTGACTTGGCTATTGGCCAGTATAGCATCGAGTATGTGCCCGGGAAATCTAATGTAGTTGCTGACTGTCTGTCCCGCGTGAATTTTCCTTGGTCAGTTCCAGAGGGAGACGAGAATGCTCCTGAGCCAGAATGTGGGGAGTACCAGGTAGCCGAAGTGGAGGGGGGCCCAAATTCTTTGTTTGTGGCGTTGAGCCGAGCCTCGGGTCTGGGAGACGCGTTGACGCTCCGAGAGCAGGCGATAGACAGATTATTGCAGGAACCCAAAGCATTCGGTAGGACTGGTAAGGCCGCGGATCGTAGGATGATTTCGAGCTGGAAAAATCCGGATGTTTTCCCTCCATGGGAGGCTCTCGTGGCGTTTGCGCAGTTATTTGACTTGAGAGTGGAGGTGGTTTGTAAGCCAGGAGGGTTGGTTGTTGCAAATCCTGTGGGGGAGAAGGGAACTGTTAAACTGGAATGCAAAGGAGGCGTGCATTTTAATGTTATCATAGCAGGTATACCAGCAGAAAGGGTCAATGTAGCAGCGCCTCACGGGCAAGGTAGCCAGGAGGGTGCTTGCCAGTTGGCTGACCTTCGGTTAGGAGAGGAAATACAGATGTTCGCGCCGCATCAACTGCAGGACCAGAGGTTGGTAAGGGTGCGCGAGGCTCTGGAAAGGAAGGAAAAAGACCCAGCATTAGGATATTTGCGACGACATTTTAATAGCTTAGTGATACATAGCGGTGCTATATGTTACAAATATAAGCTAGGGGGCGAGGAAAAGTTCCTACCAGTCATTCCAGACAGTCAATTGAAGGGCTTAGTTAGACAGTTTCATGAACATGTAGCACATGCGGGACAGACTAAGGTTAGCAAGGCATTCCGGCGGTGTTACTTTCATCCCAGCCCATACAAGACTATCAAGGAAGTGATAAGAGAATGTCGGACGTGCCAGTTGCATAAAGGAGTAAGTGCAAAAGATTACCCGCTGTATGGGTTGAGTGCTAAGTGCACGGCGCCGTATGATATTTATGCGGTTGATTTGATGCAATTGCCGCGTACTCCCAGAGGACATATAGGATTATTGGTGGGTGTTGATTTATGGTCCAAATTTGGACACGCAATACCTATACGTTCAAAAGCTGCGCCGGGAGTTGCGCGTGCATTGGAGTATGGTATATTGGCTAGTTGCCCTAGAACCCCTAAAATTTTGCGGTCCGACAATGGTCCCGAGTTTCGAGCTAGGTTGTTCGGACAATTGTTAGACCGGTACGGGGTGCGGCATGAGCGCTCGATCGCCTATGCTCCGCATACCAATGGAGCTGTGGAGAGACTCAACCGGACCATCAAGGAGAGACTCGCCACGGCCTGCGCTGGTAACCCTGGGAGCTGGGATCTGGAAATAGCAAGAGTGATGTCCCAGTACAATAGACTTACCCACAGTGAGACCGGTCGAGCCCCGAGTGAATTCTTCGTGAAGGAGGCTGCGGTGCCAGATCTGCCAAGGCCACCCCGGATGTGGCGACCCGCTGGACCGAAGTTCCGACCGTTCGCAGTGGGGGAGCTGGTCCTGCGACGAGTACCTTACGCACGAGAGGACGACAGACACAAACTCGCCCCGCAGTTCCAGGGTCCCTACGAGGTGCTGGAGGTTGACAGGAACCAGGTCACATACACGATACGGGATCTGCAGCGGCGAAGGGCTCCCTTCAAAGTGCACGTGAGGCAATTGAAGAAATATCATGGAAACGACATGGGTCAGGCCCAGCCAGTGCAACCCGAAAGGAAGAACGAGGCAGAAGGTCTGCCGCAAAGACAGCCACGCAAGAGAACCCGTCGAGAAGTGGGGCCAAAGGAAGACGGGGTTGGGGCAGCAGGAGAGATGCAAGAGGACCAAGTGGCTCCCGTGGAGGATGAGTGGTTGGGTCGCCCAATTCATCCGCTGCCACCATTTCCGGCAACGCAGCAGGGGGAGGTGACGGGCGACGACACCAGCGGGGACTTCTCGAAATTTCTCAGACAATACCCGGATCTTCCGCCGTGCGAGGAGAGCCTTGACTTTTCGGGGTTCATCGGCCAGTACCCGGATCCCCCTCTGTTGCGAATGAGGAGAACGGAGGTGCCGGAAGCAGAACGCGGACCTCCCGTCTTGAGTGGGGGAGAGGCGAGTGAAAGCGGAGCTGCAGCAAAAGACACCTCCGATTTTTCAGGTTTCGGGGGGTTGTCGCCATTGGAGAGAGCGCGCCCAGATGTACGAACTTCTACCCCGGCGGAGGAAGGTGACGAAAGGGGTAGCGGCGCAGGGTGTTTGGAGATAACAGAGGTGAGTGCTAGTGATAGTACTTGGCAGAGAACGGAACCCTCGGAAGCGGAGGATGAAATATTGCCTCGATTGAGACCTAAAAAGAGGTTAGATTATAAATGCTGAGTGTCTACTTCGATACTGCTCGAATTGTTTTTGTTTCAGGCCCGGGGATCTGTTGCTGCAGGCGGTGGGCCAACGTAGCACGGGGTGCGATGGTCCGACCTGGGCTGCCTGTTCGTGTCCCGACCCGGCAGATGTCTTCTGAGGCGCGGCCGGTGCTGATGGTTGCCTGCCATCGCAACCCGACTGGTGTGAAGCCCTTTGGATGTCCGGGTCGGATGTGACGGGCGGAGGCGCATACTCTTCAGAGATCGTGGTCTCTGTTGCGAGCTGGGAACGCCATGGGAGGTGGACTTCTGCCGCCTGTTTGGCTGCTAAAGTGAAGCCTGCTCAGCGCCGGTTGCAGTATGGAGGAGCAGTCGCCGGTGTGCAATCTGCAGTCGTGTCGGCAGGCACGCGGCAAATCTGCAGCCGGACGTTTTGTCCTCACCTGCGAGACTGGCGGGAACTTGGAAGACAGAAGAACCGGATAGTATTATCAATTTTAGAACAATGATGTACATAGTAAACCTTTTAATAGTTGTCCAATTGTTCATGTGCTAGATGGATGTTTCCGTATTGCGAGCCATTTGCCGTCTTGTTTTAGAGTAGTATAGGCTGCAGTACGAGCGGTGACTTCCTTGCTAAATTGAGGAGGAAAGTAGTGTAGCGAACATGGTTCGCTACTGGTTTTGTACCTCGACCGTAGAGCTATGAGTCACATAGAGGTCCGTCCCGCGGCTGCCTGGCGGCAGTTAACATGGGCGGTTGCTCGATCGTAGCTAGTCAGTTGCGTCAGGACCGTCATAGGGTGCACTTGTCTACGAGCAGGCCAATAAAGCTGGTTGCCTGATGTTCGTAAGTGACCTTGGTTGTGCTTGCCCGAATCCTATGCCTCTTTTATCTGTTGGAACTTAGGTTGTTCTGCCGGGGTGTTAAGTCAGCGGTAGAATTACGATCTCGTGTGAGAGAGGCGGCTACCGCAAGACACGCCCCAATTCCGTTCTGTTAAACTATCCTAGTTCCCTTGTAAATAAACGCTCTTAGCATTTGTCCGTGCCGTACTTTGACCTCGTATCTGGCCTTAGCTATTTAAGCCTGAGTAGCTATTCCCCGTCTGGCCGGCATCCTGACAGGTCGGTTTCCAGTAACTAAACGTTATCAGGCTCGTGTCGTTACACCCGTAAGGATGGTACCGCCCCATGGCCGCTCCGTAGCTGTCGTACCCGTACGCGTTCGCTATGTGTGGGTTGCCGTGCTGGCTGGGGTACCCGTAAGGATGGTACCGCCCCATGGCCGCTCCGTTGCTGTCGTACCCGTACGCGTTCGCTATGTGTGGGTTGCCGTGCTGGCTGGGGTACCCGTAAGGATGGTACCGCCCCATGGCCGCTCCGTAGCTGTCGTACCCGTACGCGTTCGCTATGTGTGGGTTGCCGTGCTGGCTGGGGTACCCGTAAGGATGGTACCGCCCCATGGCCGCTCCGTAGCTGTCGTACCCGTACGCGTTCGCTATGTGTGGGTTGCCGTGCTGGCTGGGGTACCCGTAAGGATGGTACCGCCCCATGGCCGCTCCGTAGCTGTCGTACCCGTACGCGTTCGCTATGTGTGGGTTGCCGTGCTGGCTGGGGTACCCGTAAGGATGATACCGCCCCATGGCCGCTCCGTAGCTGTCGTACCCGTACGCGTTCGCTATGTGTGGGTTGCCGTGCTGGCTGGGGTACCCGTAAGGATGGTACCGCCCCATGGCCGCTCCGTAGCTGTCGTACCCGTACGCGTTCGCTATGTGTGGGTTGCCGTGCTGGCTGGGGTACCCGTAAGGATGGTACCGCCCCATGGCCGCTCCGTAGCTGTCGTACCCGTACGCGTTCGCTATGTGTGGGTTGCCGTGCTGGCTGGGGTACCCGTAAGGATGGTACCGCCCCATGGCCGCTCCGTAGCTGTCGTACCCGTACGCGATCGCTATGTGTGGGTTGCCGTGCTGGCTGGGGTACCCGTAAGGATGGTACCGCCCCATGGCCGCTCCGTTGCTGTCGTACCCGTACGCGTTCGCTATGTGTGGGTTGCCGTGCTGGCTGGGGTACCCGTAAGGATGGTACCGCCCCATGGCCGCTCCGTAGCTGTCGTACCCGTACGCGTTCGCTATGTGTGGGTTGCCGTGCTGGCTGGGGTACCCGTAAGGATGGTACCGCCCCATGGCCGCTCCGTAGCTGTCGTACCCGTACGCGTTCGCTATGTGTGGGTTGCCGTGCTGGCTGGGGTACCCGTAAGGATGGTACCGCCCCATGGCCGCTCCGTAGCTGTCATACCCGTACGCGTTCGCTATGTGTGGGTTGCCGTGCTGGCGGGGGTACCTGTAAGGATGGTACCGCCCCATGGCCGCTCCGTTGCTGTCGTACCCGTACGCGTTCGCTATGTGTGGGTTGCCGTGCTGGCTGGGGTACCCGTAAGGATGGTACCGCCCCATGGCCGCTCCGTAGCTGTCGTACCCGTACGCGTTCGCTATGTGTGGGTTGCCGTGCTGGCTGGGGTACCCGTAAGGATGGTACCGCCCCATGGCCGCTCCGTAGCTGTCGTACCCGTACGCGTTCGCTATGTGTGGGTTGCCGTGCTGGCTGGGGTACCCGTAAGGATGGTACCGCCCCATGGCCGCTCCGTAGCTGTCGTACCCGTACGCGTTCGCTATGTGTGGGTTGCCGTGCTGGCTGGGGTACCCGTAAGGATGATACCGCCCCATGGCCGCTCCGTAGCTGTCGTACCCGTACGCGTTCGCTATGTGTGGGTTGCCGTGCTGGCTGGGGTACCCGTAAGGATGGTACCGCCCCATGGCCGCTCCGTAGCTGTCGTACCCGTACGCGTTCGCTATGTGTGGGTTGCCGTGCTGGCTGGGGTACCCGTAAGGATGGTACCGCCCCATGGCCGCTCCGTAGCTGTCGTACCCGTACGCGTTCGCTATGTGTGGGTTGCCGTGCTGGCTGGGGTACCCGTAAGGATGGTACCGCCCCATGGCCGCTCCGTTGCTGTCGTACCCGTACGCGTTCGCTATGTGTGGGTTGCCGTGCTGGCTGGGGTACCCGTAAGGATGGTACCGCCCCATGGCCGCTCCGTAGCTGTCGTACCCGTACGCGTTCGCTATGTGTGGGTTGCCGTGCTGGCTGGGGTACCCGTAAGGATGGTACCGCCCCATGGCCGCTCCGTTGCTGTCGTACCCGTACGCGTTCGCTATGTGTGGGTTGCCGTGCTGGCTGGGGTACCCGTAAGGATGGTACCGCCCCATGGCCGCTCCGTTGCTGTCGTACCCGTACGCGTTCGCTATGTGTGGGTTGCCGTGCTGGCTGGGGTACCCGTAAGGATGGTACCGCCCCATGGCCGCTCCGTAGCTGTCGTACCCGTACGCGTTCGCTATGTGTGGGTTGCCGTGCTGGCTGGGGTACCCGTAAGGATGGTACCGCCCCATGGCCGCTCCGTAGCTGTCGTACCCGTACGCGTTCGCTATGTGTGGGTTGCCGTGCTGGCTGGGGTACCCGTAAGGATGGTACCGCCCCATGGCCGCTCCGTAGCTGTCATACCCGTACGCGTTCGCTATGTGTGGGTTGCCGTGCTGGCTGGGGTACCTGTAAGGATGGTACCGCCCCATGGCCGCTCCGTTGCTGTCGTACCCGTACGCGTTCGCTATGTGTGGGTTGCCGTGCTGGCTGGGGTACCCGTAAGGATGGTACCGCCCCATGGCCGCTCCGTAGCTGTCGTACCCGTACGCGTTCGCTATGTGTGGGTTGCCGTGCTGGCTGGGGTACCCGTAAGGATGGTACCGCCCCATGGCCGCTCCGTAGCTGTCGTACCCGTACGCGTTCGCTATGTGTGGGTTGCCGTGCTGGCTGGGGTACCCGTAAGGATGGTACCGCCCCATGGCCGCTCCGTAGCTGTCGTACCCGTACGCGTTCGCTATGTGTGGGTTGCCGTGCTGGCTGGGGTACCCGTAAGGATGATACCGCCCCATGGCCGCTCCGTAGCTGTCGTACCCGTACGCGTTCGCTATGTGTGGGTTGCCGTGCTGGCTGGGGTACCCGTAAGGATGGTACCGCCCCATGGCCGCTCCGTAGCTGTCGTACCCGTACGCGTTCGCTATGTGTGGGTTGCCGTGCTGGCTGGGGTACCCGTAAGGATGGTACCGCCCCATGGCCGCTCCGTGGCTGTCGTACCCGTACGCGTTCGCTATGTGTGGGTTGCCGTGCTGGCTGGGGTACCCGTAAGGATGGTACCGCCCCATGGCCGCTAAGTTGCTGTCGTACCCGTACGCGTTCGCTATGTGTGGGTTGCCGTGCTGGCTGGGGTACCCGTAAGGATGGTACCGCCCCATGGCCGCTCCGTAGCTGTCGTACCCGTACGCGTTCGCTATGTGTGGGTTGCCGTGCTGGCTGGGGTACCCTTAAGGATGGTACCGCCCCATGGCCGCTCCGTTGCTGTTGTACCCGTACGCGTTCGCTATGTGTGGGTTGCCGTGCTGGCTGGGGTACCCGTAAGGATGGTACCGCCCCATGGCCGCTCCGTTGCTGTCGTACCCGTACGCGTTCGCTATGTGTGGGTTGCCGTGCTGGCTGGGGTACCCGTAAGGATGGTACCGCCCCATGGCCGCTCCGTAGCTGTCGTACCCGTACGCGTTCGCTATGTGTGGGTTGCCGTGCTGGCTGGGGTACCCGTAAGGATGGTACCGCCCCATGGCCGCTCCGTTGCTGTCGTACCCGTACGCGTTCGCTATGTGTGGGTTGCCGTGCTGGCTGGGGTACCCGTAAGGATGGTACCGCCCCATGGCCGCTCCGTAGCTGTCGTACCCGTACGCGTTCGCTATGTGTGGGTTGCCGTGCTGGCTGGGGTACCCGTAAGGATGGTACCGCCCCATGGCCGCTCCGTTGCTGTCGTACCCGTACGCGTTCGCTATGTGTGGGTTGCCGTGCTGGCTGGGGTACCCGTAAGGATGGTACCGCCCCATGGCCGCTCCGTAGCTGTCGTACCCGTACGCGTTCGCTATGTGTGGGTTGCCGTGCTGGCTGGGGTACCCGTAAGGATGGTACCGCCCCATGGCCGCTCCGTAGCTGTCGTACCCGTACGCGTTCGCTATGTGTGGGTTGCCGTGCTGGCTGGGGTACCCGTAAGGATGGTACCGCCCCATGGCCGCTCCGTAGCTGTCGTACCCGTACGCGTTCGCTATGTGTGGGTTGCCGTGCTGGCTGGGGTACCCGTAAGGATGGTACCGCCCCATGGCCGCTCCGTTGCTGTCGTACCCGTACGCGTTCGCTATGTGTGGGTTGCCGTGCTGGCTGGGGTACCCGTAAGGATGGTACCGCCCCATGGCCGCTCCGTAGCTGTCGTACCCGTACGCGTTTGCTATGTGTGGGTTGCCGTGCTGGCTGGGGTACCCGTAAGGATGGTACCGCCCCATGGCCGCTCCGTTGCTGTCGTACCCGTACGCCTTCGCCATCGGGGCTATTTGTTGGAAAGTAGCTGGAGGATATGAGGCCGCCGCGTGGCGGTAATATGACTGCTGGTCGGTGAACAGGCTGTGCATCTTCACTGGGTAATTTTACTACTTTTTACTAACCTCAACGGTAAAAAAAATTATTACCTTTTGTAACACAATGAATGTTGTCCAAATGTTCAGAGGTAAGTAATCTGCCTATAATTAGTAATTTGAGTCAATAATATACGCAATACCAAAGGTCTAAAAAAGCTCCAAGTTTCTTAATACTTAAAATACTTAATACTAAATGGAGCAACCGAAGCTTTACGGTAAAAAAGTTTCCTAAATTCATAAGGTACCCCCATCCTAAATGGACTCCAACAAAAGTTTGGCGATGACCTTGTCTTAACATCTTTCAACTATGAAGGCAACAGTTCATCATATGGAAAAAATAAGCTGACTGGGAGCTAGTAGACACCAGGGGATTGTCAGATCCCTTTACAGCAGGGTAGAATATCAAGGAATTTCATTATGATCAAACACTATGGCACTTCAGAAATATGAGTTTGTAAACTATTTCTATCGTACCTCAAAATCCAAATCGGCATCCTAATTGCGATCATTAATAATAAATAGGCTATGAACATGTTATATTACGGAACCAATCACGAAAATGCAAATATCATGTAGCTTTCCTACATACTTTTAGTAGAAGAATGAAATTTGATTACAAGGAGCATCTCCATGCTATGACGACATCCTGGAAGTAACTGAATCGCTATGACTGCCAAAAGAACTTCAAAGGAACTAAACCAACGTTCAAATGATTACACATTGTATTAAAAGATTATTTTATAGCATAATTCTTTATGTATTTGAACATAAATTAACGTCACTGGAAAAGTAGTAGTAGTAGTAGTAGTAGTAGTAGTAACATGGGTTTGCTAGCGCTTCAGTTACTCAAACTATATCGCACCGAAGGTCACATAATTTAATTCGTATCAGACTCTTCTAAATAATTACACAAGATAAACATCAATATTATTAGAAACATCAAAATTATATGAGCATCATGGTCATAATTACAACTCAAAATTACAAGTGTCTCCCGATTAAAATTTGTACACAACACAGTACATTCGAACGCACTGAGCAGCCAAACCCCGTAGGGGATTTCAGCTGCCCACCCATTTATGGCCGGACGCCTTACCCACGCTGAAACCCCCGAGGTATCAACGCAGCGCGCCCGGCCATATTACAGTTTCTTCATCCTCAAAACTTCCAAGACGAAAATCACGTCTGGCTTTAACGCCTTACAGCGTACCTTCCCGCTAACTCTCTTGAAGTAGTACAACAAGGAGTACATACATTTCCAAGCACGTGAAAGTACGGACAACAAAAACAAAAACGATACGGGTGATGAAGTATGACCTTCGATCAGAATTCCGACAGCAATTTGCATCTCTCAAGAAACAACACCATAGCATCCACATTGAAAGCTACACGTTCGATCTCCGCAAGCATCTTGGTTAGCACCTCATCCACGGCAAAAAGACGGAGGTTTGGAAAGCATACGAGTACACTTCGGTCAGCTGCATATCTCGGGCACTCCGCAAGTATGTGTTTGACGGTCAGAGGAACGTGACACCGCTCGCATCGCGGCTGCGGTTGTCGCTCCATTAGATAACGGTGGGTCAGTCGAGTATGTCCGATGCAAAGACGGCAGAGCAGCACTTCCACCCGGCAGACGCGACACCTCGACGAGGGCCATTCCAGAACTGTTTCTTTAATAGTTCTCAGTTTGTTGTCCCATTCCTGTTGCCACAGATGTCTTACAGCAGCCTTGATCACGGGATAGTAGTCCCGAAAGGGTACCATTTGATTTAGAGTTTCCTCATTACTATTCGCAACACGCTTCGCCTCCTGGTCTGCTCTCTCATTGCCTGACACCCCCACGTGTCCGGGCACCCAACACAATTTCACATGTTTGTGCTCACGCACAAGCTGCACCAGCATCAAGACGATCTCACCAATGAGGGGGTGAGTGCTATCATAAGCCTGAGCAGAGTCAATGACGCTTTTCGAGTCAATAAAAACAGTGAATTTATCATGCGGGTGTTCCTTGACTAGTTGAAGTGCCTCCAAGACACCATAGAGCTCCGCGGTGAAGCTCGAGGTCTCGGGTAGCAATCTTCTAGCCCTAACCATCTCTCCGGAAACAGCAGCACAACCTACAGTTATTCCCGTCTTGGAACCATCTGTGTAGATCTTAAAAGACTCCCCATGCACCTCCAGCACATGCTCCATAAAGATATGCTTGAGAAAGTTGGCTGGCATCGACTCCTTCCTTGGCATCCTGCACCCGGGGCAGAAAGTCTCCACTGGTAGGCGCCATGTTGGAGAGTTGTCAAAGAGTACCGGAAGGACTCTCGTGGGTCTCAGCTGCATTGCGGCAACCTTTGTCGGGTAATCTCTAGACGAAGGTAGAAAATATGGGAAAGGTAGGTGCCGTCCAAGAGGTGCGTGTACGCTGACCCACGTTGGGGACAGAGGCAGCTGATCAAGTCGGGCAAGATACTGCAAGCTCAGCTGCACACGACGGAGCCAGAGAGGAGGTTCACCACTCTCCACATACAAACTCTCCGTCGGAGAGGTTCGGAAAGCACCAGTACAGAGTCTGATAGCTGCATTATGTACCGGATCCAGAGTTCTTAGCGCAGTTTCCCTTGCATGTTGGTAGATTATGCAGCCATAATCCAGTTTACTCCGAATTAACGTTCGGTACAGACGAAGCAGCGTGGCACGATCTGCTCCCCAGGACAGTCCAGAGACACATTTTAGAAGGTTCATCCTTCTGGTACAGTCCGCCCTGAGGGAAGCCAAGTGAGGCTTCCACGATAGCTTGTCGTCAAAAATCATTCCGAGGAGCTTGGCACTGTGCACGAAATTAATCGGCTCCCCACGAAGCAACAACTGCGGAGGGTCGTGTCGATGGCGGCCTTGAAAGAGAAGAGCTGCGGTTTTGGTAGGTGAAAAGCTAAATCCGTTCTGTCCAGCCCAGTAGTTCACATTGTTTATTGCCAGCTGTATCCGACGTGTCAACGACGGCAAAAGAGTTGAAGAGAAGTATATCATAAAGTCATCAACGTATAATGACGAGGCAACACCAGCTGGCAAGTTAGATGTGATTCCGTTGAGTGCGATGGAGAAAAGCGAACAACTCATCACACTCCCTTGTGGAAGGCCCTCCTGTTGGATTTGCAGCGGGGATAGAACATTACCCATTTTGACACGAAAAGTTCTCTCCCTCAGGAACTGCTGTAGGTACATCGCCATATTACCCCGAAGGCCGCATTCATGCACACGCTGCAGGATCCCGTGCCTCCAGACAGTGTCGTAGGCTTTGAAAAGATCAAAAAAGACACACAGAGTCTGTTTCCGGGCCGTGCCGCTGCTAAGGAGATGGTTTTGAAACCGTACAAGAGCGTCTGTAGTCCCTCGGAGTTGCCTGTTGCCGAATTGAACCGGGTTTAAAATTTCTTCAGCCTCCAACCATCTGACCAGTCGTACGTTCACAATTTTCTCCAGCAGTTTCCCAACGCAGCTTGTGAGGGCGATGGGGCGGTAGCTATCTGTACGAGCAGGAGGTTTCTGGGGCTTTGGAAAAGCGAGAACCGTAGCAGTGCGCCATAGTGTCGGGTAATCGTGAGTGCTCCAGACTTGATTGAAGATAAAGAGTAGTTGGCGGAACGCTGAGGAGTGCATTTCCTTTAGCATTTTATAATGGATTCCATCAGGCCCAGGCGCGGTGTTTTTACATTTCTTCAGGGCACGATAGATTTCGAGGATGGTGAATGGTTCGTTATAGGAGACACCCTCTTCAGCTGTAAAGTTCAGTCTTAGCTGTTCCTGTCTCACTTTGTACACACGGAAAGCAGGAGGGTAGTGTGCGTCACTGCTTACGGAGGAAAAATTCTCAGCCAGAGCATCCGCCAATCGCTGCGGATCCGCCGTGAGGGAGCCGTTCAGTTCTAGGCAAGGCTTGGTGATGCTATAATGCCCCTTCATTTTCCTGATGCGTTGCCAAATCTTGGACATGGACGCGTCTGCATTAAGACTGGTGACATACCTGCGCCAAGAGTCTTTGCGGGCTTCATCCTTGACATACTGCGCCCTAGCTCTGGCCCTATTATAGGCAATCTTGTCCGCTAGCCCACCGCTACGCTGGTATCGCCTCAGTGCTTGCTTCCGCTCAACATTTGCCACGGCGCAGCTGTTGGTCCACCAAGGGACGCGGTGTTTAGGAAAACCTCCGCGCGACACCGGGATAGCTGAGTTCGCAGCTCTTCTCAGGGTTCCGTTGAACTGTTCGACAAGCTCATCCATACTCCCATACTCAGCATCCTCGTCCATCTGCGTCAAATCCTCATAGGTCTTCCAATTTGCTCGCTCCATCATATATCGCGGCTCCGTAGGTATTGGTTCACACTGCTCCAAATGAATGACTATTGGGAAATGGTCACTGCCGTGAGCGTCCTCCAGCACGCTCCACCGCAAGACCGGGATGATATCAGGGGTGCACAGGCTCAAATCTATTGCCGACGTAGTGCCAGTTTGGACATGAAAGTGTGTAGCCGCCCCGTTGTTCAGCAGGCAGGAGTTTGTATTAACAATGAAAGAGTCCATCAACCTACCATGTTGATCACTCTGTACATTGCCCCACGTTGGATGCTTTGCATTGAAGTCCCCAACGAAAAGGGAGGGTTCAGGCAGCTGACTATACAGGTTTGTCAGGTCTGGCAAGAAAACCGGCTCTGCTGGCGAAATATATGCGTTGCAAATTGTTAGTGGTTTATTCCCAATCCAAAGGCGAAGCGCCATAGCCTGGATTTGGGTATTCAGTGCTAGCCTCGCATAACCAAGGTCTCTTCGGATGAGGATGGCCAGTCCTGATCCGGGAACCGGGTCGGACACATGGGAGAAGGTTTCGATATTGTAAACCCCAGGAGGTGATGGGGTTAGGTCTCCCAGCATTGTTTCCTGGAGACATATGCATGGTGGTTGATATTGTTGTATGAGGGTCCGCAAGTCGCCGTAGTTTCTCCGGTACCCCCTAACATTCCATTGAATAATGGTTTGCATCAAATATTACTATTAGGTTTTATCTTCCGGATGTTTCTTTTTGAGATCTGGTAATTTAAGAATAGATGGCGGATCATGCTGGCCAGGTCTATCGCCCTATGCATGCAAAGGCACTTTGGCAGGAGGCATTGAAGTAGGTTTTGGTGGTGGGCTACTTTTTACATGTGGGAAGAAACGGCCTCGGGTACGGTTATCACGCGATCTAACAAACGTACGTGCTGCGCTACGGAGGAGTCGCGCTTCACGATGGCATCACGGCTCGGTCGGGTGCCATCCGCACCTCGACAGGTCAGCGAGTCGCGTCTTACAACGGAACGTCGCGAGGCTGCAGGATCCTCACCAGTCCGAGCTTCCACCGGGGCCGGATCACAACCCGAGCCGATAGAAGGCAGCAAGTCCTCCCCAGGCACCGGCGACACGTCGTCGCTCCTGCCGCTTACCGTGCTGTTTCGTTTGCGCTGTGGTCCATCTCTATTCCAGACATTCCCCGTTACAGCTCTTGCCACTTTCGCTGAGGCAGCGCCGGTAAGAGGTGACGATGCACTCGGAACGCGTTTTCTTGAGACAATAGGGGCAACAGCGCCCGTGGAAGACTCAACATCAGGATGTCCCGGCTGCAAATCGCTCAGAGCATCAGCAAAAGAGGGTCTAGGAGTCTGCGCTGGTTTAGTGACATGCTGTGATCTAGTCATATCAGAGCGGCCCGTAGCACGCAACGACCTGCCTACACCATCAGCGGGCTCTCGACCAGCCGCATCGGAATTTCGAACTGATCCCGCCGGGCGTACATCCGTCAGAACACTTGGTCTTCTCTGAGGGGCCTGCACTCTTTCAGCGTATGACGTACCACCGCTGATGTACCTGCTGCTTACTAACCGTTTCGCTTCTCCATAGCTTAGCCTTTGAGTGGTCTGCGTGGCAAGCACCTCCTCTTCCATTTTGTAATAGAAGCAGTCCCGGGATCCAGCTGAGTGTTGCTTATCACAGTTTGAGCACATAGGAGGTCGGTCGCATGGCAGCTCGTGCTGTTCTTGAGCACAGTTAGCACATATGCTCCTCAGAGATCGGCAGGTCTTTGCTCCGTGACCGTATTTCTGGCACTTAAAACAACGGCGTGGCTTTGGGATATACTGCCGTACCCTACACCTTGTCCAACCAATCTCCACCAACTGAGGGAGAGAGCAACGGTCGAAAGTGAGGATGTATATGGACGTGGGAACTAATATGCCATTTTGCAGTCTCTTTATCCGGTACAGGGCCTTAACTCCACACTGCTGCAACTCTTCTAAAAGGCGCTCATCTGTGTACTGTGAGTAGTTGTCGTACCATATGGTGCCTTTGCTTTCATTTAGGCTGCCATGTGTGGTCACCTCAACACTCACGCCAGCCAAATGGCGGATGCACAAGATGGCACGGCTCTGAACCAGGTTGCGCACCTCCACCAAGAGGCCACCTCCACGAGTCTCCGTGATCTTGGCCGGTCTTCCTCCCAGCCCTCGGCACAGATCACGATGGGCTGCAATGACATCTATATGGGTCAGGGGCGAGCCATCGTTAGTTTTGATGTTGAAAAATCGCTTGTATTCTGTCGGAAGAATCGGATCAAGGCTGTCAGCAGCCAGGAGGTGCAGTTGCCTGTTACGGCGGCCTCCACGGCGTGCCTGATTGCCCCATCTCCCACCAGGAACGTCGGCTGCGTTGGTTTTCATAGTTGGGCGTTGGTAGGGTTCCATTGTAAGTTCAGTGGCCTGTTGTTGTCCGCCTACAGCACCTCCACTTGCAGGGGGAACCTGTGATGGCAGCTGCGGTAACGGCTCTTGAGATGGAGTTTCCGTAGTACTGCATTTGAATCCGGGTCGACAGTGGCGCAGTTTGAGGGGGTTCCATGAAAAAAGGGTTGTTTAGATTTCGTTCGCACGTCAAGCAGGCAGTCATGTTAGGCCTCCAACAAGGGGATCCCTGGAGCCAGGCACACGCAGTCCCAGCGGGACCACTCTTTCGTGCGAATATAGCTTCAAAAGCCCAAGAATCTAAATCGGATGCTGCGCTTGACGAATGGCAGGTACGGGCGCCACTCCGCACTACCACGTTTAAACAGCCACCAACCGACCCCGGGGCTCCCTCGGCTATCCCTCGCCGCAATTGACTCGATTAAAACTGAAGCAAAGGCTTGACCAGGTCCCCCGTGGCCGTGGACCCCCCCACCGACGCAGGCAGGATGATCTCCCACTCCTTGTCGTCTATGATCATGTGGCACTTGGGAGAGGGTGGCGTTCTGTTCTGGCTGAACGTGATCTCGCGCGTCTCCTCGTTCCGCTGCACGCAAGAAAACAGTCAAAGTCATGTCTATTAAAATTGATTGTTGCTTGTGATGCACTCATAACATCTTAAGCTTACATATCAATCTTTATTTAATTAATAAAGATTAATTGGTTGTGTTGAACTCGCAGCGTCTTGGGCTTATAAATCAGTCTCATTTACCAAGATTGAATCCTTGTGTCAACATCTCCAGCTCATAAATCCTCCTCATTTACCAACATTGATTCCTCATGTTGAAACTCACAATATCTCAAACTAGATTTCATTAATTCCAAGAATAAAAATAAAAGTAATGCTAATTTATTATCCTTTATTCTTGGCGCTGAACCATCAACATCTGAGGATTGTGGATTATTAATTCTACACGCTGAACCATCCAAGTCTCACGCTGATTTTCTATCATTACCTCAACTGCGTAACTACATTAGTATTGCAAACAATCTTATGCAAACTTGGCCTTTCTGCAAAGATGCGCACAAAACACAAATGCTATACAGAGTGGCCACGAAAAATGTATTCACTGATTTTAAGTCCAAATAATATGTATCAGCGATACTGTAGGGTAGTTTTAATCAGATATGTTTACTCAAATTCTATCCCTTCTAAGCGTAGCTTAATAAAATAAAATAAAATATACTGAGTCCTAGATTCTTCATTGGTGGACACATTTTTCATGGCCACTCAGCATAAGAAATCAAAGGAGTGCCTTCCGTTGAACTGCTCAAACAAATCCAACGATAGGCAGGCATCGACCAAGGTAGAGGAAACACGGTAGGGCCATTTCTATGGAAGAAATTAACACCTCCTCTCGTTTGGCTAGCCAATAGAAAGGCGTTATTTCAAACTAACTTTATGACGTCACCAAAAAAATATTACATAGACAATGTTTTATCTATGTCGTCAGGCCAATAGCGTATCGAGATTCGGAGGTAGCAGTACTAACAGATGCAATTTGAGCGGTGCTATTGGTTCGTTGCTGTGACGTCAGCAAAACCACACCATCAACGAAAATAAACAATTTAAACAATTTAAACAATTTATTTACCACAGGAGATACAGAGGTAGAATGTTTCTTAAGTCTAGTACAATGGACAAGTTTGAATATAGCTACCTGTGGGCCCGAATAAGTTCAGCGACTTCTGGGGCATCCTACCATCAACATTATTCTAAGGTGTACATTAATGTTTAACCTAAATCACTTAACCTAGTTTCACATTAGACTGATCAGTGAGATAATTCAATCGATATCAGATATTTCATTTTACAATATAGGTTATGTGGACTATATTTAACAGTACATTCGATTAAAGATTTAACACCAGACTGAAAGCGAATTACATATTACCCATGGCAAATTTCATTATTGGAAACAGTCATGTTGGAGACAAGATTTGACTTGGTGATCTTACATGACTAATATTCCGATAGGAAGTGAGTCTCGAGATTTCTTTTGAATAACTTGTAAGAATTACTATCACGGATCTCCGCAGGTATTGAGTTCCAAGTTTTAGTTCCAACGAAGAGGATACTGTGTTGCGACCGGGCCTTTGAATAATAAGGAAGCATGAATTTACTTCTATTTCGGGTTAAATGGTCGTGATGACCAGTTTGCGCACTTAATAATAGTTTCAGGCTATTGTCGCCATCATTTCTTAATGTTTTGTAAATGAAATTACAAATGGAGATTTTATAGAGATCTGGAAGTTTAAGTATTTGTAAATTTTTAAATGAATCATTTGTGTGAGCATTATATTCTAGATTCTTTACCGCTCTGATTGCTCTTTTTTGCAGAGTAAAAATTATATTGGTTTTATTTTTATCAGTTCCGTGCCATGCTTCTATTCCGTACTGCAAGTATGGTGAAATGAGCGTTCGGTAGAGCATTCGTAAAGCTGTTTCAGGCAGGTAATTTTTAACTTTATTCAGGATTCCGATGGATTTCGATAATTTAGAACTAATATTAGCGATGTGCTCTTTAAAGGTCAGATGTTTATCTATTGTGATGCCCAGAAACTTGCATGAGTTGGTTTCTTCGATTTCACCTTCGCCAATTTTTATGTGTGGGAGAGATATGCTTTTCTTGTATGAGAATGTAATATACTTTGTTTTTTCGATGTTGAGGCTTATTTTATTAGCTTTAAGCCATAATGAAACCTTATGGAGTTCATTATTTATGCTCTCCGCAATCATAGCGGGATTTTGGCTCGGAAGGACCGTAGAAAGCGTGCTGTCATCGGCAAAAAGTATGAATTTGAAAAATGTTGTTGATTTGATAATATCATTTATAAATATCAGAAATAGGAGAGGCCCTAGGACAGACCCTTGTGGAACTCCATGGCTAATTGTCTGTGGGTCCGATTTTGCGTCGTCAACGACAACGTATTGCTTCCGATTTGTTAGGTATGATTTGAACCAATCATGGGCAATTCCTCGAATGCCATAACAGTGTAGTTTCGAGAGTAATATCTTATGGTCCACACAGTCGAATGCTTTTCGAAAGTCAAGAAAAACGGAGAAAACAAGCTTTCCTTCATCTATATTAGAGTAAAGGTACTGTAAATGATTTAATACAGCTTGTGTCGTTGATTTCTTAGAACGAAAACCGAATTGTCCGTCATAGAGAAAAGATTTTTGTTCAAAATACGAATACACTTTTTTATACACAATTTTTTCAAATATTTTGCTCATAATTGGTAAAACAGAGATAGGTCTATAATTATTAACGCAGTTTTTATCACCATTTTTAAAAATAGGGGTGACTCTGGCAGTTTTGAGAGAGTTGGGGAAGATACCTTGAGAAAGCGAATGGTTGATAATATCAGATATGCACGGTGCTATTATATCAGCAATAGCCTTAAGAACTTTAGCTGAAAATTTATTTAATCCATTTGATTTATTTTTCAAGTTGTTTATGCATGTAATTACATCGGAGGGGTTAGTTGGCGGGAAAAAGAAAGAGTTGTGTTCACGGACATGGTCCATGTATTGCAGGTGGTCTGTAGGTTCACTAACGACACTATCGGCTATATTTTTTCCTATATTTATAAAAAAGTTGTTGAACACTGTTGCAATATCTTGTTTATCATGATATTTTACATTTTCGTGAACGATGGATTCAATCGTTTTTTTAGCGTTATTATTCGGTCTATAGCATGAATTAAGCAGGCGCCAAGTTTTTTTAATATCAGTTTTGTAGTCAGTGAATTTGCGCGTAAAGTAGTTTTGTTTCGATGTTCGTATTTGATTTGTCACATGATTCCTAGACTACATAGTTAGATAGACTACATAGTTTGAACCTACCTTGTTTGGTCTACCGTGGCATCAACTGAGCAGACTCACCTTTCTGTGGATGACCTTGGTGATGGAGAGGATCCACTTGCGCATGTTCTTGCCCTGCACGCTCTCGAGGAAGTCGGTCAGGTTCTGGAGCAGTTCTGCGTCGCGGTCAAAGTCGTAGAAGTGATAGCCCACCCAGTGCCACAACATGTTCAGTACTCTGCACAACAAACTCACACTCAACACAAAAGCATGCTACATTGCAGAGCACGGTGCACAGCAGGAATGCGATGCACATCGTAAGGTTTCTTGTTTATGCACTATAGGTATGGTTGAGAATTAGGATTTTACGTCATTGTCTTCAAGTTACAACCGGAAAAATTTATTGTTCACAAAAAACTTTTTTGGCTACAGCTAACTGCAATTTGTTACAGTTGAAGAAGAAAATTGGCTAACTATAAACAAACACAAACCCAGATAAAAGATGCGTTTACTCAAAGCCTCTAAAACACATTCAAGAAATATCAGAAGTGGGCAACCCACCTGAACTGTACAGGCTGCGCATACTCCTTCCTGAAGCGCTTGACGCCCTCCGTGTGCAGCAGCATGGCGTTGGTGTCCTCCTGGCCGCCGCCGATGGCGGGTGTGCAGTCCATGCTGTTCTCCGTGTCCGTGATACTGCAGCAGTCGGGCTCGGGTATGGCAAAGCGCTTCTTCAGGAGCTCCAGTAGTTCCTGCACACGGAACGAGTTCTCACTCACTTGAACTTCATCAATGTCTATGGTATAAACTTTATCAATATCTACAATATAAACTTGATCCATATCTATAATATAAACTTTTATGAATATTTACAATATAAACTTTATGAATATCTATGATATAAACTTAATCAATTTCTACAAAATAAACTTCATCAATATCTACGATATAAACTTCATGAATATCTACGACACAACCAAGTGAATTGGATTAGATTGTAGGGTACTCTAAGGTTAACTACAACAGAGGTGTTCATCAGAGAGGAAAGAAGAATGCCTTATTTAACAACAAATTAAGATAACAGTGAAGTTATGCACATAGCACAAGTTATGCACAAAGAACGACAAGTTACCGAAGTGTTGAGTAAAACCACAAACGGCAACGACCTAGCTGGAGAGAGGGCAGCAGACTCACAGTGGGGGAGCAGAAGCTCCTGTAGGTTGTGAGGAAGGTGCGCACGAACATGGGGTCCGCATACATGTGGTAGGTGAGCTGCTCCACCAGCTTGATCAGCGTCGCGCCCTGCACACGACCAACACAACACATCCATAACCTCATGAGCGCGTATTGAAGCATTGAATGGCGAGGTACATCGATATTGTCTTGAAAATGGAATTATTATGGCACAGTAGCACCATGAACTTTGTCATTTATAAGGAGAGTTTGGGTATAATGACAAAGCCAAGATCTGAAATGAGTGGATGATGAAAACTGTGATCGAGTGCCATAACCAGACGTAATTTTTGACCATTTTCAAGCCCTTTCTGTTCAACGGGTAAGATAATTATCATCAACTAAATTTAAAATGACACATGGTCCCGTGAAAGTAAATGTACCAAAGGCAACATCAAAGAATACTGCAGCAATGAATATCAGTTTTTTTGGTTATAAAACGAAGTTTTATTCTCACAAAGTTGAGTCACGCTAAATCTACATGGACCAATACTTTTCAATGAAGGATTAAATATTGTAGCAGAAACGAACTGAGCCACCTACTCTCGAGTTGATGCCTCAGATCCCATGCTGTCGAGCACCGGTCACGCACATGCACCCAAATAGAAGCAGAGGAAAAATAACAGTCACATTCACAGTCATCAATAATTATCACGCACATGCACCACCAAATTCGTTTTAAACTATTTTCAATATGAAAAACATTTAACATTGAACTCAATATTGAAAATGAATATTTCAATATTGAAAACGAATTTTTCAACATTGAAAACGAATTTTTCAACATTGAAAACAAATTTTTCAACATTGAAAACGAATTTTTCAACATTGAAAACGAATATTTAAGTATTAAAAACGAATTTTTCAACATTGAAAACGAAATTTTCAGTATTGAAAACGAATATTTCAATATTGAAAACGGATATTTCAATATTAAAAACGAATATTTCAATATTGAAAACGATTATTTCAATATTGAAATATGTTTTTACCATTGAAAAGAATGACATTGACATTAAAACATTTCAATGCTTAAAACATTCGTTTTCAACATGCTATCGAGTGACACCAGAACACCAGCACGGCTATCCCTTCTCAGACAGCTCACCTTGATGAGGGGCGTGGCGCTCTTCTCTCTCTCCTCAATGATGATGTTCTCGAGGGAGTCCTGCACGCTGAAGGGGTACATCTCAGGGTCGGGCAGCTGGAGCGGATACTGCTTCTCCTCCTCCAGCAGTATGCTGTCCAGCGCTCGCTCCAGGGGGCTGCAGGCAGTCAGCAGTCATGATGGCATTGGTCTTGCCACTATTGCTTAAGATCACATGCAGCAGCATTTTCATTTGAATATGTAATAATTCATTGTTATGTAAATTGTTTTGTGGCTCAAGATGGCATACGGCAGCACTATTTTTATTGTTATATTAATCGTTGAATAACTTCATTGCTACATTGTCATATTGATTCATTGTCATATCGTTAAATTAATTCAATGTTATATTTTTAAATTAATTAGTTATAAGAATCCGTGCCCACAACAAAAGCAATCTAAAGAAGGTGGAAAGAAGGGACCATTGAATACAGACTACAGAAAACGGGACTCCATTCACGAGGCCTGTTCCCATACAGGAAACCTAGCGCATAGAAACCGCAGGTTAGAAAGGAAAAGGAAGCACTGATAGAAAAGAGATAGATAGCAGAGAAGACATGAAAACTGATGAAAGAAAAAGGCCTATCTATGGCTGAGGTCCCCTAAGAGCATCTTTTTTGTGGTACAACAGTAGCCATTTTAATATAATAAAACAGAAACCTACACGCAATATTGAATCCACATCCACGCATTAAAGAATTAGATATTATAACGCTGGGATACTACATCCTTTCGACACAGCTGCACTATCTGAATATAATGAATGGCATTGGTGACACCGGCATTTACGTCGTAATTAGAGCGTGGCTGTACCACATACCTGAATGAGTTGTCATAAAAACTCATAGTTAGTTGTCGTAACTACTATGTGGTAACAACACAGGTCATAGGTGACAAAGCATAACACTTTATGAGAAAACACTGGTTCAAATCCAGACCTACAAGTGATCGGGGCATAATCCAGACAGCAGCTCCTCTCGTGATTGTAGAATATGGACCACAGGGGTGGAAAAGAATATGAGAAAAATTCCTCCATATAATGAACTTGCACTCCCCTCTTATTTAGGTTAAAAAGTTTGACAACTATTTTTGCAAAATGATTTGTGAATATGGAGCGGCAACAACGTTTCTTTCCCCTTCAACATTAACCAAACCCTGGCATTTATTCACTCATCATGAAGCAATTGACACACCACATGCATATGGTTCAGATCATCACAAATACAACACTCACAGCGAGCACCACCACAAGCACCACAAGCAGAAAGAGTGAGAGGGACACCACCACAAGCACCACACACACTGAGCACCACCACACACAGTGAGCATCATCACAAGCACCCTTCAGCACCGCACGCACCTCCTGCACCGGATCATGACGAGCGCAGCCATCCAGTTGTGCTTGTCAGTGGCAGAGCGGGCGAGCAGCAGGGCGCTGGCCTGTGACTGGTTGTGGGGCACCACCTCGAACGCGTGGTGGATCTCTGTCAGGAGTCAGGACACACAATCACTTTAGGGCCGTGGGGCATCCGCAGCACAAGCTTGCTTATTATGGTTGAGAGGCATCGGCATAGCGGGCTAATTCAATAAGAGTGACCAGGTCTTGGCATAGCAGTTTATTTTCATTAAGAGTCAGGATTCATAGGGGTAGCGATCTAATTTCACTGGAGGTGATGAGGCATAGCGGACTAATTTCACTAGGGGAGACGATTCACTGGCATAGCGGTTTATTTTATCAAGGGTGACGAGGCATTGGCATAGTAGACTAATTTTTACTTCTTCACACACATCGCGTGTAGTCATTTGTGATCACTTCAAAGGGGGAAGTTTAATAAGATGCAAAACTTCTGAAGTAGAAATATGAGCACTCCTTGAATTGTAATTAAAATCAAATGTGCATTTTTCTGGTTATGAATCAAAATTTTGTAGTCCGGACTTTCTTCTTAGGTAATGTCTATAGCATCTACGTAATTCTGATTTGCACTTAATTTGTGAATAAACAAATAAGATTTGCCACATCTATGTCCAAGAGTACACTTCCAGCGCCCAAACACGTTCAAGAAATGATAACTGATTCAGAAATACATAAAAACCGAATTCAAAAACAGAAAAGTAATTAACTTAAACAAGTGTTCAGCCAATGATTTCTGTTGAGAATGAAATTAATTTCAACCTCCAACAATGAACCGCAAATAATAACTAAACCAAAATTACTCACCATCCGTGTCCTCTCTGTCGACGATGTCAACGTTCTTTATGAGATACTTCTCCTTGAACCTGTACCCTCCAACCTGCAACACAAGCACATAAATTAAAACTTTACACTGAAGGGACGTTAGCAATTCGCCCTGTGAACGACAAGATCATTCACTGTCCCGTTCGGCAGACAGTCTCTCGTGCGTAGCTTAGCAGTCCGTACTGTACGGCACCATTGGTGCTGGAACCGCAGGCTGGAACCTCAGCCTGCCGGTTGACCTCTCAGGAGTTCCATGCAAGCGGTCGCGCTGACCGGTCGTTCCATTTACCATGTCCTGAGTTACGTACAGGCAGTCGCACTGACCGGTCGATTTGCTGTGCTAAGCTACAGCTGTCGTGCTGACGTGTAATGTGATTTATGCGCTGTGTGTCTTGTTATAGCAAGTGTAATAAAACTAACTCTTGACTGTCGGCCGCAACTAAGTCTTCTCTGTTTGCCATCGTTTTGACCGCCGTCCTGCTCTGTTAAACCTTACTACTGTGCAAGCAACCCATTATGTTTTAACCGCTTTTAACAAGTGTTTCAATAAAAACTGTGTGTTAGGCCCACCGCCAGTATGCCAGACGAAATTCTAGCCTTACGCTACCAGCTCTGGAAATAATGTTCGCCGAAAATTAATACGAGTATCCTAGATACTCGCCAAACCCCCTTAAATCCAGCTGATCTGAAATTTGGCAGAGCGACGAAATCATCTGTCTGCTCCCCGATAATTGAGAGCGACGAAATCAACTGTCTGCTCCCCGATAATTCGAGAGCGACGAAATCAACTGTCTGCTCCCCGAGAATTTGAAAACGACGCTGCAAACTGGCCGCTCTCTGAAAATTTGGAACTTTATTATTTGGTCTTGAACGATCTGCAGCAACCTGTTCTATTAATAAAAATTGATAAATAATCAAATCGTATCAACCTCTGAAATCAAGAAAAAAACGACTAAATTAAAACGGCTCAAGTGCGAAACACAGAAGACGCTGTTCCTAAAGAGTCTTCCAGTACTCCATCCCTTCATTCAACGACTGAACAAATAATAGATCTTCAAGCAAATGACGCAATAATCTCTTCATTAAAACAGCTCCTCGAGACTGAAGCAACGGCGCAAGATATTTTGGCAAGACTATCGGAAACGGTCAAAGGACGTAGATTCTTGAAGTCAGTGGAGAGTTTGAGGCTTCGTGACGTTGTCGTGTGTGCTGGCTCGCGTGAAGTGCCGGTGATGCCTGCTCAGAGGTTGCCTGCAATGGTGGAGGAGTTTTATAGAGTATCTGGTCACATCGGGAGGGACAAAACGGTTGAAGCTATCTCCAGATACTTCTACAGCCCGAGAATGTCTCCGATCGTGGCATACGTGATACGCCATTGTTCAGTGTGTCAGCGTTTTAAGGGCCGAGCGAAGGGTGGTGCTCCGTTGTATCGACGAGTACCCAAGGCACCTTATAGCGACTACGCTGTCGACCTTCTTGAACTTCCTCCAGGGCAAGGCAATACGCGGTATCTGCTAGTTGGTGTTGACACATACACAAAGTTCGCAAATGCTGTGCCTCTGAGGAACAAGCGTTCGTCAACGGTAGCCAAAGCGTTGGAAGAGAGGATTTTCAGCTCTCTCGTTAAGCTCCCGGAGACCGTGACTACGGATAATGGCCCGGAATTTCGAGGACGCCCGTTCGTGAACATGCTTCAGAAACACGGAGTGGAGCATTTTAAAACTGTCCCGTATTCGCCAAACTGCAACGGAGCTGTCGAGCGATTGAACGCCACTCTGAAGAATCTTCTTGCCGCTGCATGTGAGGAATACCAAACACCATGGACAGATCATCTCACAAGAAGTTTAATCATCTATAATAATACAATGCACTCTCAAACCGGTCATACTCCTGCAGATTTCTTTTCCAACAGCACCAGCAAGCTTCCTATTCCTGTTTCTGAACCGTATTGGAAACCGCCTCGTAAGTCGTTCAAGCCTTACTTGGTTGGCCAGTTGGTGGCGCGAAGGATACCGCCTTTGCCATCACGAAGTAAGTTAGCTCCAAGGTTTGATGGACCTTTTGTCATCGTTGAGGCGGATCCAAACGGTATAGTTTACAAGATAGCCAGAACTACAGGTAAAGAAGCGCATACAGTACATTTTAATCAATTGAAGGAATGGCATGGGGACGACGGTGTGGCGGACCAGCCAGCGTATGACAGTGAGCGGCGACTTCATGACAGGACAAGACGAGGCGCGACTAGAAGAGCGACGACAAAGGCATTGGCGGCAGAGCAAGTTCTACCAGTGGCAGACGGCGGCACAGATAAAATTGTAGCACCGATGATAGGTGGCGTGCCGATTTCGCTGTCGAAACTGGCAGATAAAATAGCTGCCGCAATGTACGCTGAAGACGCAGACGAAGCCGACGAAGCAGCAGTAGATGATGACGACTACAATCAGCCATCAGCCGACGAGATTGAGCAGCCAAGCATGGAGTGGGAGCATCTGAGCGACGAGCCAGATGACGTTTTCGCAGAGCAGTCCCCTGTGAGTGACTACGCGACGGTACTCCACATGCCGACGACTAGCTTAGTCTCAGAAGCTGAGCTGAGACGTGACAGCGCGCCGCAAAGGCTAACTCGATCGTTTTCGAGGCACGCTGTTGAGTCGCTTGCAAAAGCGATTGCAGCAAACAGCGACAGAGAAAGCGACAAGTTTCCTGGAGCCAAGACATCGTTCAAATTTAGTCTACAGAAAGGATTTCCGGTCTGCGTTGAAGGCGATTTCAAATTACCGCCGGAGTTTGACCTTTTGACGAGATGTTCGATGTCAGATGGACCGGACTTGGACGATCATCTCCAAAGGGAAATAACCTCGCTGTCTGATCGATTCTCTGATGAAGAAAATTAGGTTTTGTTCCTGTCTGTTACGCCTTTGTATCTTAGAATTACTATTGTCGCGTAAATTTGAAATGATTCGCCATACTTAGTTTTGCATGATACGTACAGCGCAATAAGAATGTAACTTGTGCAATTGTGTTCTTTTCTGAAATGATTTATTGAATTCAATGTCACTATCAGATTGTATTTATGAATTGTTTAGGTTTTCAAATTTTATACCTTCCTATAAATAAAGAATTTTTTAAAGCTGCATTCCTTATGTTTTCACTGAATTGTTGCTTAGGTTATAAAGTTCAGAATCGCACGTTGAAAATAGAAAATTTTAGATGCATTCCCTATGATTTTAATAAATTGTTGCGAAATTTATTAAATTGTAAGTCTCTATTGAATAAAAATATTTTAGTTACATTCCCTATGTTTTGATTGAATTTACTAGGTGCTTAATTTTAACTTCATGTACATGTTATAGCGGTGAGGCGGACTATTAATTTTGTATTATTTGGTTGTGGGGGATGTGAACGACAAGATCATTCACTGTCCAGTTCGGCAGACAGTCTCTCGTGCGTAGCTTAGCAGTCCGTACTGTACGGCACCATTGGTGCTGGAACCGCAGGCTGGAACCTCAGCCTGCCGGTTGACCTCTCAGGAGTTCCATGCAAGCGGTCGCGCTGACCGGTCGTTCCATTTACCGTGTCCTGAGTTACGTACAGGCAGTCGCACTGACCGGTCGATTTGCTGTGCTAAGCTACGTTCCAGCTGTCGTGCTGACGTGTACCGTGATTTATGCGCTGTGTGTCTTGCTATAGCAAGTGTAATAAAACTAACTCTTGACTGTTGGCCGCAACTAAGTCTTCTCTGTTTGCCATCGTTTTGACCGCCGTCCTGCTCTGTTAAACCTTACTACTGTGCAAGCAACCAAATATGTTTTAACCGCTTTTAACAAGTGTTTCATAAAAACTGTGCTTTTAAAGAAACCTGTTAAATTTGCCAATAAATTTAACAAACTTATTGACTCTTAAATCAACACTGGAAAAGGAAACTTGAAAAGAACTGACAAATTTTACTGGTTTGTTGCTGAGGCCGTTGGCTTGAAGGCTGGCCTCCTGACATAGAAAAGCCAGGGGCCCGGTGACCAGGGTTGGCACATAAAAAACCCACCCAAAAAAGCCCAAAAAAACCCACACTAAAAAACCCACTAAATAGTGGGCTTTTTTGGGTTTTATTATTTTGTAAATTTTACTTGTTTTCAAGCTTATAGAATCAAAATGAGCTAAATATTTATCTTGTCAAAATAAGTATCTAAGTCATGTGCATGACTATGACAAGAAAACATTGAAAAACAAAACACCAACCCTATACCAATCAAATTAGAAAAACCTTAATCACAAACAACTCAAGGGACTAAAATATTTTAATGAATTCCATTTCCAAGGTAAAAAACAAAAATTTAGAAACAAATGCAGTTTGACTACTTAATATAGAGACTTCTGAATTTTTCCTGTCTTCTAGACTAGACTGCTATTACAATACTACTGTGTTTCTCTTTCTACATCCACTGCCATTTCATCGTTGTCATCCACATCATGATCATTCGTGAGGTGGCGATATACTGAGACGATTTATGTGCGCGTTCTGATCCTAATCTATTTCTCAATTTATTCCACACAATTCCAAATGTTGAGAAAATTCTCTCAATGGATCCTGAACTTGCGGGGCAAGAATGAAGATTGCTTATAAACTTGCAGCAACCCTCTGCCAGTGTTCTTTTCATGAATATGCATTTTCTGCTGTTTCATGTCTTGAATATCCCACCATCAACAAGGAGTCATTGTCTTAGTGATATTCTCATTGAACATGTGTTTTGGGAAGATGTTGTTGTCCTTCAATTTATAGGAGTAAAGCGCACCGATGAACTCCGGATAGTACTCAGCCAACCACTCTTCAATATCAGTCTCCTGTGAGAGCTTTGCCTTAAATGTTGTAAAATGAAACATCAATATTGAGTTCATTATCTTGTTGATCAGTCTAATGTGAAACTAGGCTAAGTGAATTAGGTTAAACATTATTGTACACCCTAGAATAATGTAATGGTGGGGTGCCCTAGAAGTCGCTGAACTTATTCGGGCCCACAGGTAGCTATACTCCAATTTGACCATTGTATTAGACTTAAGAAACATTCTACCTCTGTATCACCTGTGGTAAATAAATTGTTTAAATTGAAATAAGTCTAACTATTATAGTCAGATGGGGCAAGACAACCGCAGCCATCATGGGGTGAGAAAGTAAAGAAACTACTGGCCTATGGGGAGCATTCAAGCTGCACTGGAACAAATTTGACGATGGAATCAGTTAGAGCATTTACTTCCAATCATTTTAGTGTTTGTTGCTATCCTGTACTGCGAAAAGTGAATTTTTTGGCAAATTTAAAAAAAAAATTTGGCATGTCACTACATGTTGTAACATGTAACAGTGTGGTTGACTGAATTGACTTGCGCAGGTAAGCACTCCAGCTCACACAATACACATGTTAAGTTGTTAACAGCATGACTGTTAAGTGATGTGCAGCTGTCTTGCTTCAAGCTGCTTGTGGTGGTTACTTATGATCTGCATGGTGCTTCCCTCTCACATGACTTGCGCCTGTCTGCTGCTAAAACAACTTACTATGAATTGACGAGCATAGCAATTCTCTTTGGACATCTTATATCTTTACAGACTGCAGAGCTATGTCTCTATGCATATGGTAATTGATAAGTGGTAATTGTGATGGACAAACTTAATTCATATATTGTTCATATAATGTAACAATTCATATAATAATGTAATATAATGTTGGAAATAAAGTAATCAAATAACAATATTTACTCAATAAGTGTATGTATATAAATCTGAAATAAGGGCAACGGGAGTTGTGTGAATAGCTCTTTTACAAAAACAGGTATTACCAAAAACCCAATAAAGCCCAAAAAAAACAATAAAACCCATAAAACCCAATTTAACCCAAAAAAAAACAGGTGGGTTGGGTTTTTTTAAAAAACCCTGGGTTTTTTCCATCCCTGCCGGTGACAGCCCTATTTTGGGGCTTTTAACAAAAAAACTATGTTCTTACTGCTTAGGTTTTTTCCCAATTCCCCACTTATCAACAGCACAATATACATTTAATTGCTTATCGGATTAGTGCAGTAATGTGTAGTTTGGAAATCACTGGTGAGTGGCAGTTGATTCAACATTTTTGGAGACAGTGACAGAACAATTTCAAGTATATGACTAACGACGGTACAAGAAGAACAACCTTCAAATGTTAAAATTAAAGCTGTACAACAGAGACAAAAGGATGACCTTCAGCACCAATGTTCACGCTATTTGCTAGATGACAGCTATACACCAGCTACCAAGAACCCACCTTGTGTTGTTTACAGAGGACTATGAGACCATCGAAGAGAAAGACGTGTCTGTCTGACTGCTTCTTGCTTGGGTAGCTCAATTTCAGGTCGCCCTCTGCACAAACACCACAAGTCAAGCGTGAATAGTAGTAGTAGTAGAAGTAGGGAGCTTGCTAGCGCTTCAGAGGGAACCTCTATGTCGCACCGAAGGTGGTTTTATCTGCAGTTCGGATTATAAGGCAGCCAAAGCTTAAATACATCTTAATTCATCGGTTACAGTAGGTCAAATCTAACGGAGTCAAGCAAGTAAATAGGCTCATTTAACGACAGCTCCAATCCCAGCGGCGACAAAAATAACTCTGGTCATCACCCACATCATCACCACCACGACGCACGCAGGACTCAGCTGGTATCGTGGTCATTTACAGTAAAGTACATTCAAACGCACTGGGCAGCCAAACCCCAAAGGGGGTTTCAGCTGCCCCCTCATTTATGGCCGGGCGCCTTACCCACGCTGAAACCCCCCCGAGGTATCAACGCTGCGCGCCCGGCCATTTTGCAGTTTCCCATCTACAGTCCCCAGGACGACTTCACATGTCGTTCGGTAGAATACACAAAGTTCATATTAGTCCTTTTCACTGTTCGTGTTATCATATATTCCCTGTTAGTCCACAGAGTTGTAGGAAGGTCAGTAGCGTATTCACATCAAAGCGGCGCTTGGGAACTCCGTTAGCATTTCTCGCTGAGTAGCAGTCTGGTCCATATTTCGAGTATGGGGATAGAGTCGTCGACGCACAGCAGCATACCGAGGGCACTCGGCAAGCACATGTAGCACTGATATCGGCGTATGGCAAACCTCGCACAAAGTCGGCGGTCGGCATTCCAAAAGGTGTTCATGAGTAAGTTTAGTGTGTCCAGTACGGAGTCGACACAACAAAACCTCCGACAGGCGAGAGCTACAAGAGGAAGATGGCCATGGTCTTGTAGTATCTTTAAGTAGTCTCAATTTATTAACATCCATCTCTGTCCAATGGTGTTGCCACCATCGCATTAACGAAATTTTAATCTCCGGGTAGTAATCTCTGCAAGGCACTCCATCATATAACGGCTGTGCGTCGGAAACAGAGGCATCTTTGCTTCACGGTCGGCTGCATCATTTCCCACGACATCAATATGAGCTGGGACCCAACATATTGTTATTGTTTTTGCCACATTCTGCAGATGTAACAACTGGCACAGAATCTCGCACACAAGTGGGTTGTTGCTATTATAGCATCGCAGAACCTCTATAACGCTTCTTGAGTCACAAAAAAATTGTGTGATTGGCTTCCGAAAGTCTCTCGACGATACGCAGAGCTTCTCGCACCGCGTACAGCTCAGCGGTAAAAATAGACGTTACACCCATGAGCCTATGGGCAGCTGTTATAGTCGGTGAGACTGCGGCACAACCAACAGCTCCTCCGCTTTTCGAGCCGTCGGTGAAAATGTGAACAGAGTTCGAGTGTTCAGTGGCTCTGTGTTCTTCAAAAAGAGCTCTCAGGGCTAGATGGTGCAATTCTTCTTTTTAGGATATTTACACTGTGGACAGAAGGTTCGGATGGATATGCGCCATGTGGGGTCATCTCTCTGTTCCACCGATAGAACCCTCAGTGGGGGTAAGCGTAAAGTGTTTGCCATTTCACTTTAGTCCACAGATGCTGGCAAGGAGTACGGAAATTCAGCCAGTTCCAGAGTAGCGACTCGTACTGCAAAGTAGGTAGGAGACGTCGAAAGTTGGCTGAGGCGTGCCAGATATTGAAAAGTCAGCTGAGCCCGTCTCAACTGCAGTGAGGGTTCCCCGCTCTCAGCAAGTAGACTGGCTATCGGGGTGGTGCGAAAGGCACCAGTGCAGATTCTGATGGCAGCGTTATGAACTGGATCGAGCATCTTCAATAAGCCTTGCTTTGCCGCTTGGTAAACCACACATCCATAGTCCATCTTGGATCAAATTTAAGCTCTGTATAAGAGTAAAAGCGTCAGGCGATCAGCCCCCCAACTACGCCAAGATAAACATTTCAGAAGGTTAAGTTTCTTTATGCACTCAGTTTTCAGCTGCTCTATATGGGGCCTCCAGGTCATTTTATCATCCAAAAGAACCCCAAGGAATCTTGCTGTTGTTGCGAATGTAATTTGTTCGCCAAAGAGAGTGAGGTCTGGATTAGGTTCACGAGAACGTTTCGGTTTTATATGAAGAGCACAGATTTTATTGATGGAGAAACAAAAGCCGTGATCAGTGGCCCAAACGGCAACTCTATTGATTGCCACCTGCATTCGTTGCTCCAGAGCTGGCAAATAAGCCGAAGATGCACACAACATCACGTCATCCACATACAGAGAACCAATGACATCTGGTGGCAGGTCAGACAACATTCCATTAATGGAGAGCAGAAACAAGCAGCAGCTCAGAACACTGCCCTGAGGGACCCCCTCGGCTTGCACCATCCAGTCTGAGAAAGAGGATCCAGTTCTTACTCTGAATGTACGTTCATTCAAAAATTGTCTGATGTACTCAGCCATGTTTCCCCTAATTCCCAGTCGGTACATTTCACAGAGTATGTCGTGTCTCCAGGTGGTGTCATATGCTTTATTTAGATCAAGAAAGATACAAACTGAATGTCGTTTAGAAGCACGATTCTATACCAAATAATTTTGAATTCGAACCAGAGCATCCGTAGTGCCTCGGAATTTTCTAAAACCATATTGGTGCGGGGAGATCAAATTTGTTGATTCTAAATGTCTCATGAGACGAATGCTGATGATTTTCTCTAGGAGTTTCCCAATACAACTAGTTAAAGCGATTGGTCGATAGCTTGCTGGATCTGTTGGAGGTTTGCCAGGTTTGGGAAGGCCAATACAATGGCTATCCGCCACTGCGGAGGATACTGATTTGTGGTCCAAACTTCATTAAATATTGTAAGGAGGGCTGTGATAGCGGTTGGGTGTAGTCGTTTCAGCATTTTATAGTGTATCTCATCAGGTCCTGGTGCGGTATTTTGCTCTCTTTCAGAGCATTATAGAGTTCTAGCATGGTAATTGGGTCATTATACAAATGATGATGATCGTCAGAGAAATCTAAAGGTTGTGCCTCTAATCGCTGTTTCCTAGCAAGAAAGTTTGGTGGGTAGTGGCGTCCGCTGCTGACGTCCGCAAACCTCCGGGCTAGTGTATTAGCAACTTCACGGGGGTCTGCCTCAAGCCCATTTCCGGTCATCAAACTGGGTGTCGTGGTTTTGTTTCTTTTCAGCATCTTTCCCACTCTGTTCCAAACTCTAGAGATTGGCGAGTCTCCATTCAGGGAGGAAACGTATTTCTTCCAAGATTCTTTCCGTGCAACATCTTTGACCATTTGGGCACGTGCTCTGGCGTTGTTGTAGGAGATCTTATCTGCTACTCTGCCGCTTCTCTGATAGCAGCGCAGGGCTCGTTTCCTTTCAATATTGGCTTTTGTGCACTCTTCATTCCACCAGGGTACTCTATGTTTTGCAGCTCCCCCTCGCGTCCGCGGAATCGCGATGCTGGCAGCTACTCGGAGGGTCGTGACAAACTGATCCACCATTTCTTCAGCAGGCAAATTTTCTGGGAACTCCCCCATCTGTGTCAAACTACTGAACGTTTCCCAATCAGCACGCTTAATTATAATATACCGCGGCTGCTGCACAGTAGGTTCGCTTGTGGGCAATGTGACAAAAATGGGGTAGTGGTCACTGCCACACAAGTCCTCTCCCACGGCCCAGACTAAGTCTGGCAAGATATCGGGCGAGCTCAAACTCAGATCAATGGCAGACAACGAACCAGTCTGGATATGAAAATGCGTCGCTTCTCCGGTGTTTAGGATGCAGACATCGCCAGCAGTGAGAAGTTGCTCCACTGCCATGCCTCTTTGGTTGCACGAAGTATTTCCCCACATTGTATGTTTGGCATTAAAATCGCCAAGTACCAAAAACGGTCGGGGTAGCTGATTTAAAAGATGCAACATTGCTGCAAATGTGAGTTCTTCCCCAGGGGACAGATATATGCTGCTCACCGTGATGAAAGCGCCAGCGATGTTTATTCTCACAGCAAATGCTTGAAGCGCAGTGGCTACTCGAAGGGGATGGTAGGCAGCATCTCTTCGCACCAGGATCGCCAGTCCTGTCCCAGGAACGGGATTATCAGAGGGCGAGAAAGTTTCAATATCGTAGTTGTTTGGTGGATGCGGGGTATTATTTCCTAACATAGTTTCTTGTAAGCAAATACATATGGGTTGGTATTGTGATATTAAACCTGCTAGGTCACCATAATTTCGACGATAACCTCGGCAGTTCCATTGGATGATATTATTTATTGCTAGAGGTGGCACTCCAAGGTTTCACAGGGTTCTTCATTACTGTCTTCTGTTCACCAGGACCACACGACGACTCTGCGTCTTTCCTCTCAGGGCCACCATCGCGACTGTGACGGCCGACATTAGGTGGAGGAAATTTCGGACAATGTTTTGGTATTGGAAATTTCTTTAACAGCTCTGTTTGAGGTCTCGAAGGGCATCGCAGTATGCCCTCTACAGAGGCCGATCTGTGACTTGTGCTATGTTCCAATCGTCTTTCTTTGCTTCTCACAGCACGCTGGACAGAGCTCTCATCCTCGACCGCCGGCCTGCCCCAGGATGTCAAGGCTCTCTTGGAGGCAGGGGCTTCATGCGAGTGCGCTTCGGAGAGAGATGGCGAAGATGGCGATTCTTGTTGTGGGCGTTTGAGACCAGTATTCGTTGTTGAAGTTTGTGGCATCAGTCGGTCCGATTTTTCACGGTCCGAGGATGCTGGCTTCTCCAATAGACGTTCGTCGGAAGAATTTTCTGGTCTTTCGGTTCTAGAGTAAGAACTTCAGGGTTTTTTATGTTCCTCATTTGGAGCGTCAGTCTGGGTTGCTATACTAGTCTGTGTTACGGCATGAGCAAATTCGCCTCCGACTTTCATCGGTATCTCCTCGCTGATGCGTGTTCCACCGGACTCGGCTGTCTGTGATTGTGGCCGACGCACAGCCGATAAATAACTATGCGCAGGGCGCACATAGCGACCGGAAACCTTCCGCTTTGCCTCACCATAGCTTACACGTTCAGTAGTTTGTGTAGAGACTATTTCCTGTTCCAATTTATAGATAGGGCAGGACTGGTCACTGGCGGGGTGAGGCCCCTCACAGTTGGAGCAATTAGGTGGTAGAGTGCAGGGGAGTTCATGTGCTGTTCGGGAGCAGTGAAAGCATACAGCTTCTTGTCTACGGCAGCTACTTGCACCGTGACCAAAACTTTGGCACTTAAAACATCTACGCGGCCTGGGTATATATTGCCTCACTTGGCACCGCGTCCAGCCTATACTCACGGACTCAGGTAGGCGCGTAGAATCGAAGGTCAGTATGTACACTGAGGTGGGTATTTCAGCTCCATGCAAACTTAATTCTCATTCTAAATCTTTTGATAAGACTTGAAATATCAGCTATACATGAGGAACAGCTGCAGAAGAGGTTGGAAACCATATCAGTGATATTAACGCTCCTTGCTGAACACTAGTCCTGTTATCTACTATATCTTCCTTTCAGAAACAAAAGCCTGATCTAAACTTTACAATTAAGAGGAACTGTTTTCACCCAACCTGCTCTTCACCCAAACATGTTTTGGTTTAACCACTCAGTTTAAGCAAGCCAGAAGCTTTTCTATACATATCCTTACACATCAACAATTTTTATTAACTTGACTAAAGGATGCAAATTTTCATCAAACTGACAAAAATTTACAAATTTACGTTACCGTGAGTAACAACAAAAATTTTACATTACCTTGCCTAATCATGAAACTTTAACTCTCAAAGTAAAAAATACACATCACCTAGACGAAAGGTCTAAAATTTGCATTACCTTAACTGAAGAACAAAAATTAACATTACCTTGACTAAAGGTCTAAAATTTGCATTACCTTAACTGAAGATCAAAAATTAACATTACCTTGACTAAGGGTCTAAAATTTGCATTACCTTAACTGAAGAACAAAAATTAACATTACCTTGACTAAAGGTCTAAAATTTGCATTACCTTAACTGATGATCAAAAATTAACATTACCTTGACTAAGGGTCTAAAATTTGCATTACCTTAACTCAAGGTCAAAACTGAACACTACCTAGGCTAAAAGCCCAAAATATACTGCCTTACCTTGAGCAATGGGTGGATTCTCTCCAGAGGCAGCACGACACCACTGCCTTTTTTCCGCTTGTTCTCAACAGCAGTCTGGGCATCACCCACAGCCCAGCGACCCAGCGGACTCGGGAATATACGCAGCACTCTCTCCTCCAGCTCCTTCAATTCAAATTGAAAACATTACATTTAAATTAAACTGTCTAAATTAACTTAGCAACTAACATCATAGGTGTTCAGCACTTCTGAAAATGAATAGCAAAACATTTCACACCGTTGAACAGGCCAACATTTTTATTGCACACAAGTTTCTATATACAACCACAACATCCAACTAAGCAATAACCCAATTGAATAGCATACAAAAGTGCACCACTTCAAAAATGATTATATAGTGTATTTTGCCATTCTATAGTGCAGCGCTGAGTAGCGCGGCTGCGCAGAGGCTGCTCTCGGCCGCCACCTGAAGATGTCCGCCCATTTGCGCCAGTCGCGCCAGTGCAGCGCTGCTGCACTAAACCTCCATTGAGCAGACTGCGCTGCCGCAATGCAACTAGTGGCCACCACTCGTAAGCCGTTAAAAAAATAACGCGCGCAGTCGAGGATTACTGCGGTGAACTGCTCTTAGTAATTTACTGCAGTTCACCGCAGTAACCTCGACTACGCGCGGTAAAAAAAATTAGGGTAATAAAAATACTGTTTTGTTATTTTCACAACTTTACTCGTTCTTCGGTCACACTACGAAGAAAATTTGTTGTTGCATATCCTTTTTGCGTAAAATAATCGGTCAGTATAACGTTTCGCCGTCATCATCGAAAATGAGCGTCGTCCATGTATAAAAAAATTTGCGTAGATGGCGATAATTATCGAGGCTGACTGCAAAAATGTTAGTGGGATATGAAACATACGCACATTTTTAGCCTACCTACTTAGATTGAGTTTGAAAAATAACAGGACGGAAGTTCAGTCATTTGGTTACTGGCCCTTATAAATACTTCACCATACATCGGAGTTACTCTGACTGTCAGAGCAACTATGAACTAATTCTAAATACATCCCTAATACAAACAGAAGTAATTTTCGACAGGATATTTTTATAGTTGGAGAGTGGTTAGAAAATTGTATAAAGTTGTTTGTGTTCCATGAAAATATTCAAGAGCTATTGGATTATGTATTCAAGATTCGATAATTAAGTCACAGTATTTCCGACAGTCAGAGTAACGCCGATTTATGATATATCTGTCAATATTTTAACAACGCAGATACCTACACTAAACAATAAAATTCATTCAATGGCCCCAAAGCTACACATTTTAACAAATCTACAATTTATGCCCATATATTTACGATGGAGGGCACAGAGTATTTCCGCAAACCTTGGTTACGAAATGGTAATATACCACGTATGGTTTGGTAAGCAGCTGTATTAGATAACTTGGAAAATAATATAATGATAGTTCAATTTCGGTAATTAGTAGTTACTATAAAGAACCTCACACCTCTGAAGTATTGAATAAAACATTTAATTTTAGAATTCTAAACATTATTGCAAAATTTCATGCAAGGCGTAATGTAAATATATTTTGTAATATTATTTTAAGAGTTTGGCTTGTTACACTTCAGCATAATTTACAGAATGCGCAAAATTTTCGGCTCTTCATCCACATCTTCTGAATTAGCAATATATTCGCGAATTCAAGCAAAATATTTAACACCGGCTATTCAATGATAAAATTCATCAATTGGATGTTTTTGATAGTAGAATTTACTTCCACGAATATGTTGTTTGGACGGGGAATGGCTTCTTTACTTAGTGCTCATGAAGTAATCATAAGTACAGATTAATCTTTGAGGCTCATTTAAATTATTTATTAACATTATTATTGGTAAGAATATTGGCATCCTACCTACAAGAGTATCAATTAAATGCATAACACATGCATCAATGGAACGTTCCAACTGCAAATAATGCTTTCGCGAAAATATCGCATTACTCTCGAGAATGAATCATAACGATAGCAATGAAAAACTCATTATCAGGAATTATCATGAGCTTGGCGCGAACTTCATTTGTCGAAACTTTAATTGATTTTAAAAAGCCTTGCAGTCGGAACACTCCTACCGCCATTGAATTCACTGGCTCATTGAAGTATTCGCATGCAGAATAAACATCTACTCCTAGTGAATCTCCATCAATGTATTTAATAATCCCAAGTTCGCCACTCTTAAGAATAATCCCGTTATCTTTAGCACCAAGAAGTCCAGCTTTGTAACCAGTGTGACCTATGAAAATTCTTCCCTTGGAACTTTCGTTCTGAATTTCGGTCTTGTCGATTTTCTCATTTTCAAGACTCAAATGTTTCGCTAACTGTTCCAGTACTCTATTCTTGCCTGTGAGCCTATATTTTATCATGCCTAAATAATTTTCGAATGAGAAACATGAAATAGTCCCTAAAGGCCCAAAATTTATATAATCCTCAACAAGATGGATAACACTGTGAACGTTATACGATAAAAAACTATCACCGTCAATTTTTTTTGAGCCTTGAACAAAATTTTTGAGCATCTGTTCTACAGCTGGGATGTTATCCTTTTCACCGTCTACCAACAGTAGTCTCATAGACAAACTCAAGTAAAGAAAGTTTACATATTGAGAAGTGGGTAGTACATCTTTAAACAAAACAATGCCAACGTAAAGCAATACCAAACGAAACTCTGTAGCTTTCCAAAATGAAACTGTGCGCATTCCTCCACTAAGTTTTCTAGAAAATTCTGAGGGAATGTGTTTTTGAAGTTCTTTTATGAATCCGTCAAGCGCAACAATTTTTTCGTCAGGCAAATGACACTTATTTTGATGCTTCTTACTAGATTTCAGCCTTAGCATGATCTTTTTTACAATCCCTAAACACACTAGGTGCATATAATCCAAGGGTACATTTGAAACCAAGCCAACGTTTAGATTTTCAAGCAATGACGTCACACCTGGTTTATGATGAGAAATATCGTACTTTGAGCGGAAGCTCTCATTGGTTCTTTTCGGTGCGTTCAAATTGGGTAATATTACATGCCCACCTGAATACTGGCCTTTTTGAACGCATCGTTCACAACTGTTATAGCTATTATGATTGACGATACACTTCAGGTCTGCTCTAGCAACAGCATCAGCTACAATAGCATGCACTACAACAGGGTGACACTTTCCTCCTATACGGATTCCGTTTCTCTCTAATATTTTAATGTCTGACAAAGTCTTTTCAAAAAGCGTATTGATGTGCGGCATTTTGTTGGATTGTTCATTTTCAGACAGATAAATACCCGCACAAATTATTTTATTCAATTTGAACACTTTTATTAGTATTGGATATGCGTGATGTTTCCTTGAATCGTTAAACAATGGAATTCCATCGATGTTAATCAGCAATTTTATTACATTTGGAGCTTGGGTCTGAGAGTCGAGATGAGCTTTTAAAGAATTCGGCCAATTTTCAAGGTGAACGTAGCGTCCATATTGCCAGCAATTATACGAAATGCCCGAAATATCCTTAGCTTTCAAAGTTTTTGCTGTTAGTGACAGTCCAGGAAAAAATTCATGAAGATTGTGCAGTAGTTTTGTGACTGTAAGAGCAGGAACATTGGGGCAATCTACAGTCCAATTAACAATTGCAGCTTCTATTTTGTCTTCAGTGTTGAGAATTGTATCCGCCATCAGTTCCTTTGTCTGACATGAATTTGAATTGACCTTAGAACTTGCATAAGGAAGATCTTCAAGAGTATCCCTCAACGAATTTTCATCAGCAGAAGCCTCCAACTCATTAGCTGATATTGAACCTGTAAGATCTGAAGAGGTACACTGGGCTTCATGGCTAACTAATTCGTTGTTTTTCTTATTAGTAATAGCCAGAGGATTTTCAGGCGCAAAAACTTCGCACTCGTACTGCTGTGGTTTATGAATGATATTAGGTAAAGGGTCCAGTGAAGTATCGTGACGAGGAACACAGTCATGCTCAGAAGGCACATTTTCAATCGAAGAAATATGACCATCTTGGCTTGCATGCTGATATTGACGATCGAGAGCAGTTGTTAACAAATTTTGGTTGCCAGTAGAGAGCAAGGGACCTTGTCTCCGCCGTCTCTTTTGATGAGCTGACAGCGTGAGATAGGGTTTATATTTTTTCCCCATTTAAGATCGGTTTTAAATGTTCGGATAAACTCTATAAATAGGAAATAAATTCAATCTGAAAATATATACAAATGAAAAAATTAGACAATGTAACAAAGCACGTATGTGCAAGTGACTTAGTTTTGAATGCAATCGGCAACATCATCAACACAAATACACTTCGTGCATAAATTAAAATAATGTGCTCTAATTTTCAACAACCTCGGTAGTAAAAAATATCTTATATTCAGCCTAAACCTCGAATCAATGACTAAAAATGTGTTAGATGTGATATTCCAAGTCAAATGAACAGGCTCAATAAACTTCACTCTTCATTCGCTGCGTTTCTAGTAAAATATATCAAATTTCAAATGAGTTCAAAGTATTAATCGAAATCAAAATAGAAAGATTTTGAAAAACAATAGTGAGGAATACTCACATTAGGTTATTAGAAAAGACAATGGTTGTTTACTTTGTAGAGTACTAGCAAAATGAAAAGAAACTTCAATTAAACCAATTTTTATCTTTAACGGTTGATTTGAGGAGTAATAGTGACGAGAGTAATAGTAAAGGAGAACCCTTGATGAAGATCAAATCATTATTTGCAATGGTTTATATTAAGAGTAATACGGAAGTGGAACGGTGTATAAAATCTTTTTCTTTCAATAAATGAATTTCATTTTCATTGGTGTTGTGTACGATTTTCTATTCAGGAAGTAATACTTCATATTTCATACGTCGTGATGGTATTAAAATGAATCGGATATAATTACTTGCAATAACATTTTTAGAGGGGTCTCTCACATCGTATCCTCACGATCAACCAGACAATGAAGAGGATGGATTGGTTACGCATAATGAATTAGAAAAAAATTTAAAATAACTGCTTGTATCTCTGAAAACTGTCCGTAAATAACCATAGAACACCATAAAACTTTACTGTTCAAAATTTAAAAATCCAGATTCCGAAAATGAATTATAAAATCAGAAAGATTCCAGCATAACTTTCTCAATGCCGTATCGGAAAATTTTATTTGCTACTGCATTTTATACCAGACTGCAAAAATTTGATGCAACAGCGAAAAGTTAGCCTAGAATTATTCACTGCTCGTTTCTCGAACTTTCATCAAATGCAATAAATTTCAAACAGTTTGGAATTGCTGAGCATCATCGGGACATGATCGTAACAGTTTAGAAACCTACCAGTGTGCTTAATTCATCACACAGTGTGACTGCCTGAGAATTTCCTCACATCAGGCGCAATATTGATGAGGATGAAATGCTTTTCATCGATATGTTTATTGTATTCTCCGCCTGATTTTATCATATGGTATGTATACAGCCTACAGTCTAACCAACACTGCGTGCAGTCACATATACTGCCTATGGTCTAACGCACACTGCCTGCCGACTCACGTACATTGCCTGCAGCCTCAAAGACTTCAAGCTTAAAAGACTTCATAAAGGAAAAATTATCTACCTCATTTGGCCGATATCAAATTATATATTAACTGATTTCAATATGCATTTTTGACTATAGAATCCGATAATCATAACCATTTTATCGAGAAATCGAAACATTTTGAGTTATAGGTGTTTGAAGTTATTTATTTTCTATCTATTGCTAAAGGATAACAGACTTCAGAGATATTTATAGTCCTATTCTAGAATCCTAGAAAGAACGTGAGAAAAAAAATAAAATTTGGTGATACATATATTGTGCAATAATGACATCGTTTAAATTAACAATCAGCAACTTTTTCTGAATCAATACCTTCGGAAAGGCTCAAGTAGATTCCTGGCATAGGCAGTTTCTTCAAAAATGTATTAATTACACCAGCTCCTGATTTGATTAAATAGTTTCGTAAAGTGTTAATATGTTCAACATTTTCTGATATTGTCGTTTTTCAGAAGGCCTAGTTGAAAATATTTTTTAAATTATAAACTATCATTTTTAATAAGGCAAAAATTTTACAAACGAGTAAATTAGGCCTAGTTGTTAATATTTTTTTCGCTGTAAAAAATGGCAGGCTTAAATATTTATTCAGACAAATAAAATGTCTAGGCCCTAAAGGTATAAAAAATGAATTATTATTGACTTAAAAGTATTTGGTATGATTTAGTGGTCTGCTGTAAATATTTAGTTGCCTTTCATCTAAAATAGACAAACGTTTGCGGTATGCGCAACTGACACCAATACTGCTACGGTGTTTAAATGTTGATACCACAACTACCAAAGGACGAACGGACAAAAACATAAAAAGACGCACTATGTGCAACTAAACTGGATTCATAATGCTACGTAAACAACTCAAAAACCAACAGCCAACCCAAACGAACCGGGATAAAGTTTATTAGAGAAAGGTAAACGAGCGATCTTTCAGACTAAGTTAAGTTGCGCTGAACTCTGACGTCACCTTACTTCCCGCCAGCTTTCAACGGTCGCAATGCATGTGCTCGCGTGTACATAATTCGATGGACTCGAATGCACATACAAAGGAATGCTTTGGGGACATTCTACGATAAAAAGACAAAATATATACGAGGAAAAGGTTCTCAAACCTCCAAATGTCAATAAAATCCTAGTAATAGGATAAAAACTCAGTACATCTGACGTTAACATGATGCATGAAAAAAATACGAAAAATATGCTTACGATTCGAAGACATGGATCATGCAAACCTACACTAACAATACAAAACAGCTATAGGTCCGTATATGATGAATCAATGTTAGAGTCTGACGTAAACAGCAATAACAACAACGACTTCCCTTCGCAAAATATCTCGCAAAAACCGAAATGTTCAATTTGTTACGACTTTTTAGCCTCTGACGACTCTATCAGTAAATTCTTGCTTAATCCACTTTTCAACACCTAACTTGTACGTTACTATAAAAAATCACTCATCTAAAAACTTTTTCTTTCTGTATGTTGAATTTCACTTCAGACAAACTAGCATTTCCCCTTAATCACATCAAAATCTAACCTAACCCTACACCGAGATTTCACCGGACTAACAATATCGATCGCACAACTTCTCTTCATTGACCCAAGATGACAACTGAAGTTAACCGGCGATCGGATAGGGGCATCGAAACTTAAAAATTTACTGCTTATGTTCATTCGTCGTTCGTAACCAGTATAATCGAAGCAAAGGAAGCACAATTTGGAGTATTTAATGAAAATTTATATAGTAGATTCATGGTTGATTTTCATTTATGGTATTAAAGGGATCCATCACCGAAATGCCAGTTAAAAACTTTTAATTTATTTGAAAAAATTAAGGAATGATGACCGATGGACGAGCTGGTTCACTGCCGCTGTTTATCGTACCAAGAACCCATGTTGTCATACTACTTCCACAGTCACAATATTTTCATAACATTTTCGTTAAATTTCAATTAAAGTGTCAATATTGATAAATATGTATATCCTGAACAATTGGTAACAGCAACAAACTACCACAAGGGAATTTTTTTCAAATTGCTCATTTTACCCTTAATGGAATGAGTACGTATATCAGGGCGAATGTTTTTAAAGATGTCATTAAGGGAATCAATCAATCCGTCATAATATGAAATTTTCATCATTGTATTAGAAAAAGTACGATCAAATAAAAGAATATGCTGAATATGATTCACTTCTTGATCCCAAGACCCTACCCTTTGAGCCATAAACGTTTAAAAGTTTTGTTTTTATAATAAATAGTTCATTACTCGTTATGAAGAATCAATGAAGTGTATAAAATAAAGTGTAACTACGATGTGTCCACATTACTTAAAATAAACCAGGAAATCATTCACAAATATTGTATTCATTTTATATGCCCTCAGGCGGTTCGTTCAATTAATGCATAACCATGTGGCAAATTTTTAGCATATTTCTTATTTTCACCACATGGGCTACTTCGCAAAGAAGTATTGTAAATTAAATTACTTTTCTATGTTCTATTAGTGGTGCCTGTGACAGACGCAGTGATTATTTTGGCATAGATGAAAAAATTATTTTCTGTTTTTTAATAACACACTCTTGCATATAAGAATAAAAAACCATTGACAATAGAAACATGCATGAAAATGACTATATATATGTAATTCAAAAAGAATATAGAATATAGAATAAGTTCATTATTCTATATATATGTAATTCAATATTAGAATGAACTTCAGTTGACCATTAGCGGCTCAACGCAGTGAGTGCTGCGGTAACGCGCGTGTAGTTTTCACTGCGCTGAACTACTAGCGGCCACAATTGATTTGCTGCAGCGACAACTACTGTAGAGAGGTGCTGCGCTGAACCTGCCCTAAACTCCACTTACTGCGCCGAACTGCAGTAAACCATTCGAGACACTGCGCCGATTTTTAACTATAACCCTGCGCCTACACTGCAGACTGCAGTAACACTGCGCCGATTTTTAATTGGGTATGAGCTATTGAGCCAAATGATTGCCTAATAACAAAATTAAGAATAATCTATTGTGTAGATGAGGGCATTTCAACATGGAGAATGATTCACAGAGGTAAACAGGTTCTCTAACGTTATCATGGAATTCAAGAAGTATTAAAACAAAATAATGTTGGCGATGTATAAACTAATGAAAGATATGCTTGAGATAGCATGAAACCCAGACTAAATTGCTTACATTATTTTGAACGTTTCTGTTTCTTACAGAACTTCAAAAAATGTTTTATAAAGTTGCAAACAAAATTGAATGATCTGCCTTCATCTATATTGATTCATTTTTAATTGTCAAAATGAAGCAGAGCCAGTTTGGAGAGCTGACCTAAGGATAGCCACAAATTGTTTCCTTATAATGGTGTGAGAGTTTGCACATTATGTATCACACTTGACGTGTAGGATGAGAATCATCAAAAAACATAAGATAACTCACAATGAAGCTTACACTGACCAATTTCTCACAGTACTATTCCAATAGAATTTGAAGAATGTCTGAACATTATTCATATTACATATTACCTAACAAACTAAATACTAGCTATGCAAGTGATTGCATAGATACAACTAAAGAAGAGGAATAAAACTTATAAATGCCAGTTTCAGCTTAAGACAAGTGTTACTACAACACGGTAAAAAGGTACAGCCAACCCAAGAGTAAATGGATTTAAAATTTCAAAGTATAGTCATAGCTTCCCTTACAAAAGACAATTAACAAATAACTCTAATTACAAAATGCCTTTAGCAAAAAGTTTTGTCTTTGAATACTGAAAAAACTCACGTTACAAAACAGGAAACCTCACAAATTCAAATACATAATGCGTGTTCGGCTTCACAGCCACCCAAATCCCCAAAACGTAAATACACTTTGAGAATCCTGTATTTTGTTTTGATATGAAGGAAGAAAGCAAAATGGATTTTTAATTTAATTTAATATATGGGCTTATGCCTCCCCAGCCGAACCAATAATGCCGTTGTAAAGAGAGGAATGTGAAGAGACCATCTAGTATGGACTAAGTAAAACGTGAATCCCATGCACAAGCAGTGTCCACACGTACCCTGCGCATGAAAACAGCAAGTTAAGAAAGAAGGGGAAGAAAAATCCTGGAAAAATTAGCGAAGGCACAAAGGATGAAGGGAGCAAAGTGGGCATGAAAGATAGAGTTCCAGAAGGCCTAACTAAGGCTGGAGATACCTAGCATGTTCCCCAGGGGTCGCCACGCCTGGTAACACATGATAGGCAAACATAACTCACCTAACTTTATGGCCTATGGCCTATCTTGTGGCCCCCGAGGGGAAGCAAAAAGGATAGAAAATATTTTGTTTTGAACACCAATTTAGGATCCAGGTTACCTAGATAAGTCAGTCACCTATTGCCTATCTAAATCCCGTTGAAAGAATGGACGAACTGAAAATTGAAGAACTGATCCGCATCAAACCCCAATAATCAGTACTCGTAATCCACGCACCACAACTTCCTCCCTCCCCAAGGGAAGGGTACCAACGACAACCACAGGATTTCCAACAGTGTAAGTTTCCTCTCTCTTTCAACCTATCTGAGTTTGTTGGTTCGAATGCGAATACAAGAGATAAGAATTTCCAGTCCCTTTGCCTCGGCACTTTTGATCGCTTCCTGCTACTCGGAGGGAATCTGGAGGAAGTACTTTTACCTCTCCCGCAAAGGTAGAAAATAATACTCTGTTATTATTATGTATAGAAGCTTTTGGGCCTCCCGTTATCACCGTTTTTCGAAGTCCAAACAGGAAGAATGAGATGGGACCATTTAGCATGAACTAAGCATGTAAAACGCGGATCCCATGCACAAGCAGTGTCCACACACGGAAAAGCAAGTTAAGAAAGAAGAGGAAGAAAAGACGAGGAAAATTAAGCGAAGAAGGCATAAAGGAGGAAGGAAGCAAAGTGGGCACAGCAGAAAAAAGTCGCGAAGGCCTAACTAAGGCTGGAGATTCCTACCAATTTCTCCACGGGGTCGCTACTCCCCTGTACACAAGATAGGCAAACCTAACTAACCAAACCTTATTGCCTATCTTGTACCCCCTGAGGGGAGAAAAGAATACTTAACACCAACCTTAACCAATATTAACTACCAAATACCATTATTCAAGATATATGTAACGATAGTGCAACACTAATCGACACAGTGTGTGTTGAATGATATCTTAACGTTTAGCTTCCAGTAGAGATTTCATTTGTTTACAAATCAATTTTGACAAAGCCAAAGCACGCTCTCTTCATAAGTGAGGAGTACCAATCATGAGCACCGAAGTTGCCATAGATTATTATTATTATTATAATTATTATTATTATATAAAGTAGTTATAAGCCTCCTGTTTCCACCGTTTCGATGTTCAAACCAGTGGAATGAGAAAGGACCATCTAGTATGGACGTGGATCAACAAGAGTTTCCCTTCCAAGCAAAACATGGATCCCATGCGCAAGGTGTGTCTCCTCGTTCTCGTACTGAAGAGCGTGATACTACAGTATTCATCAAAATTTTTACATATTTGTACCTAGTTCGATACTTGCCTTTCAGACCTCTTCCGATGGCTCCTTTCACGTTGCTTCGGAGTTCACCGGCAAATTCGGGGATGCTTGCTGGGATTCCTGTTGAAAGTAACGTTAGGTATAACATTTAATCTGAAACACAGCATGTGAAACATCCGTAGATGTATTATATACCAATAAACAACCTATTCTGCAGCTTAGAGTTGCCAATCATTTATGACATTTAGATGAGACTAATCTCAATTCCAAATATGCATAATTTATCGAGAGCAGCTTCAAAACGAACGAAGTATTTATTTTTCCGTTCACATATCATTCAAATTGGGAGATATATTTGGCATGGACGTTTTTGTCTTAGGCTAAATATCTAAGAAAGATGAATTAGTAACTCTGATTAGAGAATGACAGAAAAATGTCCGATAATTCGTTTGTTCACTGCATCCTAAACTTCACGAATAACAAACTTTGCCACAAGGCGTTTTATTATGTTATTTCTTGTTTTAGTGAGTAACTTGAATTATAATTCTGTTACGAGATTCCAAGTTCAAATACCAAATATTATTCACAAGTAGAAATATTTGCTATGCTTTTTCGAGAGGATCATAGAATTAGTTCTCTATTGCATTATGTTTATCATTTTAAATGAAACGACAAACAGTTAAAGTGTTTAGAATTAATATTTCTCCATGTATTGTTGAACCCCATCATGTATAATCACAGCATGAAATACAGTATTCACCTCCGTTACATAAATAATAATTTTATGATATTGTTGAAATGTATTTGGCTACGCCTGTGCATTTATATCCCAACAAGTTAAATATAATTGAAACGTTCCACAGTACACCTCGGCAATTTGATGCAGTTTCACTCGACCATAGAGTTGATCATATTTTAAAACGGGAAGTAAACTATTAGCATGAGTCATATTTACCGTATTTGGTTTGGGTGCACATTTAGAACCAGTTGCTGCAGCTACTGACGATCTGCGATAAGGATTCATTTATGCAATTGAGAATTAACCACAAGTGCAGAGCAGTAATTATTGAATGGGAGGGGGCATGAGAAACAAGTGTCAGAAAAACACGGTATCAGCGATTCTGAGCCAGATGGCCGTCCTTGGCCAAGTCAACCTCGAATCGATACTAGATGCCGCGAATTAAAGACGGTGTATGGACGGGAGGCCACGGATGGCAGTGCCAATCATAACATGCTCGTAAATTGGGAGGTGTACCGTTGTTTTATCGGTCGGATGGCCGAATGACCAATAAATCGCGGATAATAAGCCCTGTCAACCATATTCCACAGGTGCACCGTCCTCGATTTTCAATAGGGATATTGACATTATAGAGTAAATGGTAAATGATTTGCATATCTTATTTATTTTAATGATGTAATAATTAATTTTCTTTTACTTCCAAAAAATATTTCCTAGAAAATTGGTATAAAGCAATTTTAAAAGGGGAGCAGGGTTTAAGGAGCAGTATTGGATGCTTGGAATACATCATGCTTTTTACATGTGAAATGCAACTCTAATTACAAAAAAACCACCTAAAAAAACAACTTCTTTAATGAATTAATTTTGTAAGGTGAGGTATGATTGTACTTCAAAATGAGGGAAGAGAAGGCTCAATAAATTGCAGAGAGGTAACCAGCATAGCCCACGGGGGGGACGAACACACACACAAACAGACATTCCTGCACACACTCTCATCATACTTACAACACAAACATACACACTCACGCAGAGACATTCACACATTTACACAAACACACACACACGCACACACATATATACACGCACATGCCAATGATAGGCACACTTATCAAATCACCACAAATCAGCAGCAACGCAATGAGATACACCATCGTCTCAAATGGCAAAATAATATATATATAAATACGCAATGGTATTTACTTCAATTTCTGTTTAACTTTCAAACACCACAAGCATTTCATTCACCAACACAAATACCATTGATCAATTTATCAAACTTTACTGATCACCACAATGCAGCAGCAACCCACTTAGGTATGCTATCGTCTGAAATGATAACTCAATACATATGTATATATATATGTATGTACCAGACTCAGTAATTGTTTCTGGGGGTAATATGACTTTGAGCTATTGATACATAAGGGAATTATATGCGTGGACGGAAGAGCCCGCTTTCGCCGTGCCATGCATTGCTTCCGTTGTGCATCGATCACCTTTTGGGTGATTGGTGGCGCAGTCGGTAGCGTGCTGGCGCGGTAACTTATAAGTCACGAGTTCGATTCCATGAACTCCCTGTACATTTATTTCGTTTGAAAGAAACCTATGCGTGGACGGAAGAGCCCGCTTAACCAGACTCAGTAATTGTTTCTGGGGGTAATATGACTTTGAGCTATTGATATATGTATATATATATAGAATGTATTTTGCTCTAACATCATTACTTTAAACACCTCAACATTCCATTTAGCAAAAGCAATATCATTGACCAACACCAACGTAATAAACTTGAAACCTAACCTAACCGGTTAGGTTTCAAGTTTATAATGGCGTTTGATGACCCATCGGTTGGCGTTTGATGTCATCAAACGCCAAACGGTTGGCGGGTCATCAAACTGGGATGGGTCATCAAACGGTTGGCGTTTGATGACCCATCCCAGGCATTTCCTCAGAATAGATGATGTTCATCACAAAAACAGAAACACAAGACATAATAATGGACAATCAACGGGACATGTGGGCTGCAGAAAAATTCTTCGTGCCCAGCATTAAAACGAAACAACGAGAGTCACAGGCCTTGCGTGCCTGAGACTGTGACACCCTGAGTAAACAAATCATGCTAGACCTATTAAACTTTGATACTGGAAGTCTGCCTTAAGATCAAGATATTACTTAGGAAAAAATACTAAGTTGCCTTGCAATAAATATTGTCTTGAGAGCTTCTATACAAACACTCTAAATTAAGTTTAGTGGGAAACAAAAAATAGACATAAGAACCAATTGGGGTCGCTAATTTAAGGACCATTGCAGTAAACCTATCGAAAAGGCGAAGTAGGTGAGTCATAGATGAATGACATGAATTCATTCAAGAGCTTATGTTGAAAAAGGACGAGAGAAATTAAAAAATTGAACAGGTTAAGCCATTGAATTTAATGAAGCCTAATATTCTAATTGCATAGAAGAATATTGTAAAGATATTTCTCATGAAATGATTGTTATACCCATGATTGACGTGTTTTTGAATTTTCAGTTTTGAAATTATGTTTGCAAGAGATCACAGTAGGATTTAAATTAGTTCAATGAACAAACGTCGTGTTTTTTTATAATGTACGAGATAACTCTGATGTAGGAAGAGCTATCGAAACACATCGACCAAAGGATGCTGAAAAAAAAATTATGTAGAAGGCTTTCAGTGAATGACAGTGAAGGTAAAACGACAGTCCACTCAACAATTTTATCATTCTGTTGGGTTTTGAGACTTCATCACTTTCTATCAAACGATGCGAAGTATTTTGCCGTGCTCGGTGTATTGCCAAGGTCACAAATGCCAACATTGATCTTCGAAGAGGTATCCTTAAATTTTATAAACAAATTATTACCATTGTTTTCGGTTAGGATTATTTAATAATACGATCATGGAGAGAAATACTCATCATTTTCCAAATAAACAGAAATTTAGGAACATTTTTAGTATAAAGGATAATCAGTGTAATTACACATATTTACAATAGAAATTAATGTTTCGGATACCTAAATCTTTTTGCTGGGTGATTAAAAAAAGCCTCCCGTATATCAGTCTAAAATTAAGAAAAATTTAACATTACGAAATAATGAACCGATTCGCTTTACGAACCTAAACAAGCATTAAAATTGATTTAAAAATAATATTCACAATGTTAACGCAATCGAGATAACTTAAGAGATGACTCACCGTTGCTGAGTAGTTAAGAACGCGCTCTTCTCGAGGTGACGGCAGTTCGAATCCTGGCAATGGTGCTTGACTGTCTAGGGCAGGGTTTCCACGCGAGGCGACTCTAATTACCCCAGTTGAAGGGTGTTGATTACCCCAGATTACCCTAAAAGAGCTAATTCTGACCTATGATCTATATATTCACTAAAAGGTAAATGACTGGTTTCCAGAGCTCCGTCAGTATGAATTAGCACTGTGTTACATACTGTATGAGTGTCAGGAGGGAAGGCCAGCTGAACAACTTTAGAATGCTGTTTTGATATCCCAGACGATATCAAGTACAAGATGTTTGCCAAATACCAATCGAATTATGTTTGATGCCCGCTGTTTTCTAAGGCGCACCTTTTTCAGCGACTCCTGAACTGGGAACATTGATTTCTTCAAACTAAAAGAGGCTCACGCAGTGAGATAGGTACGTGGTGCTTAGCTAAAAATGCACAAACTTGCATTTCCACTTAACGAGCACGATTTTCGAGAGGATCATAGGATTATAATTGGAATGATTGGATTGAGGATCATTGGATTGATTTTCGAGATGATCATTTGTTGCTGGCAAGTGATTGTTCTATTTTTGCCACCATGGATCGTTGTTTGTGTCTCTGAGAGCATGTGACGCTTGATCTCCGATTTCCCACAAGTAATATCGGTTCGACAAACCTTACAATATGCCACATCCTTTTACTCTGTTGATTTTGAGGACTTGGCTGACCATCCCTAGAACTCAGGTTCCGATGTCCACGAATCTTTAAACTTCTTCTTGTAGTTTTTAGCTTTCACAAGGAGCTTTCCTTTTTTCGAGGTGGTTTCGTTGGCTCTTCCTCACTAGGAGTGCGATCATTTGCCACGCCAAAAGAAATGCCACAATTTGTGTACCTATCCCTAGTATAACTCCCATTTTTCATTTGATTTTCCATCCATTCACGCGCTTCAGCCATTCTTTCCTCATGCTCAATCTAACCTAACACTTTGATCCACTCTCTCTGATGACTTTCTGGCTGTCCTCACACATGAACTTCGTCATATCTTTTCATAACTTATTTTATATAATCTTGTTACATCAAATATGCTTCTCAGACACTTTTTTTTGCAATCACATTCACTTATCAACTCATAAATTTGGTCGTAAAGTAATCAAATATATTCATTTCCTAAAGGGCGGGTGAGGAAATTCAGAAGTTTTTGGAAAAAACTACCTTGCCTTTATTAATATGTATGAACTTTCTTAAACACTCAGTTGCTATAAGCCCTAGTGCTTCAAATTCGGTTGACGGAATTCTAGGCTTGATCGCAGCTATTTCAAATTCTACGTCCGTGTTACAACGCCTAAGAAAGACAATGAAAATACAAACATATATTGCAAGTTTTAAGTCAATAACTGTACTCTTTTGTTTTTATGAATTTTTTAACTAATTTTATAGCTTCTTCCTTTCACCATTAGCACCATTTATAACTCAAAGTGTAAAAGAACCGTCTAAATTCTTTTGTTTGCATCGCTACAATAACATGCTTCGTTGGCGTGCAACATGGCTAAGATTTAGAAATAGGACGCCTTCCATCGAATTAGTTGGCAAAATACCGGCGCTGTGAGGTAACTCTGCTGTTAAATCAATGACTATCAGGAGAATGAACCTATTAATTATTTCTACGATGAAGTATTTTAACTGTGGTATTTAAAAACACAACAAACATACCTGTCAATATTCTGTTGAAGCTTATAAGCACGCGCACAATTAGAACAGGACAGTGACTCGCCAAGTGGCTGTTGCTGACACCGATTGAGTTTTTATTAGCGAAATGTAACTCAGAATCATTTGTCAAAACGAAGTGGACAGGAGATATTATGGCTTCGTATCTTGACGCCGTCTTTCGTGAGCGGTACCTGATGACATTCAAATGTGCAGCATTACCCACAGCAGGTGCAGTTATGTGAACACTAAATTCTGACTCGTTTCATTGCATTTCGTTCAAGTGGTGACTAGTATATTGGCATTCAATTTTCTGTTTTTCGTAGATTAGGGGGACTTCCTTCACGGTCCTCTGATTACCCTAGATTTGCCCATATTTTTCATTACCCTAAACATTACCCTAGAGTACCCCTGATTACCCTAAACTAGGGTAATTACCCTGCTCGTGGAAACACTGGTCTAGGGACTTCTTGATTTCTTCTTGACTCTCAAGCTCACCATCTGCCAGTCGCGGCAAGACTGAAAGCTTTTCGGACGCACGAACCTTTCCTGGTACAGGAAGAGGTGTGCGTAAACCGCAACTTCCAACCAGTCAAAATCGCGGCAAGAGCTTAAGAGGCGGTCCCTACAACTGCATGTACCGCCTCAACAGCAAACTTGGCAAGCCAGAGACCAGTTCCGTGGCAGGGTTGCCAGATGTGGCTAATTTTAGCCTAACTGGCTAATTTTCATGAACTGTGGCTAAGGAATTTTTTTTTAAACTAGCCACTTTCATTTTATCTAATTGTGGCTAATTTACTGATTGTTAATAATATTTATTCAATAAATATGACAAAATTTTGTCTAATCCTAAACTTAACCTGTTAGTTTCCGGAATATGCAGCAGACAAGATTGTCATTGAGTACGCAAAAAAAAAAAACTACCATGAAACCGTGATTTCTTGTTAGTAGAAAAAGACGCTGGTTCAAGTTTAGCACCTTCCGACAAACTGAATTCAAATAAATTTTTACGTTACTTAATGATGGATACAAAGATTCAACAAAGTTCATAACTCCAGCAAACACTAGGTGTCTAATGTGAGGAAAGTTCTAATGTGAGGAAAGTGCATTAATGCTATCGTGACGAAATGAGAGGAGCTAAAATTTTATTTCAAGGAACGCAAGTACCATGCGAATATTATTGATATCATGATTAATGATCAAGAAAATTTTCTATATCCCACATTTTGACTACAAATAATTCAAGTTTTTAGCATCTGAATACTGCTTTTCACGTCACACATGCAGATGTGTGCAAATTAAATAGAGATCTTGAAGTACTTCATCAGTCGCTCAAACAAAAGATCGGTTCAAAATTTCTTGCAGTTAAATTTAAGCTGCTTCTTGATGCTGTTATCGAGGCAAGCAGACAATTAGAATGTCGCTTATTGAATGAAGATAATGTGGTGAGGAGTCGTCACTTTTCAAACCTGAAAGAGTGATAAGTCACATGAGACTAAATTTTAAACATTTACTCAAATCTTTTCACGCCTTCATAAAGAATTATCACGTCTGCAAAATTAAAAACCAGTACGTGAATTTCCTTCACATTAACTGAAAAGAAGAGATCGAAACAGGAAGCATCCCAATTGAAAATAATCGCCCTTTTCAGGTAGTAAATTAGTCGTAAAATGTCAAAAACGGCACAAAAGGGTCAAAAAATACGACTTCAAGCCGACTCCTACCTATACTTGGCCTATTAGGGCTTGAAAAGGGCCCTTCATTCAAATGGCCTTTTATAGGTCAAGTCAATGGCTGTTTTCGGGCTCATTCGGGTCGTTTGAAGTCGTTTTCAAGCCTTTTTCGACAACCTCTAGCCTCGTTCAAGTAGTAGAGAAGCCCAAAATGGCTGTTGCCTTAGCCGTTTCGATGCCCAGAAATAGCCGTTTAACAGGGCTTAAAATAAGTGACATTTGCACTGAAAAAGGCTAATTTACTGCTTGAAAACGACTATCTCTTGGCTTATAACTGCCGGAAAACGCTCTGTAAAAGGCTCAGAATTTTAATTGGGATAGCATCCGATCTAATCGAATTTTGGGCAATGGTTTCAAGTTTGAAAATGCGCCTGGAGAAACATATTTTACTAACATTGGTCAAGTGATGCTCAACATTCTCTCAGCACCCATTAGTAATGCATTTGAGAAACGAATTTTTTAATTTGTGACATTTGCAAGGAGCGAACAAAGAAACAAATTAGCAACTAAAACGATAGTTTCTGCCTTGAGGATTATATCTTATCTGCAACCCCATTATAACCCTCTCTCTATCTCTCCCTCTAGCTGCCAGGCAGATATCAGTTTCAAAGGTCACACTCTGAACCGAAAAAAGGTATAGGTCCAACTTAGAACTTTCGTTTTCGGCATAACTTTCGAGTGCTGGCTGAGTCGAGGAAGGTAAAGTTTTGATCCTGAGGTGATGTTACTGAAAGAATGTCAAGTCCGACCAGGTTGGGTCTAGAAAAGTAAAGTTCGGATCCTGAGGTGATTATTCGGGGTCATTTTAATAACCCAAGCACGGTTTTTTTTGGGTGGATCACTCTGGCGGTGCTAGGAAACCCTCAGGCCCGGACCGCCCATCCAAGGCCTCCATCCAATCAGAGCAAGGGGCGTGTCAGAAAATGATCGCTATATAACGTGGAACGCTATGCAGTGGGCACGCTTGGGCGGGTGGGCACTACAATGCTTGTGAGGTGATGTTACTGAAAGAATGTCAAGTCCGACCAGGTTGGGTCTAGAAAAGTAAAGTTCGGATCCTGAGGTGATTATTCGGGGTCATTTTAATAACCCAAGCACGGGTTTTTTTTGGGTGGATCACTCTGGCGGTGCTAGGAAACCCTCAGGCCCGGACCGCCCATCCAAGGCCTCCATCCAATCAGAGCAAGGGGCGTGTCAGAAAATGATCGCTATATAACGTGGAACGCTATGCAGTGGGCACGCTTGGGCGGGTGGGCACTACAATGCTTGTTACAATGCTTGTTACAATGCTTGTAATAGAAAGGGATCAGCCGGGGTCGGCCGCCCACTGGGTTTTGCACGTTTCGAGGCGTTTTGGAAACTTATTTGCCCATACGTGAGTTCTGAACATTTAACCAAAGCCAATGGACTTTGGAAACGAAGAAAGGATCGCTCAATTCCATCCAAATTCCATCGCAAAAGCCGAAAAAAGATATCGGTTTGAAGGGATTCCTGGGCGAGATCGCCCAAAATGGCAATACCGATGGTAACACTCTTAAAAGTGACATCATCATTAAAGTTCCGGCCAAGATCACACCTCAAACTCCGCCCAAGTGAACATATGCTCCACTCAATGGCTTTTGGACTTAGCCTTGCAATCCTCAGTACCGAACTTGGCTTATCTCGACCCGACCTGGTCGGACTCGCCATTCTTTGGCCTGCATCACATCAGGACCTGAACTTGGCATACCTCTACCCAACCTGGTCGGACTTTGCATTCATAGAGCTGCACCACCTCATGATTCGAACTTGGCCGAGCTCGACCTGACCTGGTCGGGACTTCCCATTATTTGGCCTGCACCACCTCAGGACCTGAACTTGGCCTATCTCGACCCAACCTGGTCGGACTTGGCAATCTTAGAAAATCAGCAAGTTCGAAGGGCAGAAAATGTAGGTGTATATGTGAGACGACCAAATAGACGTTTTCGTTGAGACTTTCCTACAAAAAAAACGCGTGTAGCATAGAGTCCCTCAATGTAGCATAGAGTCCCTCAATGTAGCATAGAGTCCCAAAATGTAGCACAAAGTCCTGGTAGCATAGAGTCCGTAGCATAGAGTCCTAAAGGTAGCATAGAATCCTAGCTGATGTAGCATAGAGGCCTGGCAGATGGCTCCCTCTCTCTCTCTCTCTCTCCCTCTCTCTCTCTCTGATGAGTCATACTCTCACAAGAGCCTCTCACAGCTGGTGGTGGTGATAGTGTTGATGGGGCTGGTGATGGCGGTAATGGTGGTGGTGGTGGTGGTGGTAGCAATGGTGATGGTGGCGGTGTTGGTAGGACGCGCCGTCCTTGGTGACACGACACACACACACACACGACACACACACACACGCACGCACACACACACACACACACACAACACACACACAGCACACACAACACACATAAGTTGGGGTGTGGGTGGGATGAGTATGTCAGACGAGACAATCTTTGGATTTCCCGTGCATTGTAAGAGTTGTCAAACGTACGGCTCGAGCGTTTGAAATGCCTGTTTAAGACATCGCTGTTGCTTTCTGTTCATAATTTGACAAAGGCAATTTGACAAAGATAATTTGACAATAACAATTGGATAAAGACAATTTTACAAAGCCAATTTTACAAAGACAATTTTACAAAGACAATTTGACAAAGACAATTTGACAAAGACACTTTGACAAAGACACTTTGACAAAGACAATTTGACAATTACAATTTGACAAATACAATTTGACAATTACATTTTGACAATTACAATTTGACAACGATGATGTGACCATGACAATTTTATAATGATAGTGTGACAGTGTGCTCAGATTAGTCCCTGGTGATGCAACTCCCGTGACGTCAGCGAAGCTATGCCATGGTCTACCATGGGCGATGTCGTCACCATGAGCATGACGAATGAATGGCTCCATGTTGTATTGAGTCGTGTTGCTATATTTGTTAGCGCTCTAAATTTGTTCATCTAAAGTTTTCTTCTGAGAATTTTCTCTTTATCAGCTGCGAAGTAAAAATAAAGTTAAGGGCATTTGTACCTGATGCTGTGGTCTACATTCTTCATACGGGTCTGCACAGACCCTACATCTTCACAAAGTTACATTCACATAAATTCTTGGAGTAGAAATTACCGTACAAGTGTTTCAAGGTACTAAAAGTTTTTACGCGCATGAGCACGGATCCTTTTGATAAGGACGTTGCATTTTCCGGTATAACATCCGCTAATCTTTTCCATGGGGTTCATTATAGCATCTTCTTCTATTATATTTTTGTGCACCATCTGGGAACTGTTCGAGCTGACTTGAGTGCACATTACTGACACGACGTGATCACGAGATGATGTTTGGCTTGTCCCCGGCGCTGCGGCTGCGGATCTGAGCAGACCGCTGCTGGTGGGTTGTTACTGCCGCACTGCTAGATGAAGCGGCCTCATTCCCTGGAAATCTCACTCTCAAGATAAAAAGGAAAACCAACTTTGTCAAGAATATCATGATAAAAACAAATGTTTTTTTCCGATGGTGAACAAACGACTGTAAAAATGTATTTTCAGTGCTCTGTAGTACAATAAATCATAGCGTTACAAAAAATTTCCTTGTTTTTTTAATACTTTGCATGCGTTTTGTTTGGCTAGTGTCCTCACTGCTTGCCGCTCTCATTGCCGTGTCCAAGTCGCGTTGGTGCAGTTGTAATGGTGCACTTGGTAGTGTCATTGTAGTTGAGGCATGGTTGTAATGGTCTACTATGGTGGTGTTGTGGTTGATACAATGTTGTATTGGGGCACTTTGATAGTATCATGGTAGTAGAGCCATGGATGTGTTGGTGCACTGTTTTGGTAGTGTGTAGCGTCATAATTAAAGTAGCACAGCTGCAATGGTTGAGCATTGTCACGAAGTGCACACAGCCGTAGAACAGCAGCTTCCAGAGGTGCCCTGGTAGCGCCGTAGTGATGGTTATACATCAGTCAATAATTGCACTAGCGTTCGTTGTCGTGGTTGCAGTTGTATTAGTGTGACTGCATATAGTGATAGCGTCAGTCATGGTTCACACTTGTGTTTAGGTTCTAACGATAAAACTATCATAATTAGGTCAGTATGAGACGCATTTTGATGAGAAAATATCGACGTTTCTTTGTTTGGTCCATCAGGCTTTCTTGTAGTGATACCTTGCTTTACTTTCTGCAGCATTTTTCCTGACATCAACCTCAGAATTTTACAGCAGTTATTGTGAACCTTTGTGTTTTTTTTTGTAGGTTAGAAGCTCTTTATATAATATTCTGGTCTCAAGCTATTTATTTGGGTACATATAGCTCTCCGTTTCACTCTTGGATTACTGTAGTTGTGCACGTCGTGCATCGCAGTGCGTGGTTGCCGCCCCCGACCGTTGTGTGCGAAAGCCGCTGATGAGTTACTTCACTCTAGCTTCTCTGTGTAAAATATATTACTTCTCTCAAGTTTCTCTAAGTTGAATACCAATGCAAAAATAAATTTCCCAGTCGCATTGTTAACTAGACATCATTTGATAAATTCATGCTCGTGTTCAATAAATTTTGAAATTTTATTTCGCAGTATTGTGCTACGTTGAAACTTCTTGAGGGAAAAGGTGGAAAACCTCTGCGTGGAAAAGTTACTTGTGAAAAACCTAATTATTTCTACATCATATTTTTTCAAATTATTTTCTCGATTTCATTGACAAAATCTCAAACGAACCATTCACTTTCAATGTAAGTGCTATTGTACTTCGGTTGCCTTCAATAAAATGGCTTTATTGAACAATCTAAGCTGGGTACATTCTCACAAGACCTACTTTGAAGATGTTCACATCTCTCTTTGCTTGGCCTCCCGCTCCGTAGCGCGTCATATCCAGGCGCAAGTGCCGCGTGCTGCGTAATGGCCACGTGTTGTGTAAGTGATAAAATGATTGCCGCGCCATCAAGTAATTTAGCTGTAGTTAACATCCAGCTAATTATATGCATTTGATGCACTTAGACTGGACTTCTGTACTCCCTCGCACACACGCGTGCGCTGGGCTGCCGCTGTCATTGGTTGGTTTGTGTGGCGGTTGTGGGGCTGGTTCCTCAGGGGGATGCGACTATTGCATCCATGGGAATTAGCGCTCCCAGGGGGAAAATGTGAGGTCCTGAGCTGAGAGTTAGGTATAGGCGTTATTTTTCTGAAATGAAATGTTTTTTTTGTTTCGGTAGGAACAATCTTTTTTCAGTCCACTGCTGTCCTCTTTTTCAGCACCGCTGACGACTTTCTTCTTCAACTTTTATCTTGGTTCCATAACCTTCCTTCTTTTCTTACTGTTTCTATGCGCACGGGATCCTTTGCAGGAACGCCCTTGTGCATAGATTTCACGCCCCCTCAACTCCATACTAAATGGTGCCTTCATCTTTCCTCTCTTTGAACATCTTTGTTGTGATAAAGGGAGGCTTAAACTAATTTATAATCGATCAATTCCTCTCCAGTCCAAGTTCATATAAAATTTACGTTTGGGCTTCTGTGTGACTAATCTATGCCACCGCGCTGCTAAATACCATCAGTGGTCAATTAAAAGATTCATTCATACGCGTACTCGATTTGTTTGGGAATTTTATTTTGGAATCATTCTGCTAATTTTAAATCGCTGAATGAAAAACAGGATGCACGTATCACTTGGGCAATAATAACCTATTATATCTACTCGAGAATATTTTTATTTTTCATAATTTTTTTCCTCAACCATATTATGAGCGATCCATTCACGTTTAATACAAGCGATATTTAATTTTTGCGGTCTCCGTTCATCGCGATGAGACGTTTCATCAAGACACGCGGGTGTGTCCTGATAGTGGTGTGACTGCTCACTTCAGTCAAGTTTGATATGAACATCACTGTGACGACGTGCGTTGACGGTGTTTTGTGCAAGTTTCGGCCTTTCCTTGAATGGTTCTCTCCTCTAAGTATAAATAATAGTAATACTGATTATAAATGTGGAGAGAGCTATTGGGATTGCTGCTGGTTGAGATCAGTTTTGCTTTGGGATTGTTTGTGTACGCTGTGCGGGGACGCGGAAGCACATAACAAACCACTTCAATAAAAATCTCAGGATGATTTGACCGTGTGCAATGGTTGTTTGTTACAAGCGATGAAATATTTGCGCGTCGGAGAACTGACTGAGAATTTTTTCACTCAACGTATTGATACACCCTGCAAATTTCCCTCCTTCCACGGCAAATTATCTGACGGAAGCGCGCTGTTTTCAATTAACTTGAAATTTTCATAGGAAAATATGTTTTAGTTTTTAGCTCGTCAATGAATGCTTCCTGCCAAGACAGTTCAAATAAACTCTCCTGACACTTTTTCTTAATCAATAAAGCGATAAATTTGCTGTTTGATGAACTTGAGTCGCGTCATTATGATTCAACTTCTTGCTGGGAAAGTGTCAATGGCAATGATTGTTTTGCGGGTGTACAGGAGCTTTTGGATGTACGTGTCCTCTATGCACTGAGCGTCTTAGTTGCTTAGTGTGCACACAGCAATGTTTGCATACACACACGACATCCAGAACCGGTTGTATGTGCCCTGTGTGCACACCAGTCTGTGTGAACGCTGCGTGGAAGAATGCGGAACACACGCACGGAATGTCTTATCTTGGTTATAATTCTTTTGTACTTTGTCCTCTGTATGGAACTAAGTCTAGTGTAGTGTATGTCTGTTTCTCTCTGTGTGATGCTGTACTCTACACTGCTTTTGTGTGTTTCTCAGTGTGATGCTGTCCTCTACACTGCTTTTGTGTGTTTCTCAGTGTGATGCTGTACTCTACACTGCTTTTGTGTGTTTCTCAGTGTGATGCTGTACTCTACACTGCTTTTGTGTGTTTCTCAGTGTGATACTGAGTGTTCTACGTTGCATTTATTTCTCTCTGTGCGACACCGTCTTTTGTGGTGTATCATTGTAACTCTCAGCGTGAAACTGACATTCTATTCTGCGTTTTTTTCTATATTTTTCAAGTGTTACACTGAATTTTTGATGCTACATTTGTGTTTTTCGTACGTGATATTGAGTCTTCTGCGCAGCATCTGTGTTCTCTGTGCCTCGGGTTTCTCTACACTGTAGCTGTTCCGCTCTGACATGCACGTCTGTAAAGTCTATCGTGGCGCATGGCACAACCGGAATATTCGAGTGACCATTTCTCTATGTCCATCATCTTCTGTTCTTGTCCGACTCTTTCAGCACGGCTCTTATTTTTGACCTTGACACTCGTCGTGTATGAGGTACTTTGTGCCCTATCACCGTCGTAAACCTTGGATTTCTGACGTCAAAGAACTCTCACGTCGGAAATATGGGCTTAGTCGCTCTTACAGAGTCCGTTTTTTCTCTTTACCAAAGAGACTTCTCAAATTTTTTAACATTTTTAATAAATGTAGAGGAGAAGTATGTCAATTTGGGCTTTAATTCCATGGTTCAACAGTATCCATTCCCATGCGTTTTCATCGTTGGAAGAGAATCTCTGACTTCAAATTAGTTTTTTCCTTTTTAGTAGATCGAGAAAAGTTACATATTGTCAATTTTTGCTTGAACACCATTGTTTAACAGCATCCATTGACGTGCATTTTCATCTGTGGAAGAGAATCTCTGACTTCAAATTACATTTTCAACTTTTCAGTAGATGTAGAAGAGAAATATATCGTCAGTGTGTGCTTTACTCCCATGGTTTGACAGAGATCCGGTGCTATCCGCTCTCCTCTTCGCGGATACAGGAGCTTTAGATGTACGTGTCCTCTATGAACTGAGCTCCATAGGTGCGTAGTGTGCGCACAGCAATGTTTGCATACACACACGACACCCAGAACTGGTTGTATGAGCCTTGTATGCACACCAGCCTGTGTGGGCGCTGTGTAGAAGAATACAGCAAACACGCACGGAATGTGTCTTTTTTTGTACTGTGTCCTTTGTGTGGAACTGGGTCTTGTGTGGTGTATATCTGTTTCGTGTTGTGCTAGTGACGATAGGAAATAAATGTTATAATGCTTCATAATACTTTAGCAGGGCTGTAACCCCCACACAAAGACAATAATGAATTTTTAGCTCCAGCATTACAGGCGTGACTGTGAGAGTTGGCGCTTTAATCGTTTGGCTCCAGCCTTTCTGGATTTCTGCTCATTTTGATTACAGACGTCCGTATGATGTCTGTATTGATACATGGATAATATCTTCATCTGCATTGTGTCAGCTATGGTTACTATTTTGAAATCGAGTTCACATCTAAAGATCAATAGCTTGTTGACATAGTTTTCATTTCTCTACTTCACAAATGGTGTCAGCTTTAGATGTAGCAGTTTACGTTTCAACAATACGTTAGTCGGCCACAAGAGAACAATATTGTTATAATGACATCAAAGTCGCGTGACCGCTTCATGTTTGTGCATGTCATTATCTGGTCTCTGGCCAGCATGTGCTGGGGTGTACATAATTACTGCGCCCCAGCTTGGTTTTGTGTGTTCATATCAAATATGTTCATTACCTGCTGTTGACTCTTCAACTTAAATGAGCCGTGAGTGTTTATTTTAATTGGACCGCTACTCTAACGAGGTAATTAGGGTAATTATCACATGTTGAGGACGTGGAATAGTTCTGTCCTCGTTTAATAATAGTCTCCTGACACGTTAATTTACCTGTACACGAGTCCCGACAAAACATTTCAGCTATTTTCGTCTCTACTCAAAATACTTCGCCTATTGAAGTCTTTGTACGGAAGATTTGGTCGCTGTAATTCTCAGTTCAACTCTATAGGGGATAAAACTATCGTGTCGATGAGAATAAGCGCTACTAGAGGGAAAATGTGAGGTCCTGTGCTGAAAGTTTGTAAGCTTTTTTATTGTTGATATAGAATAGATTATATATATTTCTGCTTTGTTCACGATTTTTTTGTTCAGTGCCGATTTGTTCATCAGAACCTATCACGTTTTCTTGAAATTTTACCTAATATCCTTAACTCACCGTTTCTAAGCCTAGGGGATCTAGTGAAGTACCATACCTTGTGCTTAGATTCCCGCTTTCATTAGCTTTATAATAAATGATACCTTCATTCTTCCTGTCTTTGAACATCTTTGTTGTAAGCAAGACCGAAAATGCCGTATTAGCTACTTGCAGCGCACTTGCCCTCCTACCCTAATGAAATAACCCCGCTTTCTGTACGCTAGACACACCAAGTAGCAAATTTGCGGGTCCAAATTTCTTGCGTACAATTCCTTCAGCTATAAGAATTTTCTTTTTTCTTGTGATTTTATCTACCTTAGAGAATTTATCTTTCGTGCTCACTTTGCTTCTCTCAGTTGCCACGGCTTCTTCGCTGTCTCTTTTTTTGCCTTTTTTCCCTCTTCCTCCTTAACTCGGTGTCTTTATGCGCTGGGTATCGTGTGTGGGAACTCTCCTTGTGCATAGATACCCCGTTTTCTAACGTTCATATAAAAGGGTCTTCACTTCCTTCTCTTCACTTTTTTGAAATTGCTCGTGTTGTGGCAAGAAAATCTTCAACTTCAATAATTAATAATAATTCGGGAGTGATTCGTGCAGCCAGTATATGATCATGTGGGCGGGAATTTTAGGATCAAATGTAGAGAAGTGGAGATTATTTTTATTACCATTGTAAATAATTCAAGTACTGATGCTGAAGGGTACTTCTCTACTTCGGCTTTTGAAGGAGATCTTTCTCGTGGCTGTACGGAGGCTGAGACTAACTCATGCGTTATCTAATCTGATACGCCAAGGCGCTTTGCCTTCACTTTGAAAGTGTAATTATGAAGTGTCTAAGCACACTAATTGGCTTTACACTTCTCTTTAAAGAACAGGGAACCAGTTGAACTTTCACCCAGTTTTGGTAGCGCTTTACCACACAGCCGCAAAGCCTTTTGAACCTGAAAGAGAAAAAAAGACAGAAAAAACATTTATTCCCGATAAATAGACATATGAAATGCAATACAACCGAATGGAGTTCAAATATTCCTTAGCACAAAGCTCCTAAATTGACAGACAAATAAGAAAAATGACACATGATCACTCCATATCGAGCTCCATTCGAGATTTACACGCGAAAAAAAGTGCCGCGAAACATCAATGAATCAAACCAGTTCTTTCATTCATCGTTCACTATAGAAGAACAAAAAAGACATAGGGCATATGGACTGCAGGGCTGAGCAGCAAGTTGCTTATCATGCCGCCATTCAGACCGCGCTGAAATAATAGAAAAAACTCAGGTGAGCTGGCCGACGTCAGCTGGTAATTAGAGTGGGGAGAGGGGGGTGGTCTGGGGGTGCAGCCTTCAACAGGTGTGCTGAGGGGTGGGGTGAGGGGGGCGTATGGGGGTGCGAGGGGGCTGTGTGAATGCCTCCCTGTTGTTTTTTTTGTCGTCGTTGTTAATAGGTATACCTTAGTTTTGTGTGCATTTTGTTGTCTTTGTTGCGTTGCGAATTTTAAGGTCATCTGCGGCTTAGAAAATTTTTGCTTCTCTCGTTTGAAGAGAATTTGGCCATCTAGTTTTAAATCATCAGCGTTGTTTTCAGTCTCAAAGCGACCGGAGTAGTGTAAGAGACTTTAATGTTCCTCATACTCCATGTACGTTGGCTTCCGAGAGCGGGGAGCGAGGGAGGCGTGGAAGTGTCTATCCTCGTCAGTAGTAAACCCTTTGAGTGCGACGTGACCCACCGGTGGTCACGGAGGGGATTTTTATAATACGGCTGACTGACCAGCAGTCACAGACTCAATTTTCATAAATACTTGATGGAAACTAAATGAAGGCACGATCTATTTAATGTTCGTGACAGTAATCTGTAAAATTATTTCTTATTTCAGTTGAATATTGAACTTTAGTATAACTCGGCGCACTTGACGTGTTATGAATGTCAGGTGTCTGTCATCGTCAGCAATAGCCACGTGCTTCACTCCAAATCTAAATTCTTAAAAAACTCGCGTAAGTGCGTTATGGTTTCGTACTTTACCCCTAACGCCAGCAGTTTTATTACTGTTATTACTATTACTATTTTCTTATTACTATTTTATTACTATTTCTGTTATTATTACAACCCTATTAAAAATTAAGGGAGTAGCATGGTTGATTAAGGGAGACAGCGGTGAATTAAAGGAGTATTAAGCGAACCGAGGCCTCTTCCCTTCTGACACTTCCAGGGCGCGACTCATAAGCGCGATGCGAGCAATTTCTCCCATGGTTCTACCACAGGCCACCTGTTCAGGTGGCCTCTAGGCGAAATGTCTGCCACCTTTCTCGAGAGAAATGACGGTTACCGTCTTTCGCGTCAGTTTTGAAGTTGGTGTTGTGCGTGACACATGTCTGGATCGTGTCTCTATTGTTTAAAACGTTTCAAGTAGTGTTAGAGTGTATATCAGTGCGAGTGTGTATTACGTGAGGGTGTATAGTACGTGAGGGTGTCAGAAGAAACAAGAGATGGAAGAGACGTAGAATGATGGTCTGTAGAGGCATTATTTCAAGAGCATGAACGGAGCAAGGACCCCACTGCTAGCACCCCACCACTTCGGTCAATTGATATTTGTGACGATTCATCGTTGTGGTGGAGCTGGTAGCGAAGGCAAAGCCTCAATGTGAGCAATGTAAAAACAACAAAATGTGGAAACCAAACCTGAATTTTCCCTCGTCAGTCTTCAGCAACCTTTGAATTGAAGGACGTTCTTGAAGGTGATCGACAATGTGTTCAGATACATATTTGTGTGTGGGTGCGGGAGTAGGTGTGTGGGAGGGGGGTGTGGGGAGGGTTTGTGCGTGGGGATAGGTGGGGGAGTGTGTGTATATGAATAGCCGGTGTAATTAAGCTCGGGCAAGGTAAAGATGTTTTATTTTCCTTTCTAATTTTTTTATTATGTATATAGCTACGAGTATATTCTTTAAACGACCCTAGGGTATTGTTGCTATATTCTTTTCAAGGTACATTTATATTGTTCCCTGCAGGCTATCGCCTCCAAGGCTGCGTACAGCTGATTTCCCATTATTGCACGTTCAACCGTTGACGCTTCTCAACCAAATATAGCCAGTTGCCCATTAATTACCTTAGTTATTGCGTTGCGAAAACTTCAAGCATAAGTTATACGTCACAAACATGCATGTCCCATTAATGTCAGCTTAATAATGAACACGCACCCTTGAAATTTTCTGCACATTAGTAGGAATGTATTTAATTTACATACTCTGGTACATTTTTATTGTACTATCAACCGTGTTTGCTTATGATGAATTGATTAATCGCACAAGAACTAAGGTAATTCAAGGGCAAACTGGTTATAATCGGTTTGAGCAGTGTGACGGTTTGAAAGTGTGACTAATGGGAAATGAGCTGTGCGCAGCCGTTTTTTTTAAATTAAATTAAGAGGTGGCCATCCTGGGCCTCTCATGATTCTCCGATGGTGAATAGGAGAAACTGGTCGCGCCTTGGGAGCGCGACAGTAGTGCTCCATGCTGAGCCATGCGTGGCCATCGGTTGGGACAGAGGTGCAGGGGCGCCTATAAAGTGGACACTTCGAAGTTGCCTTATAGGAGACGCATGGATGAAACAACCATGCATATTTGGGAGCGCTCCCAAGAATCACCGATGCAACTCCTATAATTTTTAATAGGGAAGGGTCACCATTAAACTGACGCTGGTACCAGGTTGACACCGATGTCAAAGTGAGGAAGGAACTGCCACTCATCAGGAAACTTAAAAAAACACGTTAAAGGATAAATATTGCTACACATACAATATATTGAGGAGTGATGTAGCGGAGGAATGGTGCAACTGAGGCATGATGCAATGGAAAAATAATTCGATGAAGGAATAATGCAATGGAGTAATGATGCAATGAACGAATAATGCAGCAGAGAAATAGTGCAGTGGAGTAATGATGCAACAGAGGAATAGTGCAGTGGAGGAATGATGCTGTAGCGGAATGATGCTGTAGAGGAATGATGCTGTAGAGGAATGATGCTGTAGAGGAATGATGCTGTAGAGGAATGATGCTGTAGGGGAATGATGCTGTAGAGGAACGATGCTGTAGAGGAATGATGCTGTAGAGGAATGATGCTGTAGAGGAATGATGAAGCAGACGAATGGTGCAGTGGAAAATTAATGGATTGAAAGAATAATCCAATGAATGAATATTGTAATGGAGGAATAGTTCAGTGGATGCATGATGCGATGGAGGAAGGAGGGATGATGATGTCAGGACGCAGTGAAGCCCCGTGTGAAGGGCATGCGGGAGTGGGGGAGCAGAGGGCAGGAGTGAAAGGGGAGAGGGGGAGTAGGGTTGAGTCAAGGGGAGAGTAAAAGAGAGAGCGCCGGTTGTTGAAGGGGAGAGGGGGGGTGAGTAAAGGGGAGAGTAAAAGAGAGAGCGCCGGTTGGTGAAGGGGAGAGTGGGGGTGAGTAAAGGGGAGAGTTAAAGAGAGAGCACCGGTTGGTGAAGGGGAGAGTGGGGGTGAGTAAAGGGGAGAGTAAAAGAGAGAGCGCCGGTTGGTGAAGGGGAGAGTGGGGGTGAGTAAAGGGGAGAGTAAAAGAGAGAGCGCCGGTTGGTGAAGGGGAGAGTAAAAGAGAGAGCGCCGGTTGGTGAAGGGGAGAGTGTGGGGTGAGTAAAGGGGAGAGTAAAAGAGAGAGCGCCGGTTGGTGAAGGGGAGAGTGTGGGGTGAGTAAAGGGGAGAGTAAAAGAGTGAGCGCCGGTTGGTGAAGGGGAGAGTGTGGGGTGAGTAAAGGGGCAATTGAGGGAGAGTAAAACTTGGGGAGTGGGGTGTGAATAAATGAGGATCGCAAGAAGATAAGAGAGGTGCAACTTGTGGCGGTGGAGTGCCATGAGTAGAGGAGGTAAGGGGGCAGTAATGGCAGGATTGGTTGCGTACACTAGGAATAGAGGAGTTGACAGGGGATAGAGAGGGGACAGAGAGGGGATAGAGAGAGGGGAATGGTAATGGAGGGAAAAAGAGAATAGAGGGAATAGAAAGAGGAATGGTAAAGCAAGAAAACGGAATAGAGATGGGGAGGGTAAAGGAGGGAAAAGAGGGAATAGAGGGAAAAGTTGTAGGGGAAGGGAAAAAAGGGAATAGAAATAACAGCCCCCCCCACGGGTGGGGAGCTAGCTAGCTGCGAGGGTACGGCCTCCACACACAAAGTTTGGTCTGCACGAGAGCAAATTGGCTGGGATCTCATTGCTTTACATGGCGTGTGTGTGTGTGTCTGTGTGTCCTGTGTCTGTGTGTATGTGCGTGTACGTACAAACTACACACGCTGCACACTACACACGCGCTACACACACGCTACACACACGCTACGCACACGCTACGCACACGCTACGCACACGCTACGCACACGCTACGCACACGCTACACACACGCTACGCACACGCTACACACTCGCGACACACACGCTACACACACGCTACACACACGCTACACACACGCCACACACACACTCCACACACACACACGCCACACACACACTCACCACACACACACACGCCACACACACACGCCACACACACACACGCCACACACACACACGCGCCACACACACACGCTACACACACACACACGCTACACACACACACGCTACACACACACACGCTACACACAACAGCCTCTACACATCATTTCTGGCAACAGCATCTTGCAGCAGCTAGACGACTATAATAGAGCGCAGGCGCTGTAGGAGGCGTGGCGGCACGAGGGCGGCGCAACGCGTGGCCCGGGCAGACGACACGAACTCAACCTCAGGAACCTCATGAACCTCAGGAACACACACACGCTACACACACACACGCTACACACACACGCTACACACACACGCTACACACACACGCTACACACACACGCTACACACACACGCTACACACATACGCTACACACACACGCTTCACACACACACACAACACACACACACAACACATACACACACCTGCTCACATCACACACAAGCCCAACCACACACACACACGCACACACACGCACCTGCTCACAACACACACACACACACACACCTGTTCACACACACACAAACACACCTGCACACAATGCGTACACATACGCACACACCAACACACAATGCACACACACATGCAAACAATGCGCACACATACTCACACACCAACACACAATGCACACACACCTGCACACAATACACACACACCTGCATGCAATACATTCGCAACATACAAACATACACACACCTTCACACAACACAAACACACCTACACACACATAACACAAACACATCTGAACACATAACCCAAACACAGTTGAACACACAACACAAACACATCTGAACACACAGCACAAACACATCTGAACACACAACACAAACACATCTGAACACACAACACAAACACATCTGAACACACAACACAAACGCATCTGAACACACAACACAAACACATCTGAACACACAACACGAACACATCTGAACACACAACACAGACACATCTGAACACACAACACAAACACATCTGAACACACAACACAAACACATCTGAACACACAAGCATTTTTGCACACACAACAGACACACCTTCACACAACAAACACACCTTCACACAACACCAACTCACCTACACACAACACCAACTCACCTACACACAACACCAACTCACCTACACACAACACAAACACCCACACACAACACAAACACATATACACACACAACACAAACACGGCTGGGAAACGCGTTTTCCTCTATGGCGCTGCTGCTGCTTCTGCTGCTGCTTCTGCTGCTGCTGCTGCTGCTTCTGCTGCTGCTGAAGTCGCCAAGGCGGCGACAAAGTTAGACTGGGTAGCCGCAGTCGTCATGCTCGAGTGTCAACAACACTCTGCTAAACCTTGCAGTAGTCACGTACAGGCGATACGCTTCTCGCGTTACATGAAGACTTAAGTCACGTAGTCAGAATTCTCCTGTCACGTTATCGGGATAGTGTAGTTGCTGAGCCAAAATACGTTGATTGCAATGCAGAATACGTTTTTTACGTTACCAGGATACGTTACCACCCCGAAAACCATGCGAGGTAACGTACCACGAGGTACGAAAACCGTGCAAAAAATACATTTAAAACACTTAATAACACGTTCTGGTCAGGTTTACAAGTTGATCTTGAAATAAAAAGGAGTATCTGATATTAGATTACAGTAGATAATGCAGGGCAAGAGTAACAAGACAAAGAACGAAATAAACTTTACTGAGCAAAGTACTTGAGCGAATTAACACTTTAACCCCGACGTGAACCACAGGGAGTACACGAAGGGAATATTCCTAATTGTGCTGACAGACCAGTAGTCACAAACTCTAATTCAATAAATATTTTTTCAAACTAAATGAAGGTACGGTACAGGTAATATTTGATATTTTAATTGCTTATTGTTATTGCATATTGTTATTGTTACTGCCCAGTCAGAAATTTTTCGTCTGACCGACGAAAATTTACGTCCGAATTTACCAGTAATTATCATCTTCTTCTTCCTATAAACCGACGATATATCGTCAGAATTAGCGTCGCGAATGTCCCCTATTATCGTCCGATTTACGATAAATTACCGGTTTTTATCGTGAATTTTGGACGAAGACCGACGATATTAACCAGTCAATTACCGGCAGTTAAACGTTTATTATAGTCGGTCTTCGTTCAAAACTTTCGATAATTACCGTTGATTTAACCTTATAAATGGCTACTTTAACCACTATATTCCAGGAAATTCATAAGCAGTGCAACGATTTGTTCCAAAAATGGCGAATTGCTCCCAAAAACAATAGGCCACACCTCGTGAAATGCATCTGTCCAATTACCACGAATTTGAAGACTGCACAAAAATTCCGAAATTACTTATTTTTATTCAACAAATACGTTTAATACAGTCTATATATTTCGGCAAGTTTCTTGCAAATTGCGATAATTGAACAGATTAGTGTCACAGGGTGAGGCCTATTGTAACAAGTAACAGTGCATTATTAGAAAAAATAGCTGCGATGCTGATGAATGCTACAGTAAGAAGGCTCAAATTGTCATCTTCATCGTAGAGCACGAGACAATTACGATAAGTCTCACAAAAAATATAAAGTCATTTTAAATTGCCAGTGATTTATAAATAGGTTAAAACATTCCAGATGTTCAACAAATATTTTTATTTCATTTTCAGCAGCCATCATTCAACTATTGAAATAAATTCTTACAAAAATATATTCGGCACGCAAAGAATTTTATCACAGGTTGTTTGTAAGATTCATCACTACAAACAGTACGTATGTAACTTTCATTTAAAATTAACCACCTACACCACCACAAAAGGTCTCATCAAGCAACCGATAACTAAGAAAATTTTACCAATTTGAAATTAAATTTGCGCACTTCCATTCTTACACATCAAATATCTACTATGTCAAACTCTCATAACCACTACACATCTTAGTCTCTTAATTAATTGGGATGAGGAGACGACAGGGCCTGCACTAATGCACTTGAGTCGCAAGTAGCAGAGGGCGAGGTTATCCTCCACAGCTACACCTCTTCAGAAGTAGCCCTCCACCTCCCGCTTTTGTGCGGCTCTAACGTTTGTAATTTCTTTAGAATTATCAATTTACCAGATATTCACATCATAAGCAAATATACAACTCAAAATATTTCAAATACAACTTTCCCATAAAAATGGTGCTACAATACAGAAATTTTTGTAATGCAAATACCTCCTGTTTGATTAAACGAAAATAAAAGATAAAATTAGATTAGTTGTTAGTGTCAGCCTCCCTACTCGCAGCAATAAATGAGATCCAAAGAGAGGAAGGAGGAAGGCATCATTTAGTATGAAGTTAAGGAAACGCGGAATCTACGCAGAGAGGGCATAACAACAGTAAGTTGTGAAAAAAGATTATGAAACGAGACCAAAGTTTAAGAAGAAAGCAGTAGGTGCTGAAAAACAGGACATCAGTGAACCAAAAAAAGTTAGTCTTTGACATAACAAAAACATTTTATTTCAACAAAAAGAAAGCCTACCAAAATCTTGAATTTTCGACCCCATATAAAAAAAGAAAAAAACGAGAAAATAAAAAATTGCTACTATATTTTTGTTATATATGTTCCAAGGATTCTAAAACTGTCTTTGTTTTTGTTCTAGCATAAAACCTCAATGAGTTCTATTCATTTGAAACATCAATAACGATGGACTAAATACCAATATGTCAATTTTTTTCAAAAACTAAGGCCTGAATCAGAAAAATGTATGAAAGAAATTGTGTTTCTTTATGAAAGGCACCTATTCCACTCAAATTTCATATGAATCAGATTGAAAATAAAAAATTCATAATTTTTTTATGAAAAATATAAATAAAAAATTTTATGGAAATTACAATATATATAATATATTCACAGTGGGAAAATGAAGTTATGCATATAGAATATCGAAATACAAATGAATATAGATTATCGAAATACAAACAACATTCAATTACATAAATTTCCCATTAAATTACACATAAACAAAAAGTTTTGTTTTTGGCCTGTACTGTATAGTTACTTATTTTCAACATTCAAAAGAAAAGAAGTCATTGATTCTCTATGCTAGGAAGAAAACAAAGACAGTTTTGGAATCCTTGGAACATTTCTAACAAACTGATAGTCCTTTTTTTTATAATTTGTACATTTTAATTATTTTTATCATAGTCCAAAAACAAAAATTCGCTATATTTCATACATTGGTATCATAACGCATATATATATATATAAACAAAATTCATATACAAAAAAGGACTATCACTTTCTTAGAAATGTTCCAAAGATTCCAAAACTGTCTTTGAATTTGTTCCACCATAAAAACATTTGAACTTCTACCCTTTTGAAATATGTATAAAAAACTGAAAAACTAATATTTCAATTTTTTCGAAAAAACTAAGGCCTTAATAACAAAGTTACGCGAACAAAATGTTTTTCTTTCAAAAATACATATACTGGCCAAATTTCAGTCCAATCGGATCAAAACTCAGATTTGACGGGAGGGCCCTCTTAACCCTTCAGCGTCAGCATTTTACTCCTCAAATAATCGTAAAAATAACTACCATCAGAAGACCTACTCTGCCATCGGGGAGTGACAGGTTTCAGAACGAGGATGGAGCTACCCCTCGGCAGTGAATTCCATAGTACACATTAGAGAACAAAATTACAAGAAATATAATATATTGAGGCTATTCTTGAAGGAGGACCGAAAAGTCCTGATGGGCGTTAGAGGGTTGAGCCTCCCTTATCGCTACGAAAAAGATCGTATCGAAGAAAGGAATGAGGAAGGCACCATGTAGTATGGTTATTAGGGACTGCATAATCTATGTAGATGGGGCATAGAAACAGCGAGTTGGAAAAAAAGTTTATGAAACAAGATAAAATTTAAAGAAGAAAGTCGGAGATGCTAAAAAACAGTATAACAGTGAACCGGTAAGGAAGGAAAAAGAAAAAAGATGGACTTTCATAAAACTAATAACAGATCGTTTTAACAAAAAAGTAGGCCTACCTGACTCTCAGCTCGGGCCCTCTTATTTTCCCCCTGGGAGTGCTAATTCTCATAGATACAATATTTGTATCCCCTGCAGGGATTTTCAAAGGCACAACGTTCGCCAAGTTATACACCCCCACTCATATCACCCGTAGAAAAAAAATATTTGTAGGATTTTCATAGTCAACTTGAACTTTATTCACTCCTGGTAAGGGAGGAGCATGACCAGCTGATGCCGACGGAGCAAGCAAATGAGGCGTCTGAGAGGCGGTCAAAGCAAGAGATGGAGAAGCAAGTAGACTTCGTGGAAGTGTACTCGTTTCCGCCTGAGACACTTCTGACTCAATCCGTCGTCTCTTTGAGCCAGCCCAATCTTTGCAGCGACGCTGGACCTCTGGAATAGCTGACGCCTTTAGCCTCTGATCTTCATTATGCCCGACTGCAGCTAAAGAACCTGATAAATTGGAATACATCAGTAATATTAACTGCGCGAATAAAAACAAAATAAATTAAATTACCGTTTGCCCAATGACTGTTTTAGCTAGCACTGTGTTTGGAGCAGGCCAGGCTAGCTCCACTAGTGATAGCAACATTGGGAACTTTGGCTGCTATCAAAGAATAAGTCAATTAATTTAACTCTGAATACAACACTTGATATCTGTACCCTATTGCTAATTTTTTCATAAGGTAATTTTGACTATATCTATAGGCGGTCAGATCTGAATCAAATTATTTTATACGGATAAAAAACCATTACATTGCTTATAAATTAGTCATAGCCTGCCTTACCACTCCAAAGATGTTCAAAAAGAGAAAGGATGAAGGCATCATTAAGTTTACCGGGTGTCCCAAAAAACCTATACCCAATTTTCCAGGGCTATAATTCAGAAACTATTGATCTTGAAAAAAATGGGAAGCCACATTTTGTTTCCTAACATTTGTTCCATTTCTGTACAAAATTTCAGATAAATTCTTTCAACCGTTTCATTAAGCAGTTTAGCGACCGATACTGAAAGCCTGTTCTAACACTTTTGGTAAACTTAGAATTTTATGACATTAAAACCATGTTATTATTAACTTTTACTCATTTATTAAATGGAAAATACCACTAAAAGAAAGAACACCAACGAAATGTTCCTCCTATTGTTAGTTTGCTGCAAGGAGATTTGGAACTTTTGCTGCAATCATCAATTTGCATCACCCGCCAATTTGCTGCAAGGAGATGCTCACTTTAGACGAGTGATGGCGAGAATGAGGAGGCGAATGCAACTGTATATTGAGAGAAACAGGACACACCGAAGAAACGAACAATAGGAGTAACATATCTTTTTTATTTTAGTGGCATTTTCCATTTAATAAAAGGTTTATACCTTTTAAAACATTGGTTTCAATATCATAACATTCAAAATTTGCCAGAAAAGTGTAAACAGGTTTACAGCATCGGTCACTAAAGATACTGCTTACATAGAACGGCTGGATCAATTCTCCCGGAATTTTGTACAGAGATGGAAAAAATGCTAAGAAACAAAATGTTACTTGCTAATTTCTTAATGGCTTTTGAATTACAGCCCGTGAAATTGGGTATCGTTTATTTGGGACACCCTCTAGAGACAAGGGAAAGTGAAATCTATGCACAAGAGGTGTTCCCGTATAGGATTCCGCACACACAGAAACAGAATGTCACGTAGGAAGGTTATGAAACAATGATAAAAGTTGAAGAAGAAAGTCTGAGATGCTGAAAAACAGGACGGAAGTGAGCCGAAAAAAGCTGGTCCTTGACCAAACAAAAATATCTTATTCAAGAAAAAGGCTGACTTGTCTATCTGGTCCGGTTCTCAAATTTTCCCCTGGAAATGCCAATTCCCATAGATATAAAAGTTGTATTCCCCTGAGGGGAACTGATATTAAAACGCAACTTAGAGGACTGTTGTTTATTGCAATTACACTACGATCAAATACATTCAAGAATAAACAATGCTTTAAAGAAAAAACAGCGCATTTATTTCATTTATTACAGCATTAAATTACCGATTATACGTACTGTATTTGATCGTAGTGTAATTTCAATAGACAACAGTCTTCCATGTTGGTTCTCTATGAACCAAAAAAAGTATGAGCTTACACGAACCTAATATCAACTGGCAGGCTGGATGCTCCTTGAAAGATATTTTCGTCCGTTGGAGAGCCTGTCTTAATCCCGAGTAGGACATTTCTTTAGCTACATCAGCCGTCGTGATGCGCTGCATCATTCGCCGCGTGGTGTCCCGCAAACTGACGCCAACGCATCGCTGGAGCTCAGTCCTCTAGTGATAGAAGATGCATTGTTATTGTGTGTAGTATCGAAATAAAATACGTACTCCATGTGAGGAATGGCTTAACTGTACGGATGAAACTCTAATCGCATTTAAATCTCTTATCAACACCGTATCATGCTGAATGACCAGGACGCATTCAGTTGAATTTGCCTTTATAATCAACGCTCACTTGAGAACAAGAAATGAAAAAGCCAAAAACATAAGCGTTCTTAAACTAACGACAGTTCATAAAAACGAAACTTCATTCACCTAATCGGATGTACAAACGAAGCGAATGAAACAATTGCGGAACTTCGATGATTGGATTTTTAAACGACCAAGTAGAATCGAAATTCATACAGTTTCTACCTCCTTCGGAAGAGTTGCTATGGAGTGTTATTTCTCTAGAAATGATGAATAACTCTGTCAGTTCAGTTTGTTTGAGATAATTCACCACGTCTGCGAGCAGGTGTTGCAAAGACAGCAATCATAGCTTAAAATATGAATTACTTTCAAAAAATGATCAATTTAATGTGTGCGATCACTGACCAACTTCATGTTTTTTCCATGTCAAAATTATATACTTTGATACTTATGCATCTTAAGATCAGGAGGGCGGCTGTTGAACCCAATAATAATTTTCCGGAGATCATTTTCATATTTGACTTAGCATGTCAGTAGAACATAACATCCGGAACTTAGAAGTATAATCATTGTACATGACAGGAATAAAACATCCATTAATCTGTACAGTCTGATAATTTATTATTAAATGCCATTTTACTCGAACAATATTTTATTTTGAACTGGCATCAAAAGTTAACGATCGTCATTAACGGATTCAAGAGTTGCTAAATCCCCAACCGAAAATAATGTCTCAGACATTTTAGTCCTGAAGTCTTGTATACCAGTTATATTAGCTTCTATAAAATGATAGTTTAGATTAATCTTCCGCTTTGTACGGGATATTGAGCCCTACACTACGATAACTCCTAAAGCTTATGGGGCATCTATTAACGTAAGAGCAATCACTAGGTATGGATATACGTATTGTGACAGCCTGGAGCAAATGCATAATGAAGAATTAATCTTATCCACGTAAAAATTAGAATGCGTTACTCAACCTCAGGATTGTTTTTGTGGTATTGAATTATTAATAGCTATTGGATTTCCTCACCACTGTTTGATTGGTCGCTATTTGGTCAAGCTCCTCCATTGACGTTGCTCGATGAAATGTCGAGACAGGCTGAACACAGGTGGCAGAAGGCTTCTGAGGTTCAAGAATGGCCAAAATTTTCTTGATGTCACGTCTGTTTGAGAGAGACGTGTTGAGCAGAACTTCAATCTTATTGTTGATCTTCTCAATCGCAGTACAGTCCTTCCTGAAATAAAAGTAAAAAAATAAACATAGGTCTATTATGGAGATTAGAATAAAATATAGTTAGACACAGGAGTAATAGAAAAATTTTTCAGCTAACATTTCAAAGTAGGGTAAACTTTAACTTGAGTAACCAAAGTTATTACAGGTAATTGAGTGCAACCAACCCAGGTAACATCCCTTTAAAGTTAAAGGTCTAAGTCACGATTTAAAAATGAAACTCATGAAACTCCAAGAAACATGAATGTTTATTTTTTCCATTTTTAAAATATGATATAGAGAAAAGAAGTACACATACATGTTACACATTTTTGCCTGATAGATGTTTCTGAAAATAAGTGAAAATGTGTAGGGAAAAAACAAATTCCAAGACGAAATTAAATAGAATAATTTGTACATTCCAAACATGTAGTTCATGCATTCTCTTGCCTATAAATGACCAATCATCACGATATGTAACAATTCATGACAATATCTGTTATCAAGGATTCTATTACATAATAATTAACTGCTATATTTAACAGCATTACCTGCATGGGTCTGTAATTAAAACGGGTGTGGGAGCAATGGGCTTGTGTAACTTGAAAGCACTTTGTGAGGGTGCCCCACAGGTAGCTGCAGATGAAGCAACTGAGTCGAAGCAGCTGAGGAAGCAATAGACCGAGCTGCGGCAGGAGAAGAAGTAGTATACTGAGTTGAAACTCCAGACGATGACACGAAAGATGAACACTCAGGTTGCTGAACTGTGTCAGTCTCATTGCCACCAGGAGTGTACAGCTTCAGTTCAGCACCTCTAAATGTACCTGAATGCAAGAATGAAAAAATGGCATCGTATTAATTACAGATGCAATTTTATTACTGAACATTTAGGTAAATTTACAGAAGTGTGTTTAGCATTTAAAAAGCTTAAGTGGAAAGAAAAATAAAAAATGCATAGAAGTAACACTACTTGAAATGAAGCTGTTGTGTTAGCCAACTAAACCTGACTCATGCATTTGTCATACCTTCATGAATTGAAACTGTTCACCTACTGTGGCATTTGCTGAGGGATGTGAGATGCAGTGCACCAGTCAAACAAGGGTTATCAGTGTCAAAGAAAAGGGAGACAAAAGGTTTGATAGGGTCATAATCCCAGTCCGGAATTTCTCTCAGGCCCACAGCTATATCACGTAAGCTTTTTGCTCATCTACACATAAAATCCATTGCTATACAATATAACATCCAAAGAAATGAAATACTTAGTGCATGCATAATAGAAGCAAATAGTTTGAGTCATTGCTTCTTAAATCATTGATTGCAACAACTCATTCTTGATTTGCTATCAATTTAAATACTTCTCGTGTATAAATATCATTAGAAAATTCAAAAGGTTCAACATTAGAGGAAGTGACACGTCCTCTAAAATCTGTGGATTTCTTTTGAAGAATTAAATTTTGTAAATTTTAGAACGATCAATGCACAAAAAATAAGTAAGGATATGTAAGAAAATACTTACTTGACTGTGCAAGAATTTTCTTCACTCGAGATGCAGCCCAGTTCTCTTCAGGTTGTGCATTATTTTCACTTTGAGTATCGACATCATCAGCATGCAAGGTGCATATAATCAAGAACAAAATGTGAAACCATTGGAAAATCTAATATTGACAGAAGAGGAGATGTCTTTTCTTTGAGATGATGATCACGGTCAGCGTTAGATTTGAATGAGTCGTTTGTTCTCACATCACATTCAGTTTCAAGGAGAGCAACACGCCCACCCCAATACTCTCCTTTTTTGCACACATCGTTCACAACTATTGTAGCCGGAGTGTCCCATCATTTGCTTCAACTAGCTCCTCATCGGAGCATGTCATTAAGTCTTTGATGAACTGGTCAAGAAAAGTTTCAGGTGGTGGAAGCAACTTGTCAGGAGTGTTTGTGCAATACAAACCTGCACACACAAGCTTTTCAATGTGCATAAACTTTATTAAAATTGGATATGCACAATATTTTCGTGAATTTGTGTACAGAACATACTCTCCAAATTCACTCATTGTTTCAACGTTCACACCTTGATACGATTCTTTTAGAGCTTTGGCAGTCATCGGAATAGATGGGTGAATCACATTAAATCGCATAACAGTCTACTTAAACAATCACTTGACAATTGTTTTTCAGAGGATTTTTTCAAGATTGTCCGATGTAGTTCGTGGAGTAACGCTAAAATTGCAATCTCGGACACAATTGCTTGAACAATCACTTGAGGAATCGCTATGAAATGAAGATATCACTATGCTCAGGAGTATCACTGATTGAGCTCTGACATTCTTCTGAAGGTTCTTTGATTGACCCTATGCGATTAGGAACATCACCTATTGAATTTTGACTTTTCAATGGAGCAATGTCTTCAGTGAACATGTCTGATCTGTTATCAGGAAGAGTATCACTCGACAACTTTGAGCAGTTCGCTTCAATAGCATTTTTGGAGGATTCTGGGTTAAGTTTATCATAAAAACAAGATTTCGAATCACAACAATCTTCAACTGGGAAAGTATGAGAAACCGCTTCATCTGAATCATCTTCTGAAAAAATTCTTTCAACAATCCTTCGATGCTTCTGCCGCGTTGACAATTCAGAAAATAATTTGCGTTTCTGTGAAGGCATTTCCTGAAAGTGAATTTCAAGCTGAATGACTCTGAGGGTTAAAAAAATATTCACATTGAATCGTTTTACAGGCAATGATTCTGCTTGTGTTCATCAGTTTGATTCAAAAACTCTACATCTCATATCAAAATACAAAGTTAAAGTAAATCACAATAGAACTTGTAGTGTTACCACATGTTTGAAAAAGTTCTTAATAACTTGAGGGGGACAACTGAGTGATTTGATCAAAAATTTTAAATTTGGCTGAGAAAGGTTCATTAAGTCAAAGGGGCTGTTGTGTCCTAAAATTTATTGGGGTTACGGGTACTACAGCCCCCGAAAGAGGGGTTTCAAGATAGATAGTGAGGGTAAAAAACCGTGAATTTTTGACCAACATTTCATCAGAAAACGAAAGGAAAATGAAAAAAACAGTTTTATAACTTTGCTAGCAATGTTACAAAGATTCTAAAACTGTCTTAGTTTTTGTTCTAGAATATAAAAACTCAGACTTCCATTCCTATGAAGTGTCCAAAAAAATCCCATATATTATGAAAAATATTTCTCATTTTCTCAAAAACTATGGCCAAAATCACGAAATTTACATAGTGCAAAATGTTATTCTTTTGAAAAATTACATAAGCTGGGCAAATTTCTGAGCAATCTGTCCACATATTAAAATTTAGTTTGTTGTCCCCCTTAATCCTTCTTATTGACCGTAGTTGGAACCTAAAATTTTTGATGTCATATCTATAATAAGTTTTATGTCTATCTTTATAATTGTAAGGAATTTGAACTTACATATATATTTCACAAACAAAAATATTCCTGGAAAGCAATTTCCTGTTTTGAACAATAATGATAATAATTTTAATCAGAAGAAAAATCATTTTGAAGTTTTTTTTTACACTGAGCCATCATAGCAATTCAAATACTAAAATTATTGGAATGAAAGGATTGCCTAATGAGTATTGCATTAGCTTTCACTTAATAAGGTCTAAATACTTCACAATTCACCAAGATAGGTCGTGCAAACCTGAATTAATATTTAATATGAGGTACTAATAGAAGCATCATTGGAAGAATTGCTATGAAATGAACTTCTATCTTTAGGTTCAGAACTCAAGCAAATCTAGAGGGATATCTCTGACTAAGCTTTCATTTGCATTACTGGACGACTCTGAGATCAATTTATTGTACACACAAAGTTTGAAGTCAAACAAGTTTGCTTGGGCAAGTATGAAAAACTAATTCATGTCTGTTATCATTAGAGTGAGAACAATCTCCTACATGAACTCATTTTACAACCTTCAAACTCAAGCTCTCCTTTGATATTGTAGATTTGTAGAGTCAAGATAGCAAAAGTTCAACAGAAAGTGTGTATCCGTACATATGAGTCATAATGTGAGAATATTTCATAACATTTTTCTCAAATAATATTTCTGGAGTCAATTAACATTTACCAATAGTTTTTTCATAAATACACAGTGCTTAAACACAGTGATTAAATCAAAATAGGAATTATGTTACCACACGGTTAAAACCAGGTCCTATAAACTTAATCATTTTTTGTTTGGTAACTGGTTCCTCTCACATATCTGGAATAAATTTCAATGTCTATCTTTATATGAATAAGATAGGCATTCACATATAGGTTCCTATATTTTTCATGGACAAATTTTTACTGGTAAGTAGCTTCTTTTAGTGAATAGACAGAGTAATGTGTTTCATGAGAAGGAAATTGGGTAAATCTGAAGGATATGTCAGTTCTCGATTTTGCACTTTTTGGTGCCTGAACCTAATTAATTGAATCAAAATAAACAAGTTTTCTTCTATGCACTTTCCGTCTCAAATGAGTATTTTACGATTTATAGCGGTAAGTTTAGTTTCGTCTTTGATGACGAATGCGCTCGAATAAACAGCTACTCATCGATTTTCGAATTTTTGTTGCTTGTATCATGGTAATAACATCGAAATAAACAACTTTTCTTCCATACATTTTTTCAAATGAGTATTTAACAAGGTATAGTGGTAGGTTTGGTTTCGTCTTTCAAGACAGAGCGCTGGAAGTGAGACGCCAATGCAGTATTGCCATACAACTCGATCGAAGAATTTCTTTCCGCTTCAAACACTGGAGTTGCTGTAAGTCATTTACCACTATAACTAATAAAATACTCATTTGAGACGGAAAGTGCATAGAAGAAAACTTGTTAATTTCGATCTAATTAACTATGCTAAGGCATCGAAATTTACAAAATCGATAACTGACATATCCTTCAGATTTACCGGAAATTGATCAACAAATTTTACTTTTGAACTGAAACCAATCAAAAAAATTTCTATACCAACATTATACAAATAATAGGATCCAAAGAGAAACATTGCCATAGTATCCAATGTATGAGAGTTGAATGCTTCTCATTTCCTGGACAGCATCTTTCAGAGACAGATTGTAGATTGATATTTTGAAATGTTATACATACATATTTAAGTACATTTTCATCCCATAAACAATTTACTCTACTAAGTTGAAAGCAAACATTATTTAAATTGGTAAGGATCAGTTAACTAAATTTTCATAATTACCCCTCAACACAATTTAACATGAGTGTAAAATGATATTTTACTATAATTTTTGGTCAAACTGGGATTTTGTTAGCATCAGTCAGCTGTTATATTCAGAAATCCTTGTTCATGACTGTACAGAGTTAAACATGGTACAGTCATGTCTTATTTGTAATGGATACATAAATCTTTATAACACCTATCCATTTCTCATGTGAATGCACAACGGTGAGCATTAAAACCGTTCAATCAATTTTTGAAATCTTACATCAGCAGTGAAGCAATTAAAAAATATTCAAATACCAACAATAGTATTCGGGAGTTAGATCTTAGTTCTGTCATGTATTGCATAAATTTGTAATTAATGAGAATCAAATCTTTCACAGTTCAAGATACTATTTTCAAACCTAGAGAATGAGTTATATGTTACACAACACTGCTCCAACTCGAGCAACTAAGTCAAATAGCATGCTACTTGTTAGTCATTCATGTTACCAGCTGAGCTATTTCATGATTTCGACTTCATTTCTTGATGCAATAAAAATACTTTTCAATAATACGTATTTTATCTTAAAAACGAAGGTCATAAATCATGAAATATAAAATATAATCAAATAAAGAGCCTATTCATACCTAGTAAATTAGTAGCTAACTGTGGAATTACAGCGTTTAATCAGGCCCGTTAACTGAATTTACCAATTTGAATTCCCGATGAGTCACACACGGTCAGCAAGTGAAAGCTATGCAGCATGAATAGTTACGAAATTTCTATATTTTCACAGCTAAAACATTCACAGTTTGATCAGATTTCCGTATCTTAAATACTGTGACGGGCTAAATTTCATTATTCTCAAGGGATTCACAGTATCACAAACGAGTATACACACAATTTGACAACAACTGAGAAACTGATCACTTATGTTTCCGAGTACCGACTCCCGACTAATCCCAAGTACAACTAACTTCTCGCGGAAACTGAATCTCTCACACAGACTCACGTGACTGAACTGAACGAGGAACAATCGACACTCAAACAACGCTTGAACGCCTTTCAAACATGGAATATATTGTCTCAACTGATGTCAAATTTAACGTATTTCAGCTCCCAACTCATTATTGATGTTTTTAGCTAGAAACTATCTAGAATATTTTACGCTATCTAGATTTACAGCTAGTAGCAAGAATACCCAAGTCGATATCTAGATGGAACGAAACCTATCTGGATCTAGCTATTTTATAGCTAGAGTTGCAAATATATGCACAATTTTCGAACTCGAGCCTACATAAACGTTCGGAACTTCGTGTTCTGTACGCGAAGGTTCGAGTAATTTTTCTCGTATTTTTTCTCTGATTTGAGAAAGAAATATTTTCATTAGAAAAAATTAACAACTTTTAAAACATTCTCATTAATTGATGCTGTGAATGTATATAGGGTTATAGGTCGTCCATCTTTTGAACATGTAAATCTTAACAAATTCACATAAAATTGATGTATTTAAAAATAAGTCCTTTTGGTTTAAGATCGCGTTCTCTTCAACCGTATAAAAGAACTTAACACTGATATTCCAACTCATCGAAACGGTCACGTTTTAAAGAACTGGAACCTTTAATATCCTTTGAAACGTTTTGAAGCGTGAGTTAAATATTGAATAAAGTCAGAAGTACATTTTGTCAGTTGACATCTAAATATAATTATGCATTTTATACATCCAGGATTTTTTCTTTAGATATAAATAATCTATTTAAATGAAATGCACCAATTCATTATTTTCACACTAATCGTGCTGTATTATTAAAATTCATCCTTTTATTTCCAAAGAAATTATCAAACGCTAAAATTCAGATATTTCATGTCAAATGCTCAACATTTGAAGCTTAAATTAGAAAACATGAACTTCATATTCTAACGTCTTAAAAATTAGAACGTATAAAACTAGCGAAATATGTAAATTTGCTCCTGCAATATCTTAATTTTGAACTTAAGATTTTGACTCTCATGTTGGAAGAATTGAGGGTCAGACTGTTGCATGTAAAGGATAAGTTAAATAATATTTGACTGTTAGAAATACATCACATAATATTGTGTAACTTTTCATCAATTAAACTTAGGCTTGTGCCATCCAGCATTACCGTTAATTTAAAATTATAAAATATAGCGTAAAAACGATCGTATTTTTACCAGCGTTTTTCTATGGTCGAAATGACCGTCAAAAATCGACGGTAGATAACGGTCATCATTGTCGGTGGGCATTTACATCGTCTTAAATTACCGGTGATCACCAGTAATTTACTTACTGTCGGAAATCTTCCGATAAACGATGGAAATCGATAATAAATACCGGTTCGCCGACGGAAAAATTCGGATTGGGTGAAGATTGGTGGGGGGTAAATCATACATTGCATTAAGTCACACACTATCATTCATTTTTCGAATTGTGTTGCGAGTTTTTTATATCCAAAGAACTTGATCTTTTTACAGGCCTTCCACCTGCACACAACACAAACACACCTGTACACAACACACACCCACACACAAACACACGCACACCTGCTCACATCACACACACACACACCCAACCACACACAACACACACCTGCACACAGCACAAACACACCTGTACACAACACACACCCACACACAAACACACGCACGCCTGTTCACATCACACACACACACTCCCAACCACACACAACACACACCTGCACACAGCACAAACACACCTGTACACAACACCCACCCACACACAAACACACGCACACCTGCTCACATCACACACAAACCCAACCACACACAACACACACCTGCACACAGCACAAACACACCTGTACACAACACACACACACACACAAACACACACACACACACCTGCTCACATCACACACAAACCCAACCACACACAACACACACACACACGCACGCACCTGCTCACAACACACACACACACACACACCTGTTCACACCACACACAAACACACCTGCACACAATGCGTACACATACACACACACCAACACACAATGCACACACACATGCAAACAATGCGCACACATATACACACACACACCAACACACAATGCACACACACACCTGCACACAATACACACACACCTGCACACAGCACAAACACACCTGTACACAACACATACCCACACACAAACACACACACACCTGCTCACATCACACACAAACCCAACCACACACAACACACACACACACGCACCTGCTCACATCACACAACACACACCTGTTCACACACAAACACACCTGCACACAATGCGCACACATACACACACACACCAACACACAATGACACACACACACAACACACGTAGACGCACACACACAACATACGTAGACACACACACACAACACACGTACACACACACGCCACATGTACACACACGCCACACGTACTCACACGCCGCACGTACACACACGCCGCACGTACACACACGCCACAAGTACACACACGCGGCACGTACATACACGCCGCACGTACACACATGCCACGTACTTACACGTAGATTTCTTCTTCCGGTCGCACCTGCTCACGGGATTGTTACTGCACGTGTCACACGTGCGTACAGAAGAACGCACATAAGTACGGGTGTACGTGTGTACCATTACTGTACATATTTCCCCACACAGGTAGTTGTATGTTCGTTTACGCCCTGTTCATATCTCGTACACATATGCAGGATAATAATGACTATAGTTTATAAATAATATTTTTTGGATAATAGTGATTATTAATATTTTATAACAAGTATGGATTATTTATATTTTTTAAATAACCAGAAATAACTAGAAAATATCTGGTAAAGCAAGGAATTGCATTGCTTGTGGATGTGTGCGCTGCACCTGTACGTGCGTGTGTACGTTGCGTCGCTCATACGCCACTCTCTCTGATGAGGTTACGCATAGCGGCGCAGGGCGTCTGCGTGTATTGTATGTATGGTGGGTGTAGCGTGTATGTAGCTGATATGGCCCATTGTAGTGGCGTGTGAGAGCCCTCATTCTTATACGCACATGCCACACTCTACACGCCTCCCGCTCTACACATTCATCTCACTATACTCCCTGTACACTCTACACGCCGCAGATTTCATACCCCCGGAGGGTTCGCACACTCCTCCAAATGTATACGCTCTATACAAATCACACGCTTCTTTGCTCTCCGCAAATACGTACATGTTTATGAACACTCCCTGCAAACCCGTACATGTGTGTATATTTTCTGAAAATACGTACATGTGTATTTGGTCTCTGAAAACGCGCAGTATGTTCGGACTGTATTGCACGGAAGTAGATATTCTTCAGGAATTATAATGATAATTACTTAGAGATTCGTAAATCTCCGCGTATGTACGCCAAATCTACGCACGTAAGTCTTAATTCCAGTTTTGGGAGCAGTCAAATAATCTTAATTTTACTCCTCTAAATTCAAGTTTAGCCTATGGTATTATTTAATTTCATTTTTATTATTAATTTTTTTTATTTTATTATTTTTATTTTTTTGTATCGGAAAAAACGCTTGAAAACGGACGCTTCTGGGCGTCCAAGCCTGGTGGGGGTGAGGGGGGGGGGGGTTTGTTAGGCCTGGCGGGGCGGGGGGGGGGGGGGGGGGGGGTGCAGGGGTCGTCCCAAGCCAGTATGGCTGCTGCGACCAACGCCGGCCCGCCGCCATTAGAGGGGCTGAGGACGAGAGTAACTCTCCCTCTCACGATATTGAGAAAAATGTTTCTTCGGTTTTAAGTTATTCACTGAACGCGTGTTGTGCCACATGTGTACCATTTGGTGAATCGCTCATTCACGTACCGTGTAAGTGAAGCATTTCATCTTTCGCGCAATCTTTTCAATAAATAAATGTTATTACACGAGATGAAATGTAGGGTGCAGTTGCATTTTCATATTTCATTGGAAGGATAAAAATGTATCGAGCAGTTAAGTCGCTTTCCCAGTTCTGCTACTGGCAACCCAACCGTCAACAGCCGCGGCAACGTGTTCAGTAATTCCAATGGGAACAGTGCTTATGTTCATGTATACTAACTTGTGTGTTATGTATACTTGTGTTACTAACTTATACTCATGTATTTGTTTATGTTATCACTAACTACACGATGCGTGCACTGCAAGATTTGTGCTGCTATGTGAGTTGCTACAAACTTCCTTCGAGTTGCACTAGTCAAAACTATTTCTTTTGAAGTCACATGAAATGTTTTGTGTGTATGTATAGTTTTCTCGGCATTGCTGGCACGTACACGTGCATTTGTACGCGCGCACGCATGTGTGTTAGCATTTGTATGTGTCCTGCCTCGTGTATACTTCCTGCATGTAGACGAGCACGGGAGGTGTGTGTACAATGGCACACAGATATTGTAATGTAATGATCAATTGTACAATACAGCACACAGATATTGTAATGTAATGATAATGTACAATAATAGCACACAGATATTGTAATGTAATGATAATGTACAATACAGCACACAGATATTGTAATGTAATGATAATGTACAATACAGCACACAGATATTGTAATGTAATGATAATGTACAATAATGGCACACAGATGTTGTAATGTAATGATAATGTACAATACAGCACACAGATATTGTAATGTAATGATAATGTACAATACAGCACACAGATATTGTAATGTAATGATAATGTACAATACAGCACACAGATATTGTAATGTAATGATAATGTACAATACAGCACACAGATATTGTAATGTAATGATAATGTAC